>CAWUFW010005632.1:0-1298867 GCA_963921515.1 Calotriton arnoldi
CGTGATGGAGAAGCAAAGAAGGACTCTGGAGTACTGTGATACGGGGTTTTATTAAAGTACTATAAGATGTCAGGATGGTTTGTCCATTCAGAACATAAAAAAATGAAAATAGGGATGAGTCTCTTGGGGTCACAGAGGGACAGACACCGTCTTCTTCCTCTCTTCCGTCAGAGGGGGGGGGTCTTGTGGTGGTTTTACTCCTTACTGCTTCTCGGGAGCTTGTCAGGCGAAGACTCAATGGCAGGTCAGCCGGTTACCCATAAAAGAAAGAAATATGCCCCGTAAGGAATGGTTTCGTCTTATACTCTTGTGTGCTAGGGGTCAGGGAGTGAAGGGAGATGCCACCAATTGCCACCACCAGTGTGCTCTAAGTGCCGATCTCAGCGCTAAGGTCTGGGGAAGCAGCGCGTAAGAGCCACAGCCCAGAAACATGAAAACCGCAGCACAAGCGGGGCAGGACTCTCAGCTCCCTCCACCTGCCCGGTCCTTCTCGGCTCTAGTCCCCCTTCCCCACACAATTTCCAGCCTTCCCCGTACCTTGTGAAGCCACGCCCCTCCAGGGACATGGCTGGTCTCGGAGCGGTACCAGAGAGGGTCCGGCTCCCCTTCGAGGTCGTCTGCACGTCCGGTGTTTCGGTGCTCTTGAAGCGACTTCGTCTTCTCTCTGGAATCTCTTCCTGCTGGTTCCAGGAGTCCCGGGCCGACGAAAAAGGTCTGGACACTCTCCTGTTGTCTCCATGGCTCCTTCCACGATTGGGTTCCTCCGTCCGAATGCCTGCACAACGCTCCCTCTTCCGCTTTGTACGTGACTAGGTCACCTGACCAAGTCACGGGATCCGGAAAAGACTCTTCAGGCGCGATTCCCGTAAAGGGATAGTCCTTGTTCCTTAGCGTCACAGTCTGTGAACAGAGGAGAGGACATGGGGTCAGGTAAGGGGGTAGCTTTCTGTGGCAGTATCCGGGGACAGGGGGAAGAGGGCAGCAGTTCATCACACACCCCTACCCCAGTCTGTTCATGATCGGGGAACAGTGGAACGCGAGAAAGGAAGTCTGCGTTTCCGTTGTCAGAGCCTTTGCGGTGGCGGACTTCAAAGGAGAAGGGCTGTAGGGAAAGAAACCAACGCAGAATCCTTGGGTTGTTCCCCTTATTACGGCTCATCCAGAGAAGTGCGGCATGGTCTGTGTAAAGGATGAAGTGGGAGCCCTCCAGATAGTACCTTAATTTGTCTATAGCCCATTTCAGTGCAATACATTCCTTCTCGATTATTGGATATCGTTGCTCCTGTGGGTAAAGCTTACAACTTATGAATAGGATAGGGTGTTCGATCCCGGCAGGGGAAAGCTGTTACAATACCGCCCGACCCCGTGTTCCGAGGCATCTGTATGGAGCAAAAAAGGCTTCGAAAAATCAGGGGATCGCAACACGGGACTGGAAGTGATGGCTGCCTTTAGTTGATGAAAAGCCCTCAGTGTCTCGGGAGGTGGATATGTTAGGTCCTTCGTCTTGACTCCCTTTTGTAACAGGTTGGTAAGGGGAGTGGCCAGCTCGGAGTATTAGTGAATGAACCTCCTATAGTAACCAAGAAGCCCCAAAAACGCCCTGACCTCTTTCTTGGTGGTGGGAAAAGGGGCTTGGATGATGGCTTTAATTTTTTCTTCTTGTGGCTCTATGAGCCCGTTCCCCAGGAGGTACCCCAGATACTTGACTTTTTGGAAGCCTGCCTTTGACTTCTTTGCATTTATGTGCAACCCGGCAGACTGAAGGGCCTGTAGGACCTCACGACTGTGTTGAAGATGTAGTTCCCAGGTAGGGCTGTAGATGATGATGTCGTCGAGGTAGGCAGAGGAATATGCCTGGTGAGATGATAAGACCTTGTTTATAAGCCTTTGGAACGTGGCAGGTGCTCCGTGGAGGCCAAAGGGCAACACGGTAAACTCATATAAACCAGTGGGGGTAGAAAAGGCTGTCTTTTCTTGGTCCTGTGGTTTAAGGGGCACCTGCCAATATCCCTTCGTAAGGTCGAGTGTCGTAATGTACTGAGCGTCGCCTAGCCTCTCGATCAATTCATCTACACGCGGGAGTGGATAGGAGTCACATTTGGAAATTGCGTTCACCGCCCTGAAGTCAATACAAAACTGGACGGAACCGTCCGGTTTAGGTACCAACACAATTGGTGAGGACCATTCACTTTGGGAGGGTTTTATTACACCCAGAGTGAGCATGTTTTCTACTTCCTTTTTTATCGCCTCCCTCCGGGCGGAAGGATATGATAGGGTTTTTGTTTTATCGTTTTTCCTGGCTGGGTATCAATAGAATGTTCTGCCAAAGTGGTTTGCCCGGGTAGATCGGAAAACAGGGAAGCAAAAGGATGTAGGGCTTCCATTAGGGATTTTTCCTGCACTGGTGTGAGCTCAGGGTTGAACACTAACTGTTTTAGGGTAGAAGGGGAGTCTGGCAAGGGAACAACGGTGTGTAGGTCTTTGGGGAGGGGACCTAACCATTTTTTTAGGAGGTTGATATGGTAGAGTTGTGTACGGCGGGGTGTGATCTGGATGCGATATGAGGTTAACCCCACCTTATCCACAACCTTAAAAGGGCCTTGCCATTCTGATTTCACCTTTGTCAGGGCAGAAGGCAAAAGAACCAGGACCCACTCGCCTACGTTTAGATGCCTCCACTTCTTTCCCTTATCATACAGGACCTGTTGCTTCCTTTGGGCTTGCTCTAGATTGGCGTCTGCAAATTCCCGGAGCTTATGTAACCTGGTACGTAGGCTTCGGGTGTATTCCAGAAAAGATCTTGTTTCCTCTTCTTTCTCTTGTTCCCATACTTCTTTTGTTATTTCTAGTAGGCTACGGGGTTCTCTGCCATAAAGGAGCTTGAAAGGGGAGCTCCCCAGACTGGTTTGGGTTTGGCTTCTGATAACATATAAGGCCAGAGGGAGGAGCATATCCCATTCCTTGCCTTCCACACATAACAGCTTTTTCAAAGTTAGCTTAACCGCTTAACCGCGGCGGCAATTCCGCCGCGGTGCGGCGGTTTTATTGAGTGGGCGGGGCCGCGTTGGCCAACGGACGTGCGCAGCACTACGGAGGTAGTGCTCGTGACGGCCGTTGGCCGACAGAAGCAGCGAAGGGGTTAAGGGTGGCGTTGTAGCGCTCACATAAGCCGTCTGTTTGTGGGTGGTAAACTGAGGTTTTGATGTGTGATATGTCCAGGGATTTGCAGATCTGGGCCATTAACTTTGAAACAAAGGGGGTCCCTTGGTCCGTGAGGATTTCACCGGGGAAACCAACTCGAGAGAACAGCTCTAGTAGTTTGTTACTGATGTTTAGGGTGATGGGGGCACGCAAGGGGAAAGCCTCGGGATACCGTGTGGCATAATCCACGATGTCTAAGGCATAAAGGTTACCCTTCTTGGTTCGGGGCAAGGGCCCTATGAGGTCCATGCCCACCCTTTCGAATGGTTGACCAACAACCGGAAGTGTCGGGGAGCGCCAATCACTTTGTTTACAAAAACAAATCAGGAAATGTGGATACTTATGTTTACTTAAAGAATCCAGTAGCAAAATAAACAGAATAAATCCGTGCGCGCAACAAAGCTGGAGCAAGTATCAGAACACCCTGATAAGAATGAAAGACTCAGAAATACTTGCACAAAGATTATTGTTATTAAATTTCAACATTTTTCATCAGACAACAAAAGTTTGCATATTGTTGGGCTGTCCAAATAGAATCAAGTAAAAAAGTGACAAGTGTTTCCAAGTGACATAAGTGCTCAGTGCTAGTGACACGGTGCATATGTACAGTTGTGAGGCTATGTACAAATATATACAGTTTTCAAAGATGGTCAGAGCAATGGTTAAGAAAATCTCTCTGGTCAAGGCTGAATTGCTCAACAGTAGGACCCAGAGATATGTGAAAGCTGAACCGAGGTTAAGCGTTGATGTTTCGACCCTGACAACGCATGAATGAAGTGTCGCAGCGGGTCTTCATCAGGACAGGGGACAGCCCCTGAGCGGATGCTTGACTCCTCACACTTATTGCCTGGAGTGATATAGATATTATCCATCTGGATTGTTCCATAATTTCTACTCAGCCACAGGATTGTCTATGCTGGCCTGTACTGGATTTGTTCCAGACCTTGCATCCAGCCACAGGATATTGGCCGTTATTCCTTCTAACTCTCCCTTGGAGGTGATGTTACCCCTCCTTACTTCGTATTGAGACTGTGCCTTATATTTGCAGATCTCCTCGGCTGCCCCTACATTGCGCGGGACGCCTTTCTGCATCAGGGGCTGTCCCCTGTCCTGATGAAGACCCGCTGCAACACTTCATTCATGCGTTGTCAGGGTCGAAACGTCGACGCTTAACCTCGGTTCAGCTTTCACATATCTCTGGGTCCTACTGTTGAGCAATTCAGCCTTGACCAGAGAGATTTTCTTAACCATTGCTCTGACCATCTTTGAAAACTGTATATATTTGTACATAGCCTCACAACTGTACATATGCACCGTGTCACTAGCACTGAGCACTTATGTCACTTGGAAACACTTGTCACTTTTTTACTTGATTCTATTTGGACAGCCCAACAATATGCAAACTTTTGTTGTCTGATGAAAAATGTTGAAATTTAATAACAATAATCTTTGTGCAAGTATTTCTGAGTCTTTCATTCTTATCAGGGTGTTCTGATACTTGCTCCAGCTTTGTTGCGCGCACAGATTTATTCTGTTTATTTTGCTACTGGATTCTTTAAGTAAACATAAGTATCCACATTTCCTGATGATTTGTTTTTGTAAACAAAGTGATTATATCCATAGGCTCGTCCTGTGTTCTTTTGCGGGGACATGTCCTGGCAATATGGCCCCATTCACCACACTCGAAACACTGAGGGCCCTTGGCAGAAACTGGCTCGGGCGGTAGGGATGGGACTTCATGGGTTCTGAGGCGGGTCTTGGAATTTTTTTCTCAGTTTTCACAGGGGTTCCTGATGGTCGTGTGGTTTTCTCGAAATCCCAGGGTAAGGAACGAGGTTGGGCCCTGAAAAAAGACGTGGCCATTTCTACAGCCTGTTCGAGAGTCAGATGTGCATGCTGTTTTAGCCATCGTTGGATGGGAAAGGGTAAGGCTTCCACAAATTGTTCCAGATAAATCAGAGACATGATCTCCTCTTTGGTGCTGGTTTGGGGCTTCTACCATTTATCTGCTGCAGTCTTCAGTTTGAAGAACAGGGTTTTGGGGTTGTCCATGGGTGTTCCCCGTTCTTTCCTGAAGCGCACCCTGTAGGCCTCCGCATCGAGCTCTAAATGGTCGAGAATGATGCCCTTAATCTCGTGGTATGGAGTGTCCCCGTTAGCATTGGCCACCTGATAGGCGGCCTGTGCTTCGCCTGTAAGAAGAGGGGCCAGAAAAAAGGGCCATTTAGCTTCGGGCCACCCTGATGCTCTGGCTGCCCTCTCAAAGTTTAGTAGGAATGCATCGGGGTCTTCACCGGGTTGGCATTTCTGAAGGGACACGTTGGGGCCTGTCCCAGCCCGGGTTTGCAAGTGAGCGGACAGCTGTAACCGGTCATCTGCGACCTTTTGCATATTTTCTGCCTGGTTTCTCATGGTATCTTTCCACATCTCTCTGTCAGCCTGGGCAGAGGTAATTTGCTTCTCCACAGCCCACTCAAGCTTCTCCTGGCCGCGTATCAACTGCTGTATCAGGTTCTCCATGATGGTGGCGTAACTAGATCCCATTTCTGACACCACGTGTGGCGTGATGGAGAAGCAAAGAAGGACTCTGGAGTACTGTGATACGGGGTTTTATTAAAGTACTATAAGATGTCAGGATGGTTTGTCCATTCAGAACATAAAAAAATGAAAATAGGAATGAGTCTCTTGGGGTCACAGAGGGACAGACACCGTCTTCTTCCTCTCTTCCGTGAGAGGGGGGGGGTCTTGTGGTGGTTTTACTCCTTTCTGCTTCTCGGGAGCTTGTCAGGCAAAGACTCAATGGCAGGTCAGCCAGTTACCCATAAAAGAAAGAAATATGCCCCGTAAGGAATGGTTTCGTCTTATACTCTTGTGTGCTAGGGGTCAGGGAGTGAAGGGAGATGACACCAATTGCCACCACCAGTGTGCTCTAAGTGCCGATCTCAGAGCTAAGGTCTGGAAAAGCAGCGCGTAAGAGCCACAGCGCAGAAACATGAAAACCGCGGCGCGAGCGGGGCATGACTCTCAGCTCCCTCCACCGGCCCAGTCCTTCTCGGCTCTAGTCCCCCTTCCCCACACAGCTTCGAGCCTTCCCCGTACCTTGTGAAGCCACGCCCCTCCAGGGACGTGGCTGGTCTCGGAGCGGTACCGGAGAGGGTCCGGCTCCCCTTCGAGGTCGTCTGCACATCTGGTGTTTCGGTGCTGTTGAAGCGACTTCGTCTCCTCTCCGGAATCTCTTCCTGCTGGTTCCAGGAGTCCCGGGCCGACGAAAAAGGTCTGGACACTCTCCTGTTGTCTCCACGGCTCCTTCCACGATTGGGTTCCTCCGTCCGAATGCCTGCACAACGCTCCCTCTTCCGCTTTGTACGTGACTAGGTCACCTGACCAAGTCACGGGATCCGGAAAAGACTCTTCAGGCGCGATTCCCGTAAAGGGATAGTCCTTGTTCCTTAGCGTCACAGTCTGTGAACAGAGGAGAGGACATGGGGTCAGGTAAGGGGGGTAGCTTTCTGTGGCAGTATCCGGGGACAGGGGGGAAGAGGGCAGCAGTTCATCACACACCCCTACCCCAGTCTGTTCATGATCGGGGAACAGTGGAACGCGAGAAAGGAAGTCTGCGTTTCCGTTGTCAGAGCCTTTGCGGTGGCGGACTTCAAAGGAGAAGGGCTGTAGGGAAAGAAACCAACGCAGAATCCTTGGGTTGTTCCCCTTATTACGGCTCATCCAGAGAAGTGCGGCATGGTCTAAGTAAAGGATGAAGTGGGAGCCCTCCAGATAGTACCTTAATTTGTCTATAGCCCATTTCAGTGCAATACATTCCTTCTCGATTATTGGATATCGTTGCTCCTGTGGGTAAAGCTTACAACTTATGAATAGGATAGGGTGTTCGATCCCGGCAGGGAAAGCTGTTACAATACCGCCCGACCCCGTGTTCCGAGGCATCTGTATGGAGCAAAAAGGCTTCGAAAAATCAGGGGATCGCAACACGGGACTGGAAGTGATGGCTGCCTTTAGTTGATGAAAAGCCCTCAGTGTCTCGGGAGGTGGATATGTTAGGTCCTTCGTCTTGACTCCCTTTTGTAACAGGTTGGTAAGGGGAGTGGCCAGCTCGGAGTATTAGTGAATGAACCTCCTATAGTAACCAAGAAGCCCCAAAAACGCCCTGACCTCTTTCTTGGTGGTGGGAAAAGGGGCTTGGATGATGGCTTTAATTTTTTCTTCTTGTGGCTCTATGAGCCCGTTCCCCAGGAGGTACCCCAGATACTTGACTTTTTGGAAGCCTGCCTTTGACTTCTTTGCATTTATGTGCAACCCGGCAGACTGAAGGGCCTGTAGGACCTCACGACTGTGTTGAAGATGTAGTTCCCAGGTAGGGCTGTAGATGATGATGTCGTCGAGGTAGGCAGAGGAATATGCCTGGTGAGATGATAAGACCTTGTTTATAAGCCTTTGGAACGTGGCAGGTGCTCCGTGGAGGCCAAAGGGCAACACGGTAATATAAACCAGTGGGGGTAGAAAAGGCTGTCTTTTCTTGGTCCTGTGGTTTAAGGGGCACCTGCCAATATCCTTTCGTAAGGTCGAGTGTCGTAATGTACTGAGCGTCGCCTAGCCTCTCGATCAATTCATCTACACGCGGGAGTGGATAGGAGTCACATTTGGAAATTGCGTTCACCGCCCTGAAGTCAATACAAAACTGGACGGAACCGTCCGGTTTAGGTACCAACACAATTGGTGAGGACCATTCACTTTGGGAGGGTTTTATTACACCCAGAGTGAGCATGTTTTCTACTTCCTTTTTTATCGCCTCCCTCCGGGCGGAAGGATATGATAGGGTTTTTGTTTTATCGTTTTTCCTGGCTGGGTATCAATAGAATGTTCTGCCAAAGTGGTTTGCCAGGGTAGATCGGAAAACAGGGAAGCAAAAGGATGTAGGGCTTCCATTAGGGATTTTTCCTGCACTGGTGTGAGCTCAGGGTTGAACACTAACTGTTTTAGGGTAGAAGGGGAGTCTGGCAAGGGAACAACGGTGTGTAGGTCTTTGGGGAGGGGACCTAACCATTTTTTTAGGAGGTTGATATGGTAGAGTTGTGTACGGCGGGGTGTGATCTGGATGCGATATGAGGTTAACCCCACCTTATCCACAACCTTAAAAGGGCCTTGCCATTCTGATTTCACCTTTGTCAGGGCAGAAGGCAAAAGAACCAGGACCCACTCGCCTACGTTTAGATCCCTCCACTTCTTTCCCTTATCATACAGGACCTGTTGCTTCCTTTGGGCTTGCTCTAGATTGGTGTCTGCAAATTCCCGGAGCTTATGTAACCTGGTACGTAGGCTTCGGGTGTATTCCAGAAAAGATCTTGTTTCCTCTTCTTTCTCTTGTTCCCATACTTCTTTTGTTATTTCTAGTAGGCTACGGGGTTCTCGGCCATAAAGGAGCTTGAAAGGGGAGCTCCCCAGACTGGTTTGGGTTTGGCTTCTGATAACATATAAGGCCAGAGGGAGGAGCATATCCCATTCCTTGCCTTCCACACATAACAGCTTTTTCAAAGTTAGCTTAACCGCTTAACCGCGGCGGCAATTCCGCCGCGGTGCGGCGGTTTTATTGAGTGGGCGGGGCCGCGTCGGCCAACTGACGTGCGCAGCACTACGGAGGTAGTGCTCGCGACGGCCGTTGGCCGACAGAAGCAGCGAAGGGGTTAAGGGTGGCGTTGTAGCGCTCACATAAGCCGTCTGTTTGTGGGTGGTAAACTGAGGTTTTGATGTGTGATATGTCCAGGGATTTGCAGATCTGGGCCATTAACTTTGAAACAAAGGGGGTCCCTTGGTCCGTGAGGATTTCACCGGGGAAACCAACTCGAGAGAACAGCTCTAGTAGTTTGTTACTGATGTTTAGGGTGATGGGGGCACGCAAGGGGAAAGCCCCGGGATACCGTGTGGCATAATCCACGATGTCTAAGGCATAAAGGTTACCCTTCTTGGTTCGGGGCAAGGGCCCTATGAGGTCCATGCCCACCCTTTCGAATGGTTGACCAACAACCGGAAGTGTCGGGGAGCGCCAATCACTTTGTTTACAAAAACAAATCAGGAAATGTGGATACTTATGTTTACTTAAAGAATCCAGTAGCAAAATAAACAGAATAAATCCGTGCGCGCAACAAAGCTGGAGCAAGTATCAGAACACCCTGATAAGAATGAAAGACTCAGAAATACTTGCACAAAGATTATTGTTATTAAATTTCAACATTTTTCATCAGACAACAAAAGTTTGCATATTGTTGGGCTGTCCAAATAGAATCAAGTAAAAAAGAGAAAAGTGTTTCCAAGTGACATAAGTGCTCAGTGCTAGTGACACGGTGCATATGTACAGTTGTGAGGCTATGTACAAATATATACAGTTTTCAAAGATGGTCAGAGCAATGGTTAAGAAAATCTCTCTGGTCAAGGCTGAATTGCTCAACAGTAGGACCCAGAGATATGTGAAAGCTGAACCGAGGTTAAGCGTTGATGTTTCGACCCTGACAACGCATGAATGAAGTGTCGCAGCGGGTCTTCATCAGGACAGGGGACAGCCCCTGAGCGGATGCTTGACTCCTCGCACTTATTGCCTGGAGTGATATAGATATTATCCATCTGGATTGTTCCATAATTTCTACTCAGCCACAGGATTGTCTATGCTGGCCTGTACTGGATTTGTTCCAGACCTTGCATCCAGCCACAGGATATTGGCCGTTATTCCTTCTAACTCTCCCTTGGAGGTGATGTTACCCCTCCTTACTTCGTATTGAGACTGTGCCTTATATTTGCAGATCTCCTCGGCTGCCCCTACATTGCGCGGGACGCCTTTCTGCATCAGGGGCAGTCCCCTGTCCTGATGAAGACCCGCTGCAACACTTCATTCATGCGTTGTCAGGGTCGAAACGTCGACGCTTAACCTCGGTTCAGCTTTCACATATCTCTGGGTCCTACTGTTGAGCAATTCAGCCTTGACCAGAGAGATTTTCAATACCATTGCTCTGACCATCTTTGAAAACTGTATATATTTGTACATAGCCTCACAACTGTACATATGCACCGTGTCACTAGCACTGAGCACTTATGTCACTTGGAAACACTTGTCACTTTTTTACTTGATTCTATTTGGACAGCCCAACAATATGCAAACTTTTGTTGTCTGATGAAAAATGTTGAAATTTAATAACAATAATCTTTGTGCAAGTATTTCTGAGTCTTTCATTCTTATCAGGGTGTTCTGATACTTGCTCCAGCTTTGTTGCGCGCACAGATTTATTCTGTTTATTTTGCTACTGGATTCTTTAAGTAAACATAAGTATCCACATTTCCTGATGATTTGTTTTTGTAAACAAAGTGATTATATCCATAGGCTCGTCCTGTGTTCTTTTGCGGGGACATGTCCTGGCAATATGGCCCCATTCACCACACTGAGGGCCCTTGGCAGAAACTGGCTCGGGCGGTAGGGATGGGACTTCATGGGTTCTGAGGCGGGTCTTGGAATTTTTTTCTCAGTTTTCACAGGGGTTCCTGATGGTTGTGTGGTTTTCTCGAAATCCCAGGGTAAGGAACGAGGTTGGGCCCTGAAAAAAGACGTGGCCATTTCTACAGCCTGTTCGAGAGTCAGATGTGCATGCTGTTTTAGCCATCGTTGGATGGGAAAGGGTAAGGCTTCCACAAATTGTTCCAGATAAATCAGACACATGATCTCCTCTTTGGTGCTGGTTTGGGGCTTCTACCATTTATCTGCTGCAGTCTTCAGTTTGAAGAACAGGGTTTTGGGGTTGTCCATGGGTGTTCCCCGTTCTTTCCTGAAGCGCACCCTGTAGGCCTCCGCATCGAGCTCTAAATGGTCGAGAATGATGCCCTTAATCTCGTGGTATGGAGTGTCCCCGTTAGCATTGGCCACCTGATAGGTGGCCTGTGCTTCGCCTGTAAGAAGAGGGGCCAGAAAAAAGGGCCATTTAGCTTCGGGCCACCCTGACGCTCTGGCTGCCCTCTCAAAGTTTAGTAGGAATGCATCGGGGTCTTCACCGGGTTGGCATTTCTGAAGGGACACGTTGGGGCCTGTCCCAGCCCGGGTTTGCAAGTGAGCGGACAGCTGTAACCGGTCATCTGCGACCTTTTGCATATTTTCTGCCTGGTTTCTCATGGTATCTTTCCACATCTCTCTGTCAGCCTGGGCAGAGGTAATTTGCTTCTCCACAGCCCACTCAAGCTTCTCCTGGCCGCGTATCAACTGCTGTATCAGGTTCTCCATGATGGTGGCGTAACTAGATCCCATTTCTGACACCACGTGTGGCGTGATGGAGAAGCAAAGAAGGACTCTGGAGTACTGTGATACAGGGTTTTATTAAAGTACTATAAGATGTCAGGATGGTTTGTCCATTCAGAACATAAAAAAATGAAAATAGGAATGAGTCTCTTGGGGTCACAGAGGGACAGACACCGTCTTCTTCCTCTCTTCCGTGAGAGGGGGGGGGGTCTTGTGGTGGTTTTACTCCTTTCTGCTTCTCGGGAGCTTGTCAGGCGAAGACTCAATGGCAGGTCAGCCAGTTACCCATAAAAGAAAGAAATATGCCCCGTAAGGAATGGTTTCGTCTTATACTCTTGTGTGCTAGGGGTCAGGGAGTGAAGGGAGATGACACCAATTGCCACCACCAGTGTGCTCTAAGTGCCGATCTCAGAGCTAAGGTCTGGAAAAGCAGCGCGTAAGAGCCACAGCGCAGAAACATGAAAACACGCGGCGCGAGCGGGCATGACTCTCAGCTCCCTCCACCGGCCCAGTCCTTCTCGGCTCTAGTCCCCCTTCCCCACACAGCTTCCAGACTTCCCTGTACCTTGTGAAGCCACGCCCCTCCAGGGACGTGGCTGGTCTCGGAGCGGTACCGGAGAGGGTCCGGCTCCCCTTCGAGGTCGTCTGCACGTCCGGTGTTTCGGTGCTGTTGAAGCGACTTCGTCTCCTCTCCGGAATCTCTTCCTGCTGGTTCCAGGAGTCCCGGGCCGACGAAAAAGGTCTGGACACTCTCCTGTTGTCTCCACGGCTCCTTCCATGATTGGGTTCCTCTGTCCGAACGCCTGCACAACGCTCCCTCTTCCGCTTTGTATGTGACTAGGTCACCTGACCAAGTCACGGGATCCGGAAAAGACTCTTCAGGCGCGATTCCCTTAAAGGGGTAGTCCTTGTTCCTTGGTGTCACAGTCTGTGAACAGAGGAGAGGACACGGGGTCAGGTAAGGGGGGTAGCTTTCTGTGGCAGTATCCGGGGTCAGGGGGGAAGAGGGCAGCAGTTCGTCACAGTGGTATGTAGTGTATAGGAATCATGAAGAGTGGGATTATGTGTTATGGAGAGTAACTATGTGGTATGGTAGTCTGTGTTGTGGAGTGGAGTGGTAACCTCAGGTTTAGTCTTCCTCGTTTCCATAGAAGCTAAACTATGAACTCAATGTGACAAAAAAAGAAGGAATCACTGAGGAGCACTTCTGGACCTAGTCAGAGGTATGAGCAGGGCCACTGGAATTATTAGACTGTTTGGCTGCACCGACTTTTGCACAATTATACATTTTCTGCATTAGCCACATAATTCATCATCTGCTGCCTAATCTGCAGATTTGGGAAAAAAAAGCCTTGTTTCTAGCTCAAACGGCTCAAACGTTACCAAAAATGTAGCGACAAGTGTTACAGCATGGTGGAAGGTCCTTTGCAAACCTTGAATGGTCACCTGTTACTTATTGCTAAATGTGGGTGCTATATTGGTACTAATGGTGTGCAAGCAACTTTTGCTTCTTTCTGCACCTCTGTTGACTCTTTCTTTCTGCATTTCTGTTGCTTCTTTCTGCACCTTTCTTTCTTTTTCTGCACTTCTCTTGCCTATTTCTGGAAATCTCTTCTACTTTCTGCACCTCTTTTGCCTCTTTCTGCACCTCACTTGCTTCTTAGTGCACCCCTCTTGCCTCTTTCTGCATCTCTCTTGCCTCTTTCTGCACCCCTCTTGCCTCTTTCTGCACTACTTTTGTTTCTTTCTGCCCCTCTCTTGTTTATTTCTGTATCCCTCTTGCCTCGTTCTCCACCCCACTCCCCTTTCTGCATCTCTGTTGCTTTTTTATGCTTTCCTCTTGCTTTTTTATGTATCTCTCTTGCTTCTTTCTGCACCCCACGTGCCTCTTTCTGTACTCCTCATCCCTCTTTCTGCAGTTCTCTTGCCTCTTTCTGCACCTCTGTCGCTTCTTTCTGCACTTCAGTTTCTTTCTGCAGCTCTCTTGTTTCTTTCTGCACCCCCTTGCCTCTTTCTCCACCCATCCATCCTCTTTCTGAACCCCTGTTGCCTCTTTCTGTACTTCTGTTCTTTCTTTCTGCACTTCTTTTTTTTCTTTCTGCACATCTTTTGCTTCTTTCTGCACCCCACGTGCCTCTTTCTGCACCCCTCTTCCCTCTTTTTGCACCCCTCTTGCCTCTTTCTGCACCTCAGTTCTTTCTGCAATTCTTTTGTTTCTTTCTGCACCTCTCACTTCTTTCTGCACCGCCTTTGCCTCTTTCTGCACCCCTCTTACCTCTTTCTGCACCTCTGTTCCTTCTTTCTGCACTTCTTTTTTCTTTCTGCAGCTCTCATGCTTCTTTCTGTACCCCTCATGCCTCTTTCTGCACCTCTGTTCCTTCTTTCTGTACTTCGTTTGTTTCTTTCTGCACGTCTCTTGCTTCTTTCTGTACCCCTCATGCCTCTTTCTGCACCCCTCTTCCCTCTTTTTCCACCCCTCTTTCTGCACCTCTTTTGCTTCTTTCTGCACTCCTCTTGCTCCTGTCTACACCACTCTTGCTTCTTTCTGCACCCCTCTTGCTTCTTTCTGCACCCCTCTTGCCTCTTTCTGCACCTCTGTTCCTTCTTTCTGCACTTCCTTTGTTTCTTTCTGCACCTCTCTTGCTTCTCTCTGCACCCCTCTTGCCACTTTCTACATCCCTGTTCTCCCTTTTTGCATCTCTGTTGCTTCTTTCTGCACTTCTCTTGCCTCTTTCTCCATCCCTCATCCCTCTTTCAGCACCTCTGTTGCTTCTTCAGGAGTTCTCTTGCTTCTTTCTGCACCTCTGTCCCTTCTTTATGCAACCCTTGTGCCTCTTTCTGCACCTCTGTTCCTTCTTTCTGCACTTCTTTTGTTTCTTTCTGCACCTCTCTTGCTTCTTTCTGCACCCCTTTTGCCTCTTTCTGCACCACTCTTGCCTCTTTCTGCACCTCTGTTCCTTCTTTCTGCTCTTCTTTTTTCTTTCTGCAGCTCTCATGCTTCTTTCTGCACCCCCTTGCCTCTTTCTCCACCCCTCTTCCCTCTTTCTGCACTCCTGTTGCCACTTTCTGCACCTCTGTTCCTTCTTTCTGCACTTCGTTTGTTTCTTTCTGCACGTCTCTTGCTTATTTCTGCACCCCTCGTGCCTCTTTCTGCACCTCTCTTCCCTCTTTTTGCACCCCTCTTTCTGCACCTCTGTTGCTTCTTTCTGCACTCCTCTTGCCTCTGTCTACACCTCTCTTGCTTCTTTCTGCACAACTCTTGCTTCTTTCTGCACCAATCATCCCTCTTTCTGCACCCCTCTTGCCTCTTTCTGCACCCCTCTTGCCTCTTTCTGCACCTCTGTTCCTTCTTTCGGCACTTCCTTTGATTCTTTCTGCACCTATTTTGCTTCTCTCTGCACCCCTCTTGCCACTTTCTCCATCCCTGTTCCCCCTTTTTGCATCTCTGTTGCTTCTTTCTGCACTTCTCTTGCCTCTTTCTCCATCCCTCATCCCTCTTTCATCACCTCTGTCGCTTCTTCAGGAGTTCTCTTGCTTCTTTCTGCACCTCTGTCCCTTCTTTCTGCAACCCTTGTGCCTCTTTATGCACCCCTCTTCCCTCTTTCAGCACCCCTCTTGCCTCTTTCTGCACCTCTGTTCCTTCTTTCTGCACTTCTTTTGTTTCTTTCTGCACTTCTTTTGTTTCTTTCTGAAACTCTCTTGCTTCTTTCTGCACGCCTCTTGCTTCTTTCTGCACCCCTCGTGCCGCTTTCACACCCCTCTTCCCTCTTTCTGAACCCCTCTTACCTCTTTCTGCACCTCTGTTCCTTCTTTCTGCACTTCTTTTGTTTCTTTCTGCACCTCTCTTGTTTATTTCTGTATCCCTCTTGCCTCTTTCTCCACCCCACTCCCCCTTTCTGCATCTCTGTTGCTTTTTTATGCATTTCTCTTGCTTCTTTCTGTATCTCTCTTGCTTCTTTCTGCACCCCTCGTGCCTCTTTCTGCACCCCTCATCCCTCTTTCTGCAGTTCTCTTGCCTCTTTCTGCACCTCTGTTGCTTCTTTCTGCACTTCTTCTGTTTCTTTCTGCAGCTCTCTTGCTTCTTTCTGCACCCCCTTGCCTCTTTCTCCACCCATCCACCCTCATTCTGTACCCCTGTTGCCTCTTTCTGCACTTCTGCTCTTTCTTTCTGCACTTCTTTTGTTTCTTTCTGCACATCTCTTGCTTCTTTCTGCACCCCACGTGCCTTTTTCTGCACCCCTCTTTCCTCATTTTGCACCCCTCTTGCCTATTTCTGTACCTTTGTTGCTTCTTGCTGCACTCCTCTTGCCTCTTTCTGCACTCCTCTTACCTCTTTCACACCCCTCTTCCCTCTTTCACACCCCTCTTTCCTTTTTGTGCACCCCTCTTGCCTCTTTCTGCACCTCTGTTCTTTCTGCACTTCTTTTGTTTCTTTCTGCACCTTTTGCTTCTTTCTGCACCCCTTTTGCCTCTTTCTGCACCGCCTTGCCTCTTTGTCCACCCCTCGCCTATTTCTCCACCCCTCTTCCCTCTTTCTCCACCCCTCTTCCCTCTTTCTGCACTCCTGTTGCCCCTTTCTGCACCTCTGTTCCTTCTTTCTGCACTTCTTTTGTTTCTTTCTGCACGTCTCTTGCTTCTTTCTGCACCCCTTGTGCCTCTTTCTGCTCACCTCTTCCTTCTTTCTGCACCCCTCTTGCCTCTTTCTGCACCTCTGTTGCTTCTTTCTACACCTCTCTTGCTTCTTTCTGTACCACTCGTGCTTCTTTCAGCACCCCTCATCCCTCTTTCTGCACCCCTCTTGCTTCTTTCTGCACCTCTGTTCCTTCTTTCTGCACTTCTTTTGTTACTTTCTGCACCTCTCTTGCTTCTTTCTGCACCCCTCTTGCCACTTTCTCCACCCCTGTTCCCCTTTTTGCATCTCTGTTGCTTCTTTCTGCACTTCTCTTGCCTCTTTCTCCATCCCTCATCCCTCTTTCTGCACCTCTGTTGCTTCTTTTCGCACTTCTCTTGCTTCTTTCTACACCTCTATCCCTTCTTTCTGCAACCCTTGTGCCTCTTTCTGCACCCCTCTTTCCTCTTTCTGCAGCCCTCTTGCCTCTTTCTGCATCTCGTTCCTTCTTTCTGCACTTCTTTTGTTTCTTTCTGCAACTCTCTTGCTTCTTTCTGCATGCCTCTTGCTTCCTTCTGCACCCCTCGTGCCTCTTTCATACCCCTCATCCCTCTTTCTGTATCCCTTTTGCCTCTTTCTGCACCTCTGTTCCTTCTTTCTGCACTGCTTTTGTTTCTTTCTGCACCTCTCATTTGTTTCTGTATCCCTCTTGCCTCTTTCTCCACCCCACTGCCACTTTCTGCATCTCTGTTGTTTTCTTATGTATTTCTCTTGCTTCTTTCTGTATCTCTCTTGCTTCTTTCTGCACCCTTCGTGCCTCTTTCTGCACCCCTCATCCCTCTTTCTGCAGTTCTCTTGCCTCTTTCTGCACCTCTGTTGCTTCTTTCTGCACTTCTTCTGTTTCTTTCTGCTGCTCTCTTGCTTCTTTCTGCACCCCCTTGCCTCTTTCTCCACCCATCCACCCTCTTTCTGCACCCCTGTTGCCCCTTTCTGCACCTCTGTTACTAAATTCTGCACTTCTTCTGTTTCTTTCTGCAGCTCTTTTGCTTCTTTCGGCACCCCCTTGCCTCTTTCTCCACCCACCCTCCCTCTTTCTGCACCCCTGTTGCCTCTTTCTGCACTTTTGTTCTTTCTTTCTGCACTTCTTTTGTTTCTTTCTGCACATCTCTTGCTTCTTTCTGCACCCACGTGCCTCTTTCTGTACCCCTCTTCCCTCTTTTTGCACCCCTCTTGCCTCTTTCTGCACCTTTGTTGCTTCTTTCTGCACTCCTCTTGCCTCTTTCACACCCGTCTTCCCTCTTTGTGCACCCCTCTTGCTTCTTTCTGCACCTCTGTTTTTCTGTACTTCTGTTTCTTTCTGCACCTCTCGCTTCTTTCTGCACCCCTTTGCCTGTTTCTGCACCTCTGTTCCTTCTTTCTGCACTTCTATTTTTCTTTCTGCAGCTCTCATGCTTCTTTCTGCACCCCCTTGCCTCTTTCTCCACTCCTCTTTCTGCACTCCTGTTGCCCCTTTCTGCACCTTTGTTCCTTATTTCTGCACTTCTTTTGTTTCTTTCTGCACGTCTCTTGCTTCTTTCTGCACCCCTCGTGCCTCTTTCTGCACCCCTCTTCCCTCTTTTTGCATCCCTCTTGCCTCTTTCTGCACCTCTGTTGCTTCTTTCTGTACTTCTTTTGTTTCTTTCTGTATCTCTCTTGCTTCTTTCTGCACCCTTCGTGCCTCTTTCTGCACCCCTCATCCCTCTTTCTGCAGTTCTCTTGCCTCTTTCTGCACCTCTGTTGCTTCTTTCTGCACTTCTTCTGTTTCTTTCTGCTGCTCTCTTGCTTCTTTCTGCACCCCCTTGCCTCTTTCTCCACCCATCCACCCTCTTTCTGCATCCCTGTTGCCTCTTTCTGCACTTCTGTTCTTTCTTTCTGCACTTCTTTTGTTTCTTTCTGCACATCTCTTGCTTCTTTCTGCACCCATGTGCCTCTTTTTGCACCCCTCTTCCCTCTTTTTGCACCCCTCTTGCCTCTTTCTGCACCTTTGTTGCTTCTTTCTGCACTTTTCTTGCTTCTTTCTGTGCTCCTCTTGCCTCTTTCACACCCCTCTTCCCTCTTTGTGCACCCCTTGCCTCTTTCTGCACCTCTGTTCTTTCTGTACTTCTTTTGTTTCTTTCTGCACCTCTTGCTTCTTTCTGCACCCCTTTTGCCTCTTTCTGCACCCCTCTTGCCTCTTTCTGCACCCCTCTTGCCTCTTTCTGCACCATTGTTGCTTCTTTCTGCACTCCTCTTGCCTCTTTCACACCCGTCTTCCCTCTTTGTGCACCCCTCTTGCTTCTTTCTGCACCTCTGTTCTTTCTGTACTTCTTTTGTTTCTTTCTGCACCTCTCGCTTCTTTCTGCACCCCTTTGCTTGTTTCTGCACCCCTCTTGCCTGTTTCTGCACCTCTGTTCCTTCTTTCTGCACTCTCTATTTTTCTTTCTGCAGCTCTCATGCTTCTTTCTGCACCCCCTTGCCTCTTTCTCCACTCCTCTTTCTGCACTCCTGTTGCCCCTTTCTGCACCTCTGTTCCTTATTTCTGCACTTCTTTTGTTTCTTTCTGCATGTCTCTTGCTTCTTTCTGCACCCCTCGTGCCTCTTTCTGCACCCCTCTTTCCTCTTTTTGCATCCCTCTTGCCTGTTTCTGCACCTCTGTTGCTTCTTTCTGTACTTCTTTTGTTTCTTTCTGCACCTCTCTTGCTTCTTTCTGCACCCCTCGTGCCTCTTTCTCCACCCCTCATCCCTCTTTCTGCAGTTCTCTTGCCTCTTTCTGCACCTCTGTTGCTTCTTTCTGCACTTCTTCTGTTTCTGTCTAAAGCTCTCTTGCTTCTTTATGCACCTTTGTTGCTTCTTTCTGCACTCCTCGTGCCTCTTTCACACCCCTCTTCCCTCTTTGTGCACCCCTCTTGCCTCTTTCTGCACCTCTGTTCCTTCTTTCTGCACTTCTTTTGTTTCTTTCTGCACATCTCTTGCTTCTTTCTGCATCTCCGTGCCTCTTTCTGCACCCCTCTTCCCTCTTTTTGCACCCCTATTGCCTCTTTCTGCACCTCTGTTGCTTCTTTCTGTAATGTTCTTCCTTCTTTCTGCATGTCTCTTGCCACTTTCTCCACCCCTGTTCCCCCTTTTTGCATCGCTGCTGCTTCTTTCTGCACTTCTCTTGCCTCTTTCTCCATCCCTCATCCCTTTTTCTGCACCTCTGATGCTTCTTTCTGCACTTCTCTTGCTTCTTTCTGCACCTCTGTCTCTTCTTTCTACAACCCTTCTGCCTCTTTCTGCACCCCCACTTCCCTCTTTCTGTACCACTCTTGCCTCTTTCTGCACCTCTGTTCCTTCTTTCAGCACTTTTGTTTCTTTCTGCAACTCTCTTGCTTCTTTCTGCATGCCTCTTGCTTCTTTCTGCACCCCTCTTGCCTCTTTATGCACCTCTGTTCCTACTTTCTGCACTTCTTTTGTTTCTTTCTGCACCTCTCTTGTTTATTTCTGTATCCCTCTTGCCTCTTTCTCCACCCCACTCCCCCTTTCTGCATCTCTGTTGCTTCTTTCTGCACTTCTTCTGTTTCTGTCTGAAGCTCTCTTGCTTCTCTCTGCACCCCCTTGCCTCTTTCTCCACCCATCCACCCTCTTTCTACACCCCTGTTGCCTCTTTTTGCACTTCTGTTCTTTCTTTCTGCACTTATTTTGTTTCTTTCTGTACTTCTTTTGTTTCTTTCTGCACATCTCTTGCTTCTTTCTCCACCTCTGTTGCTTCTTTCTGCACTTCTTCTGTTTCTGTCTAAAGCTCTCTTGCTTCTTTATGCACCTTTGTTGCTTCTTTATGCACTCCTCGTGCCTCTTTCACACCCCTCTTCCCTCTTTGTGCACCCCTCTTGCCTCTTTCTGCACTTTTGTTCTTTCTTTCTGCACTTCTTTTGTTTCTTTCTGCACATCTCTTGCTTCTTTCTGCACCCACGTGCCTCTTTCTGTACCCCTCTTCCCTCTTTTTGCACCCCTCTTGCCTCTTTCTGCACCTTTGTTGCTTCTTTCTGCACTCCTCTTGCCTCTTTCACACCCGTCTTCCCTCTTTGTGCACCCCTCTTGCTTCTTTCTGCACCTCTGTTCTTTCTGTACTTCTTTTGTTTCTTTCTGCACCTCTCGCTTCTTTCTGCACCCCTTTTGCCTGTTTCTGCACCCCTCTTGCCTCTTTCTGCACCTCTGTTCCTTCTTTCTGCACTTCTATTTTTCTTTCTGCAGCTCTCATGCTTCTTTCTGCACCCCCTTGCCTCTTTCTCCACTCCTCTTTCTGCACTCCTGTTGCCCCTTTCTGCACCTCTGTTCCTTATTTCTGCACTTCCTTTGTTTCTTTCTGCACGTCTCTTGCTTCTTTCTGCACCCCTCGTGCCTCTTTCTGCACCCCTCTTCCCTCTTTTTGCATCGCTCTTGCCTCTTTCTGCACCTCTGTTGCTTCTTTCTGTACTTCTTTTGTTTCTTTCTGCACCTCTCTTGCTTCTTTCTGCACCCCTCGTGCCTCTTTCTCCACCCCTCATCCCTCTTTCTGCAGTTCTCTTGCCTCTTTCTGCACCTCTGTTGCTTCTTTCTGCACTTCTTTTGTTTCTTTCTGCACGTCTCTTGCTTCTTTCTGCACCCCTTGTGCCTCTTTCTGCTCCCCTCTTCCTTCTTTCTGCACCCCTCTTGCCTCTTTCTGCACCTCTGTTGCTTCTTTCTACACCTCTCTTGCTTCTTTCTGTACCACTCGTGCTTCTTTCAGCACCCCTCATCCCTCTTTCTGCACCCCTCTTGCTTCTTTCTGCACCTCTGTTCCTTCTTTCTGCACTTCTTTTGTTACTTTCTGCACCTCTCTTGCTTCTTTCTGCACCCCTCTTGCCACTTTCTCCACCCCTGTTCCCCTTTTTGCATCTCTGTTGCTTCTTTCTGCACTTCTCTTGCCTCTTTCTCCATCCCTCATCCCTCTTTCTGCACCTCTGTTGCTTCTTTTCGCACTTCTCTTGCTTCTTTTCGCACTTCTCTTGCTTCTTTCTACACCTCTATCCCTTCTTTCTGCAACCCTTGTGCCTCTTTCTGCACCCCTCTTTCCTCTTTCTGCAGCCCTCTTGCCTCTTTCTGCATCTCGTTCCTTCTTTGTGCACTTCTTTTGTTTCTTTCTGCAACTCTCTTGCTTCTTTCTGCATGCCTCTTGCTTCCTTCTGCACCCCTCGTGCCTCTTTCATACCCCTCTTCCCTCTTTCTGTATCCCTTTTGCCTCTTTCTGCACCTCTGTTCCTTCTTTCTGCACTGCTTTTGTTTCTTTCTGCACCTCATTTGTTTCTGTATCCCTCTTGCCTCTTTCTCCACCCCACTCCCCCTTTCTGCATCTGTTGTTTTCTTATGTATTTCTCTTGCTTCTTTCTGTATCTCTCTTGCTTCTTTCTGCACCCTTCGTGCCTCTTTCTGCACCCCTCATCCCTCTTTCTGCAGTTCTCTTGCCTCTTTCTGCACCTCTGTTGCTTCTTTCTGCACTTCTTCTGTTTCTTTCTGCTGCTCTCTTGCTTCTTTCTGCACCCCCTTGCCTCTTTCTCCACCCATCCACCCTCTTTCTGCACCCCTGTTGCCTCTTTCTGCACTTCTGTTCTTTCTTTCTGCACTTCTTTTGTTTTTCTGCACATCTCTTGCTTCTTTCTGCACCCATGTGCCTCTTTCTGCACCCCTCTTCCCTCTTTTTGCACCCCTCTTGCCTCTTTCTGCACCTTTGTTGCTTCTTTCTGCACTCTTCTTGCTTCTTTCTGTACTCCTCTTGCCTCTTTCACACCCCTCTTCCCTCTTTGTGCACCCCTTGCCTCTTTCTGCACCTCTGTTCTTTCTGCACTTCTTTTGTTTCTTTCTGCACATCTCTTTGCTTCTTTCTGCACCCACGTGCCTCTTTCTGCACCTCTCTCTTCCCTCTTTTTGCACCCCTCTTGCCTCTTTCTGCACCTTTGTTGCTTCTTTCTGCACTCCTCTTGCCTCTTTCACACCCGTCTTCCTCTTTGTGCACCCCTCTTGCTTCTTTCTGCACCTCTGTTCTTTCTGTACTTCTTTTGTTTCTTTCTGCACCTCTCGCTTCTTTCTGCACCCCTTTTGCCTCTTTCTGCACCCCTCTTGCCTCTTTCTGCACCCCTCTTGCCTGTTTCTGCACCTCTGTTCCTTCTTTCTGCACTTCTATTTTTCTTTCTGCAGCTCTCATGCTTCTTTCTGCACCCCCTTGCCTCTTTCTCCACTCCTCTTTCTGCACTCCTGTTGCCCCTTTCTGCACCTCTGTTCCTTATTTCTGCACTTCTTTTGTTTCTTTCTGCATGTCTCTTGCTTCTTTCTGCACCCCTCGTGCCTCTTTCTGCACCCCTCTTTCCTCTTTTTGCATCCCTCTTGCCTGTTTCTGCACCTCTGTTGCTTCTTTCTGTACTTCTTTTGTTTCTTTCTGCACCTCTCTTGCTTCTTTCTGCACCCCTCGTTCCTCTTTCTCCACCCCTCATCCCTCTTTCTGCAGTTCTCTTGCCTCTTTCTGCACCTCTGTTGCTTCTTTCTGCACTTCTTCTGTTTCTGTCTAAAGCTCTCTTGCTTCTTTATGCACCTTTGTTGCTTTTTTCTGCACTCCTCGTGCCTCTTTCACACCCCTCTTCCCTCTTTGTGCACCCCTCTTGCCTCTTTCTGCACCTCTGTTCCTTCTTTCTGCACTTCTTTTGTTTCTTTCTGCACGTCTCTTGCTTCTTTCTGCATCTCTGTGCCTCTTTCTGCACCCCTCTTCCCTCTTTTTGCACCCCTATTGCCTCTTTCTGCACCTCTGTTGCTTCTTTCTGTAATGCTCTTCCTTCTTTCTGCATGTCTCTTGCCACTTTCTCCACCCCTGTTCCCTCTTTTGCATCGCTGCTGCTTCTTTCTGCACTTCTCTTGCCTCTTTCTCCATCCCTCATCCCTTTTTCTGCACCTCTGATGCTTCTTTCTGCACTTCTCTTGCTTCTTTCTGCACCTCTGTCCCTTCTTTCTACAACCCTTCTGCCTCTTTCTGCACCCCACTTCCCTCTTTATGCACCTCTGTTCCTACTTTCTGCACTTCTTTTGTTTCTTTCTGCACCTCTCTTGTTTATTTCTGTATCCCTCTTGCCTCTTTCTCCACCCCACTCCCCCTTTCTGCATCTCTGTTGCTTCTTTCTGCACTTCTTCTGTTTCTGTCTGAAGCTCTCTTGCTTCTCTCTGCACCCCCTTGCCTCTTTCTCCACCCATCCACCCTCTTTCTATACCCCTGTTGCCTCTTTTTGCACTTCTGTTCTTTCTTTCTGCACTTCTTTTGTTTCTTTCTGTACTTCTTTTGTTTCTTTCTGCACAACTCTTGCTTCTTTCTGCACCCCATGTGCCTCTTTCTGCACCCACTTCCCTCTTTTTGCACCCCTCTTGCCTCTTTCTGCACCTGTTCTTTCTGCACTTCTTTTGTTTTTTTCTGCACCTCTCGCTTCTTTCTGCACCCCTTTTGCCTCTTTCTGCACCCCTCTTGCCTCTTTCTGTACCTCTGTTCCTTCTTTCTGCACTTCTTTTTTTCTTTCTGCAGCTCTCATGCTTTTTTCCGCACCCGCTTGCCTCTTTCTCCACCCCTCTTCCCGCACACCTGTTGCCCTTTCTGCACCTCTGTTCCTTCTTTCTGCACTTCTTTTGTTTCTTTCTGCACGTCTCTTGCTAATATCTGCACCCCTCGTGCCTCTTTAAGCACCCATCTTCCCTCTTTTTGCACCCCGCTTGCCACTTTCTGCACCTATGTTGCTTCTTTGTCACTCCTCTTGCTTCTTTCTACACCTCTCTTGCATCTTTCTGCACCCCGCTTGCCACTTTCTCCACCCCTGTTCCCCCTTTTTGCAACTCTGTTGCTTCTTTCTGCACTTCTCTTCCCTCTTTCTCCATCCCTCATCCTTCTTTCTGCACCTCTGTTGCTTCTTTACGCACTTCTGTTGCTTCTTTCTGCACCTCTGTCCCTTCTTTCTGCAACCCTTTTGCCCCTTACTGCACCCCTCTTTCCTCTTTCTGCACACCTCTTGCCTCTTTCTGCACCTCTGTTCCTTCTTTCTTCACTTCTTTTGTTTCTTTCTGCAAGTCTCTTGCTTCTTTCTGCACACCTCTTGCTTCTTTGTGTACCCCTCGTGCCTCTTTCACACCCCTCTTCCCTCTTTCTGAACCTCTGTTCCTTCTTTATGCACTTTTGTTTCTTTCTGCAGCTCTCTTGTTTATTTCTGTATCCTCTTGCCTCTTTCTCCACCCCACTCCCCCTTTCTGCATCTCTCTTGCTTTTTTCTGCACCCCTTGTGCCTCTTTCTGCACCCCTCATCCCTCTTTCTGCAGTTCTGTTGCCTCTTTCTGCACCTCTGTTGCTTCTTTCTGCACCTCTTCTGTTTCTTTCTGCAGTTCTCTTGCTTCTTTCTGCATCCCTTGCCTCCTTCTCCACCCATCCACCCTCTTTCTGCACCCCTGTTGCCTCTTTCTGCACTTCTTTTCTTTCTTTCTGCACTTCATTTGTTTCTTTCTGCACATCTCTTGCTTCTTTCTGCACCCCATGTGCCTCTTTCTGCACCCCTCTTCCCTCTTTTTCCACCCTTCTTGCTACTTTCTGCACCTTTGTTGCTTCTTTCTGCACTCCTCTTGCTTCTTTCTACACCCCTGTTGCCTCTTTCTGCACTTCTGTTCTTTCTTTCTGCACTTCTTTTGTTTCTTTCTGCACTTCTTTTGTTTCTTTCTGCACATCTCTTGCTTCTTTCTGCACCCCATGTGCCTCTTTCTCCACCCCTCTTCTCTCTTTGTGCACCCCTCTTGCCTCTTTCTGCACCTCTGGTCTTTCTGCACTTTTTTTGTTTCTTTCTGCACCTCTGGCTGCTTTCTGCACCCCTTGTGCCTCTTTCTGCACCCCTCTTGCCTCTTTCTGCACGTCTGTTCCTTCTTTCTGCACTTCTTTTTTTCTTTCTGCAGCTCTCATGCTTCTTTCTGCACCCCCTTCCCTCTTTCTCCACCCCTCTCCCTCTTTCTGCAATCCTGTTGCCCCTTTCTGCACCTCTGTTCCTTCTTTCTGCACTTCTTTTGTTTTTCTGCACATCTCTTGCTTCTATCTGCACCCCATGTGCCTCTTTCTGCACCCCTCTTCCCTCTTTTTGCACCCCTCTTGCCACTTTCTGCACCTCTGTTGCTTCTTTCTCACTCCTCTTGCTTCTTTCTACACCTCTCTTGCTTCTTTCTGCACGCCTCTTGCCACTTTCTCCACCCCTGTTCCCCCTTTTTGCAACTCTGTTGCTTCTTTCTGCACTTCTCTTCCTTCTTTCTCCATCCCTCATCCCTCTTTCTGCACCTCTGTTGCTTCTTTCCACACTTCTGCTGCTTCTTTCTGCACCTCTGTCCCTTATTTCTGCAACCCTTGTGCCTCTTTCTGCACCCCTCTTTCCTCTTTCTGCACCCCTCTTTCCTCTTTCTGCACCACTCTTGCCTCTTTCTGCACCTCTGCTCCTTTTTTCTGCACTTTTGTTTTTTTTCCTGCAACTCTCTTGCTTCTTTCTGCACACCTCTTGCTTCTTTCTGCACCCCTCGTGCCTCTTTCACACCCCTCTTCCCTCTTTCTGCACCCCTCTTGCCTCTTTCTGCACCTCTGTTCCTTCTTTCTGCACTTCTTTTGTTTCTTTCTGCACCTCTCTTGTTTATTTCTGTATCCCTCTTGCCTCTTTCTCCACCCCACTCCCCCTTTCTGCATCACTGTTGCTTTTTTATGTATCTCTCTTGTTTCTTTTTGCACCCCTGGTGCCTCTTTCTGCACCCCTCACCCCTCTTCCTGCAGTTCTCTTGCCTCTTTCTGCACCTCTGTTGCTTTTTTCTGCACTTCTTCTGTTTCTTTTTTCTGCACTTCTTCTGTTTCTTTCTGCATGCCTCTTGCTTCTTTCTGCACCCCTCGTGCCTCTTTCACACCCCTCTTCCCTCTTTCTGCACTTCTGTTCTTTCTTTCTGCGCTTCTTTTGTTTCTTTCTGCACATTTCTTGCTTCATTCTGCACCCCACGTGCCTCTTTCTGCACCCCTCTTCCCTCTTTTTGCACCCCTCTGGCGTCTTCCTGCAACTTTGTTGCTTCTTTCTGTACTCCTCTTGCTTCTTTCTGCACTTCTTTTGTTTCTATCTGCACCCCTCACTTCTTCCTGCACCCCTTTTGCTTCTTTCTGCACCCCTCTTCCCTCTTTCTGCACTTCTGTTCTTTCTTTCTACGCTTCTTTTGTTTCTTTCTGCACATCTCTTGCTTCTATCTGTACCCCATGTGCCTCTTTCTGCACACCTCTTCCCTCTTTTTGCACCCCTCTTGCCTCTTTCTGCATCTCTGTTGCTTCTTCCTGCAATCTTCTTGCTTGCTTCTACACCTCTCTTGCTTCTTTCTGCACCACTCGTGCTTCTTTCTGCACCCCTCATCCCTCTTGCTGCACCCCTCTTGCCTCTTTCTGCACCTCTTGCCCTTCTTCCTGCATTTCTTTTGTTTCTTTCTGCACCTCTCTTGCTTCTTTCTGCACCCCTCTTGCCTCTTTCTCCATCCCTCATCCCTCCTAATGCACCTCTGTGCTTCTTTCTGCACTTCTCTTGCTTCTTTCTGCACCTCTGTCCCTGCTTTCTGCAACCCTTGTGCCTCTTTCTGCACCCCTCTTCCCTCTTGCTGCACCCCTCTTGCCTCTTTCTGCACCTCTGTCCCTTCTTTCTGCACTTCTTTTGTTTCTTTCTGCAACTCTCTTGCTTCTTTCTACACGCCTCTTGCTTCTTTCTGCACCACTCGTGCCTCTTTCACACCCCTCTTCCTGCACCCCTCTTGCCTCTTTCTGCACCTCTGTTCCTTCTTTCTGCACTTCTTTTGTTTCTTTATGCACCTCTCTTGTTTATTTCTGTATCCCTCTTGCCTCTTTCTCCACCCCACTCCCCATTTCTGCATCTCTGTTGCTTTTTTATGCATTGCTCTTGCTTCTTTCTGTATCTCTCTTGCTTCTTTCTGACCGCCTCGTGCCTCTTTCTGCACCCCTCATTCTGCAGTTCTATTGCCTCTTTCTGCACCTCTGTCGCTTCTTTCTGCACTTCTTCTGTTTCTTTCTGCATCTCTCTTGCTTCTTTCTGCACCCCCTTGCCTCTTTCTCCACCCATCCACTGTCTTTCTGCACCCCTGTTGCCTCTTTCTGCACTTCTGTTCTTTCTTTCTGCACATCTTATGCTTCTTTCTGCACCGCACGTGCCTCTTTCTGCACCCCTCTTCCCTCTTTTTGCACCCCTCTTGCCTCTTTCTGCAGCTTTGTTGCTTCGTTCTGCACTCCTCTTGCTTCTATCTGCACCTTTGTCCCTTCTTTCTGCACCTTTGTTCCTTCTTTCTGCAACCCTTGTGCCTCTTTATGCACCCCTCTTGCCTCTTTCTGCACCTCTGTTCCTTTTTTCTGCACTTCTTTTGTTACTTTCTGCAACTCTCTTGCTTCTTACTGTACCCCTCGTGCCTATTTCACACCCCTCTTCCCTCTTTCTGCACCTCTCTTGCCTCTTTCTGCACGTCTTTTCCTTCTTTCTGAACTTCTTTTCTTTCTTTCTGCACCTCTTTTGTTTATTTCTGCACCCCTCTTGCCTCTTTCTGCACGTCTGTTCCTTCTTTCTGCACTTCTTTTTTTCTTTCTGCAGCTCTCATGCTTCTTTCTGCACCCCCTTCCCTCTTTCTCCACCCCTCTCCCTCTTTCTGCAATCCTGTTGCCCCTTTCTGCACCTCTGTTCCTTCTTTCTGCACTTCTTTTGTTTTTCTGCACATCTCTTGCTTCTATCTGCACCCCATGTGCCTCTTTCTGCACCCCTCTTCCCTCTTTTTGCACCCCTCTTGCCACTTTCTGCACCTCTATTGCTTCTTTCTCACTCCTCTTGCTTCTTTCTACACCTCTCTTGCTTCTTTCTGCACGCCTCTTGCCACTTTCTCCACCCCTGTTCCCCCTTTTTGCAACTCTGTTGCTTCTTTCTGCACTTCTCTTCCTTCTTTCTCCATCCCTCATCCCTCTTTCTGCACCTCTGTTGCTTCTTTCCACACTTCTGTTGCTTCTTTCTGCACCTCTGTCCCTTATTTCTGCAACCCTTGTGCCTCTTTCTGCACCCCTCTTTCCTCTTTCTGCACCCCTCTTGCCTCTTTCTGCACCTCTGCTCCTTTTTTCTGCACTTTTGTTTTTTTCCTGCAACTCTCTTGCTTCTTTCTGCACACCTCTTGCTTCTTTCTGCACCCCTCGTGCCTCTTTCACACCCTCTTCCCTCTTTCTGCACCCCTCTTGCCTCTTTCTGCACCTCTGTTCCTTTTTTCTGCACTTCTTTTGTTTCTTTCTGCACCTCTCTTGTTTATTTCTGTATCCCTCTTGCCTCTTTCTCCACCCCACTCCCCCTTTCTGCATCACTGTTGCTTTTTTATGTACTTCTCTTGCTTCTTTCTGTATCTCTCTTGTTTCTTTCTGCACCCCTGGTGCCTCTTTCTGCACCCCTCACCCCTCTTCCTGCAGTTCTCTTGCCTCTTTCTGCACCTCTGTTGCTTTTTTCTGCACTTCTTCTGTTTCTTTTTTCTGCGCTTCATTTGTTTCTTTCTGCACATTTCTTGCTTCTTTCTGCACCCCACGTGCCTCTTTCTGCACCCCTCTTCCCTCTTTTTGCACCCCTCTTGCGTCTTCCTGCAACTTTGTTGCTTCTTTCTGCACTCCTCTTGCTTCTTTCTGCACTTCTTTTGTTTCTATCTGCACCCCTCACTTCTTTCTGCACCCCTTTTGCTTCTTTCTGCACCCCTCATGCCTCTTTCTACACCCTCTTCCCTCTTTTTGCACCCCTCTTGCCTCTTTCTGCATCTCTGTTGCTTCTTCCTGCACTCTTCTTGCTTGCTTCTACACCTCTCTTGCTTCTTTCTGCACCACTCGTGCTTCTTTCTGCACCCCTCATCCCTCTTGCTGCACCCCTCTTGCCTCTTTCTGCACCTCTGGTCCTTCTTTCTGCACTTCTTTTGTTTCTTTCTGCACCTCTCTTGCTTCTTTCTGCACCCCTCTTGCCTCTTTCTCCATCCCTCATCCCTCCTAATGCACCTCTGTGCTTCTTTCTGCACTTCTCTTGCTTCTTTCTGCACCTCTGTCCCTGCTTTCTGCAACCCTTGTGCCTCTTTCTGCACCCCTCTTCCCGCACCCCTCTTGCCTCTTTCTGCACCTCTGTCCCTTCTTTCTGCACTTCTTTTGTTTCTTTCTGCAACTCTCTTGCTTCTTTCTACACGCCTCTTGCTTCTTTCTGCACCCCTCTTGCCTCTTTCACACCCCTCTTCCTGCACCCCTCTTGCCTCTTTCTGCACCTCTGTTCCTTCTTTCTGCACTTCTTTTGTTTCTTTATGCACCTCTATTGTTTATTTCTGTATCCCTCTTGCCTCTTTCTCCACCCCACTCCCCATTTCTGCATCTCTGTTGCTTTTTTATGCATTGCTCTTGCTTCTTTCTGTATCTCTCTTGCTTCTTTCTGACCGCCTCGTGCCTCTTTCTGCATCCCTCATTCTGCAGTTCTATTGCCTCTTTCTGCACCTCTGTCACTTCTTTCTGCACTTCTTCTGTTTCTTTCTGCATCTCTCTTGCTTCTTTCTGCACCCCCTTGCCTCTTTCTCCACCCATCCACTGTCTTTCTGCACCCCTGTTGCCTCTTTCTGTTCTTTCTTTCTGCACTTCTTTTGTTTCTTTCTGCACATCTTTTGCTTCTTTCTGCACCGCACGTGCCTCTTTCTGCACCCCTCTTCCCTCTTTTTGCACCCCTCTTGCCTCTTTCTGCAGCTTTGTTGCTTCGTTCTGCACTCCTCTTGCTTCTATCTGCACCTTTGTCCCTTCTTTCTGCAACCCTTGTGCCTCTTTATGCACCCCTCTTGCCTCTTTCTGCACCTCTGTTCCTTTGTTCTGCACTTCTTTTGTTACTTTCTGCAACTCTCTTGCTTTTTTCTGCACGCCTCTTGCTTCTTACTGTACCCCTCGTGCCTCTTTCACACCCCTCTTCCCTCTTTCTGCACCCCTCTTGCCTCTTTCTGCACGTCTTTTCCTTCTTTCTGAACTTCTCTTCTTTCTTTCTGCACCTCTTTGTTTATTTCTGTATCCCTCTTGCCTCTTTCTCCACCCCACTCCCCTTTCTGCATCCTCTGTTGCTTTTTTATGCATTTCTCTTGCTTCTTTCTGTATCTCTCTTGTTTCTTTTGGCACCCCTTGTGCCTCTTTCTGCATCCCTCATCCCTCTTTCTGCAGTTCTCTTGCCTTTTTCTGCACCTTTGTTGCTTCTTTCTGCACTCCTCTTGCTTCTTTCTGCACTCCTCTTGCTTCTTTCTGCACCTCTGTTCTTTCTGCACTTCTTTTGTATCTTTCTGCACCTCTCGCTTCTTTCTGCACCCCTTTTGCCTCTTTCTGCACTCCTCTTCCCTCTTTCTGCACTCCTGTTGCCCCTTTCTGCACCTCTGTTCCTTCTTTCTGCACTTCTTTTGTTTCTTTCTGCATTTCTATTGCTTCTTTATGCACCCCTCGAGCTTCTTTCTGCACCACTCTCCCCTCTTTTTGCACCCCTCTTGCCTCTTTCTGCACCTCTGTTGCTTCTTCCTGCACTCCTCTTGCTTCCTTCTACACCTCTCTTGCTTCTTTCTGCACCACTCGTGCTTCTTTCTGCACCCCTCTTGCCTCTTTCTACACCCCTCTTTTTGCACTTCTGTTTCTTCTTTCTGCACTTCTTTTGTTTCTTTCTGCACCTCTTGCTTCTTTATGCACCCTTCTTGCCACTTTCTCCAGCCCTGTTCCCCTTTTGCATCTCTGTTGCTTCTTTCTGCACTTCTCTTGCCTCTTTCTCTATCCCTCATCCCTCTTTCTGCACCTCTCTTGCTTCTTGCCACACTTCTCTTGCTTCTTTCTGCACCTCTGACCCTTCTTCTGCAACCTTTGTGCCTCTTTCTGCACCTCTTTCTGCGACCCCTGCTGCCTCTTTCTGCACCTCTGTCGCTTCTTTCTGCACTTCTTTTGTTTCTTTCTGTACATCTCTTGCTTCTTTCTGCACCCCACGTGCCTCTTTCTGCACCCCTTCCCTCTTTTTGCACCCCTCTTGCCTCTTTTCTGCAGCTTTGTTGCTTCTTTCTGCACTCCTCTTGCTTCTTTCTTCACCTCTGTCCCTTCTTTCTGCAACACTTGTGCCTCTTTCTGCACCTCTCTTTCCTTCTTTCTGCGCTTCTGTTGTTTCTTTCTGCAACTCTCTTGCTTCTTTCTGCATGCCTCTTTGCTTCTTTCTGCACCCCTTGTGCCTCTTTTCTGCACCCCTTCTTCCCTCTTTCTGCACCCCTCTTGCCTCTTTCTGCACCTCTGTTCCTTCTTTCTGCACTTCATTTTGTTTCTTTCTCAGCACCTCTTGTTTATTTCTGTATCCCTCTTGCCTCTTTCTCCACCCCACTTCCTCTTTCTGCATCTCTGTTGCTTTTTTCTGCACTTCGTCTTGCTTCTTTCTGTATCTCTCTTGCTTCTTTCTGCACCCCTTGTGCCTCTTTCTGCATCCCTCATCCCTCTTTCTGCAGTTCTCTTGCCTCTTTCTGCACCTCTGTTGCTTCTTTCTGCACTTCTTCTGTTTCTTTCTGCACCTCTCATGCTTCTTTCTGCACCCCCTTGCCTCTTTCTCCCCCCATCCACCTTCTTGCTGCACCCCTGTTGCCTCTTTCTGCACTTCTGTTTTTTCTTTCTGCACTTCTTTTGTTTCTTTCTGTACATCTCGTGCTTCTTTCTGCACCCCACGTGCCTCTTTCTGCACCCCTGTTCCCCATTTGTGCACCCCTCTTGCCTCTTTCTGCACCTCTGTTCTTTGCACTTCTTTTGTTTCTTTCTGCACCTTTTACTTCTTTCTACACCCCTTTTGCCTTTTCTGCACCCCTCTTGCCTCTTTCTGCACCTCTGTTCCTTTTTTCTGCACGTCTTTTTTCTTTCTGCAGCTCTCGTGCTTCTTTCTGCACCCCCTTGTGCCTCTTTCTGCACCCCTCTTCTCTCTTTCTGCACCTCTCTTGCCTCTTTCTGCTCCTTCTTTCTGCAATTCTTTTGTTTCTTTCTGCACCTCTCTTGCTTCTTTCTGCACCCCTCTTGCCTCTTTCTCCATCCCTCATCCCTCCTAATGCACCTCTGTGCTTCTTTCTGCACCTCTCTTGCTTTCTTTCTGCACCTCTGTCCCTGCTTTCTGCAACCCTTGTGCCTCTTTCGGCACCCCTCTTCCCTGCACCCTCTTGCCTCTTTCTGCACCTCTGTCCCTTCTTTCTGCACTTCTTTTGTTTCTTTCTGCAACTCTCTTGCTTCTTTCTACACGCCTCTTGCTTCTTTCTGCACCACTCGTGCCTCTTTCACACCCTCTCCCGGCACCCTCTTGACTCTTTCTGCACCTCTGTTCCTTCTTTCTGCACTTCTTTGTTTCTTTATGCACCTCTCTTGTTTATTTCTGTATCCCTCTTGCTCTTTCTCCACCCCACTCCCCATTTCTGCATCTCTGTTGCTTTTTATTCATTGCTCTTGCTTCTTTCTGTATCTCTCTTGCTTCTTTCTGACCGCCTCGTGCCTCTTTCTGCACCCCTCATCCCTCATTCTGCAGTTCTATTGCCTCTTTCTGCACCTCTGTCGCTTCTTTCTGCACTTCTTCTGTTTCTTTCTGCATCTCTCTTGCTTCTTTCTGCACCCCCTTGCCTCTTTCTCCACCCATCCACTGTCTTTCTGCACCCCTGTTGCCTCTTTCTGTTCTTTCTTTCTGCACTTCTTTTGTTTCTTTCTGCACATCTTTTGCTTCTTTCTGCACCGCACGTGCCTCTTTCTGCACCCCTCTTGCCTCTTTCTGCAGCATTGTTGCTTCGTTCTGCACTCCTCTTGCTTCTAACTGCACCTTTGTCCCTTCTTTCTGCAACCCTTGTGCCTCTTTATGCACCCCTCTTGCCTCTTTCTGCACCTCTGTTCCTTTTTTCTGCACTTCATTTGTTACTTTCTGCAACTCTCTTGCTTCTTTCTGCACGCCTCTTGCTTCTTACTGTACCCCTCGTGCCTTTCACACCCCTCTTCCCTCTTTCTGCACCCCTCTTGCCTCTTTCTGCACGTCTTTTCCTTCTTTCTGAACTTCTTTTCTTTCTTTCTGCACCTCTTTTGTTTATTTCTGTATCCCTCTTGCCTCTTTCTCCACCCCACTCCCCTTTCTGCATCTCTGTTGCTTTTTTATGCATTTCTCTTGCTTCTTTCTGTATCTCTCTTGTTTCTTTTGGCACCCCTTGTGCCTCTTTCTGCATCCCTCATCCCTCTTTCTGCAGTTCTCTTGCCTTTTTCTGCACCTTTGTTGCTTCTTTCTGCACTCCTCTTGCTTCTTTCTGTACTCCTCTTGCCTCTTTCACACCCCTCTTCCCTCTTTGTGCACCCCTCTTGCCTCTTTCTGCACCTCTGTTTTTCTGCACTTCTTTTGTATCTTTCTGCACCTCTCGCTTCTTTCTGCACCCCTTTGCCTATTTCTGCACTCCTCTCTTCCTCTTTCTGCACTCCTGTTGCCCCTTTCTGCACCTCTGTTCCTTCTTTTCTGCACTTCTTTGTTTCTTTCTGCATTTCTATTGCTTCTTTCTGCACCTCGAGCCTCTTTCTGCATCCACTCTCCTCTTTTGCACCTCTCTTGCCTCTTTCTCCACCTCTGTTGCTTCTTCCTGCACTCCTCTTGCTTCCTTCTACACCTCTCGTGCTTCTTTCTGCACCCCCTTGTGCCTCTTTCTGCACCCCTCTTCTCTCTTTCTGCACCTCTCTTGCCTCTTTCTGCTCCTCTGTTCCTTCTTTCTGCACTTCTTTTGTTTCTTTCTGCACCTCTCTTGCTTCTTTCTGCACCCCTCTTGCCTCTTTCTCCATCCCTCATCCCTCCTAATGCACCTCTGTGCTTCTTTCTGCACTTCTCTTGCTTCTTTCTGCACCTCTGTCCCTGCTTTCTGCAACCCTTGTGCCTCTTTCTGCACCCCTCTTTCCCGCACCCTCTTGCCTCTTTCTGCACCTCTGTCCCTTCTTTCTGCACTTCTTTTGTTTCTTTCTGCAACTCTCTTGCTTCTTTCTACACGCCTCTTGCTTCTTTCTGCACCACTCGTGCCTCTTTCACACCCCTCTCCCTGCACCCCTCTTGCCTCTTTCTGCACCTCTGTTCCTTCTTTCTGCACTTCTTTTGTTTCTTTATGCACCTCTCGTTTATTTCTGTATCCCTCTTGCCTCTTTCTCCACCCCACTCCCCATTTCTGCATCTCTGTTGCTTTTTTATGCATTGCTCTTGCTTCTTTCTGTATCTCTCTTGCTTCTTTCTGACCACCTCGTGCCTCTTTCTGCACCCCTCATCCCTCATTCTGCAGTTCTATTGCCTCTTTCTGCACCTCTGTCGCTTCTTTCTGCACTTCTTCTGTTTCTTTCTGCATCTCTCTTGCTTCTTTCTGCACCCCCTTGCCTCTTTCTCCACCCATCCACTGTCTTTCTGCACCCCTGTTGCCTCTTTCTGTTCTTTCTTTCTGCACTTCTTTTGTTTCTTTCTGCACATCTCTTGCTTCTTTCTGCACCGCACGTGCCTCTTTCTGCACCCCTCTTGCCTCTTTCTGCAGCATTGTTGCTTCGTTCTGCACTCCTCTTGCTTCTAACTGCACCTTTGTCCCTTCTTTCTGCAACCCTTGTGCCTCTTTATGCACCCCTCTTGCCTCTTTCTGCACCTCTGTTCCTTTTTTCTGCACTTCTTTTGTTACTTTCTGCAACTCTCTTGCTTCTTTCTGCACGCCTCTTGCTTCTTACTGTACCCCTCGTGCCTCTTTCACACCCCTCTTCCCTCTTTCTGCACCCCTCTTGCCTCTTTCTGCACGTCTTTTCCTTCTTTCTGAACTTCTTTTCTTTCTTTCTGCACCTCTTTTGTTTATTTCTGTATCCCACTTGCCTCTTTCTCCACCCCACTCCCCTTTCTGCATCTCTGTTGCTTTTTTATGCATTTCTCTTGCTTCTTTCTGTATCTCTCTTGTTTCTTTTGGCACCCCTTGTGCCTCTTTCTGCATCCCTCATCCCTCTTTCTGCAGTTCTCTTGCCTTTTTCTGCACCTTTGTTGCTTCTTTCTGCACTCCTCTTGCTTCTTTCTGCACTCCTCTTGCCTCTTTCACACCCCTCTTCCCTCTTTGTGCACCCCTCTTGCCTCTTTCTGCACCTCTGTTCTTTCTGCACTTCTTTTGTATCTTTCTGCACCTCTCGCTTCTTTCTGCACCCCTTTTGCCTATTTCTGCACTCCTCTTCCCTCTTTCTGCACTCCTGTTGCCCCTTTCTGCACCTCTGTTCCTTCTTTCTGCACTTCTTTTGTTTCTTTCTGCATTTCGATTGCTTCTTTCAGCACCCCTCGAGCCCTTTCTGCACCACTCTCCCCTCTTTTTGCACCCCTCTTGCCTCTTTCTGCACCTCTGTTGCTTCTTCCTGCACTCCTCTTGATTCCTTCTACACCTCTCTTGCTTCTTTCTGCACCACTCGTGCTTCTTTCTGCACCCCTTATCCCTCTTTCTACACCCCTCTTTTTGCACTTCTGTTTCTTCTTTCTGCACTTCTTTTGTTTCTTTCTGCACCTCTTGCTTCTTTATGCACCCTTCTTGCCACTTTCTCCAGCCCTGTTCCCTCTTTTTGCATCTCTGTTGCTTCTTTCTGCACTTCTCTTGCCTCTTTCTCTATCCCTCATCCCTCTTTCTGCACTTCTCTTGCTTCTTGCCACACTTCTCTTGCTTCTTTCTGCACCTCTGACCCTTCTTTCTGCAACCTTTGTGCCTCTTTCTGCACCCCTCTTCTGCCACCCTGCTGCCTCTTTCTGCACCTCTGTCGCTTCTTTCTGCACTTCTTTTGTTTCTTTCTGCACATCTCTTGCTTCTTTCTGCACCCCACGTGCCTCTTTCTGCACCCCTTCCCTCTTTTTGCACCCCTCTTGCCTCTTTCTGCAGCTTTGTTGCTTCTTTCTGCACTCCTCTTGCTTCTTTCTTCACCTCTGTCCCTTCTTTCTGCAACACTTGTGCCTCTTTCTGCACCTCTTTTCCTTCTTTCTGCACTGCTTTTGTTTCTTTCTGCAACTCTCTTGCTTCTTTCTGCATGCCTCTTGCTTCTTTCTGCACACCTTGTGCCTCTTTCACACCCCTCTTCCCTCTTTCTGCACCCCTCTTGCCTCTTTCTGCACCTCTGTTCCTTCTTTCTGCACTTATTTTGTTTCTTTCAGCACCTCTTGTTTATTTCTGTATCCCTCTTGCCTCTTTCTCCACCCCACTCCCCCTTTCTGCATCTCTGTTGCTTTTTTATGCATTCGTCTTGCTTCTTTCTGTATCTCTCTTGCTTCTTTCTGCACCCCTCGTGCCTCTTTCTGCACCCCTCGTGCCTCTTTCTGCATCCCTCATCCCTCTTTCTGCAGTTCTCTTGCCTCTTTCTGCACCTCTGTTGCTTCTTTCTGCACTTCTTCTGTTTCTTTCTGTACCTCTCATGCTTCTTTCTGCACCCCCTTGCCTCTTTCTCCCCCATCCACCCTCTTGCTGCACCCCTGTTGCCTCTTTCTGCACTTCTGTTTTTTCTTTCTGCACTTCTTTTGTTTCTTTCTGTACATCTCGTGCTTCTTTCTGCACCCCATGTGCCCCTGTTCCCCATTTGTGCACCCCTCTTGCCTCTTTCTGCACCTCTGTTCTTTCTGCACTTCTTTTGTTTCTTTCTGCACCTTTTACTTCTTTCTGTACCCCTTTTGCCTTTTCTGCACCCCTCTTGCCTCTTTCTGCACCTCTGTTCCTTTTTTCTGCACGTCTTTTTTCTTTCTGCAGCTCTCGTGCTTCTTTCTGCACCCCCTTGTGCCTCTTTCTGCACCCCTCTTCTCTCTTTCTGCACCTCTCTTGCCTCTTTCTGCTCCTCTGTTCCTTCTTTCTGCACTTCTTTTGTTTCTTTCTGCACCCCTCTTCCCTTGTTCTGCACCTCTCTTGCTTCTTTCTGCACTTTTCTTACTTCTTTCTGCACCCCTCGTGCCTCTTTCTGCACTCCTTGTGCCTTTCTGCACCCCTCTTCTCTCTTTCTACACCCCTCATGCCTTTCTGCACCCATCTTCCCTCTATTTTGCACCCCTCTTGCCTCTTTCTGCACCTCTGTTGCTTCTTTCTGAACTTTTCTTGCTTCTTTCTGCACCTATTTGCTTCTTTCTGCACCACTCGTGCTTCTTTCTGCACCCTTCTTCCCTCTTTCTATTCCTCTCTTGCCTCTTTCTGTTATTCTCCTGCCGCTTTCTGCACCTCTCTTGCTTCTTTCTGCACTCCTCTTGCCATTTTCTCCACCCTTGTTCCCCCTTTTTGTATCTCTGTTGCGTCTTTCTCCACTTCTCTTGCCTCTTTCTCTATCCCTCATCCCTCTTTCTGCACTTCTCTTGCTTCTTGCCGCACTTCTCTTGCTTCTTTCTGCACCTCTGTCCCTTCTTTCTGCAACCTTTGTGCCTCTTTCTGCACCCCTCTTCTGCACCCCTGCTGCCTCTTTCTGCGCCTCTGTTCCTTCTTTCTGCACTTCTTTTGTTTCTTTCTGCACCTCTCTTGTTTATTTCTGTATCCCTCTTGCCTCTTTCTCCAACCCACTCACCCTTTCTGCATCTCTGTTGCTTTTTGTATGCATTCCTCTTGCTTCTTTCTGTATCCTTCTTGCTTCTTTCTGCACCCCTCGTGCCTCTTTCTGCACCCCTCATCCCTCTTTCTGCAATTCTCTTGCCTCTTTCTGCACCTCTGTCGCTTCTTTCTGCACTTCTTTTGTTTCTTTCTGCACATCTCTTGCTTCTTTCTGCACCCCACGTGCCTCTTTCTGCACCCCCTTCCCTCTTTTTGCACCTCTCTTGCCTCTTTCTGCAGCTTTGTTGCTTCTTTCTGCACTCCTCTTGCTTCTTTCTTCACCTCTGTCCCTTCTTTCTGCAACCCTTGTGCCTCTTTCTGCACCTCTTTTCCTTCTTTCTGCACTGCTTGTTTCTTTCTGCAACTCTCTTGCTTCTTTCTGCACGCCTCTTGCTTCTTTCTACACCCCTTGTGCCTCTTTCACACCCCTCTTCCCTCTTTCTGCACCTCTGTTCCTTCTTTCTGCACTTAATCTGTTTCTTTCAGCACCTCTCTTGTTTATTTCTGTATCCCTCTTGCCTCTTTCTCCACCCCACTCCCCCTTTCTACATCTGTTGCTTTTTTATGTATTTGTCTTGCTTCTTTCTGTATCTCTCTTGCTTCTTTCTGCACCCCTTGTACCTCTTTCTGCATCCCTCATCCCTCTTTCTGCAGTTCTCTTGCCTCTTTCTGCACCTCTGTTGCTTCTTTCTGCATTTCTTATGTTTCTTTCTGCACCTCTCTTGCTTCTTTCTGCACCCCCTTGCCTCTTTCTCCACCCATCCACCCTCTTGCTGCACCCCTGTTGCCTCTTTCTGCACTTCTGTTCTTTCTTTCTGCACTTCTTTTGTTTCTTTCTGTACATCTTGTGCTTCTTTCTGCACCCCACGTGCCTCTTTCTGCACCCCTCTTCCCCATTTGTGCATCCCTCTTGCCTCTTTCTACACCTCTGTTCTTTCTGCACTTCTTTTGTTTTTCTGCACCTCTTGCTTCTTTCTGCACCCCTTTTGCCCTTTCTGCACCCCTCTTGCCTTTTTCTGCACCTCTGTTCCTTTTTTCTGCACGTCTTTTTTCTTTCTGCAGCTCTCATGCTTCTTTCTGCACCCCCTTGTGCTTCTTTCTGCACCCCTCTTCTCTCTTTCTGCACCTCTCTTGCTTCTTTCTGCTCCTCTGTTCCTTCTTTCTGCACTCTTTTGTTTCTTTCTGCAGCTCTCTTGCTTCTTTCTGCACGCCTCTTGCTTCTTTCTGCACCCTCATGCCTCTTTCACACCCCTCTTCCCTCTTTCTGCACCCTCTTGCCTCTTTCTGCACCTCTGTTCCTTCTTTCTGCACTTCTTTTGTTTCTTTCTGCACCCTCTTGCCTCTTTCTGCACCCCTTTGCCTCTTTCTGCACCCTCTTGCCTCTTTCTGCACCTCTGTTCCTTCTTTCTGCACTTCTTTTGTTTCTTTCTGCAGCTCTCTTGCTTCTGTCTGCACCCCTTGCCTCTTTCTCCACCCCTCTTCCCTCTTTCTTTCACCCCTGTTGCCTCATTCTGCACCTCTGTTCCTTCTTTCTGCACTTCTTTTTTTTCTTTCTGTACATCTCCTGCTTCTTTCTGCACCCCTCATGCCTCTTTCACACCCCTCTTCCCTCTTTTTGCACCCCTCTTGCCTCTTTCTGCACCTCTGTTGCTTCTTTCTGCACTACTCTTGCTTCTTTCTGCACCACTCGTGCTTCTTTCTGCACCCTTCTTCCCTCTTTCTGCAGCTCTCTTGCCTCTTTCTGCAGCTCTGTTCCTTCTTTCTGCACTTCTTTTGTTTTTTTCTGCAGCTCTCTTGCTTCTGTCTGCACCCCCTTGCCTCTTTCTCCACCCCTCTTCCCACTTTCTCCACCCCTTTTCCCCCTTTCTGCACCTCTGTTCCTTCTTTCTTCACTTCTTTTGTTTCTTTCTGCACCCCTCTTGCCTCTTTCTCCACCCCTCTTCCCTTGTTCTGCACCTCTCATGCTTCTTTCTGCACTTTTCTTACTTCTTTCTGCACCACTCGTGCCTCTTTCTGCACTCCTTGTGCCTTTCTGCACCCCTCTTCTCTCTTTCTGCACCCCTCATGCCTCTTTCTGCACCCATCTTCCCTCTATTTTGCACCCCTCTTGCCTCTTTCTGCACCTCTATTGCTTTTTTCTGTACTACTCTTACTTCTTTCTGCACCTATTTGATTCTTTCTGCACCACTCGTGCTTCTTTCTGCACCCTTCTTCCCTCTTTCTATTCCTCTCTTGCCTCTGTCTGTTCCTCTCTTGCCTCTTTCTGCACCTCTGTTCCTTCTTTCTGCTCTTCTTTTATTTCTTTCTGCACCTCTCTTGCTTCTTTCTGCACTCCTCTTGCCACTTTCTCCACCCTTGTTCCCCCTTTTTGTATCTCTGTTGCGACTTTCTGCACTTCTCTTGCCTCTTTCTCCACCCCTCATCCCTCTTTCTGCACCTCTGTTGCTTCTTTCTACAGTTCTGTTGCTTCTTTCTGCACCTCTGCCCCTTCTTTCTCCAACCCTTGTGCCTCTTTCTGCACTCCTCTTCCCTCTTTCTGCACCTCTCTTGCCTCTTTCTGCACCTCTGTTCCTTCTTTCTTCACTTCTTTTGTTTCTTTCTGCACATCTCTTGCCTCTTTCTCCACCCCTCTTCCCTCGTTCTGCACCTCTCCTGCTACTTTCTGCACTCTTCTTACTTCTTTCTGCACCCCTCGTGCCTCTTTCTGCACCCCTTGTGACTCTTTCTGCGCCCTTCTTCTCTCTTTCTGCACTCCTCTTGCCTCCTTCTGCACATCTCTTGCTTCCCTCTGCTTTCCTCTTGCCTCTTTCTCCACCCGTCCTCCCTCTTTCTGCATCTGTTACTTCCTTCTACACTTCTCTTGCCCTTTTCTGCACCCCTCTTCCCTCTTTCTGCACCTCTGTTGCTTCTTTCTGCACTTCTCTTTCTTCTTTTTGCACCCCTCATGCCTCTTTCTGCACCTCTTTTCCCTCTTTCTGCACCTTTCTTGCTTCTCTATGCACCTCTGTTCCTTCTTTCTGCACTTCTTTTGTTTCTTTCTACAGCTCTCTTGCTTCTTTTTACACCCCCTTGCCTCTTTCTCCACCCCTCTTCCCTCACCCCTGTTGCCTCTTTCTGTACCTCTGTTTCTTCTTTCTGCAATTATTTTCTTTCTTTCTGCAATTATTTTGTTTCTTTCTGCACATCTTTCTTCTTTCTGCACCCCTCATGCCTCTTTCTGCACCCCTCTTCCCTCTTTTTGCACCTCTGTTCCTTCTTTCTGCAATTCTTTTCTTTCTTTCTGCACCCTTCTTCCCTTTTTGCATCCCTCTTGCCTCTTCCTGCACTTCTCTTGCTTCTTTCTACACCTCTTTTGCTTCTTTCAGCAATTCTCTTGCCTCTTTCTGCACTTCTCTTGCTTTTTTCTGCACCTCTTTTGTGTCTTTCTGCACCTCTGTTGCCTCTTTCTGCACCCCTCTTTCTTCTTTCTGCACCTCTCTTGTTTCTGCACCCTTCTTCACTTTTTTTCATCCCTCTTGCCTCTTTCTCCAGTTTTCTTATCATTTTTTGCACCTCTCTTGCCTCTTTCTGCACCTCACTCGCCTCTTTCTGTACATCTCTTGCTTCTTTCTACACCTCTGTTGCTTCTTTCAGCAATTCTCTTGCCTCTTTTTGCACTTCTCTTGCTTGTTTCTGCACCTCTCTTGCGTCTTTCTGCTCCTCTGTTGCCTCTTTCTGCACCTCACTTTCTTCTTTCTGCACCCCTCTTGCCTCTTTCTGCACCCCACTTTCCTCTTTCTGCACCTCTCTTGCCTCTTTCTGCACCCCTGTTCCCTCTTTCTGCACCTTTCCTGCCTCTTTCTGTACCTCTGTTGCTTCTCTCTGCACTTTTCTTGCCTCTTTCTGCACCCTACGCGCCTCTTTGTGCACCTCTGTTGCTTCTCTCTGCACTTCTCTTCCTTCTTTCTGCACCCCTCCTGCCTCTTTCTATACCCCTCTTGCCTCCTTCTGCACCTCTGTTGTTTCTTACTGCACTGCTCTTGCTTCTTTCTGCACCTCTCTTGCAAATTTCTGCACCTCTCTTGCCTCTTTCGGCACCACTCTTCTCTCTTTCTGCACCCTTGTTCCCTCTTTCTGCACCTCTTCTGCCTGTTTCTGCACCTCTGCTGCCTCTTTCCAAACTTCTCTTGCCTCTTTCTGCACCTCTGTTGCTACTTTCTGCACATCTCTTGCCTCTTTCTGCACCCCTCTTCCCTCTTTCTGCACCTCTGTTGCTTCTTTCTGTACTTCTCTTGCTTCTTTCTGCACCTCTCTTGCTTTTTTCTGCACCTCTCTTGCCTCTTTCTGCACCTCTCTTGCCTCTTTCTGCACACACAGGGCTTCTTTTAAACTGACCTCAGGCTCAGCAGTGCACACATGCAAGTGCAGAAAAGGGCTGCTGGCCTCTAAACTGCCATGCCCTATTATATGTTAGGGACATAGAGGTAGGTTTAATCCCCCTGCCCTTTTATGTACTAGGGCCCTACAGGGGAGGTCATGCCAATCACAGAGTACCCCAACCCATAGTGTACCCTAGTGTATGTAGGTGTTTTCACTGTATTCTAAGTGTCTTTCAGCATAGCACTGGCTCTGGGCCTGGTTAGGCAGAGCCCAGGGTCAGTCAGAGTCAGTTACCACCAGTACCAGTCAGCAAAAAGTTGGGGGATGCCCAGGGCACAGGATGACTTTGCAACAAGGCCTCTTTCTACACCTCTGTTGGTTCTTTCTGCATATCTCTTGATTCTTTCTGCACCTTTCTTCCTCTTTCTGGACTTCTGTTGCCTCTTTCTACATTTCCTTTGCTTCTTTCTGCACCTTTCTTCCTCTTTCTGCACATGTCCTACCTCTGTAGGCATAGTTAGAAATTAGCATATGAAAAACCTTAGAAATTCACTGAAAAAACCATAGGTTTCAGGGACGTTATAGTTAGAAATTATCATTTAAAAAACCATAGAAATTCACTGAAAAAACTATAGGTTTCAGGGACGTTATAGTTCGAAATTAGCATTTAAAAAACCATAGAAATTCACTGAAAAAACCACAGGTTTCAGGTACGTTATAGTTAGTTGGACATTTCACTCGTACAAAACCAGAGAAATTCGGCCGTTATAGTTAGTTGAGCTAAGTATAACTCGCGCCCCCGCAATGCACTGCTGATGACATCACATATTACATCACTCATGACATGGTCAGTGACACCACTGATGACATCACTGATGACATCATCCACGTGATAATCTGATGCACCTCCTCACACCCTAATATAACCTTTGATACACCCACTCTAAAATACAGACTACCACTCTCAAAACCATAGACACACCAATACTAATTACTACATACCCACTCACTGATTCCTAGGTCTACACACACATCTACTCACTCACCCATACAGTCACTCATACATGGAGTCACTCATCAATACAGCCACTATCATGTGCACTCATACACCTACTTACTCTCTTATACAATCATTGACACAGGCACACACTCATCCACACAGCCACTCTCACAATCACTCACTCTCACATATAGTCATTTATATACCCCAACACTCACATATACTGCATTTCACATATGTAGTTACTCACACATGTACCACTGAGACATCCATTCACTCACCAACACAGCCATACACACACTCACTCACCCACCCATACAACCCCTCACAGATGCACTCTTGAACCCATACACCCAGTGAATCACCCACTCATACATCCATGGAGGGAGTCACACACACCACACCCATCCACACAGATGCTCAGGCACCCATACATATACTCAGACAACCAATCAATAACCCATATAGACACTCATGTAGCTACTCACCAACCCATGCAGCTGCTTACACACCAACAGACAAACTGATACAGACATTCCCACAGTTTAGTCACTCACCCATGCATTCAGTAAGACACGTTTAATCAATCACTTATATGCTCAAATAATGTTAGATTTGCTATTAGAAAGTAGGCATTTTCTTGTTTAACCATTCTGTGTGCCCCTGCCTGTTTGTGTATTGACTGTCTGGTTTTGGAGTGACAGGGGCTGGGGAGGTGCATTCTCTCAGACAGCCACTGGGGGGGGGTTGATGTATGTCCTGCCTTTCCTGAATGAGTCAGGGCTGGGCTGAATAGACCTGGGCTGCATTCAGAGTAGGGTTAGGAGTTCTCACTAGCACCTGAATAGGCCAGGTCTGCATTTAGAGTGGTGGGAGGAGATTTCCCTTGCACCTGAATAGGGCCTTGTCTGCCTTACACAATGCTGTCTCCACCTCCTGCCAGGCAGCTGCACCAGAGAGGACAGAACTGGTTTTGACTGGGCTCAGAGACCCTTGCACAAAGAGAACAAAGACATTTTGGGGTATAAGTATTAGACCTAAAACCCCTGAACTTTAGACTACTTCTGGAATCAAGAGGAACCTTTGCTGAGGAGAAGAGCTGGAGAAACTGAGAAGTACTGCCCTTGCTTTGTGTCTGGGGTTGGCATGCAGTTGCTGGTTCTGCCAAAGAAAGGAGAAGGACTTTGCTGTGTGCTGTGTCCCCTGCTTGAGGAAAGTCTCCAAGGGCAAAAGACTTCACCCCGAGCTCCCCTGAACTTCCTTGCTGGGAGTTCTGACCAGCCAGGAGTACCTGTGACTGTGTGGGGCCTCTGGAGGTTGGTTCTGCTGCTGGGAGCTGGAAAGCAACGCAACACCAAGGAAATCGACGCATCGCTCTTATTGCGACAGTTTTTCTGTCACAACGCCATGGTGCGAGAAGAATCTCCCCGCACCCCCGCGCTGCTGCTGAAACCGACGCAGCGCCTGTCACCGCTACAAGAATCGATGCATCGAGGGATCGCGGCTGAAGAGTTCGACGCAGTGCCGCTCGCCGCCGCCGTATAGTTCACCTACACATCCCGGATTTCCACGCATCATCCCTATGCGGTAAGTTTTCCCCGAAGCATCCACCGCAGATCGGAGTCATCTCAGAATCGACGCATCGCTTTCCCCTACAGACCGGACCCGACGCCTCGCTCCCCTGTGTACAGCGGAACTGTCGCATCGCATCCACGAAGGTCTCAGGAACGACGCACTCTGTTTTGCGACGCTTCTCAATGCTGCGGCTGTTTGGCTTGGTGAATTTTGTCGCAAAAACAGTTACTTTGCAAGAAATCATGCATCCATAGTTTTCTAAGGACTCAGTTGCTAAAATGTTTTGAAAGTCATTTTTCTTAATACTTGTATGTTGGACCTTTGTTGTTTTGGTCTTGTTAAGTTTAGATAAAGATACTTTATTTTTCTAAACTGGTGTGGTGTCCATTTGTGGTGTTATCACTGTGTTACTGTGAGTGTTGGTACAAATACTTTACACATTGCCTTTGGGATAAGCCTGTCTGCTCGTGCCAAGCTACCAAGGGGGTGAGCAGGGGTTATCTAAAGTGTGTATCCCCCTTACCCTGACTAGAAGCAAGGGTCCCTATTTGTCAAAGTTACCTTCCTCTGCCAACTAGAGACCCCCATTTCTAACAGTAAGTATGTGCTAGCATCTGTATGAATAAGTGAGGTGGTATGTGTATAACTGTATAGGTGAGTAAATGGGAGTGTGATTGATTCTTTGCATGGCTGACTAGGTGTGTAAGCAACTCTGGATGAGTGACAGTGTCTGTATAGGTGTATGAGTGCATATGATAGTGCTGTATTGATGTGTGACTGCATGTATGAGTGACTGTATAGGTGAATGAGTGGATGTGTGTGTAGACCTAGGAATCAGTAAGTGGGTATGTAGTAACTGGTATTGGTGTGTGTATGGTTTCGAAAATGATAGTCTGTATTTTAGAGTAGGTGTATCAAAGGTTATATTAGGGTGTGAGGAGGTGCATCAGATTATCACGTGGATGATGTCATCAGTGATGTCATTTGAGATGTCATCAGTGATATCATCAGTGATGTCTCTGATCATGTCATGAATGATGTAATATGTGATGTCATCAGCAGTGCATTGCGGGGGCGCGAGTTATAGTTAGCTTAACTAACTATAATGGCCGAATTTCTCTGGTTTTGTACGAGTGAAATGTCCAACTAACTATAACGTCCCTGAAACCTGTGTTTTTTTAGTGAATTTCTAAGGTTTTTTAAATGCTAATTTCTAACTATAACGTCCCTGAAACCTATGGTTTTTTCAGTGAATTTCAAAGGTTTTTTAAATGCTAATTTACAACTATAACGTCCTTGAAACCTATGGTTTTTTCAGGGAATTTCTAAGGTTTTTTAAATGCTAATTTCTAACTATGCCTACAGAGGTATGACGTGCAGAAAGAGGAAGAAAGGCTCAGAAAGAAGCAAGAGAAATGCAGAAAGAGACAACAGAAGTCCAGAAAGAGGAAGAAAGGTACAGAAAGAAGCAAGAGACATGCAGAAAGAACCAACAGAGGTGCAGAAAGAGGACTTGTTGCAAAGTCATCCTGTGCCCTGGGCACCCCCCAACTTTTTGCTGACTGGTACTTGTGGTGACTGACTCTGACTGACCCTGGGCTCTGCCTAACCAGGCACGGAGCCAGTGCTATGCTAGAAGACACTTAGAATACAGTGAAAACACCTACATACACCAGGGTACACTATTTGTTGGGGTACCCCTGTGATTGGCATGACCTCCCCTGTAAGGCCCTAGTGCATAATAGGGCAGGGGATTAAAACTAAATCTAAGTCCCTAGCATATAATAAGGCATGGCAGTTTAGAGGCCAGCAGCCATTTTCTGCACTTGCATGTTTGCACTGCTGAGCCTAAGGTCAGTTTAAAAGTAGCCCTGTGTATGGAGAAAGAGGCAAGAGAGGTGCAGAAATAGGCAGGAGAGGTGCAGAAAGAGGCAAGAGAGGTGCAGAAAGAAGCAAGAGAAGTACAGAAAGAAGCAACAGAGGTGCAGAAAGAGGGAAGAGGGGTGCAGAAAGAGGCAATAGAAATGTGCAGAAAGAAGCAACAGAGGTGCAGAAAGAGGCAAGAGAAGTTCAGAAAGAGGCAGCAGAGGTGCAGAAGAGGTGCAGAAAAAGGGAACAGGGGCGCAGAAAGAGAGAAGAGGGGTGCCGGAAGAGGCAAGAGGGGTGCAGAAATTTACAAGAGAGGTGCAGAAAGAAGCAAGAGCAGTGCAGTAAGAAACAACAGAGGTACAGAAGGAGGCAAGAGGGGTGCAGAAAGAGGCAAGAGCAGTGCAGAAAGAACCAAGAGACGTGCAGGAAAAGGGAAGAAGGGTGCAGAAAGAGTCACAAGGTGTGCACAAAGAAGGAAGAGAAGTGCAGAAAGAAGCAACAGAGGTGCTGAAAGAGGCACGAAGGGTGGAGAAAGAGGCAACAGAGGTACAGAAAGAGGCAAAAGTGGTGCAGAAAGAGGGAAGAGAGGTGTAGAAAGAGGCAATAGAGTTGCACAAAGAGGGAAGAGGGGTGCAGAAAGAGGCAAGAGGGGTGCTGAAAGAAGCAAGTGAGGTGCAGAAAGAGGCAAGAGAGGTGCAGGAAGAGGCAAGAGAGGTGCAGAAACAGGCAAGAGAATTGCTGAAAGAAGCAACAGGTGTAGAAAGAAGCAAGATAAGTGCAGAAAGAGGCAAGTGAGATGCAGAAAGAGGCAAGAGAGGTGCAGAAAGAGGAAAGACGAGTGCAGAAAGAGACAACAGGGGTGCAAAAAGAAGCAAGACTGGTATAGAAAGAAGCATGGGAAGTGCAGAATGAAGCAACAGGGGTGTAGAAAGAGGCAAGAGAAGTGCAGAGAGAAGCAACAGAGGTGCAGAAAGACGCAAGAGAACTGCAGAAAGAGGCAAGAAAGTTGCAGAAACAGGCAAAAGAGGTACAGAAAGAGGGAACAAGGGTGCAGACAGAGGCAAGAGAGGTGCAGAAACAGGTAAGAGTGGTGCATAAATTTGCAAGAGTGGTGCAGAAAGAAGTAGGAGTAGTGCAAAAGAACCAACAGAGGTGCAAAAAGAGGCCAGTGAGGTGCAGAAGGAGACGAGAACTGCAGAAAGAGGCAAGAGAGTTGCAGAAAGAGGGAAGAGGGGTGAATAAAAAGGCAAGAGGGATGCAGAAATTTGGAACAGAGGTGCAGAAAGAAGCAAGAGCAGTGCAGAAAGAACCAACAGAGGTGCAGAAAGAGGCAAGAGGGGTACAGAAAGAGGCAAGTGAAGTGCAGAACAAAGCAAAAGAGGTGCAGAAAGAACCAACAGAGGTGCAAAAAGAGGCAAGAGGGGTGCAGAAAGGGTTAGGAGAGGTGCAGAAAGAGGCAAGAGGGGTACAGAAAGAGGCAAGTGAAGTGCAGAACAAAGCAAAAGAGGTACAGAAAGAACCAACAGAGGTGCAAAAAGAGGCAAGAGTGGTGCAGAAAGAAGGAAGAGAACTGCAGAAAGAAGCAACAGAGGTGCTGAAAGAGGCATGAAGGTTGCAGAAAGAGACGAGAGGTACAGAAAGAAGCAACAGAGGTACAGAAAGAGGCAAAAGTGGTGCGGGAAGAGAGGTGTAAAAAGAGGCAAGAGAGGTGCAGAAAGAGGCAAGAGAGGTACAGAAACAGGCAAGAGAAGTGTTGAAAGAGGCAAGAGAGGTGCAGAAGGAGGCAAGAGAACTGAAGAAAGAGGCAAGAGAGTTGCAGAAAGATAAGTGAGGTGCAGAAAGAGGCAAGAGAACTGCAGAAAGAGGCAAGAGAGTTGCAGAAACAGGCAAAAGGGTGCAGAAAGGTGGGACAGGTGGGCAGACTGAGGTAAGAGAGGTGCAGAAAGAGGGAAGAGGGTTGCAGAAAGAGGCAAGAGGGGTGCAGAAAGAAGCAACAGGTGCAGAAAGAAGCAAGAGAAGTGCAGAAAGAAGCAACAGAGGTGCAGAAGAGGCAAGAGGGGTGCAGAAAGAGGCAAGAGAAGTGCAGAAAAAAACAACAGATGCGGAAAGAGGCAAGAGAAGTGTAGAAAGAGGCAAGAGAGGTGCAGAAACAGGCAGGAGAGGTGCAGAAAGATGGAACAGGGGGCAGAAAGAGGCAAGAGGGGTACAAGAAGAAGCAAGTGTGGTGCAGAAAGAGCAAGAGAGGTGCAGAAAGAGGCAAGAGAGGTGCAGAAAGAGACGAGAGGTACAGTTAGTGGAAGAGATGAGCAGAAAGAGGCAAAAGAAGTACAGAAAAAGAAAGTTGCAGAAAGAAGCAACAGAAATGCAGAAAGTGGCAAGAGAGGTGCAGAAAGAAGCAAGAGTGGCTTGCACACCATTAGTACCAATTTAACACCCAAATTTAGCAATAAGTCACAGGTGACCATTCTAGGTTTGCAAAGTGCCTTCCACCATGCTGTAACACTTGTTGCTGCATTTTTGGTAACATTTGAGCCGTTTGAGCAAGAAACGAGGCTTTTTTTGTTCAAATCTGCAGATTAGGCAGCAGATGATGGATTATGTGGCTAATGCGGAAAATGTATGATGGTGCGCAAGTCGGTGCAGCCAAACAGTCGCATAATTCCAGTGGCCCTGCTCATACCTCTGACTAGGTCCAGAAGTGCTCCTCAGTGATTCCTTCTTTTTTTTGTCTCATTGAGTTCATAATTTAGCTTCTATGGAAACGAGGAAGACTAAACCTGAGGTTACCACTCCACAACACAGACTACCATACCACATAATTACTCTCCATAACACATAATCCCAGTCTACATAATTCCTATACACTAAATACCAAATACTTTCTATCCACATAATTTCACTGCACAAGATACCATATAATTCCACTACATACAAAGTACATCCACTCCACTCCAAAAAACATTAGTAAAAAACTTTTAGATTTACAACGCCAATAGCTCTAACTCTTGCAAATGCGAGACCTATTACATTACAAATGCTTCTTTAACTGGTAGTCACGTTTGCAGAGTGGTGGAGAAAGGGGGCTGGGCCTCCAACCAGCGCTCAGGAATTCCGCTGTGTTGGACTTACAGGAGGTACCAGGAGGGCTTCTTGGCCCCCAAAGTCCCTCAGGAGTAAAGTGGACTTCATCCCCCAACCAGTACTGTGCCAGGAGACACATTTGCAGAGTGATGGAGAAAGGGGGGGCGTGGCTTCCGAAGACCTCTTAGCATTCCCACTGTGTGGGACTTAGTGGAGGTAACAGGAGAGGTAGTTGACCCCCAAGGAACACCATGGGGGCCAACTACCCCTCCTATTACCTCCAATAAGTCCCACACAGCAGCATTGCTAAGTTCTCATAGCAGGCCATGCCCCATTTCCCCACCACTTCGCTGTGGGTGGTCCTTAGAAGGCCAACTAGCCTACCTGTTACCTCTAGTAAGCCCCACACAGTGGGATTGCTGAGAGGTGGACACAGGCCATCCCCCCTTTGTCCACCACTCTGCAAACGCGCCTCCTGGTGTGCTGTTGGTTGGGGGATGAAGTCCCCTTGCCTCCTGAGGGTCCATGGGGTCCAACTAGCCCTCCTGTTACCACCAGTAAGTCCCACACAGTTGGATTGCTGATAGTTGTCCGAGGCCATGCCCCCTTTTTACATCACTCTGCAAACTCGCCGCCTGGCGCACTGCTGCTCGGGGGATGAAGTCCACTTCAGTCCTGAGGTCCTAAGGACACAAGGGGACCTCATCACCCCACCAGCAGTGCGCCAAGAGGCGCGTTTGCAGAGTGGTGTAAAAAGGGGCGTGGCCTCCTACCACCTCTCAGCAATCCCACTGTGTGGGGCTTACTGGAGGTTCCTGGTGGCCTAGTTGGCCCCCAGGGACCCTCACTAGCAATGGGGACTAATTCCCCCAACGCAGAGCGCGCCAAGAGGCGCGTTTGCATAGTCGTGCAGTGAGGGGGCGGGGCCTCCGGCGAGTTGCCGGTTTCTTTTTTAAAAAAATTATTTTATGGGAGGGGGCCACGTGGCCCACCTTCCCTGGGCCACTTTTGGCCCCGGGGACCCCATTCCTTGGGGCATACCCAGCTTTTTTTATTTTGGAGGTGGCTCGTGTGGCCCCCCCTCCTGAGGCCAATTTGGGCCCTGGTGACCCCATCCCCCGGGACCCAGCCTTCTTTTCTTTTAAAAAAAAATTAATTAAAAAAGGGAGGGAGCAGCGTGGCCCCCCTCCTGGGCCATTTCTGGCCCCGGGGACCCCATCCCTCAGGGCTTGGCCATTCCTTTTTTTTTTTAAATAAACTGAGGGGTGCCAAGTGGCCCCCCATCCGGGCCACTTCCAGCCCTGGGGACCCCATCCCCCGGGGCCGGCCCTCACGTTGGGGTCTGTGGGGGGAGCCCCAATGACCCGCGGTCCCTGTTGGCTCCCCGCCTCCTGCGGGAGCCGGCATTGCTTTTGGGCAAGGGGAGCTGCTGACCTGCAGCTCCCCTTGCCCAAAAGCAATTCTGCTTTGCTTCTTGGAAGCAAGAGCAGGTTTCCTGCTCTTGCTTCCAAGAAGCAAAGCAGTGTTTTCTATGGCAGGGCGGGAGCCATGCTTCCGCCCTGCCATAGCAAACGGCAATGTCCCGGGGTGGGCACCCCAGAACATTGCAGGAGCCAGCCCTGGGGGGTGGCAGTCCCCAGGGCCATCTAGGGTCCTGGAGGGGGGCCGCACGGCCCCCCTCCCAACGTGCACATTGTCCCAGGGAGGTGGTAGTCCCTGGGGCCAGGGGTCCGCTACGGACCCCCGTATTTAGATATTCAATGCCCCGGGGAGGTGGTGGTCCCCGGGGCTGCGGGGGTCCGTGTGGCCCCCCACAATTAAATCATGTAGCCCCGGGGAGGTAATGGTCCCCGGGGCTTGGGGGGGCCAGCGAGGCCACTCGCCTTAAAATGTAAATGCCCCGGGGAGGTGTCAGTCCCCGGGGCAGCGTGGGGGGGCAGGAGCCCCCCACACATTTTTAAAAAAAGCCCCAGCGAGGTGGCAGTCCCCGGGGCTGCGGGCCCCCGCTAATTAATTGGACATTGCCCATAAAACGTGGCCCACCTGGGGGCTTAAGGAAAATGTTTTTTTTGTTTTTTCGGCCAGATTCACGCACCCAGCATGAATTTAGCCGATTTTTAAAAACAAATGCTTTTTTGGGCCCTAGGGGTCCTTGTGGGACCCCCTGAGCAGGCCTAGGGGGTCAGGGTGTTTCTACCCTGCCCCCTTTTCTTGTTTTTAATCTTTTTTTTAATGTTTTCTTGTGACTCGGTTACCGAGTTACAAGATGGCTGCCAACACATTCTGGTTTGGAGTGTTGGCAGCCAATCAGAATGAAGCTCGTGCTCGGGAGGGTTCGCGAATCCTCCTCGGTGCTCAGATATCAATATTTTTAGTTTTTGAATTTCTCAGCAACTACTGAACGGATTGACACCACTTAAAAAAAAGGGCGCTTTCTGAACAAAGAGCTACCTTTTTGCCAAATTTGGTGTAATTCCGTTCAACAGTTCGGGCTGTAGCCGTGTCTAAAGTTCCTATGGAAATTAACATGGGGAAAACGAGTTTTGGAACCCCCCTTTTTTCTCGGCCCCCACTTGACGAATAACCCCGAAACTTTCAAGACCGGAGCTGACCTGAGCAAACGATTAGTTTTGAAAATGTCGCCAAGATTCGTCAAACGGCGCCAAAGATATTGGCAAAAGAAAAAATGGTTTTTTAATAGAAACAAGGTCCTAACTATAACTACCTACTGGCAACCGCCAGTAGGATATATATATTTATATATATATATATATATATATCAAGCCCCATATCATACTGTCAGTCACCAGTAGGTAGTTATAGTTAGGACCTTAGTTTCCATAGGTGAAGCATTTTTGGACTTGCTCATAACTTTTGTGGCGTTTGACTAATCTTCATGAAATTTTACAAATAAGTGCCCTGTGATACTACTTGTGCATAGAAAGTTTAGGGGTGATCCATCAAGCAGGGGCCATGAAAAAGGTGGGGTCAAAAAATGTGTGTTTCACATGTTGATTCCAATAGAGATTTTAGACATGATTACAGCCCGAAACGCTGAACAGCATTACACCAAATTTGGCAGAAAGGTAGATCTTGGTCCAAAAAGTGCCCTTTTTGTGATTTGGTATAAGCTCATTCAGTAGTTTTTGATATATAAATAGGAAACCAAATTTGTATATCTAGGGACTCAGATCCTCCTTGCATTCTCTGCAGATTTGAGGACCCGTGTGCAAAGAGCAATGCTGTAATTGGCTGGCTGCAACCTGAGAGAATAGTTGTGGGTGCGATTTTGTTCATCGGAACTCTGTTTCCAGTGGGGAACATAAAATGAAAAAGTGATAGAAGGGGTCAGGTTAGAGGTACCCTGACCCTATGGGACTAATGGAGGGATCTGCAAGGGACACCCTTGGGCAAGGAATTGTCCAAAAACCTTGTTTGTCCATGTGAGGAACCGTGGATCCTCTTGGATTCTGGTGGATTCGGGCAGATCCAGACCCCAATTGAAAAAGAAAACATACACTCACTCATCAAGCCACACATCTATTCACACACTCACTCACACACCCACTTACACACCCATATAACCACTCACACACTCACTCATACAGTCTCTCACACACCCAATCACAGACACTCAAAACCATTCACACACCCACTCGCAGACCAACACAGCTTTCACACACCCACTCAGAGACCCAGACACCACTCATTCAACCACACAGCCACTCATACACCCACAGTCAATCCCACACCCACTTACAGGCACAACCAGTTACACATGCACTCACACACCCACCACACTAACACACCCACATAACCACTCACATACCCCCTCACACACCCAGGTTACAGGGACATTATAGTTAGGAAATAGCATTAAAAAACCATAGAAATCCACTGATGCTGGACTATGGGGACATACAAATGTAGAACTTTTACAAAAAGTGGAACACTCCTTTTTAAGGAGATTATCACAGATTTCCCAAGGTACAGCAAACATATTATGGCATGAAGAACTTGGCCTTTCATATTTGACAGTTTCTCTAAGCCTCTCTCCTTTATTGCTATGGGTTAAGTTATGGTATAATCCTGATGCCTCTTTGGTGCGTGCATGCATGTCTGATTGTCTAGGCTTAACAAGGTTGGTTGGGATTCCCTGGCTGCTCTACCTACAGAGGTATTTTGAATCATTAGGCATGAAAGAACTGTATGAAAATTCATCAACTATTACTGCAAATACAAAAGCTATAGTAAAACACAAATTTCTAAATCACTGCTCTAATATAAGGCTACGGAAACCACAAAGCATGCCAACAATGGTAAGATACATCCCTCTGATGACAACAAATGATATAGAACCATTCTTTATCTGGGTGACGAACCCTCTTTATGGGCGGTATCTATCCCTTTTTAGAGTTTGTATGATCCAACTTGTAGTAGCCTTACCCATCCAAAACTGTTGGTCCCGCTATTTACCACATGTAGGTGTGACCAACTATCTGCAAAAAATGTTTGCATTTGTTCCTGTTTTGCTCTTTATATGAGGCCCCAGTGCAAGAGTTTTCTATACCTATTTAACAGAAACTCAATTTTATATCTCATCTGGGTGGCCTACGCTGTTTACAGTGCCTGGAAAATGAAGATGTTTGTTGTGCAGTCCTTAATTTTTTAAGGAAATTTTGGCACTGAGAAAGAGAAATGAACATGTCTCCCTGGGCTAATACATCATGTGAGCTTAAAACAGTTTAAGCTAGAGATCTGAGTGAAAGTTAACTTGGAACTTTAATTCACCTTGTTTAATAAGTTACAGTCTGAAAAATAAAATGTAGAAACTGTAGACTAAAATATTCGAGATCTTAAATGATGATGTGACTGGTATTGCGCGTGTATGCACTTTTCATCGAATCATAACCTTTATGCAGTGATGTTTTAAGTTTAAATGTGAAATATGATTTTGTGATGTAGTACTCTTAAATCTGATGCTTTTATGGATTCATGCAAATCCGAATAAATATTTTGTGACTGCCTATGACACTCACACACCCATCCAGCAACTCACACACCACTCAGAGACCCACACAGCACTTACACACCGTCATACACCCACCCGTCACACACTCACACATCCACTTACACACCCACACAACCATCACACATCCACTCACACACCCATACAGCCACCTCAGACACCCTCTCAGAGACCCATACAGTCACTGATACACTGTTACATCTATTCAGAGAACCACTTACACACCTACACACCTACTACAGACCCACACAGGCACTCACACACCTACTTACACACCCACACAACCACTTACACACCCATACAGCTACTCACATACCCATTTACTCACCTATACATCCGCTTACATAGTCAGTCACACACCCATACTGGCACTGTCACACCTGCTCACACACCTATACTGCCATTCATGTACCCAACACTCAGGCAGTTACACATGCTCTTACACACCCATACACCCAGTTATACACTCAGTCATTCATCCATACATCCACTCACATACCTATTTACAATACCATACAACCACTCACACACCCAATCAGACAGCAACACAGGCACTTACACATACATTCACACACCCAAATAGCACTTATGCATCTATTGCTAACAGCCACTTGAACACACAGTTACACACCCAAACACCCACTAACACAGCCAGTTACCGATCCATACAGCCACTTAAATACCCATTTAGTCACCCATTCAGTCACTAACACACCCAGTCACACACTATCACAGCTACTTACTCATCCAGTGACACACCCACCGAGGCCCTGATACACTCACATGTCCACTCAACTACTCACACACTTAGTCACCCACCGGTACAGCCACCTGTACCTTTTTGGACCCTGCAGACCTAGGGTCAGGACTTCTAAATCAGGGTTTCAGCAGCCCAGCACCTTCTTTTCCTGTTTAGTGGTGGCCCGCTGTCCTGGGGCCACCACAGCAGCATCAATTAGTGAGCTTTTGAAGTCTCCACATGGCATTATGGGGTGCTCCCTCTCGGTCCTTTTTCTGTGTTTCTTTCTTTTCTTGGGCTGCCAGGTCCCAAGGGGCACCCCACAGGCTGATGGTGGCTTTATAAAATTTCCTGTGCAGTGACCCCTGAGCCCTGGCCCACCCTGGGGGCATTCTTCAAAGCTGCAGTGGAGCTCCATGTACTCCATGTTTGCACTGGGGTCAAAGTTCAAAATCTTTCTAGTCCTTATATCACAAATCCCATTGGGTGATTTAAAACTCTTGTGGGCTCATTTTGCTCCTGGTGGTGAGTCCTAGCCACCTGGAGCACTTTACTCAGACCTTCTGGCCCTAAGGTGGTGAACTTTACAGGGGATTGGTTCTACTGGCTCCCTGTGCTAGCTTTTCTCTTTTTTCTGCTCCTTGGCACAGAATCCCAGTCTTTCCCCCAACTAGTCCTTAAGGGTGTAAGGGGACCAGCTTCCCTGGTCCTGGTGAGAGCCCCACTGTTCCTGGTGTCAACTGTCATTAGATCTTTAGTCCAGATGGCATCAGGAGATTCCTCCTTCCAATTGTCCATGACTGCTGCCTCCAGTCCCAGTGTTCAGCAGAAAAACACAACCAAGAGAGCTCTCTCCCTCGTGCAAGACCTTTTAAGTAGGGGTGGAAGCTTCCAGAAGCGAGGCACCTCTGGCCTATCCTGGGGTGTCACATCATTTCTCCTCACCTGCCCCATCCCACCTGCACAGAACGCTGGGACATTTCAAAATGGCGTCACCCAGGAGTCACTAGTCACATATGCTCTGGGGGCCTCAGCTCCGCCCCTCACTGACATCTGCCAGGGCTCATCAAATCTTAAAAGGGAGCCCCATCCTGTGTTGGCTCCAGAGGCCTGGGCTCCTTCCTTTGTTCAGTGAGCTTGGGCTGTCCCATCCCTGGTACAGTGCTACAGCTGAATAATTGATGCAGATCCCATATCCCCATCCCTTTCCTCCTCAGAAGCTGAGTCAAGCACTGGTAATTGCTCCTTTTGTGTGGGGAGGCCTTTCTTCCTGCTGCTGGAGAGAAATGTCATTAACGTGGCACAGCAGGGTGACACAAGGCCTGGGCTCTGATCCTGAGGTGAGCCAGAGAAATGTGGCAATCCTGGATGACCCATAAGCTGTACAGATAGCTCTTTGGAACTTTCAGAATTGATTTTCCTGCACAGGTTACACCCCAATTTGATAAGTGACTGGTCTCTGTAAGCCAAAGGGAAGCAGAGCTGCACTCTGATGCACCCGCCCCCATAGGTGTATAATGGAGTGTCACTGCAGACAAGATAGTAAACCGCACTGACTTTTCCTATGAGTGTCTACTAACATTATGAGGCCTACCCCATGTCAAAATCCAATCATGCAGTGTTCCCTTTGCGCCAAGGGCCACACATGACTGGAGTTTCCCATGCACAGCCCTTACACGTGTGCACACACGTTCATGTATAACCAGCCAAGTTCCCCTTACTCTTTCTGCGTCACAGCAGCCTTACCTTAAAAGGCGGTCACTGGCAGTAAACATGTGCAGTCCATTTACCAGGAGTTTACCATGGGGGAGTCACAGGTTTTGAGGCTCACCCCCAGTTAAAAGGTCACATTCTATGTGGTCAGAAAGCAAAATATATGGGTGGATTTGATGGGCAGAACCCATTTCGTTACACTATGATAATGATCAGCCTCTTTACAGGCACCAAGAATATTTGTTTTCTGTTGAAGTAACATTTCCAATAAACACCCTGACATATTTTGTATTGTTAATTATGTGTGATATTTTATTGATGTGATATGCTAAGACCCCCATACTTAATTGGTAAGCATTGTATTTTTTTTAATAATCAATATATATTTAACCTCAAAAAACATTGCCGTTGCAGATGTTTATCCCTTAAGTAACCGAGGAAAAATCATGTATCCTGATATTGATAGCAAAATATATTTTTAACTGTTACTAACGTAAGTAAAAATACGTTTCAAATATCTCTGATTTAAATTATAGTTTTAAGTGTATCTCCTGTGGCAGGATGTTAATTTGGGGCTCTATGTAATGTCTGTATGAAAACCAACTCCACAAATGTAATTTAAGAGCTATTGGCTCCATGTACTATTTACTAGGTACTAAAGCAGGTCACAATTTGCAACGGGCATTTTTGCGACCAGTAAAGAATTTTTATGAACTGACCTATGTACTAATAAATCAGTACATACATTTCCAAATGAGAGAGGGTTGTAACCCAGACCAATCTCAATAATGATAATAAGGTAAGTCACAAATTATGACTCACTCCAATTGTAGACAATCACATGGTTGGTGGCCTGCTATGGTCAGCAGACCACCATGTCTGTGATTGTTTTTAAATAAAGTAAAACATTTTTTAATGTAGTCTGTTTTCCTTAAAGAAAGGGAGCTGAATTAAGAAAAACAAAATGATTAAAATATTTAATTGCATCTTCTTCAGTATTGATTGAGGTCATGAGTATTGCACTTGGTGTGCAACTTATAGTTTGCATTGATGTTGTGCGAGCTATGGATTGTGCTCCTACTATAACATAGGCATTGCAGTGCTTTTTCGGTTTTATTTCATAACCACATTAAACTGTGTTTTGTTTAGATTAATTTCTTAGGTTTTTTTAAACATACGTTAAGGTTTTAGCCATTCTAACCTTTGTGTTTTGGATAGGTAGATAGATAGATGATAGATTGCTATCTAGCTAGATAGACTCTTCCTCTGTTGCCCTTCAATTGTGCAGTGTAATCAATGGTAAACACAAGGGTAGACACAATGTAAGCTAAAGTTTTCTGCAGATAGTAGATGTTCAGTCACATGTAGCCTGGTTCCAGTGGCACAGTGAGCCCTGTATCCACGTCTGGGCATACTCTATGCCATGTAGGACTGTACTTCAAATACACAAAAGGTGATGAGGTGAATGTTTGCAGTTTCTCGAACCACATAGCAGGGTCTAATCTGAGGTGGCATGGTGGGCAAAAGAACAATGTTTTGAAATGCTATCTAAGAGATTGCCAGTGTTTAGACTGATTGCAAGCATCCACCCGTTACTTTTTGTGCAATTGTAACACCCTTAGTGACCAATTGCATCCCAGATGTGGGTCCCTTGCTCACTGAGCCACTGGAAGCCAAAAGTATCACAGATGTGGGTCTCTTGCTCACTGTGCCACTGGAACCAAGATAAACCAAACTGAAGAGGCCCAATCAGGCAAAATCAGTCTTGGGTTGCTGAAGTTCCTATTCGGAGAGGACCTTGGTTGGCAGTTCGGAATGGACTGTTCCTATTGGAGCAGGGTTAAGACTGATTTTAATATAGCTGGGTCTAATCTGAAATGTTATGGTGGGCAAAAGAACACTTGGTTTGAATGCTGCCACCAGCAATTGGCAGTGATTGGACAAATCTTCCCATCACCTTTTGTGTGCTCAAGGCTAAACAATAAACAACTGGCAATTGTGCATTTTAAAACTGAATGTAAATAGAATTTTGTCTTAGTTGACTACAATGAGCTGCAGTTTGATGGCATACTGTACGAAATTGGGCTATTGGTTGGCCTATTCTGCCCACACCAGGTGCCCTTTCTGTTACTGTCTGGGAAGACTACACAAACCCCAACCGCGGAGCCATTCTCAGTTATGTGACCCAAGATGCTGGCAGAAGGCACAAGTTTGGGACAAAAATTGGCAACTTTATAAAAGTGCAATTTCAGAATTGTAACTTAAAATCTGATTTTACCATTAAAGAAGATTTTAAATGACACTACATTTGAGTCTAAACAGCATACACCTATCTGCTCACAATTCAAAGTTAGCATTTATTCAATGTAATAAGATAGCCAAGTGTTAGTCAATGGGGGAGATAGGCTTTACCACAGTGAAAAATGACTTTAGATTTTTTTTACTCCCAGGACATGTAAAACATAAGTACCCATGGCCTACTTTTTAAATTCCATGCACCCTACCCTAGGAGCTGTTATGCTCTACCTTAGAGGTGACTTATAAGTATTAAAAAGGAAAGTTTATATCCTGCTAAAAGGTTTATTGTGCCAGGTCAAAATGGTAGCTTAAAGCTGCATTACAGGCTGCAGTGGCAGGTCTGAGACATGTTTTAACCCCTTGCATGCTGCGCAGATTTTCGCGCTGTGCGGGAGATTTGAATAGTGGGCGGGATTCGGACGGCCCCCGGCCGTCCTCCGCACACGCCCACCGTGACGTATGACGGCCGGGGGCCGTCCGAAGCATGGAAGGGGTTAAGGGGTTACTTGAATGTATGGCACAATTAGTGGTAGAGGGCCCACTAGTAGCTTTTAGTCTATAGACCGTGGGTATATATGTAGTACCATTTACCAGAGACTTACTAGTAAATTAATGCTCCAATCAGGTATATTACCAACTGTTTGTGAAAATAGGCCAAAAAGCTATAAGCAACATAGATAGTCAAATATAAACAGTCAATACTAGCGTGAGAGCAATAAATACAACTGATTGAATGAAAAATCAAATGAACACGGATTTTTGTGTAGGCAGATCACTTATTGTTTCTTGCAAAGCACAAGATGTGAAAAAATGTAATTAAAATGGATAAATGAATCAGTGAAAAGTTACAAAGAAAATTTAGAAAGAAAATTGAATGAAACCATGGCTGAACTGACCATTATCAACTTGATAACACATGCCAATACTAAACCTATATCTTACAGACACAAAAAGTACCTGAAGTCTTTACAAAAAACAGACTAATTCTAATTTATCATTCATGCCATGCAGCTGTAGAGTGTGCATTTATTTTATCCAAAACACTTCTCTGATGATGATTTTTTTGATGGCTTGCAATTTTGTTGAGAATTAAGATACTAAAACCATCCTTTTGGAATCTGGTTTGTAAGTTTTCTGCAGAAAAGTTTCCCTCTCAATAGTTTGTAATCATTGTATGGCTTTGTCCAATATTACCTGTGGGTATCCTCTGTTATTAAACCTGGTCTCCACAGGCACCTCAGTATGACTGTATTATGTCAGGTATGAGAGTGAGGTGCAACCCACAGACATATTATTGAGTGGTTTAAGGGGTCCATCCAGAAAATGGTAGATACAACCCGCCAATGCAGGAGTGTTGGACCTGGCCCTCTGCAGGGTCATCCCCAAACATTTTGCCTTTAACCCTCCACCTTTTGCTGAATTCGTTTTTGTTTGCCCCAGGACTCTGTGAACTTTGCTACTGCTAACCAGTGTTATGGTACTTGGGCTCTCTCCTCAAAACATTGTTAAATTGGTTTATACGCAATTGGCATATTTAAATTACTTGTAAGTTCCTTGTAGAGTGGTATATCATATAGCCAGGGCCTGCAAATGAAATGCCATCAGTGGGCCTGCAGCACTTATTGTGCCACCCACTTAAGTAGCCCCTTAAAACATGTTCCAGGCCTGCCACTGCAGCCTGAATGCAGTTTTGAACTACCATGTCGACTTGGCATTAAAACCCCCTTGCCAAGCCTTAAACTCCCCTTTTGGTACATATACGCCACACCTAAGGTAGGCCCTAGGTAGCCCATATGGCAGGGTGCTGTGAAATTAAAAGATTGGACATGCAACTGGCCCTGTCTGAGCCCTGCTGACCTCTGCTGAAGTGAATTTCCGATCCCCAAGAGGTGCCCCCCACGTCCTGGACCCTTGTTGTAGCATCACTTGAGCTCCTACTGAAGTTTTGGACTCTTCATGACCAGATCATGCCTCCCACACCGACCGCCAACGAGAAGCTTCAGTGAACCCGATTCTTTGCACTACAGCAACCACAAGCGGTGACTGGTAATGCGAGGTCTGCACATTTTACAGCCAGCAGGGACCGCCAATGTGAATCTCCAGAAACAACTGTCCGCGACACCCAGCCTGCTCTTCGCACTACAGCAACAACCAATCAAAATGCTCTCCCTGCTCCTCATGGCCTCAAACGGAAATCTTCGCACTGGAGTTTAGAAGGTAGCTTTTCAGCTGGCCTAACCTGGTCCATGTATCCAGCCTGCGCACCATCGATGTTGGCCTGAACTTGTGACTTTCATCAAGTGTCGCTTGGCCTGATAACTGCGAATGGCACTTTGTGTTTTGTCGTCAAATAATTTATTCAGGGTAACTCTCTTTTTCCAAAATTGTGTGGGATTTTTCTTGTGTTGTGTTTTCACTTTATTACTGTTTCTGTGCTGCATAAATATGTTGCTGATTGCTTTTGTGGGAAGCTTCCAGAGGGTTAAGCACAGGTTCATTTAGCAACTTTTGTGGTTCACCCTGATGGAGTTTGTGGCTCCTATTTGAACAGTGTTGTCCCTCTTTAACCAACAACTCAATTTCTCACAAACCCTGAACCAGTCGTTCACTTTTGGAGAATATAATATCCATAAAAGAGTTTCATGGAATCTCCTTGAGAACCTGAGCCCCCCTCCCCCATTGGTTCTGGCCTAAGCTAGCAGCTACCTTGGCGCTCTTTTTGTGCTCTTTTGTGCTGAAGGTTGTGAATCCGAAAGCATCTACTCATTTGTGAAGCCCAGATTAAAACAGACATGATGGATGTCAGCCTACACAGTCACAAGTCTTTTTTCTTTGGGAAGATCTAATTCAGTGGATGGCACCGGCAAGTCCTCCTAATTGGGGAGGAACAATGAAGCCTCCAAGGTGGCAAATTAATCATTAATGGCAAGCCTGTCACATGTGCCCAACTCCTCTTCCACATTTGTAATCAGTTAACTAAGCACCCTCATTGGTGAAGATAGATACAACAGAATTGTGGACTTACTGCAACTACCTTCTGAAGATAGATTTGTTTTAGAAGTCAAAGGCGCATTTACGGAGGTTGACTTATGTTTACCCATCGTCCTAGTTATCACAAAGCAAACAAACGTATGGTGACCAGGTCTGGTTTCGGATGGGATCGGACCAGCGCAGACTAGCCCGTCTTGGCCCGGTCTTCAGCTGGGGCGTGTCACGCACTAGGGGACACAAATGTGCGCTTTACAGCACATGTGCCTCTCCTCCTGATCACCTTCAGGGCAAGAATTTCTGGACTGACGTTTTTGAACACCAGCTTAGGGAATAACTCTGGCAGCAGACCAATCTTAGTAGGTATCTTAGAAGCTATAAACGTGCACTGTTTTTTCTGACATGTGCAACTCAGTACAATTTTGGTTGCTGCGCTATGTTGCATGAAAAATGAGTAAAACTGGCCTAAGTCTACATTTAGACTTGAGAAGTGCTGTAGTAATTGCAGAAGTGTGGCAAGCATACCTTAGACAAAGGTGTGAGAGGGCAAAATAGCGTGACATGTTACAGAAGGATGTATAATAGTTGGTATACCCGCAAACATTATTGAATGGCTGGTGCTAAGTTAATATATTCAAAATACTAAATAGTCCATAACAATTGTATGAACACCTGTGATAACATTTCTTATTGTAGTAACCTTCTGACAGCACCCCTTACTGCAATAAAAAAAAATTAGTCAGAGGTCGCTGATTATGGCTAATAAGTTATATGTAATAGTGTTTTGACATCCCAAGCCCAGCCTATGGCTGTTTATACAAATAAAAATGGCGTTCGTTGTGGGGGGCTTTAAAAAAGTCCAAGGGAGTTAAGATGTAAACTATAAGAGGTTCAGCACTCAATATAATACATATTTCGAGGCTGATGAAGCAAAAGAGAAATTTCCTAGGGCAGTGGTTCTAACCCCCCGAGGGTCTGCCGAGCCTACTGAAAGAGGTACGTGACTGTTTAGAAAATCAAATAATATTTTTAATTGTAAATGTGCAGGACTTTTGAAATTGGAGGCTAAACATGAAATTGGTAACCTCAGACTGATTCATGGGAGCAGTGCAAGTGCATAGTATGAGTATGGATGATTGGTGACCTCAGTTGAATTTAGAAAACCTCCAACCTTCCCATTAAAATTAAAATGTAGATTTTGTTTATATTTGTGAATTATATAAAATATTTATTCATTTGTGTATTTGTTTGATGAATGCTTGTGTGTGTATTTTTGTGTATAATTTTGTGGTTCAAATCATCAAAATTGCTTGGGTCGAAGTCCCCAGATACCAATAACGACTCAGTAGGGGTCCTCCCATTCCCGTAATGATTCTGGAGGGGTCCCTAGGCAGTGGTGTAACAAAACTTGAGGGGGCCCCCGTGCAAGGTACATGGAGGGGCCCCTGCTCCGGATTTAATTAGGAGCTCTTGGTGCCAGAGTACTGTGCTGAGGGGCCCCCCCCTGCATCTCGGGGCCCCCGCACTGCAGGGGCTGTGTAACGCCACTGTCCCTAGGCGTTAGTAATGATTAAGAGGGGGGAGTTCACAGAAGTCAACAAATTAAGAATCACTGCCCTAGGAGACCGAAGCTGCTCTCACACCACACATATCTGCATTATCCCAGACAAAGACTTTTATGTATTATTAAATGAAATGAAAATTCAGCACCATCAAGAAGAAATTGAGATCTTTGAGGCTGTTTTTGACAAGCGTAGAACCCTCATACAAGTTTTACACCCAATATTAATTTAGTACATTAAGTCCAGTTTTGCATCTGCCGTAAAATGCCACCAGAATAGGGCACAAAAATTCCACAATTGACTATGTTAATTGGGAAGGGGACGCACACAAATGGCAAACATTTCAGCTTGAGGCTCTGTAAATCCGCGTGCACCTTTTACGATTTCAACTAGTGTTTTACACAGAGTCAAACATGTAATCTAATAAACGCAAGCTACCTATGTTTGCGCTGCAAGTGCATCGTGCAAAGCATTTATTTGAACAATGCTGGTGTTACTGCCTAGATCTAGGGGTAATAACTCACCTCCAGAAAACAACAAGGCTTTACTGCTGCGTGAGTCGCTATACAGACCACACAAAAAGAAAACAAAACAGTAAGTAATATAAAGGCAGCCTCGTGGGCTCAAGAGATTTACCTAAAATACACTTTTGTGATTCGTTAAATAATCTGCAGTGCTAAATTAGAGCGCCGTTCTTTTACCATAAAACAAAATGTTCTAATATTCCTAAATATAGAGCGTCTCCTCTGGGCTTCCTTGCCCTACTGATGCGCCCAGCTCCAGTTTTATATTATCTTAACTTTGAAAGAGAAAAACAACTAGCAGACAAACTTTTTAATTGAATTTGAATGCCGTTTACCTCATGCTTATAAGACCTATTTGCTATCCCTGACGGTTTTCTCCCCTCTGGATTTTAGAATTATATTATATTGCGTGCCTTTGGGTCTCCAACTCGGTCTCTTTTTCTACCAGTTTGCTTTTTATTTCGGTTTTCAGATGCGATTCTTCAAACTCACTCCTATTCCCTCTGCATCACACATACACACAGTGAGCCGTTGTCCAACTACAAACAGCCTGACCTATTTTTTCTCTATATGTATTGATTTATTTGCAATTTTATATAGTGTGTGCTAGACCTAAATGGATGTCAGAGCGCTTTACAAAAGACCATTTATAAAACATAAGCACTTTAGGTGTGTTACATTACATTTTGCTGAGGACTAAGGGGCATATTTACAAGCCCCATGTGCCACCGAAGGGTCACTTTTTGTGACACTCCGGAAGCGCAGTGTGCTGGCCCATATTTGCAAGGCAGCGCAAACCCACCCTGTGTGGCTTTTCATGGCCTTGTAAATACGGCCCCCTTTCACTCATTACTCTGCATGAAAGGGGTGTTCCATGGGTATGCTGTGCCTGTTCCCAATCAACACCCATGGATTCTGGCGCATTCCCAGATTTACAAGGTTTTGTAAACCTGGGATGCGTCAGAATCGAATGCCTCCCCAGGAAAGGTGTAAAAGTGACTCAACAAGATGAAATACCTTTATTTCTCCTAATTATTTCCTCTTTCTATGTGTGCTGCTGCACCACATAGGAGGAAATTGCCATCAGTGATTGTTTTTGTGCAGGAAGGTGTCCCTTCCTGCACAAAAACAATCATTCCTGCAACGCAGGCACCTTTGCAATGTGGTGCAAGGGTACCTGCATTGGCGCTAGGCAGCCTATTATGGGCAAACGCAGAGGAAAGCACAGGAATGCGTTGTATAATTTTATATACAACGCAGCATCCCTGCACTTTCCTAATGACACAGCTCAGCGCAGCAAGATGTCTTGCAGCGCTGCGCCATTATCTTTTAAATATGCCTCTAAGTTAATAATCAATCCAAGAATTTAGTTTCTGATTAAATTATTTGGTATGAGGTGGAGCATCTGGGGTATATATGAGGTATCCCTTTTGGAGCACTGTGAACAGAGAATGTACACGATTTCATTGGTGTCAGTTACCCAGACTTTTCTCCTTGGAAGATGCTTATTCATGTCTGGCAATAAAACTACCTTATCTAACCCGCTTGGTGTTGTGCCGTTTCTGCAAAAGGAAGGACTTCATTCCATTGTTCAATTTACACTGACTGCTTGCACTCTGAACGTGGCTTCAAGATTTGCCTTGTTCCACAGTTCCCTGGGTATCTCCTTTCACCCTCTAAACATGAACTGTTTGTGTGTAGTTGTTCTGGTGTTATATTGGATAGACCCCCTTATGCCCATTTCTGACACTGTTGGGCAGAATGGCCCTAAAGGATCCTGCTGACCGATGGTGTCAGGAAGGATGGCAAAGCCTGATAAACGAAAGGGGAGTACGAAGAGGGTGTTTGACAGAAATCATAGAAGGCCTTCATTACCAATACATAGTATTACACCTATACTTGGATGAGGGAAAGGACTGGAAAACAATCAACTGAATGCTTAAAGTAATTTGAGCAGCAGAATAAGGTGGTATTTCCCGTTGTGAGCCTGCTATCCACTTTCATGACATCATCTTTAGCCTGAAAGTGCTAGTGAAAAACAAGGAAAAAGCGCATGTGGTCTTGGAGCTATCCTAGTGGCCAAGATGTTCTTTCCTTATGTTGCTCTCTTTAATTGTTGGAGCTCCAGATTGGACGCTGCTATGACAGCACCCATCCCCTTGTTTTTCTGGAGACAGATTAGAGGACCTATCCGAGATCAGGAAGTTGCTGGTTGTGGAAACTGATTGGGTGAGCCTTCATAGATTAGGTCTTCTGAGACCTTTCACTTCAACACAAATTGCTTTCTGAAATGTTGAGTTTCAAATATGGCATTTCATCTTTAATGTGATACCTTTGACAATTTCCAAAGTTTACAGTATAGGTTCTTTTTAGATTTTGCAGTTTCAGATATTTGGAACCAAAAGGTGGCTCTGAATGGATTTCGAGATCCATGATGCAGAGTTTGTGAAGGCGGAGTGGGCTTTTGAAGCTTAGAAATCTGATGTTTTTGGTATTTTTAGCTTCCCTTGAAAGCCAATATTTATGATAAGTCGATAATGTTTTGAATAATTGGATTCAGTGGGTGTTAAGTTTCCAACTATGGAATGAGTTTTTCGTGTTGCAGTAACATCAGATAGATGTGAGTAGAATGTTTTTGAGTAAAGATCTCTTCTTGATAGTTTAACCTGGGTGTTAGAGTTTGGGTGTTTTCAGCATTTAAAACAAAGGTTCTTTCTGCTTTGATGAAGAAATATTGCCATCATTTTCCAGGTCCTATTTTTGGACAAGGAGAAGGAAGGCACAGTCCTTTGGTGCCTGGAGACCAAAGTTAATTTATTTGGAAATAAAAGAGTAGACATACTTTCTTCAACATTTGACTTCTGATTAAGACAAAGGAGAGACAAGGAGCGACTGCAGCACCCTAAAGGTATGACTCATGTGTAATGCTTGACATGTGAATGCCTTGTTGGCTGAAGGCTTCTTCCCCATTCACAACTGCAGCTTTGCGTCCTGTGGGGGTGGCTACCATGCTAATGTCTTTTAAGCCTGGAAGCCCCTAAACATCATTAAGGCACCTTTAAGTTGCAGCTGCCTATGCAAAGCTGATGTCAGTGCGAGCCCTTGGATCACTTGTGAGCTGCTTAGCAGTGGGGATAGCTGGGAACTGTCTCAATCAGGTCCTGTCTGAGCCAATGTGCATTAAAGCATGTGCGGAAAGAAGATAGCGAAAGAGTCATCTTATCCCCTTGCTTTTGTTTTATCTGAATGGCCTAAAAGGAGTTGCCCAAGTGTGACTCGACTACAACAAGGGACAGGGCAGCCTCATACATCAGAAGTAGATAGATGTTGATTCCGTTCTGGGGTCTGCAGGGCACAAATTATAAGTGGAGCCTCAGGCTTGCTAGGCTGTGGATGGTGCACTGAGTACAGCAAGCAGGGGTATTATTTTAGGTACTATTAACGGTTACATTGGGTTTCTGGTTGACTGGGGTGTGAGCCCTTGTCAAGCAGTAACCACAGTAAGGCAGAAGCAAACCCCAAATTAACCTGTGCTCACCCTCTGGTAGCTTATGGCACAGATCAATCAGGCTTAACTTGAAGACAATGTGTAATGTATTAGTGCAATGCTTTAAACAGTAAAACAGTGAAAACATCACACAAAAAGATACCGTACTTGGTTTATAAAAATAGTGTAATTTTTAATAAATGAAACAAGACCAAAATGACAAAAATCCAATCAGTAAAACCAGAGATATTGAATTTTAAAGTTTTAAGTTGAAATAACGCCACAAAGCACCAACAAGGGGTATCCGGTTGCCCGGGACAAAGTCACAAGTCAGGCCAACCGTGATGGAGCATGGGCCGGCCAAAAGAACCCAATTAAGTACACTGAACAAAGTACCTTAAATCCTGTTTGCAAAGTGTTGCGTGGATCTGAGTTGATGAAGTGCCACACAGCCAAGGTGATGTGTTGGTTCCGAGATGCAACGAGGCTGCAGTGCGAGGTACTTTTGCATCATCAGTTGTGATGCGAAGCCCTGGCATCAGGGATGCATCCCCCAGCTGGCAGTGCACCAGTTCTGAAGAGCTGTAAGGCTGCAATGTCGAGTCCGGCGGAGTCGTCGAGGCTGCAGTCGATGAGAGATCCGAGGACTTGGGCCAGATATGCACCTCTCCTTCCGTGATGAGTCAGTTCCGAGGACTCAGAGGGTAATGCAGGCCTTCTGCACTGGGTCCAATGCACGCAGCATCGGCAATGCATTGGTTCTGCTTGAGGATGTGCCGCTCAGCCGAGGAGATGTGTCCTTCGGGGATGCGCACCTCAGAAGAGAAGATGTGTTGGTTCTGCTGGTAAGCACCCTAGGCCCCCTTCCAAGGGTCCAGGACTGGGATGGCACCACTTGGCAGGGTAGACTCACAGCTGGCAGAGTCCAGGTGCAGATGCAAAATTGTTGGAAACCTGGTATGAACCTGAGGTTTCAGATCGGGAGGCCAGTCAACTAGCCCTTGGAGTCACTCTGGGTTTTTGGTTCAAGAGCTCTAGGTCTGGTCCTACTCACCCAAGCAAGAGTGCAGCAGGCAGCACGTCAGCAAAGCAAAGCAGGAGGCCAGCAGAGTAGCAGTCAAGCAGAGTGTCAGTCCGTTCAGGGCACAGCAGGCCTTCTTCCTGGCAGAGTATCCACAGGTCCAGAAGTGTTCTGAAATCGTGGTGTCTGAGGTCCAATACATATACCCAGCGGTGCCTTTGAAGTGGGGGAGACTTCAAAGACATACCTTTGAAGTGCGCAGATTTCATCCCTTCCTGCCCTGGCTCCAGAATCTCTACAGGGGGGTATGTAGCCCTTTGAGAGTGGACAGAACACAGCCTATTAAGGTGTATGTGAGGCTGTGCCCAGCTCCTCCCTTTCATCCTGCCAGGGTGGCCCATCAGGTCACACCTAAGCTCGCATTGTGTGTGGCTGTCTAGGAGGAATACACAAAGGTCAACTGCCAACTACACCCAGTCATGTGATCAAAGACAGACTAAAGGCACCAAATGTCCAAAGCATGAAAATGGCAACTTTCTAAAAGTGCCATTTTCAGAATTGTAATTAACTATTCGACTTCACCATAAGCTAGGATTTGAAATCCGGATTCCAGAGACGCCAAACGTGAACCAGTCGTATCTTCCTATTTGGAAATTACACTTATAAATTGTAATAAGGTAATCCCAATGTTATCCCAGGAGAGATAGCCCTGCTGTAGTGAAAAATGAATTTAAGAGCTTTTCACTGCCAGGACACATAAAACGTAAAGGCATATGTACTGCGTTTAAAATACATTGCATTCTGCCCTCTGGGCTGTCCAGAGGCTATCCTAGGGGTGACATATATGTAGTAAAAAGGAAGGTTTGGGCCTGGAAAGAGGTTTATCTTGGCAGGTCAAAATGGCAGTTTAACAATGCATACACAGGATCTGCAATTGCAGGCCTGAGACATGTTTAATGGGCCACTTAAGTGGGTCGCACAATCAGTGCTGCAGGCCCACTAGTAGCATTTAATTTACAGGCCATGGGCACCAGTAGTGTAATTAACTAGGGACTTATAATAAATTAAATGTGTCAATTGGTTATAAGCCATTTCTACCATGTTTTAAGGAGAGAGCAAAAGTACTTTTGCACTGGTTAGAGGTGGTAAAGTGCCCAGAGTCCTAAGGCCAACAAAAACTAATTCTGCAAAAAGTGGAGTAACAAAAGCAAAATGTTTGGGGATGACCCTGCTGAAAGGGTCATTTATTACACTGGGTGTTTCTGGTTCGTGATTGCCGGGACCTGGATTGGCTGTCACTTTTATTTTCTTCTGATTGGATGTAATACATTACATTGTTCCAAGCTGCATTTAAGAGTGTAGATGGTTAGTGAGCATGAGAATTCTTTGTGCTTTTTCATCCTTCTCTTTTTAGGTGCTGTGCCTGAAAGACACAGAGTTGCCATTAGGAGGTGATATTGATTGCACTCAAGTAATATTATAGCAAAAAGGACTTTAGTTCCTATGAAAACTAAAGGTCCTAGGATGATGTAATTGCGCGTAAGGTCTGTCAATGGATTTCTTCCAATTCCAACATTTTTCCTGAAGGTTGTATTTCTCAAATACGACCTAAATTTAGTTAATACACCTCCTTGGGCAATTTTGCACCTGAAGGAACCTCGGATGAATTTAAAGGTACTCCAAGTGATAAGCTGTTCCTCAGCCATAAACTATTAGCCACCACTGACATACCATTGGAGGGTTTTTTCAACCTCCCAGGTGATTATGCCCAGCCGTCCAAAGCAATCTAGGAACATCAGAAAATGCAAGGCTCCATTCTTTAATTGTTGGAGAGTTCTATGTCTAATTCAGACCTTATCTTGAGGGTGTTATCTTCCGTTTTGTGTGTTATGACAAGCAGCCCTGCAAATAATGCAAAATCGAAGCTGGTACTGTAGGAGAGTAGGATCTGCCTCTTATGTTGCCCCCACTTTTTTTCTGATGTTTACACTGGTTTCTGGCTATAGTCAGGCTGGGACCCTGCTAATCAGGGCCCCAGCCTCTCTGTTCTCTCTAAACGATTTGGAGTGCACTCTAGGTGCACTAGTGATTGGATACTGTGGCACCTTATGAGTCCCTAGTATATGGTACCTTAGGTACCAAGAGCATAGGTACTACACAGGCCTACCAGGGGCTGCAGCATGTATTATGCCACCCCTGGGAAGCAGACTAAATCTGACACCACAGGCCTGCTACTGCAGCCTGAGTGAGGAAGTGCTAGCACCCCTCACTGAGATTTAGGTTCCCTATATCTCTCCTACACACACATATAACCCTATCAGTCACCCCTAAGGCAGGCCCTATCAATCCTGAGGGCAGGGTGCTTGGCTTCTATGTGAGGGGGTGCCTCTGCCTGAGCAGGGCCCCTCTGCAGCTCTCAGAGTCCATTCTCTGGTGCTGTTTGTGGATGCGGTTAAACCATATACTTTTAAGTGCATTATATCCTCGCGGTAAAATTCTAACTTTGGAATGGCTGCATCGAAACATGTCGTGTTTGGTGTCAAACACCTTGGAATACTACCCCCCGCCAGTCCTGGTGGCGGGGGTAGCATTCCACCCTTCTAGAGGGATAGACATGTACCTACTGTGGAAACGCGGTAGAATCCTGCAGAGCCCTGGCATCACAAAATGGATGCCACCAGTGACAGACACTGGGCTGCCCTCCTGCTGATGACCAACACTCGCAGTGGAGGAAGCCCAACAATAGATATCCTGTCCCAAGGGGGTGTGACCACCTCCCAGACAGGGTTTAGTGTATTGAGGCTGGGTGGGTGCACTCTTAGAGTGCTTTGAAGTCCTGCACTGGGGGAGCAGAAGGCTCCTCTGTGCATATGCCAGTTCAAACCGGCTCAGGGGCTACCTGTCCCTGCTCTGGCGCGAAACTGGACAAAGGGAAGTGGGTGTAGCCACCCACTCCCCTGACCCTCCCATAGGTAGGGTCATAGAGCTAGTCCCTCCCCTTCTTTTAGTATAAGAGGGGGAACCTGTGCATTGCACCCTAGATTTCCCTGGACGACGCTCTACAAGAAGAATCCTGGACCTTCGACGTTCCACTACCTTTGGAAGACTGAAGAATCTCCCTTGGAGTCAAGGAGTGACTCCCCTGCTTGGCAGGCACCAAAAACTACAAACGACGGTCGCAAACTATGCCGCTCCCACCGGAGTCCGAAGTCCCTGCAGCCCAAGAAGTAGATTTCCTGACTTCTCAAAGGCCATCGTGAGTCCCCAGCGAAGCTGAGGCCAGTGGACCCCAAGAGTAATGAGGAACCGTGACCCCTGGGTACCGTGCACTATTGTCGAGTGCAACCCCTACACAACATTCCACGAACTTGTGCTTTGGACCACGTGTGGTCCCAGCCTCCAGCAGGAATTCCTCCTAAGATCAGAGGCCTACCACGTCCCGAGTGACCGTGGGCCCCTGTGAGCGAATCCTCCCGAGGCATCTTCGCAATCCCTTGCCAGCTGGCTTGCGGGTCCCCAGAAGACTTTCTAAAGAAACAAAAGGGCTCCCCTGGTTGCTCCAGGCATGCCCTGACTTACCCTCACTGGGTGAGTTCCACAGACTTTGCTGGTCTGCGCCATTGTCTCTTCACACTTTCCCCAAGACTTGCTGTTACCAAGGCTTGTTGGCTCTGATCGAGTTGCCGACACCGCAATAAGCTGCAAACATCGTGGGACACGCCGAATCCAGCTTCTGGTCATCGTTGACACCTCCTGGACCTCGTGGCTGAAGAATCAAGGCAACTGCAAATGACCTGAATCTTGCGACGACGGTGGGCATCCATCTTCCTTGCCCCGAGTCACTGCCAAGTGACTTTGAACACTGTCCCCTCTGCTTTCAGGTCTTCCATCTTCCGAATCCAGGCTTGGATTCCTCCGGACACTTCTCCTGTCACCGCTAGCAGCAAGGCCTCACTGGCTCCCATTGAAAACGACGCCGCGACCCGACACCAAAGAACACCTATGCACCCGGCTCCCCTGGGTGAGGTAACTTCAGCACTACGGTGCTCCTGTGGGTGTGGGCCCTAGAACTACTTACCCTGTAAGTGACTTGCTTGTAGCTTCCCTCGAAGTGCCCTAAAACTCTAACTTTCCAAGTGCGACTATCGCACTGACTCGTACATGGTTCGCGTCTGTGTTAGACACACCGCGTCCAACTCCCTTGCAATTCCATCTGTAACCGCGTCCTTCGACTCGTACAAGGACCGATCGGTGTGTTCGCCTCGAACACGCAAGGGACCTTTAACATTGATATTTCAATCGCGTCTGAGTGCATAGACTCGTACAGGATTCGCATCGGTGCCAGGTCACCGCGTCCATCCCCTGTGGGTCTCCTACAACTACCTGGGGTGGTTCTTGGGGGTCCCTCGATTCTAGATGCCCTAGACCTAGGTCTAGCAAACTAAGATTGTAACATTCAATTGTGCTAAACTTATTCTGATAATATTTGACTTGTACATATGTTCCTGTCCTCTAATCTCATAAAAAGATTAGTAGAGAGTGTTTATTAATAAATACATATATATTTGATATATATACCTGTGTGGTGTCTTTTCATTTGGTGATTCAAGAGATTGTGTGGTAAAACAAGCTGCTTTACATTCCTTCAAGACTTAGCCTGAAGGCTGCTCTCCACAGCTACCACTAGGATAGCTTTCTATAAAGGTTGTCTTAAACCTATCTACCATAAGAGTCGAATTGTTCTGGTGCAAGGTGTCCCCTTTAATTAGTGAACAGCATATACCAGGCCAACTTCTCACATTGGTGGCAGCTGTGGGATTCCAGCTTGCTATTGTTTTACCAGAAAATCTCTATTTGAATTACTAACTGAAAACCACGATAGGTACTTAAGGTACATATAAAGTCAAGCTTAGTATCGATAAGTTCTACTGAACTTAGAGCTGTGTGCCAAGGGATAGCACACCCTTTCTACAGCTCAAGCTAGTATCAGTAGGCCACAAACTAGTGTAGGTAGTACAACACTGCACAACACTAGAATGTCCTTAAAGGGTGGAACCAGTGGATCCACTCAGCCTCAGTATAAGAACATGGCTTTCTCTGACTTGAGAGCCATGTGTGTTGAAAGACACCTGAGACTAGGACAGAGTCCCTCAACCCTACACCTGATAGATCTGCTGACAGCAGATGATCTTAGATTGGCTCTAGGAGCTAATGGGTCTGAATCAGTGGGTGGGTCAATTACAGTATCTGGGTCAGACGATGAAAATCCGAATGACCAGGACTCTGTGATTGAAGGGCCAGGCCTCAAGGGGCCTGAAAAGGACAGAGGAATTCTCCCTAAGAGAACTGACAGAGTGGATAAGAGGCATAGGTCCCCTTCCAGGGAATCTGAGCACTCTTATCACTCTGGCAGAGAATTTGTCCACCAGAGGAACTCATACTTTCCCATAAGAGAGACCGCCTCTGAAAGAATGTGCAAACTGCTGCAGTATGAGGAAGCAAGAGTTGCCCTCAGAACCAAGCAGTTGGCACTGGATAGAGAAGCCCTGGAGATCCAGAGAGCTTCTAGACGAGAGGGGTTAGAACCCCTTGGTGGCAGCAACAGTGTCCCTAGAGGCAGAGAATCTATTCCAGACCATAGGAACCTGAGCAAGGTTGTTCCTCCCTACCAGAGTGGGGATGATATCCACAAGTGGATAACTGCTATGGAGAGGGCCTGTAGAGTACAGCAGGTCCCCCAAAAACCGTGGGCAGCAATCTTGTGGCTCTCCTTTTCAGATAAAGGTAGAGACAAGCTCCTCACTGTTAGAGAAGAGGATGCTGATGATTATGAAGTCCTGAAGAGTGCACTGATAGATGGGTTTGGCTTAACCACTGAACAGTACAGGTTGAAGTTCAGAGACACCCAGAAGGCACAGACTCAGGACTGCACTGACTTTGTTGATTGTGCAACCAAGGCTCTGGAGGGTTGGCTGGTTGGCAGTAGGGTTACTGATTTCAAGGGATTGTATAATCTGATGATGAGAGAACAGATCCTTAATAATTGCCAGAACCAGTTGTTGCATCAGTACCTGGTGGACTCGGATCTGACCTCTCCCCAAGAATTGGGAAAGAAGGCAGACAAGTGGGTCAGAACCAGGGTGAGGCAGAAACCCCAGAACCAAGGGGTGACACCAAGAAGCAAGATCCTAAGGGCTCTGAGAAAGGTGGGGATAAGTCAAAAGACCAGAAGTCTTCACAAGGGCCCCAAAAATCTACATCTGGTGGGGAGTCACAATCCAACAAGGGAAAAGGCCAAAAGAAGCCCTGGTGCAAATTCTGTAAACAGAAAGGGCACTGGACTTCTGACTGTAACAAGTCCAAAGACCAAACCACCACCACTCCTGCCCCTAAGGCAACTGTTCCCCCTAGTTCAGCTACTGGTGGAGGTGGTACACAGAATAAGGGTGTAGTAGGGTTGACCCTGGGTTCTGAAGTGGACTCTGACCTAGTCAGAGTGCCCACTCAGGCAATGCTGATTTGTGAGGGAGACCTTAATATGTCCTTCCTAGTGAGTCCCAGTAATCTGGGCAAATACAAACAGCAGCCTGTAATAAATGGCAAACAGGCTTTGGCATTTAGGGACACAGGTACTAGTGTCACCATGGTGGCAGAGGATCTTGTGGACCCGGGACAGATCATCCTGGGCGAAATGTACCAGGTGACCAATGCAAGCAACGTCAAGACCAACCATAGTCTGGCAGTTGTGAATTTCTCCTGGGGAGGGGTAACTGGCCTCAAGAAGGTTGTAGTCAGTGCAGACCTCCCTGTCGAATGTCTATTGGGCAATGATCTAGAGACTTCAGCCTGGTCTGAAGTAGAGTTATGGACTCATGCTGAGATGTTGGGCATCCCTGCAGAGGTATTTGCTGTGACCAGGTCACAAGCAAGAATGCATGACACTGAACCAGCTCTGGATCCTGGAACAATGGACCAGATGCTTCCCAAGAGGAGGAGCAGTAGGGTAAAGGCAGTGCCTTCCCCTCTGTCTCAGATCACAGATTCACCCCCAGAGGGAGGTGAAGCAGATCCTGAAGAAGGAACTGCCCCAGAGGGACTTGAGCCTGATCAGGTTGAGTTCTTGGGGGCAGGGGGCCCTTCTAGGGAAGATCTGAGGATGGAGCAACAGTGCTGCCCCTCTCTTGAACCCCTCAGACAGCAGGCTGCTGCTGAGGCTGCTGGGAGTGCTAGTGGGTCCCATAAAGTTTATTGGGATGAGGGACTCCTATATTCTGAGAGTAGAGACCCAGCCCCTGGAGCCACCAGGAGGATGGTAATACCTCAGAAGTTTAGGGGGTTCCTCTTGACCCTAGCACATGACATCCCTTTAGCAGGACACCTGCGCCAAAACAAGACCTGGGACAGGCTTGTTCCACATTTTCATTGGCCACATATGTCAGAGGACACAAAGGAGTTTTGTCGCTCCTGTGTCACATGCCAAGCCAGTGGTAAGGCAGGTGGCACAACAAAGGCCCCCTGATACCACTACCTGTGGTGGGGGTACCCTTTGAAAGGGTAGGGATTGACATTGTTGGTCCCCTTGACCCTCAAACTGCATCTGGGCACAGGTTTATCCTGGTGGTAGTGGATCATGCCACCAGGTACCCGGAAGCAATTCCCCTGAGGACCACCACAGCCCCTGTGGTGGCAAGAGCCCTCATTGGAGTCTTCTCCAGAGTGGGTTTCCCAAAGGAGGTCATTTCTGACAGAGGTACCAACTTCATGTCAGGATATCTAAAAGCAATGTGGAAGGAGTGTGGTGTAACTTACAAGTTCACCACCCCCTATCACCCACAATGCAATGGTTTAGTTGAACGCTTCAACAAAACCTTGAAAGGAATGATTAAAGGACTCCCAGAGAAGCTTAGGCGGAAATGGGACCTTCTTCTTCCTTGCCTGTTGTTTGCATACAGAGAGGTTCCACAGAAGGGGGTTGGTTACAGCCCATTTGAGCTTCTGTTTGGGCATCCTGTGAGAGGTCCACTGTGTTTGGTAAAAGAGGGCTGGGAGTTACCTCTCAAGCCCCCAAACAAGATGTGATGGACTATGTACTTGGTCTCAGCTCCCGGATGGCAGAGTACTTGAAAAAGGCAACCAAAAACCTGGAGGCCAGCCAAGAATGTCAAAAAGCTTGGCATGACCAAAAGGCTGTACTGACTGTATACCAGCCAGGACAGAAAGTGTGGGTGTTGGAGCCTGTGGCCCCAGCAGCCCTCCAGGACAAGTGGAGTGGCCCCCATACAATAGTTGAACAGAAGGGAGAAGTCACCTACCTAGTGAATCTTGGAACTCCCAGGAGCCCCCTGAGGGTGCTCCATGTCAACAGATTAAAGCCATATGTTGACAGGGCTGACATGGGCTTGCTCATGGCAACTGATGAGGACCAGGAGGAGGAGAGTGACCCTCTCCCTGACCTGCTCTCTCAGAACCCTGATGATGGGTCAGTAGATGGTGTTGCTTTGGCAAGCAGCCTCACCGACCATCAGCAAACTGAGTGCAGACAAGTTCTGCAACAGTTTAGACATATGTTTAGCCTGACCCCTAGTCAGACTTCCTGGTGCACCCACGAGGTGGACACTGGAGACAGTCTGCCTGTCAAGAATAAAATCTACAGGCAACCTGACCATGTCAGGGACTGTATCAGGACTGAAGTCCAGAAAATGTTGGAGCTAGGTGTAATTGAGCCTTCAGATAGCCCTTGGGCTAGTCCAGTAGTCCTGGTACCCAAGCCTCATACCCAGGGTGGTAAGAAAGAAATGAGGTTTTGTGTAGACTACAGAGGCCTCAATGCAGTCACTAGGACTGATGCCTATCCCATACCAAGGGCAGATGAGCTGATTGATACTTTGGCCTCAGCCAAGTATCTAAGCACGTTTGACCTAACAGCTGGCTACTGGCAGATCAGATTAGCTGAGGATGCAAAAGCCAAGACAGCATTTTCGACCCCTGGTGGGCACTACCACTTTGTGGTGATGCCCTTTGGATTGAAAAATGCACCTGCCACTTTCCAGAGGTTGGTGAATAAAGTTCTGACAGGGATGGAAACTTATTGCTCAGCTTATCTAGATGATATTGCTGTCTTTAGTTCCTCCTGGCAGGATCACCTGGTCCACCTCAGGAATGTTTTGGAGGCCCTGCAGAAAGCAGGCCTCACTATCAAGGCCACTAAGTGCCAGATAGGGCAGAGTCAGGTTGTGTACCTGGGCCACCTTGTAGGTGGAGGCCAGGTTCAGCCTTTACAGAGCAAGATCCAGACCATAATGGAATGGGTTGCTCCAACCACCCAGACACAGGTGAGAGCCTTCTTAGGCCTATCTGGGTACTATAGGAGGTTTGTCAAGGGATATGGATCTATAGTGACCCCTTGAATGATCTGACCTCAAAGAAAATGCCAAAAAAGGTTCAGTGGACAGCTAGCTGTCAGAAGGCATTTGAAGACCTAAAGCAGGCCATGTGCACTGCCCCCATCCTACAGAGTCCAGACTACACCAAAAAGTTCATTGTCCAAACAGATGCTTCTGAGCTGGGTGTGGGAGCTGTACTGTCTCAACTGAATGATGAAGGTCAAGACCAGCCAGTAGCTTTTATTAGCAGAAGGCTGACCCCTAGAGAGAAACGTTGGTCAGCTATAGAGAGGGAGGCCTTTGCTGTGGTATGGGCCCTGAAGAAGCTGAGGCCATACTTGTTTGGTACTCACTTCATAGTTCAGACCGACCACAAGCCCCTCCTATGGCTTAAACAAATGAAAGGAGAAAACCCAAAACTTTTGAGGTGGTCCATTTCCCTACAGGGGATGGACTATACAGTGGAACATAGACCTGGGACCCAACATGCCAATGCAGATGGACTCTCAAGGTATTTCCACTTTGAACACGAAGACTCAACTGGTCAAGGTTAGTTTAGTGTCCCTGCGTTTGGGGGGGGTTGTGTAGGAGAGTAGGATCTGCCTCTTATGTTGCCCCCACTTTTTTTCTGATGTTTACACTGGTTTCTGGCTATAGTCAGGCTGGGACCCTGCTAATCAGGGCCCCAGCCTCTCTGTTCTCTCTAAACGATTTGGAGTGCACTCTAGGTGCACTAGTGATTGGATACTGTGGCACCTTATGAGTCCCTAGTATATGGTACCTTAGGTACCAAGGGCATAGGTACTACACAGGCCTACCAGGGGCTGCAGCAAGTATTATGCCACCCCTGGGAAGCAGACTAAATCTGACACCACAGGCCTGCTACTGCAGCCTGAGTGAGGAAGTGCTAGCACCCTCACTGAGATATAGGTTCCCTATATCTCTCCTACACACACATATAACCCTATCAGTCACCCCTAAGGCAGGCCCTATCAATCCTGAGGGCAGGGTGCTTGGCTTCTATGTGAGGGGGTGCCTCTGCCTGAGCAGGGCCCCTCTGCAGCTCTCAGAGTCCATTCTCTGGTGCTGTTTGTGGATGCGGTTAAACCATATACTTTTAAGTGCATTATATCCTCGCGGTAAAATGCTAACTTTGGAATGGCTGCATCGAAACATGTCGTGTTTGGTGTCAAACACCTTGGAATACTACCCCCCCGCCAGTCCTGGCGGCGGGGGTAGCATTCCACCCTTCTAGAGGGATAGACATGTACCTACTGTGGAAACGCGGTAGAATCCTGCAGAGCCCTGGCATCACAAAATGGATGCCACCAGTCACAGACACTGGGCTGCCCTCCTGCTGATGACCAACACTCGCAGTGGAGGAAGCCCAACAATAGATATCCTGTCCCAAGGGGGTGTGACCACCTCCCAGACAGGGTTTAGTGTATTGGGGCAGGGTGGGTGCACTCTTAGAGTGCTTTGAAGTCCTGCACTGGGGGAGCAGAAGGCTCTTCTGTGCATATGCCAGTTCAAACCGGCTCAGGGGCTACCTGTCCCTGCTCTGGCGCGAAACTGGACAAAGGGAAGTGGGTGTAGCCGCCCACTCCCCTGACCCTCCCATAGGTAGGGTCATAGAGCTAGTCCCTCCCCTTCTTTTAGTATAAGAGGGGAACCTGTGCATTGCACCCTAGATTTCCCTGGACGACGCTCTACAAGAAGTATCCCGGACCTTCGACGTTCCACTACTTTGGAAGACTGAAGAATCTCCCTTGGAGTCAAGGAGTGACTCCCCTGCTTGGCAGGCACCAAAAACTACAAACGACAGTCGCAAACTACGCCGCTCCCGCCGGAGTCCGAAGTCCCTGCAGCCCAAGAAGTGGATTTCCTGACTTCTCAAAGGCCATCGTGAGTCCCCAGCGAAGCTGAGGCCAGTGGACCCCAAGAGTAACGAGGAACCATGACCCCTGGGTACCGTGCACTATTGTCGAGTGCAACCCCTTCACAACGTTCCACGAACTTGTGCTTTGGACCACCTGTGATCCCAGCCTCCAGCAGGAATCCCTCCGAAGATCAGAGGCCTACCACGTCCCGAGTGACCGTGGGCGTCCTGAGCGAATCCTCCCAAGGCGTCTTAGCGATCCCCATGCCAGCCGGCTTGCGGGTCTGCAGAAGACTTTCTAAAGAAACCAAAAGGCTCCCTTGGTTGCTCCAGGCCTGCCCTGACTTACCCTCGCTGGGTGAGTTCCACAGACCTTGCTGGTCTGCGCCATTGTCTCTTCACACTTTCCCCGAGACTTGCTGTTACCAAGGCTTGTTGACTCCGATCGAGTTGCTGACACCGCAGTAAGCTGCAGACATCGTGGGACACGCCGAATCCAGCTTCTGGTTGTCGTCGACGCCTCCTGGACCTCGTGGCTGAAGAATCAAGGCAACCGTGAACGACCTGAATCTTGCGACGACGGTGGGCATCCATCTTCCTTGCCCCGAGTCACTGCCAAGTGACTTTGAACACTGTCCCCTCTGCTTTCAGGTCTTCCATCTTCCAAATCCAGGCTTGGATTCCTCCGGACACTTCTCCTGTCGCCGCAAGCAGCAAGTCTTCACTGGCTCCCATTGAAAACGACGCCGCGACCCGACACCAAAGAACACCTATGCACCCGGTGCTCCTGTGGGTGTGGGCCCTAGAACTACTTACCCTGTAAGTGACTTGCTTGTAGCTTCCCTCGAAGTGCCCTAAAACTCTAACTTTCCAAGTGCGACTATCGCACTGACTCGTACATGGTTCGAGTCTGTGTTAGACACACCGCGTCCAACTCCCTTGCAATTCCATCTGTAACCGCGTCCTTCGACTCGTACAAGGACCGATCGGTGTGTTCGCCTCGAACACGCAAGGGACCTTTAACATTGATATTTCAATTGCGTCTGAGTGCATAGACTCGTACAGGATTCGCATCGGTGCCAGGTCACCGCGTCCGTCCCCTGTGGGTCTCCTACAACTACCTGGGGTGGTTCTTGGGGGTCCCTCGATTCTAGATGCCCTAGACCTAGGTCTAGCAAACTAAGATTGTAACATTCAATTGTGCTAAACTTATTCTGATAATATTTGACTTGTACATATGTTCCTGTCCTCTAATCTCATAAAGAGATTAGTAGAGAGTGTTTATTAATAAATACATATATATTTGATATATATACCTGTGTGGTGTCTTTTCATTTGGTGATTCAAGAGATTGTGTGGTAAAACAAGCTGCTTTACATTCCTTCAAGACTTAGCCTGAAGGCTGCTCTCCACAGCTACCACTAGGATAGCTTTCTATAAAGGTTGTCTTAAACCTATCTACCATAAGAGTCGAATTGTTCTGGTGCAAGGTGTCCACTTTAATTAGTGAACAGCATATACCAGGCCAACTTCTCACAGGTACCTTCAGACACCAGAGCAGATTCGGAAGCTTTTGGCACATAAGCTACTGGCTGTTCCTCTGGCTGCTGCCCATGCCTAATCTAATGTGCCATTCAATGAAGAGAAAAGTTAGACAAAATATCTCAAGCAGGGCAACTGTCATTTACTTTTTAGCAGCCGAGGCTTTTCACACCTCAGTGCTGAGCACTTGTTTGATGTATAGTGCATTTTGTGCTTAAGCTTTATTACTTTTATTTCCACAAAAGTGTCCAGGTCAAATTTGTGTCTCTTTTTCCCGCATGTTGGGCATTCTAAAGGTACCCAGGAATAGTGGATTCCTCTAGATGTAACTGACAAAATTGAGAAACTATAGTATTGTTTTGTTAAATGGGGAAAAGGTGCTGTTCAAGAAAGAGTATTTAAAATTAGTGTCATCAGCAAGACTTTTGCTGCGCTAAGGTCAAAGGAATCCCAACTTCTAGGAAAAAGCAGAACTTAAAAAAACATTACCTCAATCTCTGCATTTTCTAAGTGGCTAAGTGGTACAGAGGTTTTCCTTTTTTTTCGGTGGTTTGCACCTACTCGCTGTTTGTGGTAGAAACCTGTGAAACCCAATGGGGAACCAGGAAAACTAAACATTTCAAAAAGTAAATAGAATTCGAACTTCAGACATGGGCTACTTGTGTTGCTTGCTCATTGTTTTACCAAAGAAATCAATGATTAAAATAAAAAAATAATTAAATAAGAAGGAAAAATAGAAATAGTTGATCATGTTTTCATCTGTTATGTTTTTGCCCCAATAGTGGATTTAGAAAAGTAATATACTGTTAAGTCTGTCAGGCCCTTTGAGTGCAGGGAGGTTTGTTGGTTGTTCAAAAACGTGTGCTACCCAGAGGCAGCAACTGAGATCCAACCTATAATGATATTTCATCGTGTATCGACCATGCAGCAATTCATGTGATAAAATCTAATGAATGAAAAATAGGGATGCAGAAAATCTATGCATTATTTAGAAATGCCCAAAATACTGAGTTTAAGAATAGTGGTTATTTGGTCTACTGTGAATTTGAGGTTACACATACTATCATGTGATTTGGAGAGCATTTTGCAAAATGTTTTCTTTCTTCCACACAAGCTTACATTTAGAAGACAAAAATTGAGAGACATGTACCTGATAATAACAACTGTTCTACTATTCTGTGTTCCCACACTTCTCCTTATAAAAAACAGTACCCGCTTGTTTGGCTGGACCTATCAGCAGTGACAGGAATGGCACCATATCTTTGTTCAGGTGGTGTCTACTGGGCTTTTTGTTCCAATAGGGGACAGACTGGGGTAAACAAGACTGGGGCAGGGACATAGCCATGACTGGGCACGCCATCACCACCCCTTCGCTAATATTCCCTGGTGTCTAAAGGGCTTTCTGTCCTGCAGGGTGGCAGATTTAGGATATACTCACAATCTTTCTCTGGGGAGTGCCAGAAAGATATCTGTAGCCATTCTGAGGGAGGTGGGGGCATGGCCAATGCCTCGATGGGCCATCCCAGCCCTTCTCTTTTTTACCATTTTTCCCTGGTGTCCAGTGGGTTTTCTGCCTACCTGTATGATCCATGTGTGATGCATGATTTACCTGAAATGAAAATGTCGGAGGTACCAAGGGGCAAGTCAAGGGTAGAATTTGCTATCCCTGGAAACCCCGAATAGATGTCCATGAGGAAAACCAGCGATGTGTCAATAGGACCAACAGTCGGGCTATTGCAAACCTTAGGGAAGAAGAATATAAAGCCATACAATTGAAAGTGTGTATATGAACATTTGAACACTAACATTTTGAAGCATAATTAGTAACCTTTTCAGTTGGAAACAGGAGCAGAATTTGATTTTCCTGCCAATCCTGCAGCATTAGGTATGCCTAATGATCAGAAATAGGCTGGAACATATTGTTTTTCTTGAGACATCAGCTGCTAGCTTGGTGGTTATTGCTGAGAAGTGGCAGGATAAACCCTTTCCGACAGTGGGACAATGATACCTCACGAGAAAGGAATTATAAAAAAAGTTATAAAAATTGTGAATTTTATGTAACATGGGAGAAGTTGTGGAGGGGATTACTTTTCTCACTTTGCTAATGTACCTCATGTTATTGTTGTTGTGCTTACTCTGTAAAGTGCTCTGAAACCTTCGGGTTTAATTCATTCTATATAAAACTTACAAATAAATAAATATAGCGAAATAAATTATACTCTGACAGGAGATAAATTCATTTGTATGCGCATTTTATTGAACCTTTTGCATTTTTGTAAATTGTTGACCTAAAACACTTACCAAAATACCTGAAAACATCCCAATAGTCTCAGTACGGGAAATAACAACATGTTTCCCATGGATGGTTTACTATGCAGTCTTCAATTGTACATGATTACTATTAGATAATATTTGAATGCCTAAATTGTATTTACATTATAGTCACAATGAGTGTGTCCAGAATTATCAAAACTCCAATGCATCCCAGAGTGGTGGAAAATACATTCAAAGATTCCTAAAGTCACAAACTTGTATTGTCCTTTTTAACAGGCAGTAAAGTTAGCAAAAGTCATTACTCTACTTAACAAGTGGCCTCAGGCTATTTATGCTCTCTAGTAGCAGAGTGGCCATTAACTTAATCTTGCTACGGTAAAATCTTTAAGATGGTCACCTGCTGCTTTAATGAGCTCATCTACTGGGGCCATATTAAAAAAAGGACCCTGGGGGCACAACGTGCAAGTGAGTTTGTTATTACGGAAGGGGCCGCAGATGCTTGTGCGGCCCACACTCTCATATTATGCCAAGAAAGATAAACACCAACTTAAACACACGAGGGATCATTCCCTCATTTGCATGCAGATGTGACCTTGTGCAAAAGAGGTGCACTCGCACTTTATTACAGATGCAGGTGCTACGGCGAAGAAGCTGTTAGGAGTCACAGTGATTAGACGCCATATAAACGATGAAGCACTGTCAGATTGCCCCCTAAAGACTCCCCATTGGAGAGGATTTCAGGGATCCAACGGACCCCATCCCTCCCCAATCAGTGGGTACAGTAACAAAAGTGCTCTCTTGCAGGTACTCATTTTGTTAACTCTTCAAACTGTTGCCAGTCTGCCTCCAATGAAAGATGGAGCCATGGTTACAAAGAGTGGCTCTGTCTTTGCGCTCTAATGCGCTCTCCTCATAGCAGGTGCAAATTGTCAGAGCTCTCACCTGTGCAAGGGCAGTACATTTTCAGTGTAATGGGCCCACTGTCCTGGTCTGCGCCAGCTGTAGTGAGTTGAGAATTCAGTGTGCAGCACACTGAAACAGGGCACACAGGGGCATATTTATGAGCCCCTGGTGCTGCCGTAGTGTCACTTTTTGTGATGGTCTGGCGGGGCAAACGACAAAATCACATTTATGAGCCACGCAAAGCCACTTTGCCTAGCTGAGCTACACTGGCTCCCTGTGCAGCAAAGAATTCATTTTAAATCCCTTTGTATAGGGTTTAGGGCTCTGCATGGACTCGCTCCTAAGCCGCTACAGAAGAAATTGGTTTGGTATACTCGTACCCGGACCCTTCGTTCCTCTTCTGCCTGCCTGGCAAAGGTACCCAGGTTCAACAGGGCCAGACTGGGAGGAAGATCTTTTACTACTGCTGCTGCGAAACTTTGGAACGCACTTCCACTTGAAATTAGACAATGTAGTACCCTGTCCCTGTTTAGGAAAAGGATCAAAACGTGGTTGTTCCCCAGAAACTGATCCTGTCGTTTTCGAGTAATGTTCTTAGGTTCTGTCCTTTTTCGCTCCTCGTTGGTCTGTGTTCATGTATCTTTAGCGCCAGGGTACCCGCAGGGTGTTTGTCGCGCTTTATAAATGTTATATACAATACAATACAATACTTTGTGTGGCGTTGAATGGCCTCATAGATATGGAGTAAAGCAAGGCAGCACACATCACTGCATTGCCTTACTCTGTGCTAGGGAGGCATTCCATGGCCGTTACAGTGGGTGTTCCTACATAACACCCATGGATTTTGATGCTTCCCCAGATTTACGAGTCCATGTAAACCTCGGGATGCAACAAAACCTTATGCCTCCCCATGAGAGGCACAACAAGGAGAGATAACTTTATTTCTCCTCATTTTGTTCTCTTTCTATGTGTGCTGCATTCTACAGCACACATAGAAAGAGGGAAAGCCTCAGAGGAATGTGTTTGTGCAGGAAGGAGGCCCTTACTGCACAAAACAATCCTACTGACAACACAGACACCCTTGCACCATGGTGCCTGCGTTGGCGTTAGGCTGCCAAAATGGCGCCAGCGCAGGGGAAAGGAGAGGAATGCACCATATTAGATAAATAAGGTGCATTCCTGCCCTTTCATTTTGAGGTAGGGCAGCACAGCAATGTGACTTGCTGCACTGCCCTACACCAAATCCCCAAAAATCTCCCCCCTCAATGTATATTTTTGGCCTTGATGGTTCGGGATCTCTTCACTATGGATGTTCACATGCGTACTAATTAGCATCTTTAAAGACAAATGCATTACTAAAGTTGCATTATGCTGGGCACCTTCATTGTTGGAGCTCCCGTAACTCGTACCAATTATCATTAAAACAAGCACTGGTCCATCACAAGCACCTGTAAACCGATCTTCTACACCGTGTTTGGTCTGTTCAAGGGATTTTACACTAAATAGTTCGAAGCTAACACACTCCTGGTAGGTTAGTCACTCTGAGAAGATTAATCTGTTTCTGATCTTCCCATGTCCTTTATCTTGCATTGTCCTCTGCGGACAAGCAAAAAAGAGAATATTTGGTACCATGCAGAAACTTAGGTCATGACACAAGACACATTAAAATGGGTACACCCTGCGAAATCAGGATGATTGGCCACCCAGGCCCCACAGAGTCATCTGATCAAAACTGGGAAGGTGGATAAGCAACACAAGTGGCAGAAAAGGGGCCCTCCTGTGCATTCAAATAACCAAAAGTCATCCGGTTGGCCAGCATTCTTCCACTAACAAAGGAAAATACAATGTCACAAAGGTGTTGAAGCCCCCATGGCGAACGGGAGATTTTTAGGGGTATAGTCTTACATGAACATGCACAACTATCAGGGAAATTATGTGAAATTGCAAATATTATGTAAAATAATTGATTACCTTTAGTGCTAGGACACTTCTTTCTGAGGGATTTGGGTGCTCTACAAATAACAAAAGTAACTAAAAAGTTCTGACTGGCATTTTGCATTAAAACACAATGCAAGAGCGTACATTGCAAAGAAAAGTCAAGTGAGATACTGATAAGAGAGTGATTTGAGCAGGAAATCTCTCTTGGCCTTTGCAGGTCATCAGTATATTAGAGGAATGTGTCAAAGACATAAAGGCTATGACTGACCAAAGGTGCTCGCCAGTGAACACCAGTGCTTAATTTGAGCTGGTGGATTCCGGTGCTCGGCACCGGGACTTAATTGTCAATACCAGCGCTTCTGGCAGTTTGCCACAAAGTGGCGCTGTCTGGAGTTGACACAACAACAGATAATTATGAATTGAATATCAGTGGCAAAACACAGAGGGAACACTCACGAAAGATATCATAAAAGATTGCCTTGCATGCGACAATGGCAGGAAAATCCCCTGACTAAAGTACATTGAATCCTGTCTGCGCATGATTGGTCTCAACCAGCTATTTGAAAACCCTGAAGGCCCATGTTCTATCACCAAGAAACAGTTGCAGGTATGTTGGTACCAACATGTGCAGGCGGAGAGAATAAAGAGGGAGTCAGCAAAACCGAGAGTATCGGGCTATTTAAGTAAGAAATAAGGGGCGGACTGGTTCACCCAAAGTTACTTGATTGGTACTATTAAACATTCATTGAGCTTTCCATTGGGCTTTCAAGCTAGCTTAGACACCCGTCCCTGTCCATGTGATGGGAAATCAAGTCAATCAATGCAGCACTTTTTATGTTTCTGTAGTTTTTAATCTATATACACCAAAACCATCTTGCTTCCCGTGATCAACAAGCTACACATTAGTAATTTCAGAGAAGCCAATAATGTATTACTTGGATTGGATGATGAGGTCAAAGTCAAAAGTCAAAAAGAACTTTATTCTGTTTCAGAAAAAAAACATAAAAGTATATAAAATCAACGGTACATGTTTATAATTCCAATGGTCAATTAACGTAACAACACCAGGAATAATTCACACAATTCAATTAATTAAGAAGTAGAGGTAAAAGCAATACAATCCGTAAAATCAATCTTTGATAAAAATACAGTCTATATTACAGAGCACTTAGTGTCATAACAGTGTAAAACTCTCTCTATGAAAATACACCAGTACTTATATTTTGTGTTTTGTGTAAAAGAATTACACGATTATGGTTCAACTACCATAACTAATACTGTTTCCTGATGGCCATTGCGACTTAATATAGTTGGAAACCATAGTGCATATATCATAAGTAGCAAAGGAAAGTAAGTAGTTAAAACTTTCAATATAGGAACATGGCCTAATTTCTTTTAAAATCGGGACTAAAAAATGTCCTCTTGATTTTTTATAGAGAGGGCAAAATAACATAAAGTGCAAAGTGCTTTGAACTGTCAAATTATCACAGGGGCAAGGCTCTAATTTATCTACCCACCCAGATTGTTTCGGGAAAGCCACTAGAAAGTGCCGGGTAAGTAAACGAAATCTTGTTAGATAAAATCGTGCCTGTACATTTATGGAGAATATTAAATAAAATTGCAGAGGCTAAGTAAAGGGGGCCTTTTACCTCGGGCTGAGGGCGGCGTGTTTTCGCCCCTGTAGAGTGTGCCTCTTTTATAATATTTTTCGCATTTTCATGAATACCAGCCGGACAATCAAAATAGTGCCCCAAAACTAACTTATAGAGGCCATCCCTTACAAAACAGAGCCAAGGAATAGTTAGTGCGCCGTCAAGATTAATACAATCTTTTATGACTTCTCTGGAAAAAATTAACTCCTCAGTCAGCCAAATTTTGGCCCATTATAGCAAGGGGGCAATATCTATACGATCCTCTACAAAATTAAGCCCCAACTCATGATGACAAAAAATTGTGGGGGCACTATTTGGAGCCATCAGTAACCTCTTTATAAATTTATTTTCCGTAATCTGTAGTTGGCGACTGTTATGATATCCCCACACACCTGCTCCGTATGTTGCAACAGGCACACATTTGGCTTTATACAGTGTAGCCAACTTAGTCACTGGTTGTGGCCCAGTTTACAAGCAAAACGAAAAATCCCATCAACGACTCTAACCATTTGTTGAGCCCTTGCGGTAACAAGCGATTCCCAATTCATCTTGTTGTTGAAGATATTCGCTAAATAATTAAAATTATTCAGTTTGTCAATTCTCTTATCTCCTACAGCAAATTTCCTAGTTTTAGTCGTTTTGGAACCACACACCATAATGTATGATTTAATAAAATTAACTTTTAAATCAAGTGCCAACATAAAATCTGTAAACGCGTTAAGTAATTTTTGGAGGCTGTTAGCTGTCAGGGCCATTAACACAGTGATGAGCTCATTATCAATTGTGTTACTTTGTTTTTGAAAGTCATAGTGCTATCACGTAAATCAATGTCTGCACTAGAATTTTAGCTTTAGTTTATATCTGTATTTTAAGTTTGCCATCCTATGCTCGATATGAACTTTTACTATACTAACCTTCTCATCGTGATGGTGGCCCTGATTTCAAAACCTATAATGTATATTGTGTTGTTTTTATCTTGTATTTTTATCATGTACTTTTATGGTTTAAAATGCTGAAACCGAATAAAGAACCTATTGATTGATTGATTGATAGAATTCAATATCCATTAAAAATAAAAAATTACTGTTATTTGCCGCCCACTCCATTTTTCCAGCTTTGGGGGTCTCAAATAGTCAGAAATGTCACACTTGTATGAGTGTGATGGTTAGTAGTTGTGTTGTTACTATCACTGGCATCATAGATCGAGCAATGGGTGGTGCAAGGTACAGTGGAATCTGGACGAGAGCTCTCCCTTGCATCAAATCTTGATCAAGACGCTCCACCAACTGTAGAAATAGATGCACAATCGCGTAACTCAAGGCAGAAAGTAAAAATGAAAAAAGGACAATTTTTACAATTGAATAAAATGTGAAAGTGTGGGAAAAATGTGTTATAAATGTAATAAAAAATATTTACACGGTACAAAATGTATTAAGCATTTTATTTAAATATACATATATTTCTTTATTTGGAAAAAATGTTTACAGAGTATTTAAAAACGATTTTAATATTTATAACTATTTATTACATCTCTTGTTTATATTTAACAATTAAACTATATTTACAACTTTAAATAAACTTTTAAGTGTTATTTTTTGCTTCCCTTATTTACTTTTAAATACCTGCATTTTAATCCAATGTTTGTTTTTTCTAAATATTTTTATCTCTTTTCTAAATATAATAAATTGAAGTATTAATCTGTATAAATTAATACTCTAGTATTAAAATAATACCTGAGTATACACTTCCCCATCCAAAACCCCTAAATCCCTCACATCCTGTGCTTAAAGGGTTGTTTTGCAACCCTTTAAAAACTATTAGTTTTAAAATATGTGTTAAATATTGTGTTTAATCTTTATAAATTAATACTAGGGTACTACAATTAATATCTAAGTATTAATACACTGCCCCACCCACTACCCCTGAATCCCTCTCATCCCGTGCCTAAAGGGTTGTGTTACAAATGTTTTTTTACATTATTTGTTTAATATAATAAATTACAAATTGTATTTATTCTTTATTAATTATTTCTCATGCATTAAGACTAATACCTAAGTATTAATACACTTTCCTATCCAATAACCCTTAATCCCTCATATCCCATGCCTAAAGGGTTGTGTAACAACACAATTTTAAAAATTATTAATTTTAAAAACTACAATAAATGTATTAGTCATTCTTTAAAATGTAATACTCAAGTAGTATGATTGATGCATGAGTATGAATACACTTCCCCACCCAATACCCCTAAATCCCTCACATCCCATGCATAAAGGAATGTGTTACAACCCATTTTTTAAATTATTTTAAAAAACTAAATACATTTTTTATTCATTCTTTATAAATTAATACCCAGATATTAAAAATAATACCTGAGTAGTAATACACTTCCCCACCCAATACTCCTAAATCCCTCACATCCCGTACCCAATGGCTATAATATAATAAATCTAAGTTTTTTAATTTAAAATAAATATTAAATTAATTACTAAAAACACTTACTTAAAAAAATATGTTTAAAAAAACAAATATTAAATTAAACTCACCTGAACACTTACCTTAACCATAAATGCGCTGTAAAGGCATGCTTTGTAATGGCATTGTTGTTGTAATGTCATGCGTTGTAATGGTGGTTTCCCATGGTATCATGAGCGGTTACATTGACTGGGGTGCATTTTCTATACTATTATCTTGGCTTCTGTTGATCATATGGAATTTACAAATAGTGTCTTTGCTGAGTTTCAGGAGATGATTAGGAAGCAGTGAGAGAAGGTTTGGAGTAATTTTTCAGGAAAATTACAATATGGATTGCAGTCAGCTTTAACCCAATCATCAAGCAGTAATCAGACACATGTTTGTATGAAACAATTCCATTTTCAGGCACATAGTCATGCTTTGTCCCACTGAATATGCACACTGTTGCAGGCCATGCAACCAGGGGTGGCTCCTCCATTAAGGCGGAGGAGCGTCGCCCCACTGCTCTCTGAGCAGTGAAAAAAGGAAAAATAAAATGATAATAATGTTAATATCATTTTATTTTTCTTTGCTGCAGGGCTGGGTTAGGGTGGTGCGGGACTGGTGGCACAGGGAGGAGGAATGGTTCCTGTACCTAAGTGCGCCTGACGGTTTGGCCGGCCGCTTTGAGCCGACCAAACATTCATGCGGACTTTGCATGTTTCTCAGTAAGCTGTAATGCACAGCCTAGTGGGGAACATGCACAGGCTCTCTGTCCCCGTCTGAGCACCAAACCACGGTGCTCAGACCAGTCACAACGCTACATTGCAGCATTGTGATTGGCTTAGGGGAACTTGTGTGCTTCCTGCTTCCTGCTTCCGTTCCGGGACTCGTCGTAAAGGAAGCAGAGGAGAGACATGGCCGGCAGAAGGGGTAAGTGTTTTTTTTATAGTTTCTTTTTTTCACTCCCTCACCCTGCCAGCCCCGTTCCCTGCCAGCCGCCACTGCGTGCAACTCTATGCTAGCTTCCTGGGAAGTTCTGGCGATGAAAGCACTATTTAAAAGGGCAGCATTGTAACTGAGAAGGAGGCAGAACTTATTCACCAGTTTTTCTGTCTTGCTTTTAACTCGGACTACAAAAAGAAAGTTTCTAGCTGCGCCGGAGTCATTTGTTTTTAGAGGTACTAAGTACATTGGCTTTAATGCCTGGAGCAGTTCAGCTCCACATTATAGAGTCTACTTTACTTTTTTAAGAACAATATCCTGCTGCTTTGTTTTACAAAGAAAATTAGATTGTAGATGTCAACTGGAGCTAGGCAGTGGATAATTTGTGGGAAAAAAAATAGTCATCCTTCTCCTTCAAATAAGAGCTCCTTCCCTCCTTCCCTCTCGATGTCATTAGGGAGCTTCATGACCAATGCACAGTTTTTTACGTCTTTCAAGTGTATTTTTAGCTGTTCGTTTTCACGTAGGTGTTCATTATTTGCATGACCAACATGACTGACACTTCATTGGAAACAACCTCTATTTATCTAAACTACATTGATGGAGGTCCACACTTAGTAACATATTCACTATGCATGGATTTATGTATATGGTATTTCTATAGCGCAAACCTAGAAAAAAAGCCAGTGGAGTGCTAACAAAACAATGCTGATTCTGGCTTCAAGAATCATAACCAGATTTGGCTTGCAGATGGCCATTCCCTCCCCAAGTATTTCTGATCTTTGGAAATCAGGTCATATTGTTAATGGTTCCTCTGTCTATCGCACTCCTATACCACAGGTTAAGGATCTAGGAAAGACATAGCTGAGCACATTAAATCCACTTACATATTTATATTTGTAAAATATTGCACCTTTTTTAACAATCCCTTTTTATAACAAAAATGAACTGTAGCGATGAAGAAAGAAACTTTCTTCTCTGTCAATACTAAATGATACAAACTCCGTTTTCTCAGCAAATATCTGGACGGGGCAAAAAATTACGAATGGAAAACTTGCAATCCTAATTGTTGTTTTGGCTACCATTGTTACATAATAACAAAGGATTTAACTGCATTGGAAAGGGACACTGAGACTACTAGTTCTTCTGGCCAGGTGAAGGGGAGACTGACATGAGAGGTATCTCATACTTAAAGGACTTCCATCGTTGAGCCATTCAAGCAGAGGTAGCTCTCATTTATCTAGCAATAATCATATTGTAGGCAGGCGCTGAAGTAATTTTGCAGAATATTGGGACTATTCAGAGGATTAAGTAAAGGGACTTCATAAGCATACATTTGGACTTGTAGGTCATAGCGTGAGACCCACTTTTTAATAGACTCATATGCATGTGACTAAACATTAACAACATGGAGAACTCCAATTTCACAGTTGATGGTGAACATCCAATTCAAATTGTTAACTCTGGCCATACAAGAAGGAATAACACCATTGGTGAACAGTTCCGGAGACTCTTACAATTCTGGTACGGTTGATCTAAGACAGTTTTGTGATATACTATGGGGCCGATTACGATGTCTTTTGGAAAGTCTCTGACCACTAGTTGGAAGCTTTCCTACCGCGGTTGGAGGCTTTCCGACTGACACAGTCGGTTTGCTGTTCGACCGGTAAATTACAATGTTGGCAGTTGGAGCGTGACCCGGCTGGTCATTCTGACGTGGTTCCGACCTGCTCTCGGAGTCTTCCGGCCAGTTGGGACTGCACCGTAATACCCTATGGATGGCATTTCCGCCATCGGGATTACGATGTTGGTTTTCCACAGCCTTTCCATGCTGGCCTTTCCGACATGAAAAGTCTGTTGGAAAGCAACTTTGGGGGCCCTAGTAGGGCCCCCTTGACTCCACGGCCTACGGTTGGTGGCCGAGGGGGTACCTAGGGTGCTCCCCTGTAAATCCATGCCCCATAGTTGTAAGCCACATAACAGTAAAAATGATTTAACTTTGCCAGATGACCAGTGTAAGAAACTGGGCAACTGGTTGAGGAGGGTGAACCCCTACTCGAGCAGCAACCACAGTCCTTGTCAGGGTGAAGTCACAAGCAAATCCCAAATTAATCTGTACTCAACCCTCTGGTAGCTTGGCACAGAGCAATCAGGCTTTGCTCAAAGGCAAAGTGTACAGTATTTATACAGCACTTCAGACAGTATTAAAGTGAAAACACAACACAAGAAAAATCCCACACCAAATTAGAAGAATAGAGTGCATGTTAATAAATAAATGAAGACCAAAAAGACAAAAATCTAATCAGTAGAACCAGAGACATACACGTTTAGAGATGTCAGTGAAAATAGTGCCAAAAAAGCACAAAAGTGCCAATGTGGATACCTGGTCATGCCAGACTAGGACAAAGTCACAAGTTCAGTCCGACCATGATGGAACTTGAGCCGCCTTCAGGGACCCACTTAGGCCCTCTGAACAAGAGTACCTTACATCCTGGTTGTGAAGAGTTTCAGAGACCCATGTTGAGGATTTGTCGTATCAGGGAAAATGTGAGATCCTTGAGTGGAGATACGTTGCACAGCAGCAGTTCCGACGGGCTGTGTTGCACAGCGGTGGTCCCAATGGGCTGCTGTAGGCGATGCAAAGTCCTTGCATCTGGGAATTCCATGGAGCAGAGGTGATGCATCGGTCCCGAGGGTGATGCATTGACCAGCAAATGTGAAGCACCAGTTCTGTAGGAGATGCACCACGCCACAGAGGAGATACATTGGTTCTGGTGAATCTACAAATGAGCTGGCAAAGCACCTTGAGTCCTACTTCCAAGTGTCCAGGATTGGGTGGCACTACTTGGGAGAGCAGGACTCACAGATGTCAGAGTCCAGGTGCTGGACTCAAGGTTGTTGAAAGCCTGTTCTGTCCCTGAGGCTTCTGATCAGGAGGCTAGCCAACTGACCCTTAGAGTCATTCTGGTGTCCTGGGTTTAGAGTTGCAGGTCCCGTCCTCACCCAGGCAAGCGTGCAGCAGGTAGGCACAGTGGGCCAGCAGTACTTCAGGGCAGCAGCCCAGAAGAGTGGCAATCCTTTTGGCAGCACAGCAGTTTGTCTTCCTAGTAGAGTCCACAGGTCCAGAGGTATACCTAAGAGTTCAGTTTAAGGGTCCAATATTTATACCTGGGGCCTACTTTGAAGTAGAGGAAGCTTCTAAAGGTTTCCTCTCCCCTGAGGCGTTAGGCATCCCCTTCCTCTCTTTCCTAGCCTCAGCCTGTGTGGGGTCACAAAAGACTAGTGACAGACCCTTTGTGAGAGTGCTCAGGCAGAGCCTTTGTGATGCGTAATTGTGGTAGGGGAATGTTCCTCCCCCTCATTAACTCAGAGTGGCCAATCCTGCCAACACCTAGCTTCCTTCTGTCATGGAGCAATACACAAAGACCAACTGCCAGCTACAGCTAGTCATGTGACCCAGTAATAGGCTGCAGGAACCAAATGGTTAGCACAAGAAAATGCCAACTTTCTAAAAGTAGCATTTTTAGAATGGTAACTAAAAATCCGACTTTACCTTTAAAGAAGACTTTGAATTACAATTCTTTACACACCAAACTTGACATGTCGACCTGCTTCCAGTTGAAAGCTCCCGCTTATTGAATTTAATAAGGTAAACCCAATGTTATCCTGTGGGAGAGGCAGGCCCTGCAGTAGTGAAAAACTAATTGAAGAGTTGGTCACTACCAGGACATGCAAAACGTAAAAGCACATGTCCAGCTTTTTAAATACACTGCACCCTGCCCTCTGGGCTGTTCAGGGTCTATCCTAGGGGTGACCTATTTGTATTAAAAAAGAAGGTCTGAGCCTGGCAAAGGTTTATTTTGGCAGTTCGAAATGGCAGTTAAAAACTGCACACAAAGTCTGCAATGGCAGGCCTGGGACATGTTTAAAGGGCTACTTAAGGGGGTAGCACAATCAGAGCTGCAGGCCTACTAATAGCATTTAATTTGCAGGCCCTGGCCACATGTAGTACCTCTTTACAAGGCACTTACAAGTATATTAAATATGCCAATTGAGTGTAAGCCAAATCTACCATATTTAAAGGAGAGAGAGCACAAGCAATGGTTATCAGTGGTAAAGTGTGCAGAGTCCTGAAGTCAGCAAAAACAAAGTCAGCAAAAAAAGAGGGTTGAAGGCAAAAGTTAGAGGAGGACTTCACCAAGGATGCCAGGTCTAACAACCAGTATCCAGGAATGCTAGTAGACCCTTCCAATGATGTCAGACATTGTGGTTTCCATCCCTCTCCCTAGCTGGAACTCAGATTGTTTGCCATGTACAATCAAATTAGATTCTATGATTGTTTGTAGTTCTTGTGTGACCTCCTCTTAAGCGACCGTGCCAATAAAGGAGAGGTTGAAGACAGATCTGTATCTCATCTTGGTCTACATCCAATGTTGAAAAGCTTATTTTGTTGAATTTTTCTGTTATAATGTAACGTATGCTGCTATTTACTTCATTTTCAGATAACCACACCATCCCTGAGCAAATTTATGCTTGAAGATTTTTCTAACTGTCTAATTTTGAGCTTTCAGCTGCTTGTAAACGCGTCTTTTTCAATGAAAATCACAGCTTTTATAAATTTTTGGAGCAAGATTCTTACTGCATCAAAGGTCGGTCGCATTATTTCAACACACTTGAATGATTTATTTTTACTGGGGTCTCTTAGAACATTGAGACAGGAGGGTTTAGGTGAATTTACAAATCAGATACTTCATTTCAAAGAGGCAAAAGATCATTGCATGGAGAGCAATGCCTCACTGTAAAAATAAAAATTGTCCCTTCAGCCTTAGGAAACAGGTGGAAGACAGGAACTTACAGATAGTTTTCTTCCTTGAGAAAAGTAAGGCATATCAGAAATAGGATACCCACCAGAACCAGATGTTAGAAGCTCAGCCTCTAACTCCGTCCTGGAGAACTGCTGACCAGGCACTGTGACATCTTTCTGGTCCTCGCTTCCTTCCCGGACACTGATGTCATCATTAGGGTAAAGTGCTGTGGGCTTCATACTGCTATGAAGCATCTCTTTGCCGCTAAGGGGAGCAATAGCCCAGGAAACTGTACAAAAAAGTGTGGTTGGGTACTGCCCTGGAGGTAATATCCTTTGAAGGAGATTTTTATACTAGAAAAATTCCGTAAAGAGGCCAAATAGACAAATTCTGCCATCAGGAAGTGAGTTCTAGAGCAGCTTATCAAGGACGGCAAGATAATTGCAGCTTTTGCCCACATTGATGGTTGCTTGGCCTCTAGTTCCCGCTACTGGTTTTGGTTATGCTGGTAACGCTGCTGGTGATATCCTTGTGGCCCATTTCAAAACTGTGAAAGTAGCAAGAGCAACCATTTTTTCTACTAGCTTTGCATAAGGAAAAAGGAAAGACCAGGATCATAAAACATGTTTTAGATGCCAGTAAACATTTTCACGAAACTGTGGCATCAAGCAACCACTGACATCAACATGAATGTGCCTGCATGTCCACACACACACACCATTGTACAGACATATAGGGGAAAAAAGTCAATACTACTTTTCCTTTTTATGAGATGTTTGGTGTTTTTGTTCCCCAAATTTTAAGTGACTAGTGACTCTTCACGGCCTGTTTCCAGAGGAGGGAGGGACAGATTTGAGTATTACAGGCAGCTACTCTTTTCATCGAGCGTACAAAGATAAAAGGCTGAGTTGCCCGCAACTATTCAATCATTTGACTTGCCAGTAACACTTAAGACCTTTTCAAGATACTATCGGCCGACAGAGCTTCATTTCTAAAAGACAGATAAGATGCATCTTGGAAGACAGCATAAAAACACACTCTTCCTGATTAAGAATGCTGACAGCATTCGTTTGGATTGGATGGCGTACCACCCTTTTTATTTCACTCCTTTTCTTGATATCTGCATCCATTTAGTTTACGGCACTGTCAATCTCTCTCACATCGCATTGGATCTGCATAAGGGAAAACCTTTTAAAATGAACCCAATTGCAGTGAGATAAAAAAAGAAAGAAAAATCCGGTTGCTGTTAATGTGTGTGATGCTAAGCGGAAAAGTCGAAGAGAATACAAATAGCCACTTACACGAATTAAACAGGTGGGGAGAAATAGTTATGATTCATTCTTATGAGAAACAGTTTCTTTGATATTAGATTACCGGCCCAACATTTTGTATTCTAAGCAGTTTTTGACACACCGCTGCACATTATTGCAAAAGCCAGTGATTTCAGCCGGCTCGAAAAATCCAGTTAAGGCTCTTGCTGTGAGGGAAATAACTGCGTGGTGCCAGCAGAATTCAATTTTTGGCGGAAAAAAATAGTACCATACAATTCAATTTTCATCAAATTCTGCGGTTTGCAGAGTTATTGTCAACTTTCAGAAGCATTGCAAGGAAGGGTCTGTTACCAGCATTTTCTTTCTCCATTTACTGATGTAAAATGCAGAAGAGGCGCTCGAGGCCTTGTTTTTGTGAGAGTCTGATTGAGACTGCGCATTTCATTAGAAGGAACATTGCGCAGTTTACCAGTTAACACATTAAAATTCAACCTCGTTATGTTCTAAGTCGTGTTTAATTAAAACCATTTAATTTATGAGGGAAAATAAGTTGCCATTAAGGGTCCCCTGCCACCAGATATTGAATTGTTCCTTAGAAGTACATTCCCAACTGTTGGACCTGGCCCTCTCTGCAGGGCCATTCCTAAACTTTTTGGCTTTACCCTCCTATTTTTGCTGCATTTGGTTATGCTGGCCTTAGGACTGTGCATTTTACCACTACTAACCTGTGCTAAATTGCTTGTGTTCACTCCCTTAAACATGGGGTAAATTGGTTTACAGCAGATTGTCCTGTTTAATTCACTTATAAGTCCCTTGTAGAATATACTCAGGCCTGTAAATTAAATGGTACTAGCGGGCCAACAGCACATATTGTGCCACCCACCTTAGTGGCCCCCTAAAACAAGTCTCAGGTCTGCCATTGCAGCCTGAATGCAGTTTTAAATTTCCATTTCGACTTGGCAATATAACCCCCTTGCCAAGCCTTAAACACCCCTTTTATTACATATAAATCACACATAAGGAAGGCCCTAGGTAGCCCATAAAGCAGGATGCATTGCACTCAAAAGGTTGGGCATGTACTTTTAATTTTTACAAGTCCTGGTAGTGAAAAAAAACCTAAATTTGGTTTTCACTACTGTGAGGCCTACCTGTCCTATGGGATAACATTGGGTTGCCTTATTACATTTAATGAGTGCTAACTTTTAATTGGGAATAGATGAGCATTTCATGTTTGGTATCTATGAAATTGTAATTAAAAATCCTCTTCAATGGTAAAGTTAGATATTAAATTACAATTTTGAAAATGTCACTTTTATAAAGTTGGCATTCTCATACCCTCTGCAATTTGGTGCCTGCAGCCTCCCCCGAGTCACATGATTGGGTGTAGTTGGCAGTTAGGACACATTAGAGGCATTAGGTGTGCCTGAATAGGCCATCTAAAGGCAGGATAGGGGGGTATAGCTTAACACAGCCCCACTTGCAACTGAATAGGATATGCTCTAACTTCACACAAATGACTTGGCATCACTGCATTGTCCCGGCAGCAAGTTTGGCGCAAGGGCAGTGAGAGGCAGGAAATTCCAAGCACTTCAAAGGGCAACTTCTAGAAACTTCTCCCACTTCAAAAATGCAAGGAGTATAAAAATCGGGACCCTCAGACCCTCTCTCCAGTTCACTTTCTGGACCTGCAGAAGGGCTCTCAGAGGACTGCTTGCTGCTGTGGCCTGCTGTGTACTCCACAAGAATGCTTTGCTGCATCTGGAAGGACAACTTTGCTTCCTGGGTCCTGCCTTGAAACCTCAGAGCCCTGCCCTCTTGCTTGAGCCCTGCTTCTTCACCTGAATCCAGGAATACCTGAGTGACTGAAAGAGCTCCTGTTCAGAGCCACTGGGACATAACAGGGCCCCACCTTCTTGAACCCGCACCTAGATCCAGCCTGAGTACTAACTCCCCAAGTGGTACCCCTCCAGTCCTGGACTCTTGGGAACGGTGCTAAAGGTGCCAAGACAGCCAAAATCCAAAACCTGGGACTTAACCATTTTTTTGCCTCAAAACTGCAATGAGAACGAAGAGAAGACTAGGAAAAACATGCTTGTCTTTCTGCCCAAGTTGCATCACTGGTCAGACAGACTTTGAAGCAGATCTACTACTTTCTTCTTTGCAGCAGCAAATCCTGTTTAGCGGTCCTTTGCCAAACTCTCATCAGCTACAGCCTCCTGCCTTGTCCCACTGGAGATTTTCAACTCCTGAAAAAGTGACTAAGTCTGAGCGTAGAAATCTTCACCACAACTTCGTCCTGCAACTCCCTGACGATGACGCTCCCTCCTTGGACACTGCCTTAAACTTTGCCCTGGTGAACTTTTCCTTCTCAGAACATTTTCTCAAGAATTTCTTCTAAGTCCAAAGGTAGGTGCTGACCGGGCCCAATCCACTATTAGTATCCAACCCATGCTCCATCGTGTACGGCCATATTTTTCAACTTACACCTGGTCTTGCACCACTATATGTCTGCAGTTGGTGCTTTGATCTTTTAGGTGCAAGTTTATAATAAACATTTTTAAAATTTATAACTCTGGTTCTACCAACTGGATTTTGGCTGTTTTGGTGGAAAATAATTTATACAAATGCACTCTCTTTTTCTAATTTGGTGTGGTATTTTCTTCTGCTTTATTTTCACTTTATGCCAAAACCCAAAGAAGGGACCCCTCTCCACTTAATACATTCTCAATGCAGGCTTTGGACCTCAAAGGATACTGCAAAAGGGTCATACTGTTGTATATTTATGCATATAAAAAATAAAAAGATTTTGAGAAATAAATATATAGAGTTGGTCTAGATCTGTTCACATTTAGATTTACTCCATCTGTGAAAATTAATTCAGGCTATTTTCACTTTATTCCTCTTTGTGTGCTCCATATATGTTTAACACATAACCTCTAAGTTAAGCCTGACTGCTTTTTGTGCCAAGGCGCCCAGGGTTAAGCACAGATTGATTTAGTGATTTTTTGTGTTTCCCCCTACCAGGGTTTGTGGCTCTTGTTTGACCAGGGCTCACATCACAGTCAACCAGCAACCCAATTTCTCACAGCGACATATTGACATTGTTTTATTTAAAATTATTCAGTAGCCCATCAAGACATTATTTTATTTTCCGGATTATCTATTGCCATCCTACCTGCAGATGTAGGCTGCATCACAGTTCATTGTGGTCAGCAATAATTCCGCAACCACTGCTGCACATTGTGTCAGATGCCCAGTCTGCTGCAGTATTGAACACCTGTTTAGCAGAACACTTGCCCCTTCCCCTTAAGGTGGCATTTTCAACTACCAGCCTTTGAATGTTTGCTGTTGAATGACCCACTGTGACAGCACTCACCCATATTTGGGCTCCACACCTAGTCTTATTGAGGAGAGACAGTAGTCTTCCTCTACACCCACACTGTCTTTGACAGCAGCACCCTCCCCACCACTCAGAGAGGAGACAGCCCAGACATAGATTCTCTCTAGTAAGGGCTTGATTAGCGTCATTGCCCCCTTCTAAATCTCCTCCTCAGAGGAGGAGGCATGAACTGTAAATTACCATATGATCAATGATTGGCTAGGCAAGTCACCTAATAAGAACAGACATCCGGCCTTTGATTGTATTCTTGACTTTCCTGAAGGAATACATGGGAACTTCATTTTCATCTGTACATTTATCTATACAGAAGCATTCTTGCACCCCCCACCCTTCTGCAATAGGAAGTGTGAATTGTGCAGTTAAGCTACACACATTAGCTTTGTGGGCAGGACACACAATATCAGTGATGTGACATTAAATCCTATTTTTCAGAAGTATATTATCTCTTTTGTCTAGTCCACTCTTGTTAGAAATGGGATCTCTGGTTGGCTAAGGCTTGCGCCAAAGCCAGGCAGAGACCACCACTCTAGTCAGGGCAAGGGAGTTACACGCCAAAGATAACCCCTGCTCACCCCCTTGGTAGCTTGGCACGAGCAGTCAGGCTTATCCCGGAGGCAATGTGTAAAGCGTTTGCGCACGCACACAGCAACAACATACCAGGCACACCACAAGAAGGAACTCCACACAAGGTTATATCAAAAATAGCCTTTGTAATCACATAACACATTAGAATAGTACTCACATAATATACATGGTGCCACCTGGCACTAGGTCATATTTACAAGGGATTATTTACACCTGACAGGGCCAACTGGACCACTGTCAGAACCAGCACAAAGCGAACTTAGTACATGTAGGACTTATAATAAATGTAGAACATCATAAACGTACAACCAGTACTCACTGGTAGTTACTGTACTTAGCATCAGCCTGTAACATAAACCACATTATGCACCGCATCACATTAGGCGCGAATTACATTCTGCGCCAACCTCACCAGCATAAATACATTATGCAATCCTCTCATGAGTCTTGACAGTACATTAGAGGTATAACACAGGGTGCGTAAACCACAATATAGGAATCACATTTCCTAGCACCCATAATCACATTAGCACATATCCGATTAGGGCCTGGCGCCCTATAAACCTAATTGTCCCCCTGGCCAACTGGCCATCTCTAAAGGGGCTCAAATGCCCTATGTCCAAAAGTCAGGGCGCGCTGCCAATGCAGTGAAAGTCAAGGGTGCGCAACTGCGCAAGCCTAAACGTAGCAGCTGGCACTAAGTGCTGCGCAGCTGTGAAAGAAAAGTACTGGGGCAGAGGAGTGCATCTCACTCCTGAGTTCGCAATATGTCCCCTAAAAGAACTGTGGACCTAAACGTTGCAGTTGCCCACTATTTGCTGGGCAGCTGTGAAGGAATAAGGCCTGGCACTCACGGTGCCCTCTGAACCCATGGGGCACTAAAACATCTGCCACCATCAGTGGGGCGGCCTGCTCTCTGGCAGGACCGCCCAGGCGCCAGCAATGCGCCTCGATATGCCCCCGGGCCTCTGCGGCCCTCAGGGGCTCTCCTCTAGTACACCTACCCCAACGTGGCAGTTGCCCACTGTCAGGTGGGGCAACTGGGATTGTAAAACTAAAGGCACGGGCCCCTCTGGGCCCTCTGCCAACAAATATGCCCGCAAGATGCAAAGAAGGCACTGGCACTACGCGTGCCGTCTGAGCCCCACTCCGGGACTCTCAGGACAAAGAAATGGCACCCAACGTTGGAGCAGCCCCTATCAAGCGGGGCCGCTCAGGACTACGGACTTGCGCTGTGCCTCACTCAGCACCGACGCGGGAGAGGCCACGTTGGAGAGGCCCACTGTCAGGCGGGGCCGCCCAGCAGAAAGGCACCGGCACTTGTGCCTCAATCTCGCACCCCCCAGGCATCTCCACTCACCGGCTCTCCGGACTTCACCCGGGCCCCCTCCAGGGACCCGGGACTTCGTTATGGAGCCTGCGAGGCTCCGGGCGGGACTTCTCTGTGCTGCGCCGTGAGGCGGGTGGGCTCCCGTTCTCCCTCACTCTCCACACCGGGCTCCCCTCGACTCATGGGAGTCCCGCACCGGTACCGCCATCACTTCCGGTCCTGCCGCCGGCTCCACCCACGTCACAGGCAAGGTTGCCTGACTTCCGGGTCGCGCTGGCAGCGGCCTGGCAACGTTTTCTTCGGCAGCCCAGTGGCTGCGGCGGTGAAACGCGGGGTGGGCACCCGCAAACTTGAAATGTAGAAATAAGCAGGGTGGGCACCCGCAACAGGCACCAGGCGGGGGAATACCTACGCTGGGGATTCCCTCTAGCAGCAAAGGCGGCGGCTGAGCGCTGCGGAGCCCACGCACTCCTCCTGGGATGAAAATCCAATGTAGCGCTCCCCAGGCGCTAGATGCAGCCCAAGCTCCTCCAAGGTCCTGGAGGATCACAAGCAAGGCAAAGGGGTCCCAAAGAAAGTCCTTTCAGGTATCCAGGGGCAATGCAGGGCCCAGGGAGGCAAGCCCTCATGGCAGCCCCCCTGGGCCCCAGCAGCAGCACGCCCCGCAGGAACAGCACCAAACACTGAACAGGAACACTGAACAGGAACACTGAACATTTTCATGGGGTCACAGCCCCTTCTTTTATACACATTTCCCTTGGTGTCACAGCACAGGGCTGGGGAAAAACCAGACGCAACTGGTTTGGGGGAGCTTTGGAGCACTTTGTTTTGCTCAGCTCCTCTCTCCTTTCACAGGACAGGCTAGGGACATCAGACGCTACCACAGGGGGTGGAGCCAGCATTGTGGAGGGAAGGCACAGCCCTATTCAGGTACCAGGTGCAACTCCTCCCTCCCATCTAGATGCAGATCTCCCTATTCACCACTGCGCTGACTCACCCTGCCCCTGTCACTCACAAGCCAGACATGCAATTCACATCAGGCAGGCAGACACAGAGCACACATAAATGCCAACTTCTAGAAGTGGCATTTCTACACTGAGTTATAATAAATCTGCGCACACCATTGCGCAGCATTTATTCTCACGAGTTCGCACATACTAAACTCGCCCCTGCAGTTCTCTCACACCAGGAATTACCATGGACACACATGTCCCCCATGCATTCCTATGGGAGGGCAGGACAATCTCACCCCACGCACTCAGCGCGCACGCACTTTACACTGGCCCACAGTGCTAAAGTGCCCAGAGACTTAAAACTACTGACATACAAGGCAAAAAGTTTAGGGGTGAACCGGCCAAAAAGGGCCAAGTCCAACAACTCTTAACACATTGTAGTATACATTAGCAAAGGAGACATAATTATCTGTTATTTTGCAAACATATTAAGCATATATCTATGCCTTCCACCAAGAATGGTATCTTGGTGCTAAAATAACCACTATTTCTGTCCTACAACTTAATGGTACTCCTTTCACAAATGCAAAAACAACAATTGATAGACAGAATGCAGAACAATGTCGTACATTCACCCCAGTACAGAGATCTGGGCCTAAATCCATTGTTTTTTTGCTCAGCATGCCATTCCAGTTTGGACCCAGCCATATGCAAATCAGTTTTGACCCTGCGCCCAATGGGAACAGTCCAGCCCGAAGATGATGATGGATTCAACCCAGATCTGTGACTGGGGGTGAGTGTTTGAAAAGTTTCAGCACTCTGTCCATCATCTCCTTGTGTTTGCTTTGTTCGGCCTAAGTTGGCAGGGTATGCCCAGACGTGGGTCCCTTGCTCACTTTGCCACTGGATTCAAGCTAGCCTGGCTGATGAGGGCTGTTAGCTCGAAACCGGTCCCAGGATGCTTGATTCCGGTCCATGGGTCCCAGGATGCTTGATTCCGGTCCATGGAAGACATGGCTTGGCAGTTCGGTCTGCACTGTTCCCATGAGGCACAGGGTCAAGACTGATTTGCATATAGCTGTGTCTGAACTGGGGTGGCAAAGTGAGCTAAAGAATGATGATGGATTCAACCCAGATCTGTGACTGGGGGTGAGTGTTTGAAAAGTTTCAGCACTCCGTCCATCATCTCCTTGTGTTTGCTTTGTTCGCCCTAAGTTGGCAGGGTAGGCCCAGACGTGGGTCCCTTGCTCACTTTGCCACTGGATTCAAGCTAGCCTGGCTGATGAGGGCTGTTAGCCCGAAACCGGTCCCAGGATGCTTGATTCCGGTCCAGGGAAGACATGCCTTGGCAGTTCGGTCTGCACTGTTCCCATGAGGCACAGGGTCAAGACTGATTTGCATATAGCTGTGTCTGAACTCGGGTGGCAAAGTGAGCTAAAGAATGATGATGAATTCAACGCAGATCTGTGACTGGGGGAGAGTGTTTGAAAAGTTTCGGCACTCCGTCCATCATCTCCTTGTGTTTACTCATTTTACAAACCTCATAAATCAAAGTCTCAGGCTTCCTGGACCACAGTCAAGCAAGTGGCAATCAGTTTGCAAGGAAATATGAGCAGATGACCCTCTTCCCAACCAAACCTCCTAAAACATATAAGGGGGGTTGTGACTTCTTAAATGGCATGAACATTCTAAGGCTCTGTTCATATGTGAGCTGTTGCCTGATTTCAGCTTCTCAATTCTGTAGAACCAACATCTTCTGAACCTTTCAATGAGCATAGACAGTAGACCGAGTTTGCCATTATTGATATTTTTTAGCTTTACACTTTGGATCCTTCTGTCTTGGTTAGGCAGTGGGGCTCTCAAAATCCCAGATTTCCAAAAGCTTTGGTCGGATCATAGGTTATCTGCACCAAAATCCCAAATTTTCCTTCAGCAAATGTCCTAAAATTCTGGGATAATCTAATTCAATTTCATGCAATGTCAGAATAAATTATTTCCATGAAATTGTTTTGTCATAGAAAATACACAAATTTACCTTTCAAAGAGATTCATTTTAAAACAAAATTAACTAGACAGTCTTACATAGATGTTTCACATCTTTTGCTGAAAAATGTTCTCCAAAAAGGGACACCTCATCAAAATTGTATTTAGACAAAATTATTCATAATTTTGCAAATTCACAAAATATACAATTATGGGTTTTATCAAGATATGTACATCCCTAATTCAGTATGTTCACATGCTGTCTGACAAACCAGTGGAAGTAATCTTGAGAAGAGGTTTGTCGCATAACCAGTGTTGAGAAATTGATAAAAACAATTAGCAAAACCCCCTATTTTAAACCAAAGTTTCCCAAGAGGCATAAAAGATGGATGGTAAAGAAACTCCAAGACAGTCAAACATTAACCCTTTCACTTCTATGCCTTCACCCCCCCCCCGTGCTAAGCCTTTTTTGGGCTATTTGGGATAGTTCGCGCTTAGACCTCCATAACGTTTTTTCCATATAAGCTATTGTTAGAACTGTGGCTTCTGGTTGGAAAGTGTATGCATGTTGTCCAGTCAGGAACCACTACTCTAGTCAGGGTAACCTAGATACACACTAAAAGATAACTTGTAAAAATAAAACGGTATTAGTAAAGTGCAAACTAATCACCTGTAAGGATCTCAGGGCGTTGGGGGCCGTCGGGGAGATTAAGTGAGCTATTGCCCAGAGTCACATGATAATGAGCAGGTCTGTCTCCAGCGCTGGGGATTGAACTGTGAGCTCCGCGCTGAGGAGTCAGCCACCCTGGCCGCTGCACCACACCTCTTGTATACAGCCTCTGGTAGCTTGGCAGAGAGAAGTCAGACTTATCTAAAGAGGCAATGTGTAAAGTATTTGTGCAACACACAGTAACACCATGAATACACCTCAAAAATACTCCACACAGGGTAAGAAAATAGACTATGTTTTTATGCGTAAAACAAGATGAAAACAACAAAAATCCAAAAAGTAGAATGGGATTTATGATGTTTTAAAGAATAAATCAAAAAGTAGTGCTTAGAAGCAAATAGCACTTAGGGGTTACTTGAAGCCATGCTGGACCAGAGTAAATCCAATGTTCAGGCCAACCGCGATGGAGGGCAGGCCGGCTACAGTTCCAGCTGAAAAAGTACCTTGGATGGAGAAAGCATCAACGTCGAAGACTCAATGAGTTGGTTCTGATCCGCGCAGGCAATGAAGGCTTCATCGACGAACCCCTTTACGATGCAGGTGCTGCGTCGTCGTGGAGCCACGCTGTCTGTCGTTATCCAGCCGCTCAGTCGGTCGACGCAATGTCTTTGATCGGCTCCTGCGTCGAAGGTCAATGCGTCGGTTCCAATCGGTGCAAAGTCGTCACTGTGTCGATTTTGATGGTTCTGTATAGCAGAAGTCACCTTTCAAGGGCTCAGGACTGGATTGGCACCACATGGCAGGGCAGGAGTCACAGATGGCAGAGTCCAGGTGAAGCTGTAGGATTGAAGAGAGTCTTTGATGGCACTGACACATCAGAACAGGGAGCAAGGCAGCAAGCCCTTGGAGTCACTCTGGCTTCAAGTGACATTGGCCCAGTCCTTGTCCTCAGAAGGGCAGTGATCAGCAGGCAGCAGGGCAGCATAGAAAAGCAGTTCTTCCAGAGCAGCAGTCAAGCAGAGTCACAATCCTTGAAGCACAGCAGTCTTTACTCCTGGCAGAGTTATTCATAGCTCCAGTAGTGTATTCTCTTGGTAGGGTCAGGGCCTCAGTGCATATACCCAGTTGTGCCTTTGAAGTGGGGATGACTTCAAACTAGACCCTTGAAGGGCAGAGGTCCCTCTTTCATCCCAGCTCTGGCTCCAGACTATCCGTATGGGGTAATCAAAGCTTTGTGTGGGAAACATGACTCTGCCTATTCAGGTATAAGTGTCAGCTCCCCCTCTCTCTTCCTGCCCAGGAAGAGCTATCAGTATATAGATGAATGCAAATGAGTTCTTTGTCACTTCCACCCTTCCTGTGCTTGTGGCTGTCTAGAGGGAATGCACAAAGTGTAGCTGTTACCCACTCCAGATGGGTATTGGAAACAGGCTTCAAGGTACAGAGAGCAGAGAAATACCCACTTTCTAAAAGTGGCATTTCTGGAATAGAAATGTTAATCCCAACTTTACCATTAAAGACGATTTATCATTACCATTCCAAAGATATAAAGCATGATACAGCTATTCATTGCTGATCAGGAATTACAGCTTACAATTAATTTAAGGAATTCCCAATGCTAGCCTTTGAGATGAGTAGGCCTCACATAAGTGGAAAATGAAGGTAGCTGTTTGTCACTACCAGGACATGTGAAACTTAAAAGTACACACCATCCTGCCCCGAGGGCTTCCTAGGGCCTACCTTAGAGGTGACATATGTATAATAAAAGAGGAGTTTTAGTCTTGGCAAGTGGTTTTAATGCCAAGTCGAAGAGGCAGTAAACTGCACACACAGGCCTTGCAATGGCAGGCCTGAGGCAGGTTTGAAAGGCTACTTGTGTGGGCGGCAAAAACAGTGCTCCAGGCCCACTAGTAGCATTTAGATTACAGGCCCTTGGTATATGGTATACCACTTTAGAAGGGACTTACAAGTAACCTAAATATGTATATTGTGTATACACCAATGTTACCATGTTTATGGGAGAAGCACGTGCACTTTAGCACTGGTCAACAAAGAAAAAGACACAGTAAAAAGAGGAGGTAAGTGGGAAAAAAGTTTGGGGGAAGATCACACTAAGGATGACAGGTCTAACACGTGCATCCCCAGCTGAAAGCCAACCTCTAGGGAGTTCTTATTACTGACTCAGAAGAACCTGGATAGACCATCAGCATTAGCATGGTCTACCTCTGGTCTGTGTTCCACCCTGAAGTCCATACCCTGTAGGGAAAAGGACCACCTCAACAAAATTGGATTCCCACCCCTCATATGCATGTGCCATCTAAGGGACCTTCTTCAGTGCCGAGACCACAGCAAAAGCTTCTCTTTCTTTAGTAATCCACCTATGTTTCCTGGGGAGTAACCTCGTGGTGATGAAGGCTACAGGTTGTTCCAGGCCCTTTTCACTGAGCTTTGATAAAACAGCCCCTATACCATATTCTGAGTCATCTGTTTGAATGATAATCTCCTTGGAGAGGTCAGGGTCCCTGGGCACAGGGGCTGGCACACATCCTGCTTCAAGGAGTCAAATGCATTTTGGTATGCCTCTGTTCAAATCACATTTCTGGTCTGCTTCTTAGAAGTAAGCTCTTTCAAGGGGGCAACAATAATGCCATATCCCTTGACAAACCTTCTGCAGTACCCATTGAGGCTCAAGAATGGTCTGATCTCAGTCTGGGTTTTGGAGGGCTCCCATGATAGTCTGTATCTTGGCCTGGAGGGGCTGCACCTTCCTCTTGCCCATTAGGTGTCCCAAGTACACCACAGCCCTCAGCCCTATCTGGCACATACTGGCCTTGATAGTCAGGCCTACCTGTTGCTGAGCCTGAAGCACTTCCTGGAGGTGAAAAAGGTGGTCCTTCCAGCTGCTACAGAAGACAGCTGTATCATCCAGGTGGGCAGCTGAGAAGCACTCCATACTAGAAAGGACCAGGTTCACCAACCTCTGGGAGATAGCAGGGGCATTTTTGAGTTTAAAGGTCATCACACAAAATTGGTAATGGCCCTCTTGAATGACGAAGGTTGACTTTTCCTTGGCAGCTTCTGATAGGGCAATATGCCAGTACCCTGATGTAGGATAAAAGGTATTTAAGTACTGGGCAGCCCCAACCTCTCAATAAGGTCATCAGTCCACGGGATGAGATGATCATTTGCCTTTGTCACTGAGTTTAGCCATCTAAAATCCACACAGAACCTCAGTTCAGGTATTGTACCTGATGGGGCAGCTTTTGGTACCAGAATCACAGGACTGGACCAGGAGCTACTGGAGGGTTCTATCACCCCTGATTCCAGCATTTTAGAGACTTCACTCTTAATGCTGGCCCTCACCTTATCCAACAACCTACAAGAAGCTTGTCCCCTGTGTCCACATCATGGATACACAGGTGAGTAGTCCCAGGAATAAGGGAGAACAGAGAGGAGTACTGTCCCAACACAGTGGCAGTCTCTCTGTTGTTCAGGAGTTAGACTGGGGGAAATTATCACTCCCTATACAGACCCATCTTTATCCTTGGAGTCTAAGAGGACAGGGAGATGTTTACTCTCCTCCTCCTCTTCATCTGTCACCAACAGCATGGTGAGCTCAGAACTCTCAACGTTCGGTAGAAGCCATTGATATAGAGCATTCTCTGGAGTTTTCTGCGGGTCTAGAGGTCCACCAGGTAGGTGGCCATACCCTTCATCTCAATCACCTCATAGGGCCCAGTTCAACGGGACCTCATAGGGCCCAGTTCAACGGGCCTTGAGCTCCACAGGTTCAATAACCCACAGTTTCTGCCCAGGCTGGCAATTCACAGTGGTAGAAATTTGGTCATACCATTCCTTCATTACAGACTGACTGGCTTCTAAGTTGTCAGAGGCCTGCTTCCACAACTTAGCCATTTGACTTCTGAGGACTCCTGGGGAATGGTCCTTGTAGCTTGCTCCCACACCTCCTTCACCAAACTCAGAGGTCGTCTAACAGGGTGCCATACAGAAGCTCAAATGGGCTGAAGCCCACTTTCTTCTGTGGTACTTCCCTGTAAGAAATCAACATACATGGTTAGAGGATGTCCCACTTATTCCTAAGGACTCTGATCATGCCCTTCAGGGTCTTGTTGAATCTCTCAACAAGCCCATTTGTTAGCGAATGGTAAGGGGTGGAGAACTTGTAGGTTACCTCACACTCCTTCCACAGTGACTGCATGTATGCGGACATTAAGTTTGTGCCCCTGTCAGACACAACTTCCCTGAGGAAACCCACTAGGGTAAACCTTCCCAACAGGGCCTTTGTCACTGCAGGTGCAAGCATGGTCCTCAGAGGGATTGACTATGGGTACTTAATGGCATGATCCACTAGAACCAGGAAGAACCTGTTGCCTGATGCAGACTGGGTATATATAGGCCCAACAATGTTGATGCCCACCTGCTCAAAGGGTGTCCAAACCACAGGCAAGGGATTAAAGAGGGCTTTAAACCTCTGCCCTGTCTTCCAATTGACCTGGTAGTTTACAAATCCTACAGATTGCATCAGAGGAATTCTCGATCCTATGCCAATAAAAGTGGGTGTCAAGCCTTGCAAAGGACTTGTTTTGTCCTAGGTGTCCTGCCAGGGGAATTTCATGAGCCAGCTCCAGTAGGAAGGCCCTGCAGCATTTGAAGACCTCCAAGGCCCTTGTTGTCTCATGCACAGGAGCCTTAGGCTCACTGTAAAGGAGGTTGTCCTCCCAGTAAATGTGCTAATTCACAGATACATCACCTGTTGCTTCGGCTTCAGCCTATTACTTCATGCCCTCAAGGGCTGGACACTTCCTTTGTGCCCTACAGAACTCCTCCTTGGTGGGTCCTCCTTCTACATGCCATCCAGCAACTGCAGGCACGTCACCAAGGGAAGCATTGTTCCAGGCATCTGCCCTTTTTGACTCCAAACCTGGGCAGCCATGGACCTTGTCATAGCACAGGTCCAGTCAGTCATGGGTGTAAGGCCTCCGGATGGAGACCTAGGGGGGCACCCTTGAGGTGCCTGCCACCGGGTGCAGGGATGAACTTCACCTCAGCTCTTTACAATGAGAGCATGCATTCCGATCGGAATGTATGCTCCCAATGTAAAGAATAGGATTGCGACCGAAGAGTGTTCAGTCGCATCATACTTGCTGTGTTGAGACCGACGACAGGAGGTCGGTCGGTCCCATTTCCCAAACGATGTCGGACAAACTCAGGTCTTTTTGTGGCTTCATAAAAATATGCACTTTGGCAGACTAATTTCTTTCTTTGTTTTTCTAGAACCCATGGGAATATATGCTTTTTGAATCATACAAAATATAAATTAGAAAATAATCATGTATCTTGCTACAGTGCCTCAACCGATCCAACGCCTGGCTCAGAGTAAAGTAGGGCTAGGCTGGTAAATCCAGCGAAAAGCAAACGCAGTCACATTTTCAAAATAATCAACAAATATGCAAATATACTTCTCTGAAATGCACTACAAGTACATTTGACTTCTGCATTGTCCTAGTGGAGATCCTAACAACTTAATTGGGTTTTTACTGAGCAGTAGGTCCACACACCCACTTCTAGTATAAAGTTTGAATTGCATTGATTAAAGAACACAGACTTTTCAAATGCTAATTGCTAGTTAAGTGCATGTACGATGTTTATAAAGAAAAAAGAACCCACTTCTGAGCAGATAAAGGCTTTGCTGCAAGTGGCATCTTGAGATCTTGAAATTCGGCTTGAGAGTCATTAGTGTTGGGCCTCCTCCAAAATCCTGAACACACAAACTTCATAAAACTTCCAAGCAGTGTGAAAAGGCGCGAGCTGACATGATATCCTAATGAGCTAATGCATCTGGATCAGTAAAGAGAAATGTCCCTCTTTTAACTTGGAGGAGAATTGTCATGAATCACAAACGATGAGCCTTCAGAGAGGAAGGCCTGGTGGGATGAAGGAATTTGAATGAGTGAGATGTTTGTTTTGGCGCAGCACCAAGTTACAAAGCATCACATTCCCTGTATCTGAACGGAGCATTTAGACACCCTGCTCTCGTTACAAAATTAAAAAATCAATTTTAGAAACTCCACGATTATGTCTCCCAGCACTTTATATGAAGCAGAGCCAATGCATGACTCCCCACAGAATCGATTTTTTTGGCAGTGTTTATGACAAACACATTGAGGAATAGTGTGGCGTGAATGAAAAATGTTTTCCAAGTCACTACGAGGTTTTCAGTCAATTGATGTGTTTGTAGAATGAGAAATGGCAACTGGGTAAATTTCTATGTAAACAATGGACTCTTATGGTGGTTAAAACTAACATATAGATTTATCATTTATTTTTTAATTTATTTAAGTGTTTATATTATGCTAGAACAAGTCACTTAGATGCGACTTCAGAGCAATATTGTGTTTAGGATCTAAAATGACTTGGAGCTTCCTGATGGGAACAACTACATGGAACGAATTTACCATGACTTTGTATCAGGAACGCCTTTTGAATTTGGGGCTCTGTGTAGCATTTAGGTGAAGGCAGGTTGATTTGAAATAAATAGTCCCTTGGTTTATCATAAATTCATTAAATTTGCATATTTGTTCCTGACTTAATTTTCACATTTGTTCTCTACTTTTTTTGTTTACCTCATGCATTGCTGCATTGCATCAATTCTTTGGTCTCTCTAACATGGGGTGTGTCTGGAACTAGACATTAAACCATGTGTGCTCCCTTGTGTTTGTGGAGAAATGCAAATATGAAATACCAATAAGAACATAGGTCCTCATTTACAGTTTGACGCATGTGGGGTACATTCCAAAAAGCAGCTGAGGTCTTATTTGCCTCATTTAGAGCGTATAAGCATCAATACACTCTAAATAGGACTCTAAATCCACCCCATAATATGCAATATGCAAATGCCATTCACCTAAAATTTATATTAATTTATAAATCATGAATATGCCTTTCCCAGGGTGTAGCCAAGGTGTAATCTCAAGTGACTGATGGTTGTTCTGATTTTTGAGTACTGATTGCCAGTAAGTACACTAAGTCCATGAGGAGCTCTTTACATCTGGCCTTCATGGGCTTCTCTAGTGCTTTTGAAACAGTCAATTGGAACAGATTGTGGGCGATGATGGGAAACATTGGAGTGGAGGCATCTTTAGTTGTTCTTTTGCATAGGTTACACTCTAAAAATATGGTCAGGATACGCTATGGTACCGATGGCGAAAAAACCCATCCAATACTCTCAACTGAGGGAGTGCGCCAAGGCTGTATCTTGGCCCATTTTTATTTGTTATTTATAGTAATGGGTTAGAGGTGCACCTATTGCAGAAGAACTTAGATTACCCGAAGATTGGAAGAGATTTTGTTCCAGCACTCTTATATGCAGATGATATGCTGTCCTACTTGAAAGGACAGCAATGAGCCTACAGAAATCTCTTAATGCCTGTGTAGATATCATGGCATCACTTGACCTAAAAGTGAATTATAAAAAGTCATATGTCATGGTATGTGGCCCAAAGCAAACAAAGTCTAAAACATTCATGGTACAGAGTAATGTTAATGAGGAAGTTAAAAATGTCTCTTATTTGGGGATGCTTTTTAATATGCAGTTAACATGGGATCATTTTTTACTTTAAGAGCCCAGCTGACAACCAGAGCAGTGGAGGCACTTTTCCGTTTTGCAGTTAATTTGGGCCAGAAACTAGTAAAAGAGATGTTAATTCTTTATAAATCAAACTGGCTCTCGATTCCCACTTATGGGGCAGGTGTTTGGGGTTACAGGGGACCAAGTTGTTGAGAACAGATTTATCAAAAGGCTTTTGATCTTACCTGAAAGTGCATCTACCACTGTTGTCCATTCTGAGTTAGGTTTGGAGTATGTTGAGGACCGCATTGGCCTTGCCCCATTGTTGTTATGGGCCAAGGTTTGGCTTTCAGCTGAAATAGACTTCACAAGATCTATTATTAGAGATTGTCTTACTATGGTAAATGCTGAGAAGAATCCTTGGCTTAGCTACCTGAAACGAACGTTCTATGAAGTAGGCTTAATTGATTTCTTTGATGGCCCTGACAGAATTCCCCCTCAAGCAAAGCTCATAATTAGATTGGCTTATTTTACACAGGCAAGTTTCCAACACCAGCAGTTGCTGAGTCAGCAGAGAGTGATGAACTTTGTAAATGTTAGTTCCTTGATCAATCAGCAACCATTTTATTGAACTTTTACTCTGAATCCGTAATATAGATTTTACCTTACTAGGTTTCATTTGGGCACATTGCAGCTTTTGGTAGCCTCCCGCATCAATGCGGCGGGCCTGATAATCTTATGCTATGTCCTTGTAATAATATGGCTAAACAAACCACTTTGCACTTTATTCTGTTTTGTGAACTTTATAAAATATCAAGAGCAAAATTTTTGTTGCCATTGTTGAGGGCACACCACCCTTGTTCTTATGGAGAAGGTTTTAGCTATCTGTATGCATTGAACTCTATTGATATCTGTTCTGCCATCTTAAATTATGTAAGAGGGGTGCTGGTAATTAGAAAGCAGAATGGAGGCATAGTTTATGGTTCTAGTATTTGCCTTTTTAAAGAATTTATAATTGATTTTTTTCCTATTTATATTTCTGAGTCTATTGATGTAATATTGCTGAATAATGTACTTTTATTCATTTTTTTACTTTGTGCTCTTATGATTTGCTTGTTACATTAAATAAAGCTTATTTGATGATGTTGATGATGAGATCATGTATGCATTATTAACTAACCCTCTTCCGTATCACGTTTCTTACTGGAATTAGGATTATTTGTCCCATCAAATAAGGTTCACATTCTTAATCTCCAAACACTTTTAAAGTATCCCAATAAAACCTTCCTTTTCATGGAGTATCTAAAACCAAGCTTTTCACCCACAGATCCTCTTTTATGAATTTAGTGTAGAAGACAGGAGTCACTGTTTAGCTCTGATATCAGCTTCCACAATTATGTACTCTTATGTTCCTTGAAGGTGTCACACCCACATCTCTGGGTTGCACCTTTGCAGGCTTGGTAGTCTGTGATTAGGAATGTGTACAGATTGTTGCTTATAATAAATATGGGGCTTTTTTTAAAGAGACAGTGTTTTAGTCAATAACATGTGAAAGCTCTTTCTGGAAGTCCTGACCATAAATGTAAGTTAAATAAATCTGGTGTAAGTTATTTTTCCATATAATAACTGTGAGTATCTATTTTCAATTTTCTGAGTATCTGGGTCCGTCAACAATCTCTTTTCCCTCTCCTTGCCTCTGCACCGTTTCCATTATCTCTGCTCTCCTATGGTATACTATTTTATTATGAGCACATCTATTGCCTATACTCTCATTGATCTCCCAACCCTTCTACTTTCTCATTTCTTCTCTTTTCCATGCTTGACTTTGCCACCTCCTTCACTACTAAAATTATCAGTTTGTGTTTCTCCTCCTCTGCTATTACGTATCTTCTTCATCTTTTTGCCTTTCTTTCTCCTTCTCAGTCCATAACCTGTTTGTACAAATCTAACCCTGCTACTGACCCTTTTAAAATTCTCACTTGATCTCTAAGCACCATTTTTGGGTCCCACATAGTGTAATACCTTTTCAGCTTCTTTATTAGAACCTGCCTTTCACGCAGTCTTTTAGTAACATGCATTGCGATATCAGAACACAACTGTAAGAAGTTATTACAGTCCTGCAGAAGTGTCATTTTCTTTTTGCAGGAGACTAGTGATGTCAGACGTAAGCTCACATAAGAAAATTAGAATGTGCTTATAAAGGGATTGCATGCTTCCATGTATACTTTTATTATAAACCAGTTATTATGATGAGCACGGTTTTCGGAACGCACTAATAGAGCGTCATCAGTATTGCACAGGGGGTTACGCACCGACTTCAAAGATTTCTCAAAAGATCACCTCACGTAGTGTCTAAATTAGCTCTTGGATATTAGTAGCCTATGTAATTCGTTATACATGGGAAAAAATACCCTCTGCACTACATTATATGAATATTGGGAGTGTGAGGAGTTCTGTGCAATATAGAGAAACGAAGCCGAAGCACAAGTTCCTTTGTAAGTTCATTATTAGTTTAATGTAATAAAAATTTAAAAAAGATGATATGTGTGAAAATATGTAGAAACATGCAGAGATTCTATATTAGTTGGAATTTCCTATAGCATGGAAAAATATTGATTTATTTCCTTTCAATTGATCACTGTTCATTTTAGGAAAAGAAACCAGGTTTGACTCAGTGGATATTACCGCCCGACGTCAACAGCCTTCAGGGAAGCAGGCAAGGGGCTGGCAATGAAACAAGGGGTTAAATGTCAATGGGTTCCTTCAGTGGGATGGAGCCTTGGTGAACCCATTGGTTTTAGGAAGGGGAAGTTAAGGTTTTCTAGCCCCAGAGAACTCAGACATCGATTGGTTTTCCTTCAAGGGTAGTGCAAATGTAAGTGTGTGGATACCACTGCGGAGAGAAGAACATAGCAGGAGATACGGCAAAGTCAGGCCCAGCAGCGATGCACTCTCATCAGATCGGCTAGGCAGGTTGGCCCAAATCTCCCTGTGGTTCTCCAGGTAAAAAGTTTGCTGTAAGTTTCTAAGTAACAGGTCTATCCAGGATGTTAGGAGGAGTACATTTTGACACAGCCAAGGGTACCACTACCTCAGGAACAGCACTTGGGAGGCCAAGTCACACTCCAGCAGAAGCCACCAGAAGGGTCCAGGGCAGGTCTTGTTGGAACTGGTCAGCTGGGCTCTTCATTAAAGGGGATTGTAGCAGCTTGTTTTTTCATTGTAGCTTAACAGGAGCTCAGCCCACGGACCCTTGTAGTCCACATCTCTGTACTGGAAAGAAGTACAAGCAAGCCTAGCCTTTCAGGTCTCCTCACAGGTCTCGAAAGCAGGAGCAGTCATCCTTTTGTCTTGAACAGGTCTAGTAGTGTTCTGACGAGGGTACTGAGGGGTGCCACATTTATGACTGTGTTTGGGGTGACTCCTGGTCCCTTTCTAATAGGGAACAGTTCCCAGGGCTAACCATACCCACTTTTGTAGTAACTGCAAGCAGTTCCACAGTGCTGCTTCTCTCTATGTAAATCCAACATGGCAGAACCTTTCTTCCCCTGTGCAAAGCTCCTGTCCCCACCCTATACTTGTAACCAGGGAAATGAGCAACCACTCCTCTGTAATTACCGAAAACTGGTTTTGGGGGCAGCTCCTCTCCCACTGGAGTTGGGGCCTGCCTAACTAGAGGGGCAAAGGAAGGGAGAGGCCCAGGTGTTAGTTCCATCTGCGTGTGACAGGATAGGCCTCTTTGAAGATAATTAAGTTCTGGGACACTGCCCAGATGGCCATCATGGCAGATGAATGGAACACCTCCCAATGCCCAAGGGCTTTGCCTCAGCTCGGGGAGCATGTTAATACCTCATCAAAGGGGCTATTCAGTTGGAAGTTCATGTAAATGGGCTTCTAGTGCCTTTAGACAGGTAAAAGGTTACTTTTTAAAAGGACATTTTGTAAAATATTTAGAAAAAATCTGGCATTACCAGTGAACTGGGTTTGTAATAAATATTTGTAATAAATATTTTGAAAATTCCAAGGATGAACTTTGTTGCTGTTTCCTATTTGGAGATAATGTTATTGATTTTAATATTGTATCCCAATGCTTCCCTATGAAATAGCTAATGCTGCTACAGTAAAAATAGCTTTTAAGGCCCAGTAGCTGTAAGGACATGATTAACATTATACGTTTTCTTTTCATACTTTTAAATACCATTCACTCTACCTAATGGGCATTTAAGGCCTACGTAGACTTCACTTATTAATGTCTAAAAAAAGGGTTTAGGCGCATCAAAAGTAGCTACTTTGACAGATCAAAATTTGAGTCTTAAAACTGCAGACGCTGCAGTGATAGGCCTACAGTCATATTTGCACTGTCACTCTAGTGGTGGCAAGAAGTGAGCTGCTTTCTCCTAGTGATATTTAACTAACAGGTCCTGGGTATACCTCATACCATATACTAGAGACTTACAAGTAGGATAAATATGTCAATCAGGAATATAGCATATTTTGATGCTGTAGGGGTCAGAACACATGCCCTGGGGCCTGGTTAGCAGAGTCCCTGTGCACATAGTGACAAAACAGCATTAAAATGAAGCAAAAAGATGTGACAATGCCAAAAGAGGCCTTTTCCTACATTTATCAATTATATTAAACGTCCCTAAAAATTATACAAAATGTGTTGCTTATCTTCCATTTAATTCCAAAATTGTTACCATGGTGACCCCCAATGCATTTTGATTATGCTGCTATTTGTCAGGGGAAGGAACACATACCAAATCGCACTTTGTGGAGGAAACAATGGAGGTTTATGATTGACAACAAGACAGTATCATGTCACCCTCACCAACATGCACAACCACATCTACTTTCCAAGGTGCTGAGAGACCTGTGTCCCCTTCAATCTCTAAATCAAAGTGCAATGACTGACATGTCTGTACACGTAAACAATTCCTACCGATGAAGGTTGGTGGCAGGCTGTCATGAGTGGTAGTGCAGAACCGCTAGAGGCACTTTTAAGCGACCGATAAAACACTATTATGTAGCCTACCCATGAACAAGTGAATCGGCGGTCCCTGGATTCACTGTTCAGTCGACAGTATAACCCTAGAAGGAGTCAACCCATTAGCAACAAAAGCCCAAATCCATGGCATCCCTGTTAAGTCACTAGCAATAGTATAAGTGTATTGTATTGGCATTTATATAGCACCTTTTACCCACTGATGAGTTCTAGAAGCACTTTGCTGATAGGTAGCAAGATACTCAGTGGGATACTTATAACATAAGAGACATTTGTTATGCATATTGAGTTATAATTTGTTATGCTGTTCACCACACAATGGACACATAGTTTATAAGTATGTTGCCATGCAATTGGTATGCAGTCTATCATATATAGTTGTCACAAACCGTCACTCAATGTGCCACAAGAGAGATTATTTTTGAGAAGTTAAGCAATCTGTCATGCAGGTGGTCATTCATATAATTGTTCATGCATTTGTGTAGTAATCATGCAAATGGTTATGCAACCAGTAATCCAAGCATATACCTTCCCATATGTTAATAGTAGTAGCAGTGAAATGGTACATAAAGTCAACCCAGAAGTGGCAGAATCCTAGCCTCTGCCAGCGTGTTAAGCTATAAGGAAACCGTCACATGGAATCAACACTCGATTGATACAGTCCTAGTCACTGGAAAGCTGCTAAACCACCAGGAGCTACCATGAGGTCCAAACAAGCTAGACAGAGATATAATGTCAGAAGATGTGGGGTTTTACCTGAGAAGTATTGAATTGTTAGGTAAATGCAATAGTTGGCTGAGGTGACATCTACTAGTGTTTGTAAGAGGAATATGGTAGGTTAAGCAAAGGTGAGGATATAAACTGCGCAAAGAGCAGTGCAAACAGGCAACTAACACCCAAATTGAAAATAACATGCAACTCTTGGCCATCAAGAGTTGGTAGTGCCTAGCAGATTTCAAACTCTGCTTGCTGTGATCCAACCAAGGGTGGCAGATGTGTCAGTCATGGCATGTACTGCTAACAGGAAGTCAGGATAAATTCCAAATACAGTCTTCATGGCCGACAGAAGAGTACCACATTGTGTTCACTGCTCACAGCCATCTAGAGAAATCCCAACTGGGTTCATCCAGGAGGCAGAGATAAATAGAACATAGGGTGCACTGGTTACAGGCAGCAAGTAAATGCTAATTGGGCTCATTCAGAAGCAAGCAAAAGAGGGGCAGCACATGGTGTGCACAGGTTAGAGACAGTCAGATCAATGCAATTTGGCCCAACCAGAAGAGACCGAGGAAGCACTGGTCCACAAACTATCAGTATATTGTCAGAAAATGGTTCAATTATTCCAGGCGCTTTCTTGGTAGCAGATGGGGATTGTTTTTTGTAAGTCTTAAATATGGTGCCTCTTTTTTTTCCTTTAAGAGGTGTGACTTGCCATTGGAAAGCAAAGGTACCGGTCCCAAGACCTTCAAGATCCTAATAGGCACAAACAAGGTGGTCATTTCAGGGAGTTGCCCTTTCCCTCAGTACCTGTAACCACAGGATGCCCAGTAGATAGGATGTCATGGTGAATTAGAAAAAAAGGCTACAACATTGCCACAACATGCTCAGATAGGTCAGGCTACCCAATTGCAACAAAGCCCAGCAGCCATGTAAGGAAACTTCACTTTCAGGAACATCTCCTTTCCGAGTAAAATCCCAATAATATGGCACAGAAAAATGGATTCAGCAGAGAAAGCAAAGGAATAATTGTTTATTATATAAGTGAAAACCACAAACAACATGCATATTTACCCCCTGAAACGGTTAGGACCCGGAAACAGGGAAATCTTAGTAGAATTGATGAAGATAGATGTTTACTCAGACTTGTCCTTTTTATGTTTTAAAAAAAAAAAAAATACGTAAGTTATTTCCATTTAAGAAAGGAGCTGATGAGCATCAAAGAGGTAATCATGTGTGTACTTAGACTGTTAATTTGCATATTATCCACAAATACCAATTTAAGAAAAATCTGATGGTAAAAATATGGAAAATATTCAAATCTGATTGGACATGAGAGCTTTTTCTCATTGACCATTCCAGTATTCAGGGGTCCTAGGCAGATTCACACTTTCTATTAGGCTGGCAATAATAGGAACTTTTTTGTTGTGCATGTCGTTATGCAATGCAGGGGTTCCAAGGCTATTTGTGGATCCTGGGCTGTAGAAAACCAGTTGTAAACATTTTAAGTGGATATGGCAAATATTCTCTTAGGGAAGGGAGGATACCAGGAGATTATGAAGAAGTAGTGTGTACCCTTTAAAATAAACAAAATGTTTTTCACCACAGTAACCATGCATTCATACCAAAGACTCACATATAACTATGTTCACAATTTTGTGATGCCCTGAACCTGTGAATATTGTCTTAGGAGGATGTGAGGGTTGCAGAAAGGCTGAACCTACCCAACACAAAAATTGCCTTGAACGATTCACAGCTGCTGAAGGTGACCCGCCAATCTTTTAGAACCAAATTGTCCTCACAGACTAAAAAAAGTAAGTCGGTGCTCTACTGATTCTCCTTTAAATCTGAAAATTTGAAGAATCAAATGTGCTGAAATGTAGCAGACTCTGCAGCTCATACTTCTTAAGCATCCTTGAGAACATTGGACATAGGTGGATTGGACTCCAGATTTGTAGATAGTGGAGAGAAGCCCAGCCATTAGTGTATGTATGCATATGGACGGTATGTGAGCATATATGTCTGCACGTAAGCTTGTGATCCAAGCATAGCTGGAGTGAAAAGCAGGCAAAATTGTTTGTGTAAGCCCACTATCGCATCTTTCCTGTGCCTCCAATGTATGCACAGCTCTAGTCAAGCCAGGATAAATGCCAGTTCTTTAGGAGTGACAAGGAGGCCTCGGATCTGTGCTAAAGCTTTAGCAGTTCACCCTCTGCTGCTCTGGGATTGTAGAGTATTGTAGAGTGCCAGCGGCTGGCTCTTAGCAACCTACTGATGACCGGTGTCACAAACCCCAGCCTGAGACTCACAACCCCAAGCTGAACCTCCCTTCAACTCTCTCTGCATCTTTAGGACTGCCTGTGTCTGCAAATAAATGCGCTAAACGCTGAAAGGAAGTCGCATGATACTCCTGTCTCTACAGTCCTTCTAGTCAACGTTTTGAGATTGTAACAGCATAAAGGCATGGAATAGATTGAGTCATACAGAGACAACTACAATAGGCTGCATGTTGATTGCTCACTAACAGCAGAGCCATTCAGCCTTTTGCAGATGTATTTCACCATCGTGGCAGAGAGCAAAGTCACCTCTCTCCTGTTTCAACAGCAGAACCACCTCTTACGTGCCTCAGTGAGCACAGCTGTGTCACACTTGTCACAGTGAGTTTGTTTTGGCAGATCAATCTCTTGCTTTGCCGACTCATATTTTAGGTATGTACCTGCCAGATTATATGTCGTTCTGTCTGCCTATAAATTAAGTCTATCTGCTGGTCTACATCCATCAATTCATCCAGTGGCGTAACGAAACATGAGGGGGCCCCCCTGCAAAGTGCTTGGAGGGTGCCCACTACTCTCTGGACCTAAGCAGGAGTTCTCAGACCAGGGACCTGCTGCTGGTGCACAGTGCCAGAGGGGCCCCTTGGAGCTCAGGGGCCCCCTAGCTCCACAGGGGCTGATGGGGCTTTAGTTACGCCACTGTATTCATCTATCCTAGGGAGACTGGAAGAAGAACTCTGATGAGATCAGAACCTGGAAACAAGAGACATGGTGGAAGGAGAACCTCGGAGACGGATATGTGGCTTGTTTCCACTCCAATAATTAACGCGCTACAGAGACAATTACAGTTAAGGTGCAGAGAAACACATTTAGGCAGCTCATTCAGAACCTGTTGCACATATGCATATGCAAGAGAATCAACACCTGAAAAACTGAGTAGAAAATTAACAGGGAAAAAAACACAATAACAACCACTAGACGCTAATACCTTCCATTCAATGGTTACCCATAATGCATGAGCTGATGTCTGGTGGCCTGAAGTTTTTCTTTAGCAATGTGCAAGCTAAGGTACAGGGTAGAGTCCAAAGGGAAATCTAGAGACCTTGCAGAATCCATCTATGTAGGCACAATTTTGACTTTTCTCTGTTTTCACGCAAGCATCAATGTCAGGAATCTATATTCAGGTAGTGGTTGTTGGCCAGGCATGACAGTAAAAGTGCTGTTAGGTATCATTAGTAAACTAGTGAGTGGACACCCCACACGAAGCCATCAGATCTCCCAGTGGCTTCATGCTTTTTTTTAAATATATTATTTATTACATTTTGGAAAGGAGCATAGCATAAATTCGATATGAAGTTGCCATAAATAACTTTATCACATATCATGTAAAGTCCTAAATTGAAGATCGAGTCATGTAACAAAAAGGATTGCAAATGTTTCTATTCTTGAAACCCGGGTTACTGTGTTACAAAAAAAGGGGGAAGAAGTGAAAGATATTGACAAGGGTGCAGAGAATAATGACTGCTCACGTATCGGAAGTTAGCCTGAGATGCCAAATTATCAAAAGGGGTATTAAGACCCTGTCTGGCAAAAAGAGTATGTAATAGGAAAGGTTCCATATGAGTTATCCCGAGTATAAGTCCCCCAAATATCTCTAAAAATCCCTACCTAATCATTTAGTTTGTAAAGCAAGCGTTCGTATAATGCCATTTACATCCTAGCTTCTGGCCACCTCCTCGAGAGGTGGAGGCAAGGGTGATTTCCAGTGTCCCAGGATACGTACCCGAGCGACCGCCAAGGCTGCGTCCAACTATCTCTTTTTGTGGTTCATGAGTCTGGCGACACCATTCGTATTCCATAAGATGACTAGTTCGAGGGGGAGACCATTTTCAGCTCGGTTGTTCTTTTGAGCTGCGCCCAGAGAGAGTCCCAAAAGGATTTCATCAATGGGCATAACCAAAGGATATATACCTGTTGCACTTCAGCATTGCCAGCAAGTGAAATTTGGCAATAGTTTGGCTCTGTAAGGTTTCTCTGGGGACAAATGGCAGCCAAATATAATTTTACAGTACCTGAACTTTAATTTTGATTCTTGTAGGTTCTTGTCATGATTACGCAATTAGGGGCATATTTATGAAAAAGTAATGCAGCGCAGCAAGCCACCTTGCTGTGCTGCATTACAATGAAAGGGCAGGAATGCGCCGTATTGATCACAATACTGCGCTCTCCAGCCTTTTCCCAGCACTGGTGCACAATGGCCTGCCTAGTGTCAATGCAGGCACCCTTGCACCATGGTACAAGGGTGCCTGCGTTGCTCACATAGAAAGAGGAAGTGATGATGAGGAATAAAGATATTTCTCCTCGTTGCGCCTCACCTGGGAAGGTGTTGCATTTTGGCTCATTCCCAGGTCCACCTGTACTAGTAAATCTGGGAATGCGTCAAAATCAATGGCTGTTGCATGGGAACACACACGCAACGCCCATAGAACCCCTCCTTTGGGCAAAGAAACACAATGCAGTGATTTGCACTGCATTGCATTTCTGCAGATTTATCAAACCGCCTAGGGCCACACAAAGTGGCCTTGCATGGCTTGAAAAATTGCATTTTGGGGTTGTGTATTACATGCACCATGTTGCGTGGTATAAAAGCGACACAACCCCTACAGAAATATGGCCCTAAGTCTTCCTAGTTTTCATTTGTGTATGTATTTTTAAGGTTTCTGCTGCCACTTGAAATATACGAAATTGGCAGTGGGTTTGGAATAAAAACCATCTATCATGGTCTTTTATAGGCCGAAGGCCAACTGTGTGTTCCCTGCCAATTATTCAAATAAAATTGCAGAGTGGAACCCTCTATGTTAAAGGGCTGTTTCCCCAACATGTTGAATAAGCATGTGCAGGGTTGTAGATATCTCCATTTTTGCTCAGGTATTTATGTTTCTGAAACCACGCTTTAAGAGGCGTCAATGTTTGAATTGGTCAGATCGTCCATTGGTAGTCATTGAGTATAAAGTATCCGAAGGCCCTTTGCAACTTTTGGAATATAATATTCCATTAGTACCCCATCAGTTGTCACTAAGTCAGAACTAAAATTGATATGCTAAATGTAAGAGATATTGGGCCACATAGTAAATTTCCATTTTTGACAGGCTAAGATATCCTGATGTTGTAACGGCGTGGAGATTTGATGGTGCAAGTCTGCCATATGTCGTCCTTAATTTGTTTTTCTCAAATGCTGGTAGGGTATGCTTATGGGGAGCATGTTTAAGATATAATTGTTTTGGAGTTTGACCACATTTGTATCATCTGCACTCTGCCCCATAGGGAAAGCAAGAGCCTGTCCCATTTCAAAAAGTCCAGATATGCCTGGAGTTCTTTGGTATGGTACCATTCCATGTCTTCACTATTTGATTTGATTGGGTGAGAAAAATATTTTGAATTAAACTTCCAGATTCAGGATGAGATTGTTAATGTGAGGAGCTAAAATGTAATTATTTATTAGCTGCGGCGGCCAACTCTTCAAAAATTGAAAGGTTGTGGAAATTGTTGTGAAATGGTGTGCAAAAGAGTTCTTGCTGATACACCCTGTTCAAAAGATGAGTCACGAGGATAAATGTCCTGATAGGTGAAGTTTAAATATTTTTCTGAATGTGGGAAGTTAATGAAGGAAGATATTTTTACTTTGTGTTTGAGAAGGGCAATTGGGAAAGCACAATTCGAAGTGCTATACTCAACAGATTATTCAGCCTGACCACGCTTTTAAAGAGTTTACAACAGTATTGTACTCTTGACCACTCTTTGGGTAGTGTTTTTTTTTTCCATTGGCCATGAAGATAACTTATCAAAACCTCTTTACTGTATTCTATGTGCCGTGAACCAATAGCAAGAGCCAGCTATTTCTAATAAAAATATCCGTTTTCTGTATGTTTTCTGCAAGTCATTAAAGTCACCTGTAAACGTTTTTTGTTTGGCCGGATGCCGGATTTGAATTAATTGGTATTTAATAGGACCAGTTGTTTTTTTAAATTTATTGTTACTTTATTTCAGTCAGCTGACCATAAACGTACAAGAGGTAAAAACAAACACATTACAAACAATAGGACATGATGCAAGTAAAATGTAAAGTAGATTACAAACAGGGACGTGTAAATAGAATTAGAACATTGGAATGTTGGGAGCTCCATTGAAAACAATGGAGTAGCTCTGGGCTTATAATGGCTGGTATAAGCCCAGCGCTCCAACATTCCAATGTTTGTCTTTTTGTTTCTCCATTTTTAATTTAGAAACATTCTACCCTTAGTGGGTGGAATGCTTTAATAGCCTTTATAGCCCTTCTGCCTCAGGCTATACCGGTTGTTAAGGGCTCTCTCCTCGCTATAGGCCCTTGCCTGCGGCTCGGGCCTATAACTCGGGATCAGGGCCTTTAACAGCCGGTATAGCCCTCGGCAGCGGGCTATAAGGCTATATTATAGTGCAAATGTTGGTATCTAATGGACAACATTAAATCGTATCCATAGATGAAAGAGTAGTGGGTTCAGCTTAGATGGCTGTTGTAGTCTGGGCCCCATACCTAAAATGGATAAGTTGAATGTCAACGAAGGCAATGACCAACTTTTGGACCTCTGTAGTTTGAGTTGGCCAATGCCCCTTGTTATCTATCCAAGCAGCAACAAATGCAGTAAAAGACAACATCAATAGGCAGTACATCGAGGGCACATAAAACTTGGGAATAGTTTTAAAAAGTGCTAGCGCAAAACAGGTAAAGTGCATATGAGAAAAACACCATAGTAGCGACAATAGAAATTTAAAAATAATAGCGCTAATCCCAATAAGGGGAAGGTTAAAATGCATAGAAGCGCTTTTTCAGTGGAGATTAGAAAGGTCTATTTCTGGTTCTCCAAGCTGAAACAGATATTTCCTAAGGTCAAAGAACAACACACCTTGAAGTGTCAGTTGTAAAAACCCTAAGGGCAGTTGGATAATGTGGTAAACCAAGGTTGAAGTGCAAAAGCCGAATCCATTAGCGTCTATATTTTATTTTGCATAAATCCACTAGCTCTGCTCCATACAGTGCAGCTGACTGGGATTTAGCCCTATATACCTTTAAAGCTAGAGAGACTGGCTTGACTTGTGATGATCTATACATTTTTAAGATGGCAGCAACTCTACAATGAACTATTAGGTTGCTTTTAGTAACTGTGGAGTCCATGTAAGTGTGTTACTAACCCTCAAAGTTAAATAATCAAAGGTTTTTACTGATTCAAGGGGAGCATTTCCCATGCAAGGTTACTGGCTCTATTTTTGTATGGTCTATATACCATGTATTTGGTCTTTTGAATGTTTATTTCCAGCTTTCTTTCAGTGCAGAATTTCTGGAACTTAGGCAAAAGATTTTGAAGGCCAGAAGGTGTCCTTGACAAGAGCAAGGTGTCATCCACAAAATGGAATGTGGGTACCTTTTTACCACCCAGTTTTTGGAGCCTTAATTCTGCCATAGTTGAGATAATCAATGATCCTGTTGATATATAGTGAGAATAAAGTAGCGGCCAAAACACAGCCTTGGCGAACTTCCCTGCGATCGGTATTGGGTCAGGAAGCTTACCTGAACTACCCTATCTAAATTGGGCATAAGGAGATTGGTGGAGCCTTACAGTAGTGCCTAGAATATGACAGGGGACCCCATTACACTAAGAACTTCTCATAATATATTTCTGGGTACCAGATCAAAGGGAGCTTTCAAATCCACGAAGGCCACAAACAGGTTGCCTTTTGCAGAATGATTTATTTCCAAATAATGAGAGAGAATCTGAAGGTTTGATCAATGGTGCTGATCTTCCGACGGAAACCTGCTTGAAATGAAGAAAGGATTTTAGAGTCATCCATCAAGTTTTCAAGAAGCTGGGAACAAAAACTCTTTTGTAAGTTGTCCAGAAGGCTAACGGGTCTTTAGTTCCTTATGTCATTCCTTTCACCTTTGTTGTACATTGTGATGATAAAGGCCCCAGCTCAATAAGGAAATAGACAATATCTATGTCCATTCCCATATCCAGCAAAGTGGGCTGCAACTTGGATCTGTTTACTCTGTCAAAGGCAGAGGACAGATCCATAAATGCAATAAACAGTGACCCCGGTCTCACCATGGTATACTTGTAATTCACAAGAAAAGATTTAAGTATTGAGCACACATGCCTCAACCCGGGCGTAACACAAACTTCATGTCTGAAAGAATGTAACCATCCTCCGCCCATGACAAAGCTCTGTCCAAAATGACCCTGCCCATCACATTAACTACCGAGTCTATCGAAGAGATGGGCCTGTAACAGCTCAATAGAACTCTAGAGACCTTCTTGTATACAGGGATGATGATGGACTGAGACCAGGAGTCCGGGAGACCTGTACGTACTGCCAAATTAAACAAACTGTTTAAAATCAGGATCCACAGCTTAGGTGACGGCATCTTAAACAAATCGGCAGGAATCCCATCGAACCAGGGGCCTTAGGACCTGTCATATATCCTGTAGCTTATATGAACTCATCAACATTAAATGTTAAATTACATTGGTAAATGATCTGAGAAATGCCAACCAGTCAGGATAATTTCTTTTGCACCTGCAACATTCCAGGATGTTAATCTGAGGGGACTAGCGATGGAATCTCCATAAATTGTATAGTTTTCCGGAATTTCAGTGATGCTACAGAGATCATTCCCTGGTGTGGTGACATTTACAAAATTCAATGTGCCCCTCCTGATGGCTAGCAGCTCTATATCCGCAGAGGCGGGTACCCCATTACATGTCCCCCTGCTTACAGTCATCTCAGACTGGCCACCAAGCCTGTCCCTGTTATTAAGACAGTCAACAGAATTATTAGCCAAAATATGGGTCATCTCTCCTCAAAGTCGAGATGTTCTTTACTCTGCAGGACCCCTTGTTCCGCTATCTGAGTTCACATCCTTCTAGCCCCTATCCCAAGGCTCTCCGTAATGGACTGCTTGTTATAATTGGAACCATGCAGTCAATCAAGTGCATCTGCCCCCAGAACCTCAAATCTATTGGCGGTAGGTATAACAAAGTTGCTAACATTAAATGGCCTCATAACCCCATTGCAGGTGCTTTTAGTGCTGTCACTGGTCCACAATTGAGTCTGTTCTGCCAAACATCGATAGAAATATCCTAAAGGAAAAGCCTGGATAATATAAGGATGGACAAGTTGCCTGGCAAGATTCAAAACCTTTTAGACAGCTCTGGGACAGTCAACATTAATGAGTACACAATCCCTGTTAAAGGTCCTGTGAGTTGGTCCAACCCAGTCCGCCCTCAGAGCCATGATAAGCCTATTGACCAAAGTACTCCCTTCATCACCCAATTGGGGAAGCCAATTGCCAACTTTGTTTCTCAAGCTGGGATAATCTTCTCTAACCCCTTGTTTCGAAAAGGGGACCCCAGTGCGTATCACAACACAAGGGGCTGAGGCAGGAGGAAGACTAAGAACAACTCAAGAGGGTGCAGGGCCATCTTTACTGCTTGTGGCACCCAGCTCCCCCTGGGGTAAATTATATACTGGGTTACACCTATGACCTCCTAGATGAGCCAACGACTTTGAATGCCCTAGAACACCAGGCCGTGCAGACTGAGTCGGCAAATTCTTCTCACAATCAGATACTACTAGACTGGAAGGTGGCAAAGTGAGGAGCAGTGGAATTCCATCATTGGGTAAACGTGTTGAACCCTGTACAGGTTCCCTCACAATCTTCTTCCCTGTCCCTCCAGAAACATGACTCACAGGACCAGACACTAAACCTGGTATAGACATGTTGGCTTTACAAAAAATATTTACATTTTTTAAGCTGCCTTCAATAGATGACAGCTTCTCTAGCCTTTTACCAACTGCAGCCTCTATCATTGACTGGCCCTTAGGAACAAATTCATCAAATTTAATATTAACAGTATGATCTTTAGGCAGTTTATGAGTCCTTATTATGAGTGGCCTGGTAATTGGTGAAATATTTATTGTACCTGATAAAAATGCACCTGATAAAAATCCAACTCCGTTAATTCATAATTTATCCAATTTGAGTTTTTTTGGAAACAACAATCGGATTTTGGTGATTTCTGCACCAAAATCCGTATGTTTCAGTAAATACTAGGAATTTATTTCCCCAACTTTATCACAAGACTCATAATTACGCTTATATCGCAATTTACCGGGCCACTCGTAATGAGGATCCTAGATATAGCTATTTTGTGTCTCGTAGTGTAAGTCTGCGAGGTTTGGAAATAAGCGCCATAATGTCAAACTGTATGACTTCACTAAGGGACTTGGCTGAATAATGTTCTTTTGATAGTGCGCTTAGCGATGGCCAGCTAATTACAGTGTGCCTTGGCATTTCCTGCTTTCAACCGAACCAGCGCCTCCAGGAAATTACCTCGCTTCTCTGCAACTTCCAAATTACTAAAACCATTTTCAAGATACCCAAAAAGAAAAATTGTAGCTCTTCTGAAACGAAATGAAAATTTGGGCTTCACAGTAGATTATGTATCTGTCCCGATCGCTCAAGCAGCTACTATGCTCACAAGGGTAAAAGAGTAAAGACTCCTACAAGACGGACAATTATTTGGATAATTTATAAATGCAAGGAAGAAGGCAATTTCAAGAAAAAGTTCATTGCTGAGTTGTTGTTTTTTTTTCCTCTCTTGGAATCCTAACGATACATTTGGCACAGGAAAGACGCCTGAAATATAGTGTGATCAATACTGGAGTGCGCTACCCTCCTTGGGATTAATTGTTAAAAGCTAAGGGGGGGGGATGCTATCCATTTAAATTTAAAGGCATTTAATTCGGTGGCTCATTGATTGTCCATGCTCCTCTTCCGGTTTCGAACCTGGTTTTAAAAAGAGTCTAAACGTCTCTTTTATAAATGTGTGATACTGTCTTTCTTTTTTCGTGCTCATGTAAGTATCTGGTGTCTTTGCTGTATGGTGCAATAACCTTTCCAGAAAGTTGTGTATCCTGGGAAAAGTGATGCTCTGAAAATGTACAGTGCGTGGAGTGGTCCATCAACCTGCTGTGTCTGCTAAGCCAATGGTACGGAATTGCAAGGCCACAAGCTCTCTAATCTTAATCAGAGCTTCCCTTTGAGAAGGTAAAATCAAGGCCGCTTTAAGGCTATGCGACTGGTGCAGAACTGACCTGGGGAGGGGGTCTTGACCTCAGGGGTGGCGCTATGTTTAGCCATAACATACGATTTAAAAGCACCTGCTGCTGAGTTCCTTGCACGCCCAGACATCAGGCAGCAATAAAAATGTCAAGACAATTCTTGTGAATAATGTTCCTGCTAGGGAGTGATAGATCGGAGTTTTGTCTAGTGGCAGTTTTGACGCTGTAGAGTAGTGCAGAGGATTAAAATGCCTGCTGCAAAGAAAGGGTACCGTGCAGACCACAGATCAGTATTTTATGTGGATGGCTTAGTGGAATACGGCTTTTGTCACAGAGATCCTTTTGTTACAGCAGTTCATAGGATACAACTCTAATATAGAACAGTAACTGTTACGAACGGTCATCAAAGAGTTACATGCAAACTGCATATAATAGGTTAGGGCATTATGTGTTTTCCCCCCAGTCTTTCATTATCTAGTCCTAATGTTGCTAAAAAGGGTTTTTGCTTGGATAAATGTACATTCTTATTAGTAAAGCCAGCCTTTACCAGAGCTTTAAAAAAATGAAATGTAAGTGAGAGAGAGGCTATGAAGAGATGAGGGGCACTACCGGTGGTAGTGAGAGAACCAGAGGAAGAGGTCATGGGGGGGTCGCAAAAGTTATAGTTGCACCAGGTGCCCCCAGCGCCAAATCCAGCCCGGGGAAAAATTGTCTATTTTTCAGAGAAAGGTGTGCAGAAAATAAGGGTCCTACGATTATGGGTGTTGGTAATTATTTCTCCAGGTGCCAAAAAGTAATATGTGGTTATATCTGAGGGGCAAATAGGGATGGGCAGGTCTTTTATCCCACCGGGCATTTCTTCTGTGGGTTGCAACCCTTGGAGACTGGTTTTCAAAGCCTAGGGCAGGCCTGCTGCTTCTGCCACTATTCCCAGCTCTCAGAGGGTAAGTGCAGTAGGCAGAGGGAGGCTTCAAAAGAGAAGGAGAAAGAGAGGGTGTGATGGGATGGGGAAGGGAAAGAGAAACAGGTCAGAAAAGGAAAGGAAAGAGAAAGAGGAGAGAAGGTGACAGAGAATGAATGGATGGATGGAAAGAGAGAGATTGTGCGAGGATACAAAGGGAATGGGCTGATTTGAGTTTTTTTGCTAGGGCTGCTTTTTGCTCCCCATTCCGGCCCTGGAGCCAAGGCGGGGAGGCTTGCGAAAAAATTAAAAAACAGCAACAAAAGCCTTCTAAAGTTTATGGGCTTCAAATTTCAGACACAACAAATGGAGAATGTGATGGTCACTCCTCCCACAAAAACTCCATGGAAAAATTTAAATCCATTTAGAAGTAGAAATATAACTGGATAGATTTGAAAATTAACTACAAATATTCTAGATTTCAGAGGACTCTCTGAAGAAACTTTTCAAATACATGTTTTAATAAATTTATGGAACATGCATTTTGACTCATTGATTTATTTAATGATGATTTCACGTTTCTCAAAATATGGGAACGTAAATGTTTTTATGGAATTGATAAATTAGGAGCATGCCTATGGGCTTTGTTCTTTGTACAGAAATAGGATATTGACTATTCGTTCATTAGGATGGTGGCGAGGAAATACAGTTTTTTCCTTTTTACTTATTCATTGTCTATTTGTATTGTCTGCTTGCTAACAATGTGTTAAAAAAATATATAAAAATGACTCATTTTGAAGGAGAAATCACTCATCATCTTAGCCCTAGGTCGATTGGCCTTAGTTGTTGGTTTTGGGATTTCCCAACAATAACTTTTAGAACTGTACTCGCTGAAATTGCATTTAATGCAACACATGTTGATGTTTTTTTATTTTTACGAAACAATAGCATTCCGAGTAATATTAATGCTATTCCATAGCAATCTGATCAACATTTCCATTAATTTATCAATCAAAATCAAGCATGAAAAATAACTAAGGTGCATGGACATCACCCAATAAAATATTTAATTACGGAAAAAATAATTGAGACTGTGTGATCGCATCACATGAGGCACAGAAAGTGTTCCTAGAGTGCAAGAACCGCATTTCATCTCCAAAGGCTACAACTGCTCTCTCACATAAAGGTTTCTGCAGTGCTCTCGCCCATCACATGCCAGCAGCACGTCATCCAGCGGCGTCACAAAGGCCCCTGCAGCCCCCGCGGTGCGGGGGCAGAAGCTCCAGGGGCCCCCCTCAACCCAGTACCCTGGCTGGAGAGCTCCTGAGTGTGGTCAGAGGGGGCCCCCTTCATGTACTTGGAGGGGGCCCCTCTCGAGTTTCGTTACGCCACTGCTCAGCGGGCCTAACTTGGTCCCTGTATCCGGCCCACATTCCATCGCAGTTGACCTGAACTTGTGACTTTGTCCCAGTCTGGCACGACAACATAACTACAGTTGGCACTTTGTACTTCTAAGCAATTAATACATTAAAACCTTAAAAATTGAATATCTCTGCTTCTACAGATTGGATTTTTGTCATTTTGGTCTCAAAGTGTTTATTGCAATTTACTCTATTGTTCTAAATTGGTGTTGAATTTTTCTTGTACTGTGTTTTCCCCCTATTTGTTTAAAGTGCTGCATAACCACTTTGCAAATAGTCTTTAAGTAATGCCTGACTGCTTTGTGCCAAACTACCAGAGTAGAACACAGGTTAATTTGGGGTTTGCTTGTGTTTCAACCAGACAAGAATTGTGGTTGCCGCTTGAGTAGGGTTTCACTCCCCCCAACCAGTTACCCAATTTCCTACACTGAGCCACTAACCACTTCCAAACAATATTCACAAACTGTGGAGGTAGAAACCTACTGAGGATCCTGGATGAGGTCTCAGACACCCTCATTCCTGATAGGTGACTTACTGCAAAGCACAAAGGGTGAGGCCCACAGGAAGCCTGTGTCCTGTTTGAACAGGAACTTGAGTATCGACTTGCAGCATACTGAGAACCTGCAGGCAATAGTTATGTCACAGTACATCACTATTCCCATCTTTCTAATGTTTTGGGGGTGAGGTACAACTGGTGGTAGGCAAGGAATGGCTGGAGGGAGAGGAGGTGTGACAGGCTGAATGGTGGCCAGGTGAGATTGGTGGGTGATAAGAGTCTGAACAGCTGCTGCACTGTAAAAATGGGGTTGCAGAAGCTGACTGTTAGCCATTTTCTTGCCACCAGTGAAATGAAATCTCTGTGAGAGAGAGAGGCCAGTAGCTGTCACCACATGTAAGACTAACTCCACTGGGCATAGTCATCCGATGAGCCCCAACTCCATTATAGAATATTGTCACCCAACGAACAGTGTGCCAAGTGCTACAGTTTACCAAGGCCTTATGAATTGGCTGGCCATACAAATAGTTCACTGTGTTAAAAATGATTGATGACATTAGAGTTGAGCTAGACATCAAAATCTTGCCCATTGCAGTGAAAAACTCTATTTAATACTTCGTTTATTTCATTTCATGTTTTTACAACAATATAATATATAGCCGTTGTTGTAAGTCGTTGGCTCATCTAGGAGGTCATAGGTGTAACCCAGTATATAATTTACCCCAGGGGGAGCTGGGTGCCACAAGCAGTAAAGATGGCCCTGCACCCTCTTGAGTTGTTCTTAGTCTTCCTCCTGCCTCAGCCCCTTGTGTTGTGATACGCACTGGGGTCCCCTTTTCGAAACAAGGGGTTAGAGAAGATTATCCCAGCTTGAGAAACAAAGTTGGCAATTGGCTTCCCCAATTGGGTGATGAAGGGAGTACTTTGGTCAATAGGCTTATCATGGCTCTGATATATAATAATGACTGAATTATAAATAAATTTAAGTTAAATATCATTAGCAAAGAGCCCTTTCAATTTTACTAAGACCTAAATTCTTAGACAGTAAAAAATAAAACTGACAGTAAGAAATCGAAATAGACAAAACAAACCTCAGAGTTATGATCATCAAATTTATTGTTTGTAAATATGGGGAAATGCAAATTTTTGCTATGGTAGCCCTTTTTGTAAACATATTTGAACCTCCACAGTGGCCTGCTAATCAGGAATCAACCACTTGTGATCTCTTTACTTTGATTTTGTTTACTATTATAAATGTGTGTAACAATCGGATTGCAAATCAAATGTCTTTGAAGCTGTGCAAAGTGTCATAGAGACGGCATGCTTTCTCTTATCTACACATATAACACACCACCAGCATTTTAGGGCACAAGCTGTGCTTGCTGTCAACATGCAGGACATATTCACTGTATAGAACTACGTAGAAGTAGAGCAACAGATGATGTGGAATCCCCTCTACCTAAATGTTTCAAAAACTGAAATACTGACCTGTGGTGAAAAATTAGGAATATAAGTCCTTCTGGTCAGATGAACTAGGAATGCAGCCAAAAACGTCAAAAAGCACAAAAATCTTGGAATTTTTTATGGCTCTTCACTGTCATGAACAATCAGGTGGGCAGATTGTCCCAATCAACCTTCTTCAGAATCAAAACATGTACATGTATGTGACACTATCTAGGATTGCCTCAAAAGTTAAAACTAACAACATCACTCATCCTGAACAAGCTTGGCTATGTTAATGAACTGTACCACAACATTCTATCTCAACTACTGAAAGGATAGAAGGAATCCAAAATTCAGCAGCAAGACTACTTCAACATGTAAATATACAAACCCACATTTCTCTGGTCCTGAAGGCTCTACACTGGCTCAGTATAGCAAGAAAATCATCTTTCAAACTTCTGCCCATCACAAACAGAGCAATGACAAAGAACCAAAGATAATGCAATCAAAAAATCAACATACACTCCCCAAAAAGCTATGTTCCAGACTAGCATCATGCTTAATAATTCCCGCTGACAGGAAGGAAATCATTGGTGGAACAACTCTCTCCATTAAAGCAACAAAAGTATGACATTCCTTTCTTGCACAGAGCGGAGCCACTAAAAATCACTTAGAATTTAGAAGGATAGTTAACACCTGGTTATTCCAAATGTGATCCAACAAAGAATCTGCACATTCTCATTTTCTGCTTACAGACTGATACCCTCCAGGACCCTTTAAGATCAAGGAAGTAAAAAATCAGAAGAATCCTTTCACAAACAATCACTAATATCAAAGAAACTCCATCTCCCTAAAAACTCAACACTCATCCATCTGCCTCAAAAAACACATCATGGAATGATCAATAGAAACACCAGGGATTCTCTACTCTTCAAAAGTGCACCAGACAAGCCTCTATGACCAAAGACTCCTAAATACCACATAACTCAGTGTCCCATATTAAAAAAAGTAACAAGGATCACATGAAACAATTTCAATACAGTTAAATATCGAAGTAAAAAACAGACAGACTGTATGTTATGTTAATTATGTTAATCTGATTTATAAACTGAATGGCTGCCCTTAAGGGCTTCCAGGCGCTGGCACACCAGCTTGGGGCATGCGGACAGATATTTGAATAGCCATGTTTTAAATAGCTTTCAGAACCTCTCAGAGAGGTGCAAAGACTCATAGAACGAGGATCAACACCATCAACAGCCAATCGGAACAACCTGCGGAAGACATGGCCTACAGGCCCGAGCTGCTGGTTTTGCAACTGGGGAACCAGGTTTGAGTCTTGGCCTCGGCTCAACATCCTGTGATTCTTGGCAAATCACTTAATCTCCCCGTGCCTACCAAAAAACTTGTTCTCATGTAAAGTGCTAAAATACCTTCGGGTGAGTTTGCGCTTTATAAAATCTACAAAACAAATAAAAGTAAGACGCAACAGTTTATATGACTGGCCCACAGGTAATCAACGTTCAACCTTTATTTCTTGCTCTTAATAATTGCCAATTTGCAATTTATTTCAATATTCCAAAGAACCATGATTTAAAATTAAACTACCCTGATTTATGGCTAGGCATTATTCTCTCTCATTATTCTCTCTCATACCTTATCATATGAATGATAGTCTCATTTCACACCCTGTGCTGCCTTCCTTAGTACCTCTTAGTGTACTCTATTCTGTCATATGTCCACTGCCTTACACTTTACTATACTTCAGTAAACTAAACATATCCCACCTTGAAAATCATAAACATTCCTTCTGAGTAACCATTCCTGCAATATCTAATTTTCAAAATGTATCTTTGCCTCTACTTATGGGGCCGGAATATGAGGGTATCAAAATACAGACGCTCTCCAGTGCATTTAAAATGGCTTTGTACACAGGCTTCTTGAACCTCCCAAAAATACAGCAAATTTCATTTGTCATGAAGAATTGGGCCTACCTTTCTTAGGAGGGTCAGTTAAAAGTGGCCCGCTTTTGATCTATCTGAAATGTTGGCTAAACAATGAGGCAGGCTTGACGACAGTGTATAGCAGATTGTTTATCTCTCTAAAATGTGTCCAAAATACCATGGCTGCATATGTAAAAACATGTTTTGATAAACTAGGACTACAGGTAATGTAAAAGATATTGTAAAGTCACGTTTCCAGGAATCTTGTGTCAATGATAGATTATAGCCCGCCGTAGCGGGCTATACCGGCTATTAAAGGCCCGCTCCCGCGTTAAAGGCCGAAGGCGAGGGACTTTAACAAGGGACCGGGACTTTAATAGCCGGTATAGCCCTGCTACGAAGGGCTATAAGGCTATTAGAACATTCTGCCACTAGAGGGCAGAATGTTCTAACAAATAAAACAAAGGCTTCTCGAAGCTCGAGGGGATTTAAATCCCCTCGAGCTCCGAGAGGCCTTTGTAAAACATTGGAATGTTGCTCTGCAGGCCTTTACTGGCCCGTAGAAGCAGAGAGCACTCCATTGTCTTCAATGGAGCTCCCAACATTCCAATGTTCTAATATGTGATATGTTGAACCTGAAGACTGTGGAAGCTTTTATCCCCATCGTGACAGTTAAAAGTCTAGAACCGTACTTGTGCTGGCTTGAAAACTCTTTCAATCGTTCACTTTTAACCCTCTTTAGACTTAATCTTATACAATTTAAAGCGGCCTTTCCTATTCGTTGTATTTAGAAACATGATTTGCCACCATGTCTTTGTGAACACGTTTCTGAACATTGCACAAGCCACTTTATTCTTTTTTGTCCCCTTTATGCAAGCCCTAGATCTGCTTTTTTAGTACCTTCATTATGTCAAGCTGGTTATAAACAAATCATGCCTGCAATGAGGTTTTTACAAAGGCTCCCCTCAATCAAGATATGCTCTGGAGTATTGAATTTTTGTAAAGTGTGCTTTAAAAATAAGAAATTGCTATTAACAGCTACATTTTAAAATACATTTCTTTTAGTGTCCTACGTTCGGAGTGTATCACATCAATTTAACATTTTAATGGAACATTATATTTAAAACGGTCTCCGGATACCTATTGATGCGTTTTATTTATGTATGTTGTTGGACTTGGCCCTTTTGCAGGGTCATCCCTGAACTTTTTGCCTTCCTCATATGTATTTTATGATCTATACTTTTATGGCAATTTATTGCTGAATAAAGATTTTTGGTTGGGTGGTCAATTACAATAGGAGACAATATGCATGAAAACCTTAATTGAGTACCCTTTGATAGGAAAGTCCTATTCTAACCTTATTCACAATGTATAGATCATCTGGGCTGAAAGGTAAAGTAGTAAGTTTAGATTCTTCATCCCTAGCCCATGCTATTAGTGTTGGAATATAGAGTATAATCTTGAGGTCAGCTGAGTGATTAAAATGGCAATCACATGGTTTGCTGGAGTCTCTGACACTTCATATACAGTTCACACCCCTGTTCAACTGCAACCAATGGCTGCTAGTATAAAATGGGGCCACCAAATGGTCAAGATGGTGAGGGAAGATTAGTCAAGGGCCTTCATAGGGAAAGGCACACTGGATCCAGGCTCAACCGTAGACCGGAGCAGATGGAGGCGTGGAGATGTTCTTTGAGGCCATGGGTTTGTTTCAGGGAATGTTGATGACAGAATTAGAAAGCATGGAAAGCAACAGAGGCACTGTATTTAATTTTGTTTGGCATGAAGTTGTGGGATAGATTGCCACCATAAAGCATAATAATGAGAAATTATCTGTATCAAACTGAAGTATAAGACCTAAAAGCTTACATATTGCATTTTGCTATCTTTTTAACTATTTCATTTTATTTCGGGTCGAGCAAAAAATATAATCAGAACAAAGTGTCAGAGCCTCAAAATCAAACAAATGTCTCACCAAAAATTGGAAAAAAGCTGATTTCCTGATCTCAAACTCTTATTCTTAATTTGTCATCTGCCCGCAACTGATATTACACTACATATTTTTACTTTTGGTATTTGGAGGATTTGAAAAAAAGTGCTTCATAAATATATGTCATAATAAGCTCTATTTCCAAGCAAATTGCGTTGTTGTTCTGTCTTGTGTTAATTGTTCTTTGTAAAAAATCACTATGATGTTTTAATAGTTGAACACTAATGACCCCTCTATAAATACCTTTTTGACCTACTTTCAAGACACATTGGAAGACAGGACTTAGGGCCAGGTGTATGAAGTCCCTTTGCGGTTGCAACAGGTCTGATTCTCATAACTGGTCCATTTGCAACCGCAAAGAGGCCTTTTGGTATGTAAGAAACTCAAATTGTGATGAAAATCACTATTAGGGTTATTGTGACTGTAGGAAGGTGGAATCTGACTATATGGTTGCCCCCACTTTTTTCCTGGTGTTTTGCTGGTTTATGACTTAGTTGGACTGGGATCCTGCTATTCAGGGCCCCAGTCTATCTGCTTCCTCTCTAAAATGGTTTCCATGTGCCTTAGGCACATCTCTGATTGGAATCTGGAGTGCCCTTATAAGACCCTAGTATATGGTATACTATGTACCCAGGGCATAGGTACCTCAGAGGACCTGCCAGGGGCTGAAGCATGTATTGTGCCACCCCTGGAAGGCCAGCCAAAGGACACCACAGGTCTGCTACTGCAGCCTGGGTAAGGTGGCGCATGCACTCCCTTACTGTGATATAGGCTACCTATATCACTACATACATACACACATATAAACCTATAAGTCACTCCTATGGCAGGCCTTATCAATCCTGAAGGCAGAGTGCGTGGTTCCTATGTGAGAGGGTGCCCTGCATGAGCTGGGCCCCTCTGCAGTGTTCGGAGACCCTTCTCTGATGCTGTTTGTAGTGCAGCCCGACCATATACTCTTAAGCGCATTATAACCTCGCGTTAAATGCTAATTTTGGGATGGCTGCACGGAAACATGTCGTGTTTGGTGTCAAACATCTTAGAATACTACCCCCCCCGCCAGTTCTGGTGGCGGGGGTAGCATTCCACCCTTCTAGAGGGAGAGACATGTACACACCGGTATACCCGGTACTGACTTTCCAGAGCCCTGGCATCACAAAATGGATGCCGCTGCCACAGACACGAGTCTGGCCTCCTGCTGCTGACCGAAACTCTGGCAGGGGAGGCCTGGACAATAGGTTTCCTGTCCCAGGGAGGTGTAACCACCTCCCCAGACAGGATAGTGTGTATTGGGGCTGGGCGGGAGCACTCTCTGGTGCTTTGAAGTCCTGCACTGGGGGCACATTTGGTGTCCCTGTGCATACCCCAGTTCAAACCGGCTCAGGGGCTTCCAGCCCCTGCTCTGGCGCGAAACTGGACAAAGGGAAAGGGTGAAACCACCCCTCTGCCCTGACCCTCCCATAGGTGGGTCCACAGAGTATGTCCAACCCCCTATCTTAGTATAAGTATGGGACCCCAGTCCTTAGGACTATAGATTAACCTGGACGAAACTCTGACACAGAATCCTGGACCTTCGACGCTCTACTTCAAGACTAGAGGATTGAAGAATCTCCCTTGGGGTCAAGGAGTGACTCCCCTGCTTGGCAGGCACCAAAGAAGCAATTGTCCAGTCTGCATCGCTGAAGCTCCTGCCGGACGCCGAAGTCTTTGCATTACCAGAGGTGGATTTCCAGACTTCCCCGAGGCTGCCCTGAGTCCCCAGCAAAGCTGAGGCCCGTAGCTGTCGTGGGTAACGTGGAACCGTGACCCCTGGACACCGATCGCATTTGCAAGTGCATCCTCTTCTGGGTCTCCCACGAAGTCGTGCTTTGGTCTCCGAGTAGCCCCAGCCTCCAGCACCGACTGCACCAAAGATCACTGGCCTCCACTCCACGAGTGTCCTGTGAGCCAGCTCCAAGTGCGTCCACTCGAGGCTCCTTTGGGGTCGCTAGTCCGTTGGCTAGTAGGCCCTCCCAAAGGCCAATCTTCTTCTGCTTGGGCTCCCTGGTTGCTCCAGGTGTGCCCTGACTTAACCTCGCTGGGTGAGTCCCACAGACCTTGCTGGTCTGCAACATCGTCCTTCTTCCATTTTCACAAAACTTGCCGTTGCCAAGGCTTGTTCAGTCCAATCCGGTCGCCGACACCCCTGCAATCGACAGACGTTGTGGGACAGCTCGAATCCAGCTCCTGGTCATCGTCGACACCTCCTGAACCTCGTGGCTGAAGAGTCAAGACGACCGTCAACCTACCTGAAGCACTCGACATCGGTGGGCATCTGCTCATCGCCTTCCTGGTCACTGGCTAGTGACCCAGACTCTGTCCCCTCTGCTTTCAGGTTCTTCAGATCTTCGATCCACCTTTGGATCCACCCGAACACTTTCGACTTGGCCGCCAGCCGCACTTTGCAGCAGATCGCCATAGAAAGCGACGACGAAACCCGACCCCGAAAGACACCTATGCACCCGGCTCCCCTGGGTGAGGTAACTCGAGTACTCCGGTGCTCCCGTGGGTATTGACACTAGAACAGCCTAGTTCTCAAAGGGTTTGCTCCAAGTCCTCCTCTAAGTGTCCCTTTTCTTTTAAATTCAAACCGCGACTTTCCCCATAGAAGTTAACGGAGATTCGCGGCTGTGTTCATACACTGCACGCGTCCCCTGTGGGTCCCCAGTGTCACTACCTTGGGTGGTTCCTCGTGGTCCAAGCACTTCTACAGGCTCTAGGCCCTGTGTCTAGCTCAGTCGTGGTTCTTATACCACTTTATTGGTATATGGTTTGGTACGCCCCTAGGGCTCAAACGTGTATTTGTGCTATTACTGTAGATAACTAACTTATGTACTTTGAACTCTAGCCTCATAAAGAGACTAGAGGGGTGTGTTTAGCAATAAATACATATATTTTGAATATATACCTGGTGTGGTCCTCTTTCATTTGGTCACTCAAGAGATTATAGACTGGTAAAACAAGCTGCTTTACATTCCTTCAAGACTTAGCCTGAAGGCTGCTCTCCATAGCTACCACTAGGATAGCTTTCAATAAAGGTTGTCTTTAACCTATCTCCAATAAGGGGTTGTTTGGACTGGTGCAAGGTGCCCACTATAATTAGTGGACAGCATATGCCAGGCCAACTTCTCACATTGGTGTGCAGCGTGTGGGATTCCAGCTTGCTATTGTTTTACCAGATAATCTCAATTGAATTGATCAACTGAAAACCACTAAAGGTACCTAAGGTACATATAAATCAAGCTTAGTAATACAGTAAGTTCTACTGAACTTAGAGTTGTGTGTTAAGGGATAGCACACCCTTTCTACAACTCAAGAGAGTTTAGTAGGCCACAGTAGAGTAGGTAGTGCATACACCACACCTCACTTGTAATGTCTTCAAAGCCAGGACCCAGTGAGTCCTCGCCAGAAGCCAGTGGGCTTCTTCCCTCCAAGTATGATAAACTCCCATTCTTGGAATTGAGAGCATTATGCAATACTAGGAAGTTGAAGGCAGGCAAAAGTGCTAGCACCCAACACCTCAGGGAGGTGTTACTAGCTGATGATCTCAGCAGGCCCCTAGGGTCTGAAGGGGTAGGCAAAGAGGGTGGGGCAGAAGATGAGGAAGGGGCCAGGGGTGAAGAAACCCAGCCCCCCTCTGAAACTGGCCAGGAAGGTGAAAATGACCTTGTCCTGGAAAACCCAATTCCTCCTGTGGAGGAGGAGGAGGATCAGAATGACCTCCCCTTTGTCCCCCAGGAAGAATACTGAGTGTGCCCAGAAGGTCTAGATCTCCTTCTCAGGAGTCTAACCACTCTGACACCTCAATAGGGACCTCTGTCTCCTCTCATAGGAGGGAATCCTCTCATGAAAGGAGAAAGAGATTGCTTCAGTATGAACAAGCCCAGCTTGAGCTCAGAAAACAGCAATTGGCTATAGACAGGGAGTCCCTAGATCTCTATAGAGAGAGAAAAAAGATGGGACTAGAGTCCCATGGTGGCAGCAATTTCCCCAGAGATAGGGAAAGGTCTTATGACCATAGAAACCTGAGCAAGATTGTCCCTCCCTACCAGAGTGGGGATGACATCCACAAATGGATAACTACTCTAGAGAGGGCATGTAAAGTACAGAGGGTCCCTCAGGAGCAGTGGGCAGCAATCTTGTGGCTCTCCTTTGCAGACAAAGGTAGAGATAAGCTCCTCACTGTTAGAGAGGAGGATGCTGACAATTACAAAGTCTTGAAGAGTGCTCTGATAGATGGTTTTGGCCTAACCACTGAACAGTATAGGTTGAAGTTCAGAGACACCCAAAAGGCTCAGACTCAAGACTGGGTTGATTTTGTAGATTGTGCTACTAAGGCTCTGGAAGGTTGGATACATGGCAACAAGGTGCATGACTTTTTAGGATTGTACAATTTGATTATGAGGGAGCAGATCCTTAATAATTGTCAAAACCAGCTTTTGCACCAGTACCTGGTGGACTCTGATCTGACCTCTCCCCAAGAATTGGGAAAGAAGGCAGACAAATGGGTCAGAACCAGAGTAAAGACTAAGAATCAGGGTGGTGACCAGAAGAAAGATTCTACCAAGTCCCAAGAGAAAGGTGGGGATAAATCTAAGGATAAATCCACTACAGGGCCCCAAAAGTCCTCCTCTGGGGGTGGGTCCCAAACTCCTTCCTCTCCTGAAAAGAAACCATATTGCCATGTCTGTAAAAAGCCTGGACACTGGAAAACTGATCCCAGTTGCCCCAGGATTGGCAATAAAGAAAATGTTCCTCCAACAACTACTACCACCCCTCCTGGTACTACCAGTAGTAATCCTCCAGTTGGGAGTAGTGTACCCAAAAAGTTAGGTGCTTTTGCAAGAGGAACAGAGGTGGGCCCTAGTTTAGACAGGACCCCCTCAACAGACTCCTCTGACTCTGATGGTGGTATAGGATTTGCCACCTTTACCATGGGTCCCAGTGCATTGGGCAGGTACAGACTGGAGCCATTAATTAATGGTCAGAAAGCTGTGGCATTTAGGGACACAGGGGCTAGTGTCACCATGGTGGCAGGGAAACTAGTCCCCCCTCACCAGCTTTTACCTGAGTTTAAATACCAGGTAACCAACATTGATGGTGTCAGAACAGATCACCCCATGGCCATAGTCAATCTCAGCTGGGAAGGGGTCACAGGCCCAAAAAGAGTGGCAGTGTCCCCAACCTTGCCTGTAGATTGCCTGATGGGCAATGATCTGGAAATTTCAGCCTGGGCTGAAGTTGAACACCAAACCCATCTGAGAATGCTGGGCGTCCCTGTAAAGGTTAGTGGGGCTGTGATGGCCACAGCCCAAGCCCAGGGAAATTTTGGAGATATAGAGCCTGGAAGGATGGCCCACTCTCCCCCAAAAGAGAGCACAAGGGTTGAAGAAAAGTCTTCTTCCCTCCAGACAGTAGGTAAGGGTCAGCCTCCTCAGGGAACTGACCCTACCCCTAGTGAAGGAACTGCCCCAGAGGTAGTCAGGCCTGGCCTGGCCCCACCCCTGATGGCAGAGGACCCTTCCAAGGTGGCACCCAGTCTGGAGCAGGTAACCTGCCCCTCTCTACCCTGCCTCAGTCAGCCCAGGGCTGCAGAGGTCAGGGAGGTCAGTGGACCCCCCAGGGCCCCCTGTCCAGAGGAATCCCCCATCAGCAGATTAGGGGCACCCAGTCTAGTAGCCCTAGCCAGGTGAAAATTCCTCAACACACTGAGGGATCCCCCATACCTTTGTGTAGGGACCTCCCCCAGAAGGACTCTGTTAGGCAAGGGCAAACCTGGGACCAAAAGGTTCCAAACCTGCCATGTCCCTCCAGTGGTCCATCCAAAGGGACCCAACCCCCAGCTGTAGGCAGCCAAAGGTTGACCCTTAGAGCACAGTGCAACTCAGTCATGGAAAGACAGGCATACATGGTGACCAGTGATCTGAGGAAGCTGAGACCAACCTTCCTAGGCCCTCACTTCCCTTCTCAGACACCTCACCCGCCTTGTACTTTACCAAAGCACACCACAGGTAGTAATTCCCCATGGTGGAGACCCTCTCATACCCTTAGGGTGAGGGATTGCTTAGTGGACCATAAGACAGGGGGCAACCATGCTAGTGCAGGTGCTTCCTTATATGGCCACTTAGTAAATAAAGGCTCAACTGGCCAAGGTTAGCCTTATCTCCTTTCATTTGGGGGGTTATGTAGGAAGGTGGAATCTGACTATATGGTTGCCCCCACTTTTTCCTGGTGTTTTGCTGGTTTATGACTTAGTTGGACTGGGATCCTGCTATTCAGGGCCCCAGTCTATCTGCTTCCTCTCTAAAATGGTTTCCATGTGCCTTAGGCACATCTCGGATTGGAATCTGGAGTGCCCTTATAAGTCCCTAGTATATGGTATACTATGTACCCAGGGCATAGGTACCTCAGAGGCCTGCCAGGGGCTGAAGCATGTATTGTGCCACCCCTGGAAGGCCAGCCAAAAGGACACCACAGGTCTGCTACTGCAGCCTGGGTAAGGTGGCGCATGCACCCTTACTGTGATATAGGCTACCTATATCACTACATACATACACACATATAAACCTATAAGTCACTCCTATGGCAGGCCTTATCAATCCTGAAGGCAGAGTGCGTGGTTCCTATGTGAGAGGGTGCCCCTGCATGAGCTGGGCCCCTCTGCAGCGTTCGGAGACCCTTCTCTGTTGCTGTTTGTAGTGCAGCCCGACCATATACTCTTAAGCGCATTATAACCTCGCGTTAAATGCTAACTTTGGGATGGCTGCACGGAAACATGTTGTGTTTGGTGTCAAACATCTTGGAATACTACCCCCCCACCAGTTCTGGCGTCAGGGGTAGCATTCCACCCTTCTAGAGGGAGAGACATGTACACACCGGTATACCCGGTACTGACTTTCCAGAGCCCTGGCATCACAAAATGGATGCCGCTGCCACAGACACGAGTCTGGCCTTCTGCTGCTGACCGAAACTCCGGCAGGGGAGGCCTGGACAATAGGTTTCCTGTCCCAGGGAGGTGTAACCATCTCCCCAGACAGGATAGTGTGTATTGGGGCTGGGCGGGAGCACTCTCTGGTGCTTTGAAGTCCTGCACTGGGGGCACATTTGGTGTCCCTGTGCATACCCCAGTTCAAACCGGCTCAGGGGCTTCCAGCCCCTGCTCTGGCGCGAAACTGGACAAAGGGAAAGGGGTGTAACCACCCCTCTGCCCTGACCCTCCCATAGGTGGGTCCACAGAGTATGTCCAACCCCTATCTTAGTATAAGTTTGGGACCCCAGTCCTTAGGACTTTAGATTAACCTGGATGAAACTCTGACACAGAATCCTGGACCTTCAACGCTCTACTTCAAGACTAGAGGACTGAAGAATCTCCCTTGGGGTCAAGGAGTGACTCCCCTGCTTGGCAGGCACCAAAGAAGCAATTGTCCGGTCTGCATCGCTGAAGCTCCCGCCGGACGCCGAAGTCTTTGCATTACCAGAGGTGGATTTCCAGACTTCCCCGAGGCTGCCCTGAGTCCCCAGCAAAGCTGAGGCCCGTAGCTGTCGTGGGAAACGTGGAACCGTGAGCCCTGGACACCGATCGCATTTGCAAGTGCATCCTCTTCTGGGTCTTCCACGAAGTCGTGCTTTGGGCTCCGAGTAGCCCCAGCCTCCAGCACCAACTGCACCAAAGATCACTGGCCTCCACTCCACGAGTGTCCTGTGAGCCAGCTCCAAGTGCGTCCACTCGAGGCTCCTTTGCGGTTGCTAGTCCGTTGGCTAGTAGGCCCTCCCGAAGGCCAATCTTCTTCTGCTTGGGCTCCCTGGTTGCTCCAGGCGTGCCCTGACTTACTCTTGCTGGGTGAGTCCCACAGACCTTGCTGGTCTGCAACATCGTCCTTCTTCTATTTCCATGAAACTTGCCATTGCCAAGGCTTGTTGGGTCCAATCCGGTCGCCGACACCCCTGCAATCGACAGACGTCATGGGGCAGCTTGAATCCAGCTCCTGGTTGTCGTCGACACCTCCTGGACCTCGTGGCTGAAGAGTCAAGACAACCATCAACCTACCTGAAGCACTCGACATCGGTGGGCATCTGCTCATCGCCTTCCTGGTCACTGGCTAGTGACCCAGACTCTGTCCCCTCTGCTTTCAGGTTCTTCAGATCTTCGATCCACCTTTGGATCCACCCGAACACTTTCGACTTGGCCGCCAGCCGCACTTTGCAGCAGATCGCCATAGAAAGCGACTGACGAAACCCGACCCCGAAAGACACCTATGCACCCGGCTCCCTGGGTGAGGTAACTCGAGTACTCCGGTGCTCCCGTCGGTATTGACACTCAGAACAGCCTAGTTCTCAAAGGGTTTGCTCCAAGTCCTCCTCTAAGTGTCCCTTTTCTTTTAAATTCAAACCGCGACTTTCCCCATAGAAGTTAATGGCGATTCGCGGCTGTGTTCATACACTGCACGCGTCCCCCGTGGGTCCCCTGTGTCACTACCTTGGGTGGTTCCTTGTGGTCCAAGCACTTCTACAGGCTCTAGGCCCTGTGTCTAGCTCAGTCGTGGTTCTTATACCACTTTATTGGTATATGGTTTGGTACGCCCCTAGGGCTCAAACGTGTATTTGTGCTATTACTGTTGATAACTGACTTGTAACTAGCTTTCAATAAAGGTTGTGTTTAACCTATCTCCAATAAGGGGTTGTTTGGACTGGTGCAAGGTGCCCACTATAATTTGTGGACAGCATATGCCAGGCCAACTTCTCACAGTGACATGCCAAATCGGTGTTTGGATGGGGCATGTTTATGGCCTTCCTTTAAAATACCGATTTGCACAGTGATGTATTAATTTTTTGCAACTGAAATCTAGTTGCAAAACACTAATACTATACAACTGGGAACATGTAGTGGTAACCTATGCGCAAATGGGAAGGGGTCCCCAAGCGAACCCCCATCCCCTTTGTAAATGTTGACAAAACATTTTTTAAGACTAGTAAGAAGTCCCATGGACCACTGTCTACTCTTAAAAAATGTAAGTTATTAATTTTTTTAAACGCATCCTGATTTCCTTTATGGTGAAGGGGCTGTGTTAAAAAAAAATGAGATTGTGTTATTTTTAAAGCAATCACAAACATGGTGGTCTATTGACCCCAGCAGGCCAGTATCCTGTGATGGCAACGATTCATAGTGGGTCACAATTTGCGACTTAACTCATTATTATTCATGACATAGGTCGAATTGCGACCCACTATGACTCTGTTTTTTGCGAACTAACCATTTCATACCTGGGTCAGTTTGCACAAACAGCATGGATTTATTAAAAGTAGGAGCGCAATTTGCGGCAACTTTTACCAACTCAATCGTTTGTACATCTGTTATTTACTTTGCTAAATTCGTTTTTTGAAAGATTCCTGCTGATAACTTGAACAATATCAACGTTATTTGTGAAACAATACCAGCTTTTTTCTATGTTTTTACGAGTCACTATAGCTGACTCCGTAACATATATGGGTATGTCGTAAAAATCTAAGAAACTACAGGGAGAAAAAAAGTGATGTGTTGATATTAACAGTGGCTGATTATTTTCTGGTTGAAGACTGTACAATAATAGTGCAGCAGTATGAGAACAGTAAAAATTAAATTTGAAATAAACATGGGCTTGGATATTTAATTGATAATATGCGCGAACATACTTAGGTTTTCTGAATCAATATGAAATGAGAACACTATTGCTTTTCTAAATTAATAAAAAATATCAATAAGAAAGCGTGGAAATAAATAATACAAACGGGCAAATACGCATGTCTCGAAACGGCATCCCATTTCATATTTTATATTGAGTCATTAAAAAAGAATGAAGACATTAATTCTTCCCACACAGCTCAGGCAAAAAGGCCTACTCCAGCTTTCTGCATTACCTTTATATTCAACACTTTGTCATGTACATTAGGTGTTATAGTGCATGAAATGAATACATAGTCACATACCAGTAGCTGCAGTTCCAAGTGGTGATCGACAATACTGCCTCTAGCTAGCTAACACTTCTTTCCCTATGAAATATTTTCTGCATGGCCACATCACAAGTCAGCAGACAGTGGGGGAATTTATGAACTAGTCGCAGCTGTCGGCGGCAGTGAGGTGCGACAGAGAACGAAACATGCCTTGGCAAAGCCTGGAGCATAGGTGTAGTCGTATAGTATTGGCTAGCGGGATTTTAGGCTTTTCCCTTTATTTTTTCTTTTACAAAAAAAACAAAAAACCTCAGAATCCATGTGGGCCCCCTGAATTGATCTGTCTTACCATAGAAACACACAATGTGATATTTATAGTGTGGAGGGGTCATGAATTTCAGACTATTTTCCATCCCTGTTCCTTGTAAATGCATCTCAACTATATTTCATTTTCATTCCGAAACCGTTGATATGGACATATCTATAAAAACACTCAATTTTTAGCTTTAGCGATTCGTAACAAAACAATTATTTCTTAAAGGCTTGTCAGCTAAAGACTGGCATGTTTCAAAAATGTTCATCTGTCACAGCTGCAGCTCTCACTGGGGCTTGGACTCAACGATTTTTGCACATGAAATTTCAGTATAGGTTCAAAAAAGTGTCACTTTCTGTACAAGTTGCAGGTCATGATTCCAGAAATCAGTATCTGTGAACATTTGCTCACCCAGGTGAAACTTGAAACTGGAAGATCTGCGAGTATGGCAGATTTCCGCCTTTAGTACCATTAGGGTAAGAGGGGGGAAGATGGGTGTTCTCAAGCGATGAGAAGCAGGAAGTAGTAGGGAAGCTAGGGACCACTCATTAAAATGCACATTTGTACCTATCCACCAACTCTCCCTGTGGTGTTTCCAGTTTGCGCACCTACACTTATGATTGTGCTGATTCATCAAAATGTCAGGGGTATCGGAAGTGACATTATACCCTTGGACCTTAATGACATCACAGAAAGTGACGTCATATGACCCTGATTTTTTCCAGGAAGGCATGTGATTTGAGCCTAACGTTACATGTGCACTCTCACATGCACCCCTTTATACTCATTCTTTTTAATTAGCCCTCACTCACTTGAATGCACTCTCAATCTCACTCATACTTTAATGACACTCTGGCCCAGGTTTACTAATGCATTACACCGTGGTTGCATCACTTTTGTCATACAAACTTGATGCAAAGTGATAGGGAGGATTAACTATTCAATGCAGATCCTGATTTGCATTGGATAGTATCCCAAAGTGACGCAAATTTCACTATGCACTGCTTTGCGTTACTTTGCATCAAGGTGCCATTCTACGGGTGTTGCATTGGTTTCCCTATGCAACCACCCATGGGTTTTGACGCAAATCCCTATCTACAAACCATGGTAGACAGGAATTTGAACCAACGTCTTATGACTCCTGGAGGCAGGCTTAACGAGGATAAATAAAAACAGTTCTCCTCTTTTTCCCAACTTTGCATGTGTGCTGCATTGTGCAGAACACACAAAATGGGAAAAACCTTACTTAATTTTTGTACTGGAAGGTAGTCCTTGAAGTACAAAACTTATGCTTCAGAAAATGTGCACACCCTTGCACTATGACTCAAGGGTGTGTGCATTGGCATGTGATGCTCCCCAATTAAAGGATCAGCGCAGCAGTGCAATGCTCGTGAAGAGTGAAAGGAGAATGATAAGAAGTGAACATAAGGATATGTGCCTAGTAGAAACTCTGTAGGATACAGAGCAAACAACGTCAAACTCACATGGTTTTGCCACATTACAAGCAACACCTATAGAGGTAGTACAGCTATGTGTCGATGTTTCAATAGTTATACTATCCTTTGATTGGGACAAGGGTCTTCATCAGGACTAGGACAAATGGAAACACCACCTAAACAGAGGCAGAAAAAAAAGGCAAATAAAATTGTCGTATAGATGGGGCTATGCGAAGCTGCCCAAACAAGTGAGAATTATGAGGCCTATGTGGTTAAGACAGGCTCCCAAAACCAAATAGATATCTCTTATCGGGGATATACTGACTCCTCGATAGTCCAGCCCCCCCTCAGTTAGGAATGTGAGCTGAAGCACCTCTCTTTTGTTGACAATTCATGTAATATGATATTTGTTTTAAAAGACCTTCCTTTGTGAGTAGGTTCATTCATTAACTATACTTGAAGAGTACCTATCTTGGCCTCTTCCGTTACTTGTAAAATTCAGAGAAAAGTTTATCCAACAGTAGATGTCTATGACTACATTGAATTTCCAGAGTATGAGGCAGCAGAGAGATACCCCTTTGTAATATTAGTGGTTTTTATGGCACATAGAAATTCCTATTTTAGGGCTAGGCGTGTCAGTGGAAATTAATGATTTTCATAGATTTCCATGTCTAACTAAGCCATGTAAATTTCGTGAATACCCTTGTTTTGTGCCCATCAGTGTGCTAAAACTTTGGCATTCTCTGAGAGTTGTAAAAGAAGACTGAAAAATGTTATATATATATATATATATATATATATATTCACTGAAAAACCATAGGTTTCAGGCACGTTATAGTTAGAAATTAGCATTTAAAAAACCTTAGAAATTCACTGAAAAAACCATAGGTTTCAGGGGCTTTATAGTTAGTTGGACATTTCACTCGTACAAAACCATAGAAATTCCCCGTTATAGTTAGTTCAGCTAACTATAACTCGCGCCCGCAATGCACTGCTGATGACGTCACATATTACATCACTCATGACATGGTCAGTGACATCACTGATGACATCACTGATGACATCTCAAATGACATCACTGATGACATACTTGTGATAGAGTGGCAGACCTCCTCTCACCCTAATATAACCTTCGATACACACACTCAAAAATACAAACTAACATTTTAAAGACAATGGACATACCAATACCAGTTACAACACACCTATTCAGTAATTCCAAGATCTATACACACATCCACTCATTCACCAACAATCCCTATACAGTCACTCATACATGTACTCACTCATCATATGTACTCATACACCTGTACATCCTGTTACACACCGCCACTCATCCATAGAGTTACTCACACACATAGTCACACATGCAAACAAAGTATCAAACATCCATTTATTTGCATATACAGTTATACACACACTACCACACTTACTTCTACTGAAACTTACACATATTTACTCTCTTAAACAATCACTTATAGAAACACCTACTTATTTGTTCAGGAACTCTTCCAATCTCTCACTCTCACATATACTCACTTATATACACCAATACTCACATATACTAGTTTAAAACATATGTAGTTACTCATAAAGACACTATTGAGACAGTCATTCACTCACTAACACACCCATACACATACTCATCCACCTATACAGTCCTGCACACATGCTGTCTTCAACACATACAAACAGTGAGTCACTCATTCATGCATCTATGCACTAAGTAATACCCCCACCGAACCATACAGACACTCAGACACTCATACTGATACTCAAAAAACCAACTAATAACCCATATAGACACTCATGTAGCTACTCACCAACCCATGCAGCCACTTATACACAAAGTGAGAGACTGATACAGATATTTTCATATTTAAACATTACTCACTAACCCATGTATTCACTAAGATACACTTAGTCAGTTATACAATCAATTTTACAAAAAAAATCATCCATTTAGACACTTATATACCCATTTATTCTTCCATCGACCTTGAGATATACATATTTAAAACATATTTAATTTTCAGAAAAACACACATTCACTGGATGATGTCATCAGTGATGTCATTTGAGATGTCATCAGTGATGTCATGAGTGATGTCACTGACCATGTCATGAGTGATCTAATATGTGACGTCATCAGCAGTGTATTGCGGGCGTGCGAGTTATAGTTAGCTGAACTAACTATAACGGGGGAATTTCTATGGTTTTGTACGAATGAAATGTCCAACTAACTAAAAAGCCCCTGAAACCTATGGTTTTTTCAGTAAATTTCTAAGGTTTTTTAAATGCTAATTTCTAACTATAACGTGCCTGAAACCTATGGTTTTTTCAGTGAATATATATATGTTTATTATACTATGTATACATGTGAAAATGTCTCGGTCCCCTGTTTTCCTCGGTGGCACGGAAAAAATGGGTGGAACTGACGTCAGCACGCCGACGAGGTCCTCTTATGGCTCCGATGACGTCATACGGTGTCGCGAGCGGAGCCGTGCTCGTTGACGTGGGAGAGCTAGGAAAGAATTTCCGTGGAATGCTGGTGCAGGGGATATTCATCTAAGTGTTCAGGCTAGTCCTTTGAGAGCAACTGTTTATGTTGCCACTCCAGAAACCGAAACCAGTGATCCGAGGGCAGAGGCCCTGCAGATGGCATACAAGGTGGGGTGCCCAGTCGTGTGCACCGGCGGGGCAGCGAAGTGACAAGCACCACAACCCACAAAAAAGGTAACGAGGGCACTGAATAACACAGGATCTTCTCTTTGTATCTGGCAGGAACAACGAAGTTGAAATGCCCTAGTACCAAAATGTAGAATTAGTGCTACAATGGTCTTCAAGAGGACCTGCGATGCCGCTTCTGCCTCCCGTACCCTGGAGGCGGCACATGGGTCACGCGGTACGGTCATACTGCGGTGGGACGCACACTTGTTGACCCCTCATGGCACTGCTCCACACTTCAGGGAGGACGCTTTCCATTAGCTATGTTTTCTGATGACATGTTGCGCCGGCCCCATCCAACAACAGAACTCCTTTAGATCCAAACAGACTCTTCCACTCTCTCACCGGAAGTGAAACCAGGCCACGCGGACACTTTCACAATACAACAGCCGGGAATGGACTTTTCGGTAAAAACCACATTCCTTCCTCCTAATTAATCAAATAAACGTCTCACTGAAGAACAGGGGCCAGCTTCGATCGGTAAACAGCCGTTACAACAACTTTTTTACTTTGCGATACCATTACAACGCATGCATTACCACGCATGCGTTGTACATCATAAAGTCATTACTACACATTTTTTAGAACGCATGGTCATTTACCACGCATGCCTTTACAACGAATTTTGTTGTAAAGGTATGTATGGTAAATGACCATGCATTCTAAAAACATGTAGACGATCCATGTCGTTGTAAGGAAAGAGAGGCTGTTCCGTTTCCTCACAACGACGTGCACCGCCCCTCAGAGATGACGTGAAGCAGGAACCACGAGGAGAGAGGAACCATGAGGAGTGAGAGGTAAGGGGGATTGGGCATGGGGTGGGGGTTTCTTTTCTAGGGTTTAGGGTAGTGCAGTGGTGTTTGGGTGGTGTAGGGGTCGTGCTGGGGGTAGTGTTTTAGGGTTTAGGGTAGTGCAGTGGTGTTTGGGTAGTGTAGGGGGTCGTGCTGGGGTAGTGTTTTAGGGTTCAGGGTAGTGCAGTAGTGTAGGGGGTCGTGCTGGGGGTAGTGTTTTAGGGTTTAGGGTAGTGCAGTGGTGTATGGGTAGTGTAGGGGGTCGTGCTGGGGTAGTGTTTTAGGGTTTAGGTTAGTGCAGTTGTGTTTGAGTAGTGTAGGGGTCATGCTGGTGGTAGTGTTTTAGGGTTTAGGGTAGTGCAGTGGTGTTTGTGTAGTGTAGGGGGTCATGCTGGGGGTAGTGTTTTATGGTTTAGGGTAGTGCAGTGGTGTTTGGGTAGTGTAGGGGGTCATGCTGGGGGTAGATTTAGGGTTTAGGGTAGTGCAGTGGTGTTTGGGTAGTGTAGGGAGTCGTGCTGGGGTAGTGTTTTAGGGTTTAGGGTAGTGCAGTGGTGTTTGTGTAGTGTAGGGGGTTGTGCTGGGGTAGTGTTTTAGGGTTTATGTTAGTGCAGTGGTGTTTGGGTAGTGTAGGGGGTAGTGCTGGGGTAGTGTTATAGGGTTTAGGGCAGTGCAGTGGTGTTTGTGTAGTGAAGGGGGTCATGCTGTGGGTAGTGTTTTAGGGTTTAGGGTAGTGCAGTCGTGTTTGTGTAGTGTAGGGGGTCATGTTTTAGGGTATAGGGTAGTGCAGTGGTGTTTGGGTAGTGTAGGGGGTCATGCTGGGGTTAGTGTTTTAGGGTTTAGGGTAGTGCAGTGGTGTTTGGGTAGTGTAGGGGGTCGTGCTGGGGGTAGTGTTTTAGGGTTTAGGGTAGTGCAGTGGTGTTTGTGTAGTGTGGGAGGTCATGCTGGGGGTATATGTAGGGTTTAGTGTAGTGCAGTGGTGTTTGGGTAGTGTAGGGAGTCGTGCTGGGGGTAGTGTTTTAGGGTTTAGGGTAGTGCAGTGGTGTTTGGGTAGTGTAGGGAGTCATGCTGGTGGTAGTGTTTTAGGGTTTAGGGTAGTGCAGTTATGTTTGGGTAGTGTAGGGTGTCGTGCTGGGGGTAGTGTTTTAGGGTTTAGGGTAGTGCAGTGGTGTTTGGGTAGTGGAGGGGGTAGTGTTTTAGGGTTTAGGGTAGTGCGCCCAACCAGCCACAATATCCGTGGACAAAGGGGATCCTGACTCTTTGGAACGCTCCGTCAATTGAATAATTTGGGTCAAGGGCCCTACCACGTCCAAGACCTATCAATTCCTTTCTTGGGATCCCTCATATACTTGGAGAAAAAGGTACATAGTTTCTCATCAATTTCAGGCGTGTGTGCCACCTTCCCCTTCAGTGAGGGCCTGGGGCATTCTCCCCTCATCCTATTCCTGACCTCCCTTTCAAGGGGTTGATGGATTTTCCCCACCACATACTCTGCCACTTTGGCGTCAGGTGTCCACTCTGCCGACCTAGGATGGTAAATTTGGATAGGCTCGAACATGTCCGAGTGGACCCCATCCCCAACCGGGGACTGAGAGGAGTGGGACTCTGAACGCCAGCGACGCCCCGAGTCCTTATCCTCATCAGAGGAGAAATCGTCCTCCGATACACCCTATCCCTCTAAGGGAAACCCGCCATCGGGGTCTACAATAGTGGTGACAGTGTCGCAATTTTCTCCGGGCCCCTCCTCCTCCCGGCAGGGTGCATGTTTTAGCGTTCGCGCAATCTTGAGGAAGGTCTCCGTAAGTTTATGAAATCCTTCCAAGTGCCCCGCGTTATGCTTAACAGCCCTTTTATTTCCCATCTGGGAGCTACTTGGACCCGCCACCACCAGATCTTGGTCACTGAACACCCCAGGGATACTTTTCGCCAGCTTATCAACCTGATCCCTGAGGAGCCAGCGCCCTAGAAATAGCCAGAGAGAGGGCTTGGTCCACTGCTGGAGGGAGAAGTTGGGGGGCCATTCCTCCGCCACTTCCTGGTAGGAGGAGTAAAAATGGTCTTCTGGAGAAGACATGATAGCAGAGGGTGTGAGCACAGAACAAATATCCTTAAGACAGCCCCCTCCCGGTGCTCCAACAGCTGGGCTTTCCCCGAAGCTGTTATAAGAATAGACTGAGGCGCAATACCAATTACCACCACCAGGTGGCGCTGGTCACTAACGTGGCCGTGTGGGGAAATCACCGCGTAGCGGTGTCAAAATTAGCGAGGGTTGGTCGGGAATCAAGCGGACACTAAAGGAGTGACCGGATTCCCAAACGCGCGTAAAGACCAGCGGGAGCGCTCGACGGACCTGCCTCGCTCGGACCAGACGCGCCTGACAGGATCTCACCATGCGCAGAGCACACAGCGGTAGATACTGCGAGGGGGAGAACACGCTCGGGTAGGAGCCTGCTGCGCAGGGAATATGAAACAATACCAAGGCAATAATGCTAATAACGTGCACAAGAAACCGCTATACAAACAGCAACAACGTCAGATTAAGCCAAGAATGTAAGGAATGCACTTAACTGACGAGCAGTGAAGAAAGAGGAAGCGGAAGGGACGTCACGATATTATATACGATGGACTGTGATATGATTGGACTATAGTTGCCTTGGAGACTACCCCCCTAATGGTTCATGGGTTGTGTAGTCTTTTGTTTAATGATTGTTGTGTTACGTTTTCTTTGAACTGCTATGCAAATAAAGTGAGGAAAGATATGCATAATCCTCGCCTCCGTCCTGCCATAGAATTCATTAAACTTTATTTGATCTGATTTAGAAACATAGATCATAAAAGTGTACATAAAAACAGTAAATCCTCTTTCCTAATACAATACAGTGAGAATTAATTAAAACCAGTAGGTAAAAACGGGTGTTGCAAAGTCCGGTTCAGAGCAACTTCAGGTTAACAGAATCGTAAAGTTCAATGTTTCGCAAGATCAATCTCATGTACTTCGTGCAAAATACGCAATAAGGGGTCCAAGTAAGATGTAACGCTCCAATACCTGACCAGTTTGCACTATATAAAACTGCAGAAAAACTAAAAATAAAAAGTGTTTTGCACACTTCTGTCATTGGGCTATATGTGGGCTACATCTGGGTGATATTTGTGCTACATTTGGGCTCTTTTTTTCTCTGGTGGCCATCTTGGGAGACTTATTTGTTATGAAGTTTCCTAATTTCGTCATTTACTGCAGTCTCCTCAGTAGGAAATGCTTTCAGTTTTTTACTTTGATTCCATCAAGAAGGCATTCAGATTTGTCACACATTTGCCATAAATTCAGAATGTTAGCACTCTAGTTGTTCATTAGATCACTGTAGTAAAGCTACTGCTCACCAGGGAGTTAACTGGAAGTCTACTGCTGGTATTGAAAGTGATTGTTTCAGTCTGCATGTCAGAATTTTCTAATGAAATAGAAGAGGATTTGAGATCTCACTTAAAACATGCCCTAAATTTTCTTTCTGCAGCACTAACCATAATTTCTATGACAAAATGAACCCCCTCATTTTGTTCCTTTTTAAATTAAATGTTTTAAGAGTTACCAGTTTATTCCAATCAAGATGGCTTCAGGTGTGCCATAATGTTGTCATAAGTAAGACTGTTAGCGCTCTAGATGTTCTTTAGAACACTCTGGGAAGCTGCAGTAGAACACAAAGGCATCAACTGACAGGCTGCTCCTGTTGAAATATAACAGGAAGATATTTGAGATCACACTTAAAACATGTCCTAATTTTTCTTTCTACAGCACTAACCATAATTTCTATGACAAAATGAACCCCATAATTTTGTTCCTTTTTAAATTAAATGTTTTAACTGTTACCAGTTTATTCCAATCAAGATGGCTTCAGGTGTGCCATACTTTTGTCATAAGTAAGGCTGTTAGCACTCTAGTTGTTCTTTAGAACACTCTGGGAAGCTGCAGTAGAACACAAAGGAATCAACTGACAGTCTCTGCCCTTGTTGGATGTACATGTTTTACTGAGAATGTCAGACTTCATTCTAACATGACTGAGAAAGATAATGTGAATTTACAGAAAATATGCTCTCATTTTAGCTTCTGGAGCACCTTCCAAAACTGTATGGGACAAGCATGTGAAAATAGTTTTCTCTCAAACATGATTCATGATATCCCAGCAGAAGGTTTTTCACAGGGTAAACTCACCTTAGAACACACCACAATTCCTGAAATTAGTATGGTACCATCAACAAATGAATTCTAATGTAACTAAAGTCTGTTATCACCCTTTATAGTTCTCCTTTTGGTAACCCTCAAAATCTTCGATTCACTACAATGCATTTCAATGGGGTACTATCATTTATATTGGTCCCAAGATGGCTGCCAGCAATCCCAGATATATGTGTTTTCTTTTTCAAATTTCTCAGGAACTACTGAACAGATTTACACCATTTAACCAAAAGGCACGACTCTGAACCAAGGGCTACCTTTTTGCCAAATTTGGTGTAATTCCGTTCAGCAGTTCGGGCTGTAGCTGCGACTAAAGGTTCCTATGGAAACTTGCATGGGGAAAACACGTTTTGGGACCCCCATTTTTTCTCGGCCCCTGCTTGCTGAATCACCCCGAAACTTTCAAGATAGGAGCGGACCGGAGCGGGCCATAAGTTTTGAGAATTTCGCGAAGATTCGTCAACCGGCGCCAAAGGTATTGGAAATAGAATGTTGCGAATTTCCTATGGAAAATAGGTCCTAACTATAACTATCTACTGGCGACCGCCAGTTGATAATATATATATATATATATTCACTGAAAAACCATAGGTTTCAAGGACGTTATAGTTAGAAATTAGCATTTAAAAAACCTTACAAATTCACTGAAAAACCATAGGTTTTAGGGACAGTTATAGTTAGTTGGACATTGCACTCGTACAAAACCCGTGAAATTCCCCCGTTATAGTTAGTTCAGCTAACTATAACTCGCACCCCGCAATGCACTGCTGATGACGTCACATATTACATCACTCATGACATGGTCAGTGACATCACTGATGACATCTCAAATGACATCACTGATGACATCATCCAGTGACTGTGTGTTTCTGTAAAGTTTAAATATTTTTAATATATATAGGGAAAGGCGTATTGAAGAATGAGTGGGTGTATAAGTGTCTGTATGGATGATTTAGTAGGTGCGTGACTAACTCTATAAGTGAGTGATTAAACGTATCTTACTGAATGCATGGGTTAGTGACTAAACTGGGTGAATGTCTGTATCCGTCTGTCTGTTGCTGTGTAAGTGGCTGCATGGGTTTGTGAATAGCTACATGAGTGTCTATATGAGTTATTGATTGGTTGTCTGAGTATCTGTATGGGTGCCTGAGTGTTTGTGTGGATGGGGTGTGTGTGACTCTGTGCATAGATGTGTGAGTAGGTGATTCACTGGGTGGATGGTTTCAAGAGTGCATCTGTGATAGACTGTATGGGTGGGTAAGTGTGTGTAAGAGTGTGTTAGTGAGTGAATGTATGTCCCAGTGGTACATGTGTGAGTAACTACATATGTGAAAGGCAGTATATATGTGTGTTGGAGTATATAAATAGCTATAAGCGAGAGTGTGTGATTGTGAGAGTGACTGTATGGATGAGTGTGTGCTTGTATCAGTGATTGTATAAGAGCGTAAGAATGTGCTAGTATTTGTATGAGTAAGTGAGCTGGTGTGTGTATAACTGTATAGGTGAGTAAATGGCAGTGTGTTTAATTATTTGCATGACTGACTAGGTGTGTGAGTACCTCTATGGATGAGTGGCGGTGTTTGAGTGTCTATATAGGAGTATGAGTGCATATGATAGTCCTGTACTGAGTGACCATAAGTATGAGTGACTGTACGGGTGAGTGAGTGGATGTGTGTGTGTAGACCTAAGAATCAGTGAGTGGGTATGTAGTTATTGGTGTTGGAGTGTCTATGGTTTTGCGAATGGCAGTCTGTAATTTAGAGTGGGTGTATCAAAGGTTATATTAGGGTGTGAGGAGGTGCATCAGATTATCACGTGGATGATGTCATCAGTGATGTCATCAGTGATGTCATTTGAGATGTCATCAGTGATGTCATCAGTGATGTCACTGACCATGTCATGAGTGAAGTAATATGTGACGTCATCAGCAGTGCATTGCGGGGGCGCGAGTTATAGTTAGCTGAACTAACTATAACGGGGGAATTTCACGGGTTTTGTACGAGTGCAATGTCCAACTAACTATAACTGTCCCTAAAACCTATGGTTTTTTCAGTGAATATATGAGGTTTTTGAAATGCTAATTTCTAATTATAACGTCCCTGAAACCTGTGGTTTTTTCAGTGAATTTCTAAGGTTTTTCAAATGCTAATTTCTATCTATAACATCCCTGAAGCCTGTGGATTTTCAGTGAATTTCTAAGGTTTTTTAAATGCTAATTTCTAACAATAACGTCACTTAATCCTGTGGTTTTTTTCATTAAATTTCTAAGGTTTTTTAAATGCTAATTTCTAACTACAACTAGATAGGTAAGACATGTGCAGAAAGAGAAAGAAAGGCGCAGAAAGAAACAAGAGAAGTGCAGAAAGAAGCAAGAGAATGCAGAAAGAGGCAAGAAAAGTGCAAAAAGAAGCAAGAGAGGTGCAAAAAGGGGAAGAAAGGTGCAGAAAGAAGCAGGAGAAGTGATGAAAGAGGCGAGAGGTGCAGAAAGAAGCCATAAAAGTGCAGAAAGAAGCAAGAGAGCCGCAGAAAGAAGCAAGAGAGTTGCAAAAAGAAGAGAGTGAGGTGCAGATAGAGGAAGAAAGGTGCAGAAAGAGGCAAGTGAGGTGCCTAAAGAGGCAAGAGAGGTGCAGAAAGAGAAGAGAGGTGCAGAAAGAGGCAAGAGAGGTACAGAAAGAGGCAAGAGAGGTGCAGAAAGAGGCAAAAGGTGCAGAAAGGGGAAGAAAGGGGAAGAAAGAGGCAAGAGAAATGCAGAAAGAGGAAGAAAGGCGCAGAAAAAAGCAAGCGAAGCGCAGAAAGAAGCAAGATAGGTGGAAAAAGAAGCAAGAGATCTGCAGAAAGAAGAGAGTGAGGTGCAGAAAGAGGCAACAGAGGTGCAGAAACGGCAAGAATGGAGCAGAAAGGCAAGAAAGGTGCAGATAGAGGCAAGGGCAGTGCAGAAAGAGGGAAGAGCGGTGCAGAAAGAGGCAAGAGCGGTGCAGAAAGAGGCAAGAGAGGTGCAGAAAGAGGCAGAAAGGCAGGAGAGGTACAGAAAGAGGCAAGAGAGGTGCAGAAAGGAGAGAGTGAGGTGCAGAAAGAGGCAGGAGAGGTACAGAAAGAGGAAAGGTGCAGAAAGAGGCAAGAGTCATGTAGAAAGAGGCAAGAGAGGTGCAGAAAGAGGCAAGAGAGGTACAGAAAGAGGTAAGAGAGGTGCAGAAAGAAGAGAGTGAGCTGCAGAAAGAGGCACGAGAGGTGCAGAAAGAGGCAAGAGAGGTGCAGAAAGAGGTAAGAGGTGTAGAAAGAGGCAAAAGAGGTGCAGAAAGAGGCAAGAGAGGTGCAGAAAGAGGAAGAAAGGTACAGAAAGAGGCAAGTGAGGTATAGAAAGAGGCAAGAAGTGCAGAAAGAGGCATGAAAGTTGTAGAAAGGGGCAAGAGAGGTGCAGAAAGAGGAAGAAAGGTGCAGAAAGAGGCAAGAGAGGTGCAGAAAAAGGAAGAGAGGTGCAGAAAGAGGCAAGAGAGGTGCAGAAAGGAGAGAGTGAGGTGCAGAAAGAGGCAGGAGAGGTGCAGAAAGAGGCAAGAGAGGTGTAGAAAGAGGCAAGAGAGGTGCAGAAAGAAGAGAGTGAGCTGCAGAAAGAGGCAAGAGAGGTGCAGAAAGAGGCAGGTGTAGAAAAAGGCAAGAGAGGTGCAGAAAGAGGCAAGAGTGGTGCAGAAAGAGGCAGGAGAGGTACAGAAAGAGGCAAGAGAGGTGCAGAAAGTGACGAGAGGTGCAAAAAGAGGCAGGAGAGATACAGAAAGAGGAAAGAGGTGCAGAAAGAAGAGTGAGCTGCAGAAAGAGGCAAGAGAGGTGCAGAAAGAGGCAAGAGAGGGGCAGAATGAGGCAAGAGATACAGAAAGAGGAAGAAAGGTACAGAAAGAAGCAAGAGAGGTGCAGAAAGGAGAGAGTGAGGTGCAGAAAGAGGCAAGAGAGGTACTGAAAGAGGCAAGAGAGGTATAGAAAGAGGCAAGAGCGGTACAGGAAGAGGCAAGTGAGGTGCAGAAAGAGGCAAGAGAGGTGCAGAATGTAGCAAGAGAGGTGCAGAAAGAAGAGAGTGGGCTGCAGAAAGAGGCAAGAGAGGTGCATAAATAGGCAGGAGAGATGCAGAAAGAGGCATGAGAGGTGCAGAAAAAGGCAAGAGAGGTGCGGAAAGGAGAGAGAGAGGTGCAGAAAGAGGCAGGATAGGTGTAGAAAGAGGCAAGAGAGGTGTGGAAAGAGGCAAGAGAGGTGCAGAAAGTGACGAGAGGGGCAAAAAGAGGCAAGAGAGGTGCGGAAAGAGGCAAGAGAGGTGCAGAAAGGAGAGAGAGAGGTGCAGAAAGAGGCAGGAGAGGTGCAGAAAGAGGCAAGAGAGGTGTAGAAAAAGGCAAGAGAGGTGCAGAAAGACTAAGAAAGGTGCAGAAAGAGGCAAGTGAGGTGCAGAAAGTTGCAAGAGGGGCATAATGAGGCAAGAGGTACAGAAAGAGGAAGAAAGGTGCAGAAAGAAGCAAGAGAGGAGCAGAAAGAGGCAAGCGAGGTGCAGAAAGAGGCAAGAGAAGTGCATAAAGAGGCAAGAGGGGTGCAGAAAGACAAGAGAGGTGCAGAAAGAGTCGAGAGAGGTGAAGAAAGACGAGAGGTGCAGAAAGAGGCAAGAGAGGTACACAAAGAGTCAACCGAGGTGCAGAAAGAGGCAAAAGAGGTGCAGAAAGAGGCAAGGGAGGTGCAGAAAGAGGCAAGAGTGGTGCAGAAAGAGGCAGGAGAAGTTCAGAAAGAGGAAAGAGAGGTGCAGAAAGAGGAAAGAGGTGCAGAAAGAGGAAAGTGAGCTGCAGAAAGAGGCAAGAGAGGTGCAGAAAGAGGCAAGAGAGGTGCAGAAAGAGGCAAGACAGGTGGAAAAAGAGGTAAGAGAGGTGCGGAAAGAGGCAAGAGGTGCAGAAAGAGGAAAGAGGTGCAGAAAGAGGAAAGTGAGCTGCAGAAAGAGGCAAGAGAGGTGCAGAAAGAGGCAAGAGAGGTGCAGAAAGAGGCAAGACAGGTGGAAAAAGAGGTAAGAGAGGTGCGGAAAGAGGCAAGAGAGGTGCAGAAAGGATAGAGTGAGGTACAGAAAGAGGCAGGAGAGGTGCAGAAAGATGCAAGAGATGTGTAGAAAGAGGCAAGAGAGGTGCAGAAAGAAGAGAGTGAGCTGCAGAAAGAGGCAAGAGAGGTGCAGAAAGAGGCAAGAGAGGTGCAGAAAGAGGTAAGAGAGGTGTAGAAAGAGGAGGAAAGGTTCAGAAAGAGGCAAGTGAGGTGCAGAAAGAGGCAATAGAAGTGCATAAAGAGGAAAGAGAGGTGCAGAAAGAAGAGTGAGCTACAGAAAGAGGCAAGAGAGGTGCAGAAAGAGGCAAGAGAGGTACAGAAAGAGGCAAGAGAGGTGCAGAAAGGCAAGAGAGGTGCAGATAGAGGCAAGAGCGGTACATAGAGAGGCAAGAGAGGTGCAGAAAGTGACGAGAGGTGCAGAAAGAGGCAGGCGAGGTGAAGAAAGAGGAAAGAGGTGCATAATGAGGCAAGAGTGGTGCAGAAAGAGGCAAGAGAGGTGCAGAAAGAAGAGAATGGGCTGCAGAAAGAGGCAATGGAGGTGCAGAAAGAGGCAAGAGAGATGCAGAAAGAGGCAAGAGAGGTGCAGAGAAAGGCAAGAGAGGTGCAGAAAGAAGAGTGAGCTGCAGAAAGAGGCAAGAGAGGTGCAGAAAGAGGCAAGAGAGGTGCAGAAAGGCAACAGAGGTATAGAAAGAGGCAAGAGCGGTGCAGAAAGAGGCAAGTGAGGTGCAGAAAGAGGCAAGAGAGGTGCAGAAAGAGGCAAGAGAGATGCAGAAAGAGGCAAGAGAGGTGTATAGAGGCAAGTGAGGTGCAGAAAGAGGAAGAAAGGTGCAGAAAGAGGCAAGTGAGGTACAGAAAGAGGCAAGAGAGGGGCAGAATGAGGTAAGAGCTACAGAAAGAGGAAGAAAGCTGCAGAAAGAGGCAAGCGAGGTACCGAAAGAGGAAAGAGAGGTGCAGAAAGAATAGAGTGAGCTGCAGAAAGAGGCAAGAGGTACAGAAAGAGGAAGAAAGGTGCAGAAAGAGGCAAGAGAGGTGCAGAAAGAGGCAACAGAGGTACAGAAAGAGGCAAGAGGGGTGCAGAAAGAGGCAAGAGAGGTGCAGAAAGAGGCAACAGAGGTACAGAAAGAGGCAAGAGGGGTACAGAAAGAGGCATGAGAGGTGCAGAAAGAGGCAAGAGAAGTGCAGTAAGAGTCGAGAGAGGTGCAGACAGGGACAAGAGAGGTGCAGAAAGAGGCAAGAGAGGTGCACAAAGAGTCAACAGAGGTGCAGAAAGAGGCAAAAGAGGTGCACAAAGAGGCAAGAGAGGTGCAGAAAGAGGCACGAGTGGTGCAGAAAGAGGCAAAAGAGGTGCAGAAAGAGGAAAGAGGTGCAGAAAGAGGAAAGAGAGATGCAGAAAGAAGAGAGTGAGCTGCAGAAAGAGGCGAGAGGTGCAGAAAGAGGCAAGAGAGGGGCAGAATGAGGCAAGAGGTACAGAAAGAGGAAGAAAGGTGCAGAAAGAAACAGAAGAGGTGCAGAAAGAGGCAAAAGAGGTGCAGAAATAGGCAAGAGAAGTGCAGAAAGAGGCAAGAGGGGTGCAGAAAGGCAAGAGAGGTGCATAAAGGAGTGAGTGAGGTGCAGAAAGAGGCAGGAGAGGTGCAGAAAGAGGCAAGAGAGGTATAGAAAGAGGCAAGAGTGGTGCAGAAAGAGGCAAGTGAGGTGCAGAAAGAGGGAAGAGAGGTGCAGAATGAAGCAAGAGAGGTGCAGAAAGAAGAGTGGGCTGCAGAAAGAGGCAAGAGAGTTGCATTAAGAGGCAAGAGAGATGCAGAAAGAGGCAAGAGAGGTGCAGAAAAAGGCAAGAGGTGCAGAAAGAAGAGTGAGATGCAGAAAGAGGCAAGAGAGGTGCAGAAAGAGGCAAGAGAGGTGTAGAAAGAGGCAAGAGAGGTGCAGAAAGAGGAGGAAAGGTTCAGAAAGAGGCAAGTGAGGTGCAGAAAGAGGCAATAGAAGTGCAGAAAGAGGCAAGAGAGGGGCAGAACGAAGAGAGTGAGCTGCAGAAAGAGGCAAGAGAGGTGGAGAAAGAGGCAAGAGAAGTGCAGAAAGAAGCAAGAGAGGTGTATAAAGAGGCAAGAGAGGTGCAGAAAGAGGAAGAAAGGTGCGGAAAGAGGCAAGTGAGGTGCAAAAAGAAGCAAGAGAGGGGCAGAATGAGGCAAGAGGTACAGAAAGACAAAGAAAGGTACAGAAAGACGAAGAAAGGTGCAGAAAGAGGCAAGAGAGGTGCAGAAAGAGGCAAGAGAAGTTCAGAAAGAGGCAAGAGGGGTGAAGAAAGGCAAGAGAGGTACAGAAAGAGGCAAGAAGTGCACAAAGAGTCGAAAGAGGTGCAGAAAGAGACGAGAGGTACAGAAAGAGTCAAGCGAGGTGCACAAAGAGTCAACAGAGGTGCACAAAGAGGCAAAAGAGGTGCACAAAGAGGCAAGAGAGGTGCAGAAAGAGGCAAGAGTGGTGCAGAAAGAGGCAGGAGAGGTACAGAAAGGAAAGAGAGGTGCAGAAAGAGGAAAGAGGTGCAGAAAGAGGAGAGTGAGCTGCAGAAAGAGGCAAGAGAGGTGCAGAAAGAGGCAAGAGAGGTGTAGAAAGAGGCAAGAGAGGTGCATAAAGAGGCAAGGGAGGTGTAGAAAGAGGCAAGAGAGGTGCAGAAAGAAGAGTGAGGTGCAGAAAGAGGCAAGAGAGGTGCAGAAAGAGGCAAGAGAGGTGCAAAAAGAGGTAAGAGGTGTAGAAAGAGGCAAGAGAGGTGCAGAAAGAGGCAAGAGAGGTGCAGAAAGAGGTAAGAGAGGTGTAGAAAGAGGCAAGAGAGGTGCAGAAAGGCAAGAGAGGTGCGGATAGAGGCAAGAGAGGTACAGAGAGAGGCAAGAGAGGTGCAGAAAGTGACAAGAGAGGTGCAGAAAGAGGCGAGAGGTGAAGAAAGAGGAAAGAGAGGTGCAGAAAGAGTTGAGAGGTGCAGAAAGAGGCAAGAGAGGTGCAGAAAGAAGAGAGTGGGCTGCAGAAAGAGGCAATGGAGGTGCAGAAAGAGGCAAGAGAGATGCAGAAAGAGGCAAGAGAGGTGCAGAAAAAGGCAAGAGAGGTGCAGAAAGAAGAGAGTGAGCTGCAGAAAGAGGCAAGAGAGGTGCAGAAAGAGGCAAGAAAGATGCAGAAAGAGGCAAGAGAGGTACAGAAAGAGGAAGAAAGATGCAGAAAGAGGCAAGTGAGGTACAGAAAGAGGCAAGAGAGGGGCAGAATGAGGTAAGAGCTACAGAAAGAGGAAGAAAGCTGCAGAAAGAGGCAAAAGAGGTACAGAAAGAGGAAAGAGAGGTGCAGAAAGAAGAGAGTGGACTGCAGAAAGAGGCAATGGAGGGGCAGAAAGAGGCAAGAGAGATACAGAAAGAGGCAAGAGAGGTGCAGAGAAAGGCAAGAGAGGTGCAGAAAGAAGAGTGAGCTGCAGAATGAGGCAAGAGGTACAGAAAGAGGAAGAAAGGTGCAGAAAGAGGCAAGAGAGGTGCAGAAAGAGGCAACAGAGGTACAGAAAGAGGCAAGAGAAGTGCAGTAAGAGTCGAGAGAGGTGCAGACAGGGACAAGAGAGGTGCAGAAAGAGGCAAGAGAGGTGCACAAAGAGTCAACAGAGGTGCACAAACAGGCAAGAGAGGTGCACAAACAGGCAAGAGAGGTGCAGAAAGAGGCAAGAGTGTTGCAGAAAGAGGCAAAAGAGATGTAGAAAGAGGAAAGAGAGGTGCAGAAAGAAGAGAGAGGTGCAGAAAGAAGAGAGAGCTGCAGAAAGAGGCAAGAGAGGTGCAGAAAGAGGCAAGAGAGGGGCAGAATGAGGCAAGAGGTACAGAAAGAGGAAGAAAGGTGCAGAAAGAAACAGGAGAGGTGCAGAAAGAGGCAAGAGAGGTGCAGAAATAGGCAAGAGAAGTGCAGAAAGAGGCAAGAGGGGTGCAGAAAGGCAAGAGAGGTGCATAAAGGAGTGAGGTGCAGAAAGAGGCAGGAGAGGTGCAGAAAGAGGCAAGAGAGGTGCAGAATGAAGCAAGAGAGGTGCAGAAAGAAGAGAGTGGGCTGCAGAAAGAGGCAAGAGAGTTGCATAAAGAGGCAAGAGAGATGCAGAAAGAGGCAAGAGAAGTGCAGAAAAAGGCAAGAGGTGCAGAAAGAAGAGAGTGAGCTGCAGAAAGAGGCAAGAGAGGTGCAGAAAGAGGCAAGAGAGGTGCAGAAAGAGGCAAGAGAGGGGCAGAACGAAGAGAGTGAGCTGCAGAAAGAGGCAAGAGAGGTGGAGAAAGAGGCAAGAGAAGTGCAGAAAGAAGCAAGAGAGGTGTATAAAGAGGCAAGAGAGGTGTATAAAGAGGCAAGAGAGGTGCAGAAAGAGGAAGAAAGGTACAGAAAGAAACAGGAGAGGTGCAGAAAGAAGAGAGAGCTGCAGAAAGAGGCAAGAGAGGTGCAGAAATAGGCAAGAGAAGTACAGAAAGGCAAGAGGGGTGCAGAAAGGCAAGAGAGGTGCAGAAAGGAGTGAGGTGCAGAAAGAGGCAGGAGAGGTGCAGAAAGAGGCAAGAGAGGTGCAGAATGAAGCAAGAGAGGTGCAGAAAGAAGAGAGTGGGCTGAAGAAAGAGGCAAGAGAGTTGCATAAAGAGGCAAGAGAGATGCAGAAAGAGGCAAGAGAGGTGCAGAAAAAGGCAAGAGGTGCAGAAAGAAGAGAGTGAGCTGCAGAAAGAGGCAAGAGAGGTGCAGAAAGAGGCAAGAGAGGTGCAGAAAGAGGCAAGAGAGGTGCAGAGAAAGGCAAGAGAGGTGCAGAAAGAAGAGTGAGCTGCAGAAAGAGGCAAGAGAGGTGCAGAAAGAGGCAAGAGGTGCAGAAAGAGGCAAGAGGTGTATAAAGAGGCAAGAGAGGTACAGAAAGAGGAAGAAAGGTACAGAAAGAGGCAAGTGAGGTACAGAAAGAGGAAAGAGAGGGGCAGAATGAGGCAAGAGGTACAGAAAGAGGAAGAAAGGTGCAGAAAGAGGCAAGAGAGGTACAGAAAGAGGCAAGAGAGGTACAGAAAGAGGCAAGAGGGGTACAGAAAGAGGCATGAGAGGTGCATAAAGAGGCAAGAGAAGTGCAGAAAGAGTCGAGAGGGGCAGAAAGAGACAAGAGAGGTGCACAAAGAGTCAACAGAGGTGCACAAAGAGTCAACAGAGGTGCAGAAAGAGGCAAAAGAGGTGCACAAAGAGGCAAGAGAGGTGCAGGAAGAGGAAAGAGAGGTGCAGAAAGAAGAGAGTGAGCTGCAGAAAGAGGCAAGAGAGGTGCAGAAAGAGGAAAGAGAGGGGCAGAATGAGACAAGAGGTACAGAAAGAAGAAGAAAGGTGCAGAAAGAGGCAAGAGAGGTGCATAAAGAGGCAAGAGAGGTGCAGAAAGAGGCAGAAGAGGTGCAGAAAGAGGAAAGAGAGGTGCAGAAAGAGGAAAGAGGTGCAGAAAGAAGAGAGTGAGCTGCAGAAAGAGGCAAGAGAGGTGCAGAAAGAGGCAAGAGAGGGGCAGAATGAGGCAAGAGGTACAAAAAGAGGAAGAAAGGTGCAGAAAGTCAAGAGAGGTGCATAAAGCGGCAAGAGAGGTGCAGAAAGAGGCAAGAGAAGTGCAGAAAGAGGCAAGAGGGGTGCAGAAAGGCAAGAGAGGTGCAGGAAGGAGAGAGTGAGGTGCAGAAAGAGGCAGGAGAGGTGCAGAAAAAGGCAAGAGAGGTATAGAAAGAGGCAAGAGCAGTGCAGAAAGAGGCAAGTGAGGTGCAGGCAGAGGTAAGAGAGGTGCAGAATAAAGCAAGAGAGGTGCAGAAAGAAGAGAGTGGGCTGCAGAAAGAGGCAAGAGAGGTGCATAAAGAGGCAAGAGAGATGCAGAAAGAGGCAAGGGAGGTGCAGAAAAAGGCAAGAGAGGTATAGAAAGAGGCAAGAGCAGTGCAGAAAGAGGCAAGTGAGGTGCAGACAGAGGCAAGAGAGGTGCAGAATAAAGCAAGAGATGTGCAGAAAGAAGAGAGTGAGATGCAGAAAGAGGCAAGAGAGGTGTAGAAAGAGGCAAGAGAGGTGTAGAAAGAGGCAAGAGGTGCAGAAATAGGAGGAAAGGTGCAGAAAGAGGCGAGTGAGGTGCAGAAAGAGGCAAGAGAAGTGCAGAAAGAGGCAAGAGAGGGGCAGAAGGAAGAGTGGGCTGCAGAAAGAGGCAAGAGGTGCAGAAAGAGGCAAGAGAGGTGTAGAAAGAGGCAAGAGAGATGCAGAAAGAGGAAGAAAGGTGCATAAAGAGGCAAGTGAGGTGCAGAAAGAGGCATGAGAGGGGCAGAATGAGGCAAGAGGTACAGAAAGAGGAAGAAATGTACAGAAAGAGGCAAGAGAGGTGCAGAAAGAGGCAAGAGAAGTGCAGAAAGAGGCAAGACGGGTGCAGAAAGGCAAGAGAGGTGCAGAAAGAGGTAAGAAGTGCAGAAAGAGTCGAGAGAGGTGCAGAAAGAGACAAGAGAGGTGCAGAAATAGGCAAGAGAGGTGCACAAAGAGTCAACAGAGGTGCAGAAGGAGGCAAAAGAGGTGCAGAAAGAGGCAAGAGAGGTGCAGAAAGAGGCAGAAGTGGTGCAGAAAGAGGCAGGAGAGGTACAGAAAGAGGTAAGAGAGAGGCAGAAAGAAGAAAGAGGGGTGCAGAAAGAGGAGAGTGAGCTGCAGAAAGAGGCAAGAGAGGTGCAGAAAGAGGTGAGAGAGGTGCAGAAAGAGGCAAGACAGGTGCAAAAAGAGGTAAGAGAGGTGTAGAAAGAGGCAAGAGAGGTGTAGAAAGGCAAGGAAGGTGCAGATAGAGGCAAGGTAGGTGCAGAAAGAAGCAAGAGAGGTGCAGAAAGTTACAAGAGATGGGCAAAAAGAGGCAAGAGAGGTGCAGAAAGAGGCAAGAGAGGTGCAGAAAGGAGAGAGTGAGGTGCAGAAAGAGGCAGGAGAGGTGCAGAAAGAGGCAAGAGAGGTACAGAAAGAAGAGAGTGAGCTGCAGAAAGATGCAAGAGAGGTGCAGAAAGAGGCAAGAGAGGTGCAGAAAGAGGCAATAAAGGTGCAGAAAGAGGTCAGAGAGGTGTAGAAAGAGGTAAGAGAGGTGTAGAAAGAGGCAAGAGAGGGGTAGAAAGAGGCAAGTGAGGTGCAGAAAGAGGAAAGAGAGGTGCAGAAAGAAGAGAGTGAGCTGCAGAAAGAGGCAAGAGAGGTGCAGAAAGAGGCAAGAGAGGTGCAGAAAGAGGTAAGAGAGGTGTAGAAAGAGGCAGGAGAGGTGTAGAAAGAGGCAAGAGGTGCAGAAAGGCAAGAGAGGTGCAGATAGAGGCAAGAGGTACAGAGAGAGGTAAGAGAGGTGCAGAAAGTGACGAGAGGTGCAGAAAGAGGCAGGAGAGGTGAAGAAAGAGGAAAGAGGTGCAGAAAGAGGCAATGGAGGTGCAGAAAGAGGCAAGAGAGATGCAGAAAGAGGCAAGAGAGATGCAGAGAAAGGCAAGAGGTGCAGAAAGAAGAGAGTGAGCTGCAGAAAGAGGCAATAGAGGTGCAGAAAGAGGCAAGAGAGGTGCAGAAAGAGGCAAGAGAGGTACAGAAAGAGGCAAGAGAAGTACAGAAAGAGGCAAGAGGGGCAGAATGAGGCAAGAGGTGCAGAAAGAGGAAGAAATGTGCAGAAAGAGGCAAGAGAAGTACAGAAAGAGGCAAGAGAGATGCAGAAAGAAGAGTGAGCTGCAGAAAGAGGCAAGAGAAGTGCAGAAAGAGGCAAGAGGAGTGCAGAAAGAGGCAAGAGAGGTGCATAAAGAGGCATGAGAATTTCAGAAAGAGGCAAGATATGTGAAGAAAGAGGAGGCAAGAGAGGTGCAGAAAGAGCTAAGAGGTGTAGAAAGAGGCAAGAGAGGTGAAGAAAGAGGAAGAAAGGCACAGAAAGAGGCAAGTGAGGTGCATAAAGAGGCAAGAGGAGTGCAGAAAGAGGCAAGAGAGGTGCAGAAAGAGGCAAGGGAGGTGCAGAAAGTAGAGAGTGAGCTGCAGAAAGAGGCAAGAGAGGTGTATATATTCAATCTCCTCTCACTCATACAAGGGAAGGCTCAGCACTCAGGTTGTAGTTTGGAAGTATTTAATCTGCAAAGGATGCGATCCCCGTGTTTCGGCTCGTCCGAACCTTGAGCATGATACAAGACGTCATTGTAGTTTCCTTATTTAAATGTACAAATGCCTCCAGTTGCCAATATTAACAAAGGACCACATATTACATTAAACCAAAAAGCTGTCGGCCATATTGGCCTGGTCACGATGCAAAAATTCAGGAATTCATACAATAAAGAAAAGAAAACAAGTGTTAATATGCACACAATGTCATTTCAGCATATCTTGCCCGTGACCGCTGTACCTGTATGTTCGTCAACGTGACTTGTTCATAATAAACATACTTATGATTGCAAACATCAACATATACAATGGACTACACATTACTTTAAAGTGAAAGGCTATCAGCCATATTGATCTGGGCACATTCAGGCACATGCATCAATGTTGGATTTTGCAATTTCTTAATTGCGATTTTTAAGGAATCGCAATTAAGGAATCGCAAAAGCCTATGCATGTAGAAATCGCTTAAAAATAGCGATTTCTAAACATTCTTAATTGCGACTCGCAAATTGCAAGTATCGCAATTAAGAATACCTCCCATTCATTCCTATGGGCCTAGAGGCCCATAGGAATGAATGGGACGACATTCAGGAATAACGACAATTAAGGAATACCTCCCCATTCATTCCTATGGGCCTAGAGGCCCATAGGAATGAATGGGACGATATATCTCAATTTGCGATTCTCAATTAGAGAATCGCAAATTGAGAATGCAATTTCAGAGTGCAAGGGTGTCAAAAGGACACCCTGTTGCACCCTGAAATTGATCTGTGCACATATGTTGCGACACACATGTCCCAAGGACATGTGTGTGTGTAACTCTATAACTTTAAAAATGCACTTTAGTGCATTTTTCAGAGTTTTCGCTATTTACCATGTGGTATGATTCCACGGTAAATAGCGGGCTCAAATAGCGAAATCGCTATTTTTAAAGGCATCTTGCATTGCATTTAAGGAATCGCAATTTGCGATTCCTTAAATGTAATCGCAACTTAAGAAATCGCAAAACAATTGCGATTTCTCAAATTGCGAGTGGCAAGTTGTTTCATGCATCGCAAAAGCTAATTTTGCGATCGCAAACGGACGATTTTTGCGAATCGTGCCGTTTGCGATCGCAAAAAGCTTTGATGAATGTGCCCCATAGTGTATTATAGTGGTTCTTACACGAAAGAAAAGAAAAAAAAGGAGTGTTATAAAGTTCTAGCGATTATAGTTCCATTCCATTCACAGCTCATTTGAGATGTCGTGAGTGACATCATGAGTGATGTCACTGACCATGTCATGAATGATGTATTGTCTGAGGTCATCAGCAGTGCATTGCGGGGGCGTAAGTTATAGTTATAGTATAGCTCAGGTAACTATAACTGCTGAATTTCACTGGTTTTGCACGAGTGAAATCTGAGTCTAACTATAACGTCCCTGTAATCTTTGGTTTGTTCTGTGAATTTCTAAGTTTTTTTTAACGGTTAGTAAGATGCCTATCACAATGGATGGTGGGGGGTTGGAAGCAGGGCCTGGCCTGTCATTGTGCTGCCCCCACCCAAACTTGCTGCTCCTGCCTCCCCTCCTCCTTGCCATCCATTGTCCAAGTCCATGCCCCTGCTCCCTCATTACAGCCCTGTGTGGCTGTTGTTCTGCCACTGGCCTTCCCGCCTTCTCTGAACAGTTAGCTTGCTGCCCCATCCACTTCCTCCCTATCCTCTGGTGTCTGAATCCATACGCTAGCCTCCTCCCTCCGGCCATGCATGGTCTGATGTGCTGCCACTGCCCTCCATTTAGCATGATGTCCCAGTCCACTCCTCCTGCCCTCCATTGCCCAATTCTATGCCCCGTCATTGACCTCCCTTAGCCTCTGTGCTTAGTTTGCTGCCCCTACTCTCCTTCCCCCTGCCCTCCGATGTCTGTGTGCATGCCCCTGCTCCATCCTTTTTGCCCACCATGTTCCATGGACCTGCCCCTCCTATCTACTTTGAGTGTTCTGTTGAGCTGCCACTCCCCTCCCACCTGCCTAGCATTGTCAGATGACTGTAACCTCTCCCTGCCACCTCCACCCTGCCTTTCTACATTCCATGCCCCTATCCCCTTCTTCCTGTCCTCCATGGTCCATTTTACTGCCACACCCTTCTGCCCTCCCTGGTCTGTTGTGCTGCAACTGCTCCTCCTGCCTGCCCTGCGTGGTCTGTTGTGAGGCCCCTTCCCCTGAACTCTCTTTTCTGGGCCCGGCTCCTACCCCTTCCTTCTATCGTCCATGGTCCTTTGTGCATGCCCCTGCCCCCTCCTTCTTGCCCAACATGGCCATTGTGCTGTCACTAACCCTCCCGCTTGCCATGCATGGTCTTCTGTGCTGCCACAGCCCCTCCCACCTTCCCTGTATGGTCAGCTAGCTAGCCCTGACCCCCTCCAACCTTCCCTCCATGGTCTGTGTGTGCCATTATAGTCTCACTGTTGCCCTCCATGGCATGTTCTGCTTCTAGTGCCCATCCTGCCTGACCTCCATGGTCAGCTTGCTGCTCCTGCCCTGCCCCTTGGCCCCTGCCCTCCGTTTTCCATGTGCAGACCCCTATTCCCTCCCTCCTGGCTTGTCTGTTCCATTGTCATGCCCCTGATCACTCCCTCCTGCCCTTTATGGTCTGTTATGCTGCAGCTTTCTCTCCTGTCTGTCCAGTATGGTCAGCTTGCTGCCATTGCCTCTTTCCCCTCTGTTCTCTGTTGTCCATGTGCATGGTCATGTCCCCTCCCTATTGCTTTCAATGGTTTTTTGTGCTGCACCGCCGTCCCGCATGCCCTGTGCGGTGTATTGTGCTGCTGCAAACCCTGATGCCTGCCCTGTAAGGTCAGTTTGGTGCACCTGTCTATGTGCCTCCTGTCCTCTGTTGTCCCTACCCCAATTCCTCCTGCCTTCCATGATCCAATGTACCATACTTGCTAACATTTTGAACTTGGTAAGAGGGAGATTTTGACAAAATAACTGGGGAATTCATTTTCCCCATTGACTTACATTGAAAAAGAAGAGATTGTAGACAAGAGACAGATAAAATAAAGCCCTTTTAGGCTTAAAAACATTGGGCGTTTCCTGCCTGAATCGGCTCTGTTGGCATGTACGGTTGTACAACCACTGCCTCTTCCTTCTGCCCTCAATGGTCTATTATATTGCCACAGCCTCTCTTGCCTGTCCTGCATTGTTGGTTTGTTGCCCGTGCCCCCCTTTCCACTGCCCTCCATCTTGTGCTGCCACTGCCTTTCCTGCCTGCCCAGTGTGGGCAAATTGCTGCCTCTGCACCCTCGTAACTGCCTTCAATTTTCCGAGTCCGTGCCCCTGACCTCTGCCTCCCAACAGTATCCTAATGAACAACTAGATTGCTAACATTCTATATTTATTACAAAAGTGTGGCACGCCTGACGTCATCTTGATGTAATCAAAACTGTAATACCTAAAGCATTTCCTATAGAAATTATAGAAATGAGAGGGTCTTATTTGCATAGAAATTATAATTAGTGCTCTAAAAACTAAAATGAGGACATATTTTCTGAGTTCTTAAATAGCGACAAAGCACTTTTAAATTATTTGTTATCTTTGGTTTTTTATCCAGTTGACCACTTGATTAAAAGTTATGGTTAATGGGAGAGGATGTGGTGTTACTTCCAGAGTTGCAGACTTTGCAACTGGGGAACCAGGTTGGATTTTCTGCTTCAGCTCGACATTCTGTATTTCCGGTCAAATCACTTAATCTCCCCATGCCTACAGCCAAAATGAATTTGTCCTTGTATGATGTAACCAATGCTCATGTAAAGCACTCCAATACCTGACCAGTCTGTACTATATAAAACTGCAAAAAAACAAAGAATAAAAAGTGTTTTCCACACTTCTGCCATTGGAGTATACGTGGGCTACATCTGGGTGATATTTGTACTACATTTGGGCTCCTTTTTCTCTGGTGGCCATCTTGGGAGACTTCAATTCAAGTCAATAAACTTTATTCGATCCGATTTAGAAACATGGATCATAAAAGTGTACATAAAACAGTAAATCCTCTTTCTTAATACAATACAATGAGAATTAATTAAAACCAGTAGGTAAAAACGGGTGTTATAAAGCCCGGCTCAGAGCAACTTCAGGTTAATAGAATAGTAGAGTTCAATGTTTCGCAAGATCAATCTCAAGTACTTCATGCAAAATATGCAATATGGGGTCCAAGTAAGATGCAACACTCCAATACCTGACCAGTCTGCACTATATAAAACTGAGAAAAAACTAAAAATAAAGTGTTTTGCACACTTCTGTCATTGGGCTATACGTGGGCTACATCTGGGTGATATTTGTGCTACATTTGGGCTCTTTTTTTCTGGTGGCCATGTTGGGAGACTTATTTGTTTTGAAGTTTCCTAATTTCCCCATTTACTGCAGTCTCCTCAGTAGGAAATGCTTTCAGTTTTTCACCTTGATTCCATCAAGAAGGCATTCAGATGTGTCACACATTTGCCATAAATTCAGAATGTTAGCACTCTAGTTGCTCATTAGATCACTGTAGTAAAGCTATTGCTCACCAGGGAGTTAACTGGAAGTCTGCTGCAGGTATTGAAAGTGCATGTTTCAGTCTGCATGTCAGAATTTTTTAATGAAATAGAAGAGGATTTGAGAAGTCACTCAAAATGTGCCCTAATTTTTCTTTCTGCAACACTAATCATAATTTCAGTGGCAAAATGAACCCCCTCATTCAGTTCCTTTTTAAATTAAATGTTTTAAGTGTTACCAGTTTATTCCAATTAGGCCTGGGCGTTGAACTCCGCTCCGTTCGCGGAGTTTGCAGAGTTTTCTGCACTCCGCACTCCGTGGAGTGCAAGAAAACCCCGCTTCTCGTAGTGCAGCGGAGTTTCTTCCCCGCTCGCGCTCGTGAACGGTAAGTTCGCGAGCGCGAGCTACTGCTCGGGTAGAATTTCTACCCGAGCAGCAGAAAGGCCAGCGCGAACAGCAGTTCGCACTACACTCCGCCACTTGCAGAACTTCGCAGAGTTTTTTGTAACTTCGCGAAGTCCCGCGTAGCAAAAGTCCGCGAACTACGCCCAGGCTTAATTCCAATCAAGATGGCTTCAGGTGTGCCATACTTTTGTCATAGTAAGACTGTTAGCGCTCTAGTTGTTCTTTAGAACACTCTGGGAAGCTGCAGTAGAACACAAAGGAATTAAAAATTTGCAAACATTTGTGACAAGAATTTTCAATTCTATTAAAGACAAGGAGGCGAGGATTATGCTTCTCATTTCTTCACTGTTTATTCACAGCAGCCAATAAAATAACAGTTAACCAAAAAACTACAATACCCATGAACACGTTAATGACACATGACAACCATAGAGTGCATCCCTATATAAACCCTGACTGAGGTAACCACATCCTCTTTCTTTGAATGATCATAGAACAGTTAAGTCCGAAAAGGTAAGAACTCGATCCTGTAGATCCATCCATTGTGATGAAGGAATCCTCCATGTAAAGAGGCATCTTGAAGCCCAACGGGGCTGAACTTTTGAACTCGACCCAACGAGATGCGAAAAACTCCCTTGGACAACTACGCCAATAGATCGCCCTCAACAGATACTTCAAAATTATCCAGCGTTGATCTTCTTCACGCTTTATTTGCTATCCGCTCCTGAAATAGAAAGGATAATCCGTAATACCGATAACCTTATCTGATTTCGTAATCATCACAATCAGATAAAGGGGAGGAAAAACAACATAATCATTTATGCAGTATTAAATGCAATGCAAATATTAATTTTGTCAATACACATAGTCTGGGTGGGGTAATCCTCACCTCCGTGTCCTTAATAGAATTGAAAATTCTTGTCACGAATATTTGCAAATTTTTAATTCTATGTCAGGACCGGAGGCTACGATTATGCTTGTTCAAAGCTTAGCCACCACCACCGATGCTACATCAGCAATAGGCTTATAATAGAAAGACTTAAACGTGGTCTCAGTTGACCAGTCAGCTGCTTTCATTATATCCGAAAGACTGACTCCTAAAGAGAAAGACTTGGATGCCATAGTCCCTCGAACTGAGTGGGCACCAAATTTCGATACATCAATGCCTGCTTCGCCCATGAGCCAACACACCCATCTTGACAAGGTGGCTGGAGTCACTGGGTGAAAGGGTTTTTGTAATGCAATCAGTAATTGTCCTTTCATATGAACGAAATTCAGCAGTACTTACCTCATACGCTTTTACACATTGAACAACACACAGCTTAGGGTTGTCTGGAGAAGCCGGATAAGATACCGAAGTAGTATTGCATTTAGTGCGTTTTGAGATAACAAATGTGACTCCTTCTGGCGAGAACCTACGTCCCACTAGGTCCAAAGCTCGGACATCAGAGACTCTTTTGCATGAAACCAGGCATAGCAACATGGTCAATTTGGCAGGAAGTTGCTTTCTTGATAAGTATTTGTTAGAAGGCCAGGCTTCCAAGAACCTCAAGACAATAGATACATCCCACAAAATCGAGTATTTAGGACAAGGGGGTTTGACCATCCGGATACCTCTAAGCAGTTTGCATACCAGGGGATGCTCGCCTACTGGTTTGCCATCCACTGGACCATGCCCTGCTGAGATGGCAGACATGACCGGAAGTTGTTCACGGTCCTGTAAGCTAGGCCAGATGATGCAATGAGGCTAGAAAATTCACAAGCATAGAGATATTTGCCTTAGCGGGATCCACTTCCAGTTGAGAGCACCAGCTACACCATCTTTTCCAAGCTGATGAGTATCGCTTGTGGGTGTTAGCAGACCAGGCCTCGTTAATGAACCTGTCAACGTCTCTCGAAAGTCCCAGGACTTTCCATCTGTCCATGAAACCTGCCAGGCTACCAGAGGGAGTTGCCCTGACTCTATCAACTGGTGCGGAGCCTTCTGAGGGTCCAGCAACAGGTTCCATCTCTGTGGAAGAAGGATCGGCGCAGCACATGACATCTCCAGAAGGACTGGGAACCATGCTTGCACTCTCCACAATGGGGTGTTTAGGATTAACTCCGATTGCTGATGTCGGGTCTGAGCCAGCATCCTGGGTATCATCATAAACGGAGGGAAGGCATAGCACAGGACTGATGGCCAGTTCTGGAGAAATGCGTCTGAGGTGATCGCTTCCGGATCCGGATGCCAGATGTAGAAGGCTGGGAGTTGCCTGTTGAGATGTGATGCAAACAGGTCCAACTGACCTGGGCCCCAAAGAAGATTCAGCGCCCGGAACACCCGGGGATGGAGTCTCCAATCGCTGAAGTCCTGAAGATAACAAGAATGCCAATTGGCCACCTCGCTGTTGCACCCTGGGAGGTATTGCGCTACAACCGAGATTCTGTGAAGGAGACAGTAGTGCCAAAAGTCCTTGCTGATCTCCGCCAGAATTCGGGACCTCGTCCCTCCCAATTTGTTCAAATAGCGAACCGCAGACACATTGTCCATGTGAAGCAGGATACAACAGTCCGTCTTCCGAGATGAAAGACTGCGAATCGCAAAAGAACCTGTCAACAGCTCCAAACAATTGATGTGTAATGAGAGTTCTTCTTGTGACCAACGGCCCCCTGTGGATAACTGACCGCAACGGGCTACCCAACTGCAATGGCTGGCATCCGACTCGATCACCACTTCCGGAGTGGATCCGAAGATGGCCCTGCCGTTCCAAGACTCCATAAGGTCTAGCCACCACAGCATCTCCAACCTCGCTTCCTCGGAGAGAGGTATCCGTTCCGCATATCCGAGGCCTTTGCGGAGATGCTGAATCTTTAGTCTTTGGAGTGCACTGTAGTGAAGGGGACCCAGGAAGATTGCTTGAATCGAAGAGGCCAGCATTCCAACTACCCAGGCCACTGACCTCAAGGATACAATCTGCCTGTTCAGAATCAATCTCAATTCTCTCTTGACTGATCTGATCTTCTGAGCTGGGAGGAGAAGCTGGTAGCTCCGTGAATCGATCTGAAAACCCAGGAACTCGATAGACTGTGCCGGAGATAGTGTTGACTTCTGTGGATTCACAATAAATCCCAGAATCTGCAGCAGGGTGATTGACCATTTGAGGTGCGTAATCACCAGCTGAGGGCAGCGAGCCATGATAATGATGTCATCCAAGTAAACGATTAAGCAAACACCGCGTGCCCTCAAAGATTCTACCACAGGACGGAGGAGCTTCGTGAAGCACCATGGTGCTGACGAAAGACCGAAGGGAAGGACCTTGTACCCGTAACAGACACCCTGCCAGTGGAACGGAAGAAACCGACGGTGTGGGACGTAGATGGGCACGGACAGGTATGCGTCCTTCAGGTCAAGACGGACCATCCAATCCCCTTCCTGAAGAAGGTCGCGCAGAAGATGGATTCCCTCCATCTTGAAATGCCGATATACTACCCATCCATTGAAGTCTTTCAGATTTAGGACTAGCCTGGATCCGCCCCCTTTCTTCTGGAGCAAGAAGATACTGCTGACAAAGCCCCGGGGATGTGTTTCTGTGGTGACTATAGCTCCTTTCCCCAGAAGAGAACTTATCTCTTCTGTAATAAAGCTCTGTTCTTGCTGAGAAAAATAAATTGGAGGGGGAGGAGCACCCTGACTGGGAGTACCGTACAGCTCCAGCTTGTAGCCCTGCACTGTCTCCAAGATCCATGCATCTTGTGAGATCGTGTGCCATGCGTGCAGAAAAAATTGGATTCGTCCCCCCAACATTACCTCCGAACACAAGATCAGTCTCACCTGAATTTCCGGCATCCTGCTGGCCACCCTGGTTTCCTCCGTATCTGCCCTTCCGGATCCTGTTCTTGGCTCACCGGGTTGGGTAGAAGGAGGAGTTGCCGGCGTAGTTAGGGTCTTGGTAACCTCCTCGCTGTTGGTGATATTGGCCGCGTGGGGTGCCTTGGTTGATCCCCCGGCCGAACGACCGCCCTCTGTATTATCCGGCCCTGCCGAAAACCGTCCGGAAAGCCCATTTGAGGGAGCCCTGCCCTGTATCTAAACCATTGAAAGTGGCTACAAACCTTGTAAGCTCCTTTAGGAAGGGCTGTCCGAATAAGAGGCCCTGAGCCAAGGGCCCTGACTCCGAGGAAGATAGCTCTGCCAGCTTGGGGTCTAGCTTGAGGAGGATGGAACGTCTCCTCTCGCTTGACATGGCGCTGTTCGCATTGCCTAGCTGGCACACCGCCCTTTGCGCCCACCCAATTAACTCGTCTGGATCGATCGCCATCGCAGACTCCATGGCTCTAAAGCCCAACTCTAGGATCTTGGTTAGGGGACCCGACATGTCCAATAATTTGTCTTGGCATGATTTCCATGCCTGATAAATGCCTTTTTTAGGATCTTTGGCGTACTTATTCATATATGTAAGCATGGAGGGGTCCACCTCCGGGGTTTCCGCCACTTTGCCTGCCAGATCAGGTCTTGGGCACTCTGACCTCCGGTGTGCCCTGACGTCCTTGTCAAAGGCCTGCAGGAGGTGCGTTTGGACGTAATCCGCAACCTCCTGCGGCGGGAGCCACGCGGTAAAATTAGGGTGGAGGTTGTCCGCTGGCTCAAAAGTGAGGAGCCTAGGCTGGGAGGGGGTATCCAAGTGACGCTCCTTCTTGGATCTTTTGGAGGGTCTAGGGGCCTCCTCTTGGTCAGAAGCATGGTCTGAAGAGGTGTCCCCATCATCATCCTGATACGTATCAGTGGCCGCTGCCTCCTTATCTGGGGTGCCATAATCGTGATCACTCGCCATAGCCTTGGCCAGCTTCGCAAAATCAGCCGAATGAGGATTGAGGACCCTTTTGCTACTGGGTTTGGGACGTGAGCCAGCGTTGGGTAGCCAGCCCTGCTGCCGGGCATAGCTACATAAGTGGCGCTTCAGGGGTTCAATAGCTCTCACTAGGGCTGTATTGACAGAGTGTTGCACCCCTGCATCCAGTGCCTCCACGAGGTCTTGTACCATAGACCCTGAGGGTTCCACCTCGAAGTACTCCTCTTCATAGAAGAGTTCGGCCATAGCAGAAAATAATAGTGAGTACTATAATATCCCACAGGAGATTGGTTAATATGAGGGGTTAACCCACAATCAAGTATCCAGATATTGGAGTCCAAGGGGGAGAGGCACAACCCCAGGCAAGCCAAGTTGCAATACAGTAATTATAAGGTGGAGGGAGGGCTTGCCAAACCTCTCTAGGCAAAGCCTATGCACAATTATTCAGCCCTTGCAGGAAATATATTGAGGGCGTCACCGGGAGCCTGAGAACGAGTCGAGTGGAATAACAAGCAAATTAGCGCTGCTCCCGCACTCAGTTTAAGCCCTGAAAGCGATCAAATTCGGGCAAAATGGCCACCGCTCATGCGCAGTGACGGTCGCTTGTCTCAGTTAAAAGAGGACTGCGCATCGAGTTGACGCGAGACCTCGCTCCCCTTCACTCCCTCTCCACCGAGTGACTGCCGCGGGCACGATGCACCTGGCAGGGGAGGCATAGTGCTCCCGATCCGACGCGCGACACCAAGCCCAATTGGATTATTACAGCGTGCGAGTCAGAGCGCTCCTGAGCCAACACGCGGAGACGAGGAAATCACATAAGGCAAGTGAAAGTTGGCAGAGAGTGGTCAAGAACAATGTAGATTTAAACATCAATAGCTACAGTTTTCGCAAAGCATATAGAACAATGCAGATTTAAACCTCAATAGCTATAAAGCGTATACGATCGCAATAAGCATTAACATATTAACCCATGCACTACCATACCACGAAATCTGTATGCCAGGGTTCAAAAATGGAGAGGGTTATAGTAGCATTTGTTGTTAACAGTGCTCTGAAGTAGATCAAAAAGAATGCTATATATGGCAAGTGGTTATTTTCAGTACGATAAAAGCAAATACATGTGTGCCCAGGCCCTGTCAGACCCAGGTGTTGAGTTCATTTCGAGCGAATGCCAGCAAAGACTTTCAAATCTTGATCGCGATCTATAAGGCAAAGGAACTATGATCTATTGCTCTGTTTTGTCTATGTAGGGATATATTTAAGAGGTCTTGGTCGTTTTTTGAGGATGCAGGCAAAATCTCATGACATTTGCAAATGTCACTTTCCAAAAAGTTTACCAGTTTTTTTTTTTACATTTCATGGTCAAGTTAATTCACATAATTTTGGACCACAATTGACTAGTTCATGCAGAAAATTGTTCTCAGCAAGTTTAAAATCGGAACTAATCGATATTTTTGGGTGGAACCGGTCTTCTGCTGGTATCTTGTATGGCTATCTACGTGCGAGATACCCATGTGTTTATTTTTCACTCATATATACATTCACAATATAGGCATACAATTTAAAAGTTTTCATGACACGTCTGCATATTTTGCAAAATATCTTCACAGTTTCACCATCTCTTAATATTTAACCCTTTGCTCATGCCATAGTTGCATACATCTTTACCATGTGACTGTTATGCAACTCCTTGCTGGACTTTGCGAATGGACGAATCCGTAATCACAGGTCTGTCACTTATGAAGTATGGAAACAGTGGCTAACGCCTCAGGGCCTCCTCCCAACATTGTGCAAACAGTAACCCGCATGTTCCTCGGGCAAGGTACAGACAAATGTGGATGTCTCGCCTGCAGCCATGCGATTTGTTGATCCGCTCGTTGACTTCGGCAATCACGGGATTTTGCACTGTGTGCAACTCATTAAATTGTTCATGCATTTATGCAGTAGAAGAATTCACAAGGGAAATAGAACTACAGACTGCCCAATTAAGAAGGAATGCTTTGTCCTGCATTATTCCACCAGGAACACTCTGCTCTCTGTAAATGTTTGGGACATTCACAGGCACCGATTACATCTGTATTCTCAATCGCCCAGATTTATACTTTCTGAGTCAGAGCACAACGCAGAGTAGCCCACTATCTGTCTTTAGGTTTGAACTGGTTTGCAAATGCATAACATGTTATGCTCTGAATCTGTAATTGGTATATATGCATAACACATTTTTGGTACGTGCATTCATGTGTATCGTGTTGGCAAGTACATTGCAAAAGGTTGGTAAGCATGTGTAAAAGCAAATTCGGGAAGCATTAGCCATGTTCTGCAAATGTTCCTAGTCCATTTTCCATACCTCCATGTTTTCACTTATTTCACCATTGCATCCTTATATTCGCCCCACTTTGGCGCAGCACTCATGGAAAGGTTAATGTCATGTCACACAAGTGGCAGTCCGGTGTTTTTGGAAAGTATGCCGCCACTTGGCAGGGGCACAGCTGAATTTTGGGATGGTATGTTTTCTGAAACCCCAGATTAACTGTCAAATTAATATTTTCTGCCACCTTGTTCACCTTCCCAAGACCATGAGCTCGGTACATATATGGAGCGGCTGGATCAGGTCTCATTGCATGAAGGGAGGGCATGTTTTGAGGGCTCAGGAGTTCAAATTAAATTAATTGCAAAGAAAGTCTACTGACCTATCTGAACACAGATTCCCTTGGGTTAACTGTGGTGTGTTCATTTCCATTGGATATACTGATGATCAGAGCAGGGGAAAGTGCGATGTATTACTTTGCGTGATGGGCACGCACACCGTTGGCATTATCCATATCAGTCACCTCCCTCAGTCCTCGGAGATTGGTGCCTGGAGATTTCGAGACATCAAGACTTCACTCCAAGGGCACAAACTCTTAAACCCTCCACTTGGTCCTACCGCTTCGCTTTAAAGACACAATTCTATGTAATCCTTAAGCTGTCCTGAAGGTCCAAGGTACAGCAAGCACCACTGGCCCGATGAACAGTTTTGTGCCTGCAGTTTTGGAATTTGTGTGCATTAGTGTTTAAACCATGCAAACAGTTTTGTGTTGATAGTATTCAAATTGTTGGCAGTATCAGTTGCACCAGATGAACAAATTTGCCATGGTTAAAGGTTTTTGGCAATATCAGTGTTTGTTGGTTTTAAATTGTTGTTCAACAAATAACACTATTAACAATAGAATACTACTAACATCTTTTTGGGCAAAAAATCCAAGACTGCTGACACAAAGCTCTTCACTTACCTGGCTAATACTGGTCATAAATTACAATGCAGCTGATCCAAATATGTATATGTGATAGGCAAAGCAAAATCTTGGCACCATGGCTCAACACCTGGACACAAACCAGAAATGTGCTGCACAATGAAAGGAGGATTTCATAGCCTGATGATTGGAAACTGACTTATTTCTCAAATGCCAGATGCCTTGGTCTCTTAATCAATGTACACAAAGCTGATGAACTCATTCATTTTTTTGCAGAGATCAAGCCAGCCCAAAAGGTCAGGGGAGGCTACAGACTTGATTCCTGACATCGGGAGCCGCGTTCTGCTACCAGTGGTGCCCTGAGGGAAGAGTGCAGCAGGAAAAGATCACTGGACGCCTGACATCCGAGTGTCTTTCCAGCACACTGGAGTTTTGGACACTGCAGGGGTTTAGACGCCGCGAGGTGCAGCCGCTGGGCACTACAACACCCACAATCCCCTGTGGGAACCATAGCTGACTGCAATTACCCCTATCTAAGGGATCCAGAGACCCGCTTTGCGGGGGAATCGATTCCTGACATTGGGATCCACTTTCGGCTACCAGTGGTGCCCTGAGGGGAGAGTGCAGCAGAAAAAAAAAGATCACCGGTCGCCTGACACCCAAGTGTCTCTGTAGCACAGGAGTTTTGGATGCCTCTTGGCTTGGCCAGGTAGATCTACCTGCCCCTATGGACTATTGAATAAAGCGTTCCCCTTGAGGTATGTTGAATTTGGTTCCTTTTGATTTGATCATTAACAATAACCACTTGTTTAGACTGTGGCCCAGACCTGGGGCTGACCTGAGTGGAAGGGAAAATTTAATTAACTAACTGTTTAGCTTCCCCCGGTGTTGATTGAATGTTCTTTCTTTTTTAAATATATCAAATGTGGCTATAATTTAACTGAGTTTCGAAGTTTAATGAGCACTTAGGCAGTGAATTATGGGGAAAAGGAAACACCCAGGGACGATGACTAAATCACCTAATAAAACCTGAGCTTCCATTATGAATTACATTACAGGTGCTATGGGGCGATAGAAAAACAGATTATGAGTGTGGAAGAAACTTTAACTATTTGCACTGAGAGCATATCTGGGCCTGTAACATTGATTGATGTTGCAATTTCAGATCCAGCCCCAAATAAATGCTCTACAGGGGAGATAAGCGTAATAGATAGGGTTGAAAGTATTTGTAACCCCACCTCAACATACGTCTCTGACTCTCAGCCCCCATTGAAATGACTTAGGACACCTAGTTTTCGTGCTGCCCCTTCCCACATTTTTTTTTAGAACAACTGGGAGGGGGAGACAGATTACTAGAAATAAAATCTCCCAGAACCTTGCAGTCACCAAACCATCAACTAGAGTACCAACTAAAAAGATGACTTTGGAGGATTATAAAACTCTTGTTACACTGGTACTAGCATTGGAAACTCTGGTAAAGACCTTTTGTAGCGCTCTTACTGATGGATTAAAACACATGGAACGCATTGTATCTGCGTGCATTGATTTATTGGGAAAGGTATACCCGCAGCCTGCCAGACGTATTTAGTCGGTGGCTGATAGGGATGTACCCCAGAAATTTAATGGTGCTACTAGACCCTGTAAAGGGTATCGTGACAGACCCCAACTGTTACCATCAGCTGCTGGATTACTTAGTGTTCCACCCATTAAAATTCCGCCACCTAGTACTGGGGATGTTTCACTCCAATGAGTCCGAAAGCTTGTGCTCCTGCTGACTCAAAGAGTTCCAATACCTGTAAATCTTTTCCCCTTCCACCTTAAGTCACATTCCCCATTAGAGAACCTGTCACTAATTGTCCAGTAAAAAAATCCGATTTTTGGGATTTACCGCCAGCAGTGACACATTACATGGTAATTCTGGCCAATGTTCCAACATTATCCATAAACAAAGGAAGTACGGAGTTCCTCAGTGGATAACCAAAAAATTAAAGTATTAATTTGGCTTCCTAAGTGGAGACAAAGAGGCAGGTGGTGCTCAAGGAGGGGAATTCCTCCTTTTTGGAACTAGGGCCCTCACACACCCAGCAAGCTAGGTGTCATGCTTCATCATATGGGCCTGCTCCTCGCTGGGTCGGCGCTGCAATACCCGACGGGCTCCCGTAAAGGGGCTCTTTATCGGAGATCTTTTGTTCCAACATTATCCATGCCATAACACTAAACTTGGGATTAATTTAGAAACAAATCATTAAACTGGTTAAACAAGAAGGTGAGGTTAGAAGGAGCTCTTTTTGCTGATATAAAGATTTGAGGAGGGTAAAATGGTTTGGAAGGGGACACAAATCGTTCCAGGGAGATTGTGTGGTTTTGCCATTTAAAACTCCAGACTTGGTTGAAACCATCCTAAGCAGAGCCTGTTCTCTCCATGTTTTCACACTAAATTTCAGTTTTACCACTTGGGTATTTCTATCAAGCCCCCACTTTGAGAAAAGTCTATAATCAGACAGTACACACCAGTCAGGAGCATCCTTGTTTAACGCTGTATGCCATTCCGATTTATAATTCGTTTGACAGATTATCCTCACTTAATGGAGTAGATTGACTGAAGGGTGCCACTCTGACTATTCAGGGTAAGGGTGAAGGTTTAAATAACGGCCCTAACCATAGTATGAGCACTCTAGAAGGTGCAATGGTATATTGTTGCCCCCTGCGCCCTAAGATTTCTTCAAATATTCATAATCCCACCTGCACGGTAAAGCAGGACGAATGCATCCTGGATAGCCCAAACTTTACTTCCATGGAAGTTTTATATTGGAATGTGGCCGGGTTACGAAATAAATGTAATACTATAGATTGGTTGGATTTTGTGTCTAGGTTTCAAATTGTGTATTCACAGAAAACATGGACTTTTGAACCAATGCACCTCAATGGATTGAAAACGTACCACGCTCCAGCTATCCCTTCAAATTTTGGTAGGCCCAAATGAGCCATATGTATTTATGTATCAAATAAGGTGACCTCAGCTCATATTGCTGTGGTGGTAACTAAAGTGTCCTATCAAATCATCACTGTTAAAATTTCTTCGTCCATTGAGCTGGTGATAATACATTTTTGTAATAATGCATGTACCATGGAAATAACGTCTGCCCTATAACAACTTGACATAGACCTTGAATCATTATGTAATAATGATTCAAGAGAAATAATTATTTTATAGGGGTGTGATTTCAACCTTCGCTTGTGTCCTCTGCCTTCCAAAAAAGTATGCAGTTCGGTTTATTGTGGCAATAGTGACACAACACACTTCTTACACACTTGTTATGGAGACATACTTAATGAGTTACTTTTTAAATACAGTTTGGCTTTTTGTAATGAATTATGTAGCCCACCTGTCGCATTTAATTGTACATTTAATGGTGGAGGGAAGAACAGGGTAATTGACTGTATGCTGTTCCCCAATCGCATTGGTTTAAAAATGTGTTACATACAATATTTTGATAAGTGATCATTTCCCCCAGAGTGTAGATTTGAATATTAATCTTTTTAAACAACAGTCTGAAAATCATAGGTCACCATCCGTTGAAAATATTGAAATTTACTGTCTAAATGGATGTGCCTTGCTTTGGTCAATGATAAACCCCAATACATTTTTTGATCAGTTAATCACTACTCAGAGTGAAGCTTTTGGGATCTGCTTAGGCTATACAGCTGGGGCAAAATAAGTCATTGAGGCATTTATGTCCATTACTAAGGGAAAAAAAGAAGGGCTAACCACATATCAGAAGTGAGGAAAAAATGAGAATGGGGTTGGTTTGACTCCGCATGACCAAGAGCCCACAAGAGATTAAAAGCAGCATTATGCAAAGAAGCTAGGAATACCCAGGAAGTACAGGATTGCAGACAGACATACAGGATAGCACTGAAACAGCAGAGAGAAGGCTTGAAAGAGGAGGCCTGGGATAATCTACACAAGGCATGCCTTAGTGAAGATAACACAGCTTTCTGATGTGTGATTAATTCCCCTTTCCTAAGAGAGGCTGACAGCTCTCGTCTTGAGATCGCTATCACTGAGGCTGAATTGGTGGCTCAGTATACAAATGTTTATTCATACTGATCCAGTGCCAATCCAATAATTATCAGGGATCAATACTCAATACATCAAAATACAATGGCCCATACACATTCACCCAGAATCCCTTATGCGCTGGGGTAAATTTATATGTTCGATCAATCCTTTTCCTTTCATGGGTTAAATTATGATATCATAACTAACTTTTATCAACTTTCCTTCTACTTGGTCGATGGACCAATTAGTTGAATAGTTGATGGCAATGATTAACTTCTAACTTACAAACCATTTAATAAATCTAAAATGATCACAGACTCTCGATGAAGTTAATAATGAATTTTATCTCAAGAAATTAAAGATTATGCTCAACTGCATTTGGTTATACAATACAAACACTGAATCTCACATGAGGAGAAATTTTACACATGCAGTACAATTGGAAACGCAAACCCATCTAAACATAGCAATGACTTTATGCAATGAAGGAGTGGATAGAGTAAGAGACAAAAGTTTCAGCAAAAATATATATGCGAAACATCATATACCTAACGGAGGGGATAGATGAAGAGACAATAGTTCCATCTAATAATACATATCATTGACGGAGTGGATAGGTGGAGAGACAAAAGATTCAGGGACAAAAATACATTCATAAGATAAATTCTGAGAACCAGCTAGACTAAATACAAACCTATTGGTCTGTAAGAAAACCAACCCCTCAATCTAGGGGATGATGGGGTTCTCCGACATAGGATCAGGAAACAAAGGATAAGAAGATGCAGGAGCGGGACAGGTCAGGAACAGCTAGGCCTCTCTGCAAACCGATGGACAGCGACGCATTCCCCCTCTTTCTCTCCTGCCAGCCTAAGCCTAAACCACACCCCTAAAGGCACCCCAATTATACCCTTAAACTAACATGTCCATCCCACAATTGTTGCAAATAATTCTACATCTCGCAAAGGGATTGGTGGGTTTGGCGTTGTCACACCACTGTGACTTCACCCTTCTTTCAACTACCCTTTTGTTCATATCCTTTCCCAGGGTATGATTCTCAGTTTGTTCTCACTTTATTACATATAATACAAAATTTATCAATTTCATTCATTTCTTTAACATCATCCACAGTCTGTTTCTCCGGTCCCACGCTTGGGCACTGGTTTTGGCAGTCGTTCCACACTCTGGCCTTCACCCTCCTCATGTCATCTGCGGTGTACTGCGCGTCTGTCTTGCTTCTGACAGAGCGAACTCACTTCTCGTGCCTTCCCCCTCCCTTTTTTAGCCAAGTTTAGAAAGATGGCTGCTTCAACTAGCACACTAAAATAAACGAAAATGAACATTTATTAATTATATGATAACGAAACCTTCACTGTTTACCACCCACCTTGTACTGTTCCCTATTAATGTTACCTAGCAAAAGCTTTGTGTCAAACTAGTATTGTTTATTAGTTCAAAACAAAATGCAACATGCAAATTACTGAAGCATATGCGGCCTATTTATCCAACGCTTCTTGTTTTTCCTAAATCACAAATGTTATTACAATATTATTTTGTTTACATGCTAGTTCAGACATGCGCAAAGCAATTTCCCTTATGTTCGTGTTGGGTGTACATTAGTTTTTCAACAACTACTTACTGTTAGTACGTATTATGGGGGTATCAAGTCCGAGCAGGTTTTATTTTTGCGAAACCCTGCTCCATCAATTCCCTCCTCTGATGGCTCTCATAAAATACCTACCATACCGAGTGCCATCTTTAATCATCTATATCTCTGTATTCTTCTCTCTTTTATGGCCCCCTCATCCAAATCTTTCATCAAGTCATAGTACTCCCTCGCATTTCTTCTAATTCTATTTCTTCTCTATTTCTCTTTCTTGCTCTTCGTTTATTCTTTGATTCTATCATTTCTTTCCTTTTATTCTTACTCTTACAACACTTATATGTTGTCATTATTACTAAGATTATTAATGCTACGGAAACCATTGCTATTATTATTCTTCCCAATATACTACTTCCAAAGGTAGAAAACCATTTACCTATAGTGGAGAAACTTTTACCCAGTCTCTCCCAAACACCATCAACCTCCAGTTGGGTCAAATCTTCATGTAATTTTGTAATATTCTTTATATATCCCTCGATTCCTTTGCTTTTATCAGGGATATATGTGCAGCACTATTGGACTTTCAACATTCCACAGACTCCACCCTCTTTTGCCAATAATATATCAAGGGCAAGTCGATTTTGCAAAACCATTGACCTGATTGCAACCATTTCCGTGTCATTCATCAAGAACCCATACGCGGTATCTGTAGATAACCGATCAACCACTGTAGACAATTTTCTAATTTTATGGGAATTCAGAACGACTCCAACTGAGGGTATCAGTGCACCAAAAATATCTCCTACTATTTCTGAAAAGCTTGCTCTTTTGTTACGTGTTAATCCTTGTTTTACTTCGTTCAGTTTATGACTGCTTCGGTCCATATGGTAGACCTTTGGGAAGACAATAGCAAAATAAAAACTACCATACCAATGTGCAGGCAACCTATAATCGGCTTTCTTACCACACACATAATAAATCCCTGGAAAAACAGGATCAGTTCCACCTTTCAATCCTCAACCTCCAGTGATTTGAAAAGTATGTTCACATTCACTAGAACCAATAAAATAATAATTATAGTTAGTTTTCGTTCTAAGCAAACACATTTTTCCCTTCTGTGACCAGTCCAGGGACATTGCAGCGTACCCTTCGCCTTTCTCATAACTTCCTTCCCTAAAACTTCATGGTGGTACCTGTGACTTCTGTTCAGCAGCCTTCTTTTTGAAACTTTCTCTTCTATCTTCTACCATTTCTATGAAAATCTTCTCTTCTACCCGCAAACTACAAGTTAAATTATTCTTATAAGCATATTCTATGTCATAGTTTTGGTGATATGGAAAAATTCCCCCATATATTGCGCATTTTTAGCACTCCAAACCTTATTTAGTTCTTTAATAATAGGAATTTCAGAAAATACTAAATCTACATTAGAAAAATAGTATTTGAGCTTTCCCGTCACGTAAAACAGGCTTGTGAGTATACTGCAAGACACACCATAGGTTAATGGAAGGCGATGATAAGTCACCCCCTCTGAGACAGACGAAGGTAATTGCATGCACACATAACAATCACTTACATTCATTGTGTTAATATACTCGGAAAGTAATTTATTAAAGACATTTAACGTGAAATCACTAATTGATTTATCATGATGGAGAATACTTCCATCCAACGGTTCTAAGTTAGTATTAGGAATCTCATTAGTGACATCATTCATTCTTTCTTTTGTTACGTTATTAGTATTGTTTCCATTATTAGTTACCATTAGAACAGGTACAAGGACAGTTAATATTAACCATATAAATGTTAACATCAAGACACTACATAAGCAAGCTTTAATACATCTACGTTTTAGACTAGATTTTGGAAGTTCAGTCACTTCTGCTTCAGCCATTTTGTTCTAAAAAAATAAAAATCTATCTAATCCTATAAATTCTAAGCTATAAAAAAAAAAATAAATACAAATAGTAGTGTAATCCTACACTTCAAGGCTTTCGTCTTTACCCCCTTCTTTTTTTCTTTTTCTTCAGTTTTCTCTGAGTCTTTGTTTTGGTTATCTTTCAATCAGCAAGGTTGTACCTTAGTTTTGTCACCATTCTTTAAGGTGGTCTTAGTTTGTTTTCATCAACTTGCTCAGAGTCAGATTTATCTTTTTCTTCACTTGGATCTGAACTTTCAATTTCTTCTAGAATAACATAAGTCCATTCAGGTGCTCTGAATTTCCTGTTGGGTATTCTCACTCTTCTTGTTTTTTGTACTAATTCTTTTCCTGACTCTTCTTGTTCTGTCTGACTTGAGACCTTATTGCTTTGTTCTGGTCTTTTTCTGAACCTTCTTTTTACAAGAGTTTATTTCAGTCTCTTCACTCCACTTGGCCACTTTTCATCCTTTCTGGGTTTCTTTGCTTTGATCACTTGGTCATTTTCTGCATTTGTTTCACAAATCCTTTTATTTGCTCTTACTTCTGATTGTTCTTCTTCCTGAGTTTCAGTTTCTTGTGGTTCTTCCGATTCAGTAATAATTTCTCTTTCAACTTTGAACTCACTTCCTTCTGGAGCAAGAACAATCTCATCTGTTTCAAGTTCTGCTGGGAGTTCACTTTCTTCTGGATCAACAGTAAACTCGCTTCTTTCTGGCTCAGAGGCAGTCTCTCGAACCCTGGAATCTTGCGCCCACTCTACTCGACTTGTGCTCGGCTGTTCACCATCTGGTTGTTTGTCAGAATCTATCACTCTAGATTCATCAGCTTCACACGCTTCAAGCACTGGTCTTTGTTTTTCATTCACCAGTTGTTGCTCCTTTGGTCTTTCAAGTGGATCTAGGGTTCGTTTGGTATGGCTCGCATGAATCCAATTTGACAAGCCAGCACACTTCACTGTCGTTGTCGTCACCAGTATGATTTGGGGAGGCTGGAGGGGCAAGAGTTAGTCGGGGCAATAGGGGAAAAAGGGCTAAGAAATCCAAAAAACAGCAGGTAGTAATTGTGTGATGGACCGTATAGATAGTCTAATAAGTGAGTGCGAGGACATTTTAGAGCCCACATTGATGAAATCAACAAACTGTAAGAAAAATTCCCCCAGGCCGAGCCAGCTCTCTAAATTGGCTATTCCGGATATGTTCCTCAAACCAAAAAAAACAAGAGCAGCAACAAACAGTAATGCTGGGGAATGTGACAACGTGGGAGTATCTGATCTAAACATTAGTCCGGCTGAACCGCCGCCTAATGCTTTCTATGTCGACCCCGTAGTCATCTGTACAAATAGATTCCAGCCCCTGATGGTCCAAGATAAAAAAGATTCTGGTGGGGGCGAAAGGTCAGTGAAGGACCAGACTTCATCGATGGTAGCCACCCAAAATCAAGCTATGGTGTCAGGACCCGATTTAGAAAGGCAGAACATGTCCCAATTGGTTACTGCACTAAGAGCAGAAGTGGGTTCTATGAGAGGCATGATAGAGGAGCTAACCTTAATGGTTAAGTCACTAGTACTAGATACAACTCGAGGAAGGAATGGAAGTGTAAATGATAATAATCACATAGTATGCTCGCAAGGTATTTCTCCAGCTATTGAAACAGGTACTTGGTCCGCCCCAATATTAGCCTGTAATGCCACTATAAGTAGGGTATCATCCGCTTCAGATAAGGCAAAGCCAAATAAGGGACCTCCGTTGATGACTAAGCACATATCCCATTCTGCAGCAAGTACTTGTTCCAATGATAACAAGGTAGCTGAAATGAGGGCTCAATCACCATCTGGTAGAAAAACCTTAAGTTATGCGGAGCGGCTGCAGAGAGGCTCTCGGCCTGGTTTTTGCCTGCCTGGATCTAGTGAAAAGAACATACCTAATATACCTAACATACCTAGCCCCAATAGAATCATTATGGCAAATGTACCAAAATATGATGCTCGTAGAGGCATAGAGAACGGGGACTCCCTAACCAATAAGGCTATCCACTGGATAAGGCACGTGAGGGGTTGTCGTTCGGTGATAAGAGAAGATATAGTAGCAGCCCGAAGGCTATCTTCACCAAATCACCATTTTGATTGTATTGAGCTTTTTATGAAAAATGCAGATTTGGTGGAAAATCTTTTCACATTGGAGTTCCGTACCACTCCACCAGGACACTCCGCAATACAATTCAGACGTTTCCTCCCGAGCAGCAGCAGTGATCATTTGCCCAGTCATAGGCTTTACAGTATGCATGGAAGCTCCACCCTAGATGGTAATGATTGACTGTGTAAAGTTCTTCCCATAGATCAACAAGAATGTATTATTGTTAGCCCTACCATTAGGAACAGACTTGTGTGCCCTAAGGATATTACCGCAGATACGGCACAATCCATTAGGACCAACATGGTCCTTACTGCTCGGACAGAGAGCGTGCATGAGGTGGGTAGCTTTTCTTCCCCTCCACTTATCGGGTCTCCGTCCTCGTGCACAAAACTATCCACGAATACTATAGTGTCAAGGAATATTGCAGGATTGAGCATGAGGATGGTTTCTCCTGAATGGCACGCATTTATTAAGGAATATGACATCTGCCTCTTTCAAGAGACCTGGTCAGAGGTTCCTCTTTTTTGTGTAGGGTATTTAAATTACCACATTCCGGCGAGTAGGGGAAAAAGGGAGGCCATCAGGGGTTTGACCATTTGGGTACGACAAGATTTACAATTAAATATACAGGTACTCTCAACCCAGAGTAAAGATATTCAGGCAGTTAGATTGAAAACGAGAGATCACCGGATCATAGACATTGTGTCTATGTGAGAGGAACTAGAGGGAAGAAGTCGGGAGTTTTGGCAGATCTCGACGACGTCCTTGACTCACAACAGAAAGCTCCGTATATTATAGTTGCAGGGGACTTTAACACAATGTTTGAGCCTCTTTCTCAGGAGGGAAACCAATTTACGGAGGAAGAGGATAATTATTGGGGCATTCCAAAGCTGGGATTAGATCCTATAAGGAAATGGTCTGATGTGGTTATCCAAATTAATGCTATCTGCATGGAAAAGGGTCTGAGGGCGATTAACGGGCGTACATACTCTGATAGATTTGGGGCAAACACTTTTAATAATGGACATAGTACTAGCAGGATAGATTATGTACTTTTGAGCCTGGGACTATGGCAAGCTCTTAGTGACATGCAAGTTAAGAAAGGCTAGAAAGTGATCACAACCCCTTGTGCGTGACTATTGATTTAGGGGGGCACAAGGTACACACCGATCAAAGAACTGGTCATTTCTTAAGTGACGTCATTCCATCTAATGACATGAGATGTCTTAAATGGGTAAAAATTATTGAAATGCCAGATCTGCTAGACTGTATAAATAAGGATATGGATAGCGCTATTAAGGAGCTCGAAGACAAGGTGGAAAATCCAACGGCATTAGATCAAATAACGATTACCCACAATCAATTTTTCACTCATCTGCGCACTTACTTTTATAAGCAGGGTAGAAATAGAAGGGCATTATGCCAAAAAGTTGAGCGTTGGTTCAATAAAGAATGTCAAGAGGCACGTATAGCCCTAGGGGAAGCCATCAAAGTGGGTAACCCTATAGCAGTTCGAAAAGCAAGATGTATCTATAGGAACACCCAGAAAATAGCAAAAAGAAATTGGGATGATAAAAGATGGCAAGATTTAAGGGAGGCTTGTGCCTCGAAAAATCCCAAACTATTTTGGAATGTATATAAATGGGACAGAGGAGGGCAGGCCCAGCAGCCCCAAAACCATGTCTCTCAGAAGGACTGGGTGAATTATTTTAAACCCCAATATGCCCTAAAAGCAGGTGTAGTGGAGGGAGACCTTAGTAGAGTACTGTATCAAGATGAGGCCTTTTGCAGGGCCGAGGTCGAAACGGCACTTAGATCGATTATGGTTGGAAAGGCACCAGGGCCAGAAGGCATACCTGGAGATGTCTTCCTTTATGATAAAGATAAATGGTGCCGCTATGTCCTTTTGTTGACTAATGCCATTGCCCAGGGAGCCCCAATTCCAGACTCCTGGAAAGGAGCAGAAATTATACCTGTTTTTAAGAAAAGGGACAAGTCATGCCCAGGGAATTACAGGCCAATTAGTTTAATTGACTGTATGCAAAAGGTAATGGGGAGATTGGTATTGAATAAAGTTCAGGAATGGATCGATGAGTTTAAGGTCTTATCTCCATTGCAAGCAGGGTTCCGGGCTTTTACTAGCACTATAGATCAGGTGTTTAGGTTTGTCCTGCTCTATTGGAAGACTGTGACTTTGGGTAAGGGCAGTTTGTATGCCGCTTTTGTTGACCTTAAGTCGGCATTTGATCTTGTTCCGCGAGCCAAACTCTGGAATGTCTTACAAGAGCTAGGGATGCCGACTGAATTACTAACACTCATCATTAGATTACATGAGGATAACAATGCCAAAATTAGATGGGGGAGTCAGAGTTACTGAAGCGTTCCCCGTAGAAAGAGGGGTGAGACAAGGATGTGTATTGGCTCCAACGCTATTCTCATTATATATTAATGGAATAGTGAATTGGATGAGCTCTAACCACGTGGACGCTCCAAAATTAGCAGGAGAAAAAATCCCCATACTGTTGTATGCGGACAATACATTGATCATCTCCAAGACCCCAAGCAAACTACGGAAGGCCCTAAAAATGTTTGAGGAGTTCTGTTTCAGCGAGGTTTGGAGGTAAATGTGGCGAAAACAAGATTAATGGCATTTAATACACAAAGAGCCTTAAAGGGGGGTGTAGGAAGGTGGAATCTGACTACATGGTTGCCCCCACTTTTTTTCCTGGTGTTTTGTTGGTTTTTGACTTAGTTTGGCTGGGAACCTGCTATTCAGGTCCCCAGCCTATCTGCTTTCTCTTTAAACGACTTGGAGTGCACTCTAGGTGCACTAGTGATTGGATACTGTGGTACCTTATGAGTCCCTAGTATATGGTACCTTAGGTACCAAGGGCATAGGTACTTCACAGGCCTACCAGGGGCTGCAGCATGTATTATGCCACCCCTGGGAAGCAGACTAAATCTGACACCACAGGCCTGCTACTGCAGCCTGGGTGAGGAAGTGCTAGCACTCCTCACTGAGATATAGGTCCCCTATATCTCTCCTGCACACACATATAAACCTATCAGTCACCCCTAAGGCAGGCCCTATCAATCCTGAGGGCAGGGTGCTTGGCTTCTATGTGAGGGGGTGCCTCTGCCTGAGCAGGGCCCCTCTGCAGCTCTCAGAGTCCATTCTCTGGTGCTGTTTGTGGATGCGGTTAAACCATATACTTTTAAGTGCATTATATCCTCGCGGTAAAATGCTAACTTTGGAATGGCTGCATCAAAACATGTCGTGTTTGCTACCCCCTCCAGTCCTGGCGGCGGGGGTAGCATTCCACCCTTCTAGAGGGATAGACATGTACCTACTGTGGAAACGCGGTAGAATCCTGCAGAGCCCTGGCATCACAAAATGGATGCCACCAGTCACAGACACTGGGCTGCCCTCCTGCTGATGGCCAACACTCGCAGTGGAGGAAGCCCAACAATAGATATCCTGTCCCAAGGGGGTGTGACCACCTCCCAGACAGGGTTTAGTGTATTGGGGCTGGGTGGGTGCACTCTTAGAGTGCTTTGAAGTCCTGCACTGGGGGAGCAGAAGGCTCCTCTGTGCATATGCCAGTTCAAACCGGCTCAGGGGCTACCTGCCCCTGCTCTGGCACGAAACTGGACAAAGGGAAGTGGGTGTAGCCACCCACTCCCTGACCCTCCCATAGGTAGGGTCATAGAGCTAGTCCCTCCCTTTCTTTTAGTATAAGAGGGGGAACCTGTGCATAGCACCCTAGATTTTCCTGGATGACGCTCTGAAGACGAATCCCAGACCTTCGACGTTCCACTACCTTTGGAAGACTGAAGAATCTCCCTTGGAGTCAAGGAGTGACTCCCCTGCTTGGCAGGCACCAAAAACTACAAATGATGGTCGCAAACTATGCCACCCCTGCCGGACTCCGAAGTCCCTGCAGCCCGAGAAGTAGATTTCCTGCCTTCTCAAAGGCCAACGTGAGTCTCCAGCGAAGTTGAGGCCAGTGGACCCCAAGAGTAACGAGGAACCGCGACCCCTGGGTACCGTGCACTATTGTCGAGTGCAACCCCTTCACAATGTTCCACGAACTTGTGCTTTGGACCACGTGTGGTCCCAGCCTCCAGCAGGAATCACTCCTAAGATCAGAGGCCTACCACGTCCCGAGTGACCGCAGGCCCCTGTGAGCAAATCCTCCCAAGGCATCTTTGCCATCCCTTGCCAGCCGGCTTGTGGGTCCTCAGAAGACTTTCTAAAGAAACCAAAGGGCTCCCCTGATTGCTCCAGGCCTGCCCTGACTTACCTTTGCTGGGTGAGTCCCACAGACCTTGCTGGTCTGCGCCATTGCCTCTTCACACTTTCCCCAAGACTTGCTGTTACCAAGGCTTGTTGGCTCCGATCGAGTCGCCGACACCGCAGTAAGCTGCAGACATCGTGGGACACGCAGAATCCAGCTCCTGGTTGTCATCGACGCCTCCTGGACCTCGTGGCTGAAGAGTCAAGGCAACCACGAACGACCTGAATCTTGCGACGACGGTGGGCATCCATCTTCCTTGCCCCGAGTCACTGCCAAGTGACTTTGAACACTGTCCCCTCTGCTTTCAGGTCTTCCATCTTCCGAATCCAGGCTTGGATTCCTCCGGACACTTCTCCTGTCGCCGCAAGCAGCAAGTCTTCACTGGCTCCCATTGAAAACGACGCCGCGACCCGACACCAAAGAACACCTATGCACCCGGCTCCCTGGGTGAGGTAACTTCAGCACTACAGTGCTCCTGTGGGTGTGGGCCCTAGAACAACTTACCCTGTAAGTGACTTGCTTGTAGCTTCCCTCGAAGTGTCCTAAAACTCTAACTTTCTAAGTGCGACAAGTGCGCTGACTCAGTACAGGGTTCGCGTCTGTGTTAGACACACCGCGTCCATCTCCTTTGCAACACTATCTAGAACTGTATCCTTCGACTCGTACTGAGTCCGATCGGTGTTCGCCTCGAACACACAAAGGGCCTGTAGCACTGAGATCTCCATTGCACTGACTCGCACAAGGTTCACGTCTGTGTTAGACACAGCGCGTCCATCTCCCTTGCAACTCTATCTATAACCGCGTCCTTCGACGCGTACAAGGACCGATCGATGTGTTCGCCTCGAACACGCAAGGGACCTTTAACATTGATATCCCAATCGCGTCTGAGCGCATAGACTCGCACAGGACTCGCACCGGTGCCAGGTCACCGCAGTCCGTCCCCTGTGGGTCTCCTACAACTACCTGGGGTGGTTCTTGGGGGTCCCTCGATTCTAGATGCCCTAGACCTAGGTCTAGCAAACTAAGATTGTGATATTCGATTGTGCTAAACTTATTTTGATAACATTTGACTTGTACATATGTTCCTGACCTCTAATCTCATAAAGAGATTAGTAGAGAGTGTTTATTAATAAATACATATATATTTGATATATATACCTGTGTGGTGTCTTTTCATTTGGTGATTCAAGAGATTGTGTGGTAAAACAAGCTGCTTTACATTCCTTCAAGACTTAGCCTGAAGGCTGCTCTCCACAGCTACCACTAGGATAGCTTTCTATAAAGGTTGTCTTAAACCTATCTACCATAAGAGTCGAATTGTTCTGGTGCAAGGTGTCCACTTTAATTAGTGAACAGCATATACCAGGCCAACTTCTCACATTGGTGGCAGCGTGTGGGATTCCAGCTTGCTATTGTTTTACCAGAAAATCTCTATTTGAATTACTAACTGAAAACCACTATAGGTACTCAAGGTACATATAAAGTCAAGCTTAGTATCAATAAGTTCTACTGAACTTAGAGCTGTGTGCCAAGGGATAGCACACCCTTTCTACAGCTCAAGCTAGTATCAGTAGGCCACAAACTAGTGTAGGTAGTACAACACTGCACAACACTAGAATGTCCTTAAAGGGTGGAACCAGTGGATCCACTCAGCCTCAGTATAAGGACATGGCTTTCTCTGACTTGAGAGCCATGTGTGTTGAAAGACACCTGAGGCTAGGACAGAGTCCCTCAACCCTACACCTGATAGATCTGCTGACAGCAGATGATCTTAGATTGGCTCTAGGAGCTAATGGATCTGAATCAGTGGGTGGGCCAATTACAGTATCTGGGTCAGATGATGAAAATCAGAATGACCAGGACTCTGTGATTGAAGGGCCAGGCCTCAAGGGGCCTGAAAAGGACAGAGGAATTCTCCCTAAGCGAACTGACAGAGTGGATGAAAGGCATAGGTCCCCTTCCAGGGAATCTGAGCACTCTTATCACTCTGGCAGAGAATTTGTCCAGCAGAGGAACTCATACTTTCCCATAAGAGAGACCTCCTCTGAAAGAATGTGCAAACTGCTGCAGTATGAGGAAGCAAGAGTTGCCCTCAGAACCAAGCAGTTGGCACTGGATAGAGAAGCCCTGGAGATCCAGAGAGCTTCTAGAAGAGAGGGGTTAGAACCCCTTGGTGGCAGCAACAGTGTCCCTAGAGGCAGAGAATCTATTCCAGACCATAGGAACCTGAGCAAGGTTGTTCCTCCCTACCAGAGTGGGGATGATATCCACAAGTGGATAACTGCTATGGAGAGGGCCTGTAGAGTCCAACAGGTCCCCCAAAGGCAGTGGGCAGCAATCTTGTGGCTCTCCTTTTCAGATAAAGGTAGAGACAAGCTCCTCGCTGTTAGAGAAGAGGATGCTGATAACTATGAAGTCCTGAAGAGTGCACTGATAGATGGGTTTGGATTAACCACTGAGCAGTACAGGTTGAAGTTCAGAGACACCCAGAAGGCACAGACTCAGGACTGGACTGACTTTGTAGATTGTGCAACCAAGGCTCTGGAGGGTTGGCTGATTGGCAGTAGGGTTACTGATCTCAAAGGATTGTACAATTTGATTATGAGGGAGCAGATCCTTAATAATTGTCAAAACCAGCTTTTGCACCAGTACCTGGTGGACTCTGATCTGATCTCTCCCCAAGAATTGGGAAAGAAGGCAGACAAATGGGTCAGAACCAGGGTGAGGCCTAAGAATCAGGGTGGTGACCAGAAGAAAGATTCTACCAAGTCCCAAGAGAAAGGTGGGGATAAATCTAAGGATAAGTCCACTACAGGGCCCCAAAAGTCCTCTTCTGGGGGTGGGTCCCAAACTCCTTCCTCTCCTGAAAAGAAACCATATTGCCATGTCTGTAAAAAGCCTGGGCACTGGAAAACTGATCCCAGTTGCCCCAGGGTTGGCAATAGAGAAACTGTTCCTCCAGCTATTACTACCATCCCTCCTGGTACTACCAGTAGTAATCCTCCAGTGGGGAGTAGTGCACCCAAAAAGTTAGGTGCTTTTGCAAGGGGAACAGAGGTGGGCCCTAGTTTAGACAGGTCCCCCTCAACAGACTCCTCAGACTCTGATGGTGGTAAAGGATTTGCCACCTTTACCATGGGTCCCATTGCATTGGGCAGGTACAGACTGGAGCCAATGATTAATGGTCAGAAGGCTGTGGCATTCAGGGACACAGGGGCTAGTGTCACCATGGTGGCAGGAAACTAGTCCCCCCTCACCAGCTTTTACCTGAGTTTAAATACCAGGTGACCAACATTGATGGTGTCAGGACAGATCACCTCATGGCCATAGTTAATCTCAGCTGGGAGGGGATCACAGGCCCAAAAAGAGTGGCAGTGTCCCCCAACTTGCCTGTAGATTGCCTGATGGGCAATGATCTGGAAATTTCAGCCTGGGCTGAAGTTGAACACCAAACCCATCTGAAGATGCTAGGCGTCCCTGAAAAGCTAGTGGGGCTGTGATGGCCACAGCCCCAGCCCAGGGAAATGCTGGAGAGATGGAGCCTGGAAGAAGGGCCCACTCTCCCCAAAAGAGAGCACAGGGGTTGAAGAAAAGTCTCCTTCCCCCAGACAGCAGGTAAGGGTCAGCCTCCTCAGGGAACTGATCCTACCCCTAGTGAAGGAACTGCCCCAGAGGTAGTCAGGCCTGGCCTGGCCCCACCCCTGATGGCAGAGGACCCTTCCAAGGTGGTACCCAGTCTGGAGCAGGTAACCTGCCCCTCTCTACCCTACCTCAGTCAGCCCAGGGCTGCAGAGGTCAGGAGGTCAGTGGACCCCACAGGGCCCCCTGTCCAGAGGAACCCCCATCAGCAGATTAGGGGCACCCAGTCTAGTAGCCCTAGCCAGGTGAAAATTCCTCCACACACTGAGGGATCCCCATACCTTTGTGTAGGGACCTTCCCCAGAAGGACTCTGTTAGGCAAGGGCAAACCTGGAACCAAAAGGTTCCAAACCTGCCATGTCCCTCCAGTGTTCCACCCAAAGGGACCCAACCCCCAGCTGTAGGCAGCCAAAGGTTGACCCTTAGAGCAAAGTGCAGCTCAGTCATGGAAAGACAGGCATACATGGTGACCAGTGATCTGAGGAAACTGAGACCAACTTCCCTAGGGTTTCACTTCCCTGCTCAGACACCTCATCAGCCTTGTCCTTTACCAAAACACCCCACAGGTAGTAATTCCCCATGGTGGAGACCCTCTCATACCCTTAGGGTGAGGGATAACTTAGTGGACCATAAGACAGGGGGTAACCATGCTAGTGCAGGTACTTCCTTATATGGCCACTCAGTAAATACAGGCTCACCTGGACAAGGTTAGCCTCATCTCCTTTCGTTTGGGGGTTATGTAGGAAGGTGGAATCTGACTACATGGTTGCCCCCACTTTTTTCCTGGTGTTTTGTTGGTTTTTGACTTAGTTTGGCTGGGAACCTGCTATTCAGGTCCCCAGCCTATCTGCTTTCTCTTTAAACGACTTGGAGTGCACTCTAGGTGCACTAGTGATTGGATACTGTGGTACCTTATGAGTCCCTAGTATATGGTACCTTAGGTACCAAGGGCATAGGTACTTCACAGGCCTACCAGGGGCTGCAGCATGTATTATGCCACCCCTGGGAAGCAGACTAAATCTGACACCACAGGCCTGCTACTGCAGCCTGGGTGAGGTGGTGCTAGCACTCCTCACTGAGATATAGGTCCCCTATATCTCTCCTGCACACACATATAAACCCATCAGTCACCCCTAAGGCAGGCCCTATCAATCCTGAGGGCAGGGTGCTTGGCTTCTATGTGAGGGGGTGCCTCTGCCTGAGCAGGGCCCCTCTGCAGCTCTCAGAGTCCATTCTCTGGTGCTGTTTGTGGATGCGGTTAAACCATATACTTTTAAGTGCATTATATCCTCGCGGTAAAATGCTAACTTTGGAATGGCTGCATCGAAACATGTCGTGTTTGGTGTCAAACATCTTGGAATACTACCCCCCCCGCCAGTCCTGGCGGCGGGGGTAGCATTCCACCCTTCTAGAGGGATAGACATGTACCTACTGTGGAAACGCGGTAGAATCCTGCAGAGCCCTGGCATCACAAAATGGATGCCACCAGTCACAGACACTGGGCTGCCCTCCTGCATCAGCAGGAGTGGCCAACACTCGCAGTGGAGGAAGCCCAACAATAGATATCCTGTCCCAAGGGGGTGTGACCACCTTCCAGACAGGGTTTAGTGTATTGGGGCTGGGTGGGTGCACTCTTAGAGTGCTTTGAAGTCCTGCACTGGGGGAGCAGAAGGCTCCTCTGTGCATATGCCAGTTCAAACCGGCTCAGGGGCTACCTGCCCCTGCTCTGGCGTGAAACTGGACAAAGGGAAGTGGGTGTAGCCACCCACTCCCCTGACCCTCCCTTAGGTAGGGTCATAGAGCTAGTCCCTCCCTTTCTTTTAGTATAAGAGGGGGAACCTGTGCATAGCACCCTAGATTTCCCTGGACGACGCTCTGAAGACGAATCCCGGACCTTCGACGTTCCACTACCTTTGGAAGACTGAAGAATCTCCCTTGGAGTCAAGGAGTGACTCCCTGCTTGGCAGGCACCAAAAACTACAAACGACGGTCACAAACTACGCCGCTCCCGCCGGAGTCCGAAGTCCCTGCAGCCCAAGAAGTGGATTTCCTGACTTCTCAAAGGCCATCGTGAGTCCCCAGCGAAGCTGAGGCCAGTGGACCCCAAGAGTAACGAGGAACCGCGACCCCTGTGTACCGTGCACTATTGTCAAGTGCAACCCCTTCACAACATTCCACGAACTTGTGCTTTGGACCACGTGTGGTCCCAGCCTCCAGCAGGAATCCCTCCTAAGATCAGAGGCCTACCACGTCCTGAGTGACCGTGGGCCCCTGTGAGCGAATCCTCCCGAGGCGTCTTCGCGATCCCTTGCCAGCCGGCTTGTGGGTCCCCAGAAGACTTTCTAAAGAAACCAAAGGGCTCCCCTGGTTTCTCCAGGCCTGCCCTGACTTACCCTCGCTGGGTGAGTCCCACAGACCTTGCTGGTCTGCGCCATTGCCTCTTCACACTTTCCCCGAGACTTGCTGTTATCAAGGCTTGTTGGCTCCGATCGAGTCGCCGACACCGCAGTAAGCTGCAGACATTGTGGGACACGCCGAATCCAGCTCCTGGTCATCGTCGACACCTCCTAGACCTCGTGGCTGAAGAGTCAAGGCAACCGCGAACGACCTGAATCTTGCGACGACGGTGGGCATCCATCTTCCTTGCCCCGAGTCACTGCCAAGTGACTTTGAACACTGTCCCCTCTGCTTTCAGGTCTTCCATCTTCCGAATCCAGGCTTGGATTCCTCCGGACACTTCTCCTGTCGCCGCAAGCAGCAAGTCTTCACTGGCTCCCATTGAAAACGACGCCGCGACCCGACACCCAAAGAACACCTATGCACCCGGCTCCCCTGGGTGAGGTAACTTCAGCACTACGGTGCTCCTGTGGGTGTGGGCCCTAGAACAACTTACCCTGTAAGTGACTTGCTTGTAGCTTCCTCGAAGTGTCCTAAAACTCTAACTTTCTAAGTGCGACAATTGCGCTGACTCGTACAGGGTTCGCGTCTGTGTTAGACACACCGCGTCCATCTCCTTTGCAACACTATCTAGAACTGTATCCTTCGACTCGTACTGAGTCCGATCGGTGTTCGCCTCGAACACACAAAGGGCCTGTAGCACTGAGATCTCCATTGCACTGACTCGCACAAGGTTCGCGTCTGTGTTAGACACAGCGCGTCCATCTCCCTTGCAACTCTATCCATAACCGCGTCCTTCGACTCGTACAAGGACCGATCGGTGTGTTCGCCTCGAACACGCAAGGGACCTTTAACATTGATATCCCAATCGCGTCTGAGCGCATAGACTCGCACAGGACTCGCACCGGTGCCAGGTCACCGCGTCCGTCCCCTGTGGGTCTCCTACAACTACCTGGGGTGGTTCTTGGGGGTCCCTCGATTCTAGATGCCCTAGACCTAGGTCTAGCAAACTAAGATTGTGATATTCGATTGTGCTAAACTTATTTTGATAACATTTGACTTGTACATATGTTCCTGACCTCTAATCTCATAAAGAGATTAGTAGAGAGTGTTTATTAATAAATACATATATATTTGATATATATACCTGTGTGGTGTCTTTTCATTTGGTGATTCAAGAGATTGTGTGGTAAAACAAGCTGCTTTACATTCCTTCAAGACTTAGCCTGAAGGCTGCTCTCCACAGCTACCACTAGGATAGCTTTCTATAAAGGTTGTCTTAAACCTATCTACCATAAGAGTCGAATTGTTCTGGTGCAAGGTGTCCACTTTAATTAGTGATCAGCATATACCAGGCCAACTTCTCACAGGGGGATTCCAAATGAATGGAAGGCCGCTTGAACAAGTTAAAGAGTTCACTTATTTAGGGGTTAATATTCAGGATAACCTGAAATGGAACCATCAGGTTGAATTAGCATCTCTCAAACACAGGCAATTGTCGGGGTGTTACACACAGAATACAACATCTCTTATACGAAACCCATTAGCCCAGCATTAGAGATCTATAATATGAAAGTTATTAGTTCAGCCCTATACGGATCAGAACTCTGGGGGTGTGAGAACATATCTGTCCTTACATCCTCAGAAAACAGGTTCTTGAGGAAAATTACCAGGCTACCTCAAAGTACCCCAATGTGCCCGCTACTGTATGATCTAGGGAGGAAACCTATTGCGGCAATAGCCAAACTACGTCCCCTTTTGTATTGGCAGAGAATATGGACTACACCTGAACTTGCAGGATATGCAGCAGGGTTTCAGGATATAATCAGGGCCGATACCTCTCACCGCATAAAATGGTTATGGGCGGTCAGAGACATTTTATCCAACATTGGCCTGATTTTATTGTGGAATGACCCGAGAAACTCTGCCTTCCCAACTAAGAAGGTTTTGAAAGATAAGTATTGGGAATGGGTCCAGTATAATGCATACAGAACTAGTGAGCCTTCCTCCCTAACTGGCCGTTTTTGGGAATTCAAAAGTTATCCCGAAGTTGGAGTCATACTGGGATCAAATCACTAAGCCGCTTGATCGGAAATTGTATTTCCAGTTTAGGGTAGGTACACTGCCATTGAGAGCTTTTACTGCTAGTTGGAACGCACTTAGCGATAAAGCGTGTCCGATATGCAAGGATAGCGTAGAATCATTGGCACATCTATTATTTGTTTGTGCTGGATATGATGTTCCACGTCATGTCTGGCTGTTACCGATTTGCAAGCTCTTAGGGACTAGAAGGGCTTGTGATGCCGAAAGAATTCTGCGCACTGATACAACAGTAACCATCGTTATAGCAATGGCTAAATATTTAGGGTGGTCATGGGTATTAAGATCCAATTCCCTGCGACGAGCCTAAGAAAAGTGGGGTACTTACTTGAGTTACTCCGGTAGATGTAAGATTGAACCAAGAGTGTAACTTGATTGGTAACACATTGAGAATTGTAAAATTTATCATGCTTAAAAGTAGGTTTTAACATAATCGATTTTAAAGACATTTGTAAATATTTTATCTTTTTAAGGCTACTTTTGTATGTTGTTTCATTCAGGCTATGTATTGCATTGTGGTAAATGTTTTATTCGTTTTCTATTTGTATTTGCTAAATGCTTTTATGACTCATTCAGTCGAATAAAGCTGTTTGACCTGACCTGATTTGATAAGGTCCATGCCACCTGGGTTATAAACACGATTTTCTTACGTGCTTCTTGATAAAAACCCATTCACCAGGATTCAGATCATGAGCTTGATTTCGGTGTATCGTTGTGGCTTCTTCTCCAACCTGGTGAGACACAGAACATACCAGTTCGGCCAATCCTCTGCAATAGTCAAGCACTAGATCATCAGATATACTCATCAGTTTGTTTGCTGGTAAATATGCTTGTCTCATTGCTCTTCCCATGAGGATTTCATGAGGACTTAATCCAGTCTTTTTGTCAGGAATACTTCTTAGACTCATCAGTACAAGGGGTAAAGGGTCAGGCCATTTCAGTGATGTGGATGCACACACTTTCCCTAATCTCGATTTTATTGTGCCATTCAATTGCTCAACTACTCCAGAGGCTTCGGGTCGATAGGCACAATGCAGCTTCTGCTCAATGTTAAATGCTGCAAAAATTAACCAAATTATCTCATTATTGGAATGTGTTCCCTATCTGTCTCTAAAGTGACTGGAATTCCAAATCTAGGGATCAGTTCTCTCAAAAGTAGTTTAGCCGCGGTTAGACTATCGTTCCTTCTCGTGGGATAGGCTTCCACCCAGCGAGAGAACAGACAGACAATGACTAATACGTATCTCAGCCCATTGCACGGGGGAAGCTCAATGAAGTCAAGCTGAAGCCGGGTAAATGAACCTCCTGCTCTCCCAATGCGTCCCCAACTCACAACTGTCTTTCTGCCTGGATTTTGCTGCTGACAGATCACACACCTCTGACAAAGGCTTTCTGCAATGACCCTGAACTTTGGATTATACCATGACTGCTTGAAGAGTCTGATCATTGCATCTCTTCAAACATGTGAAATTCCATGGTAAACTCTGGCCATGTGGGAAAGTTAGGAATCTGGTAACACTGGTCTCCCATCAAGATAGACCCAGAGGTCATCTTCTGTTCTTTTGCTAGAGCCTGTTTTGTTCCATCTTTCTTTTTCCTCATCACTTGCTTCTTCCTGCATCTGTCTAACTTCTTCCCATGTTTCAAATGTGGTTGTAAACAAAAGATGGCATTCAGTATTTCCCCTATCAATTGATCTGTTCATAGCCATTGTATTTTGTGCACAGTAACGTGCTATTTGGTCGGCATATCTATTGCCCTTCGTCACATAATCATCTCCTGATTTATGTGCGGCACATTTGACTACTGCAATTATTTTGGGCAATTGTAAAGCATCCAATAGTTCTTTTACAGCTTTACCATTTCTAATGGGGGAACCTGAAGAGGTCAGAAATCCCCTTTGCATCCATAGCTGGCCGAAATCATGAACAATTCCGAATCCGTATTGGCTGTCTGTAAATATTGTTACTTTTAGGCTTTTGGCAATTTTACATGCTCTAATCAAAGCTATCAGCTCAGCTATTTGGGCGGAGTTTACTCCCCTCAAATAGGATGCTTCAAGAACTCCTTCTATGGTGCAAACAGCATAGGCAGTGCACAATTCACCTCTTTCATTTCTCAAACAGGATCCATCAACAAACATTTCACAATCTGATTCCTCCAAGGGACAATCTTCTATGTCTGGCCTAGGTTTGGTGCAATATTCAGTCACATCCAGACAATCATGATCAGCTTCCTCTCTCACTTCCTCACACCGAGAATTTGGCAACAAAGTTGCTGGATTCACAGTCATGCACCTTACCACAGTCACGTTTTCAGCACCCAGAATCACTCTTTCATACTTAGTCAGCCGACTAGATATCAGATAATGTGTCCTGGTTCGGGTCAAAAGAATCTTAACAGAGTGTGGCACGTACACTTTTACTGGATATCCCATCACAATTGGTTCACTCTGCTCCAGACTCATACAAGTAGCTGCTACTGCTTTTAAGCATCCTGGCAACGCTGCAGCCACTGAATCCAAAGTAGCCGACAAATATGCTACTGGCCATCGTGCCATTCCATGTTTCTGTGCTAGGACTGAGAGTGAACACCCATCTCTCTCACAACAGTACAATGCAACCAAACTCTTTAGAATAATCTGGCATTCCCAATGCAGGTGCATGACGCAGATTATTTCTCAATTTTACAAACTCTTCCATACTTTCATCATCTAAGACAATCGGATCCTTCACATCTTTTCGTGTCAACCTCTGTAGATGTTTTGCAATCATTGAGAAACCACAAATCCACTGGCGACAGTATCCAACCATTCCCAAGAACATTCACACTTCTTTCTGTGTTTTAGGTGGACTCATTTGTTTGATCACGCTGATTCTTTCTGGAGTTACCTTTCTGACTCCCTTTTCTATTTTGTGTCCAAGGTACTGTACTTCCTGTTTATAAAATTGCAATTTTGCTGGGGACACTTTGTGTCCTTTTTTCTGCCAAATGGTTCAATAAGGCAATTGTGTCTGTCACACATGCCTCTCGTGTCTTTGATGCCACTAATAGGTCATCAATATATTGAACCAAAACTGAATTGCCTGGCATGACTAGAGTCTCCAGACATTTTTTCAAAATCTGATTAAAAATTGAGGGGCTTTCTGTATACCCTTGAGGAACTCTGCACCATGCCAAAACACGGTCTCTGAACCAAAATGCAAACAAATATTTGCTTTCCGGATGCAAAGGAATCGAGAAAAAGGCTTGGCACAAATCAATAACTGTGTACCATTCAGCATCACATGGGATCTAATAAAGAATCATGGCCGGATTTGGTACTACTGGACAACAGGGTACAACAATTTTATTAATTTTTCGCAAATCCTGCACTATTTGGTATTTCCCACTGGGCTTTTTGATACCTATGATAGGTGAATTACAAGGACTGCTCATTATCTCTTTTGAAATTCCTTGTTCAATCATTTGGTCAATCACAGGAGTGACTCCTGCAATTACCTCTGGACACATTTTATACTGTGGTGTGTTTAGATATATAGCACCATCCTTTACTGTAATTTGTATTGGGTCTATTTTTGTCATTAGGCCAATCTCTTTTCCTGAAAAATCCCACACATCAGAATTTAAAATTCCTTTTAACTCTTCAGGCAAACTTTCTTCTGTGAATAGTGAATATAATTCATCCACTTCTGTTCCTTGCTTTGCTAGCATCATTTTAAATTCAACATCCTCATCAGGGGTCTGAAATGCAATTCCATCTGGTGTACAATAGATGGGAAGAGATTTGCTATGCAAGATGAACTGCACCAAGAGATTTACTGGGCTTGAGTCACATACCACAAACCGATGCATATCTTTGAAGTTACCAATGTGAACTTCAATTGGATTTGTAACAGGTGTTCTAATGTGCTTATTTGAGACTCCTACAACTTGGATAGTTTCTCCCGAGAGGGGTAGGTTTGGAATTTCTGTTGCTCTCACAGTAGAACGGGTAGCACCAGTGTCCACTAAAAATGTAATGTCATTACCTTCCACCTTTCCGTCAACAAATGGACCTGACTGATCTACCGCCAAAGATGCGCCAAGTACGCACTCTCCCTCCCACCTCAGGCACCGTCATTGAGATGAGTCTGAATCACTCCCATTGCACTGCACCCAATACTGCGGAATCACACCTTGATTCTTACCAGCCTGGTCACCTCCGTGATATCCAGTGTTCACACTGTACCTCTGCACTTGAGCATTCACATTATTTGGCATGGGAGCTTGCGGCACCTGTAACTGTTGAGTAACTATCTGCTGCTGCTGCTGTTGATTTACAGCCACCTCATTCTGCATCTGTGGAATAACATTTTGATTTCCCCCATTAATCTTTTTAGCGGATCTACACTCATTCTTCCAATGTCCAAGCTTTCCGCACGCATGACAAGGAAATTTCTTCTTAGCTTCTTCTTTACTCATTTTCCCCTACCTTTGCCTCCACTGTAATTCTGTCCATTTTGATTCTGACCACCCATCTGACTACTGGTTTGAGGATTATTATTTACTTCTTGTTGTTCTGCCACTTTTACCTGTGCCCACATCATTTTCTCTTTTAACTTTTTATGTCTTGATTCAATATCGTCACTACAATACTTTGCATACCTCAAAATTGCATCTATCGTTTTGCTCTGCCAGAAAATTAAATGCTGTTGAATCATATTACTAATATCTGGTTTTAATCCGAACACAAAACGATACACGAAATGTCCCATGTCCTTGTCTCCAATATTTTCGAATCCACTATACTGTTTGAATACCTGCAACAACCTTTCATAATAGGCATGCACTGATTCTTTTGGTTCTTTTGTGGTCCTGTCAATTTTAACCCAATCTGTTTCCTTTGGGGAAATTTTCCCCTTCAGAAATGTGATTACCTGATTGTACTTTTTCATCACCTCCTCTGATGGTGCACCTGTTTTAGCATCCCTAGGATATTCATCCTTTGGCCAATCAACTGTGATCTTACACTCTGTCCATAAGTCTGCTGGAACAACAATTTCAAACAACCCATCTAAATCTTTTAACAAAACCTTTGAGACCTTCACAAACCTTTCTACCTGTTTGTACCATTCTACAGGTTTTTCTCTTAGTCTAGGGAAATCATTTGTAAATGATAATATATCCTGTCTTGACCATGGAACATGAACATATCCGCCACCTGGTACTTCTCTCTTCGGACACGCCCTTTCAACTTGTTCTGTTTCCTTTAACGGGAACATAGACACTCCTTTACTAGCTGCTTCTTCCTTCTTTCTTACCCAGCTATTTCTCCATCGATCTACATCTCCCCATTTCTTCAAGAGGTTCATCAGCTCTTTTATCTGTAACCTTTTTCCAGACGCATTCAAACTTTCCAAATCTTTTTCAGTAAATGCCAATCTGTATGATTTCTGCAATACCTTTGACTTTTCTATGTCTTTTCCATACTCACTAGCAGCTTGAGATATTTTTTCATGAAGATTCTTCGCTGTCCTAGTAATGCTTTTACACAAGAACAACAATTCATCATCTCAATAAGTCCCTAATCTGTCTGGACTGATCGTACCAGTAATCATTTCTTCCAAATCTACCTTCAATTGGCTCACATTTATACTCTGTGTTTGTTTTTCTTTCTTTTCCCTTTCCTTTATCCAATCATTCAATTCTTCTGATGAAAGACCTGCTGAACTCCCTGTCATTGGAGTGACATTTGTCTCTATTCTTCTTGGACTCAATTGTATGTCTCTTCTAGGGGTTTCTGTTATCATCTCGCAAACTGGGAGATCCAATAGTGTAACATTTGTGTCAGCCTGCCTTTTCTCATTAATTATCGTCTCCAATCCGCTCCTGACATTACCCATTGGAACTGCTAGTATGTATTTTAGGTGCATTTGGGTTTTCTCCAAACAAAGGAACTACAGGACCTATTGTAACCTGTACCGTCAACGCCTCTGCATTTAAACTTAACTGGTTTATTTTCTGAATCTGCTCTACATTTGCCTTGTTTAGCATTTCAAACTCTTTTTCTCTCATTATCCTAGCCATATCTGCGATCTGTGGGATTAATGGATTTCCCATAAAAGGTGCATTCGGAGTCACTTCAACTGAATTTTCTTGATATGGCGGAGGTCTTTTGATCATAATATCTTCTCATAACTCATCATCAGAATCATTTACACCTCTTGCACTTGAGGTTTCTATATTCTTCTTTTTCTCTTTACATTTAATTCCTGTTTGCTCATCAACGGTTAAAACTGGGTATAACCCTTCCGTTACCACAGCTCTCCTCCATCGTTTCAGCTTCTCTTCCCTATTCTCAAAAGAATATCTGAACATCATATTCCTATGACCTCTGTTACCCGTTCTATATTTTTCTCTCTCAAATGCCTCAACTTCTCATTCCTCCAAAGCTTCGTACTGGGTCAACCTAGGGTTCGGTTCTAATGAATCCATTCGATTTCTCAAATTCTGCAACATCCTTACATTAAATGTACCATACTGAGGAAAAGCTAGAACACCATCATCCTTTGTATACTCCACCCAATTTTCCAACCACATACACGTATGATAACCTCGCTCCAACATCATAAAGGAAGCAGACGTCTTTGGAGGTGGAATTGGAATGCCTTCTCTAGTCACAATTGGTTTGTCCTTTTTAAAGAAATTCTTTATTTTCGGTATCAACTTCATTTTCCTGACTTATTACACTAACGTATTTCAACAAATCAAACAAGGAAACCTTTCCGTAATTCTACTTATTCTATTCATCAGCTCTTGTCCCATACCAGCGCGACACACACCAACCAACCAATCAGAACACCACTACGTAAGCACAGTCTCAACCAATACTAGCGCGGCTCACACCAACCAACCAATCACAGCTCAGTACACGCCCGCTGCTTGTCCAATACCAGCGCGGCTGTTTCTGACGTCAGTATTACTCCTTCTAATGACCCTCCCTTTACAAAATAATACGGCAATAATTTTCTAAGCACTCTTAATCAAAAATTCGATTAGTAACAACATAAAACAATGCTACCTAGTCTGTTCCACTAAATAAAGAGATAGTTTTCACTTTTTCAAGAAGTTCCCCTCACTACGAGTCCTAATAACGACCAGCGCTATCTTACTCTTCAAAAAAGGTCTGGGTGGACCTATTACTCCTCTAGGGATAAGGCCAGGATTTCACAAGAGGACTTTTTGGTGTTAAAAGAGGTCTTGTTACTCTCCCAGGGATAAGGCTAGAGTATCGGAAGCGGACCCTTCGCTATTTCAGTCACCCCTCTTATATACGAAATTTTCCTAATATAACACCTACAGCCCTCCGTAGCCTTTTAGGTATTATTACAACAGACAAAGTACTTCTGCAGTGTGGCTTCTTTACCACACTCTTCTTCTGCCTACTTCAGGCTAAATTCCATTCCCGGGATTCCTCAGGTATCTCCGTACCTGACCTTCAAGACAACTTAGAACATGACACTAACTTTTCATGTTAAGAACTTACAATCAATAATCAATAATCATTACCAAACTAATCAATAATTAAACCGTCCTCTGCTACCAGGAAACTGATCCAGCGCCAAACCAATAATTATCAGGGATCAATACTCAATACATCAAAATACAATGGCCCATACACATTCACCCAGAATCCCTGATGCGCTGGGGTCAATTTATATGTTCGATCAATCCTTTTCCCTTCATGGGTTAAATTATGACATCATAACTAACTTTTATCAACTTTCCTTCTACTTGGTCGATGGACCAATTATTTGAATAGTTGATGGCAATGATTAACTTCTAACTTACCAACCATTTAATAAATCTAAAATGATCACAGACTCTCGATGAAGTTAATAATGAATTTTATCTCAAGAAATTAAAGATTATGCTCAACTGCATTTGGTTATACAATACAAACACTGAATCTCACATGAGGAGAAATTTTACACATGCAGTACAATTGGAAACGCAAACCCATCTAAACATAGCAATGACTTTATGCAATGAAGGAGTGGATAGAGTAAGAGACAAAAGTTTAAGCAAAAATATATATGCGAAACATCATATACCTAACGGAGGGGATAGATGAAGAGACAATAGTTTCATCTAATAATACATATAATTGACGGAGTGGATAGGTGGAGAGACAAAAGATTCAGGGACAAAAATACATTCATAAGATAAATTCTGAGAACCAGCTAGACTAAATACAAACCTATTGGTCTGTAAGAAAACCAACCCCTTGATCTAGGGGATGATGGGGTTCTCCGACATAGGATCAGGAAACAAAGGATAAGAAGATACAGGATCGGGACAGGTCAGGAACAGCTAGGCCTCTCTGCAAACCGACGGACAGCGACGCATTCCCCCTCTTTCTCTCCTGCCAGCCTAAGCCTAAACAACACCCCTAAAGGCACCCCAATTATACCCTTAAACTACCATGTCCATCCGACAATTGTTGCAAATTATTCTACATCTCGCAAAGGGATTGGTGGGTTTGGGAGGTGGCGTTGTCACACCACTGTAACTTCATCCTTCTTTGAACTACCATTTTATTCATATTCTTTCCCAGGGTATGATTCTCAGTTTGTTCTCACTTTATTACATATAATACAAAATTTATCAATTTCATTCATTTCTTTAACATCATCCACAGTCTGTTTCTCCGGTCCCACGCTTGGGCACTGGTTTTGGCAGTCTTTCGACACTCTGGCCTTCACCCTCCTCATGTCATCTGCGGTGTACTGCGCGTCTGTCTTGCTTCTGACAGAGCGAACTCACTCCTCGTGCCTTCCTCCTCCCTTTTTTAGCCAAGTTTAGAAAGATGGCTGTTTCAACTAGCACACTAAAATAAACGAAAATGAACATTTATTAATTATATGATAATGAAACCTTCACTGTTTACCACCCACCTTGTACTGTTCCCTATTAATGTTACCTAGCAAAATCTTTGTGTCAAATTAGTATTGTTTATTAGTTCCAAACAGAATGCAACATGCAAATTACTGAAGCATATGCGGCCTATTTATCCAATGCTTCTTGTTTTTCGTAAATCACAAATGTTATTACAATATTATTTTGTTTACGTGCTAGTTCAGACATGCGCAAAGCAATTTCCCTTATGTTCGTGTTGGGTGTACATTAGTTTTTCAACAACTACTTACTGTTAGTACGTATTATGGGGGTATCAAGTCCGAGCAGGTTTCATTTTTGCGAAACCCTGCTCCATCAATACCATGCATAGAGTCCAGTCGATTTTCTTTTATTGGCTTCCGCATCCGATTCCTCAATAAAGGTTTTTCCCCACAAACATATTCATCCTAAGGAGGGAATGCCCTCTCCCGCTCATATTGGCTCTTAAGCGCTCGGATGGAACCACTGCCACTCCACAGGCTGGGGTTAACTCCCTGTTGCGTGACCATTTCGCTGCAATATATCAGGAGGGCCCTGAGGCTGCTCCGACTGAGGCTCTGGAGTTCCTAAAAGATGTACCTCTCCCTCGTCTCACCAAGGAACCGGCAGCGGAATTGGATACAGTGATCCAACTTGATGAACTACAGGAGGCGGTGCAAAGTATGGCTCGATGTAAAATCCCAGGTCCAGATGGCCTCCCGGTGGAGTTCTACCAGACATACACCGATCTAATTCTTCCGTGACTATTGGAAACCTTGCAAGAGGCCAAGCGCTTGGGAGTCTTGCAACAATCCATGAGAGAGGCGCAGAGTGTCATGCTCCCGAAGCCGGGCAGAGATGTACACCACCATGGCTTGTACAGACACTTGTCAATGCTTGGCGTTGACGCTAAACTACTCACCAAAGTTCTGGCAAAGCATTTAGGTAAAGTGGTAATGCATTTGGTTCACGAAGACCATGCGGGTTCATGCCGGGAAGAGGAACACATATGAACATACGCCGCCTCTCACATGTGCTACACTCAGTGGCAGATAGCGATATCTAGGCGGCAGTTGTCACCCTGGATATCGAGAAAGCATTTGACACTTTGCGATGGAAGTATTCGTGGGAGGTCCTGAGGAGAATGGGATTAAGTAGTGAGTACATGGCCTGGGTCCGACTCCTCTATTATCGACCAAGAGCTCGGATTTGCAGTGGTGGCCTGGTATCAGAGAACCTATCCATCAAGAGGGACACGAGGCAGGGGTGTCCATTATCCCCGCTTCTTTTCTCCTAGGCGATGTAGCCATTGGTGATCCAGCTACGACGAGACATGGACCAGTGGGGTATCACCAATGATGGTCGCACCCACACAATTTCACTGTACACAGACGATGCGCTTCTCTATATTCTCCAACTGGAAGAGGCATTACCAGAACTCCTGGATATATTAGCCTTTTTTGGATCGGCATTGGGCTTGCATATTAGTCGCCGAAAGTCCGTCATATTCCCATTGGCGACACTAACACAGGGGTGGCACGTCCGACCTGCCTGAGGTGGAGTTCAGCTGGAAAAGTGACCATTTTCGCTACTTGGGCATACAGGTAGCTCATTTGCCAGATGCTCAATACGCACTGAATATGGGAGCGGTTATTACGGGCCTGAAGGAATAAGTCCTGTTCTGGAACAGACTTCCCCTCTCGGTTGTCGGGCATTATGCTCTCCGTTGTCTCTATGCCCTCCAAAACTCCTTCTGAAGTATCCCGAAATTCACTTTTGACACCCTGAACAGTATCCTAATCTCGTTGGAGTGGGCCAGAGGACACATTAGGGTAAAACTTGAGATACTCAAGTGAGATGCAGACTCGGGGGGGACTAGGACTCCCAGACTTCAGACTTTACTAGTTTGCTGGGTTGCTGCTATATTCAGCACAGTGGTGCGCCGAGGGCCGTACTGTAGAAAAGGCAATACTGGCAGAATGGGGCAACAGGACAGAACTACCAAGATATCTCATGATGGGCTCCCGGACCACTGGGGAATGCCCGTACATAATCGGGCAGGTAGCAGAGGCCTGGGAGCAAGCTGTCACCCTGGTTATCCGCAAAGCTCCATACACAAGCTCACTTCCACTTCGGTGGCTCAGGGGTTTCACCAAATACAGTCAGTCATGGATATCACTAAATTGTACGAGGGGGGCTGCACAATAGCTGTGGACATGTATCTGAACAGGACCTTCTTGTCCTTCGACGAGGCAAATGAGTGTTTTCAAGTGCCGGATGGTCACTTCCTACAATATGCGAAAATATCATGCACAGTTCAAGAAATATAGTCCTAGTTTCTAGATGAGCCGGAGGAGTCACACACAGCGTTGTAACTTGCTCCGGGGTCCACTAGAGGGCTAATCTCATGCATATTTAAAGCCTTGAGAGGATCGCACGGTTGAGGTATCCCCGATTAAAAGACAGATGGATAGCAAACTTACCATCTCCACTCACCGAGGGCGAGTGGAAGAGGGCGTTTGCGCAAGTCCTTGAGGTAGCCAATAATGCAAGGTTTAAACTCACTCAGTCTTTCTACCTACACCGGACTTATTTAAGGCCTCAGAGATTAGCATGCTTAAATCTGGGTAGCTCCTTGGCATGCCTGCGATGTGGCGCAGACCCGGCGATATTCATACATATGACCTGGAACTGTATCCGCCTGCAATCGTATTGGAAGCAAGTGATCCAGGTACTACGAACAGACATGGTGTTTTCTAGGAGTACTTCTGACACCAAATAATGGAACCTTCATGAGATACAAATTCGCTCTCCTAGGCCTTGTCCTGGCTAAACATCACATTGCAATACATTGGACTCATGCCATCTCCGCTAGACTAGGCAGATGGAGGGCAGACATGCGAGAGTGGAGTGTGGCTGAGGAGTACCGCCTGTGAACTGTACGGACAGATGAGAATGCAGAGCATGATCCGGAAGAGTGGGGATACATGCTGGAGGGAATGCAGAGAACGGAAGGCCAGAATGAGAAGGAAGAGGCTTAACACAGACGTCATGTCATACCACCCCTACGCCGAACCCAGAGAATGGAGAAAACCCCTGCTCTCACATATAGAAATAGCTTTCACCGGAGGGCAGAAGAGCACGCCCCCTACTTCCTCTGAAAACCCTGTTGGCCGTTTGATAATCCTGCTCTAGATGTCCTATTTTCTATTCCCTATGGGATGGGTTCCCACCACTGGTCGCTGCCAAGGTTCTTTTTCTTATTTTATTTCCTTACTATAAGTTATAATAATTATCGCTGCACACAATTCTCGTGGGTGGGAAAGGCTTCATATTCCGAATAGTTATTATGCGCCCAGCAATGAAACTATTGAGTGGAGCATACAGGCACCCAAATGGACTGCTGCAATATAACAACGTTAATAATTGACCTACCAATGATATTTATTTATTATTTATTTAAGAGTCTTATATAGCGCTGGCCAGACCAGAAGGTATCGGAGCGCCTTACAACATTTATCATGATGCAATCGGACACATATTATTTCAATAATGAGCATTGTCTCATGTCGACTCCTGTTAAGGCTTGGAGGGGATCATAGGAGCGATTCAAAAGGCAGGCGATATAAATGCCTTCTTGTTAAAGTGTCTATATTGTTCTCTGGGTGAGATTCCTGTGGCAGCGGAGCTATGTCTCATCGGGTGGAAGCTATCAATTCGGAAGAGTTCGGTTGAGGAAGAGGTCTTTGAGCTGTGTTTTGAAGTTTATGAAGGAGGGGTTAGTCCTGATATGGACTGGGATGGAGTTCCAGATTTTAAGCGCATTTCCAGAGAAGGAGCGTGATAAGGTTTTTTTTTTGCGAGTTTTGGGAGGAATGAGTAGTAGTGTGTTAGTGCTCCTGAGATTCCTCGTCTGGCTGGCCTTTTTGAGTTTGGAGGCCAGGTAAGCAGGTTTACCAGTATGAAGAGCTTTGTGTGTGAGACATGCAGTTTGGAAGTTGGAACGTGCTTCAATTGGGAGCCATTTTCGTTCTCTTAGAGAGGGAGAGATGTGGTTGTATTTCTTCACTCCAGTCACCATCCGAGGCAGCTGCATTTAGAGTTGTTCTGAGGGGAGCTAAGTGAGATCTTGCCGTGCCTGTGAGGGTCGCATTCCCGTAGTCCAACCTGGACAGAACGAAAGATTGTGTGGCCTGTTTAAGGTCATTGGGAGGGATGAAGGGTTTAATTTTGTTGAGTAGTTTTAGGTTGTAGAATGCGCTCTTCGCAGTGCTCTTAATATGTTTGCTCATGCTTAGACGGGGGTCCAGAGTGATTCCCAGGGATTTTACAGAGTCGGCCAGGGTAAGATGGCCGTTAAGAGCATCAACAGATTATAGCCATTCTGTGACTTGGGGGGGGGGGGGGGTCTGCTCTTTGTTGGATATGAGAAGGATTTCCGTCTTATCCTGGTTGAGTTTTAGGTGGTTGTGAGATAGCCAGTGCTGGACTTCCCTTAGAGTGTCATTTGGTCTCTGTATGTCTCCAATTGAGGATGTTTCTAGGTAGATCTGGGTATCGTCCGCATAGAGGTGGAAGGGGATGTTGGCTTTTTTGAGTATGGCAGTGAGGGGCTCCATGTAGATGTTGAACAGTGATGGGGAGAGAACTGATCCTTGTGGGACACCCCTAGTTATGGGGAGTAGGTCAGATGTGAAGTTGTTCATTTTTATTCGTTGAGAGCGGTTCTGTAGGAAGGAGGTAAACCATTGTAGGACCACCTCGTCTGCTCCAATCCTTTCTCGGAGTGCATTTATGAGCAGTTTGTGGTCAACCGTATCGAAGGCTGCCGATAGGTCAAGGAGTATGAGTAGGCAGCATCGGTCTGCATCAAGTGATTTGTAGACATCATCTATGACATTCAGGATCGCTGATTCGGTGCTGCATCTTTTTCTGAAGCCTGATTGGTGAGTATTCAGAAGGTTGTTGCTGTCGATGTGTTGGTTGAGTTGGAGGAGAACACATCTTTCCAGGATTTTGGCTAAGATTGGAGACAGGTCTAAAGTTGTTGGGGTTGTTTGGGTCTGTGCCCATTTTTTTTAGTAACGGCGTGACTTGGCCAATTTTAAAACAGTCTGGCATGACTCCAGTTCTCAGGGAGCTATTTATAATCTTGGCCCAGATAGGGGCTAGGGCGAGGTTGAGCTTTTTGCCAGTTGAGCAGGAATAGGGTCAGCTATGTGTGAGGAGGGTTCGGACCTGTTAATCATTTCAGTGATATCTGCTTCAGAGATGGGGTTGAATGTCTTCCAGCTGCTGAGGGGGTGCATGGGGGGGTTGTTTCCTTCTTTTCTGTGGGGCGGGCTTTCAATGGGTGACAGGAGGTGGTTATCAAGGGAGCGCTCAATCTTGGTGATTTTCTCAATAAAGAAATTGGCAAAGTTGTCACATAGTTCTTTGGAGGCCTGCACGGTTATTGTGGGAGGCTTGGAAGTGTGTTGCTTAATGATATTGAAGAGTTCTTTGGGACGGTTTTTGGCATTGTCTAATGCGCTACGGAAGAAGGTAGTTTTTTCATTCTTTGTGTTTTTTATAATTCCTGCTTTCTGTTTTGAGCTGGTCGCGGTGGGTTGCGGACGGGTTAAATCACCAAAGTCTTTCGGCAGCTTTGAGTTGTCTTCTTTCAGAGTTTAGGTCTGTATTGAACCAGGATCTCGATGGGTTGTTCCTGGCTCTTTTTTGTTTCAGGGGGGCTACTTGGTCTAGTATGTTTTTGTCATCGTTGCATTGTAGTGTGTAGTAAGTTCGGTTGGAGAGAGGTCACTCGTATTGAGGGGAAGTAGAGTCCTCACCTTTTCTTCCAGGTCGGCAAGGAGAATCTGTCTTAAATTTCTCGTCCAATGAAGGGATTCCTGTTTCCGGGGTAGGCGATGAGTCATTTGGTTAATGTGAAATAGAATGATGTGGTGGTCTGACCAGTCGACAGGAAGGATGTGGTCGATAGTAACTGTATCTTCATGGGCTATAATGGCGTCAAGGATCGAGCCTCTGTTATGGGTTTGCTCTGTGCAGAGTTGGATAAGATTAATATTGAGTAGAAGTTTGTTTAAGGATTGAATCTAAGTGTTGTTTTCGTCGTTCCAATGAAGGTTGAGGTCGCCTAGTATTATGTTGTGGGAGTCCAAGAGTGAGCAATGTGTTATCAGGTCGGAAAGGTGTTCTCCGAAAGTGAGTGTGTTGCCTGGCGGATGGTGGAGGAGATGGCAGTGTAGCGTTTCGTTGTCATTCGTCTTAATGGTGGAGGTCAGGTATTCAAATGTGTTGTAAGTGAAGGTGTCAGTTTCAGTTATGGCAATGCTGCTCTTGTGGATGATTGCAATACCACAATGGTTCTTTCTGTCTTTATTGATGATTGAGAACCGGAGGGGCACAAGCATGTCAATGATTGGGTAGGAGGATTCATTCAACCAGGTTTCTGTGATGAACGTGATATCGATGTCATTGTTTAGGATGGTTTCTGACAGTTCTGTTGCGTGTTTGGTTGCAGATCTGCAGTTTATAAGCATGCAGTTGGTCGTTCCCTTGTTGTTGAGCTTCTTCGGGGGTGGAGCCATGGGGATATTAATGTGGTTAGCTGGTGGCCTCATCGTTCTTGGTGTGATGCGGTCCCTCCCAAATCCAGTGATTACCTGGATCGTAGAGCTGGGGTTGACAGTTGTTGATGAGTTGATAGAGTTGGCAAGCTCAATCGCCTCTCTCAGGGACATTGCGTCGCTTGTTCTTTTGGGTCTCTGAGGTTGGTTTATGAAAGGAGTAGAGTTCCAGCTGTGCAACTGTGCCTTGGAAAGACTAGGGTGTTGATTGTTGGTGTCTGTGGGTGGAGGGTGTAAGCGTTGGGTAGGCTCCAGATGTGTGGTAAGGTTCAATAGGATTTTGTTTATACCCAGGATTACAGTCTCTAGTTGGCTTTCCAGCAGAGAAAGTCTCTGAGTCATATTCAGTGAGGAGGGGGTGAGTGTTTTTAGGTTCAAGATGTCCTGTGTGGGACAGTTCCGAGATGGAGAGTGCCTGTCAGTGAGAGTGTGGTTCACGGTGTCAATGGTACCTGTGTTGTTCCTGTAGTTAGCCGTGGACTTGTGTGAGAACTCTTGACGTGTTTTAGACAGCAATTTGAGTGTTGATGGAGGGTGAGAGTTGGGAGGCTTTGTTTGTGGGTCGCTTTCACTAGTTGTCTGTGGGGAGGGGGGTCGTGGTAAAGGAAGGGGGTGTCGCCAGGATGATGGGGAGTCTTAGTAGAGATGTTCCTCTGAATAGTTCTGGATAAGATGTTTTTAGGGTGCGAGTGAGGGTTAGTGGTTGAGGAAGAGAGGGTGGAGGAGGAGGGGGTAAAATAGAGGTTGGTGGAGTGAGTCGTGTGATTGTTTTGTGATGTCGCAGGAGGGGGCAGTTGGTTGGAGGATAGGGAGTTGTGAGAGTGGGTAAGGTGCGAGTGTGTGATGGCCTTCCGTAGCGAGGGGAATAGGGAGTCAAATGAGTCTAGGTTGGCTTAGTTGGCTTGAATCAAGACTATTCCGCTTCTGTATATGGTGGCAGAAGTGTTGCCACTGCGCGTAGGACAGTTCGAGATAGAGATCGTCAGTTTGTAGCTGATAGGGGTGCTAGTTGTTTTGAATATGTGTATGGTGATCCATTTCTCAGGTCGCTGGGTGTGGAAAATGAGATCCATTTTCTGTTGGCCTTTAGAGGAATGGTGGTAGATATCAGCGATGAGTGTTTCAGGGTGTTGTCTAATCAGCCTATGTTTGAAGTTTCTTTTCGCCTTTAGTGAGAGATTGAGGGGGGAAGATAATGGAGAAAGAGTTATGGCAGTGGGGTTTCATGCACTTTGGCATTGAGGGGCGGAGGGAAGCTGATGTGGCTTCAGTGGGTGCCCTGTTGTCGTGTGTGCGTAGATGGGCGGATACCACCAGGGGGTCTCCCCTGGCTATTAGTGTTGGAGGGGCAGGTCTGGGGAGTGCTGGAGGAGGTCTAGGACTAGCTCAGACCTTAGTGGCTGGGAGTGTGGGAGTCCTGGAGGTGGTCTAGATCTAGCCTAGAGCTTAGTGGGTTGGCGTGAGGGAGTATGCCCAGTGTTTATTGTTAATTTCTTTTTATATTTTCTTTTTATTTTTACGTGGTTTCCCATATAATCTGCAAGAATAGCTGGGGAGAGACAGGTTATGTGAGGATTAAGTGGTGCTGTAGAAGAGTTAGTTTCCTTTGTATTTTACTGTCCTGTGAGGGAGGAGAGTCCTCTTTCCATTTCCTGATTTTCAACCTGGCTTGAGGGAGAGGGAGAGGGATTAGTCCTTTCTTTGTTTTCTTATTCCAGCTTATCGGGCTGGCTTGTAGGAGAGGGCTTAGTCCTTTGTTAATTTCCCTGAATCCTCAGTGTAGCAGGAGAGGGGGTTTTCTTCCCCTTGGCTTCCCAGGAAATGGGATCTAGCACTAGTGAAAAGTGATAGTGATCGTGTGGGCATCCCTTGCATCCATAGGTCATGTGAGGTAGAAAAAGTGCTGCAGAAGTTCCTGAAATTTTGAGTAGGACCAAGCTTCGTTTTGCTTGATTACAGCATCCTGTTCTCCGTTCACGCTCAGTAGCGGTCAGATTCTCTGCTCCCAACACAGCACAACCAGGGAGCAAGTTGGCTCACAGCCTCTCTCCAACGGCCTCACGCAGGCTCACCTGAGGGGAGGGGGGGTGGTGACGCCTCAGTCGTCTTCCACTCCCTAGCACAGCGACTGATCCCTCCAGGGAGTCAGATCGGCGCCGCTTCTGCCCTATAAGCAGGCTCAGCTGGCGTGGAAGGGCGGCGAAGCCTTGGTTCTCCTCCACTCATTCCCACATCGGGTCCGGCCTGGGGAACAGCGAGGTGCAGCAGGCTCACCTGAGGGGAGGGGGTTGTGGCAACGCCTCAGTCGTCCTCTGCTCCCTAGCACGGCAACCGATCCATCCAGGGGGACAGCGCGGCGCCGTTTGGGCCCTACAGCAAGCTCAGCTGGCATGGAGGGGTGGCGACGCCTCAGTCCTCCTCCATTCCCTCCCGCATTGGGTCTGGCCCGGGGGACAGTGAGGCATGGCTCAGCGCTCCCAGCAGTTGGCACACAATCAAGTTCCCGGCTCTCACCTTCTGAGCTGCGATTGCGGTAAGTGTCCCGGGGGTCGTGGGATGGGCCAGCATAACCTTACATGTCCTCATAACCTTACATGTGTACCATGAGGGTAGAGTCAGAAGTCACCCACACCCTTTCTTGCTTTTACCTGCTTATACGCCCTCCACCTTCTTAGTCGAACTTATAAGGGGGGGGCTCTATCAGGATTATAGGGGTCTCCTGCTCCACTATCACTTCCCTGTAGGATCCTCTTGCTCTTCTGATATATTGTAAACTGTATGGTAAACATGTGCTGCGATATCTGTGTAGTGTTGCAATAAAAATAAGTTAAAAAAACATAATAATCCTATATTTACCCTTGAGGAGGTTACTTTGACTCTAAAAGTGAGTAAAGGGGGCAATGCACCGGGTCAAGACAGCATTCCTGTCGACCTTTATAAATCGAATAATGATTTATGGGGCCCCCTTTTGACTATGGTTTTTAGAGCCTGTTGTAGTGCTGGATTATTAAATACTTTGACGGAATCCCTTATTGTCCCTATAAATAAAAAAGGAGACCGTAATACCCCTGCCCAATTTAGACCAACCTCCTTATTGGATTCTTTCGTTAAGGTTGCTGGTCGTATTCTTTGAGCAGATTGCAGGAATGGGCTGAATCCAGCAACATTATGTCAGACTTACAATATGGCTTCCGTCCAGGTGTAGAGACACTCAAGCAGGCGTTAAATTTGAATATCTTAATTGTGAAATACACACACTCTAAATGAGGCAATATGTTTCTTGCATTTGAAGATTTAACATCTGCTATTGACTGTGTTGTGCATGACAAACTATGGATCATCATGTACGACTTGGGCGTAGACCCTTCAACAGTCAACTTCTTTAGAGAGCTATATTCAGCAAGCAGGGCTAAAGTGCGCTATGGGCTAAAAGGGGAATGTACACAGCCGTTCAGCATAGAGTGAGGGGTCTGGCAAGGTTGTGTTCTGGCAAGGTTTCTGTTGAATTTATATATTAACAAACTGGGTAGTTTTTTAGTAAGTAAATGTAACAATCTTCCCCAAGTTGGTCACCATCCTATTCTGGCTCTCCTCTATTCTGATGATGCGGGGCTTATGGCCAACACGCCCCTGGGCTTACAGTGACTCCTTACTCAGTTTGTTAAATTTATGCAGGACCTGGGATTACAAGTCAACATAAGTAAAACTTTTATTATGACACTCAGGAAAAGAGCCACTAAATGCTGTGACATATTGATTGAGAGCACAAAAATCAGTTTCACATCAAATTTTTCATATTCAGGCATTCTATTTGACTTAAAGGGGACTTGGACATGTGTGGTCAATTCCACTCGGCTCCAATTTGTTAACATCATATAGGCCCTGCTTAATTTCCCTAAGAAACTGAGTAAAAAGTCCCCAAGAGAGATGATGATTATATGTAAGGCTAAATGTCGGACTACCGCAATGTATGGGGCAGAGTTGTGGGGCTATGTCAAAGTCGAATCTTTGCAATTGGTTGAAAATGCTTTTTAAGTAATCTCCTTGCCCTTCCCAAAAGTTGCTATACTTTTGGCTGTCACTCGGAATTGGGAGTGCCCTTCTTAACAGATCTGAGTAAGATTCAGCTTGTTTTGCTCTGGCACAAATTCTGGACATCTGAGTCTACGGGATTAAACTGAGACATCATAAAGGATTGTCACAAATATTTGTACATCCTTAAAATCCCTTGGCTCAAGTACGCTAAACATTTTTTAACAGGTCATTCTGTGTATTTTGATAATCCAGGGTCTTTGACTAACATTTATAGGAAAGAGCTAAAATCCGAATATTTTTCACTGCTTGAGGATTTAAGGTTATCTACAGAACTATTGAAACCTTCAGTTTTTAAGAATCAATTGATCTTGACCACACATGGTATGCAACCTTATTTAATAAATGTACACAATGCTCGCCATAGATTTGTTTTGATATGATTTAGGATGGATATTTTTCATCATCTAACTAGCTTTCCTAATATAAACGATTGGTCACAAGACTTGGTAAAATGCCCCTGTGATAACGTATTCACCCAGAGCACCACGCACATTGTTTTGTTTTGTAAATATTATTCAGATCTGAGAAAATGTTTAATTAAGCTGTTGTTAAGATCTTTAAGCTTTTGTGCTGTATTGACCGGCTTTTTTGTTTTTACAATCTCTTCCTAGTCTGTGCATTTGTGTTGTCAAGTCACGTTATTTATGGGCTGTTATCACCTGTAGAAAGTTTTTATAGTTAATTTTATTATTTATATAAAGCAATTGTCCTTTTAGCAGTTTTATCGGTATTGCATATGTTTTTTTTTTATCATACTTCATATACAGAATCCTTTTAACTTAAATAATGTTTTACATTTATTCTATGTATGCTTTTATGATTTGCAATGTGAAATCGAATAAAGCTTATTTTCGATTCAACTCCGCCCCCTTAGAGGACGATATCCAGCCCTATTTAGAGACCCCATTTACCTTTGCTGCAACTGCTGATTGTTATCATTGACAAGCAGCTCCCATGTTTATTGCACCCTCTTGACAATCACACCTCCAAAGTGGGGGATTTCTGTTGAAAAACAATCAGTCTAAATCTAACATAAAGGGCATCTTCTCCCTGTGAAATGGAGTAATTGGGCAATTTTCCTGCCCAGATCATTTGCTGCCAAATTAGAGTGTGCCCTAGGAAAATCAGTAAGAACGATTGATGGATAGAATGCTGCACAATGTCAAACATTTACCCCACTACAGAGATGTGGGCCTAAATACATAGTTTTTTTGCTCCCCATGCCTTTCCAGTTCAGACCCAGCCATATGCAAATAAATCTTGACCCTGTTCCCCATGGAAACAGTTCAGCCTAAACTGCCAGGCCAGGTCCTTCCTGAACTGGAAACAAGCATCCTGGGACTGGTTTCGGGGCATCACTCCTCATCAGCCAGGCAAGCTTGACTCCAGTGGCATGGAGAGCACGGGACCCACGTCTGGGCATACCCATCCCACTCGGTGTGACAAATGCAAAAAGAACGATTGATGGACAGAATGCTGCACAATGTCAAACATTCACCCCAGTACAGAGATCCGGGCCTAAATCCATTGTTTTTTTGCCCTGCATGCCTTTCCAGTTCAGACCGAGCCATATGCAAATCATTCTTGACCCTGCTCCTCATGGGAACAGTACAGTCTGAACTGCCAGGCCAGGTCCTCCCTGGACTGGAAATAAGCATCCTGTTACCAGTTTCGGGGCATCACCCCATATCAGCCAGGCTAGCTTGACTTCCGAGGCATGGAGAGCACGGGACCCACGTCTGGGCATACCCGTCCCAGTCGGGGTGACAAATGCAAAAAGAACGATTGATGGACAGAATGCTGCACAATGTCAAACATTCACCCCAGTACAGAGATCTGGGCCTAAATTAACCCGGAACTCCACGAAGTGCACAAAAAACTCCGCTGCACTACGTGGAGCTCCGCGAGAGGCGGAGTTTCTTTAGATAAATGCAGTTTGCGGTGATTGTCAGTGCCAGGTGCTTGTCCGCACTGTGCAATCATCGCGAACGGTATCATGCACAGCACAAGCGGGCGCTGCTTCTTTTCTGCCGATTGAGTAGATTTTTACTCGAGGGGTAGCTTTCTCAATGCAAACAGGCGGTTTCTCAACATGAGCAGTCGCGAGAATACGCGACCACTCGCAATGAGAAATCTCAATGCCCGCGTTGAGAAATCTCGCTGGGAGGTTGATTTTCCACGCTCGCGTTGGCCAACTTGATGTTGACGATCGCGAACGAGAAAAAATCTTGCCGGGAGGTGGAATTTCCTCACTCACGCTCGCCAACTTGACATTGACGAGCGCGAGCGTGGAAAAAAATTTCGCTTCGCAACGTGAAGCAGAATTTTTGGGAACTCTGCGAGCTCCGCGTAACATGGAGTGCGGAAAACTCCGCAAACTCCGACAGCGGAGCGGAGTTCACCGCCCAGACTTAGCCTAAATCCATTGTTTTTTTTTTTGCCAGGTCAGGCCAGGTCTTTCCTGGGTCAGAAAGAGGCCTCCTGGGACTGGATTTGGGATATCACCCCTCATCAGCCAGGCTAGCATGAATCCACTGGCATGTCTGGGCATACCGTTCCCACTTGGGGCGACTATAGCAACACAAAAAGATGATGGACGTAATGCTGAACATCACCAAACATTCACCCCTAGTATAGAGATCTGGAGCCTAAATCTATCATGTTTTTGCTCACCATGCTATTCCAGTTTGGACCCAGCCATATGCAAATCAGTCTTGACCCTGCTCCCCATGGGAACAATCCAGCCCGAACTGCCAGGGCAGGTCCTCCTTGTTTAGGCTGGACTAACCCCATGGGGAGCATGGTCAAGACTGATTTGCATATGACTAGGTCCAAACTGGGGCAGCATGGTGAGCAAAAGAATGATGGATTTAACCGAGATCCCTGGACTGGGGGTGAGTGTTTGAAAAGTTTCAGCACTCCATCCATCATCTTGTTGTGTTTGCTCTGTTTGCCATAAGAGGCCAAGGGTATGCCCAGACTTGGGTCCCTTGCTCACTGTGCCACTGGATTTAAACTAGCCTGGCTGATGAGGGGTGGTACCCTGAAACCAGTCCCAGGAGTCTTGTTTCTGGTCCAGGAAGGACCTGGCAGTTTGGGCTGGAATGTTCCCATGGGGAGGAAGGTCAAGACTGATTTGCATATGGTTGGGCCCAAACTGGGGTGGCATGGTGAGCAAAAGAACAATAGATTTAAACCAGATCTCTTGACTGGGGGTGAGTGTTTGAAATGTTTCAGCACTCGTCCATCATCTTGTTGTGTTTGCAGCATCTAAGGTAGCCACCCTGGTGCATGCCACATCTCCCTCGACACAAGATTCATGTCAGGGGTAAGAAGGGACGTTGTTTGATACCCTATATAAATATATGTAGATGGTACCTTAATGGAACTGCCACACTCGGGTTTGCCCTGTTGCCATGTTATTGTATGGACCGTCTATCACGTATAGTGTCTTTAATGGTAAAGGCCGCTATAGGGACATATAAGCTTGTAGTTACTTGCCACCACCTTTAATATAATGCACCCTGCCTCCTGGGCTTTAGGAGGCCTTCCTTAAGGCTGTCTGACATATATTAAAGGCAGTGCATTGACTTTGCCACACACGGCTAGGACAAAGTTGAATTGGAACAGTTTACACTGTTCCTGCAGTCTTCAATGGCAAGCCTACTGTCAGTAGTTTACCTGGGTCCCTCAGGGTGGCACACACAGTGCTGCAATCCCTTGGGACCCTTTTCCCACACATGCCCTGGGTACCACTGGTATACATATACTAGGGACGTTTGAGGGGGGTAAAGTCCTTGTCAATTGAGGATGCCAATTTATACATAACAGTTTTAGGGAGAGATCACCGGCACTGGGGCCTGGACAGCAGCCTCCAGTGCACTTTCAGAGTCATAACCATCCGCATTGCAAAATGTGGGCGGGTGACCATACAAAAAGGGCAATTTCCCACAGCTGTGTACTAGCAGATTGCTGCAAAAGGGGTTTTTGCTTGGATTTCTTTTTCTGTTTCATTGATTTAGAAGTTGACCATTGCTAGACCTGGCATCTTTTGACATGGTTTCTCCTGTCTTTTTGCCTCTGACCTCCTGTTCTTGACTGTGTACTGCATTTGTTTTTGCTTCTGTTAGGACTGTCACATTACCACTGCTGACCAGTGCTAAGGTGCAAGTGCTCCCTAACCAAAATGTAATGACATGTGGTTCTTCCATTATTGGCCTATTTCATTTTCTAGTAAGGCCCTAGTACAGTGCACTGCGAGTGCCCAGGGCCTGTAAATCAAATGCCACTAGTATGCTTGCAGCACTGATTGTGCCACCCACATGAGTAGCCCTGCAAACTTGACTCAGACCTGCCACCACAGTCTATGTTTGTGCAGTTTTAAACTGCCAATTCGACCTGGCAAGTGCACCCACTTGTCAGGTCCAAACCATCCCTTTTATTACATGTAAGACACCCCTAAGTTAGGCCCATGGTAGCCCCATGGGCAGGGTGCAGTGTATTTAAAAGGTAGGACACATACTGTTGTGTTTTACATGTCATGGTAGTGAAATACTGCTAACTTAGTTTTTCACTACAGCAAGGCCTATCTCTCCTATAGGTTAGCATTGGAGCTGCCTTGCAACATCTACAAGTGTGTCTGCCAATTGGGAGCTGATAGAAAATTGGAGTTTGGTGTCTCTGGACTCACAATTTAAAAACACATCTTTTAGTGAAGTTGGTTTTTAAATTGCAGGTCTGAAAGTACCACTTTTAGAAAGTTAGCATTTTCCTACTATAACCATACCGTGCCTCTGCCTATCTCTGAATACACGTCTGAGTCAGGGTGACAGTTGGGGTGTTTGTGCATTCACTCTAGACATTCACACAAAGGGAGTTGAGGTATGCCCTGCATATCCTGCTGGCCCATCACCAGGCTGATGGACCTTCCTGAGCTAGAGTGGTGGGAGGAGTTGACACTGACACCTGAATAGAGCTGTGCCTGTCCTCACACAAAGACGTCTTCACCCACTGTAGTGTGTCTGAAGCAAGGGCAGGGAAAGGCAGGGTCTTGTGCACTACAAATACTTGTCTTTTAAGTTTACCTCCTTCAAAGGCTGAAATGGCTATAAGTACTGGACTTGGGATATATTTTACTCAGAACACTTCTGGGTTGAAGACATTCTGCCAGGAAGAACAGCTAGATAGCTGTTAGGAGGGATTGCCACTTTGCTGTTTGCTTTGCTGTGTTGGCCTGCTGCTTGCTGCTTCTGTCCTTGGAGTGAAAGGACTGGACTTTGCTTTCTACATTCTGCATTCAAGGGTCTCCAAATGGTTGAGTTGAGCATGCCTTCTGTTGAGAAGTCTCAGGGCCATCAAAGACTTCACCTGACTGACTGATGCATTTATAAAGCGCTCGATTGCCGAGGGGTCTTGGCGCTGAGGACAGTTCATATTAACCCAGGGATCTCCTAGTTAAGAGCATTGGGAAACAACCAGGTCTTTATTTGTTTCCTGAAGATAGTCCTGTTAGATTGCAGTCTCAGCTGAGAGGGGAGAGAATTCCACAACTTAGCCGCTTGATGTGAAAAACTCTTACCACCCCATCTGGCCTTTTTTATTCTGGGGATCAGAACCAATCCTGTGTTGGCAGACCTCAAACTTCACAGAGGCTGGTACCAAGAGAATAGCCTTTGAATGTCTATGGCACCGCCACCGTAGAGCCCCTTATGCACCAGGCATAGGGCTTTGAATTTTGCTCTTTCTGGGTTAGTAAGCCAATGAAGCTGTCTGATACCAGAAGACGTGGGGTAATGTTTGGGGAGCGCAAGCAGCACTCGGACAGCCGCATTCTGCAATGTTTGTAGTTTAGCAGATTGGCCTTTGTCTATACCTAAGTATAGTGCATTTCCATAATCGATTCTGGAAAGTACAAGGGCTCCTATTACCGTTTTCCTTAAGGTGAATGGGATGAACGGCAAGACTTTGCGCAGAATTTTCAAAGTGAAAAAGCAGGCGGAGGTTACTTGATTGACTTGCTTCCCCATCTTTAGTTCACTGTCGAACATGAAGCCTAAGTTCTTAGCCTTGGTCACCGGAACTGGATAACTCCCAGCCTCCGCATGCCACCATAGTCGATTCCAGACTGAAGGGCCCTTCCCAAACTCAATGACCTCGGTCTTTTCGGTATTGAGTTTGAGGAAGTTTGTGCTCATCCAGGCCATAACTGAATTAAGACAGTTACGGAACCATGTCTCTGTGATGTCCACCCTCTGTGCGACTGAAACCACAATCTGGGTGTCGTCATACGAGACCAGATTAAAACCATGCTGTTTAATTAATCTTGCCAGAGGTGTGACATAGATGTTGAATAACGTTGGCGACAGAGCTGACCCCTGTGGGACTCCACAGGGGAGGCACAGGTTTGCAGACGTAAGACCCTCCCAGTGGATCGATTGTTCCCTGGATGCAAGGAAGGAAGAAAGGAGGGCTACAGCCGTTCCTCTAATACCTACTGCCTTCAGCCGCTGCACCAACACCGCGTGGTTCACGGTGTCAAATGCTGCTGATAGGTCAAGTAGGATGAGGACGGCTCTGCCTCCTTCATCCACCAGTCTGCGTATTTCTTCCGTCGCCATTATCAAGGCGGATTCGGTGGAATGTCTTGACCTGAAGCCATGTTGTGTGGAGTCAAGAATTGAATTACCGTCCAAATAGTTCATACATTCTAGGTTAATTGCTTTTTCCATAATTTTATCTGGTAATGGCAGACATGATATCGGGTGGTAATTTTTGGTCTCAGTGGGATCCAGTGTGGCTTTCTTGATAATCGGCCTAATGCAAGCCTTTTTCCATAGCTGAGGAAAGACACCAGAGCTAATTACCTTATTTAACATAGGGGTAAGTTGTACACTGACTTGCTCAGATACCAAGTGCAGTATTGAAGGAGGACAGGGGTCCAGAGGCGAACCTGATTTTGTCAGTAATAGTATATCATTGACTTTCTCTGCCGCTAAAACAGAGAACTCTGACATACTGCTCTGAGAGGGGTTAGCCGCCAGGAGATCTACATTATTATCTACTGTCGGTGGAACTGCTTTCTGCAGTTCGTCATATACTGCCTGTACTTTTTTTTGGAAAAAGGTGGCACTTTTATCCACAAAAGTTTAGTCCGGTTTAAAGAGGCTGTCCTGCGGACGTTTAGAAAGGGCTGTGACTGTTTTAAAAAGTTCCTTTGAAGAGTTGTTTGCTTCGTAGATCTTGGTTGTGAAGTAGGTGGCTTTTGCCTGTTTTATGGCTTCCTTATATGCCTCCAGGGCCAGATTATAGTCCTTTTTATGTTTTTCACTATAGTCCGTCCTCCAAAGCCGCTCTAGACCTGCAGCATTTGTGTTTCTCTGCTGAGTCCTAGCTTGCCAAGTGGTGCCAAATGCAGTTCCTGGGCCTTTGGAAGTGAGTTTGCTATGCTAAACAATAAGAAACCAGTACATTGACTTCGAGTGTGACTTCGGAGCCGGTGCTGCACTTCGTCACAGCTCCGTTGCCTTCACCGGAGCCACGGTCCCTACTGGATGCATTGACCATGACTTAAAACGCAAGCCCTGACACCGCCGCAGCACCTTCAAAGTCCCATCACAGCGTGAGTCCCGAATGCCGTGTTACAGACTTCCGTGACACCCGCCTCCAACTCTGCCTCAGCAACTGTGGTCCCGTTGTGTGACATTGACACTGCAAAGTCGATGCTGCGTGGCTTGACTCTTGGTGCTTCATCGACCCTACATCATCGTAAGGTACTGCCACCTTGCCACCAACTACCTTGCCACCAACGCTTTGTCACCTCCCCTGTGCCTTGCAACGTCCTGGGAGTCACCAACCAAACAACTCTGCACAGCCTCTAGGAACCAATGCCTCACTTGCTCAGTGTTACCTCACCTACTTTTTTCAACATGCTGTTCCGAGCACCGACGTACCACTGACCTGCACCAACAGTAAGGAACCGACTCCACACCAGCCCCAGCAACGCCTCACTTCCATAGCACCTCACACCGTCCTTGTTTTGTTATTGTTTCCAAGGTACTGTAACCGGGCTCTGTACGACTCTGTAGCCGGCCCGTGCTCCAATGCGATCAGCACAGAGCGTTGAGATTCGACTTCCTCAAACACGTCATCATAGCCCCAGTTGGAGCTATTGGGTTTCTAAGCGCTATAACTGCATTTAAACTTTGTATTTTCACTTGTGTATGTTGGATTTTTGATGTTTTGGTCTTGTTTGATTCAGATACATATTGGCTATGTTTCTAAACTGGTGTGGAGTCCATTTGTAGTGTGTTCATTGTGATACTGTGTGTGTGTACAAATACTTTACACATTGCCTCTAGGATAAACCTGACTGCTCAGTACCAAGCTACCAAGGGGGTAAGCAGGGGTTATCTTAGTGTGTGACTTACCCTGACTAGAGTGGTGGATTCTGCCATGCTTAGGGGCATACCCCAGCCAACCAGAAACCCCTTTCTAACAACTAACAGCAGGAAACATGCACTCAGAGCCTGCTTGATTGAGAGGCTTGTTATGGGAACAAGATACTGAGAGGATGAGGAAACAGAGAACAAGAAGCAGTCCAGCAGTCAACCAGCTGGGAATGCCAGAATAGAGCAAGTTCTAGCTTGAGATTAGAGTGACCAGAGGAGCCTCTGCTGCTGCAGATGTGCTTCTGATGCAAAAGCCTACAGTATCTAATACAAATACTTTTGTGTTGCATATTGAAAGGTACTGTGTGTAGTATGTATAAAGAGTAAGTGCAAATCTTTATGAATGTTACTGAAATATGTGTTGTGGGTTCCTGACAGCAAGCAACCTCTTTATTCTTGGTTAGCGACATGCATTCTGCAAAAGACAATGATATTACTTGCACAGTGTGATGCATAAGTACAGCCACAATGTACATACTTTATTGTGTTGTGTAAGTAAAAGTAAAGCATGTTTGTCTACTTAATTACAGTATTCATTGAAAGGTGTACAGACTTGACCTAAACATTGGTATTTGGTCACTTAAAATGTGCCTCCACTGTTCTTGTTTGATTTGTAATTCAGAAAAAAGAAAAACATATCCCCTTAAAACAAGGCTAAAAAGGAGCTTTGTAGTATTCAGATGACAGTGGCGAATGTTTGTTAAATATTGATTTCCGTGGTTTAAAAGAATCTGGACGATTATTTAATGTACTGAGTGTCAGTTTTACCTTCTGACTATCTGCTGGGGCAGCAGAAATAATACCATGTTCAGTTTTGTACACAACAATGTTTTTATGAGGTTGACATATTGTGGCGGTGAATTGCCAAATCCGACTAAAAGATGCCTGCAGGCCACCCCCAGCTGAGGGAAACCCATCAATATTAATAATCAAGAATGAAAAAATGGTCTACTGAAAGTAATGATGAAACAGTCAACCAATCCGTTTGTCGCTTGGAATGCACTTGAAGGAGTTTTGTGGGAACGCACCGCCAGCATTGGCTGTGATGTTTACTAGTAACAAGCATAATTTGGAGCTTGGAAATGCAATGACATTTCAGAATGACTACCAAGCAATTGCTATTTTAGCTCGTATTTTAGTGTCCAAGCACAAATGACGGAGGTTATAGTCACAAGCCTAAGACAAAATAGTGATATATGAATATAGGGGGCAAATGCAACAGTAGCACCACAAGCTAAAGAAAGTGGGCGCTTTGTGAGAACTGATGTCATTTCTGATGTTGGACATATTGTAAACTGTACAGATGAAATCTTGGCAACTTCTGCTAAAATAATTTAAGCATATTTTTTCCTCAGAGGTTCCATATGATTGTGTGAAAACTGAGCTAGAACTGTGAAAGATAGGCAGGGTTCAGATCTGGAAAACTGATTTACATTTTAAGAACGCAATATTTATTGTGGGCATGTCCAAAGGTAAAGCTGAAAAGTCCCATGGGCTCTTAAGGAAATGTATTCAACCACGTGTTCATTGCTTAAACCTCTCGACTCATTCAAATATCAAGTGGGTAACAGTATTTTGTGTCTGTCCTTAGTCTAGGTTGTGTGCTAATGTGACAGTGTTTGCAAAAGGAAGACAAGCTCCTCTGTGTATCTAAGTTGCCTAACTCATTGCTCGTTACCATGGAAGATATTTTTCAAACTGTTATCTAATCTTGTATCCGATATTATACATCTATTGCTCAGCTTGTTCCTGATAACTGCATTCTTGTAATATGGCTGTGTTAGAACTGGGTGTCTCTAGTTGGCAGAGGTATGTACCTTTGTCCACATAGGGACCCTTGCTTCTAGTCAGGGTAAGGGGGTACACTCCTGAAATAACCCCTGCTCACCCCCTTGGTAGCTTGGCACGAGCAGACCGGCTTAGTTCAGAGGCAGTGTGTAAAGCATTTGTGAACACATACAGTAATCCAGTGACAACACTACAAATGGACACCACACAGGTTGTATTATAAAAATAAGTATCTTTTATATAGATTTACTACAAGACCATAAACGACAAAAATAATCCACAATACTGTACTTTAAAGATGGTAGAATTAGCTTGAGTCTCTTAAAATGGAAATGCGACACTTTGAGTTCAATGTACCTTAAGATGCGTAATGCAGGGCAACGAAAGTGTTGCAGGAAGGTGATGCGGTAGTCCCTCACACGCAAGGACGGTGATGCGTTGAAGATCTGGTGCAAAGAAAAAGTGGCGTCTTCTTTGATGTTGCGACAACGAAGGGGTGATGCGTGCACGCCCGACGGCCGTGCGGCGATTTCGATGAATCTTTGGAGCTGCGACAGGCCCTGCGACACGCTTCCCTGGCGATGCGACGGCGTCTGATGCGAGGTCGACGATCTTCTCCTGGGATGCAGGGCGCCTGGTGTAGCGATGCGTCGGCGTCTTATGCGAGGTCGATGCTCTGCCCCGGGGATGCGACGGCGTCTGCTGCGACGGCGACTCTTTTCTCCGGTGCTGCGAGGCGCTTCGAAGGATGCGAGGTGTCAGCGGCGCGCTTCTTCGGGGATGCGCCGGCGTCTGCTGCGACGTCGACACTCTTCTCCGGCGATGCAAGAATCAGCGGCTGCGGCGACACGCTTCTTCGTCTTGAGTCGCGGTTCCAGCTCCCAGAGTCACGCAAGTGTGTCAGAAGGTCCAAATTCCCAGCAAGGGAATACAGGGGAGCTGGTGGGTGAAGTCTGTTGTCCCTGAGACTTCAGCAGGAGGCAAGCTCTGAAATCAAGCCCCCTGGAGATCCTTCACAAGTTGATGAAAGTACACACAAAGTTCCCTTCTCCTTTCTTTTGGCAGTCAGGCAACCACTGCAGGTAGATCCCTCTAGCTTAGGGATAGTCTTCTCCTTAGTTTCTTCTTGGTTCCGCTCCTCAGCAAAGGTTTCTTCTTGTTTCCCAAAAGTGATCTAATTTCCTAGGGGTCTGGGTCCCCTTTTATACACCTTTTCTCTTTGTTCTCTGAAGGCAGAAAGGCCTTTGCCTAGTCCAAAACCAGTTCTGGTCAGTCCTGGAGCACTTTGTTTACAGGACTCCTTCTTTCCTTTCAGAATGTGGGGCAGAGTGCTCAGCCGCCCGCCAGGAGGTGGAGCCAGCATTGTGGAAGGCAGGCACAGCCCTATTCAGACCCAGGTGCAACTCCTCCCTCCACTCTGGAAGCAGATCTCTCTATTCAGCCCTGTGCTGACTCACCCTGTCTCCTGGAGTACCCCAGCCCCTGTCACTCACAAACCCAGACAAGGAATACACAACCTAGCAGAGGCAGGCTTGGATAGTTAGGCAAGAAAATACCTACTTTCTAAAAGTGGTATTTTCAAACACAGAATGTTAAAACCAACTTCACTAAAAGATGTATTTTATCATCCTGAGTTCTAGCATACTAAATTCGTTTTTCTACCATGTTCCTGGGTCAGTTAGGATTATAAGCTGTAATAATCAAACTGCCCATTCTGGCCTATGGGGAGCAGGTAGCCTTGCAATAGTGAAAAACGAAAATGGCTGTAATTCACTATTAGGACATGCCACACACACCAGGGCATGTCCTACCTTATACTTACAATGCACCCTAACCTTGGGCCTACCATAGGGGTGTCTGATATGAAGAAAAGGGAAGGTTTAGGGACTGGTAAGTGAGTGCACTCACCAAGTCGACATGGCAGCCCTAGGCTGCACACAAGCTCTGCAATGGCAGGCCTGAGACACATTTTACAAGCTGCTTCTGTGGGTGGCACAACCAGTGCTGCAAGCCCACCAGCAGCATTGGATTTACAAGCCCTGGGCACACTCAGTGCACTGTACTAGGGACTGAAAAGTAAACCAATCATCCAATCATGGAGTCACTAATACATAACACAATTTATCATAGGGAGCACTTGCACTGTGGCACTTAATAGCAGTGGCACAGTGCCCAAAGCATCTAAACCAGAAAAAACAGATCAATAACATTGGAGGCATCATCAAAAAATGGAAGGGAGACCCACGCCAAGGATGCCAGGTCTAACACGTGTCCCCTCCAGCTGAAATGTGGGGAGAACTATCCTACCTCTAGGGAGTTCTCTTCACTAAGGCGGAAAAATCTGGACAGACCATCAGCATTGGCGTGTTCTGTACCAGGGTGGTGTTCCACCGTGAAGTCCATCCCCTGTAGGGAAATGGACCCCCTCAACAGCTTTGGATTCTCACCCCTCATCTGCATCAACCATCTGAGAGGCCTGTGGTCGGTCTGAACCCGGAAGTGAGTCCCAAACAGGTATGGTCTCAGCTTCTTCAGCGCCCAGACCACATCAAATGCCTCACGCTCAATAGCACTCCACCTCTGTTACCGTGGAAGTAACCTCCTGCTAAGGAAGGCTACAGGTTGGTCTAGGCCCTCCTCATTCATCTGTGACAAAACAGCCCCCACACATGCTCTGAAGCGTCTGTCTGAACGATAAACTCTTTGGAGAAGTTAGGGGCCAGGAGCACGGGCGCCGTGCACATGGCTGTCTTCAAGGTGTCAAAAGCTTGCTGACAGGTGTCAGTCCAAATCACTCTCTTGGGCTGCTTCCTGGAAGTCAGCTCTGTCAAGGGTGCAACAATGCTGCCATACCCCTTGACAAATCTCCTGTAATACCCGGTGAGTCCTAGGAAGGCTCTCACCGCTGTCTGGGTCTTGGGGGGCCTCCCAAGCCAGAATGGTATCTATCTTGGGCTGTAGGGGCGCCACCTGGCCGCTCCCAACCTGGTGTCCAAAGTACACCACGGAACACTGCCCGATCTGGCACTTACTCGCCTTGATCGTGAGGCCTGCCCTCCGCAGCGCCATCAACACTTCCTAGAGGTGGCGCAGATGTTCTTCCCAACTGGCGCTGAACACTGTGATGTCATCCAGGTAGGCGGCACTGAACTCCTCCAGTCCAACCAACACCTGGTTGACCAACCTCTGAAAGGTGGCAGGGGCATTCTTCATCCCAAAGGGCATCACCCGGAATTGGTAGTGCCATCTGGTGTGGAGAATGCTGACCTCTCCTTTGCCCCATCAGTCAAGGCGATCTGCCAGTACCCAGACGTTAAGTCAAACGTACTGAGGTACCGGGCAGCCCCTAACCGATCTATGAGCTCATCAGCTCTGGGGATGGGGTGTGCGTCAGTCCTGGTGATGGAATTGAGTCCTCGGTAGTCCACACAGAACCGGAGTTCGGGTGTGGCACCAGGCGCGGCAGCCTTTGGGACCAAGACCACTGGGCTGGCCCAAGGGCTGTGAGAGGACTCAATCACCCCCAATGCAAACATCTTGGATACCTCCTCCTTGATGCAAGCTCTCACCCTGTCAGTCACCCTGTAAGCCTTGTACTTGACAGGAAGACTGTCCCCAGTGTCCACATCATTTCTGTGTTCTGGGCATTATTTTAGTCACCTGTACTCTGGGTAGCGCTGGGACGCCCCGTTGCTGGGGCAGCTACGCGCTGTATAAATCCAAATCAAATCAAATCAAATCAGTGACACTAGGAACCAGGGAGAACAGGTCAGGAAACTGCCCCAACAGTTGGCGACAGTCACCTTGCTGCTCAGGTGTAAGGGAGGGAGAGAGGTTCACACCCTCCACTGATCCATCTTGCTCTTGGGCTGACAGGAGGTCAGGAAGAGGCTCGGTATCCTCCTCCATCCCAGCATCTGTAGCTAAGAGCATGCCCACTTGGGACCTCTCCAAGTGGGGCTTCAGGCGGTTGACGTGCAGGACCCGCAAGGGGTTCCTGGGAGACCGCATGTCCACCAAGTAGGTAACAGGACTCTTGCGCTCCACCACCTCAAAGGGTCCGGTCCACATATCCTGGAGCGCACAGGGCTCCACGGGGGCCATGACCCACACTTTCTGACCAGGTTGAAGCTCAACCAGAGTGGCATTCTGGTCATACCACCGCTTCATTTCCTCCTGGCTGGCTTCCAGATTTGCCTCAGCAAGTTGCCTGAAATGCCTAGTTTGGTTCCTGAAGGCCAGCATGTAGCTATGTACATCCTGGGGAGGTTTCCTGGGAGATTGCTCCCAGCCTTCCTTGACCAAACTCAGAGGTCCTCTCACTGGTGACCATACAGAAGCTCAAAGGGGCTGAACCCTAGAGACTTCTGTGGCACCTCACGGTATGCAAAAAGAAGGCATGGCAAGAGGACGTCCCACTTACGCCTCATGGGTTCTTCCAGACCCATAATCATGCCCTTCAGGGTCCGGTTGAATCTCTCAACCAACCCATTTCCTTAGGGGTGGTAAGGAGTGGTGAACTTGTACGTTACACCGCACTCTTGCCACAGGGACTTCATATACTTGGATATAAAGTTAGTACCTCTGTCAGACACCACCTCTTGAGGGAACCCCACACGGGAGAAAATTCCCATCAGTGCCCGTCCCACCACGGGGCCGTCACTGTCCTCAGAGGGATGGATTCAGGGTACCGGGTGGCATGGTCCACCAAGACCAGGATGAACCTGTTGCCCATGGCTGTCTTGGGGTCCAGTGGCCCCACAATGTCAATACCCACCTGTTCAAAGGGGGTGCTGACTACAGGGAATGGCTGGAGAGGAGCCTTCTTCTTCCTCCCACTCTTTCCACTTGCCTGGCAAGTCTGACAGGTCCTGCAGTGAGTGGCGGCACTCCTACGCATCTGGGGCCAAAAGAAATGGGTGACAAGCCTTTCAAAGGTCTTGTCCTGCCCCAGATGTCCTGCTAAAGGCACATCATGAGCCAAACCCAGTAGGAAGGCTCTGAAGCGCTGGGGTACCTCCAGCACACGGGCTGACCCAGGCTCAGCAACCTTAGGCTCGCTATACAGGAGACCATTCTCCCAGTAGATCCAATGTGATCCAGACTGATCACCTGCTGCCTGGTCTGTGGCCTGTTGCCTCGGACCCACGAGAGAAGGGCACTTGTTCTGCTCCTCGCAGAACTCCTCCCTGGAGGGTCCTCCATCTTGCTGCCAATGGGTCAGCTCAGGCAGGTCCCCCAGTTCAGCTACCTGTTCCCCTTTAGGCTCCAGGGCATCCCCTCAGGGTCTGCCTCCTCCTGGACCGTGGGAACTTCGGGGGCCGGTTTCCCACGCCCCCTGCCTCTTCTCTCTCCGGCAGGCACCTGGGCCTCCCTCTCAGGCTCCAGGTCCTCTTGAACACCTCTGGCTGCCATGGACCGGGTGGTCACACACGCCCAATCAGGCAAGCCCAACATCTCCAAATGAGCACTCCGCTCCACCTTAGCCCAAGGGGAGCTCTCAAAATCATTCCCTAACAAACAGTCAACAGGCATGGCTGGCCTCACAGCTACTTGAAGAGTACCAGAGACCCCCCACTCAAAGGGAACCTGAGCCACCTTGCAGTGGCTCTCTCTGTGTTGTCAGTGGCAACAACTGGGTAGAATGCATCAGGGACCACCTGCTTTTAGACACCAGGTGACACTTGACAGCTGTCACACTGGCTCCTGTGTCTCTCAGAGCCTCCACCCTATGGCCATTGATGGTCACCCACTGCCTGTACTTCTTAGTGTTCTCAGGCAGTTGGGTCCTAGGGACCATCTCAGAGTCTCCTAATGAGACAAGGGACAATACTACGGGATCCCGCCCACCTTGGGCACCCATCTCCTCCCCCAGGGCTACACTAGCCAACTGCCGGGGGACTGCACCAGGGGGTGCTGGCTTTCCAAACAAAGGGCAACGGGGATCATTGTCCCTGTTGCCTAGGGCGCCACACTTGTAGCACACTAGGGGTCCCCTTTGAACAGGTGGACCTGTCGGGGCCCCGTGCTTATTCTCAGGGGAGGCTGGGAACCTTTCCCTTGGTTCCCTTGGGGTTTACTTTGGGGCCCTCTCTGGAACTCCCTCTGTTTACCCTTGTCCCCCCCCACTCCTCTGCTGGGGACCCTGCCCACCCTTGGCGGAGTCTCCCACGTGACCCTTGTGGACCCGGGTGCCCACCCAGCGGTCCGCCTCCTCAGCAAGCTGCCTAGGGTTAATCAGCCTACTGTCAATCAGGTGCTGGCGTAGCTCAGGAAAACAATTACTGGACAAGTGCTCCCATGCAATCAAATCAAAGAGCGCCTGAAAATCATTTGCTTTGCTACCCTTTACCCAACCATGCAAGGCTCTGCAAAAAAAGGTCACATACTCAACCCAGGTACTGCCTTCAATCTTCTTACAGTTCCTGAACCTCTGCCTATAGAGTTCAGGAGTTAACCCATACCTGGTCATCAATGCTTTCTTCATGTGGCTGTAGGAATTATAGACTTCAGAGGGCAAGTCCAACAAAGTATCCCGCCCCTCACTAAGGAACCGACCCCACAACCCCACTCCCCAATCCTTCTCAGGGACCCGGTGGGAAGTCATGGCTACCTCATAGGCCTTGAACCATTGCCCAATATCATCATTCTTAAAAAACTCCTTGACCACATCCTTAGGAATATACACCCTAGCCTCAACAGGCACTGACGGTGTGCTGCCACCAGAGGGAGTAATCTCTAAATTCTTGGCTCTAAACTCCATCTCCCTCAAACTTTTTCATGCCTATGATCCATTCTTTTTCTTCTAAGGCCAACTTTCTAGATTGCAATTCAAATTCCAACTGCCCCTTTAACTTGAGCTTGGTCAGCTCCATCTCATGCATCCTACTCTTTTCTCTGTCCTCCAGCTCTTCTGGGGACAGGCCTCTGGCAGAAACACTGCTACCTACGGGGGAAGATGCTCTCCTCTCCCCTGGACCCACTGGCCCACCCAGCTGCTCATCTGCATTCTCAGCCCCCTCCTCATTCTCAGGAGTATTCCTTGCTTCAACCCAGGCCCTCAGCGCCTTTTGGAAATCATCCTTCTTGGTGATTCCGGTCATAGAAACTTTGAACCTCCTGCAGAAGTGCTTGAGCTGGTTAACGGTGTAGCATTCCAGTTTCTCCTCTTCCCAATCATTATCAACAGATACTATGGATGCTGCTGTATCCATGGTGATTAAACTTGGCAGTTTTTAGCAAAATTAGCAAGTCCCAGAAAAGAATATCTACCAAAAGTATGTGGTTGCGTTTGGTCTGCACTCACTAGGTAGTGTTCACCAATCACTGTACATGAGTCACAAATGCAAGTCCAGAATCCCCACCGCTGACCACCAATGTTAGAACTGGGGGTCTCTAGTTGGCAGAGGTAGGTACCTTTGTCCAAATAGGGACCCTTGCTTCTAGTCAGGGTAAGGGGGTACACTCCTGAAATAACCCCTGCTCACCCCCTTGGTAGCTTGGCATGAGCAGACCGGCTTAGTTCAGAGGCAGTGTGTAAAGCATTTGTGAACACATACAGTAATCCAGTGACAACACTACAAATGGACACCACACAGGTTGTATTATAAAAATAATTATCTTTTATATAGATTTACTACAAGACCATAAACGACAAAAATAATCCACAATACTGTACTTTAAAGATGGTAGAATTAGCTTGAGTCTCTTAAAATGGAAATGTAACACTTTGAGTTCAATGTACCTTAAGATGCGTAACGCAGGGCAACGAAAGTGTTGCAGGGAAGGTGATGCGGTAGTCCCTTACACGCAAGGACCGTGATGCGTTGAAGATCTGGTGCAAAGAAACAAAGTGGCGTCTTCTTGATGTTGCTACAACGAAGGGGTGATGCGTGCACGCCCGACGGCCGTGCGGAGATTTCGATAAATCTTTGGAGCCGCGACAGGCCCTGCAACATGCTTCCCTGGCAATGCGACGGAGTCTGATGCGAGGTCGACGATCTTCTCCTGTGCAGGGCGCCTCGTGTTGCGATGCGTCGGCGTCTGATGCGAGGTCGATGCTCTGCCCCGGGGATGCGACGGCGTCTGCTGCGACCGGCGACACTTTTCTCCGGTGCTGCGAGGCGCTTCGAAGGATGCGAGGGTGTCAGCGGCGCGCTTCTTCTGGGATGCGCTGGCGTCTGCTGCGACGTCGACACTCTTCTCCGGCGATGCGAGAATCAGCGGCTGCGGCGACACGCTTCTTCGTCTTGAGTCGCACTTCCAGCTCCCAGAGACACACAAGTGTGTCAGAAGGTCCAAATTCCCAGCAAGTGAATACAGGGGAGCTGGTGGGTGAAGTCTGCTGTCCCTGAGACTTCAGCAGGAGGCAAGCTCTGAAATCAAGCCCTTGGAGATCCTTCACAAGTTGATGAAAGTACAAACAAAGTTCCTTTCTCCTTTCTTTGGCAGTCAGGCAAACCACTGCAGGCCAATCCCCAAGCAGCACTTCAGGCTTAGGGATAGTCTCTCCTCAGTTTCTTCTTGGTTCCGCTCCTCAGCAAAGGTTTCTTCTTGTTTCCCAAAAGTGATCTAATTTCCTAGGGGTCTGGGTCCCCATTTTATACACCTTTTCTCTTTGTTCTCTGAAGGCAGAGAGGCCTTTGCTCTAGTCCAAAACCAGTTCTGGTCAGTCCTGGAGCACTTTGTTTACAGGACTCCTTCTTTCCTTTCAGAATATGGGGCAGAGTGCTCAGCCGCCCGCCAGGAGGGTGGAGCCAGCATTGTGGAAGGCAGGCACAGCCCTATTCAGACCCAGGTGCAACTCCTCCCTCCACTCTGGATGCAGATCTCTATTTAGCCCCATGTGCTGACTCACCCTGTCTCCTGGAGTCCCCCAGCCCCTGTCACTCACAAACCCAGACAAGGAATACACAACCTAGCAGGGGCAGGCTTGGATAGTTAGGCAAGAAAATACCTACTTTCTAAAAGTGGTATTTTCAAACACAGAATGTTAAAACCAAATTCACTAAAAGATGTATTTTATCATCCTGAGTTCAGGCATACTAAATTCGTTTTTCTACCATGTTCCCTGGATCAGTTAGGATTATAAGCTGTAATAATCAAACTGCCCATTCTGGCCTATGGGGAGCAGGTAGCCTTGCAATAGTGAAAATGGCTGTAATTCACTATTAGGACATGCCACACACACCAGGGCATGTCCTACCTGATACTTACAATGCACCCTGCCCTTGGGCCTACCATAGGGGTGTCTGATATGAAGAAAAGGGATGGTTTAGGGACTGGTAAGTGGGTGCACTCACCAAGTCGACATGGCAGCCCTAGGCTGCACACAAGCTCTGCAATGGCAGGCCTGAGACACATTTTACAAGCTGCTTCTGTGGGTGGCACAACCAGTGCTGCAAGCCCACCATCAGCATTGGATTTACAAGCCCTGGGCACACTCAGTGCACTGTACTAGGGACTGACAAGTAAACCAATCATCCAATCATGGAGTCACTAATACATAACACAATTTATCATAGGGAGCACTTGCACTGTGGCACTGAATAGCAGTGGCACAGTGCCCAAAGCATCTAAACCAGCAAAAACAGATCAATAACATTGGAGGCATCATCAAAAAATGGAAGGGAGACCCACGCCAAGGATGCCAGGTCTAACAGGCTGCTTCTGTGATAACCTACTCATAGGCCCATAAAATTATGATGGGAATGAGTTTGTTGTGTCCTGAAAAGAAGTTTGGCATATTATTTTATGACTAAACATGGCCATGACTCTTTGGGTATTGATTTTTATCAGAATGCATTAGCTGGATTTGTTCTTCATATTGAAGACTCACCACCGATTTTGCATTACTTCCAATCTTTTCAATGTCTTCTTGGTAGAAAATGGCACCTGACACTCCTTTCCATTGCTAGCATTTTCCTGACATAACCTGCCCCTAAACACTAGGGTTAATAACAATGAGCAAATAATATAGCTGTATAGCCCACCGTAACAGGCTATACCAACCATTAAAGGCCCGCTCTAGCATTTGGCGAGGGCCTTTAACAAGGGAGCTGGCCTTTAATGGCCAGTATTGCCCAGCGACAATGAGCTATAAAGCTATTAGAACATTCCACCCCATGAGGACAGAATGTTTTAATTAAAAAACACAAAGGCCTTTCAGAGCCCGAGGGGGTTGAAATCGCCCTTGGGCTCCGAAGCCTTTGTTTCACAGCTCTTGCTGTGTCTGTTCGACAGCTAACAGTGCGTGCAGGGACACTGCTGCAAGCTGTTGAATATTCACAGCAAAAGCTGTGAATGGGGGCTGAAGTCAGCCCCTTGTTCTCCCCGGCTTGGCTGAACTGCTTTTGTAGTACAAGCAAGCCAGGGAGACCCAGGAGTTGAGTAGCATTCACCTCTCCCTCCTTCTGAAGCCCTAGTGTCACTGAGCTACAGGAGGAGGGAAGGTGAAGGCTGCCTGTGTCCTCCCACACGGGCTCTGCCTTTTGCTTTCCTCTGCCTGAATAATATATTTTCGAGAGGTAGGGGAAAGAGAAAGGCAGATGCTGTGTAAAAGCACATTAACATGTTAAGAGCAGTGGGCCTATACCAGTTCATATAGGCCTGTGCTGCTCCATTGTCTTCAATGGAGCTCTCAGCATTCTAATGTTCTGATATAGCCTCATAGCCCGCTGTAGCGGGCTATACTGGCTATTAAAGGCCCGCTCCAGCGTTAAAGGCCCGAGCCGAAGGCGAGGCCTTTAACATGGTTGCGGTACTTATAATAGCCGGTATAGCCCAGCTACGAAGGGCTATAAAGCTATTAGAACATTCTGCCACTAGAGGGCAGAATGTTCTAACAAATAAAAACAAAGGCCTCTTGGAGTTCGAGGATTTAAATCCCCTCGGGCTCCGAGAGGCCTTTAAAACAACATTGGAATGTTGCTTTGCGGACCTTTACTGGCCCGTAGAAGCACGGAGCACTCCATTGTCTTCAATGGAGTGCTCCACATTCCAATGTTCTAATGATATTTAAACCAGTGTTGTGCAAAATTGTGAGACTTCACTTCTGGAAATGTAAGGAGATTAGACAAGCACATAGAAATCTCATAACATGTCATGATACTACAAAAGATTTCTTTTTGCAGGATGGGACCAACAGTCACCAAACCTGTTTTTTGTGGGAAACTTGAATTTTACTTTTTACTATAAACCATTTTTGTTAAAAAAAATTATCACCTAAAGTCAGACTGCAGATTTTTTGCCAAAATATTTTGCTTAGAACAACACATGTGATAGTTCTGACAACAGTAGAGGAGCATCACTTAAGTCATAAGTGTACAAAATAAGGAAAGTTATCCATTGTCCTGAAACTGCAAAATGAAAACTTATTCCAGTATGTCTGTGGAAATATAGTTTTACACACTTCTAATTTAAATGTAACAGCGTATAATGCTCTTTTAAATACAGATGATAAAAATGTTACCAAAAGACCCTAAGGGACTATTATTTTTTTATAAAGGAAGTAATCAGTGCCTTGTGCAGTGCCTCCTTCCTTATGATATCTGATATCTTTAATCATGAGGATTAACTTGTATGGTACCTCAATCATGTTTTCTATGCTGTTCCGGAATGCATCACCAAGGATTATTTTAACAAAGTGAATCCTTTAATTAAATTTTTTTACACTGCTATATAAACTAGTAAGAAGGCAAAGGTAATGTTTTAGAAAAGGTATTATAGAGAGCAGATGGCCCATTTCCATATTTTTATTGTACTATTAGTCATGCTTTGAAACAAGGCTGGCTAACTGAATTAATGTTTCTGTCACTACCTGCCAACATTGCTTCTTGGATGTCCTGATTCGCTCCTCAGATGTCCTCATTCTGCTTGTAAGCAAGGAATTTTTATTTACATATCATGATTTCATTTCTTTTTTCTTAAACAAATTAAACTTGAGTTATGTAATCAGCTATTGCATGACTTGCACATCATTTTTTGAAACTAGCTGCTACAAAAGGACAATTGAGGAATGTATGAAAGACATCCTTTATAACCCTGATTGCTACGATATTCAGATTTTTCTGATGGTTACTGCCTCTGAAAGTGCACTAAACTCTGCTTTATCCTCTAAAAGGTACATGTTAATTGGTAAAGTTCTAATTGGTAAAGACAAACTACCTGTCCCTAGTATCCTGTAGGACATGTAGGTTTAGAAACTCCAGTGGACTTAATGCACTTAAGTGTGCACTGCTGTGTTGGCTGGTGTCATTTTAAAGCCAGGCCTGCCATGCAGGCACGTTTTAAAATAAAACAGTTTCCAAATTCGACTTTGGAATTAAAATCACTTCCAAAGTCTAAAACGAACTTTTTATTACTTATACGTCACCCCTAAGGCCTGCCCTAGGTGCCCCCAGGGCAGGGTGTATAGTTATAAAAAGAAGAGATAATATAAAACATGTTTTGTGTGCCCTAGTAAGGAAAAAAATTGCCCAAAGTTGTTTTTCTATATTGAAATGCTACTTGCCTCTTAGGCTAACATGGGATGGCTTTATTAAACTTAATAAAGTCTCACTTTTGATCTGAGATAGCTAGACGTATTCATTCACAGTAACAAATTAATAGTTACTTTAAACCCAACAACTGGCCAAGGTCAGATTTAATATAACTATATCAGGAAAGTATTTTTAGAACTTACTATCCTGAAGTTATCCAACGCAGTCATGTAGCAGCCTCTCGTGATTGGTCAGCCTTTGACAGCCTCAGCTGAGCTGCTCCTTGAGTAGGTATGAAGATGCCTGGGGCTCCAACAATATAGCAATTTGGTGAGAGGAGATCTTCTTGAAGAAGTCAGGGAGATGAAAAAGACTGGGCAAATAAGCAGGACTTAAAAGGCAGGAGTCTCTGTAGAATCGAATATCACAGGACCCAGACTACCCCACTTCCTTGATCCCTATCCAGATGAGAGCACCATCATTTGAATAGGAGAGGGGCTGGAAGGGGAGTGCAGTCAGTTGTTAGCCACACCTTTGGGTTGGGCTACACAGACACACACACCAAGGAGAGACATTCTACATTTTGCTTTTTTTGGAGAATGTTACAGTCTGGACCAGAAATATGCCACACTTCACAAGAAGTGGTCATAGCAGAGGGAGGTAGCTTTACCCCTATTGGTTATGGTGCCCCCCTCCTGCCAGCCCAGAATGGAGGATAAATATGGAAGAGCTGCAGGAGTTCCTCATAACACTGCCTGGAACAGAAGAAGGACTGCCCTGATGGACCCCCGGACTGCACCATAGAAGGCCTGCACTCTGAAATACTGCACCTACTGCACTCCCAAGGCTCCACCAAGAAAGGACTATGCCTGACTCAAAAAGAAAGGAGTGGACTCCCTGATCAGCAACAGGTACAACAGAGCTTGAAGAAGTCACCTGCAAAGCTAAAGAGAGGATCGTCACCACTGATCAGTAGCAATTGAAATTTTCCTGAGCTGTGCAAGTGCATTCGATAAATTGAGTTCTAAACCTCAAGAGGCAAACCAGAGTCTCTGGACCCTTGGCCAGAGCTAGTGAACCATTATTTTCCTCAAAGAAACCTAAAGATACCAAGATCTAAAAGTGTGGAAACTTTCTGCAAAGTATTTCAGAAAAGCTCTAAGAGGAGATTGGCTCGACATCAAGAGTCAGGCCGCTGACGTCGACTCACAGGTCGGATTGACACACTGGTCCATCCCGCTGACAGGTTCCAGGAGGATCCTGATTAAATGCAGAGGAGGGAGCCGTCAAAAACAGCTGTTGATGCTGAGGACTCAACTCCCACCTTTTCTCTGAGCCACCGAGTGACAGCAGACCGCCGCCGTTGTTGACTTGAACTTCAGATCCAGCCAGCTTGAGGATCCACCAATGAGCCTGTTGAGGAGACAAAAAAACCAAAAAAAGACTAAGCCTGAATGTAAAACTTTGACTGTGACCTACCCAGTAGTCTAGCTGGCCCACGCTCCATCGCGGTAGGCCTGAAACTTTGACTTTGTCCTGATAGTGTTCCCCCTATTGGTTGCAAGTGGTGCTTTAGGCTTTCTTCAGCTATAAAGTCAAATGTTTGGTTTAATCTTTAGAAATTCATTTTTCTGGTTCTCTACATTTGATTTTTGTGGTTTTGGTGTCATTTTAAAGATAACAACATGTTCTATTTATATAAATTTGTGTTGGATATTTATTGTGTTGTATCTATTAATTAATTAGTGTCTTGGTGATATTAAATGCTTTACACATGCCTATCTCCTAAGTTAAGCCTTGCTTCTCATTTGCCAAGCTACCAAGGGTTGACCGTGTATGAACTTATTGAGTCTTGACCAGATCTATTTAGTGATTGTGGTATTTATACTAGTTGAGGGTGAAAACCTCCACCTACTAATATCCCACCTTCCCACAATATACACGCATATGTGACAACAGTAAACTGGTGGCTATTGTTCAATGATCGAGTGAAACATTTGAGAAGGGTCAAACAACTATGTATCTGGGACACCTCTGGAGCAATATGGATTACCATAGAAATAAATAGCCAGACATTGTAGGTTTGGGGGTGCTAGGTACTCTACAACCCAGGCCATCATAATGCACAAATTAATCACAGAATATGTCAATATTAGCACTTTGGAGGTTACGATGAACATGCTATTGAATTACTTTCATTTAAAAGACTTGATGTCTCTTCACATACCTTCCAGACCATAACCTGTTTTTCTCTCTCTTCTCAGCATCCCTGATTCAGCAAAGGACAGTGCATAGGCAGATCACTTGGGTTCTTCAGCCCCAAGTTCTGGAATGCCTCCCGTTAGGTTCACACCTGCTCTCCAATGTTGTTGTTTTTAATAATATAGCTTAAAGCTCATGTGTTCTACTAAAACTTCTCTTTTACCTCTCACTGTTTATTTGTTGTCTTGCTTGGGATTGTTCTCCTGCCATGATGTCCTTGGTTGAAAGCTGCACTCAATAAATAAATAAATAAATAAATAAAATATACTTCTGGGAATTTAAAATCTCAAGCAATTTTGTTAAAATGGGGGTCTCTAGTTGGCAATGGTTTGCACCTTTGTCCAAGTAGGGACCCTTCTTCATAATCAGGGTAAGGGGAATACACTTATAAAAAAATAACCCCTGCTCACCCCCTTGGTAGCTTGGCACGACCAGACAGGCTTATCTCAGAGGCAGTGTGTAAAGCATTTGTGCATGCAGACAGTAACACAGTGAAAACACTACAAACCGACACCACAGCAGTTTAGAAAAATAAGCAAAACTTTATCTAAACCAACAAGACCAAATACGACAAAAATCCAACATTCAATACTATAAAAATAGTTAATTTGCAAGATATCCTTCAATTTGCAAGACTAGCTGAAAAACACAGTTCCTCCGAGTCAGTAGCTCCGTCCGGGGCTACCGCGATACTGAAAACGACAGAGTCTAACAGTTCCAGCCAACCGCGTTGGAGCAGGCCAGCTAAAGTGTCGACAGACTCATAGACAGTACCTTTCTCGTTGCGGCCAATCCTGTTGGTACGAGTCGGTCTGGGCAACCGTCGCAGATGCGATGTGAAGTGGAAGCGGTGCAGCGTGCGGTACACTCACGGCGTGGTGCAGGCAGAGGCTCGGTGACGGTCATCCAAAGGCATCGGTGAGACCAAGGCTTACGATGCAGAGTGAGGCGGAGCTCGATGCGGTGCTGGCAGGTCACGTGGCAGCGATGGAGCCGGTTGATGTTCAGGTCGAGCAGCGACGGTGTTGGTGACGTCAGGGCAGAGTGAAGCGAGGCAGTGCAGAGTGCGGTGCCCACAGGACGCCGTGCAAGCAACGGCTCTGTGATGGCTGCCCAGCGATGTCGGTGAGACTAAGGATGCCGTGTGAAGTGCGGCAGGGCCTTCTGTGGTGCCTTCAGGACACGGAACCAGCGACGGACTCGGTGACAGAGTCGGCTGCTCTTTTCTTCTGCGATGACTGAAACAAGCGGTTCCGGAGAAGGTGCCCAGAAGGATGGTGAAGTCTTTGCTGTTCCTGAGACTTCTTGACCAGGAGGCAAGCTCTACCTCAAGCCCTTGGAGATACTTTATCAAGCAGGATATACACACAGTTCCTCTCCTTGGCAGAAAAAGCAACTGCAGGCTGACCCCAGAGAGCACACAGCAAAGGGGCAGTATTTCTCCTCCAGCTTCTCTTAGCTCTTCTCTTTGGCAGAGGTTCCTCTTGAATTCCAAAAGTGATCTAAAGTTCAGGGGTCTGGGCCCCGCTTTTTATAGTACAAAATCCTTTGTTCTCTGGAGTCAGGGAGTGTCTGTGCTCAGCAAAAACTAGTTCTGTCCTCTTTGGCCAGGTTCCTAACAGAAGGTGGAGACAGCATTGTCCAAGGCAGACCAGGCCCATTCAGGTGTGAAAGGTATCTCCTCCCCCTAATCTGAATGCAGCCCAGGTTTATTCAGCCCAGCCCTGACTCACCCTGGAAAGGCAGAACACACCTCACCCCCCCAAGTGGCTGTCTGAACAGAATACACATCCCCAACCCCTGTCACTCCAAAGCCAGACAGTCAATACACAAACCTAGCAGAGGCACACTGGATGGCTAAGCAAGAAAATACCTACATTCTAAAAGTGGTATTTTCAAACCCAGAATGTAAAAATCATCCTTACTAAAAGATTCATTTTTAGATTCTGAGTTCAGGCATACTAAACTCCATTTTCCTATTTTGTTCCCATGGGCAGTTATACTTCTAAGATGTTATAAGTAAACTCCCCATTCTATCCTATGGGACAGATAGCCTTTCCATAGTGAAAAAGGAAATTGGCAGTATTTCACTATTAGGACATGCCACACACATCAGGGCATGTCCTACCTTTCACATACACTGCACCCTGCCCACAGGAGTACCTTGGGCCTACCTTAGGGGTGACTCACATGCAAGAAAAGGGAAGGACAGGGCCTACCAAGTGGATGCACTTGGCAGATCGACATGGCAGTACTAGACTGCACACAGACACTGCAATGGCAGGCCTGAGACCCTTTTGCAAGGCTGCTTGTGTGGGTGGCACAATATGTGCTGCAAGCCCACTAGCAGCATTTGGTATATAGGCCCTGGGCATACATGGTGCACGGTACTAGGGACTTAGGAGTAAATCACATAAGTCAATTGAGGACACACTAATCCATAACAACAATTTACAGTGGGAGCACTTGCACTTTGGCACTGAACAGCATCTAGACCAGCAAAAACGAAGTCCAACACACAGTAAAACACAAGAGGCAACGGCAAAGGCAAATAATACAGGGGAAACCCACACCAAGGCTGTCGGGTCTAACAAATTTCATTTCAAAACTATTTCAGCATGTGACCTGTGTATGCTGACCGGAATGACGCCATACTATTAAATACTATTAAACTGTAAGTGAAGAATTATTCTCTAGACTACCATTGTTGGGCTAAGAATGGCTTTTATATTCCCAAGGCAACTAGAATGCTACCAATATTATACATACGACTGGCAACTTCATTTCTCTAAAATGCCCTGTCATAAGAACTTTATATAGATAGAAATAATTAGTGCCTATCATTTGTAACCATTTACAGAATTCAGTATTTGTTTACGTGTCAGTCAACTATGTCAGTCAACTACTTAACCAATGATGGACGTCTTATATCTTGCAATGGGAGTGTATTGCAAGCTCGTTCCTTTAGTACAGACAGGTAGCATCCAATCTAACCGAAGACTCGTAATCTCTTTTTAAATATTAATATTTTCATTAACAACAGATGCCTCAAATTTGAGGCCGGATCAGCATTTTCAGGCAAATTACATCTAGATACATAAACCCATGTTGTTTATGGTTTTCTCTCGAATTTACTGATGGGAATGTGCACTATTTTATTATAATTCATAACATGATGACCTTTAGAAAAGCAACCAACGAAATCAAAGCGTGCCAGAATTTTTTAGTTCAATAAAACAAATAGGTTTCATATTCATGGGGATTCGACGGCAGGTGTGTTCTTCAGAGTAGCTTGAGTTTCAATAACATTTGTTTACAAAACTGCAATTTAATAATTACAGCACAGTGCTTGCCGAAGCCCGCCACTTATTTCCATAATGTTTCGATAGGACATAACTATGGGGTTGGTCGTGTTCTTCCAGGCAGTTTATGTTGTCTTTGAAACTCTGGATCAAATGTTGGATTTACTGACACGTTCAATTTGCTTCATTTTACCCACATTGATAAGGTCTGGGAAAGTCTTGGTTTAGTAAATTGTCCAGATAGGGTTGTAACCCTTCTGTTAGTAGCAAATTGACATGTGAAGAAACATTTACTTTGTGTCGTTTTAACTTGAATATTACCTCTTTCAATAGTTGGAGACAGTGATTTTAGTCCCCACTTACTAATCTGGATTAAGGAGGCTGGATCATCAAACAATTTAGGTCTCTCCATGTTAACATACAAAGTCTTAATATACCTTAGCCTGGGAATATGGAAGGCTGATCCATGGTTTAGAAAGTCTTGCAATGTTAGAGTGCTGAATTTGCAATATCAGAGTGCTGAATTTGCAATATCAGAGTGCTGAATTTGGGTTCTTGCTTCGTCCAAACCCTCTGTGAGGGAAGTAGCACTAAGCCCAATAGATTGTATCCATTTGTCTCAAGGGTTTCATTCATGCAAAAGTGGTTATAGCCATCGCAATTTTGGTCTTTCTGATGTTAATTTGTCCCCCCCCCGCATCAAATTTGTACACCAGGTATGAGAAGGTACTTGCCTGTTTTAACTGGGCACCCTTCACTCTAAGATGACAGGCGATAGGATGATGGGACCCACAGGTCATGATGCAGAATTTATCCAAATTTGTATTCAAGGTTCGACTTGCTCATAAACTCTGTGTATTTGCTCAAAGGTTATTGGAGGCCATTCAGTTGTGGGCCATTAGCACAGCTTCGTCCGCATACTGGATGGCCAGGACTGAACGATGAACTATCTGAGGCATGTCCTTGCACCTTTTGACTAACACCCTCTCCGAGTTGTTGCTATAGAAGGTGAAGAGGAAGGGGACAAGCAAACAACCCTACCTGAACCCCACCTCTCCCCCTGGCTATGCGTAATTCCTCCATGTACTTTCCATTAAGACCATACCTTACGTTGGCGCTTGACTCAGTATAAATATCCTGGAGAAGATTGATGATTGGTATCTCCACCCCTATATTTTCCATCAGGCACCAGAGTTCGGTATGGGAAACACAATCTTAGGTGCATGATAAATCCATTAAGGCTAAATAAATTGCACTCTTTTTAGCCACTGTGTATTTGGTCATTTGTTAGTTTAAAATGTTGGTACTGCTCAATGGTCCTGATACCCCTGCACACCCATTTGGATTTCAGATAGAATGGGGTGGTTCTTAGCCCACTATTCCAGTCTGGCTAATAAGTTCTACCCATAACTTAAACTAAAACATCTAGTAGAGATATCTGATGGTAACAGTTGGGGTCGGTCCAGTTACCCTTTCTGTAAATGGGAATAATTAGGGATTCTGACCATGAATCCCGTTTGCCTGTATTACATGCTGCCTTCAAAATGTAGGTTAAGAGAGGGTCACAGAACACAATGTTAGCCTTTCAAATGTTCAAAAGGATACAGTCAGGATTTCGGTCTTTATCTTTGGGGCTTTGGACAATAGCAGAAGTAACCCCCTACAGTGAAAGCGTCATTGGCGTTGCCTCCTTAGATGGGGATTCATGCTGCAGGCACCTAAGTTCACACAACCATCCTGCACTACACACCCTGAATCCATATATGCTCTTCTATAAGGAGCAACCCATTGCGCCGTAATGGTAAGCAGGTCACCCGACCCTGTAATATATGAATTATTAACCACCTGCAAGAAGGCCGTGTTGTCCTTTTTATTTGCTAGCCTCCAGTAAGGCCTCCCAGGTCTCTTCCTTTATAACGTTCTTTCTATTTTTCAAGACCTGTTTACATTTCCTTCTACAGCCTACTTTTTCTACATTAGATCTTTTAGGTTTTTTAAGAGCAGCCATTAAGACTGCATGGGCCATAGAACAATCATGATGGAACCAGCCTTTTGGCTAAGATTTGCTAGTTCGAGGCGGTTTTCTTAATTCCACTTTTCTATTTCTAGAAATTTCCGCAAATGGCCTCTTAATTTCGATGTCTTCAGCATTTTATTTGAGGCAGATATCAATCTGGGGTTTGCTAGTGGCAAGTAATTTGCAGAAGCACCCTCGTTGAATCAACCTTGGGGAGAGGAGTTGGCCTAATGGCTAGGGCGGTCGACCTCGAATCTGGGGAACTGGGTTCGAGTCTCGGCAATGGCGCTCAACATCCTGTGATTCTAGGCAAATCACTTAATCTCCCCGTGCCTAACAAAAATGAATGTGTCCTCATGTAATGCAACTGGTGCTATGTAAAGCGCTCTGATACCCGATTCGGGTCAAGTTTGCGCTATATAAAACTCTGTAAAATAAAAAATAAATTAAAAAATAAATAAACCTATCCAACCTTAAACTCAGGCCAGTTATTCTGGGTAGCTCCACGTCTTACACTAGTACAGTTTCTTTGGGTGGCTCCAGCCCTTTTGCAATTATATTCTAAATGCTCTGTGGTATAGAGCCACTATAACATTTACTGTTGGGACTGAAAATTGACAAAAAGGGACTCTGGTTTTCAGTAATCAAAAATGAAGTCTATTATGCTCCCCTACCATCTGCCTGCATAAGTATCTTCAGACATAGAGTCAAATCGAATGTGTTGTATGAACCAAGAAATGGCATGCAGTTGATAGCTGGACTAATAATCATACGAAAATGGACCAGAAAAAGCAATCAATGTCAAAGGCTGTCACATTCTGTGATACCCCTAAAGAAATGTGGATGGCTGCAGCTATATTGAGAACTATAATTCTGGCATAAAGATCCCATATCTATCAGACAACTCATGGTGCCACTATCTGTTGACTTTCTTGTGCTATAAATAAAAAAATGCACTAGTATCAGCCAAATTGTGGTCATTACATTGATTGACTTCTCAATTATAACACAGATAGCGCACCAGGGTCTGATGCTGCAGCTTTCAGTTTTAACAAATATTTACACTCATTACCTAGTTTGCCAATCTGGGTGCTATTTCTTGAGGACTAAGATGAATGGAACTGATGTTTGAGATGAGTGTCCGCAGTCCTACTGTTTTGTCCATGTTTGGAAATGAAACTGAAAGATCTACTGGAATGAGAAGTGTGGAATCCTGTTCATTTGGGAGTATATATAACCAAAGGCTTTCATTGTGGCATCTGTGTTGCAGTTGGGTTTTGTAAACCGGTTTGGTTAAAGAGATTCGTGTTATTCTAGTTCTTCAGTGGACGTGTTTATGATGTAATCTAGATCTATTTTAACCATGATATGTATACTTGTGCTGTGCCAGTAGTTGTGAGTGTTTGATGGCCAATTAAGGTCTCTTTCAATACATATATACAATCTGCCCATTTTGGGTTGATATCTGGTTTAGAAAGGCCCTTGAAACTCTATTAAGTGAACCGAATAATTACCAGAACTGTGTGTGACAATATTTGATCTGGGTAGAACTTTGTGTCTATTATCACTCTTGTAAAGATGGGCGAGTTGTGTAAAAAAAAGTATCTGATTCATTAGTGCAAAGCGTTGTATTGTAGAATCCGGTCTGGAAACATTTTGGATCTGTGGCTGCTGTTTGTTGTGGTGAGAGAAAGATGGTTTGTAACATAGGTACTGCGCACGCTTTATCTTTCTAAATATGACTGTTATTTGCTTCCAGTTTCCAAACAATGATTAGCATCAGCAAACTCAGGCCTTGGGTAACTGTGTGCTTTATAAATATCCTTGTCAACCAATCAATCAATTACTAAATGATTATCAGGCTTCTTTGAATTGCTTTGGCAACTATTTGTGGAGAACTCTCTTAAGTACGTTTCAATGCTCAACACTGTATTTAGTCTTGGGGTCTTGGGAGTCGTAGAAGGCATTGAATGAGCGAAGTGAAGGAGTCCAACTTTATCTACAAGTTTTTGGGAGGGGGTGTAAATGCTAAGGGAGGCTCCTGCAACTAAGAGTTTTCCAAAGGGGCCAACAAGCACATTTTACTGCACATGTTTTTAAAAAGGTGTTCCAAAAATCAGAATGTCTTCCATAAAGGCTGTTCTGAATCCCCTACTTTAGCAGCCACAGCAGGGTTGGAGTTCTTTATGTGCCTCTTCTGTCCACACCCGGTAGACAACATCTCACAATTAAAGCTGGAAGGAAGAAAGAAACATGGTTTAATAGAAAAGGGAAAGACTGATGAAAGGTTGAAAGGAAGAAAAGGTGAAAGTAGGGGAAGGGTGAAAGTAAGTTAGGAAAAGTAATAATAAGTAAGTGGAAATCTGAGTGGATGGATGACAAAAAGGATCAATTGATGGATGAAAGGCTTTATTGATGGATGTGTAGGTCAAAGGATATATGTATGGGTAAATGGATATATGGCTGGATGGATGCATGGATAGATGGTGGGTGTGTGGATGGGTGGATGGAATGGTGAAAGATTGAATAATGGATTAAAGGGTGAATGGTTGACAGAATGTAAAGGTGAAATGGTGAATGTCAGCGGGCAGATAGAAGGGTGAAAGGATGAATGGTTAGATGCTTGGGTGGAAGAGACAAAGGAGCTCCTCTAGTGAGGGTTAGGCTCACTTGCCTCACTTGCGTGATGCCATCAGAGCTTTGGTGCAAAGTGGGGGCTATTTTAATTTACTGGTTCCTTGCTTCCAGGCAGTTCTACAGGGATGCCCATGAAAATATCCCCCCAAAAAAATCAAGTACTATCAATGTGGTGAGACTGACATATACCAAGAGTGTTAGAGTGATTCCTTCCTTCTCCACTTTTTAACTTTTGTTTTTTTCTTATTCCCCTGCTTTTTCATGTCGAGCCTATCACACAGTTCATGGTGTCTAGTTATAAAAGATCCATTGTAGTCTTACCAGGATTAGAAAAAATATTGTCAGGATTGGCCACCATATATCGATGATTAGGCTAAATCATGAGATTGATAGCTGCAATATCACCAGGAATAACCACAACATATCAAGGATGAACCAATATTTTACCCTGGCAATGAAGACCAAAATATGCCAGGGTCACTTTTAAACTACCAGTCCTGTACTAGCTACGTCAAAAGCCCCTCACTTACCTCCTGGGTGGCAACCATAATCCGGACCCCTGGATCCTCAACTTTCTGTTGGTTCCCTCCTGCTTCTGTGATGTAGGTAGCAGCAGTAGAAGGGAGCTCTCTGCTCATGCACAAACATCCACTTATGCTAGGCCTCTTCAAATCTCAGGAGACGGAGAAATACTGGCTATAGCTTTCCATTTTGTTAGCCATGAAACGGCTTAGTATAAAAACTGAGCAGGCCAAAGAATGCTGAGAAATGGCAGGTGCTCACATCACATTATAATAGCAAGCAGACTTAGAAATATCCGCATGCTCCATGTGGCCACACAGGATAATCAGAAATATGTAATTGTAGAATGCTTCACAATTTCCAATTGACACAGGCTGGGTAGGAATAAGAAAATGCAATGAGCCCATGCCAGTATGTGACAAAAGGCGCATCTGAAGAAGGATAGAAATGTACAGCCCTCAATTTACAATATTCGAGTGAAGTACAGGGCTTCACCTAATGTGATGATGACAACACATAGAATTTGGGCTCCTTTTCCCTTGCCCCCTGTGATGGAAGGTTATAGATGCCTAAGGAATAAAAGGAGTTAGGATCAACTTCAATTTACCAATTACAGTGTAACCCATTTGGCCACACAGTAAAACTCAGAGTCAACTAATTGGATTAAGTAAGGATACAAATCAGTTGCAGAAACATAGTATAAAAATACAGAATCACTGAGGGATATCTGAAACTACATACAAAAATTAATCCTTAGTAACAGAAAGCAATTGAGGAATTCTGTAGCTGTTATACAAAGAATAAGGAACAAATCTGGTGAGAAGATGGAAAGTTTTGATCCTCTTGCATATACACATGAGGTTGTCTAAGAGAATCTGCTAAATCCTATTCTAAACTAGAAATCAGGAAAACCCTATTAAGTCAGGGCAGCAGAGACAGGTGTCAGCACAGCAGAACCTCTGTAGAAGTTCTCTAAAGGGAAAGAATATTGTATAGCATAAAACCACACAACAGAAATGCTGCAAAGAGATCTGTACCTCTCAGAGTCTAAAAGGGAATCTGAATAAAGCTAAAGTGTAATCCTCAATTATGCCTACAACAGAACCTTTGAGAATCCCATGTAACATGTCTCCTTAATTTCCAACTTCAAACAACAAAACTTGGCAACTACGCTTGAGATTTTGTTCCTTTGGTCCACACATTTGAAAGTCCTTGGATTCCTCCCGCCTCCGTATTCCTCTCAGACAGTAGTCCTCCCTTCGTTTGTTGAATCTTCTTATCCTTGCCAAAAGATATTCCTTTTGAGCCTCACTATCTCTTTCGCACAATGTGCCTTTCTTTAATCATGAGCTCGAGCAACTGCATCTCCAGAGGAGAGAAACACATTGCATCCAAAGCAAGCATTCATGTTAAAAGTTAAACGTTAAGAAATCCCAGTGCTTAAGGCCTTTGGTCAACTTATTGCAGCAAGCATCTCAATTACCATTTAATTGCATGATTACAGATACATATACGGTTACAATATAGATGTAAAGCACTATTCAAATGGATACATTTTTAAAATAAATGAAGAGTATTATTTAAATGAATACGCAGATATATGAGAATTGAAAATATTATTTAAACCACAAAAATTTCGATATATGTGAGAACTGCAACTCGTTGTTACTGCAAAGAAAACGTTAATATGCACACTCATATAAATGTTGAGATTACACAGTAAATGCACTTTCTTTAACTGTCCAAGTGCCCTACATTACATTAATAATATTACATCACACCAATGAGGCCATACGTTAACATATATGTGGCCTAATTAAACAGGAAAGGATGGAGCCAAAATTATGCTGCTCCAGTCCCCCATATGATGGCAACTCAAGCCATCACAAATTACAGTCTGATATTATCAGATGTGCCATCTAGAACTTTGTAGTCTTGAGTATCTTTCATCTATAATCCTCCGGACATTATATGTTGTCATAATATTTGCTTTGACTCTCCTCCAGCTCTACATCTGCCCTCTTCACTCACAGTCTAATTTGTACATACTTATATCCCTTAAAGATCATAAATGGGAATATCACACAAAGAGCAATTATCAAAAGGGGTTTCAAGATGGCACCCAGAATTCTACTTTCCAGGTTTCCAAACCATTTGCCTACAGCAGACAATCTATTCCCAATATCTTCCCAAGCTCCTGTCACTTCTAACTCTTTCAAGTCTTTTGTCAGTCCAGATATTTTCTGCATATATTTCTCCAGATCCAGAGTTTCGTCTGGGATATAAGTATAGCATTGCTGACCTTTTACCATCCACTCTCTATTGTGAGTAAAAGGTCTAACGCAAGTCGGTTTTGTAAAACCATAGACCTTATCGCAACCGCCTCAATATTTACAAGCAATAAAGAATTTGGAGTACTAGTAGCCAGTTTATCCACTATTGTAGACAGCTTTATAATTTTCAGATCATTCATAATTATACCTACAGAGGGGATTATAGCGCAAAAAATATCTCCTACTACTTCCGCTGCACTAACCCCTCGTCTAGTTCTAGATTTTGTTTCCTATATATAGGATCATTTAAATTTTCCACATGGTAAATGTTTGGGAAAATTATACCAAGATAACATGTACCATGCCATCCATGAGGCAATTTAAAATATGCATATTGTCCATAAATAAAGTACACTCCAGAAATCACAGGTTCCTGTCCCTCCAGGAACACATGTTCACATTCACTCTGTCCTAACAATAACGGGTCTGTATAACTTTGATCAACATATATACAAAGCTTTCCCTTATGATGCCAATCTAAGGTCAAAGCAGGTAACTTTCCCTTCACCTGATGTTCAATTTCTTCACTACTCCACCTGTGGTGTTTTTTTTAAAGATCTTTATCAGTTTCAGATTTGGACACTAGATCTCTCCTCCTGTCTTCCACTAAATTCAAGAATTTCTTCTCCACGTCCGACATTCAAAAGTTCAGATTATGTCTGTGCAAATAGGAAGTGTCCAGTGACCAAAGAGGCTCAAATTATTTGCCTGCAATCTCTGCACCTTTGAAATACGGATTCCTATTCAAATGTTTGAACAGAGGACTTCTGAAAGGACTAAATCAAAATTTGAAAAATAATATTGGAAACTACCCTGTCTATAGAATAAGCTTAGTAGAAGACTGCAAGAAATTCTATATTTCAAAGTAATATGGTGGTAGGTTATACCCTCTGCAACAGACGCAGGCAACTGAGTGCAAACATAGCAATTTCTCGCATTCATAGTGTCGATTACTGTAAGCAGTATATGGTGTAGTATGAGCAACTGTAGGCCTAACGTCTACTGACTTATATGTAGCTGTATATAACCCTTAAGCACTATGATTAATACAACATCTACAGCTAATAGTGTACCACCTATGGTGTATCTACACCTATTAGTATTAGAACTGGCTTCAATTTATTTTTTGGAATCTAAGTTGTTGGGTGGAATGTAGCAACTACACAGTCTTCTCTGTCGGTTTCCACCTGTACATGCAGCAAAACCAAATTTCAAGCAATATGCAAAAAATGTATGTACAAGGTCTTCGTGACTCTTCCTTCTTCCCTACAAATTCTGTTTAAATGTCTTCGTTCATAAAATTTTCTTATCCTTGACTCACTATCTCTTTTACACAATGTGCCTTTCTTTAACCATGAGCTCATCAACTGCACCTGCAGAGGAGAGAAAAACATTGCATCCAAAGCAAGCATTCATGTTAAAAGTTAAACGTTAAGAAATCCCAGTGCTTAAGGGCTTTAGTCAACTTAGTGCAGTAAGCATCTCAATACCTGTTTAAATGCATGATTACAAATACATGTACCGGCACAATATAGATGTAAAGGACTATTCAAGTCAAGTCAAGTCAATTCAGCTTTATTCGATGTAAAAATGTACAACCATAAAAGCATACTACAAAAACAGACAAATATGACATATTAATTCATTAGAGGGGGCAAACTTAATTTATCAGTAAAAGTATTAAAATTTCCTCCTTATACAGAGTTAAAATATATACACTTATTTAAAAATAGACAGCTATATAACATTTAATATTAATCTCTCATGTTATCAAATGTGCTTGTTCTACATACTATTTCTTTAATTAATTCAATATTAAACAAATCTAATTATTCTCAATAGGTTTCTCGTATAATAATGCATCTAAATGTGTTAATTCACTCCTTTTCTTAAGTGCTTTTACAATATAACAAATAACTGTACAAACGATTTTCATATTATCCAAGCTACATAAAAATACAAAGGCCTGTTTATAATCAAAGAGCCTGTTAGTTATAAACAGTGGTTTTAAAACAGCTTTCCTAATATCACTATAAAAGGTACAAAATAATAGAAAATGCAACGTGGACTGTGGTGTGTTTCCATTACACGGACAATTTGGTAAATTATAAGACCACCCTCCCTTGTCAGAGAATGCAATTAGATGGTGTAAGGTACCAAATCTAAGCCTTGTTAAATAATATCTGTGTTGGGTATTCCTTACTAGGGTTAGATATGTTTGTATACCCTCCACCAAGGGGATTTCGCAATAGGTAATAACACTTTGCTTCTGTCTTATATCATCTTGTCTGTCTTGTTCACTGGCCAGAGTATATCTCAGCTTCAGATCTTTCTTACTTATATCCAGAATAGACTCTAGATCCGTTTTATTAAAATTCATCTTACAATATTTAAATAAATTAGAGATATGCTCTAGCCAAGGAATTTTTTTACAGTAGTCAAGAGCCAGACAATCCTTTATCAGGTCAGTTGTAAATGTGGTCTCCTTTTTGGCCCATAACCCACGCCAGAAGGTAAGTCCTGCGATATTTATAAAATCATTAATATATGATACTGACAGTTCTTTATGTATTATATAATTGGCTGTAGAATTCGGAACAGCCAGTACTCTTTTTAAAAATTTATTCTCCTGTATTTGTAAGGACGTAATATTTGCTCTTCCCCATATTGCTGACCCATGGCATACACCCGTCACACACTTGGTTCTATATAGAGTGAGAATTTCCCTTATGGGTTTATTTCCTATTTTTGCCGCAAATCTGAAAATTCCTTCAATTATTCTTAGAAATTTCAGATTGCAAGAGTCAATATGAGGTTTCCATGAGTCCTTACTACTAAATATAAGACCTAAATAGGAGAACGTTGACACTCTCCCTATAGCTACACCTCCAGCATGATGTTTTTTATGCTTCAGCTTGGATTTCCCACATGTCATTACAAATGTTTTAGTGAGGTTTAGCTTTAAATCCTTTTTAACATAAATTCAGCAAACTTCTCAATTAAAATTTGTAAACCATTTGCTGTCCTCGATAGGAGGACAGCGTCATCGGCATAAAGTAGAACTGGAATGTTACGTGTTCCAACTTTTGGGGTATCTGCATATTCATTTTGTAAATAGGGGTCTATATTATTGATATATAGGGAAAAGAGCAGTGGTGCCAATACACAACCTTGGCGTATTCCCCTTGTAACTCTAAAATCCTCAGTGCATTCACCCTTTATTCCAAAACGTACCCTTGAAGTTAAAAATGAATAAATTTGGGACAAATATATAATAATATCAGTGGGTGCTCCTAACTCATTCAGAGTTTGCCACAATTTAGTATGATTAACAAGGTCAAACGCACTTGTTAAATCTAAAAACAAAGATGAAGAGCCCCCTCCTTGGCAAGAGTATATTTTCCCATAAGTAATTCCAAATTTAAGCACTGTTCTACAGTTCCAATTCCCCTTCTGAACCCATACTGAGCTTCAGAAAGAATATTATATTCATTAGCCCATTCTTCCAACCTCCCCAGAAGAATTCGTCCCATTAATTTCGAGGTTGAGTCCAGAAGGGATATGGGTCTATAACAGTTTGCTTTCCCTCTATCTCCTTTTTTTAAAAATTGGTACGATAATGCTTTCTGTCCAAGATACTGGCAGAAAACCCCTTAACGCAGCGTTAAGAACCTTTAAAAGGATCGGAATCCAGTAATCCGTGTTACATTTAAAAATATCAATGGGTACCCCATCTGGGCCAGCAGCTTTTCTGCTAGCACTTTTATAGAGAGCGATTTCAATTTCTTCAGAGGTAAATGGTAAAATTTCTACGGGGTCAACCAAAATAAAATTACCACTTTTTGTTTTACTAATTTTTACTGCTTCTGGATTAAAAATACTCTCAAAATGAGCCATCCAGTCTTCAGGGGGAACAGCTATTTCTATTCTCCCTGTTGCATCATCTTTAAAAAATGGGTAATCTATTGTTCTCCAAAATAGTGCTGCATTTCTTGTTTCTGCTGCCTCTACTAGGCTTGCCCATGCATCCTCCCGTATTTCACCTTTTCGTTCATTTAAGGTTTTCCTATAATCCTTCCTTAGGTTACTTATTTTAACATTGTCCCTAGGTTTTATTTTTAGGGCTGTTTTCAAATCTCTATTTAATTTAGAACATTCTTTATTAAACCATCTTGGATTATTATCACCGGCCTTATGCTTCTTTTTAAGCGTTAAATCACCCGCTATCTCCATAGTAATATTACTAAAAGCGTTTATAGTTTCTGCATCTGTTGAAAAATTATTTGTGCAGATACTAATTTCCTTTTGTATTTTCCCTTTTAAATTATTTAGAAAACTTATTGGATCCACACTTGACCACTTGATGGATACTCCGTTTTTCCCTTTATATTTTAATTCTGAATTTGAGGCCTTTCCCCTCAATCTTTGTGAGAGGTTAAGCCTCAACGTCAGAATCAGTGGGTGATGATCACTATGCAGTGTTTCCATAATTGAACATTTTTCCACCAAACCCTTGTATTTAATAGGTATAACAAAATGATCAATATTTGATGCTGATCTACCTCCTACATACGTGTATTTCGCTACTTCTCCCTCTAAAATATCTGGTTCTATAATCACTAGATTATATTTTGAGATACTATTATTTATTTCATCCCCATAGGCATCATGTGGGAAGTGGGAATTCGATCTCCAAAACAATCACTGAACCCACATTGTTCACCTACCGAGATTGCACAAATTTCACAGTTAAAATCACCCGCCCAAATAAGTATATACTCCCCTCCCAATTCCTTTAAAAAAGGTCTAAATCTTCCTCTAGGGCCTTGATGACCATTGATCTAGTAACATCAAAAATATTATTATAAAAATTAATTAACACCATTGTCTGTTTCCCTTCCGAATAAAGTTGTATTAATTGATAATATTGTGACTTAATATTAACTTCCTTTACTATTAGAGGCGCAGCTACAGCTATTAATGTTGCCAGGCCTCCTTTTGCTCTCCCCTTCTAGACGGGCTAGCATTAGTACAAATTACTTTAAAACCATTAATAAAAAAGGTTCAGTAATCCAAGTCTCCTGGATCATAATTACTTCACATCCCTCTATAATTTCGAGCCAATCGTCATTAGTTATCTTATTTTTAACTCCTGCTACATTCCAGGACATAATGTTAGTAGCTTTGTTATTTTGTACAATTAAATAGTCTCCAGCAGCCTCCTCCATATCCCTAGAGGGAGAATCTTCCCTGATAATCGGGGAAACATTTTGTACATTAATTGATATTTGCGGACATAGTCCCCCTACTGGCTTGTTTACCATCGATGTGTATAGTGGCGCTCTAATAACATCAATTTCTACATCCTCCCTATGTCAATCAATCTCACTACAAGATTGTAATGGTTCATACCTATTGTATGTGGGGACATTTATCATGGGTCCGTACACATTAGAATTAAGACCATTAACTTTGTTGGTATTATTGGTTATCCTGTAAAAATAGCCCAACGGGACAGCAATTGTGTCTTCAACTATTTTAGGGTTCATTGCTATATTAGAGTTCATTGCTGCAACTTTATATGCAAGTACCTCCAACAAGTCTCTCACCAGATCCCTGCTACGGAAGTTTATTACTATACGATCTCCTACGCATTGTTTCATGGATCTACCCACCCAGCTCACCCTTCTCAACATTATTATATTTCTTAACAAAACATTTCTATCCATATTTGTATTCGATGTGAACCAATATATCACTTTATTTTTTAACGACTCATAGGACTCAGGCTTCTTATCCACCACCCTGGCCACATTTTTGAGTATGATAACATATGGTGTCGACTGTGGTGGAAGCTGTAAAGAAGCTAACTGTCGAGGCTCTTCCATATTAGTATTAGAGTCTATATTTACAATTCTACTTAGATCAACCATTCTCTCAGTTTCTTTAGGGCATATGGGGGGAAATTGCTGTACGTTTAATGTCCTTTGATTTTCCCCTGTAATAGGTTCGGTCGAACTTTGTTTTAACTGAACGGCAATTGGGACTTCTTTTTGCCTTAATGTTGATTTATCACTCACAGATGGTAAAGTAGAATTTTTTGGAGTGATGAGTCCCATTACCAGATTCATTAGAGAGGTTACATCTTTTTGAACCAGTTTAATCTCTGACATTACTCGGCGTTCAATATTGTCCAGTTTAGAATGCAGTTTTTTAAATAATGTCTCGAGATTATCACTCACTTCATCATTTCCCTTTAGGTTTTCCCCCTCTTTAATCGTTTATCTAACCTACCGCCTTTATTTACCTTCCGGTTCGGTCTAAGCTTCCCACTCTTATTATCATCAGAACTAGGTTTTAATTTCAGCACTTGTTTAGTCTTTTTGCTGGTGGTATGGCTGAATCTATATTATCCGATAGTGCTGTAATTTCCAACGAAGTAGTTAATATACACCGATTATCTGATTTCCTGGGTGTAGCCTTTTTATTTACAAATTGTCTATCTGGGACAACCTCTAGTTCTATAGACTTCTCTTTACCAATAGACACCTGATTCGTAGCCTCACAACAATCCTCTAAAGTCTCATGTACCGATACCACTAAGGCAGCGTCAAGTGCTGTTTTTGTCGCCGCCAATTGTTCCTCCACAAGGACGATCTCACTGTCAATCCTTCCCACAGCCGATTTTAAATACTTCATGATTGGCATGTTGTCTGTGTGTGGTTTTCCCGTGGAGTACGGTTGCTTCCTTTTGCCCATTTTCCCGCGAGTGATGAAACACAGACGATAACAATGTTTTATACCAAACAATAATTCACCTTACCAGGCTTCTCCATTATTCTTTTTATGTACAGCCAAGGGGGGTGGCCCTGCCCTGCCTCTTCCTGTCGCTGACGGGCAAGGACGGGCCCGCCCTTGGCCCGGGCTTCGCCCGGGCGCGGCCCGCGTGCGTCCCGCGCCGCGGTGATATCCAACGCTTTTTGAGCGCGCGTGACAGCAAGCTCCTCCCTCCTAGGAGCAGATAGGTTCTGGGGCTTGTAGTCCCTTTGTGCAGCAAACAGTGGCAATGGCAGGCAGAGGCGCGTCCAAACAGCTTCTTCCTTCAATGCCAGACCCCTAGCTGTGGCCTGACGGATTGTGTACATAGGTGGCTTTGCTGCTGGTGCTACCGAGAGTTCAATTGTTCAGTATCCTCGGGTTTCAGCCTTATGGAACCTCGGAGCGCAGGCTTCTTTGACTTCCGGGGTCGCGGCGGATCCTCTGGGCTCAACTGTGTTAGCGGGGTAATGTTTTTGGTCCTGGGGGACCCGGCTTGTCATGTCACCTAAAATCTGTGTGCTCTGCTGCCCCCTCCTGCGGCTCTCTCTTCTCTGCTTTCTACAGATACCGGGGTTACTCAATGGAGAGGTCTGGGTTTCCACTGTTGGGTAATATTTTGGTATCTATTCAAATGGATACATTTTCAGTTATTAAATAAATGAAGAGTATTATTTAAATGAATATGCAGATATATAACCTTCTTCTCCGTCTCCACTGGCTACTGATAGAACAGAGAGTATATTTTAAGACTCTCTGTACTACACACAAGATCTTGCATGGCCAAGGCCTTCAAATTCTGCATGGGCTGTGCTCAGCGTATGTACCGGCTCGAGCCCTGCGTTCCGCTGATCTGCATCTAGCCTGTACTCCCCGAGTGCGCAGGTTAAGAGCAGGGGGCGCTCTTTCAGGGCCATGGCACCCGCCCTATGGAACTCTGCCCCTCTTGCCGCTCGGGCACGCAAGACCACTGGGCCTTCAGAAACTGATCAAAACCTGACTCTTCTCTAACCTCTAGTTAAACCTACCGGTATGCACTCGTCAGTCTTAGCGTTGGGACACCCCGTTGCTGGGGCAGCCATGCGCTTTACAAGAATATTTAACAAAACATAACATGACATATATAAAAATTTACAATATTATCCAAAACACACAAATGTAGATATATGTGAGACCTGCAACTTGTTGTTACTGTAAAGAAAAAGTTAAAATGCACACTCATATAAATGTTGAGATTATACTGTAAGTTCACTTTCACTACATTGCATTAATAATACAACATCACATGAGTATGTGTATATGTAGCCTAATTAAACTGTAAAAAAGGTGAAGCCATAATTACACTGCTCCAATGATCAGAAAAGCTAAGTGGGCTAGTCTGTGCCTGGCTGTGTCAATGCAAGGGGCATGACAGCATTACTAAGCTCACAATAGAATAATGCTCTCCCAACCTTGAAGCACAATGGGTTTCCTACCTCTAACATCTGACTGCCACTGCAGATCACACCAGTCCTGCAACCAGTGGCTAAAAGATTGTTTCTGAGCAACAAGACAGGAGTGGAAATGCTCCTTCCTCGTTGTCCTAGGTACAGAGAGAGATTAGCCAATCCTGTCAGTCCTGTGCATGCAATGCTCTACGAATAATAACAAAAGAAAAATAATGATAACAGAATGCAATGTAAACAAGCACTGACAAAGCCGATAGTCATGGAGTACTAGTTATGGTGTACACCTGAAATTGATTGGTTTATAGATTGGTGAATGTGTGTGTGGTTTTGTCAGTGATTGAGTTGAAGAAAACAGTGAGTCAATTGGTTTGATTAATGCATGCATGAGGGTAAGGATGAGTGACTGATTGCGTCAACGATCAATGACTGCAGGGATGTAAGATTCACAGCACTTTGTGTAATAAACCAGATCTGTTGATTATGCTAACGCTTGCTTTTCTTTACAACACTAGTTGGTGCTTCTTTGTTTTGTTTGACACAACTGAATAACACTCCAAGACATATAATTAACAATTTACCTTGACAAAATGTGCTTGCTGTCTCAAATACTTATTGATTAACAGAATTAACCTCGTTCAGCACTGAGTTTGCTCTGTCTTCTCTTTAACCGCCTGGTGGAGCCACCTAGAGCTACTTGCACTTCTTTCCATCCATCTTGGCAACTGCTTCACTGGGTTTAAGAAGTGCATCAAGTACTCCTTGTTACCATAATGGGTGAACGAGCGGTAAAGTGTCTTACTTCTCAAGTGTCATCTTCACCTAATCTCAAGATGCACAACGGAAGGCAGCCAACACAAAATAAGCCTGTACTTGTAAGTGATGACTGTGACAGTAAAGGAGAGCATAAAATTGTAATTGGGAGCACAACATTGATCACATCTCCCTGTCCCTTTTAATGCCAGTTTCTATAAGAGGCGTAGAACATTTCTCCCTTTTCATGTATGAAATATGGTACTAATTCTTTAGCAGAATCTTTTTTATTATGGCTTGTTGGGAAAGGAGTGAAAATTAGTTACACCTGTTTTGCTCCAAGGTGGAATGCGCCTTTGTAGTGTTTTTTTACTGAACGCTTGTTGGAAATAGGGTTCTCCAGTTGGCAGTGGTATGCACCCTGACCAAGTAAGGACCCTTCCTTCTAGTCAGGGTAAGAGGTTTACACAGCTAAGATAACCCCTGCTCCCCCCCAGGTAGGTTGGTACTAGCAGTCAGGCTTATCTCAGAGGCATTTTGTAAAGCATTCGTACCTAAACACACACAGTAACACAGTGAAAACACTATGAAATAGACACCACACCAGTTTAGAACACTAGCCAATATGTATCTAATAAAAACAAGACCTAAATGACAAAAACCCAACATACACAAGCGAAGATATGAATTTCTTAAGACTAAAGCAAAAATACAGTTCCTTAAGGTTGATAGCGCCAATGGGGGCTAACGCGGCGTCCTGACTAACAAATCCCACAGTTCAGTCTGACCTTGATGGAGTCGAGAGCTGGCTACAGCGTTGGTAAAGACCAGCAAACAGTACCTGGGAGTTGAAGAGGCCTTGAGGACCTTGCTGTGAAGTGTAGCAGTGAAAGCGTCGCTGGAGTCATGAGGCGTTGATGCTGCACGTCGGTGCAGAAGACGATGAGTCCTTGAAGTCACATGCATTGCAGATCCAACTCTGTGAGGTCGAAGTAAGGAGCGCTGACATCGGCAGTGCCAGGCCTGTGGTGTCATTGGGGCGGTGCATCGTGCAGTTCACGATGCAGTGTTCGTGGTTTCGGTGCAGGTAGCAATATGGCGTTGGTGCAGAGCGCTGCATCAGAGTGGATGACGTTGTCGTTGGCAGCCCGAGGCTGCAGTGTCATCGAGGGCAGTGCAGCAAGGCAGTGATAATGGCTGCGGTGCAAGCAGTGGAGTCGTGGCGGTGCTTAAGCACTGTAGTCGGTGAGACCAATGGTACAGTGCAGCCAAAGTTGGTGCGACGACGCTGTGGCCACGGTGCAGGCAGCAGTGTTGATGTCAGCGAGTAGCGTCATCATCGGTAAGACCACGGCTGCGGTATCATCGAGGTCAGTGCTATACTCTCCCAGTGAGTGGTGTCCATGGCATCGGTGCACGCAGCGGCATCGGTGATGGCATCGAGAATCCTTTTCTTAAAACTTCAACACAGCAACACCTCCAGTGGCCCAGAACTGGAATTGGCACCATTTGGCATGGTCAGAACTCCCAGCAATGGAGGCCAGGTGCTATAGGTGAAGTCCATGATGACCCTGAGACTTCCAACACAAGCACACACAGACCTTTGGAGAAACTTGTAATGCAGGATTTCAGAGAGCAAAGTTCAGTCCTTTTACTGCTCACAGGCAGAAGCGGCAACGTCAAGCCAGTAAATCAAATATGCCAATCATGGATAACCAATCAGAATTTCAAGATACACAGAAAGCATATGCACTCTATCACTGATCAGCAGTGGTAAAGTTCCCGGGAGCCCTAAAGCCCAAAAAATAGGTCAGAAAAATAGGAGGCAAAAGGCAAGAACTTTGGGAATAAACCTGCAAAAAAGGCCAGGTCCAACAGCGCTTCATGCCATAATGCTACTCAAGGTAACTACTTTTAATCACAGTGCTTAGAAAAGCTACGTGAGTCATGAAAAACTCTCTAAAATATACACTCATTATGGCACTTCACCTGGGGGATGCATAGAGGCGACAGCAAAGCTGAAACCTATTGGTGGCAGAATATGTCGCAGCCTATTCAGGTGTAACTGGGGCCGTGCCTAATTCCACCATCCCATCCAGGCACACCTAAGCTCTCTATTGTGTGTGGCTGTCTAGGAACAGTATACAAAGACAAACAGTCAACTACACCCAATCACGTGACCCAGAGACAGACTGCATGCAGTAATGGCTAAGGCAGGAAAATACCAACCTTCTAAAAGTGACATTTCTAAATTGTAATTTAAAATCCAACTTCACCTTAAAAGATAATTTTTCTTTACAATTCCAAAGACTCCAAACAGGAATGGTTTGCCTGTTTACATTTGGAAGTTACAGCTTATTAAAGGTTGTAAGGTAACTCCAAGCTGGTGTGAGATTCCTTTTGTGGTGTGTTTTCATTTTGTTACTGTTTGAAGTGTGGCAGAAATGCTTCACCCATTGCCTCTGAGTTAAGCTTAACTGCTCTGTGCCATGCTACCCGAGGGATGAACATAGATTAGTTTAGGGTTTGCTTGTGTCTTCACCCTGGCAAGGATTTCTGTTCCTGCTTGAGTAAGGTTTCACCCCCCTCAACCAGTAACCCAATTTTTTAAAGTGAGTGACACCACCTGTTATCTATAGATGAATATTCCAAAGCCATCCTTTAGTACAGTTGAACCAAATCAAGATTCAGTCCACAGAATGATTCCTTCTTCCTGGCCAAGGACCAATATACTTTAGTGATTTGCTATATCCTAAGGGAGGATAACTGTAAAGGCCAAACAATTAAGGACCTTTGCCTCCTCCAATACATTTCCAAAGAGAGAAATTAGTTCCTTCCCTTTTTTACTCTTCCAACAATTTCAATTTTTTTTTTATTTCAAATGTAGATGTTGAAAATTAGTGTTTCATATCAATGAATGCAATAGCTCTTAATTTGTGAGCATTGTTACTATATTAAACTACATATGTTTTATGAAAGCTGCTAGAAAAATACAATGTAGAAATAATTACTAGTGTATTTTTTATTTTACTGTACATTCAACATGACAAAGCTGACGATCATTGTTCTTGGCATTCTTGATAATAAGGATTGCATATCTGCAAAAGGCAGTCCCTTCAAAATTTGTCACATTTCCTACTACGCTTCTTGTATGTCAAATAAATGGCCCCATTCATTAATTTGTCATGTAGAGTTGTTGCACTGCAGTCCTTGAAAGACAAAGAGCAGAACAGCACCATATTTACTAAGAAAGGGTGCTGCTGCTCTCTTCCATAGCGCTGAGGCTCTGTCTGGCATGCCCAGTACCACTTACTTTAGGAGTATTTTGCCGCAAAAATCAATTTTTTTCGCTGAAATGTAAATCCCAAATCAACAGTTTGTGCCAGTTTGCCATCCTGTTGGTGAGTGTGCACTGTCACAAAGTGTTGATAAATATGGCTAAAAGTGTTTAGAATATGAATGAGTTTGGCATGTCCTTGTCTAACCTTCAGTGCCAACTGGAGTTCATTCTTCCCTAGTGCAGAAGATTAGCAGAAGTAAAAGTATCTGACTATCTGGTAAGAGGAAATCTGTCTATCTACATTGCTTCCATTGTTTCTTAAAATAGTTTAATATTACTGAAATGAAAGGTTTGTTTGAGATCAATGAGCGTCTTAAACTAAATTCCCCCTAAAGATCATAGGGCCCCATGCATCATCCGAAAATCGGGTCGCAAACGGGCAGATTCGCAGAATCTGCCCCTTTGCGACCTGTATTTTTGCATTTGGGATGCATCATCCCAAATGCAAAAATCGCAATTTAAAGAATCGCACAATTGCGATTACTTAAATTAGTGACAGCATTTAAGGAATCGCAAATTGAGATTCCTTAAATGTAATGCAACAAAGTAAAAAATTAGCGATTTTGGTACTAGGGGCGCAATTTACCATGAAGTTGAACTTCATGGTAAATTGCAAAATTCTTTGAGAAATGCACTAAAGTGCATTTTTCAAAGTTGAAGGTTACACACACACATGTCCTTGGGACATGTGTGTGCGCAACATATGTGCACGGATCAATTTCAGGGGTGCAACAGGGTGTCCTTTGACACCCCTGCACCCTTGAAATTGCATGCGCAATTTGCGAGTACCTATTGGTACTCGCAAATAGCGCTGCAATTTCTCCATTCATTCCTATGGGCCTGTAGGCCCATAGGAATGAATGTGAAGCCATTCCTTATTTGCGACTCGCAATTTGCAAGTCGCAAATAAGGAATGTGAAGGAATCGCTATTATTATAGCGATTCCTACATGCATAGGATTTTGCGAATCCTTAATTGCGAATCCTTAATATTCGCTATTAAGGACTCGCAAAATCCTAGCTTGATGCATGTGCCAGCTAGTATTTAGTTCTGTCCCTTAACAATAAATCACTGCTCCACTCTAGCTTTTCCTGCGCGTCAGACTTTTTTCTTAAATTTCATGAATGCAATTTAATTTCATACATTTAACAATATGTTGTCAAGCCTCTTGATTTTGCATCAAGGAAGAAAATACACATCAGTGGCAATGTGAAGTGTTGACATGAACTTAAAGATTATGTACATGGTATTATACTGCATTGGAAAACAAAGTACTGTTTCTATTCAAAGAAAGATTTAAAAAAAACTTCAACCTGTATTGTAAGTGGCTGTGCCCTCTGCCCCTCTCCTCGCCGATCCCATCAGCACCACAGATTTAACTTCTCTGGAAGTAACCACCAGCACAAAGCAGCACAAGGTACCACAGCTCCACTGCTTTTACCTGCTGCAGGAAAGCCAATGGTGGCACCATTGCTCACCAATGGCAGCAAAAGTAACCAGACTGAAGCTCTGGGGAAGCTGTAAATGCCACAGCCTGTGGTGTGTATGTCCCTTGTAGTAACTGTGTGCTGCTTCTGTGTCATATTGACAATTCTATAGAGCATGAGGGAACCACAGGTCATCATTTGTCCTCCATAGGTGGGAGAAAGTGCTTTAGTAGTTAGGGGGACGAGGTCCAGCACAAGCAATAAAGGCACTATTCAGTATACAGTTTCAGTAATTTAACCTGAGTTCAACCCTTGGTAGCTAGGGCACGGAGCAGACAACATTAACTAAGAGAAAATGTGTAAAGTATAACAAAATAATAAAATCCCACTCAAACTTACAACAATAGAGAATTATTTAATGAGCAAAATGACACTAAAATGACAAACATCCAATAAGGGGAACCAGAGACATGTGTTTTCAAAGATTTAAGTAAAAATAGAGCTTAAAAGCCATTAGTGCCAATGTGGGTCAACTAGTTGCGGTAGACCAGAACCTAGGTGCGATTTCTGGTCGACCACAATGGAACTTGGGTAAGTTACACCAACTAGATTCAACCCACTTGGAGGTTTTACCTTGCCTCTTTGTCTTCTTTCTGCAAGTCAAATAATTCAATGGAGCAAGGCAGCAGGCTGTGTCCAAGGACTCCTCCACGAAGCCAGATAGGTGTTTGGAGGAAGTCCCAGTGAAGCCCCTGGTTTGGGCTTGAAAAGCTCTGAGCAGGAAAATTTGGATGTTGCACTCAGGGAAGTATCCATGCTAGTTGGATGCTTTTGATGGCTTTGCCTGGTCACGATTTTTACCTTCAGATTTAGTCTCTTTTTCAGTGCTCATAATCCTCCAGCAAGGCAGAGCTGTGGACTGTGTCTGACGAGGGCTCCATGAGGCCAGATACTTTCTCTCCAATGTCCTGATGAAATGGATTTGCGGCTTCGGCGAAGCTCCGAGCAGGGGAAACTTCAGCCCAGCGAGGTTGTGCAGATTTGAATGCAAAGTTTGTCCTGGTCCTCTGTATTTTTTTAAGTGCAAAGATTTTCTTTGTCCCAGGTTTTCAGGTGTGATAGGAGAAGTCCCGGTAGAGACAGCCAAGGGTCCGAGGGCCTCACAGATCACACCTGTGGGTCAAGACTTACTCCAGCAGAGGTCGCCAGTAGGGTCCTGGTCAGGTCCAGTTGATACTGGTCAACTGGGCACTACAGGAAAAGGCCTCCTGCAGCTTGTTGTGGCCAATTAGCTTACACAGAAAGTGAGCCAACTGACCCTTGGAGTCCCTTTCTTTGTCCTGGGTACAAGTACAGAGGTCGCCAGCAGGGTCCTGGTCAGGTCCAGTTGATACTGGTCAACTGGGCACTACAGGAAAAGGCCTCCTGCAGCATTGTTGTGGCCAATTAGCTTACACAGAAAGTGAGCCAACTGACCCTTGGAGTCCCCTTCTTTGTCCTGGGTACAAGTGGGAGCAGGTCCAGTCCTTCAGGTCTCCCCACTGTTCTCAGACAGCATAGGTAATCCTCCTTCTTTACTTTCAAAAGTCCAGAGTGTTTTGAAGGTGGTGTCTTGGGGTGCCACATGTATGCTTAACACTAGCTTTTGTGGGTGTTGGTAGGGCTCCTAGTCTAGGGCTTTTTCACCAGATGGGTGACAGTTGAAAGCTAATGCAAATGATCCTTCAGGAGCTTCTGGCAAGGAAAAGGTAACATTCTAAAAGTTATTTTTTCTTAATATTGATCAAACCTGACTTCATCCTTAAGTTTGGGGTTTTATTAAATATTAAAAATAGTTGTTATTCAATTTGTATCTGGCCCTTAGACTGAGATAGCAGAGGTAATACTTAAAATTGCTTCCCAGTGTTTCCCTATGGACCAGCCAGCCTTCCTACAGTGATAATAGCTTTTGCTTGTTAGTCACTGTAAAGACATGTTAGTTTGAAATTTCTACATGTCCTACTCTTACATACCATGCACCATATCATGTGGGTAATAGGGGCTACATAGGGGTGACTTAATAATATTTAAATGGGAGGTTTTCTCCTCTCAAAAAGAATAATTTTGACAGGTTAGGCTGCAGTTTTAAAACTGCAGCAGCCAGACTACCGTGGTAGGTCTAGAGTCATTTTGTCTTGTTACACAAGTGGATGCCACAGTAGTGCTATAGTGAAGGTGTGACATTTAACTTTTCATGCCATGGGTGTATTTGGCTCACCATATACTATAGGCTTAAAGGAAGGTTAACTAGGCGGCCAATTAGGAGTAAGACAGTTTTTACATGTTTCATGGGTCAGAACACATGCACATTGTCTGGTTAGCAGTGTCTCAGTGCACAGAGCCAAAATACTTGCAGCATAAAAAATGAGGGTGATCAAGGAAAAAGAGGCACTTTCTCAAAATAGGTCAATCACAATTATATCCCCCCAGGGCCCTTCATGGATGTCTATTGCAGCATAGCTACCTATATTTCATTCACTGAAAAAGAGGTGATTTCAAAATAATCCTTAATAGGTAGGACTTATCCATCCTCAGTTGAGGCATGCTCTCCTGCAATATACAGAGTAGGAACATTTACACACCACATCTTCTCAGATAAAGCTTCTTACTCATATCTGGAACAAATATGATTACCAAGGGTGTATATTCTCCAGGAGGATCTACTTCTTATCAACTGTTTGGTTAAGTTTGAAGGAAGCTCCTGTCTCACTTCTTCAAATGTCCCTATAAGTAGGAAATTGTGTTTCCTCATACAACAAATCATCTTCTGGGGAATACAGGCAACAGACACACTTGAAACTGGGCTAGCTGAATGTTCCTCCCCAGTCTACATTCATTTTTGAGTCACAATTTTATGAGACAACATTCTTTTAGATAGAGAAAATAGTGATAAAGTATGTGTACAGTGGCATTTCAGCATGGTCCTGCAAAACAAAACTGTAGTGTGGCTCTGAAAATGTGCAATGTGTGTATTAATTACACACCATGAGTCTGTCTTAGCATACAACAGGCATACATAATGATGCCACTCAAATTAAAGAAGGGCAGCAGTCAAGCAACCTGCTCTCTCCTGAGAGAAAGATTCATATACAAAGAAGTGGTAATTATTGTAGCATTGCTTGTGAGCTTAAATTGGGGATGGTTATATAGCAACTGCTACCTCTGGTCTGCCATTTACTACAACTAGAACTGGTCTTGCTATGCCTTGCTTTATGGGTATGGAATGCAATAGCAGAAACAGAAAGTAAGCTGGGTTCTTGAAGCCCCGTTTACATTCTGTATTGTTACAGTATTTTCTAATTCTTAGCCTTTCAATATCCTTAAGCCACAAATAGAAGGAGGATGATGGCCAAAGTCGGGACAAGGAGCCAACCTTGTATATCATCAGTGCCAAAGGGTATGCAATACCACCTCCGCTACCACTTCATTATGGTGAACCAATAGAATTACTGTGATGGGGACATAAGGCAAAGGAAGGCTTCCTGATTTACTTCCTTCTAGGACTTCCAAAATTCCAAGTAATCTACTGGGGACCACTGCCCTTCTCCACCCCACCAAGTGTTGTTCCATCCTGAACCCTTTTTCGAACTGACATCTCCACTATAAAAGAGCAAGGTAGCTGGCACAGATACTTTTAATGCCACAAATTTAACCTCCAGGTCTTTACTCCAGTCAATCTCAATATTTGCAGGTAGCAGCCGTTGATATTACATGCTCCTAACTGGTTGAAGTGAGGTGGTACCATCCACTTGGCATGTACCTCTGCACTACGACATCAATTAATCATGCAATTGCTTTTCACTGGTCTCTCTATGGTCCCTACTTAGATATGATAATGCACTGCATATAAGAGAATTGTACAAGTGTCAATGGACTTGATGAAGTTCTAGTGTAGTCCTCTAGCACTAAGTACAGCATATGTTTCTGGGCAGTTTCCTCGGTTGTGATGTGTATTCTTTCCAGCCATGCTGGGTATAAATGACGACGTTTGTGATCAACATTTTTTATTTACCAGCTTTCATTTTGGATCTTTTCTAGTATTAGATGTGGCTGTGTTTCATCTTCTTGATGGCAATGTGGTATAACAGAATTTGATTTTTACCCACCTCCTCATTGTATCAACTTCTAAATGGTTGAACGTGGGGTAATCTGGCAAAGTAGTTTCCTTATAATCTAGGGGGCTTGTTAGAAGTATGCCAGAAAACTGCGGCACATTCTCTTCCAAACTCACACTGGGAGTCACTTATTCTGCCCAATCGCTATATACTGGCGAGAGAGGACATTTTTCACAATTATTGGATATTGGAAAATAACATGCAGGAATCAGTGTTTCGCATTGATTTACAAATCCCCCCCACAGTAAACAACACCCCCTCCCCCTCAGCACCACTACCCTGTCTGCCAGGTTTTCACCCAAATACTTTGACAATTTTTAGCAGGCAATGTCTGTGGGTGAAAAATCCTGAGCTGCAGTGTTCCAAAGCCCTGTATGAGGAGCCGGGATTTACAGGGTACTCATAATGATGCCACTATACCCAGATCAGCTGTACTTGTGATCCCGTCTAAAAAAACACTAGCTGAATCGAGTGCTCAGAGCAGAACTCTCTGCCTTGTGCACAGATAGAAGAGATCTGAGGTAACCTCTGGCAGCGGCAAATATTGCCTAGTGCTGACCACACAGGCTGTAGAGCCAATATAACCACATAGTACGGCTATTTATGAATAAAGATACCAACTCACCCAGCCTGCTTAACTTCTGAGCTGCATGCAGGTGGTTAGGTTTGATTCTGTAATGGTATTATTTGCATAGAGTGTCACACCCTAGAAGTCCTCCTCAAGTGTTGGGTGGATGAGAGACATGTGTAAGACCGCCAGGGAGCTTTGGAGATGAAGAGAGTAGACGAAAGAGCAGGAACAAAAAAAACTTCTGTGGATGGAGTGATTTTTACTAAAACGCTACTATCACATTAAAGAAAGCGAGTGTTGTGCTTTGAGGAGCTGGTGATCTAGTGCCAAAAAAATGAATGGCCTTTAGAGAAAAACTCCAGCGAGGTTAACTGAGCAGCAATTAGCAGAAAAAGTCCTGTGGAAGAATTTCAATGCCAAAGAGGGTTATTTGTGTTTGTTTTTTAATAATAAAGGACTATGGGGCAGATTTACAAGCCCCTTGCAACACTTTTGCACTGCTGTTGTGTCACTTTTTGTGACACAGCAGCGGCGTAAACAATGCACCACGTTGCGGCCAATTTACAATGTGACGCATCTAGGGAGATGCGTCACCTTGTAAAGCCCTGCTCCACATTATACCTGCGTCAGGTATAATGTATGCAGGGTGGGCGTTCCCACGCAAAAAGCGATGTAGAACTGATGCAGTGAAATTTACATTTCACTGCGTCACTCTGCACCTTCCCTGCGTCAAAATCCCTACGCCTGCTCAGACCAGGCATAAGGAATGACGCAAGGCTTTTTAAATTGTACTCACCTTTCTGTTGTGGCGCATTGCTGGAGTTGCATCACTTTCATGAGCAACTCCAGCAGTGTGTCGCTTTTGCACCAACAGATGCGTCAGAATTTCTGACGCATCTGTCAATCCTTGCGCCATGGTGCGGCGTATTGTAAATACGGTGCATCCATGGCGGCGCAAGGGTTTCGTATGGAGGCGTAGGGAAACTGACGTATCTGTACAGATGCGTCAGTTTCTTGTAAATCTGCCCCATGGTGATACCAAAGCAATATTTCTGTGAGCTCTCTCACACACGCAACACAGGCATAACATCCGTTTTGTCCTGAACCCTTGCAAACATAGAGCAAAGCCTAAAATTATAGAAATCTTATTGCTAATTGAATGCAGTAGACATTTGTTCCTGCACTGTATTTTGTTTTAGCCTGGAACTTTGGGCACTAAAAGGAGTTGGCCAAAATGATTGTTTTCGCATCTGACCCACTGGACGGACTCTTTGACATTTCTTCGCAACGTGCCCCATGCTGTGTTTTAACTGGGGCCATTGGTGATTTCAGAAGGCCCCATACCTCCTCTGCCACTGAGCAAGTAATTGAATTGTTTTCTTTGCCTTTAAACATATCATTATTTTTCCATTGATTGTATTCCAGTCACCTCTTTGCCCACTAGAGGTTTTTTTTGCTGTTTTTATTAAACCGACAACAGTGGCTGGAGGCCAGTTATTCCTTTGCACGCACAAGCTCGGATCTAGCCCCGAGCTTTTCTCTTTCAGAAAGCACATATTTCAGATCTGCGGCCTAGTCTAGCAGCAGCAGATCCCCCATGGCCGTCTGGAGTCTGCGCCTGCTCGAGATGCCCAGTCTGTTCCATCCATCTACACCGCAGCATTTTCCTACAAAAAATAAATAAAAAATGATGGGAAAAGCATGCCAGAGCTATTGTAGAGTTCATTTTGTGAAATAAAGGCTTTAATGTATGTGCTACCACTTACGTTAAAGGGCACATTGACTGCTGTGTTTTATTACGTGAGCTATGTACTTGAGCTGGCTGCTATTTTAGTTTTTCGGTTCATCTAGTTTACACATGACATTAAAAAACAGTAATATCTTATGTGTGTTTATGAATCTAGGATGAGTCACACCACAACATATGTTCAGAAAACCAGATGGTGTACGAAGGAATACTTGTATACATATCAAAAATATGGGCTGCTTGATATTTTTCCCCATTACCTAATCACCACAATCTTTAAAATATGAATTGCTTGTTCTTCCTCAACGCGGTAACAAAGCATTTTGTCACACGAATTACACCCCTCATTGTCTAATAAAACAGTCCATCATCTGTGCCAACTCCTGAGTTGACCCAGCAGAATTTAATGCCAAGTGCAAGTTAACACCAAAGGGCAGAAACAGATGAAGGACTGTGATAAAGAAAAGTGGATGAAATTACAGGTACATTTTTTGGGCATTTCCATATTTTTGTAATCACAGACCTTAAAATATAATTGGTTGGGTATGAGCTTACCTCAAAGGAATAGCCACCACACTAGACAGGCCGTGTGTAAATATAGTTCCCTGAATTTAACTAGTGAGGTGGTACGAAAAATTAGGGATACGGACTGAAGACCAACAATCTTGACTGTCATATTTTCTGAGCCTAAAGCATGTGGTAGAAATAGGCACCAAAAGTTAACCAAGAAGCCCCAAGTGGCTGCTTGCGAAATGTTCTTGTGGAAGGCCAACCTCAGCTCAGTCCAAGAAATAAAAAAAATGCTCACATGAACCCTCTAAACTCCATTCTCAACATCCTAAAATTTCATACCACCTGCAAGAAATTGGGTTATTAGTTGAGTGTTTGTTGTTCACTCTTACAAAGATTGCTTTTAATATTTGAGTGGGGATTCCACCCCGAAAGATTATCAACAGTAATAGTTGTGTCCTGTTCCACAACACTTGCAGATACCAAGACCTCATTTTCACTACACTCCTGTTCAGGATCAAAGAAACAAAACTGAACATCTTCACATACTTTTCCTACCTCTGCTACTGTACCATGCAAAAGAGCTCTGTTCATTTCTCCTAAATATAGAGCAGGAGTATTGACATAGTAAAATCTCCTAACTAAAGGTCGCATTTTTTGAGTGATGAACAGCTATCATTCTTTTTTTTTGTGTTTGAAAAGCTTTATTGAAAGAGTTGATAACAATACAAAGGTCAGCAAACCAAAGATAACTTATTGAATTGATATATAATAGCAGAAGTGGCTAACGGCGAATTCAAAGGAGAAAGCTATTTAAGATTATACTGGAATAAGGGAAAGAGGAAGGAGTGGAAGGGAAAGGAGGGGAGGAGGTAGGGAGGGGAAGAAGAGGAAGAGTTGGGAAGGGGGAAAAGACTCTTACATATTCAAATAGCTTAGAAAGTTGCATATTTGTCTAGAAAGATAAACAATAAAACAGTAATGATTATATGCGAATACAAGATAACACAATAATTGATTTGTAAATAAGAGGCAGAGAATATACAATATCTAAGGAGGTTTAAAATTTTCAGCATTCAAGCGAGAATTATTTGATAGTACCAGCTTATTTAAATATGTAGTAAGTGGGAACCAAAAAATTACTCTGTCAATCATTGGTTTACAGGCAGAAGCAAACGCAATATCCAGGCGATGAAAATGACAAACACTATTCCACCAATGCTGGACTGAAATCTTAGTGAGTGTTTTCCATTTAAGTGTTATGTGTTGGAAAGCTAAGGCTAGCATAAGGTCAAAAAGACCATGCATATGTGAGGGGAGATCTAAGGACTGAAACAGGCTACCTGCAAAGAGGAGCAGAGGAGAGTATGGAATAGTGGTATTAAATATGCGAGAAATATAGGTCCACACTTTCCCCCAGAAGGCAGAGACAGACGGGCACAGAAAAAGAAGATGAATTAGATCAGCATTAGATGATCCACAGGACCAGCAGTTAGTATCAGTAGAGTGAGAGAAGCTAGCAAGAGAGACAGGGGTAAGGTAAAGTCTATGATAAAGAAAGAACATAGATTGAGTAAGAGAAGCAGAGCGAGAGATTTTTAGGGAGCGAGACCAAAGTTTATCCCAAAAATTAGTGGTCCAATCGCATGTAAGATCCGACTCCCATGCGAGTTCCACCTTTGTTTTAGGACGGTCAGGTGAAGGGGAAAGAAAGAATTTATAGATAAGAGAAGCTTTGGGGAAAGAAAGAAGAATTGTACGTAGAGGGTTCTGAAACCAAAGGAGAGGAGGTGGAGGGAAGCGAATAAAAGGAGTCAAGAATAATTGCCATAAGAGTAGAAAACCTCTGAAAAAAGGAGCGAGGACAGTGAAAAATGAGTTGATATTGAGGAAATGAACATGGTTCTAGACCATCAAATAGATCCTTGACCCAGACTATCCCCCTAAATCTCCAGGATCTCCAAAAATGGCTCTATTATTAATCCTAATCCGAGAGTTATGCCATATTGGAGACTCTAAAACGGATTCTCCTGAAGGGAATTTTGTATGAAATAAAGGCTTCAGAGTAGAGCAAGTATGTTTAAATAAAGGGAGAGAGGTAAGAGGGGTCTTAACAGAAAAAGTCAAAATGTCACTGAATGAGAAGGGGGAAACCAACACACGTTCAATAGCACACCATAAAGGGGTATAGGAAGACTGCTCCTCTAGGAGCCATTTTGCAGCCTGGCGTAGGCAAAAAGCTTTGTGATACAAACGAAAATCAGGAAAATTAACACCTCCATTAGGCTTTGTCTTACGGAGAGCAGATAAGGAGATCCTGGGTTTCTTGCCTTTCCAAAGAAACCTAGAAAGAAGGGAATCAATTTTCTTAAAGTAACAGGCAGGTATGTGGACTGGAAGCATAGAAAGGGTATAAATCAAGATAGGTGTTATCATCATCTTAATGGAACTAAGCGTCCCCACCAAGAAAGAAAGAGAGGATTCCAAGAAGAAAGTAATTTGTCAATCCGAGCGCAGAACCGCAGTGATATTTAACTTAACAGAGAGGAGATGGAATTGGAGAACACCAAGCCTAGATATTTAATTTTAACGGGGGACCAAGTAAACCCCGTGGAGGAAAAAGAATGTGGAAGACAAAATTTTGTAAGAGGTAAAATTTCTGTTTTATCGGAATTAATTTTATAACCAGAAACAAGAGAAAAGGCATTGAATTAATGTAATAAGGGAAGGATAGAGATCTGTGGATTGGAAATAAAAAAAAGAATATCGTCAGCATAAGCGGAAATTTTTAAGTTATGATCGCCATAGGGAAAACCAGAAATCAAATCATTATTGCGAATAGAGGACAAAAAGGGTTCAAGAGCCAAAATGAAAAGAAGAGGAGAGAGGACAGCCCTGACGAACACCACGACGAAGAGGGAAATAAGAAGAGATACATCCATTAACTAAGACTGAGGCTCTAGGAGCAGAATATAATAAAGAGATAACCGAGATCAACATAGGGCCGAATCCATGCCACTTCAAGGAGGCTAGTAAAAAAGACCAGTCAACCCTATCAAATGCTTTTTCAGCATCAACAGAGACGGCAGCCAAAGAAGAGGAAAGAGAGGGAATTTTATTGAGAACATTTAGAAATAAACGAGAATTATCTGAAGTCAATCTGCCTTTCACAAAGCCACATTGTTCCCTTCCCACCAAATGAGGTATAAGGGGGTCCAAGCGCAGGGCAAGTGATTTGGCAAATAATTTATAATCTACATTAAGTAAGGAAATTGGACGGTAGTTTTTACAAGATTTTGGATTGCGTCCCTCCTTATGAATGAGACAAATTGTGGCTTCTTGAAAAGTTCCCTATGCCCCATCAGCAAGAAGAAAGGATTGATAGAGATGTAAAAGTCTAGGAAGTAATAGATTAGAAAAATGTAGATAGAATTCGACCGAAAAACCGTCAGGTCCAGGGGACTTACCCTTCTTTAAAGAAGATAGGGCACGGGAAATTTCTGAAGAGATATGTCTGTCTCCAAAGTTGAAAAATTAAGATGTTCATTAGACGGGGTCGGAATCGCATCTAGGTAAGACTGAATAAGGGAAGATGAAGGGGGGAGAGTCAGGTGTATACAGATCCTTATAAAAAAGCATGAATTCATTAAGAATATCCTCATTTTTGTAAACTGGAGAACCATCTGAGGAGTAAACCACATCTATCATAGTACGTTCTTTGCGGGACTTGAGGTAATTTGCTAAGAGTTTCCCCATCTTATTTCGACCTCCATAATATCTAGCACTACTTTTTAGTAGTATAGAAGACGCATTATCAGATGTTGATTTATTAAAAGCCATCTTGTCACGAATAAGGTCAGGTAAAACTGAATCTGTCGATGAAGTGTAAAATTGATGTTCTAGCGATTTAATATTCGCAAGGGCCAATTTACGTTGTAGAAGAAAACGTTTCGTCTTCTTAGAGACAAAATCTATAATGAATCCTGAGCTGTAGCTTTAAATGAGTCCCATAGCATATGTGGTGAGACATCAGGAGTACTATTTAAGTCAAAGAATTCCTCAGCAAAAGTCGTAAAAGAGGAAGAGAAATTAGGGTCAAGGAGAAGAGAGTTATTAAAGCGCCAGCGGGAAGAGATAGGATGAGAGGGCAGCAAATCAAGATCCATAGTAATTGGGGCGTGATCCGAAATAACAATAGGTTCAATAAAGGATGATAGTAAGTTTTGAGCGAGAGAATTAGATAGAAAAAGATAGTCAATACGAGAAAGGGAGTTGTGAGGAGGAGAAAAAAAAGAGAAATCAAGAGAATCAGGATGTGTGAGCCTCCAAGCATCCACAAGGTGGACTTTAGCAATAGTGTCAAGAAAATGTTTGCGTGTCTTATGAGGAACAAAACGTGTTTGCGATTGGCGGTCAAGAAAAGGGTCAACAACCTGGTTACAGTCTCCTCCTAGTATAAACAAATCATCTCTAAATTGAATGCATTTCTGTGTAATTAAGGGCCAGAAGGAACAATCCGGATGCGTAGGACCATATACATTAAAAATAGTTAGGGAAATATTATTAATTAACAACTTCGCCAGCAACCATCTGCCTTCAGTGTTATTTTCTTGCGCAACAATTTTGCATTTCAATCTCTTATGGCATAAAATAATCACACCATTCTTCTTATTTGAAGTTGGGGAAACCAAAACTGCACCCACCCAGCCTTTTTTCAATTTTAACGCCTCAGATTCTGAAAGATGAGTTTCTTGTAAAAGAACCAAATCTGGATTGTATGAGGACAGGTGGGAAAGTAATCTCTGTCTCTTAATTGGGCTATTAACACCTTTCACATTCCATGAAATAACTTTGAATGTAAAACTTTGCAAATTACATAGCAAACTGTATATGCAACATCAATGATAAAAAATAAAAGAGAAAAGGGTAGGAAGAGAAAAGAAAATAAGGAAATAGTGTGGAAAAACCATTTAAGGAGAGGGAAGGGAAAAAAGTCTAGGGAGAAAAAGGGTGAAAAAAGAAGGAGAGAAGGAAAGAGAAGGGAAAGAGAGAATAGGAACAAGCAGAGACAGTACATGTCAAAAAGACGACTGTTAATACGTACCTTACGGGGAACAAAGGAGAGGGGGGGAGGCAGCGACGGACAACAAAACAGCACACCCAACAAAGGGGGCAACGGACCACGCCAGGACATTAGTTAAAGAACAAGAGCAGGAGCAGAAGCGTGAAAAGGGGCGAGGTAATCACAACAAACCTGTAAAAGAAAAAACGAGAATTATGCAAACAAATATTGATTAAAACATCAATTCCTATGTGATCATATTAACAGAAAGCACAGCAATCAAGGACTAGAGGTAGAAGGAGCAGTCTCCATGGAAGCAGTAGAGTGATCCTGTATAAACCTTCTGAGATCAGCTGGATTTTCAAAGGTGGAAGTCTTATTAAGAAAAGTAACTTTAAAGATGCAGGGATGAAACAAACCATATCTGGCCCCCAAAGAGCGGAGAGGTGGACGAAGGTCCAGGAACTCTTTGCGTCGTCTGGCAGTTGTCGAAGAAACATCTTGAGAAACAAAAACTTTGGTGCCATGCCAAAAGAGATTCTTTTTGGCTTTAGCAGCATTCAGTACCAGGAGAAGATCAGTGAACTGCAGGAATAAAATGATCACTCCGCGAGGATTGGTTGGCGCAGATGAGGAAGAAAGACGAGGACCCAGTCTGTGCGCCCGTTGTAGATTCAATTTGACAGTAGGAGGGAGACCAAGAAACTGCGGTAAAAAAGACGTGAAAAATGTGACCGGGTCATCCCCTTCAAGGCCCTCGGGAAGGCCATAAATGCGTAGATTATTGCGGCGATTTCTGTTTTCCAAGTCCTCAGACGCTCTCCTCAGCTGCAAGACCTCCTTCTCTAAAAGAGAAATTCTGGAAGATGAGTCCTGAACAACGCTGAGCTGTTGTTCTACCATAGTTACGCGGGATTCCATGGAAGCCCATTGGTTATCCATTGCTTGCAGGCGGCCATTAGTTTCCTCAATAAATGGATGAAGAGCGCGAATCTCTTCCAGGACCATGTCCAAGGAGACCGGCGAAGCAGACTTGGGTGGAGAAGGAGGGTCTTGCTTGATCCTCTTGCCGGTAGACGAAGGTGTTGGTACCTTAGAGGCCATCTTTGCGCAGGAAACGTCGTGGTTATCACTGAGTAGTGGAGTCCGAGAAAGGCAGGAAAATCTGTTTGAGAGAGTTATGTTGGATTCAACAGAAGTGTGGGTATTCAGCTTTGACCCCTGGGTATGATGTGGCATACGATGGGTCCTACCCATGAAATGGCGTAAAGCGGACACAATGAGGTCTTAACATCAGAGAAGGAGAAAGTAGCAAGGGAATGGACCAAGTGCAAGCTGTTAGATAGCACCAATAATCCCTAGCAAGCCTCACTAGCCTCCTTTGCAAGAAGATACCTCAGGCTCCCACTACCAAAGCGACTGTAAATGAGAGGGAAGAAGGCATTTGCCTCCTACTTAGAATCAGCAATATTGATTAAAGTCATAGTCCTGCGAAGTGACAACCAAAGGCACACCAACGGAAGTTAAAAATGCCAGTTTGGGGGGATATTGAGAAAAATCTGACAGAAAACGAGCAGGAAGAAAAAACAAAATGACGGCCGCAAGAAGGCAAAGTGTTCATCTTTAAAAATCCTTACTTCCTTGCAGGCATGGATTCCAAAAGAAACATCCTTGCAAAGCGCTGGCGTTCCGATTTATAAAAATGGCATAATTGTGTGAAATGCTGTGCCGGAGCCGCTCCGAGGCAGAGAAGCAGTCCGACGAGGTGCAGAGCCACGACGCTAGGCGGCCATCTTGGAACGCGTCGCGCGCGCTCTCCGAACAGCTATCATTCTGATATGATGGAAGCTGCTTTGGCACACTTTCTTTAATAGACATGCTAGTGAATGTCCTTGTAAATTAGTATACTTCGTTACTATGCACGGATCGAATCCTTGCAAAATCCCTATTTTCTGTTTCAGACTTTTGCATGGAAAGCTACGTAGGAAACTTCTCAGTATATCAATAGATTCCTGTTGATCATTGCGAACACAGCTACAGTCCCATTTATATACGGTGGTCTGCCTATGCCTTCCCTCTACCTCTTCATCTATCACTTCTTCAACATTTCAAGCTACTATCACCTCTTTTGGAATAGGACTACCATCCTTCATCTCATACCATCATCCAGATTCTTCACCTGCATGCACTAATGCGTTTTCTTGGAAGTAGCTTTCTTTAATAGAGAAAGGCTCTGTACTAGAAGTATGTCTCCATTCACCGCTGAAAACTTGGCAGAAGTTACTTCTATTGACAAGTCTTTTCTTTTGGCTTCTTCTCCCATACACGTCATTATTTTATCCAGTGTCTTCATTCTGTTTAGAATCAAAATAAATAGCTTCGTCTTGAGAGCAATCAACTATACCCTCAACACATTCCTTTTGTCTGACTGCTTCTCTTCTTCTTTTATACTTCTTCATAGTTCTTCTTAGATTCTGGATTACTCTACTCCGGACCATTCAAACTCCAATTTCCTTAAACCACCTCTATCTCTTGTTTAAACTCTCTCCTTTTTTGTTTTATTTTTAACTCTTCATGTCATGTACTTTTTCTCCTTTCTTAATTGATCTCAAACTTTGTTTTTTATTTATTTGATTTAGCTGTTTTTCCAGTTGTCCACAAACTATTTTAAGAAATGTCTTTGTTCTCTTACCAGTAGTTCTTTTCTTTTTCACTACTTTCTCCACATTTTTCCCCTTTTGTTTCTCAGTTGTGAGGAGATAGTATCATTGCTTCTGTTTTTTTCTTCTCTGAATTTTTAATGGCGCTTTAACTGTCTGTACATAACTGCAAACTGAGGCCTGAAAAGAAAAAAATAAATAGATTAACCTTTTAATTACATAATATCACATTACATATTTTAAGTTTTTAATTACGAACAAAAAAACAGTTCTCTTATTATAATAAAGCTGACATTACTCTATTAATATTCATGTTTATATCTTTGTGTCAGTGTATGCATTACTCTTACTCGGTATACTACCTTATCCATTACTGTGTTGCTGTGTTGACCTATGTTTAAAGGACTACTTCTCTGTAGGAGAGACTAAGGTGTGCCAGTTCTTGGCTAGATATGTGAGTGAGTGTACGAGTCTGGTTGTAGAAGTGCAATCAGATGTTTAAGTAAGTGTGCCAGCATATGACTGTCTATTTTAGTAACTCTATGGCTCTCTAATTGTGTATATGAGTTTCTAAATGAATACCTCAGTGCCTCTGTTAGAGAATACAGGGGTAGGTAGATGTGTCTGCAACTACTTTTGATACTGCTGCACACATAAGTAGTTTCTGAGTATGTGTGACCGTATAAGTCCCTTTGTCACTGTCTGACTATGTGAATTTGAAGCTCTAAGCTTTGAAAACATGAATGTCAGTTGCATTGTGGGCGGTGTACTCTATGTAGTACTTGGCATAGGTGTATGCAAGTGCAAAAGTAACTTACTGAAACTCAAAGGACATTTCTCTTCTTTTAAGCAAAAAGCACCATGCTTTATAGAATACCTACAACTCATCTTAGAGGTGAGTTATGTATGCTAAAACATGGTTTTAGCACTTGAGGAAGGGCATGCTAAATTGAGTGAGCAGTGAGACTGCACAGACCGACTCTGCACTGGTAGGCCTGACCCATATTTAAAGGACTATTTGTCTGAATAGATGACTATGTTGTGTCAGTACTTGGCTACATATCAGCGCGAGTGTGGGAGGCTACCTGTAGCAGTGTCATGAGATGTTTAAGTAAGTGTGCCAGTATATGACTGTTTGTTTTACTAAGTGTAAGGCTCTTTAAATGTTTATATGAGTGCCTGAACGAATACCTCTGTGCCTCTGTTAGGGAATAGAGGGGTAGGTAAGTGTGATTGTAACTGCTTCTGATAGTGCTGCATACGCAAGTAGTTTCTGAGTATGTGAGTGAATGCATAAGTCACTCTGTTGCTGTCTGACTGAGTAAGTGAGAGTCTCTATCCTTTTCTGAACATGTATGTCAGTTGCATTATGGGTGGTGTGCTCTGTGTGGTACTAAGCATAGGGTTCTGCAAGTGAATGAGTTACTTACTGAAATTCAAAAAGACATCTTTAATCTGTTGAACACAAAACACTGTGCTTTATGGTATACCTAAAGCTTATCTCAGAGGTCAGTTATGTATATTAAAACATGAATTTACGACTTGATGAAGGGCTTTTACATGCAAAGTGAAGCTGGCAGTGAGAGTGCACAGACAGACTCTGCATTAGTGGGCCTGACCCAGGTTTTAAAGACTATTTGTCTGAATGGATGACAAGGTTGTGACACTACTTGCCTACATATCTGAGTGAATATAGGAGTCCACCTGTAGCAGCGCCATCAGACGATTAAGTAAGTGTGCGGTATATGACTGTCTGTTTTAGCACCACTATGACTCTCTAAATGTGTATGTAAGTGGATGAACGAATACCTCAGTGCCTGTGTTAGGAATTAGAGGGATATGGAGGTGTGTCTCCAAGTGCCTTTAATACTGTTACATAAATAAGTAGTTTCAGAATATATGAGTGATTGTGTAAGTCCCTCTGTCACTCTGCTACTGGGTGAGAGAGGTTTTTTGCTTTGGAAACATGCATGTCATTTGCATTATGGGCGATATACTCTATGAAGAGTTTGGCATAGCAGCCTGCAAGTGCATGAGTAACTTACTAAAATTCAAAAGGACATCTCTCAATCTTTTAAGCACAAAGCACTGTACTTTATGGCATACCTACACTGTATCTCAGACGTCAGTTATGTGTACTAAAACATAGATTTAAGACTTGACAAATAACTTTTACATGTCAAGTGAAGCTGGCATTGACTATGCGCAGGCAGGGTCTGCACTAGTAGGCCTGACCCATGTTTAAAGGACTCTTTGTCTGGATGGATGATGAGGTTGTGTCACTACTTGCCTACATATCTCAGCGAGTGTAGGAGGCGAGCTACAGCAGTGCCATGAGATGATTGAGTGAATGTACCGGTATATGGCTGTCTGTTTTAGTACCACTATGGCTCTCTAAATGTGTATGTAAGTGGCTGAACGAATACCTCAGTGCCTCTGTTGGGATTAGAGAGGTATGTCTGCAACTGCCTTTTATACTGCTCCATACATAAGTATTTTTTGAGTATGGAAGCGAATGTATAACTCCCTCTGTGACTGGGTGAGAAAGAGGCTTGATGCTTTGGAAACATGTTTGTCAGTTGAATTATGAGTGGTATACTGTATGCAGTGCTTGGAATAATGGTCTGCAATTGCATGAGTAACTTACTAAAACTCAAGACTACGTGTCTCAATCTTTTAAGCACTCAGCACTGTGCTTTATGGCATACCTACAGCGTAGCTCAGAGGTGAGTTATGTGTACTAAAATATAGATTTAAGACTTGACAAATGGCTTTTACATGCCAAGTGAAGCTGGCAGTGAGAGTGCACAGACAATGTCTGCACCAGTAGACCTGACCCATGTTTAAACACTGCATATTTAACTATGCCTAGCACTCATTCACTACACATATGACTCAGTAATTGTTGCAAGGTGGAATATTAGGTGGTATGGCAGGGAGGCTGGGAGGCCCTACCATGCAATATTCTCACAATACACAGAAATTATCCTTGGATTCAATAACAATAATTCTTAGCTCTGTCCTGTTAGAGTGGCAAAGAGCAGTCAGGCATTACTGGAAGAACATGTGTTAAGCATTTTACAGTACCATTATGGTGTATAAGTAATTGAAAAAACTCAAAAGAAATCTGACAAGAATTTATAAAATAGAGCTTATGTTTATATAAATATAGACACCAAAACGAACTTTGTATCATACATACAACCGGAGTTGTGAATTTTGAATTGTTCAAAACTAAATAAGAGTAAATCTTTATAGCTGGTCCCATTGAAATGAACGGGGGAAAACACAGGTGACACACAGTCATTTGTAGGGTGACTTTAAATGAACTCTCTTGTGGATAATGTCATGCAGACCAATTTCCAACAGGTGTTACTTTGCTACCTTGCTCAGGGAGTCCTGGTGCAGAGGTGACCTGACTGTCCTTGGTACTGAACGGGATCCACAGGAGCTGTCAAACTTGCAGCACTTGACAAAACCACACTTGAAGATGGAGTTCCACTCTACCCATGGGGAGTAGAGGCCTTTGTGATCCACAGCTGGATTTCTTCTACACTGCAAGGTGGCTCCAGGAGCAGAGGTAGCTGGCAGCCGTCAATCACTGGGGCAGGTCCCACCAAAGATGCTTTACCACACACTCGACAACCACAAATTCAGGATGCAGGAACACAGCAGCGGGGTCATTGCTGATGTCGGTTGTTGTCATTGTGCGTTACACTTGGGTTGGAGATGTCACTCAAAGGGTCGATCACCCGGCTGGCGATCACCAAGCCTTGGCTACAGCAAATGTAATCCACAGGTACTTTGGCGGCTGGAGGTCGATAGTAGTGGAGTAGTGGCTTGAAACTTGGTGAAAGCTTAGCTACTACTCTGGGGCTTGCAGGACACCACTTCTCTTTGGGCTCACTCTCGACAGGCCAAGCAGCTCGCAGTTCTTGTCACACAGCACATCTATTTTTCTGCAGCTTGCAGGGGACTGGTCCCACCAATCCAAGAGGTTCTGCTTCGGTTTCTGGCATCCACTGGAGTCCCTCTTGCTGGGAGCAACAAGCTTTTGCCACGGACACACATCGAACACATGGTTCCAATATGTGGTCTCTTCAGGGCACTTAAGTGTCCACTCTTTGCACTGCGGCAGAGTCCAAAGTCCAGTTGTCTGTGATGGCATCTTCTTTGTGCCTCTTCTTGGATTAAAATTCAGAACTGAGTATCTGGTGTCAGGGGAGCCCCTTGAATCCTAGTTAAGGGGGTGTTAAGGGCATGAGGGACAGTGGCCGATAGACAACGGTTCCCTGCGGCCAAATTTGCCCCTAAGGTGACAACATCCTATGGGTGTTCATCATTTTTCTACCCAGAGTCCTCTAAATTAGGGCCTTCCAACTCTTCCTTGGCTGAACAGACCTCCTAGCCCACCCTAAAGGTGTGGCTAGTCTTTTGGAGGTGTACGCCTCCTGAATCACTTATTTTCCCACCTATTGGGCTGGATAGGGCAGGAAAGGCTTTATCCTCGAGTGGGGAACAAGAAATTGCACATCAAGTGTGGTGATAGCTTTTGAGCCTCACCGCCTTAATGACTGTAAACACTAGACATCCTGAGAGGGAGGAGGTGTGACCTCCTTCTTGCCCAGGACTTTGTCTCCATCCTGGGGAAATGCTAGCACATCCCATCAGGAGGGCAGTCTCTTGCCTTCACAGCAAACAGCTCGGGGAAACCCGCCAAGGCACTGGGCCACTGTATCCTAGGGGCGCACCCAATCAGGGTGGCACCTCTGTGCATGCCAGCTCACCCGACATGGCAATCATGTTAGGGTGAAAAAGCACGGAGTTTGACAGCAAACACGACACAAGTCGGTCGTTCCATAATGGAGCTGACTTTCTTTAATGTTTTTGGTAGCCAGTTCATGTTACTCTATGGACCGCTGGTCACTTACAGTAAAATCTTGGTTACAGGGTTACTGTAGGGATGTATATTTAAAAACATATATATCCACACATTTAATGCAATGCACTCTACCTCCTGGGCTTAGGAGGGCAACTTTAAGAGTGACTTATTTACAATAAGGCGGTGGTGTGGCTCTGCAGCACATGGTCTGTTCCTCTCAAGCAGACAGGCAGCTCGTGCAGGGCTGCAATTGAAGACCTGCAGGCACACTTTTAATTGGGTCACACAGGGTGGCACAACCAGTGCTGCAGCCCTGATGAGCCCTTTACCCCCCTTTACCTGGGTGCCACTGGTACCATATACTAGGGCCTTATAAGGGGGCAAAGTACTTTGCCAATTGAGTGTACCAATTCACATCACTTTTAGGGGAAAGAGCACAGGCACTGGGGCCTGGTTGGCAGGTCCTAGTGCACTATCTGAGTCAAAAACCAGCATCTGTCAGTCTAAAATGGGGCAAAAAGTAGGGTGGGCATCTGAAAGAAGCCCAGTGTCCAACATTGTTAGTTTAAAGTGCATGTCTTACCATCTAAGCACATAAAACCTGCTCTACAATATACCAACACCTACCCTAAAGGTAATCTAATAGATAGCTGTCAGGTTTCCCAGGTTCAAGAGTTAGACACACCTACAGTATATGGTTTTTCTTTTCAATTCTGAAACTTGTAGTCCTCTTTTAAAATTGAATAAATAGGACTGCAAGTCCCAGAGTTGAAAGAAAAACATTCTTTGTGAGCAGCACATCATATATTGATATGTACAACTTTGCAGATCTCCTAATACATTAAGTATAAGTTTAACCCTTAGCAAGCAATTTGTTTTCTAGCAATCAGAGCATGCAGTAAAGCAGCACATGTACAATATATAGTTCCAGGGCAACACATTGTGAACAAATTTCTCACACACTTAGACTGCACCTCACACAAACAGTTACATACTCAAAGTGCCTTAATGACTTATTAATAAATATGGTAGAACACTCATGCTACCACTCATAGATCATCTGATAAAGTTTCGATACATTTTTACATATTTCATACTTACTTTTATCCACCTCACATACAAATATACCTTTTTAATGAATTTTGTTTAATCAAAATTCAATTTAATTCACATACCTGAAAATTAAGTTTGTTGGTGAAATAGTTTTTTGCTCTTATTAGATAGATTTAATACTCTCAGGAAATGTGAAAACTAAGCATAAAAATGGCGCACTACTGTCATACAAAGCAACCATTAATGGCAACCTTTTCAATTTTGCATTCTCTGATACTACAGAAGTCAGCAAATAAAACATATCTTTCATATTTTGGTTTCGCAACCTCACTACTGAATGGTTAGTATATGTTAATGCTTTCATGCCCTTTTATAAAGAAGGTCAATGTGGTAGGGTAATTGTGCATATTCGTGACTAATTTGCGAATGTCGTGACGAATTCATTAAAAATTATGGGACATTCACAAATCCACTCAGATAACATATGTTAGAAATATTATCACTCAGTAGTACAGAAAGAGTAGTAATTTAACTTAGTGGCCTAGTATATATCTTTAAGTCTCAGAAATGTTTTCAAAACTCTTACACTCAGTGGATGATGTCATCAGGGATGTCATCACTAACGTCACTGACCATGTCATGAGAGATGTAATATGTGAGGTCATAAGCAGTGATTGCTGGGGTGTAAATTATAGTTAGCTCAGGTAACTATAACTGCGGAATGTGAAATGTGAGCCTAACTATGATGTCCCTGTAACCTTTGGTGTTTTCAGTGAATTACTAAAGTTTTTTAAAATTCTATTTCCTAACTATAACGACCCTGTAACATTGAGTCTTTCAGTGAATTTTTAAGGTTTTTTAAATTTTATTTCCTAGCTGTAACCTGTAACCTTTGAGAGTGAGTGTGTGAGTGAGAAGTCTCAGTGGGGGTGTGAGAGAGTACATGAGTGTCTGGATGATTGTGTGAGTGGGTGTGTGAGTGTCTCTATGGGTTTGGGAGTGGCTACATAAGTGTCTCACTGGGTGTGTGAGTAGGTGTGTGAGTGTCTGAGAGGGTTTTTGAGTCAGTGCATGAGTGTCTGAGTGGATCTGTGAGTAGGAGCATAAGTCTCTCAGTGGATCTGTGAGTGGTTGCATGAGTATCTGAAAGGGTTTGTGATGGAGTGCGTGAGTCTCTGAGTGGGTTTGTGAGTAGGTGTATGAGTCTCAGTATGGATCTGTGAGTGGGTGCATGAATCTTTGAGTACGTCTGGGAGTGGGTGCATATGGTTCTGAGTGGGTCTGTGAGTGGGTGCATGAGTAGATACATGAGTGTATCAGTGGGTCTCTGATTGTGTGCATGAGTCTCTGAGTGGAACTGTGAGTGGGTGTATCAGTCCCTGATTGGGCAAATGAGTCTCTTAGTGGGTCTGTGAGTGGATGCATGAATCTTTGAGTAGGTCTGGGAGTGGGTGCATACGTTTCTTAGTGGGTCTGGGAGTGGGTGCAGGAGTAGATACATGAGTGTATTTGTGGGTGTCTGAGTGGGTGCATGAGTCTCTGAGTGGATCTGTGAGTGGGTGCGTGAGTCTGTCTCTGAGTGGCTAAATGAGTCTCTGAGTGGGACTGTGAGTGGGTGTATCAGTCTCTGAGTGGGTCTGCAAGTGGTTTCATGAGTCTCGGAGTGGATCTGTGAGTTGGTGCATGAGTGTCTGAATAGGTCTATTAGTGGGTGTGTGAGTCTCTGAGTGGGTCTGTGAGTGGGTACATGGGTCCATGAGTGGGACTGTGAGTGGGTGTATCAGTCCCTGAGCGGGTCTTTGATTGGGAAAATGAGACTCTTAGTGGGTCTGTGAGTGGATGCATGAGTCTTTGAGTAGGTCTGGGAGTGGGTGCATATCTTTCTGAGTGGGTCTGTGAGTGGGAGCATGAGTGGACACATGAGTATCTTAGTGGGTGCATGAGTCTCTGAGTGGATCTGTGAGTGGGTGCATGAGTCTGTCTCTGAGTGGGTCTGTGAATGGCTACATGAGTCTCTGAGTGGATCTGTGAGTGGGTGCATGAATCTGTCTCTTGAGTGGGTCTGTGAGTGGTTTCATGAGTCTCAGAGTGGGTCTGTGAGTGGTTGCACGAGTCTCTGAGTGGATCTGTGAGTGGGTGTGTGGGTCTGTCTCTGAGTGGGTCTGTGAGTGGCTACATTAGTCTCTGAGTAGAACTGTGAGTAGATGTATCAGTCTCCGAGTGGGTCTGTGAGTAGTTTAATGAGTCTCAGAGTAGGTCAGTGAGTAGATGTATGAGTCTGAGTGGGTCTGTGAGCTGGTGCATGAGTTTCTGAGGGCCTGAAAGTGGGTGTGAGAGTTTCTGAGCAGCTCTGTGAGTGGGTGCATGCGTCTCTGAGTGGGTCAGTGAGTGGGTGCATAAGTCTCTCAGTGGGTCCATGAGTAGCTACATGAGTCTCCTAGTGGGACTGTGAGTGGGGGTATCAGTCTCAGAGTGGGTCTATAAGTGGGTGCATGAGTCTCTGAGTGGGTCAGCGAGTGGGTACATGAGTGTCTGAGTGGTTCTTTGAGTTGGCGCATGACTCTGGGTCTGTGAATGTGTGTCTCTGAGTGGGTGTGAAAGTGGGCACATGAGAGTCTGAGTGGCTCTGTGAGTGGGTGAATGAGTCTCTCAGTGGGTCTGTGAGTGGATACATGAGTCTTTGAGTGGGTCTGTGAGTGGGTGCATGAGTCTCTGAGTAGGTCTGTAATGGGTGCATGAGTGGGTACATGAGTGTCTTAGTGGGTCTGCAGAGTGGGTGCATGAGTCTGTGAGTGGGTCTGTGAGTGGCTACATGAGTCTCTGAGTGGGACTGTGAGTGGATGTATCAGTCTCTGAGTGGGTCTCTTAGTGGGTGCATGAGTCTGAGTGGGTCTGTGAGTGGGTGTGAGAGTTTCTGAGTGGCTCTGCGAGTGGGTGCATGAGTCAATAGTGGGTCAGTCAGTGAGTGGGTGTGCGAGTCTCAGTGGTTCTGTGAGTGTCTGAGGAGTTCTATAAGTAAGTGCATGAGTGGGTCTGTGAGTGGGTGCATGAGTGTCTGAGTGGGTCTGTGAGGGGCTACATGAGTGTCTGAGTGGGTCTGTGAATGAGTGCATGAGTTTCTGAGTGGGTCTGTGAGTCAGTGCATGAGTCTCTGAGCGGGTCTGTGAGTGGGTATGTGAGTTTCTGTGTGGGTCTGTGAGTGGGTGTATGAGTGTCTGAGTGGGTCTGTGAGTGAGTATATGAGTGTTTGATTGGGTTTGTGAGTGAGTGCATGTGTTTCTGAGTAGGTCTGTGAGTGAGTGCGTGAGTCTGAGTGGGTCTGAAAGTGGGTGTGAGAGTTTCTGAGCAGCTCTGTGAGTGGGTGCATGTGTCTCTGAGTGGGTCAGTGAGTGGGTGCATAAGTCTCTCAGTGGGTCCATGAGTGGCTACATGAGTCTCCTAGTGGGACTGTGAGTGGGGGTATCAGTCTCAGAGTGAGTCTATAAGTGGGTGCATGAGTCTCTGAGTGGGTCAGCGAGTGGGTACATGAGTGTCTGAGTGGTTCTTTGAGTTGGCGCATGACTCTGGGTCTGTGAATGTGTGTCTCTGAGTGGGTGTGAAAGTGGGCACATGAGAGTCTGAGTGGCTCTGTGAGTGGGTGAATGAGTCTCTCAGTGGGTCTGTGAGTGGATACATGAGTCTTTGAGTGGGTCTGTGAGTGGGTGCATGAGTCTCTGAGTAGGTCTGTAATGGGTGCATGAGTGGGTACATGAGTGTCTTAGTGGGTCTGCAGAGTGGGTGCATGAGTCTGTGAGTGGGTCTGTGAGTGGCTACATGAGTCTCTGAGTGGGACTGTGAGTGGATGTATCAGTCTCTGAGTGGGTCTCTTAGTGGGTGCATGAGTCTGAGTGGGTCTGTGAGTGGGTGTGAGAGTTTCTGAGTGGCTCTGCGAGTGGGTGCATGAGTCAATAGTGGGTCAGTCAGTGAGTGGGTGTGCGAGTCTCAGTGGTTCTGTGAGTGTCTGAGGAGTTCTATAAGTAAGTGCATGAGTGGGTCTGTGAGTGGGTGCATGAGTGTCTGAGTGGGTCTGTGAGGGGCTACATGAGTGTCTGAGTGGGTCTGTGAATGAGTGCATGAGTTTCTGAGTGGGTCTGTGAGTCAGTGCATGAGTCTCTGAGCGGGTCTGTGAGTGGGTATGTGAGTTTCTGTGTGGGTCTGTGAGTGGGTGTATGAGTGTCTGAGTGGGTCTGTGAGTGAGTATATGAGTGTTTGATTGGGTTTGTGAGTGAGTGCATGTGTTTCTGAGTAGGTCTGTGAGTGAGTGCGTGAGTCTGAGTGGGTCTGAAAGTGGGTGTGAGAGTTTCTGAGCAGCTCTGTGAGTGGGTGCATAAGTCTCTCAGTGGGTCCATGAGTGGCTACATGAGTCTCCTAGTGGGACTGTGAGTGGGGGTATCAGTCTCAGAGTGAGTCTATAAGTGGGTGCATGAGTCTCTGAGTGGGTCAGCGAGTGGGTACATGAGTGTCTGAGTGGTTCTTTGAGTTGGCGCATGACTCTGGGTCTGTGAATGTGTGTGTGTGTCTCTGAGTGGGTGTGAAAGTGGGCACATGAGAGTCTGAGTGGCTCTGTGAGTGGGTGAATGAGTCTCTCAGTGGGTCTGTGAGTGGATACATGAGTCTTTGAGTGGGTCTGTGAGTGGGTGCATGAGTTTCTGAGTAGGTCTGTAATGGGTGCATGAGTGGGTACATGAGTGTCTTAGTGGGTCTGCAGAGTGGGTGCATGAGTCTGTGAGTGGGTTTTGTGAGTATGTGCATGAGTGTCTGAGTGGGTCTCTGAGTGGGTGCATGAGTCTGTGAGTGGGTCTGTGAGTGGCTACATGAGTCTCTGAGTGGGACTGTGAGTGGATGTATCAGTCTCTGAGTGGGTCTCTTAGTGGGTGCATGAGTCTGAGTGGGTCTGTGAGTGGGTGTGAGAGTTTCTGAGTGGCTCTGCGAGTGGGTGCATGAGTCAATAGTGGGTCAGTCAGTGAGTGGGTGTGCGAGTCTCAGTGGTTCTGTGAGTGTCTGAGGAGTTCTATAAGTAAGTGCATGAGTGGGTCTGTGAGTGGGTGCATGAGTTTCTGAGTGGGTCTGTGAGTCAGTGCATGAGTTTCTGAGCGGGTCTGTGAGTGGGTATGTGAGTTTCTGTGTGGGTCTGTGAGTGGGTGTATGAGTGTGAGTGGGTCTGTGAGTGAGTATATGAGTGTTTGATTGGGTTTGTGAGTGAGTGCATGTGTTTCTGAGTAGGTCTGTGAGTGAGTGCGTGAGTCTGAGTGGGTCTGAGTGGGTGCATGAGTCTCTGAGTGGGTCTGTGAGTGGGTGCATGTGTCCCTGAGTGGGACTGTGAGTGGGTACGTGAGTGTCTGATTGGGTCTGTGACTGGGTCCATGAGTCTCAGAGTGGGTCTGTGAGTGAGTGCATACGTTTCTGAGTGGGTCTGTGAGTGTGTGCATGAGTCTCTGAGTAGGTCTGTGAGTTGGTGGGATGCAGGAGTCTCTGAATGGGTCTGTGAGTGGCTGTGTGTGTGTCCAAGTGGGTCTGTGAGTGGATGCATGAGTGTCTGAGTGGGTCTGTGAGTGGGTGTGTAAGTATCTGAGTGTTCTCTGCTTAGCCCTCTTCTGCTCTGTTTTAAATTTTCTGCTTGTTTTTCTGCCCTCTGTTCTGCCCTTCCTGCTCATTTTTCTGCCCTCTGTTTTGCCCTCTACTGCTCTTTTTTGCCTTTCCTGCTCATTTTTCTACCCTCTATTTTGCCTTTTTTGTTCATTTTTCTGCCCTTTACATTTGTCTTTTTGGCTTATTTTTCAGCCCTCCGTTTTTTCTTTCTGTTTGTTTTTCTGCCCTTTGTTTTTCCTGTTCTTGTTTTTTTCTCCCTCTAAAAAGGGGGTAAGGGGCCACCATAATTTCAATGGGAGAGGGGTGGCTGTGCAGCGTCCCTCCCCTGGCCGATTTTGGCCCCAGGAACCTCATCCCCTGGGACCCACCATAGTTCAATGAGGGATGGGCCGAGATGCCCCTCTTCCCGGGCTGATTTTGGCTCTGGTGACCTCATCTCCTGAAGCACGGTCACATTTGAATGTGGGAGGGAAGCCACGCGGCCTGGCTCCCAGGCAGAATTTGGGCCGGGGACTCTATCCATGGGGGCTTGGCCTTAACTGAATGGGGAGGAGGCCGCGCGGCCCCCCTCAGTGGGCTGATTTCTGACTAAGGGACCTTATTCCTCTGGGCATGGCAATTATTCAATGGGAAGGGGATCCACACAGCCCCCCTCTCCGTGCAGACCCACCCCCCTGGCCCCAGACATGTTTCTCTGGATGCCCTGGAGTCTACCAAGGGCACTCAGTATGGTATTGGACCATGGGGCAGCCTCAAGCCCCCCGGGGTGCCAGCCGGCACCCCATCTCCTGCAGGAGCCAGCATTGCTATTGCACCCAGGGAGCTGCTGGAAATGCATCTCCCTATGTGCAAGAGCAATGGTTTCATCTCTTTTTCCTGCCCATGTCTGCAGGCAGGGAAAGAGATGAAACCTCCACTTCCAGCAGGCGGGAGCACTTCATAAGCTCCCGCCCACAGGAACAGGAGTGCTTGCTTTTGCTTGGCTGGAGCTGTCAGCTCCCGCCAAGCAAAAACAAACAGCTATGTCCCAAGGGGTGGGCACCCTGGCACATAGGAAGAGCTTGCCCTGGGGGGTGGTGGTCCCCAGGCCAATTAAGCCTCCACTAGAGGGGCCATTCATCCCCCCACCTTCACTTTCATGGGCTGGCCCTGGGGAGGTGGAAGTCTCCAGGCCATATATGCACATGGCCCCCCCTTTCACTTTTTAAAGTTATTTGCCCCAGGAAGGTGGTGGTCGCCAGAGCCCAGGAGGCTGAAGGCCCCCGTTACTTTCAATTTAGGCCCAGGGAGGTGGTGGTCCCCGGGGCATACAAATGCCCTAGGAGGGGGGCCCTGTGTTTATGTTTTTTAAATGTGCGTATATGCCCCTGGGATCTGGCCTAACCGAAGCTTTAGTATTAACAAGATCAAGCTTGTTTTTTTTTTCATTTTTGCTGTGAATTTGCGAATGTTGCAATTTTGAAGCAGAAAATGTTTTTAAAAAAGTGCTTTTTTGCCCTGGCTGGGTCCCACTGGGACCCCAAGACCAAGGTTTGTGGGTCAGGGTATTCTTACCCTGCCCCCTTTTCTTTTTTTATGCTTTTTTGTGGGATTCAGATGAAGCCCACAAATGCGTCCCAAAATGCCTGCCAACTAAGCCTGGGCGGAGTTCGCGGAGTTCTAACAGAACCCCGCAAAGTGCAAAAAAAACTCCACCACGCTAAGCGGAGCTCCACAAGCGGTGGAGTGATTTCAAAAAATGCTGTTCACTGTAACTTTCAGCACCGGGTGTTTGTCCGCGCTGTGAGATTATCTTGAATGGCACCATGCACAGTGCAAGCGGGCTCTGCTTCCTTTCTGCCGCTCGAGTAGATTTTCTACTTGAGCGCTGCTTTCCCAATGGGAACGGACGGTTTCCCAACGCAAGCGGTTGCGAGCATACACGGCCACTCACATTGAGAAATCTGACCGCCCACATTGAGAAATCTTGCTGGGAGGTTGATTTCCCTCACTCGCGCTCGCCAACTTGACTTTGACAAGCACAAATGAGGAAAAATCTCACCGGGAGGTGGATTTTCCTCGCTCGCCAACTCCGTAACGCAAAATGCAAAAAACTATGCAAACTCCACGAGCAGAGCAAAGTTCACCACCCAGGCTTACTGCCAGGACTTCCTGGTTACTGGGCAGGATGTCACGTGGTGTTGCACTATCACTTTAAAAATGTGGGTCACTCCTCATGGTGGCATGTGATCAAGGCCTCCTGAAGGCCGAAACGCGTCATGGCGGTGTGCTGGGTGTAACAATAGAAATAAATTACCTTGCACGAAGAATTTTGGGTCTGGTTCGTCTTTCCATGACTGTTGGAGCATTGGGCGAATTTCCTGTATGTGTATATATATATATATATATATATATATTATCTACTGGCGATCGCCAGTAGATAGCTATAGTTAGGACCTATCATCCATAGGAAATTCGTAACATTCTTTTCCCAATAACCTTGGCGCCGGATGACGAATCATCGCAAAATTTTCAAAATAAGTGGGGCGCTCCGGTCAGCTGCTGTCTTGAAAGTTTCGGGGTGATTCGCCAAGCAGGGGCCGAGAAAAAAGGGGGGTCCCAAAACGTGTTTTCTCCATGTTAATTCCCATAGGAAATTTTAGCCATGGCTACAGCCCGAACTGCTGAACGGAATTACACCAAATTTGGCAAAAAGGTAGTGCTTGGGTCAGAAAGAGCCCTTTTTTAAATGGTGAAAATCCGTTCAGTAGTTGCGGAGAAAATCAAAAAATAGAGGTCAAAAAATCAATTTCCCATAGGAAACTTTAGACACGGTTACAACTAAAACTGCTGAACGGAATTACACCAAATTTGGCAAAAAGGTAGTGCTTGGTTCAGAAAGCGCCCTTTTTTTTAAATGGTGTAAATCTGTTCAGCAGTTGCTGAGAAAATAAAAAAATAAAAGTTTCGATATCTATGGCCTCGGTGGATCCGCGCACCCTCCCGACCACGAGCTGCATGCTAATTGGCTGTCAACACTCCAAACCAGGAAGTGTTGGCAGCCATCTTGTGACTCGGTAGAACCGAGTCACAAGAAAAGAGTAAAACAAACGCGAAAAAAAAGGAAAGGGGGCAGGGTAGAAACACCCTGACCCCCTAGGCCTGCTTAGGGGGTCCCACAAGGACCCCCAGGGCCCAAAAAACCATTTAAAAAAAAAAGAAATCTGCAAAATGGGCGCCAGATCCGCGGATCCGGCCGCAAAACAAAAAAAAACTGAAGCGTGGGCTCCCGCGCTTCGTAAATAATTAGCCCCCGGGTGGGCCAAGTCCCGGGGGCAGTGAAAAAAAAGTGTGGGGGGGCCCCAATCCCCCCCACACTGTCCCGTGGACCGCCACCTCCCCGGGGCTTGATTAATTAGTTGTGGGGGGGCACGCAGCCCCCCCGCAACCCCAGGGACCGCCACCCCCCGGGGCTTGTTTTTTTAAAGTTTGGGGGGCCTCTAAGCCCCCCCCAAGCCCCAGGGACTGCCACCCTGGGGCTTACATTAGTTATAATAGCGGGGGGCACACTGCCCCCCCGCAGCCCCGGGGACCGCCACCACCCGGGGCTTCATTTAAACAAAAAAAAATACCTGTGTGGGGGGGCTCGAGCCCCCCCACACGCCCTGGGGACCGCCACCTCCCCGGGACACTTAAAATGTAAATTTGGGGGTCCGTTACGGACCCCCGAGCCCCGAGGACCACCACCTCCCTGGGGCTGTGCAACAGGTGGGAGGGGGGCTGCGCAGCCCCCCTCCTGGAGCCCTTGATGGCCCTGGGGACCACCACCCCCCAGGGCCGGCTCCTGCAGTGTCCCGGGGTGCCCACCCCCGGAACACTGCTGTTTGCAATGACAGGGCGGGAGCCTCAGGGCTCCCGCCCTGTCATTGCAAACTGCTTTGCTTCATTGAAGCGAGAGCAGGGAAACCTGCTCTCGCTTCAATGAAGCAAAGCAATGCCGGCTCCCGCACGATGCGGGGAGCCTGCGGGACCGTGGGGGGATTGGGGACCCCCCCACGGTCCCCAACGAGAGGCCAGGCCCCAGGAGATGGGGTCCCCGGGGCCATTAGTGGCCCAGGAGGGGGGCCACGCGGCCCCCCTCCACCATTAAAGAAAAAAAAAAAAAACACGGAAAGGCCGGCCCCGGGGGATGGGGTCCCCGGGGCCATAAATGGCCTGAGGAGGGGGGCCACGCAGCCCCCCTCCAATAATATATATATTTTTTTAAAACTGGCCATGCCCCGGGGGATGGGGTCCCCGGGGCCGAATATGGCCTTGGGAGGGGGGCCACGCGGACCCCTTCCAATTTAAAAAAAAAAAAAATAGGAAAGGAAGGGGGCCACACAGCCCCCCTTCTTAACATTTTTTTTTTTAAAAAGACCGGCATCGCGCCGGAGGCCCCGCCCCCTCCCTGCAGCACTCTGCAAAAGCGCCCCCTGGCCCTTTCAGTGAAATGAGCTTCAAGAATGCTGTTTTCTACACATCTCCATTCTGCCCCACAAATTGGCCCAAATATGTCTCCTGGTCCAATCCTACAGGGCCTTGACTTGTACATCTTATCAAGGAGTGCTTGGGCATTTTCCTAAGAGAAACTAGGCTTCAGCATCTCACTGTTTTCCTGAAAGGTGCTTGCGCATCTCTGTGACTGAAACTTGTTCCTCTCATTGAGAGCAATCTAGCCATTCAACTAAGAATCAGCTGTGCATCTCACTAGAAAACTAGTGCATCTCATAGATGTTGTGGCATTCTCTAAGTGGAGCTTGTGCTTTTCACTTATCTGTCACACCATCAAATATTGACATGCTCCCCATCCACACCTTGTACTGTCTCTATTACCACACGTAAAAACAATGGTATTCCCATTCCACTCTCCTCATTTTCTGTCCATACTATGATTTGACTTCAACCACCACAATTCCCATTCCCTCCCCTCGGCGGACACCCCGTGGTTCTCCACTCAAGAAAATGAGCAACCGCTGGCTCAAGCTCAACCCCAGGTACTGCTTGTTACCTCACTCTTCACTCGCAGACATCACACCATTGCTTTTAAATCTGACTTACACCATCTTAGTCAAAAACACTAGTTCCCTCCACATGTCCTATCTCTGTGTTTTCATGTCTCTTTTTCCTCCCTTCCCTGCTTCCATTTCTCCCACTCCATATTTTTTTTTTTTTTACAGTTTTATATAGCGCGAACTTGACCCGAAGCGCTTTACATAGCACCAGTTGCGTTACATGAGGACACATTCATTTTATTAGGCACGGGTAGATTAAGTGATTTGCCCAGAATCACAGGATGTTCAGCGTCATTGCCGAGACTCGAACCCGGTTCCCCAGATTCGAGGTCGACCGCCCTAGCCGTTAGGCCAACTCCTCTCCCCTTTTCTCAATGTCCTATTAACGCGTCACTCTTACTCTACAGTGTTATCAAAGAGCGTTCCTTTCTGTGTTACAAACAAGGCATCTCACAATATATGAAGCAGTGCCCCTCAGCGGCCCCACTGAAAATGTTATAAAACAACAACCCCAAGTGTGGCATTACTGCACAGTCCTATATTCAAGCTTACCCTACGTGTGTTCCATTGACTGTGGTATCCACGAGTGGTATTGCACTTCTGATCGGGTGGGCTCTTACCCAGTTACACCGTCTCACAATGTCCCAGCATGGCAGCATTTGTAGAACTTACATACAGCAGAACCAAACGTCATGTTCGAATGGCTAACAGTAATATCATGTCCCACCATCAAACAATGTTATCAATATTCAGGTTTTGCCAAGACTCATAATTCTTTAAATCCTGTTTCAGTGTGCTTCGAGAAACCAGCATTGATAGACATCTAAGCGGAGTTGGTACTCTCCAACACTGCTGTCTGCAAATTAATTTTTTGCTTTATGGTGCTGGCCCAGTTGTTTTCATTCACACTATGTTCAATCAGTGTTGAATTTCAAGGTCTGGAGTGAAAGACCAAAATCTCAGAGTTCTTTGCCCATTCACCATTAGGTCCAAACCACCTGTTCCCAGTGTGTTCTCGTGCTTAAGCTAAGTTCTTATTGACCATTTAAATCCTGAAAGCATCACAAGGACACTAGTTCTGCCTTTCCCAAAATGTTGGTGTATTTGTTTTTCAGAAACATTAAAGTAAGAATGTATAAAGGAAATATATTTTTTTCTTTAAGCGAGATTTTTTTAATTTAAAATATTTTTTAACTTATCTTAAGCTGCAGAACAATAATTTTAAAATAATTAAATGTATTTCCATTTATTAAAGATTTATTTCAAAATTAAGTTATTTTTGCTATATTTTCATATGTTGTTCTACATTTAAAATAAACATACAACATGAAAATACATGAATATTTAATATACAAATATTTTATCTATTTTCCAGCTAATTTTATTTTATTTTTCACTATACATTACCATGCAAAGATCTCCACCACAACTTAGAAATTTAAAAAAAAATCAAAAACTCTGAAATATTGAAAATATTTTTGTATCAAATATTAATGTAAATTCGGTTTTGTATTTATTTGAAATGTAGAACAAACTAAACAGTTACCACACTATTAATAAATCTTTAATGCAAATAAAAATGAATGGCTGTTCAAGCACAGTTAACAATGCTGCACTGTAATTTGTTATGATTTTCTTACTGGGCAAGCAGGAATTGCCACAGTCTGTCTGGGTTTACACCACCAAGTGAATGTCACACGTTCAAGTGCACAAAAATGAGTGTCATTGGTGCCCATAGGAAAGCACTAACAAAAAGTAACCACTCATTACTGGAAGTTATGCAAAAAAGCATCCTGTTAAATGATTGTCAGTCAGGCTCCGAACCATTTAGAGGCAGAGACTCAATGTTAACAAACATCCACAATGGTCTTATAACTGACTTTGACAGCCTTGAAAAGGACCATCCAGTGGCCTTTATCATCCTAAACCTCTTTGCTACCTACCTGCTCTTAGTGGAACACTTGGTTCAGCTTAATTTTCTGCAGGAGTGTTAGGCACAACATTAGAGTGATGTGGTCCTTACCCTCAAACTGAAGCTGAGGTTAGGGCTGTCTCAATCAAATCCAGTTGGAACAAATTTCTGTTTATTTATGCCACAAGTAAAATTTCCATTTGTGCACCTTGCTCACTTCATCAATTATGCTCCAACTCAAATCTAGCAGTAGTCCAAGAATATTTGGCTGGAGAGGCGCTCTAGGACCCAATGGCACATATCTAAATATCTAAAGCACGTATTGCCCTTGATGAAGGAAAGTTTACTTTGATTGAATTGGAAACCACAACCCCAACATTAAAAGCGCAAACAATATGTAAAAGATGTATTTGGGGAAGCCGCTCCTGGAAATCATGCTGTTGTCTGGGCAGGAACTTATAGCCCCAGACTACCCGGCCCTGCGTGAGCTCGCCAGTGCGCCCGGAGGTGCTTAAAGCATCTTCGCAGCTCCCGCAGCACGGGAAGCCGCTCCTGGAAATCACACTGTTGTCTGGGCAGGGACATCAAGCCCCAGACTCCCCGGCCCTGCGTGAGCTCGTCAGTGTGCCCGGAGGCACTTAAAGCATCTTCGCGGCTCCCGCAGCGCAGGACGCGCGCGGGCAATGCCCGGGCCAAGGGCAGGCCCGTCCTTGCCTGTCACTGACCGGAGAAGGCCGGGCTGGGCCCCTCCTCTGACATCTGTGACACAACGTATTGAAGGTACAATTTACTCTTTTACCCCTGTCTGCCCTCCAGGAGCGTTATAGCAGCGGGTGGGAGTCCTAGCAGTACCCGTCTGCAACTGAGCGGGGTTAGGACTTGATTTGCGCTCTCGTGGGAGTTTGCTCTTCTTGCTTTTGGGCTTGTTCGGTGGATGCAGACATTCCCAGTTAAGTAGTGGTTTATCTGGGGAGGCCGTGGTTAACTGGTCAACGTACAGGTCATTAATCATTGTGGACCATTGTTGAAAGGATTACCCTCTTTTGTGATCTTTTTGATATTTGGATATTTTGAGGGTATCTGTGAATTAGGGCACAATGAGGAAGAGGAAAGTAGCCCATGTAAGCCCCCCAGTGGGAAAGAAGGGTACAACTCACATTGACTCATTCCTGGCGAGAGCTGTTGGGGCTATTTTGGAAGAAATTGTTAGGGCGGAGAGGAGGCTCTCCATGGACTCGGTTACCCCCCGTGCGGTGAGCTTACAGAAGTGACTACTCAAAAATCATCGGTTGGAGTCCGTGCGGGGATTGCCACAGAGACTTCTACTACCAAACCCAGCAGCATCAACAACACTTCTACCGGACACAATAGCTCAAACGAGGCTTTTTCTGCTACTGTTCAGGGAGGGGATTTGGGGGACCTCCAGCACCCAAAAAGCCACGGAAACTGAACAAAAAGAAAGAACCTATTAAGAAAGGGGAAGGATCTGTGAATATTGATCCAAGGGTTCTAGACGAGCTCTAGGCTCCTATGAAGCAAACAATTACTGAAGTAATGACTGATTTATTTACTACATTTTGTAATGATCTTACTAAAATTATGATGGAGTCCAGAGACACATTAGGTAGAGTTGAAAACACTTTGGTATCTATTAGTCCAATTCCTCCCACTGTTACCATGCAGCACGGGATAAGGCAAATGGGAACCCTTCCTCTAGACATCCAGAGTGCCAACCTGCCCTTACCCTCTAGTAGTAGGACAGCAGGAGGGTCGAGTAGTGAGAACATGAGAACGTGGCCACGGTCCCATAGCAGTCGTACACTTAGTTTGACCTCGACTTCAACCCATCATCAAACCTCGTCACAGCACAGGGAAGGAGTAATAGACAGTTTATTCACTGCTAACACCCGGGGTTTTCCTGTAATCGATCTTCCCCCAGCGTGTTGTCCCTATACTGTGGTTATGGTAGGGGTGCCGGGTTAGGGCGTTCAGAGGGACGAATCTTCTGTTCAATTGATCACCAAAGTGACACACTGGTTGAGTAAATATGCAACATTTAAAACGGTTGATCATAGACATATTCTGATGGCCAGGTTGGTAGCGTGGTTAGAACGGTCGAAGAAGACATTTGAGGGTAATTGTGTGATTGTTACACTCAGATTCCCCGTTTTAGCGCACACAATCTTACATCAGACATCCCAGCCCCACTATTATGACTCTGGCATTAAAGCATTACCTCTGGGCTATTTTATAGGCCTTTTAACAATACCTGGAATTTAGCTGCTAAATTTGTGGATGAAAGATGGCTGCAGTTCATTAGATCTTATAATAATATTTGTCTCCAGGAGACATGAGATACTGAAAATAACCTTTTTCTTGAGGGTTATAACACCTTTTTCTGTCCCGCAGTGGGCTCAAGTATGGGAAGAGCAAGGGGTGGCTTAACTATTTTTTATAGATTTGAGGCTCTGTGGAGCTGTGAAGTATTTGAACTGGGATTCTAAAATTGCACGAGGGCTGACCTTAGCGGTTGGTAAATTACCTCATTTTACCTTAATTAATTTCTATAACGCAAAACGAACGACCCATTGCCCCTCAAGTCTGGCAGAGCTAAACAGTCATCTGGAGTTGTTACAGGGTGAAGGGTTCTCGCAGGGTGATTTGATTTTAGTGGGTGATTTTAACTGTCATCTATGTACAGATCTGGCATCAGATACATGTGAGGGGGCCACATGTGCGATCAGGGACAGATTGCACATGGAGCACTCCCTAGAAGGACAGGAACTGAACACTCTGCTAGATACTTATGGACTAATTTACACTCTAGATTTGGGGGGGGCTGTGCCCTGATTTCCTCTCACGGCCTACTTACAAAGGCAGGGGCTCAGCTACAATTATTGATTATGTTTTTATTTCCTTTTCCTTGAAGAGATTTATACCCTCTTTAAAAATCCAGCACAGCCCGTTTAGTGATCACAATCCCCTGATTTTGGTGCTCGAAGTGCCGGGAAATTTGACTGTGCACAGTAAGGTGACTGTGGGTTCACTTGTCGCAACCAATCAAGGGAGGCGTTTGAGGTGGCCACAGCTGGATACTACTCTTTTTAACAGAGCGTATTTAGTTTGAGGCAACAGGAGATCTTAAAGTGTTTAGACTTATTAGTCGAGGAGAAGAAATTATATATGCATTTATATCAATCGCACAATCAGTCACCGGTTTATTGACAGTACCTGTAACTACTGTTTGTGCGGATTCACCGAAATGGTTTGATAGTGATTGCTCCCGGGCCTTGCGGCAACTTAAGAAGGCCGTGAAACAGATCCCACGTGACATTGCCTGGGTGGCAACTTGTCAAAGAAATTACCAGGGGGCTATTAAGAAGCGGAAGCGCTTGCAACAGAAACAAGCATGGGAGAAGCTGACAGAAGCATGTGAAAAGAAGGATTGTACCCTTTTCTGGAAGATTATTAACAGTCCCTGTTACACAGACCCAGAGAAGCCAGGATTAGCTCATAATATTACCCAAGACCAGTGGATGACCCATTTTGAGGGTGTGTATAATTATGGTCATAGTGAGGAATCCACTATGGACGTCAGTTCTCCCTCTGGCACCAGAGATATCTCTTTTAGTCTTGATGAGGTAAGATTGGGCATTGAGGGTTTGTCTCGGAATAAGGCCCCTGGTCCTGACGGGATTCCCCCAGACCTTTTTCGTGACAACATAGAGGTCTCGGGCCCCAGTTCTAACCAGGGTGCTAAATACTGCAGTGAGGACAATAATGCCCCCGCCGTGGTCTACGGCCAACATTGTCCCGGTTTTCAAGAAAGGGGATAGGGACAATCCTCACTGCTACCGCCCTATATCCCTCATTGATGCCACAGCTAAAGTCCTTGGCCGAGTATTATTAAATAGACTCTTAGACTGGGCAGACACTAACCAAAATATTTCAGAGGTACAATATGGATTCCGCATAGGTATGGCAACTACGGAACAATGCCTAAACCTCTATCTGTTGATAGCGAAATACACAATAGCTAAGCTTGGTGCTCTTTTTTTGGGTTTTATGGACCTCACCGTGGCTTTTGATCGAGTGAACCGCCGTAAACTTTGGTCCCTGCTTGGTGACCTCGGGGTTGACCCAGCGATTATAAATGTTTTAATGACCTTACACTTAAATACTACTGCTACAGTCAGATACACCCATGACGGGAACGTGACTGATCCTTTTAAATGTTCTAGAGGGATGAGACAGGGATGTATATTGGCCCCATTTTTAATTACGTTATATATTAACGAACTGGAAGCATCTTTGACCACTTTACAGGCTGATACCCCCAGAATAGGTAGAAGATCTGTCCCAGTCCTGTTGTACGCAGATGACGCTGTATTGTTAGCTCGAACCCCCAAAGGTTTGCAGGCTTTACTGGATGGATTTGTGGCCTTTATGAGTGGGACGGACCTTTCGCCAAACCTGTCAAAATCTTATGGTATGGAATTTGGTAAGCACACCACTAGAAAGAACATCTATAAGGTAGATAGCCATAGACTGGCGAAGGTCCCGGCCTTCTCCTATCTAGGTATTCTATTTGATGAAAGGCTTAATTTTAAACTTTTACAGGAGGGGAAAACACTTGATATGAGAAAGTCAATGGGAGCAATCGCACATTATGCACACAGACTAGGCACATGGTCACCGGGGGTAATACTATAATTGTATAATTCCTTCTGTCTTTCTAAGGCGCTGTATGGAAGTGAGGTATGGGGTTATTTAGCGGCTAATAATCTCCAAACCACAGAAAACAAATATCTCAGAAGAATCTTGAAAGTGCCCCAGGGTATCGCCGCGTACACAGTACATGAAGAATTAGGAATGAAGTATATCCTGGATTCGGTGGCAGTTAAACCCCTGCTATGTTGGGTGAAGATTTGGGCCAGCAAGGAGGTGGGTCTTAACCAATTAGTGATTAAGGATTGTCTCTCACTTGATCATGGATTAAAAATCCCATGGATAAGGTATCTGAAGGACACCTTTACGGCTTTAGGCAGAGCAGATATATTTATACAACATGACACAGTTAAAGCACAGGACAAGCACATAGTGAAAAAATTATTTTTTACACACGCTATATCTTTTAGAGAGGAAATGGAGCTTAGAAAACCCAGGGTAAGGGGACACGTCCTAGTGAAATCAGTGTTGGGAATGGAGCCTTATTTATTGATTTTAACAAATGCCTATGATAGATTTTTAATTACACGTTTTAGATTGAACTTGTTGCATCATTTACTGGCATCACCTCCTAGCTTTGTTGCGCATGTAAAAGACAGAAGTCCCTGTGGCTGCGACAATAGGTCTCCGATACCCTACATTTTGTTTTTTATGTAAATATTTTACGTATCCTAGGTGACTGTTTCTTAAATCACTCTTAAAAGAAATGAGTTTTAGGCTCCCTGTGTAGCTTTACTGTATCTACAGCTTCTGCCTAATGCCCATACGTTATTTTGTGTTGTCAACTTTTTAAGAGCTGCACTTAAGTCTAGACAGTCTAGAGGGGACTAAAAAGGCAGGTGATTGGCGATTTTTGCACACCTTATGTGACAAGTTGGCTCCAATGAATTGGTCCAGGTTTTTAATCATGGGTTCTCTTCTGTGTCAACAATTAGATCGATGGGTGTATCTGAACTGTATCTGGATTCTCACTTGATGGCGGAAGTGATTAATGTTTACATTGTTAATTTATGAATTTTGCACATTAGTATTATGCTGCTAATAATTGATCCTGTTGTCGATATCTTTTAGCCTTTTATAATGTTGCCTCTTTTATGGCTGTAACTTATGCCGAAATAAAGATTATTATTATTATTATTATTAAAAGATGTATTTGATATTACAAGTCCTTCATTCCCCAGTTCAATTATCTGGTCAAAAAGTAGGACAACCATTTGTCCGTGCTGAGAAGAACTCACCTCTTAATACATGCAAACAACTATATGGAAGTGATAGGAGTCCAATGCTGTTTAAACTTGTATATGTAGGCCCAGATTAAATAAGATTTTGCGTAGGGTTTGTGTCACATTTTTGGCTCAGTCCTTACGCAAAATCTATTTTGGGATTTACAATGCCACACAAATCCTGATTTCCGTGGCTTGGCATGCTTTTGTGAAAACCAAAAAAGTTACGCAAAGCTGTGTGTAGCGCTGTCTTGCATTAGGTAGGCATTACATGGGTGGTGCCTGTGCACTCACTCATGTATTTGGGCGTGAACTTGTATTTACTTGTAAACATGGGGTTGAGCCAAAATAGTTTGATTACTTGAGACTGGCGTAACGAGCAGAAATATGTTTAATCCTCCAAATTATTTGCTCTTTGCTTGTGTGCTGCATTCTGCTGCACATATGCAAAGCAGAAACAGCCAGAAAGGATAGTTTTTGTGAAGAAAGGTATCCCTTCCTGTGTGAAGACTATCCTGGCCACAACATAGGCACCCTTGGAACATGATGCAAGGGTGCTGAATTGGTGCCAGGCAGCCACAAGTTTTACAGCACTAAAAGAGCTATAACTGTGCTGTATCTTTAAAAATATGATACAGTTCTGCTCTTTCTCTTTCACGAAACGCAGCAAAGCAACTTCACTTGCTGCGTGGTGTGAAATTGTATTAAATATGTCCTTAATTGTTAGATCGAAAGAGAGAAGAAATTGAAGAATCCCAGAGTGACAACATGTTAGCACCTCAAAGAACCTCAACATCCCACCAGTGCTTTGATGTCCCTTCACTAGCAAAGAGTCTCACAACACCTCGAACTCTGGTGACCAATATCTTTTCGCAAGAAACCAAAGATGCAAGACTACTGCACAACTTTGACAAGGTGAGCCCAAATAAAGATACTGCTGAGAAACAACCCTCAAATCACTAGGCTCCTGCATACAAATCAAACCGGAACCAACATTAAAATGACAATTAGTATCAAGATTCATAGGTTTTGATCGAAAGAGAATTCTAATCTGAAGACAATTCATTCCACTCCCCAGAATAGTTCTGCCTGTGCATTATGGAACATGAGTAGTTGTACTAAACTCTTGAGGGGGGGGAGAGAGAGAGCTGAAGTTTTGCAAACTTGACAACCTCACAACTCTAGGACTTAAAAGGAATCATGATAGCATTTTCAAAGATGAATTCCAAATGTACACTGATGGTGTGAAAAACAAGCAAGATTTAACTGTGATGCAAAAACATGGGAATTATCTTTGCAAACAATGTATTGGTGGTAGTGCTAATGGGTTTTGTAAAGGTAGGCTGCAGGGAACCTAAGCCACAGAAAAATTAAGCCTGTGACATCAGCTGAAGGATTGCGGGTCAAAGGGAACCTGGAATTCAGGGAGTAAATGAGAACAAACACAGCAACAAATACCAAAGCTTAAGACCACAGGTACATGAGAGTTCAAGCAATCGTTCAGCACAAAACATCAAATCATAAACTGAGAAGAGAAACAAAACAAAGTTGAGGGACGCATTAAAGTTGAACAAACTGTAGCAGTAGTGAAAGAGCCAATACAACATTGAAAGTTGCCAAACACCTTTTTAAGGGAAGTGCACTATTTATAAAGGCCTAATACCACTTATGGTCTGGAAGTCCCTCCGATTACCCTTCCCAGTGGTGATCCAGCTGCCATAGACTGATGTTCTGTAGCCGTACCAACTTCCTCATGCAAATTTTAAGGAAAACATTTGAAGAAAACAAATTGCAGTTGTAGGAGAGTAGGATCTGCTTCACATGGGTACCCCCACTTTTTGCTGATGCTTCACGGTTTTTTGACTTTAGTCTGGCTGGGGCCCTGCTAATCAGAACCCCAGCCTAGCTGCTTCCTCTCTAAAATGGTTTCCATGTACCTTAGGTACATCTCTGATTGGATTCTGGAGTGCCCTTATAAGTCCCTAGTATATGGTATACTATGTACCCAGGACATAGGTACCCCAGAGGCCTACCAGGGGCTGAAGCATGTATTATGCCACCCCTGGGAGGCCCTCCAAAATGACACCACAGGCCTGCTACTGCAGCCTGGGTAAGGTGGTGCATGCACCCCTTACTGTGGTATAGGCTACCTATATCACTACCATTGCACACACATATAAACCTATAAGTCACTCCTCTGGCAGGCCTTAACAATCCTGAAGGCAGAGTGCTTGATTTTTATGTGAGAGGGTGCCCCTGCATGAGCAGAGGCCCTCTGTAGCATTCGGAGCTACCCCTCTGATGCTGTTTGTGGTGCAGCCTGACCATATACTCTTAAGTGCATTATAACCTCGCGTTAAATGCTAACTTTGGGATGGTTGCACGGAAAGATGTCATGTTTGGTGTCAAACATCTTGGAATACTACCCCCCCCCCCCGCCAGTTCTGGCGGCGGGGGTAGCATTCCACCCTTCTAGAGGGAGAGACATGTACACACCGGGCTACCCGGTATTAACTTTACAGAGCCCTGGTATCACAAAATGGATGCCGCTGCCACAGACATGGGTCTGGCCTTCTGCTGCTGACCGAAACTCCGGCAGGGGAGGCCTGGACAATAGGTTTCCTGTCTTAGGGAGGTGTAACCACCTCCCCAGACAGGATAGTGTGTATTGGGGCTGGGCGGGAGCACTCTCTGGTGCTTTGAAGTCCTGCACTGGGGGCACATTTGGTGTCCCTGTGCATAGTCCAGTTCAAACCGGTTGCAGGGGCTACCTGCCCCTGCTCTGGAGCAAAACTGGACAAAGGGAATGGGTGTAACCACCCCTCTTCCCTGACCCTCCCATAGGTGGGTCCCCAGAGTATGTCCAACCCCCTACCTTAGTACAAGTATGGGACCCCAGTCCTTAGGACTTTAGATTACCCTGGGGGAAACTCTGAAGCTGAATCCTGGACGTTCGACGCTCTATTTGAAGATTAGAGGACTGAAGAATCTCCCTTGGGGTCAAGGAGTGACTCCCCTGCTTGGCAGGCACCTAAGAAGTCTTTGCAACACCAGAGGTAGATTTCCAGACTTCCCCAAGGCTACCCTGAGACCCCAGTGAAGCTGAGGCACGTAGCTGTCGTGGGTAACGTGGAACCATGACCCCTGGACACCAAGAACTTTTGTAAGTGCATCCTCTTCCTGGTCTTCCACGAAGTTGTGCTTTGGGCTCCAAATAGCCCCCGCCTCTAGCACCGACTGCACCGAAGATCACTGGCCTCCACTCCACGAGTGTCCTGTGAGCCAGCTCCAAGTGCGTCCACTCGAGGCTCCTTTGCGGTCGCTAGTCTGTTGGCTAGTGGGCCCTCCCGAAGGCAACTCTTCTTCTGCTTGGGCTTTCCTGGTTGCTTCAGAAGTGCCCTGACTTACAGTTGCTGGGTGAGTCCCCCAGATCTTGCTGGTCTGCATCAACGTCCTTTCTTTGTTTCCACGTGACTTGCCGTTGCCAAGGCTTGTTGGGTCCAATCCGGTCGCCGACACCGCAGCAATCGACAGACATCGTGGGGCAGCTCGAATCCAGCTCCTGGTTGTCGTCAATTCCTCCTGGACCTCGTGGCTGAAGAGTCAAGACGACCGTCAACCTACCTGAAGCACCCGACATCGGTGGGCATCTGCTCATCGCCTTCCTGGTCACTGGCTAGTGACCCAGACTCTGTCCCCTCTGCTTTCAGGTCCTTCAGATCTTTGACCCACTCTTGGATCCACCCAGACACTTTCGACTTGGTCGCCAGCAGCCTGCTGCAGCAGATCGCCATTGAAAACGACGACGAAACCCGACACCAAAAGACACCTATGCACCCGGCTTCCCTGGGTGAGGTAACTCGAGTACTCCGGTGCTCCCGTGGGTATTGACTCTAGAACGGCCTAGTTCTAAAGGGGTTTGCTCCAAGTCCTCTTCTAAGTGTCCTTTCCTTTTAAAAACCTAACCGCGACTTTCCCCATAGAAGTTAACGGTGATTCGCGGCTGTGTTCCCACACTGCACGCGTCCCCGTGGGTCCCCTGTGTCACTACCTTGGGTGGTTCCTTGGGGTCCAAGCACTTCTACAGGCTCTAGGCCTTGTGTCTAGCTCAGTCGTGGTTCTTATACCACTTTATTGGTATATGGTTTGGTACGCCCCTAGGGCTCAAACGTGTATTTGTGCTATTACTGTTGATATTTGACTTGTAAACTATGTACTTGAACTCTAGCCTCATAAAGAGACTAGAGGGGTGTGTTTAAGACTAAATACATATATTTTATATATATACCTGGTGTGGTCCTCTTTCATTTGGTCACTCAAGAGATTATAGACTGGTAAAACAAGCTGCTTTACATTCCTTCAAGACTTAGCCTGAAGGCTGCTCTCCATAGCTACCACTAGGATAGCTTTCAATAAAGGTTGTCTTTAACCTATCTCCAATAAGGGGTTGTTTGGACTGGTGCAAGGTGCCCACTATAATTAGTGGACAGCATATACCAGGCCAACTTCTCACATTGGTGTGCAGCGTGTGGGATTCCAGCTTGCTATTGTTTTACCAGATAATCTCAATTGAATTGATCAACTGAAAACCACTAAGGGTACCTTAGGTACATATAAAACAAGCTTAGTATACAGTAAGTTCTACTGAACTTAGAGTTGTGTGTTAAGGGCTAGCACACCCTTTCTACAACTCAAGAGAGTTTAGTAGGCCACACTAGAGTAGGTAGTGCATACACTACACCTCACTAGTAATGTCTTCACTACCAGGAACCAGTGGGCTCCTGCCATCCAAATATGACAACCTCCCATTCTTGGAATTGAGAGAGTTGTGCAAGATTAGGAAGTTGAAGACAGGCAAAAGTGCCAACACCCAACGTCTCCTGGAGATGCTTCTGCTAGATGATCTTAGAAGACCCATAGGATCTGCAAGGGTAGGCAGAGAGGGTGGAGCAGAAGATGAGGGAGGGACCAGGGGTGAAAATACCCAGGACCTGACCTCTGAAACTGGCCAGGAAGATGACAATGATCCTACCCTGGACAATGGAGCTCCTCCTGAGGATGAGGAGGAGGAGGAGGATCAGAATGACCTCCCCTTTGTCCCCCCAGGAAGAGTTGTGAGTGTGCCCAGAAGGTCTAGATCTCCTTCTCAGGAGTCTAACCACTCTGACACCTCAGTAGGGACCTCTGTTTCCTCTCATAGCAGGGAATCCTCCAGTGAGAGGAAAGAGAGACTGCTCAAGTATGGGGAAGCTCAGTTGAGACTCAGAAGAGAGCAGTTGGCAATAGACAGGGAGTCCCTAGAGCTTCAAAGACAAAGAAGAAAGTTGGGACTAGAGTCCCATGGTGGCAGCAACTTCCCTAGTGGTAGGGAAAGGTCTTATGACCATAGAAACCTGAGCAAGATTGTCCCTCCCTACCAAAGTGGGGATGACATCCACAAATGGATTTCTGCATTGGAGAGGGCCTGTAAAGTACAGAGGGTCCCTCAGGAGCAGTGGGCAGCAATCTTGTGGCTCTCCTTTGCAGACAAAGGTAGAGATAAGCTCCTCTCTGTTAGAGAAGAGGATGCTGATAATTATCCAGTCTTAAAAGTGCATTGATCGATGGGTTTGGCCTAACAACTGAACAATACAGGTTAAAGTTCAGAGATACCCAAAAGGCACAGAATCAAGACTGGGTGGACTTTGTTGATTGTTCTGCTAAGGTTCTGGAAGGTTGGTTAGTGGGCAGTAAGGTATGTGACTTCAAAGGATTGTACAATCTTATCACGAGGGAGCAGATTCTTAATAAGTGTCAAAATCAGCTGTTGCATCAGTACCTGGTGGACTCTGATGTGACCTCTCCCCAAGAATTGGGAAAGAAGGCAGACAAATGGGTCAGAACCAGGGTGAGGCAGAAGGTACAGAACCAAGGTGGTGACCCAAAGAAGCAAGATTCTAAGAACTCTGACAAGGGTGGGGAGAAGGGTAAAGACCAGAAGTCTTCACAAGGCCCCCAAAAATCTTCTTCAGGTGGGGATTCACAGTCTAACAAAGGGAAAGGCCAAAAGAAACCATGGTGCAAAGTCTGTAAGCAAAAGACCCACTGGACCAGTGATTGCACCAAGTCCAAAGACTCGACTCCAGCCCCCACCAATGCCCCTAAGGCACCTGCTCCCCCTAGTGCAGTTACAATTGGTGGTGGGACTACACAAGCCAAGGGTTTAGTAGGGTTGACCCTGGGTAGGGAGATGAGCTCTGACCTAGTCAGAGAACTCACTCAGGCTGTCCTAGTCTGTGATGGAGGCATGGATGTGACCTCCTCTGTGAGTCCCAGTAATCTGGGCAAGTACAGGCAACAGCCCTTAATCAATGGAAAAGAGGCTTTGGCATTTAGGGACACAGGTGCTAGTGTCACCATGGTGGCAGAGGATCTTGTGGACGCTGGACAGATCATCCTGGGCGAAATGTACCAGGTGACCAATGCAAGCAATGTCAGGACCAACCATAGTCTGGCAGTTGTGAATTTCTCCTGGGGAGGGGTAACTGGCCTCAAGAAGGTTGTAGTCAGTGCAGACCTCCCTGTCGAATGTCTATTGGGCAATGATCTAGAGACTTCAGCCTGGTCTGAAGTAGAGTTATGGACTCATGCTGAGATGTTGGGCATCCCTGCAGAGGTATTTGCTGTGACCAGGTCACAAGCAAGAATGCATGACACTGAACCAGCTCTGGATCCTGGAACAATGGACCAGATGCTTCCCAAGAGGAGGAGCAGTAGGGTAAAGGCAGTGCCTTCCCCTCTGTCTCAGATCACAGATTCACCCCAGAGGGAGGTGAAGCAGATCCTGAAGAAGGAACTGCCCCAGAGGGACTTGAGCCTGATCAGGTTGAGTTCTTGGGGGCAGGGGGCCCTTCTAGGGAAGATCTGAGTAAGGAGCAACAGTGCTGCCCCTCTCTTGAACCCCTCAGACAGCAGGCTGCTGCTGAGGCTGCTGGGAGTGCTAGTGGGTCCCATAAAGTTAATTGGGATGAGGGACTCCTATATTCTGAGGGTAGAGATCCAGCCCCTGGAGCCACCAGGAGGATGGTAATACCTCAGAAGTTTAGGGGGTTCCTCTTGACCCTAGCACATGACATCCCTTTAGCAGGACACTTGGGCCAAAACAAGACCTGGGACAGGCTTGTTCCACATATTCATTGGCCACATATGTCAGAGGACACAAAGGAGTTTTGTCGCTTCTGTGTCACATGCCAAGCCAGTGGTGGGGCAGGTGGCACAACAAAGGCCCCCCTGACACCACTACCTGTGGTGGGGGTACCCTTTGAAAGGGTAGGGATTGACATTGTTGGTCCCCTTGACCCTCAAACTGCATCTGGGCACAGGTTTATCCTGGTGGTAGTGGATCATGCCACCAGGTACCCAGAAGCAATTCCCCTGAGGACCACCACAGCCCCTGTGGTGGCAAGAGCCCTCATTGGAGTCTTCTCCAGAGTGGGTTTCCCAAAGGAGGTCATTTCTGACAGAGGTGCCAACTTCATGTCAGGATATCTAAAAGCAATGTGGAAGGAGTGTGGTGTAACTTACAAGTTCACCACCCCCTATCACCCACAATGCAATGGTTTAGTTGAACGCTTCAACATAACCTTGAAAGGAATGATTAAAGGTCTCCCAGAGAAGCTTAGGTGGAAATGGGACCTTCTTCTTCCTTGCCTGTTGTTTGCATACAGAGAGGTTCCACAGAAGGGGGTTGGTTACAGCCCATTTGAGCTTCTGTTTGGGCATCCTGTGAGAGGTCCACTGTGTTTGGTAAAAGAGGGCTGGGAGTTACCTCTCAAGCCCCCAAACAAGATGTGATGGACTATGTACTTGGTCTCCGCTCCCAGATGGCAGAGTACATGAAAAAGGCAACCAAAAACCTGGAGGCCAGCCAAGAATTACAAAAAGCTTGGCATGACCAAAAGGCTGTACTGACTGTATACCAGCCAGGACAGAAAGTGTGGGTGTTGGAGCCTGTGGCCCCAGCAGCCCTCCAGGACAAGTGGAGTGGCCCCCATACAATAGTTGAACAGAAGGGAGAAGTCACCTATCTGGTGAATCTTGGAACTCCCAGGAGCCCCCTAAGGGTGCTCCATGTCAACAGATTAAAGCCATATGTTGACAGGGCTGACATGGGCTTGCTCATGGCAACTGATGAGGACCAGGAGGAGGAGAGTGACCCTCTCCCTGACCTGCTCTCTCAGAACCCTGATGATGGGTCAGTAGATGGTGTTGCTTTGGCAAGCAGCCTCACTGACCATCAGCAGCCTCACTGACCATCAGTGCAGACAAGTTCTGCAACAGTATAGACATATGTTTAGCCTGACCCCTAGTCAGACTTCCTGGTGCACCCATGAGGTGGACACTGGAGACAGTCTGCCTGTCAAGAATAAAAACTACAGGCAACCTGACCATGTCAGGGACTGTATCAGGACTGAAGTCCAGAAAATGTTGGAGCTAGGTGTAATTGAGCCTTCAGATAGCCCTTGGGCTAGACCAGTAGTCCTGGTACCCAAGCCTCATACCCAGGGTGGTAAGAAAAAAATGAGGTTTTGTGTAGACTACAGAGGCCTCAATGCAGTCACTAGGACTGATGCCTATCCCATACCAAGGGCAGATGAGCTGATTGATACTTTGGCCTCAGCCAAGTATCTAAGCACGTTTGACCTAACAGCTGGCTACTGGCAGATCAGATTAGCTGATGATGCAAAAGCCAAGACAGCATTTTCGACCCCTGGTGGGCACTACCACTTTGTGGTGATGCCCTTTGGATTGAAAAATGCATCTGCCACTTTTCAGAGGTTGGTGAATAAAGTTCTGACAGGGATGGAAACTTATTGCTCAGCTTATCTAGATGATATTGCTGTCTTTAGTTCCTCCTGGCACGATCACCTGGTCCACCTCAGGAATGTTTTGGAGGCCCTGCAGAAAGCAGGCCTCACTATCAAGGCCACTAAGTGCCAGATAGGGCAGAGTCAGGTTGTGTACCTGGGCCACCTTGTAGGTGGAGGCCAGGTTCAGCCTTTACAGAGCAAAATCCAAACCATAATGGAATGGGTTGCTCCAACCACCCAGACACAGGTGAGAGCCTTCTTAGGCCTGTCTGGGTACTATAGGAGGTTTGTCAAGGGATATGGATCTATAGTGACCCCCTTGAATGATCTGACCTCAAAGAAAATGCCAAAAAGGTTCAGTGGACAGCTAGCTGTCAAAAGGCATTTGAAGACCTAAAGCAGGCCATGTGCACTGCCCCCATCTTACAGAGTCCAGACTACACCAAAAAGTTCATTGTCCAAACAGATGCTTCTGAGCTGGGTGTGGCAGCTGTACTGTCTCAACTGAATGATGAAGGTCAAGACCAGCCAGTAGCTTTTATTAGCAGAAGGCTGACCCCTAGAGAGAAACGTTGGTCAGCTATAGAGAGGGAGGCCTTTGCTGTGGTGTGGGCCCTGAAGAAGCTGAGGCCATACTTGTTTGGCACTCACTTCATAGTGCAGACTGACCACAAGCCCCTCCTATGGCTTAAACAGATGAAAGGTGAAAACCCAAAACTTTTGAGGTGGTCCATTTCCCTACAGGGGATGGACTATACAGTGGAACATAGACCTGGGACCCAACATGCCAATGCAGATGGACTCTCAAGGTATTTCCACTTTGAACACGAAGACTCAACTGGTCAAGGTTAGTTTAGTGTCCCTGCGTTTGGGGGGGTTGTGTAGGAGAGTAGGATCTGCCTCTTATGTTGCCCCCACTTTTTTCTGATGTTTACACTGGTTTCTGGCTATAGTCTGGCTGGGTCCCTGCCAATCAGGGCCCCAGCCTCTCTGTTCTCTCTAAACGACTTGGAGTGCACTCTAGGTGCACTAGTGATTGGATACTGTGGTACCTTATGAGTCCCTAGTATATGGTACCTTAGGTACCAAGGGCATAGGTACTTCACAGGCCTACCAGGGGCTGAAGCATGTATTATGCCACCCCTGGGAAGCAGACTAAATCTGACACCACAGGCCTGCTTCTGCAGCCTGGGTGAGGAAGTGCTAGCACCCCTCACTGAGATATAGGTCCCCTATATCTCTCCTACACACACATATAAACCTATCAGTCACCCCTAAGGCAGGCCCTATCAATCCTGAGGGCAGGGTGCTTGGCTTCTATGTGAGGGGGTGCCTCTGCCTGAGTAGGGCCCCTCTGCAGCTCTCGGAGTCCATTCTCTGGTGCTGTTTGTGGATGCGGTTAAACCATATACTTTTAAGTGCATTATATCCTCGCGGTAAAATGCTAACTTTGGAATGGCTGCATCGAAACATGTCGTGTTTGGTGTCAAACATCTTGGAATACTACCCCCCCCGCCAGTCCTGGCGGCGGGGGGTAGCATTCCACCCTTCTAGAGGGATAGACATATACCTACTGTGGAAACGCGGTAGAATCCTGCAGAGCCCTGGCATCACAAAATGGATGCCACCAGTCACAGACACTGGGCTGCCCTCCTGCTGATGACCAACACTCGCAGTGGAGGCAGCCCAACAATAGATATCCTGTCCCAAGGGGGTATGACCACCTCCCAGACAGGGTTTAGTGTATTGGGGCTGGGTGGGTGCACTCTTAGAGTGCTTTGAAGTCCTGCACTGGGGGAGCAGAACGCTCCTCTGTGCATATGCCAGTTCAAACCGGCTCAGGGGCTACCTGCCCCTGCTCTGGCGTGAAACTGGACAAAGGGAAGTGGGTGTAGCCACCCACTCCCCTGACCCTCCCATAGGTAGGATCATAGAGCTAGTCCCTCCCTTTCTTTTAGTATAAGAGGGGGAACCTGTGCATTGCAACCTAGATTTCCCTGGACGACGCTCTGAAGAAGAATCCCGGACCTTCGATGTTCCACTACCTCTGGAAGACTGAAGAATCTCCCTTGGAGTCAAGGAGTGACTCCCCTGCTTGGCAGGCACCAAAAACTACAAACAACGGTCGCAAACTATGCCGCTCCTGCTGGAGTCCGAAGTCCCTGCAGCCCAAGAAGTGGATTTCCTGATTTCTCAAAGGCCATCGTGAGTCCCCAGCGAAGCTGAGGCCAGTGGACCCCAAGAGTAACGAGGAACCGCGACCCCTGGGTACCGTACACTATTGTCGAGTGCAACCCCTTCACAACGTTCCACAAACTTGTGCTTTGGACCACGTGTGGTCCCATCCTCTAGCAGGAATCCCTCCTACGATCAGAGGCCTACCATGTCCCGAGTGACCGTGGGCCCCTGTGAGCAAATCCTCCTGAGGTGTCTTCGCGATCCCTTGCCAGCCGGCTTGTGGGTCCCCAGAAGACTTTCTAAAAAAAACAAAGGGCTCCCCTGGTTGTTCCAGGCCTGCCCTGACTTACCCTTGCTGGGTGAGTCCCACAGACCTTGCTGGTCTGCGCCATTGTCTCTTCACACTTTCCCCAAGACTTGCTGTTACCAAGGCTTGTTGGCTCCGATCGAGTCGCCGACACCGCAGTAAGCTGCAGACATCGTGGGACATGCCGACTCCAGCTCCTGGTCATCGTCGACACCTCCTGGACCTCGTGGCTGAAGAGTCAAGGCAACCGCGAACGACCTGAATCTTACGACGACGGTGGGCATCCATCTTCCTTGCCCCGAGTCACTGCCAAGTGACTTTGAACACTGTCCCCTCTGCTTTCAGGTCTTCCATCTTCCGAATCCAGGCTTGGATTCCTCCGGACACTTCTCCTGTCGCCGCAAGCAGCAAGTCTTCACTGGCTCACATTGAAAACGACGCCGCGACCCGACACCAAAGAACACCTATGCACCCGGCTCCCCTGGGTGAGGTAACTTCAGCACTACGGTGCTCCTGTGGGTGTGGGCCCTAGAACAACTTACCCTGTAAGTGACTTGCTTGTAGCTTCCCTCGAAGTGTCCTAAAACTCTAACTTTCTAAGTGCGACAATTGCGCTGACTCGTACAGGGTTCGCGTCTGTGTTAGACACACCGCGTCCATCTCCTTTGCAACACTATCTAAAACTGTATCCTTCGACTCGTACTGAGTCCGATCGGTGTTCGCCTCGAACACACAAAGGGCCTGTAACACTGAGATCTCCATTGCACTGACTCGCACCAGGTTCGCGTCTGTGTTAGACACAGCGCGTCCATCTCCCTTGCAACTCAATCTGAGGGACCCTCAGGATTCAAGGGGACTTAATCCCCCAACTTAAAACGCGCCACGGGGCGCGTTTGCACAGTGCTGAAGGGAGGGGGCGGGGCCTGAGGTGACAGAGTGTTGTAAAAAGGGGCGTGGCCTCTGAACAGCTCTCTGCAAGGCAGCTCCCTGGCGCATACTGGAGGTACCTGGTGGGTTAGTTGGCCCCCAGGGACCCTCAGAATTGAAGAGGAATTAATTCCCCAACTTAAAACGCGCCACAGGGCGTGTTTGCACACATGTCACCTCAGGCCCCGCCCCCTTCCTTCACCACTGTGCAAACGCACCCCCTGGCGAGTTATAAGTTGGGGAATTAATTCCCCTTCAATACTGAGGGTCCCTGGGGGCCAACTAGCCCACCAGGGAACTGCAGGAAGGGCCAGGGAGCTGCGTTGCCGAGAGGTGTTCAGAGGCCATGCCCCTTTTTGCACCTCTCTGCAATGCAGCTCTGTGGCGCTTACTGGAGGTACCTAGTGGGCTAGTTGGACCCTAGGGACCCTCAGGATTCAAGGGGACTTAATCTCCCAACTTAAAATGGCCACAGGGCGTGTTTACACAGTGGTGAAAGGGGGGGACGGGGCCTGAGGTGACGTGTGCAAACACGCCCTGTGGCGCATTTTAAGTTGGGGAAATAATTCCCCTTCAATCCTGAGGGCCCCTGGGGGCCAACTAGCCCACCAGGTGCTTCCAGTAAGCGCCACTGCGCTGCGTTGGAGAGAGGTGGTCCAGGCCGTGCCCCTTTTTACACCTCTCTGCAACGCAGCTCTGTGGCGCTTACTGGAGATACCTGGTGGGCTAGTTAGACCCAAGGGACCCTCAGGATTCAAGGGGACTTTATCCCCCAACTTAAAACGGCCACAGGACGTGTTTGCACACATGTCACCTCACGCCTCCCCCTCCCTTCACCAGTGTGCAAACGCGCCCTGTGGTGCGTTTTAAGAGGTAGTTTTAATCCCCCTGCCCTATTATGTACTAGGGTCTTACAGAGGAGGTCATGGTAATCACAGGGGTACCCCAATGCATAGTGTTCCCTAGTGTATGTAGGTGTTTTCACTGTATTCTAAATGTCTTTTAGCATAGCACTGGCTCTAGGCCTGGTTAGTCAGATTTAGTTACCACCAGTACCCGTCTGAAAAAGTTGTGGGCACAGGAGGACTTTCTGCTCCTCTGTTGGTTCTTTCTGTACATCTCTTCTTCTTCCTGCACTTTTCTTCGTCTTTGTGGACTTCTGTTGCTTCTTTCTGCATTTCTTTTTTTCTTTCTGTGCGTTGTTTCTTCTTTCATCACATGTCCTACCTCTGTAGGCATAGTTAGAAACTAGCATTTAAAAAACCTTTGAAATTCACTGAAAAAACCATAGGTTTCAGGCACGTTATAGTTAGAAATTAGCATTAAAAAAACCTTAGAAATTCACTGAAAAACCATAGGTTTCAGGGACAGTTATAGTTAGTTGGACATTTCACTCGTACAAAACCCGTGAAATTCCCCGTTATAGTTAGTTCAGCTAACTATAACTCGCGCCCCGCAATGCACTGCTGATGACGTCACATATTACATCACTCATGACATGGTCAGTGACATCACTGATGACATCACTGATGACATCTCAAATGACATCACTGATGACATCATCCATGTGAAAATTTCATGCATCTTCTCACACCCTAATATAACTTTTGATACACCCACTCTAAATTACAGACTACCATTCTCAAAACCATAGACATTCCAACACCAATAACTACATACCCACTCACTGATTCTTAGGTCTACACACACACATCCACTCACTCGCCCGTACAGTCACTCATACTTACAGTCACTCAGTACAGGACTATCATATGCACTCATACACCTATATAGACACTCACACACCGCCACTCATCCATAGAGGTACTCACACACCTAGTCAGTCATGGAAATAATTAATCACACTGCCATTTACTCAGATATACAGTTATACACACACCAGCTCTATTACTCATACAAATACTAGCACATTCTTACACTCTTATACAATCAATGATACAAGCACACACTCATCCATACAGCCACTCTCACAATAATACACTCTCATTTGTAGCCAATTATGTACTCCAACACACATATATACTACTTTTCACATATGTAGTTACTCACACATGTACCACTGAGATATACATTCACTCAATAACACACCCATACACATACTCACCCACCCATACAGTCCATCACAGATGCACTCTTGAAACCATGCACCCAGTGAATCACCCACTCACACATCTATGCTCAGAGTCACACACACCCCACCCACACAAACACTCAGGCACCCATACAGATACTCAGACAACAAATTAATAACCCATATAGACACTTATGTAGCTATTTGCAAACCCATGCAGTCGCTTACACACCAACAGACACACGGATACAGACATTCACACAGTTTACTCACTAACCCATGCATTCAGAAAGATATGTTTAATCACTCACTTATAGAGTCAGTCACGCACCTACTAAATCAACCATTCAGACACTTATACACCCGCTCATTCATCAATACGCCTTTCACTATATATATTAAACATATTTAAACTTTACAGAAACACACAGTCACTGGATGATGTCATCAGTGATGTCACTGACCATGTCATGAGTGATGTAATATGTGACGTCATCAGCAGTGCATTGCGTGGGCGCGAGTTATAGTTAGCTGAACTAACTATAACGGGGGAATTTCACGGGTTTTGTACGAGTGAAATGTCCAACTAACTATAACTGTCCCTGAAACCTATGGTTTTTTCAGTGAATTTCTAAGGTTTTTTTAATGCTAATTTCTAACTATAACGTGCCTGAAACCTATGGTTTTTTCAGTGAATATATATATATATATCCATATATATAGCCATCCTTCCTTCCTACTGGCAGTTGCCAGTAGGTAGTTTTATATTTGACCAAGTTTACATAGGAATAGCATTTTTTGTTTTGCTAATAACTTTGACGACGTTTGACGAATTCTTTATGAAATTTTTAAAACTAGTTTGCCACTCTCTTCAGCTGCTTTCTGGATAGTTTCGGGGTGAACCGTCAAGTGCCACTGACAAAAAGGGTGATTTCAAAATGCTTTTCCCCCATGCAATTTCCCATAGAGATTTTAGACACATCTATAGCCAGAACCGCTGAACGGAATTACACCAAATTTAGCAGAAGGCTAGATCTTGGTCCAGAAAGAGTACTTTTTGTAACTTGCTGAGAGCTGATTGGCTGCCATCACTTTAGCCAGGATATGGTGACAGCCATCTTGGGACTCTGAATTCAGCTGAGTCCCAAGAAAAATGCAAAAAAAGCCAAAAGAGGACAGGGTAGGAAAACCACTTGATATTTTAAGCCCCTCATTTGGGCCAGGTTCCGGGGAGAATTACTTATAATTATATGGTGGAGGGAGGGAGCATGTGGCCCCCCTCACCAGGCTGATTTTGGCCCTGGTGACGCAATCCCTGGGGGCAAGCCATTATTAAGAAGAAGGAGGGGGCCACGTGACCCCCCCTCTCTGGGCTGATTTAGCCCTGAGGAATCCCATTCCCTGGAGCCTGGCCTTATCAATAAGTGGAAGGGGGCACATGGCCCCACTCCCAGGCTGATTTCATCCTGAGGACTCCATGCCTTGGCCATAGTTAGAAAATGGGGGGACACGCAGCCTCACTCCCCTGGGCAAATTTCAGCCCCATGGACCCCATTCACTGGGGCCACCGGCAATTAGAAAGGGGGGTGATGCGCCATTATTTGCTCTGGGGTCGCCGTCCCCCAGGGCAGGCTCCTGCTAAGTCCTGGGGTGACAACCCCTGGGACACAGAGGTTTCCCTGCCCACACCCGTGCAGGCAGGGAAACCTGTGTTGGCTCTCCCGTGAGATGGGGTCCCTGGGGCTGAAATCGGCCAGGGGAATGGGCTATGTGCCAACCTTCCCCAAAAATATAGTAGTGGGTTGGGGATGGGGTCCCAGCAGCAATTAGTGGCCCGGGGAGGAGGGCCACTTCACATACCTCCCTTCACTAACAAAATATGTGAGCCCAGGGTAGATGGGGTACCCAGGGCCAAAATCTACCCATGTAGGGGACATGTGCCCCCCTTCCCCACAAAATACACCTTGGGGGAAGGGTTCCCTAGGTCCAAAAGCGACCGGGGCAGGGGGCCTTTGGATTTGCTGCCTTTGGAGAGTTAGCCACAGGGTCTGGCCACAGGCTGAGCCTTGTGGCAAACCCCTAACTGCACACGACTAGCTGCATGCAGGGGGCTTGGCTGCTGGGCCTGGCTGCAGGCCATTCATGGAGTGTGGTTGGCTCCATGTGCAGGGTTGCAGATGTCAATTGAGATGTCATCAGTGATGTCATAAATGATAGTCATAGAACACGTCACAAGTGATGTTATATGTGAGGTCATAAGCAATTCATGGCCTGTGCACAACTTATAGTTAGCTCTGCTAACTATACCCGGTGAATTTCTGTGTTTTTGTTTTAGTTCAAAATGTTAATGTTGTCACTGACAAATTCCAAAATCAACAGAACAAACCAAACTGCCTGAAAGCTATTTCTTTAATGTGGTGGAAAATCTCACCCATAGGAAAGGGATATATATATCGCCTCATCCACAAGTGGCAAAGTATAGTTTGCAGTTAAGGACACTTATATATAGAATAGTGAATGTCAACTTTCATATTATCAAGATGTGTATCATCAATTTATTGTACATGTCCATCATACAAAATGTGTATATGTCTGTGTACATCAGTTAATCATAGTCAATAAAATTCATACACAATAGAAGAATATGTATATGACAAATACCTCTATGAATCGAAAACATGCTTCATAGTTGTTGTACATAATCAACCCCACACTATCATAAATTCATTCTGCACGAGCTCACTCAAACACATGAACAAGACAAAAACATGACAAACTGACTAACCAAATACTAACAACCATAAATATCCAAAGTGCACACAAAAGTGTTTATACACACTATTTCCTATACATTGCTGTGTTGATGTCAACAATAACTGTTATTTCTTTTAAACTTTTATAAAAATTTAAAAAAAACATGTTTGTCATGCAATCACCGGTCCCTCGTCAGTTCCCCCATCTATGCTTGAGGCTTCAATCACAGTAATACAACAACAACAACAATTCTTTATTGTCTGATTAATTAAAGTCATTACAATAAAACAACACAATTCATAAAACAGGGCAATTTCTTATGTTCCTTAAAGATAATGAGGAAGTGTTAACATACCTTTATAACCGTTGGAAATACATAAAATATCATAGAAAAACATTTCATTCATAACCTAATATAAACATTACATTTCATTATTAATCACCATACATATTAGTAAAACCATCCATACAGATAATCTTAGTCCCCTGTCTGGTATTTAAACAGCCCCTTAAAAGAAGCATAAAGTAACACATATTTGGTCCAGTCATGATCTTAATGCTTTAAATATAAAGTGCATCTGTGGTTCTTAAGATTACCTTGAACCTTATGGAATTTATCCAGTTACATTGCCAGTATAGGAAAAAACAATATAGTTGGTATCATAGCCGCTTTCTATTCTTATTGTATGACCACAACATCGTCCTGAGCCAGTTTTTTCTCAGCTATAAGGATGAATTTGACAAAGTTGACTGTTAAATTGATAATACGCCCTTAAAGGCACAGTATTATCGCTTGGCGACACGTTCTCACCATGTTCCTTGAATATTGGTTTTAAAAGTGTTAATCTTTCTTGAAGCAATTTGGGGCAAATACATACAATGTGCAATAACGTTTCATAAATATAACCACATAATCTACACTTTTGTGGTTGCCAAACTTGTACCCATCTAGGTGTTCCATCTTTTGTTGGATAGTGGCCAAACCTAAGCTTAAGCAATATATCCCTTACCGCCGGTTTCAAACAAGATGTTAGATAGAATTGGGGTTCAATTTTATTATACGAATTAATAACCGACCAGGCCGTGCTTTTTTTTACAATCAGCTCCTGAAACCAAATTAGTTGATTGATTTAAAATCTGTTTTAAAATGGTTTTATTTCTAATCATATCGTCAAAAGGTAGGAGCTTAAAAGTATTTAGACTTTCCGTTAAATATAACCTCCATGGTCTGGTATACTCCTTCTTGTTCATTTCTTGCCAACACTTATATGCAAGGGACTCAGGGACCGATAAATAGAGTGAAAATAGACATTTTAAAAATGCAGCTTGCCTTACCAATATTTGGTTTAACAAACCAAATTCCAATCTAACTGTAGCGTGTCCAACATTTTTGGAAATCCTAAAAATGGACTTAAAATTTTTTATTTGTAATTTAACCAACAGTTGGCTATTTTTACCTCGGAAAATTATTGACCCATATGTAAGCGTGGGGATAAGTTTCGCCTTCCTAACTTTTAATAGGTGCTTGTAACTTGGGCATGAAAGTTTATCACGCAATGATCTAAAGGCAAAAGACAACGAAGTTGCTTTGGCCTTCAAGTTATCAAAATGTGGTTTAAAAGTCATCCTATCATCCAGCGTAACTCCTATGTATTTATACTGCTTTACTGTTCCAATAGATAAATCCTTCATTTTCCATAATGTCTTATCTGATTTTGTTGATCCTATTATCATAATTTTTGTTTTTTTGGTATTTATTTGTAAACCATTCGCTAATGTATATTAATCAAATGACTCTATCAATCTTTGCAGCCCTATTTGCGTATGACTTAGTAGAATGGTATCGTCCGCATATTGCAAACATTTTATACTTTGGCCTGCAAGGATTGGCGAGTGTGCATTGACATTATGTAAATGATTAGATAGGTCTGCCATAAAAAGGTTAAAGAGACATGGGGCAAGTACGCAGCCCTGTTTAAGGCCACTATATGTTTCAAGGCGATGAGTGGTACGGCTTCCATCCCCCACTTTAACCTGTACCCACGTATTTGTATACAATAGTACAATCATATCTAAAAGATTTTTTGTACGCCCCATGCTGATAACTTTGCCCGAAGAAGATTACGCGGAACAGAATCAAAAGCTGCCTTTAGATCTACGTAACAAATAAAAGTTTTTGCTTTTTATATTTGGTTTTCTCTGCCAACAAGGTAAGTATCAGCAGGTTCGTTATTGTTGATTGTCCCCTACGAAATCCAGTTTGAAAAATTGGGATAACTTTCCTTGTAGTTGCCCATTCCTCTAGATCTTTGAGTAATAATGTTGCAAACATTTTCGCCTCTACATCCGTTAGGGCGATTAGCCTATAGTTTCCTGTGTTATCAGGAGGGCCACTTTTATAAATAGGATGTATTATGCTGCCTTGCCAGGATTCTGGGACCAATTTAGTTTTTAGAATGTCTTCAAACATTTGGGTGAGAAATTTTGACCATAGGTCCGTTCTTGCTTTAAAAACCGCATTCGGGATCCCATTTGGACCAGGCGCACCATTTGATTTAATCCTACTTATAAGTGACTTTACCATGTCTACCTGCGGTGACTCAAATATTAATAATTGATCGTCATAGTTTTCGTGCCTTCTATTCTCATTATGTATGTTAATTATCGATAACGGATTATATGCGTCATTAATGGAGTTTGGCCCATTTGCAGTATTAGACCCATACAGGATAGGAATAAAAGACTCCCAAGCTATTGCGGAAATATTAGCACTACTAGCTCTCATATAGCCATGTTCCAGAGAGTTAATTATACCCCAGAATGCTCTTAGATTGTTTGTCTTGCTTACATGGTGCAATTTTATCCACAAATCCTCCTTATATTCTCTTTTGATTTCCAAATCTAATTTTTATACGATTTCCTCAATTTCTTTATTAAACATAATTGGGTAAATTTGATTACTCCATGTGATGGTTTGCAAAAGCACGAGAAGCTTTGTTAAGAGCCTTTTTTTTTATATAACCTGTGTGAATACCACATTTTCCTTTTCGATGTAAGAGGGTTTCCCCTAAAAGCTGGTTTTACCGGAAAGCGAAAGCGATCAACCAGTAAAGAACAGAGACCTGGCCAAGTTTCCACTATTGAGTTCCCGTGGCAGCCCTCATTTATTACTTGATCTATTATAGGGACTAGAAAGTCAAAAATCTCATCTTGTTTTCCTGAATGCCACGCCAGCCTTTTCAGATTATAAACAACTGGCCCTTTATCAGGAACTCTTAATTTTGGTAAGTAGTCCACTGCCAATGATAATGTAATTATTTGCGGGTTATGATCACTTTCTACTCTAGGTGTCACTTGTAATCCAATAAGACTATTCATTAACTTATTTGAAATAATGGTATAATCAATAGTAGAGTGTTGCCTTGAATTTTTAAAGGTTGGGACACCTGTCGTATTGTATTGAATATCCTGTAACAGCACAAGATCCCATTTCTGCAATTGGGAACAGAACATCTTAGTAATAGCATTACCTCTCTTCTTTATGCTCCCTGAATTCTTAGTAAACAAATGCATATTAAAATCTCCTGAAATAATAATGCTAGTTGCCGGATACTGATGTGATAAGATTGTAATTGATTCCCATAATACTGAAAGCTGAGTCATCTTAATTGCGTTCTTTACACTCAAATACACATTTATAAATATAATTGGTATTTCAAAGTCTATTTTAATACACAATAACCAGGTCAATTGAAAGTCTATTACATGGTGAGTAACATCTAAGTCCAAGGAAAAATAAATAGAGAGCCCGCCTTTTGCTCGACCGTGAACAGATGTACGAGTTGCAAAGTTGGCATATTTGTAAAAGCCTATTATGGGCTCATGGCACATTTTCCATGTTTCCTGGAACATTAAGATTTCAAAATTCTCAATAAAATGTATTGTATCATGATCCTCTAACAGCCTAGACAGTCCATATACATTCCAAGAGCAAATATTAAAATTGGTAGATCCATTCTTTCTGGACAGACTGCTCCATCTTCAATCATTCTCATTAAGTTTCCCTCTACTGAGTATTTTCGGTAGCCAGGCCCAATCCTCCATGGGGGCTAGTTGTTTTTGGGTTTCTTTACAAATTCAAGGGCCCCAGCTACTACAAGTGATGTTGATGCCAGAAGATATGTCAAGATTGAGTAGTGGTCCTATTGCCCCTTTCAAAGTTTTGACATTCTCCTCTTTTGATTCCATAATCGTTAGTTTAGCTTGTAGATGACTTTCTTCCTCGATCTTGGGTATCAACAATGTTGGATACAAACTGTCTTTACATTTTTCTATTTTAATTCCCCATTTATCGAATTGTTGTGTGTATTTCAGTATCCTATCGATGATCTGTTCACTTTGCCATATCGTACAAGTTACTTCATATTTGGGGTTATCAGAATCTTGTTTAAATTGAACAGATTTTAAGGCGTCCGATATTAAGTTACTAAGCTCTGGTGTAGAAGCTAATAGCTTTAATATATTACCATGATTTAAAATATCATATTGACCCCTTGAGACATGCAATGGAGTAAAAAGTAACTTTGCAGGAGAAGCAGCACAACCATCCCCAATTATAGTTGGATTCTTTTTAAGTTGATGTTTAGTAAAAGATAAATTACAATTTAAACTTGTACCATGTAACCTCGGAGCTCTTTGGCTTTCTTCGACACGAGCAGTTTGCCCAAGTTCACGATTTGGTCCTGAAATTACTTCATCAGGTTGCATAAGAATTTTCTTTTTACCAACTGAAGAAGATGGTGAAAATTTTGTATTTGACAATTGTTATTCCTCCAATATGATTAAAGGATTGTTTTGACTTTCTTTATTATCAACCTGGATCTGAGTCTTAAGGACTCCATCTGCTGGTGGCAACTTTCGCAAAGAACCTTGTCGAGCCACATAGCTATGTGGAACTTCGCCACTTTGTGGAGGTGTTATCTTGCTCCATGTATCTTCAATCGAGGAGGATTTACCTATATCCCTTTTATCTCCGTCTGTTGCATTACAAGATAATTTTTTTGATACTTTAAAGATCGGATAGACCTCTTTAGTGGCGTGCAAAACACTTGAATTAGTTAATTTATTTTTCCGGTTTATTTTACTATGTGCTTTCCTTTGTTTTTTCCTTGCTCTTTTAGAGAGACCTACTGATTTTTGGTTAACAGATGATTCTAAAGCGTATGGTACTTGGGCAACCTCTCCACTTTGAGCTATTTCTCGTCTATTGGCTTCGATTTCACAATTAACCAACAACGTTTGTATACTTCCTTGCTCAATTTTAATATTAATTCATTTTTTGTCCTCTTCGAAGATTTGTGGTTCTGATTCCAAGTCCTTATGTAAATCCTTGTAATTAATCCCCTCCCTTAATCCTCCATGCTTAGTCTGCCTACATTTGTTTGGGATAGATGTATACTTAATGTCTTGCCATGGTTAGGATCATTCATATTTGAAATCACTGTCACTGTTTTACTCTGCATTGACATTAGTCTTACTTCGTCCACGAGAGAACCAACTATAGTCAGAAGGCCTGATATTTTATCTATTACATTTGCACATGTACAGGAAATCATTTGATTATCTCTATCCACTTGTGCCATTACTACTAAATCTGTCAAATTTAATAATTTAGAATCTATTCCTGCTACATAAAGGGCAAGAGTATTTAATAGATCCACCTGGATACTCAGTTTGTCAGAATGATAGTTCAAGGCGTTGGTTATAGTATCCATTGTATTAAGCAAACTGCCCCATACTCCTGTTTGAATGTCCATACAGTCCTCATCCGTTTTTCTTCCCACAAAAAAGATTGTATCATATTTGGCCAATAAGGAGAGATCAGCCGAATTGAGAGGATTATTCATAGAGTCGGCGTTCTCTGATTTATTTGTCAAATTTGTATATTATCTATCACCTCGGGAATCATAGCTGGTTTTAGATCAGAACTGGATTTCCCTATTGTTGAAATTAGGCTAAAAGGATCCAGTTCAAATCCGGTTTTATGATTCTTAAGACTTAACATGACTTCCGAACTCAAATTATGACCAATCTGATCCCTATTATAATTTGGTAGGGCTGGGTTTCTTGGTGATTGAACAAAGGATGGAAGAAATACATCATCTGCTGAATTTGACTCTGTACCTGATGATATACTTAACACCAATTTATCCTCTCTCCAACTCACTGCATCAGGTAATTCACCATCTTTCTTATCCTTTTACAAGGCTTTCTCTGATCCATTTCCAGCCTTAGATACTATTTTTTCCACAGACCCAGTATTCGTTTAACTTGGCTTGGACAAGGTAATCATAGCACACGGAGCATGAACTTGAGCTTTTACGACCAAAGGGTGAGCACCAAGTACTTGGTTGAGAGCCATGTTATTAGTTACCTTTAAAAAATGTTGAGAACAAATGGCGGCAGTGGCCACTTGGTTTTGCGTATGCTAACCTTTGTGGGTGATACAGCTCCAGTCAACTCTGTGATCAGCTGAGCAGAGGTCTTGCCAAACCAGAGCAGTCGGACTGAGCGGAGAGCGCGGACTCGGACACGGGTGCAGGCACGGAGGACCTGTAAGCAGAGCTGTGCCTGAGCCGAGCCCGAGTCAGCCGGGTAGCATGTACTCGGTGTTTTGCTTGACCTGAACGGCTCAACAAGGGCAGCTGGGAGACGGGAGGCATGTTGCGCGGCGCGGCAACGGGAGGCAGTGAGAGGCTGTAAGAGCTGTGGAGTCTGCCTGCCCATCTGCCCGCTTGCGCCCGCTCTGAAAATTGCTGCCGGGAGGAGGTACAATTGTTATTATTTTAAAAAGTCGGATGCCGGAACTGCGGCAAAATATATATGCCACCAGCACAGAATTTACTTTACTTTAATTAAATAAGGAGTCCGGGTGTGACAGAGATAGACAACGCGCTACAAGCCGAGTGCAGCCGAGTGCAGCAGCCGAGTGCAGCAGCTGCGGCCGCTCCCATGCAACTTCGCAACCGCGTCTACCTCCTCCTAATTGGCAAAACCATCAGAATCAACAAATCCCAGGCCATTGGCCATAGGAGCAACGAGAGGCCTGCAGGCGTGGCACACTGATCCTTACTCAAGCAAGGCACGGTGCTTGGTTTTATTTTATTTTTCCCCACGGAAGCGGCCTGGTGTGACATAGACCAGGTGCGGATTGTGGGCGGCGGGAGCGCTAATAATGCGCAGGTAACGGTCACAGGAGGCACGACAGGAGCCGCAATTTCGGTGCTAATTGTAGCTGTTCTCGCCGCAGAAAGTGGCGGCCTCCACACTGTTTTTGAGTTGCTTTAGTGCTGCCCCTGCAACCCCCGTGAAGCCTGCAATCCCCTGTGAAACTTGCAAACTGGGCAGTTTGTGGTGGCTCGTGAACCAGGAGTATTACGGTGGACCCGGAGGAACCTGAGGTTTATCCAGTGGAGACCTGAGTTGTATTCCTCCACGGCAACGGCCAGACTCTAAGGGAATTCCACCTACTGGGAGTAAGCGAGAGAAGCAGGTACTTGTTAAGAAGTGCTGGTGACGTGCGCCCCAGAATATCTCAAATCTATTGTGCTTAATTGTTCGGGGAGCATTTAAATAGTTAAATATTTAAACATTTAAATTTATTGTGTTCAAACTGAAAACAATTACAACCTGATTGGCACTGTGAACTAAATTTTAACCATAAAATATTCGAATCAGTGGGTTAAATAACGGGGGGATTATGAGATCTGGGCGTCTGCGTGGAGCAGTGCTCCAACAGCATAATAGGCAATGGAAAAAGAAAATGGGTAAGGATAATTCTGAGGCATCTGGTGGAGGGCCTGCCCCACAAATTGGAGAAAAGCCAAATATATTAACAAAATCTGCGTCTTGTTCCCCAAAAGTCTGTTTGTCAGAAGTAAATGCATGTTATGTAAAGAATCATAATGAGATCTTACAGTCAACTATTACAGATTATTTTTCTACGGGGGAAGTAATAGAAAGAAAAAGATCTTTTGGAACACAAAAAATGACCAACGACGTAACGACGACGGAAATAAGTAATAAAAAATCGAATATATTATCTTCTAATTGTATGCATCTTTTTGGGGAAGAATAGACGAAAATAGACACAGTAATAGCAACACCGGGCAAAGACAGAAGACTATGCGGATCATACAGGCCGATCTCGCTATTAAATGTTCATGCGAAACTATTCAGAGGGATCCTGGCTGCGAGACTGAATCCCTTAATGCCCGGGCTGATTGGACCAGACCAATCGGGCTTCAGACCCAGCAGGCAATGTCCCGATAATACGAGGCGGCTGCTCCACTTGATAGACAAGGCTTCGCGTACTCAAAGAGATGCTCTTGTCTGTCAATGCAGAGAAAGCTTTTGATAGGGTGCATTGGCCCTATCTGGCCGGGGTTTTGGAGCGTTTTGGGCTAGGGGACAGATTCCGGTCCTGGGTACTGAGAAGCTATGGAAGGCCACATGCGGTAGTCAGGGTGAACGGCAGGAATTCCGATAGATTTCCAATCCGGCGCGGGACGTGGCAGGGGTGCCCCCTTTCCCTCCTCGTATTTGCGCTCTACCTAGAACTGTTTGTGCAGAGGGTGCGAGACTCGCCAGACATTAAAGGGGTAATCTTCGGAGGGGAGGAGCACCTGATTACCCTGTATGCTGATGATGTGATTGTCTCACTAGACGACCCCACGTCCTCTCTCCTGAACTTTTTACAAGAGCTCGAGTCGTTTGGCGCTGTTTCTGGTCTCAGGACCAACATATCCAAATCACAAGCCATGAGCCTCTTGGTGCCTCAGGCCACCCGGGACCTTCTCACGCGATCGTTCTTGATCCACCGGAGTCCCAGCATACGATACCTGGGTATTCAGCTTTTCACAACCATTCGCGAGATAGTGACACATAACTATAAAGATTTGGTGGACAGGGTCAAAAAAGATCTGCTCCGCTGGCAGCCGTACTCGCGGTCCTGGCTAGGCCGAGTAGCGGCCCTTAAAATGACGGTTCTACCTCGGGTGCTATATGTGTTCCTGACCCTGCGGCTGTGGCCCCCACCTGGGATGATTCAGTCCCTACAGAGGACCTTCCAGACTTTTGGAGGGGTGAACCGCAGACCCTGGATGAAACAAAATCTGAGCTGGTGCTGCCTGAGGGAAGGGGCCCCTGGGATCCCATCCCTCCACCATAACTTCCAGGCGGCTCAGCTACAATATATAGTGGAGTGGTCCCGCGCCGAATCTGAAAAATCGTGGCTATTTATGGACCTGGCGCTGGCCGTGACCTCCCTATGGAAGATTCCTTTCATGAGGAAGGTGGGCCGTCCCCCTAGCTTGTATCCTTCAGGTGTAACAGCATCTCTTTTGAGAGTCTGGTACATAGTGGGGACTAAGCATTTCCTGACGTCGTTCCCCTCCCCACTAACCCCAATAGTGGAGAACCCGGACTTAACACTGGGCCTCCATGATAGAGCCTTCGAAGTTTGGCAACGGCCAGGTAGCAGATCAGCTGGTCACCTCTTCGATGAGAACAGCCCCATCCCGTTTAATTCTCTGAAAGCAGACCTAGCAATCCCAGAGGCGGAGCGGTTCCATTACACTCAGATACGTCATTGGGTCATGGATCCAGCAGTCAGGGATTCCGTGCAGAGACCATCAACTAGCTTTGAGAAGTGGCTCCTGTGCAAAGACTCGGATAAACGCATAGTCTCAGACCTCTACAGGTTTTTACTGGGCACAGAGTCCCCGACAAAACCCCCCCGTGCAGCTTCGGTGGGAACAGGAGCTTGGTCTCCCCTTGACCCCGAAGGAGTAGCTTGATATTTATTATAGAGCAAGATATACAACACCTAACATGTCGAGTACCGAAACAGCGGTGAAAATTACCTCATATTGATACTGGACCCCTGCTAGACTTTGCAAAATCAGCCCAGCTAAAGTGGATAAGTGCTGGAGATGCAACGACTCACTCGGGACTCTGGTACACATCTTATGGGAATGCCCTATTCTGACAGCTTTTTGGGAGAAGATCCTCACAGAAATTGATACCCATTTTGACACCCAGCTCCCTAGGTTCATCTCCTAAACAATCCTGGGGCTACCCAACCCGCTCACCTAACCACTTCGCTCCAAACGAGGCTGGCACATTACATTAGCCTTGCGTGCAGCCCATCAGGTAATCCTGGCACTCTGGGGTACTGAGAGAACTCCCTTACGACGGGCCTGGTTACACCGCATATGGAACCTCCTAGGGATGGAAAGACTGGCAACTTCACTTGACCCGGGGGGACACCTTTAGAGACATATGGCGCCCTTTTATAACACTGCTTTTGCAGGAATTCATGGAGATCACATGTCCCAGATATCTCAAACTGTTACGCCTGACCGCTCCCCCAAGCACTGATACCTCCTAGATGTGGTAGCCCTCTAGGATGAAGCGTTATGGAAGCTGCTGGCACCCGGGGGTGGGAATGGAGGAGGGTTTTTTTTCTCTCTTTGTTGGAGTTGGAACTAGTTAAAAGCTGCAGCGGTGCTGAGTGCGGCCGAATGTTGACGCCAACTCAGGTGTATGAAGTGTATTATGCTAAGGCAGCTCAATTAAACAAATTTAAACAAAAAAAAACATGTTTATCATCCAGTCTTGTTCAAATAGTGTGCCGACACGCGTTTAGGTGAAAGACCCAAGGGAAAAAGTCACACCTTCTTCAGGGCGCTTCAAGAATAGAAGTAAGGGGCAGCAGAAAAAGGGGGTATCTGAACACAACACCATGTAGGCCCAAAGCATATAGATCTGTAGCCTCATTCACGCACTGCCCGGCTGAGGATGTAGCAACCTCAAATAGAGGGGATGCAGCACTGGGACAAGAGCACAGCGGATACAGAGCCCTAAGGTGTCCAAACGTTAATTATTTAAAAAATATATGTAGAGGAATCCAGGCTCCAACAAGGTTTATATGAATACCGTCATGGGTGAGAGTTACACTCCGATAGAGAGTTAAGGCAATCCTCACAGTGCAAGATCCATTTTGCCGACAAATTCACCTAACTATAACGTTACTTCAACCTTTGTTTTTTCCAGTGAATTTCTAGGGTTTCTTTAACTAAAAGTAATGTTTATTTAGCATACGTAAATTCAAACTCCCGTCGCGCAGGTCCTTTGGCTGTGCAAGCCACACATTCAGCCAAGACCCCACTGTGCACGCCTTTAGCTGTGCACAGTGGAGAGTTGGCCACTAGCCTGTGACCAGGCCCTGTGGCCAACCCTCCAAGGACAGGCAACCCCACTCTGCACATGGCCTTTGGCTGTGCACAGCAGGGGGGTTGGCCACAGGGCCTAGCTCTAGGGACCCCTTTCCCCAGGGACTTTGTTTTTGAAAGGGGAGGGGGATTGAATGCCCCCCCTCCCCATACCTATTATGTCCTTGAGGACTCCATCCCCCAGGTTAATATATATTTTAAGGGGGAGGGGGGCATGTGGTCCCCTCCCCAAGCTTCATTAGGCCTGGGGACCCTTTCCCCAGGGACCTATATATTTTAACGGGGACAGGGGGCATGTAGCCCCCCTCCCTGAGCCTTGTTAGGCCCTTTGGACCGCTTCCCACAGGGCCACTCATTTCAATAAAGGGGAGTGGGCCACACAGTCCCCCTCCCTTAGCCTTGTCAGGCCCTGGGGACGCATCCCCCAGGGTCACCCATTCACATAAAGGGGAGGCGGCAGCACGGCCCCCCTCCTCATGCCTTGTTAGGCCCTGGGGACCAGATCCCCGAGGGCCATTTCTAAAAATTAAGGGGAGGGGGCACCACATCCCATTCTGCTATCAGCCCAGTGGACCCAATAAAAGAGGCCGGCATTTTGTAATGGTCGGTGCCCACCCATGGCACCCACCATATACTTGCTGCTGGCCCCATTGTCTCAACCAGGACCCCACAGTTAGCGGGAGGCGCCATTGCTCCTACCAGGGGGAAACCACTACTAATGATGCTGTTTGCCTGTCCGCATCAGTGTGGGCAGGGAAACAGATCAAAAGACTGCTTCCAGTGGGCGGGAGAATTTTCAAAGCTCCAGCCCACTGGGAACAGACTTTGTGTTTGCTCCTGCTTGGTGGGAGCTTTGAAATTGCTTCTTCCATGCGAGAGGAAACACAGGGCCATGCTGCCCCCCTCCCTTAAAGTACTTGCCTGGGCTCCCCTTGGCCTCTGGAGGCTTGGGGAGGGGGGGTTACGCAGCCTCATCCCCTTTATAAATACAGCCCAAGGGGTGGGCTCCCTGGAGCATAGCTGGTGAGCCAGCCCCAGGGGATGGGTCCCCAGGACCAATAATTGCCCCGGGATGAGTGCCACACTGCCCACTTCCCTGAAAGTAATCGGCCCCTGGGGAGGGTTCCCCAGGGCTTTCAATGGCTCAGGGAGGGAGCCATGCGGCCCTCCAAATTTTGTATTACTTTGGCCCAGGGGAATGGCTCTGCGGGGCCTCTGGAGGCTCAGGGAGGGGGCCACACACCCCCCTCCCATTTATTGATACAGCCCTGTGGTTTGACTCCTTGGGATAAAAACCTAATAAATATGGCCCTGCCACCATTTTATTTTTGAGATCCCACGGGAGTCCCGTGGGATCATGGCATTTTGTGCTGATTTCTTTGTTTGTTTTTAGCTCAAGGTGGGTTCCTCTGGATTTTCCCATGGGCCCCGGGGGTCAGGTATCCCTACCATGCCCCTTATACTTTTTTTAAAAAACATGTTCAGGACCATTACTTTCTCAAAAACTACTGAATGGATTTACACCAAATGACAAAAAATCAATCTGTGGACCAAGATTTAGCTTACTGCCTAATTTGGTGTAATTCCGTTCAGCAAGTTTTGCGGTAGTCCATCTTAAAGAATTTTGTGTTTTAGGACCCCCATTTTTGCTTGGCCCCCGCTTGATTGATCGCCCTCTAAATTTTCCATACACAAAGTAATCAAAAATTATCACCTTTTTGGAAAAATTCATGGAGATTCGTCAAATAGTGCGAAAGTTATTAGCAACACAAAAAACGCTTTTCCTATGGAAAAGCAATCCTAACTATAACTACCTAATGGCATCAGCCACTAGGTACTATATATATATCTATATTCACACAAAAAAAGATAAATTAATGTTAGAGTTAGGTGCTTAAATGGATTAAAAAGCAACATGCATAAACCACTGAATTCATAGGTTATAATTCAGTGAACTACCTATAATTTGCGCCCTGCAAAGAACACCTTATAACCACTCATATTACATCACTCATGATAACTTAAATTACATCATTGATGAAATGACTGATGACATCTGAAATTACATCATTAATGCCATATTTCAATGAATATGCTAGTTTACATTAAGCTTTTTGTATTGGAAGGTATTCAGTGAGGTAGCTCTGATTTCCTATAACCGCTGTAGTGCTAATAGCTGTAACATTTAGCAACATGCAGAACATGAAGTACATCTGTGAAATCATCGTTATTTTGTATATATTATGCTGCCACTACCCCTGCCACCTGCCCTGCCAAGTCAGCCGTTCCTGCCCCCTCTCCCCTGCCCTCTGATGTCGGTGTGTGAGCCCCTGCCCCTTCCCTCCTGCCCTCCATGATCGGTGGTGCTACCATTACCCCTGCCGCCTACGCTGCCTGGGCAGCTTTTAGGCCCTGCTCACCTCCCTGCACTGCCTCCTTTACCCATGTGGATGACCCTGCCTCTCCCTTTTGCCCTCTGTAGTCCATTGTACTGCCACCGTCCCTGCCATTAGTCCTGCCTGATCAACTTGCTGCCACTGCCTCCAGTCGCATTTCCCTTGTCAGTGTCCACACTCCTGCCCCCTTTCATCTGTCCTTTATTGTCTGTTGTGCTGCCACCACCCGTACTGCTTGCCCTGTATGATCAGCCTGCTTCCTCTTCCACCTTCCCAGTCCCTCATTTTCCAAGAGCGGGCCCTTGCCCCCTCCATCCTTCCTTCTGTGGTCCGTTGTGCTGCCACTGCCTCAGCCATCTGTTTGTCCTCATTTTAGCTTTCTAGAGCACTATTCATAATTTCTGTGGCAGAAATAACTCCCTCATTTAGTTATGTACTAAAAGAAATACTTTAGGTTTTACAGCTTTGATTTCATCAAGATGACTTCATTCATTCATGCTATGGAAAGCTGCAATACCACACTGTGGAATTAACTTGTAGAATGTTGTTTGTGTTGAAAGTACATTTCAGTCTGAATGTCAAAATATTTTACAGACATGGATGAGAAATACATGTGAAAACTCATAGAATGTGTCCTTATTTTAGCTTGCTAGAGCCTTAACCATACATTCTATGACAAAACAAACCACCACATTTTGTTTATTTCTAAAGGAAATTCTTCGAGTTTAACAACTTTGAATCCATCAAGCTGACTTTGGGTGTTTTGTCATAAACACAGAATGTTTGTGCTCTAGTTGTTCATTATAACACTGTGGGAGGCTGCAGTAGAACACTGGGGAATTAACTGACAGGTTGATGCTTCTGTTGAAAGGACCTGTGTAACTCAAATTCAAATTCAAATTACGCTTTATTCGATTTAAAATGTTAAATCATAAAAGCACAGTACATTAAAAGAGAAAAATACATCATATCATATATATAAATTTAACAATCCATTAAAAAAGACATGAGTTAAAGTTAAAAAGAAGGACTTCAGGCTCGTTACATACACATCCATAACATACTTAAAATATCATAAACAGTTAAGAATTGAGGTGGCCTTACATAGTTTTCCTGTATCTAACCACCCCTTTCAAATATTTGACTATATGATCAATAAAAATTCCTTCATCTAGAAGTAGTAGCATAATGAATGCGGGTCGACATTGTCTCAAACTTTGCTCTTTTAAAACGGGCAGAATCTATCTTTTGCTAATTAAAGTATAAAACGTACAGAAAAAGTTGGTGTGGATTGTGGTCTGTACAGATATATCGTCACATGGGCATAATGGGCATGACCAATCATTCATCTTTGGGAAAGTGACGTTATTATGAAAGTTTCCTAAACGTAGGCGGGTCAATAGCAACCTATCATAGTTCCCTTGTACATTTGTTAAATAGGGTTGTATCCCCGGTTGTGTCAAGAGCAGTTGATTTTCTCTGACAGACGGTTTCATGATGTTAGTAGATAATCTAATCGTCTCCAGGTGACTAATACATGATAACTTTAATTCCTTCCTAGTAACAGAGATCAAACTGTCAGGATTAACAAAATACTCGGGACAGCCTAGATCGTCCATAAACTTTTTGACATATTTGAGCCAAGGAATGCAATGTACCCATTGCAGGTTCAAGCAATCCTTTATCACATCCCTATTGAGGCCGGTCGCAGTACTTGTCCATACCTTGTGCCATAATAAGACTGGCTGGATTTTGATTAGGTCGGATAAATATGACAGTCCCAGTTCAGCATTATAGATGTACGTGGCTGTACTGTTCGTAGCAGCTAAAAGATATCTTAAAAACGTGTTCTCAACTTGCTGTAAGGACTCTACATTTGCATGGCCCCAGATGCCAGCTCCATACATTGCTACTGAGGTACATTTGACTTTATAAATTGTTAGCAGATCTTCAATAGGACACTTTCCTAGTTTCCTGGCAAAGTTCATCAGGGCTCCAATGGCTTTGGCAAATAGCAGTTTTCTAGTGTTATTAGCTTTGACCCATGATCCCCTTCTTTCGAAAGCAATTCCCAAATATGAGAAATGATTGGCAAATTCAAGTTTTTTGTGGTTTATAAAGATATCCCAACACTTAACATTAAGCTTGCTGCATTTCATGATAAACGTTTTAGTGATGTTTACATTAAGGTCGAGGCTGGACATATAGGATACAAAGCTCGAAATAATTTTTTAAAGGCCTATTTGCGTACGAGATAAAAGAACGGCATCGTCTGCATATAACAATGCTCCAATCGGCCATTTGCCAATACTGGGTAGGTCCTGGCATTCCCTCGATAGGGTAGCACCCAAGCTATTTATATAAAGGGTAAAGAGGAGGGGGCAATCACGCACCCCTGCCTTTACCCCCTTCCTTACAGGGAAGTTATGACTGCGCTCACCTGCTTTCCCGTAGCAAACGCTTGCCTGTGCATCTTGGTAAGACTGTCGTAAAAAATTAATAATTGGCGTTTCCACCCCCATAGTCTCTAATATACTCCATACTTTCTGATGGCTAACACAATCCGAAGCCGAATTCAGGTCATCAAAACACAAAAAAAGACTCCCCCGTTTAGCCTGTATGTATTTTCCCCATAATAGGCTTAAGTTTAGGCCATGTTCCACTGTAACTAAGCCTTGATGGAATCCATACTGTAGCTCCAAGATTACGCCTGTGTCCTCTGCCCACGTCTGCAGTCTATTTAAAATGACTCGCCCGGCCACTTTCACGAAGGAATCCAAAAGTGATATAGGTCTATAACAGGCCGGGTCGTTGCGATCTCTTTTTTAAAAATTGGAACAAGTATGGACTCCGTCCAGGTTGGAATGAAACCTTGTGTGCAGCAAGCCTTTAAGATTATGGTTAATAATGGGCCCCACAACTGGGGGCAGGATTTATATAAATCCACGGGTATACTGTCGGGTCCGGGGGCTTTTCCTCCTACACTCGCTTTAATGGCTAATATCACCTCATCCACATTAAAATCAATACCAATTGGAAGGTAACTCATGGGGCCTATTCTGGGGTCCTCACAGTAGTTTTTATCTACGCTATCACGGTATAACCTGGAGAAGTGAGTCACCCATTGGTCCTCCCCAATCGTAATCTCAATACTAGGTATGTTTTTAGGGGCCAGAAACGGGGCATTCACGGCCTTCCAAAAGCCTTTTATGTCTTTTGTATCTGATGCTTGCTTAAGAGCCTGCCATAATTCAGTTCTAATGGCCTCTTTTCGTTCTCTAAGTGCCATTTTATACGCTATTCTAGCCTTTTTTATATCAGCCTGATCTCTCATGGGCTTATGTAGGGCAGTTTTAAGAGCTGCATGAGCTTTGCTGCAATTGGTATCAAACCAGCCTGTCTTACTAGTAGGGTTTTTTTTAAATTCTATTAATAAATTCTTTTGTATAGCCTGTGAAATTTTTTGGAAAGAAATAAAAATGTCAGAGTCTGCGGCAGACTCATCAAGACAGACCGCAAAATCTTTTTTACAACAGTTTAGGAGCGACTTGGTTAGCTTTAGTGTATCCACACCGAACCATTTAATCGTGTATCCATTAGTTCTATTTATGACAATATCTTGTACGGGTTGGGTGACCGTGTGTCTTTTGTATAACACTGTAGCCGGCAAGTCTAAAGTGACACTACTAGGAAAATGATCACCAAAAGCGACAGTGTGAGTTTTAAAATTGTGTATTCTCTCAGCATATCTATTTGAGATTAATACATAATCTATAATTGAACATAACCCACGCCCGTTAAACGTACTACTAAACAGTATGGGTGGTGAGCATAGGTCATTCGCAAAACCCAGGTCCATGGTGTATTTAATCTGATTTAATTGGTCCCCAGGAAGGGAGTGCGTGAAATGAAAAATGTCATTCTCGTCATCAGAAGTTAAACCACAGTTACCTCCTTCAGCGTGAATGCAAGGGCCTATATTAAAATCCCCTCCCCAGATTATACAAAGGTCCTTATTTGTTTTCTTTTGGATTTTGTCCAGGTCCTTCTGTAGGTGCCTCAGGACTACCTCAGATTGTAAAACAGGAATGTTGTTATAAAAATTTAATAAAACAGTACAGTGAGAGTTATCAATATGCATTTTTAAAACCTGATAATAGGTGTTAGATTCTATAAAGTCAACTTTCCTTATATTCAACCTATAGGAAATGTAGGTACATAAACCATCCTTTTTTCTCCCATGACTAGAAGGTGCTGCCGGTGTAAAAAATGTTTTAAACCCATTGATGTGCTGTGCGGTATCCACCCAAGTTTCTTGAATACATAGTATATCATAGCTATCTACAAATTCGAGCCATGCAGGTTTCGAGAGTTTAGTAATTAGACCCGCAACGTTCCAAAATAGAATTTTGGTTGAGCTAGACCTGTTTTCACCCTGGGTGTTACTGTTGTTAAGATTGGGTTCGGCAAAGGGTACGTTTGAATGGTGGACAATGCTGTTTAATATGTATGGCTGAGTGATATTTGTGTTTGTCAGGTCTATTTCCTTCTCATTGTTACAATGCACTATGGTATCTCCCCCAGCAACGTTATTAAACTGAGCGTCATCCTGTGGCCTTGAGTTGTGGTGGCTAGGACTAATATGTGAGTCATTTATAATTCTTTGTTCACTGTGATGGAATTCCTTAAAATCAGTGGATATCGATTCTGGGCCAAAAAGATAGTTGGCATTAATCCGGCTTTGGTCTACGTAACTATATATGGTGGTAAGTCAATCTATGTCTTCCAGTGATGGAAGTATGTTGAATCTATTCTGTATGGGTAAGGTAAATTGATGTAGGATATTGGGGTTTGTAAATCTCAGCTGGGGAAGATGCTGAGTTTGGTTTATTGGAGGATAGAAATAACCAAGGGGCAATACATTAATTCCTCTATTTGTCACGTGATCACTGCCAAGTCTACGCAGAATCTCACGTATCAGCCTAGGCGTTCTGAATGTAAGAACTATGCAGTCGCCAGGAAGTGTTTTTTCCCTTCTCCCCACCCATCCCACTCTTCTCGCCATCTTGAACTCATCAAACAGGGCCTCTGTTAGCCCGGTTTTAGTACTGAGCCAACAGAGAGCCTTGTTTCTCGGTGCCTCCCATGTTTCATCACACTGGGAAGAAGGATGTGGTACATTCGCTAATATTATGGTATATGGGGTGGCCTCTGGCGGCAAGTTCAATCCCAAGCCCTCCTTGGCCATGGGTATCACACTGGAGGGAGGCGGCAGCTGGTTTACTCTAAGCTCATTTTGTATTAAAGCATCATTGTGGTTTGTATTAATTTTGCTCTTGTTTCCTACAGATGCTTTAGCTATGGCTTGAGTGGTGTCGATCTGGGCAGGCGGAACTGCCTTTCCCAAGTCTGCTGTAGGGTTTGGAGGATTATTCGGGGGATTAATGGAACATACACCATGGCTTTTTCTTAGTAAATCCTCGATGGCTTTTACCCTGACCAGCAGTTTCTCTAAGGGCGCTACAACTGATTTGTGGAGGGCATCTAGTCTAAGACAGATTTTTCCGTAATCCTCATTATGACTATTTTTATCAGAGGTCGATTTTTGGGGCCCTATCGGCCCCTTAGCAACTTTTTTTGGGTTTGGCTTTAGTGTTTATTTTCTTTCTCTTTCTCCCTTTTGTCTTGGGATTAGTGTGGGATACATCAGAATCCAGGGACATAACTGATGTCTCTGGGTTTCTGGGGCGCTTGGTAGGTGGTTGGTTCTCTTGTTCTTGATCGGATGCATATATGTTGTCTGACATGTCCCGCACACACCCATTTATCTGTGTGGTCAGATCTTGAATGGGGTCCTGTATCGAGTGAGGAGGGCAAGATTCTATGTATACAGGGTTTATGGATCCCATGGGCTCCTCGCTCGCCCTAATACCCTGATTTAAAGTTACTTCCACTGTGTGTATTTGTTTCTCGATGGTTCCTATCACCCCAGAGAGATATTTCATGAGCAAATTCTGTATCCCCCCACCCGCCCTGGTTGTGGTTTCGGCTTTTCTTTTTCCCATTTCTGCTTCCTCCCCAGGCCCAGTCCACCTCTGTATATCTGAGATCCCACCCCTTGGTTGTACGGTTATAACCCAGCTCTCACTACCTGTAGGCAGAAGTAATCTAATATCTAGTAACAGATGTTAAACAATACTTTAAAACACTGTCCAAATAATTGAGGCCCGCTGCGGGACACCGGAAAGAAGAGGGACAAAAGATAATATGCTCCTTGAATTTGTAATGCGGTCAAACAAGTAAAACAGTGGTAATTACACGATAGCTGCACGGTTCTAAAACAGCATGCCAAGTTAGGCTGCTCCCAAAGATTTTCAATTATGTCCATAAAAAACGGATGCTCTTATGGCTTTGGGGTTATAGTTTGCAGCAGTCCAAGGTTATACACGACACATCAGGAGCTTGAGGGACTCACCCGACTGTGCTAATGTCCTTCCTAGAGGTGTTGGTGATGTGGCCCAGCCCGGCCTCGTTCGGTCTAGGACGGGCTAAAACGGGCCCGTCTTGGCCCGGTCTTCGCTCAAGCCGAGCCCGGGCACACCCTGCGTGCGTCTCGCGCTGCAGGACTGCTCACCAGGTTAAGTAGCACTCCTGCGCTCAATCAGTGATGCCGTTGTGGGCCCCTCCCCTCGCCAGCGACAACCAAGGGAGCTGCTCAAAAGTGCTCAGTTCAGGAGTCCTGGGACAGGGGTAGGGGGTAAAGTGCGACGTGCTCCTTGCCGGTTCCTTCTACGTAACTCTGCTTGTACAGCCCGCCCTGCGGGACTGCTCACCAGGTTAAGAAGCGCTCCTGCGCTCAATCAGTGATGCAATTGTGGGCCCCTCCCCTCGCCAGCAACAACCAAGGGAGCTGCTCAAAAGTGCTCCGTGCTCAGTTCAGGAGTCCTGGGACAGGGGTAGAGGGTAAAGTGCGGCGTGCTCCTTGCCGGTTCCTTCTACGTAACTCTGCTTGTAACTCAAAATATCAGACTTCATTCTCAAATGACTGAGGAAGGCAGTGTGAAATTTTAGGAAATGTGCTCTCCTTTTAGCTTTCTATGAGAAAATCATGAATATACAGTTTTCACTCAAACATGGTTCACCAAATCCCGGCAGAAGATAAGCATTTTTGACTGGGTAATATCACTTTAGAACTCACCACAATGCCTAAAAGTAGTATTGTAACATCAACAAATGATTTATATTGTGACTAAAATCTTGTATCATCCTTTACATGTGCTCCATTTTGTGACCCTCAAAGACTTACATAAAAATGTTTTGATTCTGATGGTTTTAGTTCAGGATTTTATGTCACAGGCAGTTTTTTTTATCATAGTAATGGGACTCTGGTCAAGGGACATTTGGGTCAAATATGCAAAGCTGAGTATGGGTATCCTGTGGCATTTTTGGATAAGATAAAAGCAAGTTGAAGAGTCAAAGAAGAGGGTGAAAATTGATGGGTTGTTTTCTCAGTGAAGATCATCAAGAGCAGATAGTAATACTTCTGGGATGGGATATTCTAAGATAGGAACTTCACATGCAAATACCAGGCCTTGTTGGTCATGTAAGTAACATCATCCTTGAAGTAAAATTTGTCAAACAATCTCCAAAGGTAATCAAGCTAATGTCAAATATGATACAAATAGTTGAAATGTCCCACTCTAACACACTAAGCCTTCAAACAAAGATTGTCTTAAACCAAACAAGTCTTGTGACACACCTATGCTTTCAGATGGAACAGCAGTTTGTTCCACAGGGTATTTCTGGACTCATTTTTTTATCAGTGGTGGGCACAGGTATGATGGGAGGTTCAGATTTACTATTCTAAATCCAGTCCAACAGGTGTTGGGCAAAGTGCATACTTTCAGGGATCAATCCTGCTAATGATAACAAAAGTGCAAGCCCTTCTATCTTCAGCCCAAAAAAGGTTGGAGAAAGTATATATATATTGGGGGGGTGGGGTGGGTGGGTGACAGATTTACTAATCTAATTGCAGTCCAAGAAACATTGGGAAAAGTGCATACACTTGAGGAGGAGGTGTGGCGGCTCAGATTTACTATCCTAACTCTAGTCCAACAAACGTTGGGAAAAGTAGCTTCATTATGTGGAGGGTTGTTTTACTATTCTAACTGTTGTCTAACAAACATTGGGGATATTATACACATATAGGAGGGAAAAATATACTATTCTTGCTCCATTAAAAAAAAACATTGTGCAAAGTGCATACATTGTAGGAGTCGTATTTACTAGTCTAGCTCCAGTCTAACAAACATTGGAGAAAGTGCATACATATTTGGAGGGTGGGGGCAGGCTAAATTCACTACATATAATTCATATAAGTACATATTTATTTTTATTTAAGAAATTTAAATTCAATCATTTTACAAACAAAAATGTATAGACTATCTTAAAAATAGAAAACAAACATAATTTAACAAAAGCAACACTTTTTATCAAAGATTTGAAAAAACAATAAAAAACATTTTAAAATACACACATCCCACTAAAATCACACACAAGTAACACTAAGCCAAATATATCTACTATAATATTGAAACATTATTTTTAAAGCCAGCAAAATGAAAATGTGTAAACTTTTGCATATTTATTTTACTACAAATGAATGTTTACAACAAATTGCTCACCAATTCCCCAACTTTCTTACAACCTGTTAAAAAATTAAGATTTGCTAAATGTCTTTAAATATATGAACAACTATTTTTATATTATAATATTAATTAAGCATGCAATCAATTAATTTTCAAATAAAAATTAATATAACTAATATATTAAGCAATGGACATCAATGTATATATATATTTCAAATATTATCCAATAAATCACCCAATAAATCCCCCAACTCAACATTAAGATATATACATCATTTAAAAAATACATTTAAACAAATATAGAATAATTAAAATGTATAATATAAATACAATATTAATTAACCTTTATTAAAAAAATCATGATTCACCAATCCCCCAATAAACCTCACAACTAAAAATGAATACAAAATTTAGGAAAATATTAAACAAAGAATGATTTGCACTAATTTACATACTAATCAATTATCATTAATATAGAATGAAAGAAACTACCCTCTAAGAAAACATAATACAACACAATAAAATACCATCATAAAGAAATAAACAGTGTTTTAAACTTTAATACTATACTAAAATAGTAAAAAACATTATACTTTAGATATTTTGGTCCACAATACTTTTGTAGTCATATTATTCTGACCACGATATTATTATCAGATTAAATGTTTGAGACAATACTTAGTGGAAGAACCCAGTGGACTAGAATATGTCAGCACCATGGTTTTTGCCTCACACTTGGCTGACCCCTATTATGGGGGGTTATCTAGCAAGGATGCTTTAACTCTAATTACCACTGGCAGAGGCTGCAATATGGGTGATGTCTTTATCTATAATTCCACTTGATTCTGAGGTAGTCTTTCTACTTATGTCACTCTCATCTTCTTCTGGTTCTTTAATGAAGAATTTCCTGAATCTGACAGTAACTGCCAAACCTCTTAGAACACTTGTGGTGAATCTAGTCCTGGCTTTTCTTTAACACGAGGCTGCACTAAGCTTGTAATCTCCTCCCATCCAGTACCTGGCCATTCACTTTAAATGGAGGATTGAGGGTAGCTCCATGAGGGCTCGTGGAAAGTTTGTCACTCCCACATTTTGTTTGATGTGGTCATCGAAGGGCTCACCCCTATGAACATCCTAGGCATATGTCTCTGGGTGTAGATAACTGATCCTTGCAGATTTTGACCCAATGACCTGGTTGAAGCCCTAACTGAACTGACTGCCAGAGTAGTGGGAGTCAAAAAAGTGTGCCTGCCTGCTTTTGACCTTTGCTGATTCCACATGATAATTTGTGTAATTGTTTCTGCCATTTTCGTGTCAGGCAGACTGAAACATTTCTTACTAATGCTATTCACACACTCGGAGATTGTCACAGGGTATGGCCACTATGAAAATTGATACAAGTGACTAGTGCTTATTGGAGCAAGCAGAAGTTAAAATCAGAAGAAAGTGACCATGGGACTTGAAAACAAACTGCTCCTTGTTTCGTATAGCACTTTCCATTCTATTGTCTTGTAATGTAATATTTGTATACTGTTTCATACCTTGTTATGAGGTGGCAAAGAGCATTTTCTGATATGTAGCAGACTACACTGTGGGAGGGTATTTGAATGACAGAATGTTGCATTTGTTGTGATCCTATGTGGAAAGCATTTTGGTGTCCTGTGTAAGTCACTTGAAAGGTGCTGTTTTCTTGTTTTTGGTCACAGTAGCTAGCAGCATGATGTATGTGATATATTGGCGTGGAAATCAAATCAGAAAAATTTATAAATCTGAAAGATCAAATCACAAAGATTTATAAAGCGCTTGGCTACTTGTAGTGTGTCCAGGTGCTAACCAGACTAGAAACGGACCCAAGCGAGAGCTGGCCGACTGATAGGCGATTTGAAACAGCCATATATTAAGGTTTTGTTTGAAAGCAAGTTCATCCTTCATGGCTTGTAGATCCTAAGGAAGGGCATTCCAAGCCTTGGCCACAAACAAGGCAACGGAGGAGCCACCCCATTTTTTATCCTTAAATCATGGCACCACAGCCAGTACAGCACCCAAAGAATGGAGGGATCTGGCAGGGTGATATGGAGTGAGCCTATTGGCCAAGCATACTGGGCCAACCAGATAGAAGGCCTATGGGCCAGAGTGAGACATTTGAACTTAATTCTCTCTTTAATGGCAACCAATGCAGCTTCTTAAGGTGATGACGGATATGAACCCCTCTAGGGACATTTAATAGTAGCTCAGCAGCAGCCTTTTCCACCAACTGAAGTTTCCGTAGCTGGTAGGCTAGGAGACCCACATAAAGAGAATTAGCATAATCTAGCCATGACGTGATAAGAGCATGAATAACCACCTCCTTGGCCAGTACCGCGAGTAGATGTAAACATTTCTTCATAGACTTGAGAAGTCAAAAGCAGGCATCCACCACTACTGACCCTGAGGCCAGAAGGATATAACGTTGTCAAATTTCATCCCAAAATTATGCACAGATGATGCTGGGGACGTAGGGGGAGAAATAGGATCAGGCCAACAGTTTCCATCCCAGGAGGGGGTGGGGAGCTGAATATCAAAATCTCTGTTTTTCTGGTGTTACACTGTAAATTGCTGTGTTGTATCCACTGAAAAATAGCCATTAAGCAGGACTTAAACTTGCTGTTGGTCATTAGTCTCGTTCCGATCCAATGCTAGCGGAATCTGCGTATCATCGGCATAAAACACAACCTGGATGCTGAAGTATTCCACCATTGATGCTAAGGGGTTCATATAAATGTTAAAAAGTATAATTGTAATTACTTGCTGCATTATAATTTAGTCTACAAACACCATGTTATGCTTCTTGGTTTCTACTATGTGTTAGATGCTGGGAAATAGGTTGAAATATACAGAATGATATTTCTTATAGGTAGTCCAGTTAGTGGTGGGCAGGGGGATTAAAGTATAAAGGTAGCTATACAGCACACAACTAGACAGACAGGCAGTGGAGTGCTGTGTGCAAGTACACCAAACAGAGTTTAATGAGAGAAGACACAGAAATCCACATGCCATTGTGTACAAGACAGTGATAGTCACATGAGTAAAATAATGAGAAATATCAAAGGGTTGGAGTTTGGTAATAGAAGCAATATCCATGGCCCTTTTTAAAGGAATGGATACTGCTGACTGCTGTACAAATACATCTCGTGACTGAGGAAAGAAGTGAAAGAGTCTTCAATATTGGCCACTCAAGCAAAAACTACTAAATCTTTAAAAATCTAAAATTCTTTGTAATTCTACCAGTGTGCAGGAGATCAAACATTTGAGCTGAGATTTGCTCCCCAAGTCCCTCCTGTGCATGCAAAGTCTCCCAACTGTAGACAAGCACCAGTAGGGGGAGCCCTAATAGGTTCATGGCTCAAAATCTAGCCAAAACTGCACACTGCAAATAGGAGGTTGAGAGACCAGCCACCTAGTGTTCCTACCCTGATAGCACAAGAATGAAACACTCACCCATCTTATTGTTCTATAATCACCACTCTATGTGAGTTCAATTCTTTAGATCTCAAAGCCCTTGTTCTTTCTAGTTTACATGAGAAAGGATCTCACTAATATTGGACATTGCCCTCTCTGCAGGGTGACTCCCAAACTTTTTGCCTTTACCTCCACTTTTTTGCTGATTTTATTTTTGTTGGCCTTAGGACTCTGTACGCTTTACCACTGCTAACCAGTGCAAAAGTGCTTGTTGTCTCTCCTCTAAACAAGGTAGATTTAGCTTACACCCAATTGGCATACTTGATTTACTTATAAGGGCATAGTAAAGTGGTACTAAGCCTACCCAGGGCCAGTAAATTAAATGCTACTATTGGGCCTGCAAGGCTTGTTGTGCCACCCACTCAAGTAGCCTTTCAAAACTGCCTCAGACTTGCCAGTGCAGCCTGTCTGTGCAGTTTTAAACTATCATTTTGACTTGGCAAAATCAACCTTTAGCCAGACCTAACCCTTCTTTTTTAGTTCATATCAGTCACCCCTAGAGTAGGCCCTAAACAGCCCATAGAGCAGGGTGCAATGTATTTTAAAAGTAGGACATGTGCTTTTAAGTTTTACATGTCCTGATAGTAAACAACTCTTAAATTCATTTTTCACTATTGCAAGGATTACCTCTGCCATAGGATAACATTGGGTTATCTTATTACATTTAATAAGTGATATCTTTCAATTGGGAGCAGGTGGACAGGTCGAGTTTGGTGTCTAAAGAATTGTAATTAAACGCAATCTTTCAAGGTAAAGTCCAGTTGAAAATGCCACTATCACTAAGTTAAAGACACACAATTGATGGACGGAATGCAGAACAAATCAAAACATTCACCCCTAGTCAAGAGATCTGGGTTAAATACATCATTCTTTTACTCACCATGCCACCCCAGTTTAGACCTGGCCATATGCAAATCAGTCTTGACCCTGTGCCTCATGGGAACAGTCCAGCCCGAACTACCAAGCCAGGTCCTCCCTGGACCGGGAACAAGCATCCTAGGACTGGTTTCGGGGTTTCATCCCTCATCAGCCAGGATAGCTTGAATCCAGTGGCACAGTGAGCCCGGGACCCACGTCTGGGCATACCTGGCGCACTTAGGGCGAGGAAGCAAAAGATACACAATTGATGGACAGAATGCAGAACAAATCAAAACATTCCCCCCCAGTCAAGAGATCTGTGTTAAAGCCATCATTCTTTTGCTCACCATGCCACCCCAGTTTAGACCTGGCCATATGCAAAATAGTCTTGACCCTGTGCCTTATGGGAACAGTCCAGCCCGAACTGCCAAGCCAGGTCCTCCCTGGACCGGAAACAAGCATCCTAGGACCGGTTTTGGGGTTTCATCCCTCATCAGCCAGGATAGCTCAAATCCAGTGGCACAGTGAGCCCGGGTCCCACGTCTGGGCATACCGGGCACACTTAGGGTGAGGAAGCAAAAGACACACAATTGATGGACGGAGTGGAGAACAAATCAAAACATTCACCCCCAGCCCAGTCAAGAGATCTGGGTTAAATCCATCATTCTTTTGCTCACCATGCTGGAATGGCATGGGGAGCAAAAAACGATGGATTTAGGCCCAGATCTCTGTACTGGGGTGAATGTATGACATTGTTCTTCATTCTGTCCATCAATTGCTCTTTTTGCAACTATCACTAAGTTGACATTTTCTTGTCCTTACCATTTGGTGCTTGTAGCCTGATTCTGGGTCACATGACTAGATGTAGCTCGCAGTCGGTCTTTGTGAATCACTCCCAGACAGTGAGACAAAGGGAAGATAGATGTTGACAGGATGATCACTCTGAGTTAACGAGGGGAGGGCCTGTCACCTACCACACTTGCACATCACAAAGCCTCTGCCTGAGCACTCTCACAAAGTATTTGTCAGTAGTCTTTCCTGACCCCAAACAAGCTAGGGCCAGGACAGGGAGGAAGGTGGATGCCTGACACCTCAGAAGGGGGGAATCTCCAGAAACTTCCTCTACATCAAAGTGGGCACCAGTTATAAATATTGGACCCTTAGACCCAACTATTCAGTACACTTTTGGACCTCAAACAATCAATCAATCAGGGTTCTTATAGAGCGCGACTACTCACCCGTAAGGGTCTCAAGGTGCTGAGGGGGTGGGGTGGTTCTGCAGATCAGTCGAAGGGCCAGGTCTTGAGGTCCTTCCTGAATTAAGGCAGTGATGGTGGTTGCCTGAGGTGCAGAGGTAGGGAGTCTTAGGTCTTCGCAGTCAGGTAGGAGAAGGATTTGCCTCCAGCTAATGTCTTGCGGATCTGTGGGATAATGGCCATGGCCAGATGGGTGGAGCGGAGGTGTCTGGTTGGTGTGTGGAAGTAGAGGCAGTGGTTGAGGTATTTGGGTCCGATGTTGTGCAGGGCTTTGTAGGCTTGAGTGAGGAGCTTGAAGGTGATTTTTTGCTGATTGGGAGCCAGTGGAGGTCTCTCAGGTAACCGGAGATGTGGTTCCAGTGGGGGATGTCCAGGATGAGTCTGGAGTTCTGGATGCGTTGCAATTTCTTTTTGGGTTTTTGGGTCGTGCCAGCGTAGAGTGCGTTGCTGTAGTCGAGCTTGCTGCTGACAAGCACCTGAGTAACAGTTCTCCTGGACTCGGTGGGGATCCATTTGAAGATCTTTCAGGGTAGGTGCAGCAAGTGGAAGCAGGAGGGTGATACTGCGTTGATTTGGAAGTTCATAGAGAGCGAGGAGATGAGGTTGATGCTGAGGTTGCGTGCATTGTCAGTGGGTGTGGGGGGTTCCAAGACCAAGACCTTTGGAAGACTCTGGCAGGAAGAAGGACAGGTGCCTGCTGTGCTGACCTGCTGCTTGTTGCCCTTTTTTATGGGTGAGAAGGAATACACTTGCAACATGTACCCTGGACCACCAGAGTGACTCCAAGGCCTACTCTCTTGTAACAAGCCCATGCACTCTGCAACTGTGTGCTCTACACCGCCAAGTTGTGCCACCCCTGTCCTGGACCCTTGGAAGTGGGTCTGACGTTGCTCTGCCAGCACATTAGTGGACCCAGCAGAACCGATGCATCTCCTCTGAGGTGCAACCCTGAGCAGAACAGACTCATTGTCTCCTCTGCGAGGATTCTTCCAGTGCAAGGACTTCTGATTGATCACTCAGCCTCTTCAGAACTGCCATTAAGTGATGCATCCCTGGCGCAGGCCCTTGCATCACAAGCCCCTCGTAGACGGCAGCCTCGACGACAATGCAAGACTTTGCATCACAGCCTCACAGCTCCCCAGAACTGACACTGAGCGATGCATATCCGATGCGGTCCTTGCATCGCCTCAGCTGCAATCTCAAAACAGTCCATAACCAGGATTTAAGGTACTCTTGTTCAGCAGGCCTAACTGGTTTCCTGTAGCTGGCCCGGATCCTATTGTGCCCCTATGACTTTGTACTGGTCCGGCGTGACCAGATACCGTCAGTTAGCAATTTGTGCTTTTTGGCTCTTTTTTCACTTACATTTTTAAAAATGCATATCTATGGTTCTACTGATTGACTTTTTGTCATTTTGGTCCTGTATTATTTATTAAAATTTGCTCTATTTTTCTAATTTGGTGCGGGATATTTCTTGTGTGGTGTTTTCACATTAGTACTGATTGAAGTGTTGCACACATACTTTACGCATTGCCTCTGAGTTAAGCCTGACTGCTCTGTGCCAAGGTACCCAAGGGCTGATCACAGGTTAATTTAGGGTTTGGTTGTGAATTTAACCTGACAGAAATTGTGGTTACTACTTGAGTAGGGTACCACCCCCTCAAACAGTAACCCAATTTCTTACAGCTACCTTTTTATAAAAATCTGTCCAGACACATTTTACGTTCATTATTAGTATGGAGTGTTACTCCAGGGTAAATAAAGAGGCAATGTGGAGAAAGCAGAATTACTGCTCCTATTGTATCAAATAGGGCAGCAGCATTTTGTTTACTTTTGGACCAGACCGCCTCTGACTTGTGACCCTTTCGAAAACAGCGTTTTTCAGTCTCTTTAAGTTAACTTTGAGTTTTCTGTGCCTGGTTCCTAGAAACTTTGCTCTCATTTCTAGCAAGGCATTTGAGCTAGTCAACAGTATCCAAACAGGTATAATTTCATGTTCTAGACAATTTTTAAAGGAGCTTCTCGGAAAGCCAGCATAGTGTGTTGATGGGCTCTGCTGGACCCTGAAGCTCATGACTACCTTGGGAAATTTGAGCGATTACCCATCCCTATCATCCAAGAGCTCTGGCCTTGGTTCAGTGTAGGATCTTTTTTAGAAAAAAGCAAACAACCAACTACTTCAAGTCTGGCCACAATACCAAATGCAACCCTCCCAGATTCCCTGGCACTTGTTCCCATTTTACTGATGTTTACCATTGCACAGATCACCCAAAACCTGTTTTCATTGGTTATAAAAGATGAAGTACATTGACTTCTGACAAATAGTAACTTTACAAACTCTCAAGTTTCATTAGAAATACCTTGGTGTCATGCGTGGTAGTTGGTGCAGTATGCTTGACGATGAACTTCACATCAGCCCAAGGTGAGCGGAGCCCTTGCTCACATTAATCATCCAAACCTTTGGCCTTGGAGGTTTTTTTTAGAAGCTTTAAACACAACATCAAACCACCCTGAGCTACTTCAAGGCCTGTTCAGTATCTCAGGTTTGCATTTTTAGCTGCATCTCCTGCCCTACTGCACTCACACATCTCAATCCTTCATGGACTGGGAGAACAGCTCTTTGAAATCAACCTAATGGGCTCACTTAGTTCTACATCAAGGGCCCTCATTTGGAGAGGCCATGTAATTTCAATGCCGCTGGTTACAGATATTACCAGCATTATCGGAATTATATGTTTTTAACTGTCACCTGGAGATTTTGGGTGTTCAAAGTAGCCAAAAACTGTGCGGCGAAAGTATGGGCCAAAATTATATTAATCAGGAGAATAAGTTCAGAATTTCTGATTCCCCTGGTAATTCCTCGTTTCTAAGTGAACCCTCAGATTCCAAAACAGAATGAGGTGAATCTTTCCCAACTTCTGGTATAGCATTACCTCTGCATTGTTAAGTCGGTGCGGAAAAACCAACCCATTTTTGGGCCACTTGTAATAAGGCCCTGGGTCTAAAACTGAGATGTGTCAGAACATGGCATGACTGGCCATTCTTACATGTGCACTGATGCTTAATAAATGTGTATTAAAAATGTACGAATTGAATACGTATATAAAGGTATGTCTCTACAAACTTCCATTTACAAGTTTACTTCTCTAGGTCAGCTAAAACTGTAACGTAGCATACTGACACATTGCCTTTGTGCTAAGGTATTATCCCAAACCAAGGTCTTTTAAACTAGTCTCATTCCCTTACTAGCGTTTTACTGGGTTTTCCACCCTATGTAAAAGTTATTACATATTCACCTAGAAATTCACTACACTGCTTGCTCTTTGTCAGTGTTTATCAACAGTATGGGGAACGCGCAGGGCCGGACTGGCCGTAGCGAGCATCGGGCGTTTCCCCGAAGGGCCGCCAGGGTGGGTGCCAATTTTGGACCCCTGGGGGGCCGTTTTTAGTACTGGGGCCCGGTTTTGGAGCATAGCTGCAATATCAGCCCCCTGCAACAAAAACAGCTGCAGTGCTTTCCACGTGCACCCCCCTCTAAACCCCCTGTGGACGGCCGCCCTCAATTGCCAGGGCCGGTTTGCGTTCCCAGTCCGGCCCTGGAAACGCGCACACAACACACACACACACACCTCTTAACAAGCAGTGTTGTGGCAAAACTAAACTAAACATTGTTTTCCAAGTGGTAAGCAAACAATGATTGAACCATGTGTATAAAACTCATTTCTGTACTAAGACAAATTGCGTTTCAAATGAAGAAGAATTGAAAGGTCTCCATAATCTAGTAGAGACACAGGTGGAAGCCGACATCCCTAATGCTTCGCCTCCCTCCTCTTCCTCAGTAAGCACAGGGTTCAGAGGGGCGACTGTTTCAAGCTGTGTAAAATTCATAAGATGTATGTTATAAATTCATGGGGTGAAAAAAGCAGAAGAGGGAGGAAAGCTAACTTAATTTGGGAAATCTTGAAAAAATAGTGCCGCAGCATTTTTTCCAGTAAGCGTGGCCCACTTTGCTGAACACAGCGTAACCATTACTGGCTGGTCAATGCTTTGCTTTATGAGGCAATTATTTCAGCACACTCTATTCAAAATACACATTAGAACTTAACCTTCTGAATCCTGAAGTAGCATTTTTATTGCCCGGCATTAGAAAAGAGTTGGAGTCAGCAATTTTTCTCCCCTCTTTATGAACTGGTATCATTAATAAAGCATTGTGCTGGTAGCTTTTCACAAGTCTCCAAGATAATTTGCGACACGAAAAAAAACAAAAAAACCTGCCGTTTGTTGCAATTGTCTAACACCATGTCTGCTAACAGTAGAAAAAGGGAATTGAATCAAGAGAACAACAGTAGGGTTTCAAATATGCTGCGCTGAATAAAGAGCTTTGAATTGAACTAAACTGAATCAAAAGGACATAAACGAAAGGGAAGAAACCGAAAGCTTGTCGCGCAAATTGAAAAGCCGGTTGCAGGATATTGGTCCTTGAATTATTAGATATGCACAAGTAAAATTGGAAGTTAATGTGGAATTTTTAATTAGGGTCACATGCAAATGAACTCCCTCTTCATGTTAGTTTTATGCCGCTTCAGGAATCTTTTATCATATGCTAAAAAATTTATGGACAGAAACATTAATGAAAATGAGGCGTGAACAGGAAACGGCGCTATTATGGCGATGAGAATGGCAGTGGCCAGGCTGATTTCGGAGGAGGTATATTTTAGTCCCATGTCGTTTTCCTATAATAAGAGAGTAGAATGATACAGTGGAAATTAATGACTAGGTATATCTTTTTTCTGCCCTGGAACAGTTAAATTATTATATATAAATTTGAAGAAGTTAGTTTATAATCAGACGTTGAATTAATTATAAGGAAAAGATTAATCTTAATTGAAAATTCTTTTTCAGGAGAGTGCTTTGGCTTTCTAATAGGCCCACAAAGATATGTATGAATGTAATGTATTATAGTAACAAACACACACACACGCTCACACTCACGCACACACACTTACACTCTGTGTCTCTCTCTCTCTCTCTCTCTCTCTCTCATATACTGTGTAATTATGGTACAGTCAGAGTTTCCGTAGGGAGAATGTGTTTTTGTTTCACTAATACATTTGATAAATCTTCATACTGTTGGTGCCAATATATTCATGAGTAATATGTTGTGCTACCCAAAATAGGACTCAGGCCTTGGTTCCTGCATCCTGAAAAGTAATTCAAATATATATAATAAGGGGACCGGGTGAGTGCACCCTGAGCCCAAGGAGCATGTGGTGAGGGGGTCCAAATGGACCCCATCTGATTTGCTGGTCAGATCATGGACAACATGATGTGGCAGCCATTACAGGACTTTGGAACATAGTCCCCATTGAAATGCATGTAGTAAAAATCTGCTTTTGAGTGTCACAAAAAGGCACCCATATAACGTGTGATAAAATATTTTAGTCACAATATAAATTATATATTGGGAGTACCATATTAATTTTAGGAATTGTGGTGTAATCTAATACAAATTTACCCTCCGAAAAAGTCCCAGTTGCGAGTTCCAAAATGGTCCCTGGGAGAAAAAGCTCCCAGATATACCTAACTTTTTAACCCCTTCATGACCACCTCTTTATCTATTCACATTAAATGTTACATTATTCAAAATGGTCACTAGAACCAACTACTACTAACAGTTCAAAAGCTTTCCATACGGCCGATTACGATGTTCTGAAAGCATTCGGACTTTCTGAGGCGGTTCTGGACAGCATTCGGAGGACCGAGTCATTCGGAGCCGACTCGTACAGGTCTACGGACTGTGTTTCCGACCAAGCGATTACCATGTCAGATTCAGACAGCCTTCCTGAATTGGTTGTTCCGACACGGATCGGCTGTCGGAATTTGGCTTTGGGGGCCCATAGCAGGCACCGCTTGACCCAGAGCCTTCCGAATGGGGCCCGTGGGGTTCACAAGGGACCCCCCTTTCCAACCATGCACAGTGTGGCAGGCACCGAGGGGTGCCCGCCACAGAGTGCAGGATTTTCCCCAGCCACCCCTTTCTTCAATGGGAGCCTGTGTATTCGTTCGGAACACAGGCTCCTATTGAAGTCAATGCGAGTCCGACCGAATGGGATCCGGAACCATCATAATCTGTCGGACTTCCTGAATCCGATTCGGTCGGAAACCATTCTGAGACTGATTCCGTCGGATTGCTTTCCGACCGACATCGTAATCGACCCCTAAGTGTTCACGTCTAAAATGTTTAAAAATTATGCAAGCAGTTTTTGGGAAAAAAAGCTTAAATTTGGTCTATAGTTATTTGTGGTTAAAATTTACAGATTGAGCAAAGTCAACATTTAGAATAAGAAAACGTGCAGTACTCGCAATGACTTTATGAATCTATGCTTTTCTATGATGTGTGTATTGTGACATTTGCAAGATAGTGAAGCTGTTGTGTAGTGAACTTCTGAAAGGAAATGGAGTGAGACCATTGGCCCATGTGTTCTATATTAATGTACATGCATCAGAGAAAAAAAAAAGATATATATATATGTATATGTTTTTATATATATATATAAATATATCTATATACATACACACACAAGTTTCTGTGTATATATATATATATATCCTTTCCCACATGCGGCGAATGAAGGCGTGCAGCGCAACCGAAACACGTTGATTTTCCTTGCACGCCAAATAAAGATGAGTCGTTGTTCTTTACTGCCGGGAGTGCCGAGTTCTTGTTAAGAATTGAAAATGGGAAATTTGATATATATATATCTATCTTTCTGTGCCCAAACCTCATTGTGTCCCGCCCAGGCCACGTGCTTCTCCCACCAGCCCACGAACAGGTTTGCGTAGCTGGGGCGAAGCACGTGCCCATCGCGGTGCCCTGCTTTTGGATATATAGTTGATCTCCAAAAGCAAAAATGTTATGTAGACAGAATAACATGAATTGTAGTACCATCTGGTTGTGTTCTGCATATTTTAAAGGTCTAGTCCTCAAAAAGGTTTTAATTGCTTCCAGACCTTGCACATAATTAATGCAGGTGTAAAGATTGGTGATGTCTAGGGTAACGAGAAGAAAATCCTCCTCCCACGCAATATTGGCAATCAATTTGATAAAATCAGTGTGTAGGAGAGTAGGATCTGCCTCTTATGTTGCCCCCACTTTTTTTCTGATGTTTACACTGGTTTCTGGCTTTAATCTGGCTGGGTCCCTGCTAATCAGGGCCCCAGCCTCTCTGTTCTCTCTAAACGACTTGTAGTGCACTCTAGGTGCACTAGTGATTGGATACTGTGGTACCTTATGAGTCCCTAGTATATGGTACCTTAGGTACTAAGGGCATAGGTACTTCACAGGCCTACCAGGGGCTGCAGCATGTATTATGCCACCCCTGGGAAGCAGACTAAATCTGACAGCACAGGCCTGCTACTGCAGCCTGGGTGAGGTGGTGCTAGCACTCCTCACTGAGATATAGGTTCCCTACTGAGATATAGGTTCCCTATATCTCTCCTACACACACATATAAACCTATCAGTCACCCCTAAGGCAGGCCCTATCAATCCTGAGGGCAGGGTGCTTGGCTTCTATGTGAGGGGGTGCCTCTGCCTGAGCAGGGCCCCTCTGCAGCTCTCAGAGTCCATTCTCTGGTGCTGTTTGTGGATGCGGTTAAACCATATACTCTTAAGTGCATTATATCCTCGCGGTAAAATGCTAACTTTGGAATGGCTGCATCAAAACATGTCGTGTTTGGTGTCAAACATCTTGGAATACTACCCCCCGCCAGTCCTGGCGGCGGGGGTAGCATTCCACCCTTCTAGAGGGATAGACATGTACCTACTGTGGAAACGCGGTAGAATCCTGCAGAGCCCTGGCATCACAAAATGGATGCCACCAGTCACAGACACTGGGCTGCCCTCCTGCTGATGACCAACACTCGCAGTGGAGGAAGCCCAACAATAGATATCCTGTCCCAAGGGGTGTGACCACCTCCCAGACAGGGTTTAGTGTATTGGGGCTGGGTGGGTGCACTCTTAGAGTGCTTTGAAGTCCTGCACTGGGGGAGCAGAAGGCTCCTCTGTGCATACCCCAGTTCAAACCGGCTCAGGGGCTACCTGCCTCTGCTCTGGCGCGAAACTGGACAAAGGGAAGTGGGTGTAGCCACCCACTCCCCTGACCCTCCCATAGGTAGGGTCATAGAGCTAGTCCCTCCCTTTCTTTTAGTATAAGAGGGGGAACCTGTGCATTGCAAACTAGATACCCCTGGACGACGCTCTACAAGAAGAATCCTGGACCTTCGACATTCCACTACCTTTGGAAGACTGAAGAATCTCCCTTGGAGTCAAGGAGTGACTCCCCTGCTTGGCAGGCACCAAAAACTACAAACGACGGTCGCAAACTACGCCGCTCCTGCCGGAGTCCGAAGTTCCTGCAGCCCAAGAAGTAGATTTCTTGACTTCTCAAAGGCCATCGTGAGTCCCCAGCGAAGCTGAGGCCAGTGGACCCCCAGAGTGACGAGGAACCGTGACCCCTGGGTACCGTGCACTATTGTCAAGTGCAACCCCTTTACAACATTCTACAAACTTGTGCTTTGGACCACGTATGGTCCTATCCTCCAGCAGGAACTCCTCCGAAGATCAGAGGCCTACCATGTTCTGAGTGACCGTGGGCCCCTGTTGAGAGAATCCTCCCGAGGCGTCTTTGCGATCCCTTGCCAGCCAGCTTGTGGGTCCCCTGAAGGCTTTCCTACAGAACCAAAGGGCTCCCCTGGTTGCTCCAGGCCTGCCCTGACTTACCTTCGCTGGGTGAGTCCCTCAGACCTTGCTGGTCTGTGCCATTGACTTTTTATACTTTCCCCAAGACTTGCTGTTACCAAGGCTTGTTGGCTCCACTCGAGTCGCCGACACCGCAGTAAGCTGCAGACATCGTGGGACATGCCGAACCCAGCTCCTGGTTGTCGTCGACGCCTCCTGGACCTCGTGGCTGAAGAGTCAAGGCACCCGTGAACGACCTGAATCTTGCGACGACGGTGGGCATCCATCTTCCTTGCCCCGAGTCACTGCCAAGTGACTTTGAACACTGTCCCCTCTGCTTTCAGGTCTTCCATCTTCTGAATCCAGGCTTGGATTCCTCCGGACACTTCTCCTGTCGCCGCAAGCAGCAAGTCTTCACTGGCTCCCATTGAAAACGACGCCGCGACCCGACACCAAAGAACACCTATGCACCCGGCTCCCCGCGTCCGTCCCCTGTGGGTCTCCTAATTTAGGAACTGGGGTGGTTCTTGGGGGTCCCTCGATTCTAGATGCCCTAGACCTAGGTCTAGCCAAACTAAGATTGTGATATTCGATTGTGCTAAACTTATTTTGATAACATTTGATTTGTACATATGTTCCTGACTTCTAATCTCATAAAGAGATTAGTAGAGAGTTGTTTATTAATAAATACATATATATTTGATATATATACCTGTGTGGTGTCTTTTCATTTGGTGATTCAAGAGATTGTGTGGTAAAATAAGCTGCTTTACATTCCTTCAAGACTTAGCCTGAAGGCTGCTCTCCACAGCTACCACTAGGATAGCTTTCTATAAAGGTTGTCTTAAACCTATCTACCACAAGAGTCGAATTGTTCTGGTGCAAGGTGTCCACTTTAATTAGTGAACAGCATATACCAGGCCAACTTCTCACATTGGTGGCAGCGTGTGGGATTCCAGCTTGCTATTGTTTTACCAGAAAATCTCTATTTGAATTACTAACTGAAAACCACTATAGGTACTCAAGGTACATATAAAGTCAAGCTTAGTATCAATAAGTTCTACTGAACTTAGAGCTGTGTGCCAAGGGATAGCACACCCTTTCCACAGCTCAAGCTAGGATCAGTAGGCCACAAACTAGTGTAGGTAGTACAACACTGCACAACACTAGAATGTCCTTAAAGGGTGGACCCAGTGGATCCACTCAGCCTCAGTATAAGGACATGGCTTTCTCTGACTTGAGAGCCATGTGTGTTGACAGACACCTGAGGATAGGACAGAGTCCCTCCACACTACACCTGATAGATCTGCTGACAGCAGATGATCTTAGATTGGCTCTAGGAGCTAATGGGTCTGAATCAGGGGGTGGGTCAATTACAGTGTCTGGGTCAGATGATGAAAATCAGAATGACCAAGACTCTGTGATTGAAGGGCCAGGCTCCAAGGGGCCTGAAAAGGACAGAGGAATTCTCCCTAAGAGAACTGACAGAGTGGATGAGAGGCATAGGTCCCCTTCCAGGGAATCTGACGACTCTTATCACTCTGGCAGAGAATTTGTCCAGCAGAGGAACTCATACTTTCCCATAAGAGAGAGCTCCTCTGACAGAATGTGCAAACTGCTGCAGTATGAGGAAGCAAGAGTTGCCCTCAGAACCAAGCAGTTGGCACTGGATAGAGAAGCCCTGGAGACCCAGAGAGCTTCTAGAAGAGAGGGGTTAGAACCCCTTGGTGGCAGCAACAGTGTCCCTAGAGGCAGAGAATCTATTCCAGACCATAGGAACCTGAGCAAGGTTGCTCCTCCCTACCAGAGTGGGGATGATATCCACAAGTGGCTAACTGCTATGGAGAGGGCCTGTAGAGTACCTCAGGTCCCCCAAAAGCAGTGGGCAGCAATCTTGTGGCTCTCCTTTTCAGACAAAGGTAGAGACAAGCTCCTCACTGTTAGAGAAGATGATGCTGATAATTATGAAGTCCTGAAGAGTGCACTGATAGATGGGTTTGGCTTAACCACTGAGCAGTACAGGTTGAAGTTCAGAGACACCCAGAAGGCACAGACTCAGGACTGGACTGACTTTGTAGATTGTGCCACCAAGGCTCTGGAGGGTTGGCTGGTTGGCAGTAGGGTTACTGATTTCAAGGGATTGTATAATCTGATGATGAGAGAACAGATCCTTAATAATTGCCAGAACCAGTTGTTGCATCAATACCTGGTGGACTCAGATCTGACCTCTCCCCAAGAATTGGGAAAGAAGGCAGACAAATGGGTCAGAACCAGGGTAAGGCAGAAACCCCAGAACCAAGGGGATGACACCAAGAAGCAGGATCCTAAGGGCTCTGAGAAAGGTGGGGATAAGTCAAAAGACCAGAAGTCTTCACAAGGGCCCCAAAAATCTGCATCTGGTGGGGAGTCACAATCCAACAAGGGAAAAGGCCAAAAGAAGCCCTGGTGCAAATTCTGTAAACAGAAAGGGCACTGGACTTCTGATTGTAACAAGTCCAAAGACCAAACCACCACCACTCCTGCCCCTAAGGCAACTGTTCCCCCAGCTCAGCTACTGGTGGAGGTGGTACTCAGAATAAGGGTGTAGTAGGGTTGACCCTGGGTTCTGAAGTGGACTCTGACCTAGTCAGAGTGCCCACACAGGCAATGCTGATTTGTGATGGAGACCTTGATATGTCCTTCCTAGTAAGCCCCAGTAATCTGGGCAAATACAAACAGCAGCCTGTAATAAATGGCAAACAGGCTTTGGCATTTAGGGACACAGGTGCTAGTGTCACCATGGTGGCAGAGGATCTTGTGGACCCTGGACAGATCATCCTGGGCGAAATGTACCAGGTGACCAATGCAAGCAATGTCAGGACCAACCATAGTCTGGCAGTTGTGAATTTCTCCTGGGGAGGGGTAACTGGCCTCAAGAAGGTTGTAGTCAGTGCAGACCTCCCTGTCCAATGTCTATTGGGCAATGATCTAGAGACTTCAGCCTGGTCTGAAGTAGAGTTATGGACTCATGCTGAGATGTTGGGCATCCCTGCAGAGGTATTTGCTGTGACCAGGTCACAAGCAAGAATGCATAACACTGAACCAGCTCTGGATCCTGGAACAATGGACCAGATGCTTCCCAAGAGGAGGAGCAGTAGGGTAAAGGCAGTGCCTTCCCCTCTGTCTCAGATCACAGATTCACCCCCAGAGGGAGGTGAAGCAGATCCTGAAGAAGGAACTGCCCCAGAGGGACTTGAGCCTGATCAGGTAGAGTTCTTGGGGGCAGGGGGCCCTTCTGGGGAAGATCTGAGTAAGGAGCAACAGTGCTGCCCCTCTCTTGAACCCCTCAGACAGCAGGCTGCTGCTGAGGCTGCTGGGAGTGCTAGTGGGTCCCATAAAGTGTATTGGGATGAGGGACTCCTATATTCTGAGGGTAGAGATCCAGCCCCTGGAGCCACCAGGAGGATGGTAATACCTCAGAAGTTTAGGGGGTTCCTCTTGACCCTAGCACATGATATCCCTTTGGCAGGTCACTTGGGCCAAAACCAGACCTGGGACAGGCTTGTTCCACATTTTCATTGGCCACATATGTCAGAGGACACAAAGGAGTGTTATCGCTCCTGTGTCACATGCCAAGCCAGTGGTAAGGCAGGTGGCACAACAAAGGCCCCCCTGATACCACTACCTGTGGTGGGGGTACCCTTTGAAAGGGTAGGGATTGACATTGTTGGTTCCCTTGACCCTCAAACTGCATCTGGGCACAGGTTTATCCTGGTGGTAGTGGATCATGCCACCAGGTACCCAGAAGCAATTCCCTGAGGACCACCAAAGCCCCTGTGGTGGCAAGAGCCCTCATTGGAGTTTTCTCCAGAGTGGGTTTCCCAAAGGAGGTCATTTCTGACAGAGATACCAACTTCATGTCAGGATATTTGAAGGCAATGTGGAAGGAGTGTGGTGTAACTTATAAGTTCACCACCCGCTATCACCCACAATGCAATGGGCTAGTTGAACGCTTCAACAAAACCCTGAAGGGAATGATTAAAGGACTCCCAGAGAAGCTTAGGCGGAAATGGGACCTTCATCTTCCCTGCCTGTTGTTTGCATACAGAGAGGTTCCACAGAAGGGGGTTGGTTACAGCCCATTTGAGCTTCTGTTTGGGCATCCTGTGAGAGGTCCATTGTGTTTGGTAAAAGAGGGCTGGGAGTTACCTCTCAAGCCCCCAAACAAGAGGTGATGGACTATGTACTTGGTCTCCGCTCCCGGATGGCTGAGTACATGAAAAAGGCAACCAAAAACCTGGAGGCCAGCCAAGAATTACAAAAAGCTTGGCATGACCAAAAGGCTGTACTGACTGTATACCAGCCAGGACAGAAAGTGTGGGTGTTGGAGCCTGTGGCCCAAGCAGCCCTCCAGGACAAGTGGAGTGGCCCCCATACAATAGTTGAACAGAAGGGAGAAGTCACCTACCTGGTGAATCTTGGAACTCCCAGGAGCCCCCTGAGGGTGCTCCATGTCAACAGATTAAAGCCATATGTTGACAGGGCTGACATGGGCTTGCTCATGGCAACTGATGAGGACTAGGAGGAGGAGAGTGACCCTCTCCCTGACCTGCTCTCTCAGAACCCTGATGATGGGTCAGTAGATGGTGTTGCTTTGGCAAGCAGCCTCACTGACCATCAGCAAACTGAGTGCAGACAAGTTCTGCAACAGTATAGACATATGTTTAGCCTGACCCCTAGTCAGACTACCTGGTGCACCCATGAGGTGGACACTGGAGACAGTCTGCCTGTCAAGAGTAAAATCTACAGGCAACCTGACCATGTCAGGGACTGTATCAGGACTGAAGTCCAGAAAATGTTGGAGCTAGGTGTAATTGAGCCTTCAGATAGCCCTTGGGCTAGCCCAGTAGTCCTAGTACCCAAGCCTCATACCCAGGGTGGTAAGAAAGAAATGAGGTTTTGTGTAGACTACAGAGGCCTCAATGCAGTCACTAGGACTGACGCCTATCCCATACCAAGGGCAGATGAGCTGATTGATACTTTGGCCTCAGCCAAGTATCTAAGTACATTTGACCTAACAGCTGGCTACTGGCAGATCAGATTAGCTGATGATGCAAAAGCCAAAACAGCATTTTCGACCCCTAGTGGGCACTACCACTTTGTGGTGATGCCCTTTGGATTGAAAAATGCACCTGCCACTTTTCAGAGGTTTGTGAATAAAGTTCTGGCAGGGATGGAAACTTATTGCTCAGCTTATCTAGATGATATTGCTGTCTTTAGTTCCTCCTGGCAGGATCACCTGGTCCACCTCAGAAATGTTTTGGAGGCTCTGCAGAAAGCAGGCCTCACTATCAAGGCCACTAAGTGCCAGATAGGGCAGTGCCAGATAGGGCAGAGTCAGGTTCAGCCTTTACAGAGCAAAATCCAAACCATAATGGAATGGGTTGCTCCAACCACCCAGACACAGGTGAGAGCCTTCTTAGGCCTGACTGGGTACTATAGGAGGTTTGTCAAGGGATATGGATCTATAGTGACCCCCTTGAATGATCTGACCTCAAAGAAAATGCCAAAAAAGGTTCAGTGGACAGCTAGCTGTCAGAAGGCATTTGAAGACCTAAAGCAGGCCATGTGCACTGCCCCCATCTTACAGAGTCCAGACTACACCAAAAAGTTCATTGTCCAAACAGATGCTTCTGAGCTGGGTGTGGGAGCTGTACTGTCTCAACTGAATGATGAAGGTCAAGACCAGCCAGTAGCTTTTATTAGCAGAAGGCTGACCCCTAGAGAGAAACGTTGGTCAGCTATAGAGAGGGAGGCCTTTGCTGTGGTGTGGGCCCTGAAGAAGCTGAGGCCATACTTGTTTGGCACTCACTTCATAGTTCAGACTGACCACAAGCCCCTCCTATGGCTTAAACAGATGAAAGGTGAAAACCCAAAACTTTTGAGGTGGTCCATTTCCCTACAGGGGATGGACTATACAGTGGAACATAGACCTGGGACCCAACATGCCAATGCAGATGGACTCTCAAGGTATTTCCACTTAGAACACGAAGACTCAACTGGTCAAGGTTAGTTTAGTGTCCCTGCATTTGGGGGGAGTTGTGTAGGAGAGTAGGATCTGCCTCTTATGTTGCCCCCACTTTTTTTCTGATGTTTACACTGGTTTCTGGCTATAGTCTGGCTGGGTCCCTGCTAATCAGGGCCCCAGCCTCTCTGTTCTCTCTAAACGACTTGGAGTGCACTCTAGGTGCACTAGTGATTGGATACTGTGGTACCTTATGAGTCCCTAGTATATGGTACCTTAGGTACTAAGGGCATAGGTACTTCACAGGCCTACCAGGGGCTGCAGCATGTATTATGCCACCCCTGGGAAGCAGACTAAATCTGACACCACAGGCCTGCTACTGCAGCCTGGGTGAGGTGGTGCTAGCACTCCTCACTGAGATATAGGTTCCCTATATCTCTCCTACACACACATATAAACCTATCAGTCACCCCTAAGGCAGGCCCTATCAATCCTGAGGGCAGGGTGCTTGGCTTCTATGTGAGGGGGTTCCTCTGCCTGAGCAGGGCCCCTCTGTAGCTCTCAGAGTCCATTCTCTGGTGCTGTTTGTGGATGCGGTTAAACCATATACTCTTAAGTGCATTATATCCTCGCAGTAAAATGCTAACTTTGGAATGGCTGCATCAAAACATGTCGTGTTTGGTGTCAAACATCTTGGAATACTACCCCCCCGCCAGTCCTGGCGGCGGGGGTAGCATTCCACCCTTCTAGAGGGATAGACATGTACCTACTGTGGAAACGCGGTAGAATCCTGCAGAGCCCTGGCATCACAAAATGGATGCCACCAGTCACAGACACTGGGCTGCCCTCCTGCTGATGACCAACACTCGCAGTGGAGGAAGCCCAACAATAGATATCCTGTCTCAAGGGGGTGTGACCACCTCCCAGACAGGGTTTAGTGTATTGGGGCTGGGTGGGTGCACTCTAAGAGTGCTTTGAAGTCCTGCACTTGGGGAGCAGAAGGCTCCTCTGTGCATACCCCAGTTCAAACCGGCTCAGGGGCTACCTGCCCCTGCTCTGGCGTGAAACTGGACAAAGGGAAGTGGGTGTAGCCACCCACTTCCCTGACCCTCCCATAGGTAGGGTCAAAGAGCTAGTCCCTCCCTTTCTTTTAGTATAAGAGGGGGAACCTGTGCATTGCAAACTAGATACCACTGGACGACGCTCTACAAGAAGAATCCTGGACCTTCGACGTTCCACTACCTTTGGAAGACTGAAGAATCTCCCTTGGAGTCAAGGAGTGACTCCCCTGCTTGGCAGGCACCAAAAACTACAAACGACAGTCGCAAACTACGCCGCTCCCGCCAAAGTCCGAAATCTCTGCAGCCCAAGAAGTAGATTTCCTGACTTCTCAGAGGCCATCGTGAGTCCCCAGCGAAGCTGAGGCCAGTGGACCCCCAGAGTGATGAGGAACCGCGACCCCTGGGTACCGTGCACTATTGTCGAGTGCAACCCCTTCACAATGTTCTACGAACTTGTGCTTTGGACCACGTGTGGTCCTAGCCTCCAGCAGGAATCCCTCTGAAGATCAGAGGCCTACCATGTCCCGAGTGACCATGGGCCCCTGTTGAGCGAATCCTCCCGAGGTGTCTTTGCGATCCCTTGCCAGCCAGCTTGTGGGTCCCTTGAAGGCTTTCCTACAGAACCAAAGGGCTCCCCTGGTTGCTCCAGGCCTGCCCTGACTTACCTTTGCTGGGTGAGTCCCTCAGACCTTACTGGTCTGCGCCATTGACTTTTTATACTTTCCCCGAGACTTGCTGTTACTAAGGTTTGTTGGCTCCAATCGAGTCGCCGATACTGCAGTAAGCTGCAGACATCGTGGCACACACCGAATCCAGCTCCTGGTTGTTGTCGACGCCTCCTGGACCTCGTGGCTGAAGAGTCAAGGCACCCATGAACGACCTGAATCTTGCGACGACGGTGGGCATCCATCTTCCTTGCCCCGAGTCACTGCCAAGTGACTTTGAACACTGTCCCCTCTGCTTTCAGGTCTTCCATCTTCTGAATCCAGGCTTGGATTCCTCCGGACACTTCTCCTGTCGCCGCAAGCAGCAAGTCTTCACTGGCTCCCATTGAAAACGACGCCGCGACCCGACATCAAAGAACACCTATGCACCCGGCTCCCCTGGGTGAGGTAACTTCAGCACTACAGTGCTCCTGTGGGTGTGGGCCCTAGAACTACTTACCCTGTAAGTGACTTGCTTGTAGCTACCCTAGAAGTGCCCTAAAACTCTTACTTTCCAAGTGCGACTATCGCGCTGACTCGTACATGGTTCGCGTCTGTGTTAGACACACCGCGTCCAACTCCCTTGCAACTCCATCAGTAACCGCGTCCTTCGACTCGTACAAGGACCGATCGGTGTGTTCGCCTCGAACACGCAAGGGACCTTTAACATTGAAATCTCAATCGCGTCTGTTCGCATAGACTCGTACAGGACTCGCACCGGTGCCAGGACACCGCGTCCGTCCCCTGTGGGTCTCCTACAACTACCTGGGGTGGTTCTTGTGGGTCCCTCGATTCTAGATGCCCTAGACCTAGGTCTAGCCAAACTAAGATTGTGATATTCGATTGTGCTAAACTTATTTTGATAACATTGGATTTGTACATATGTTCCTGACTTCTAATCTCATAAAGAGATTAGTAGAGAGTTGTTTATTAATAAATACATATATATTTGATATATATACCTGTGTGGTGTCTTTTCATTTGGTGATTCAAGAGATTGTGTGGTAAAACAAGCTGCTTTACATTCCTTCAAGACTTAGCCTGAAGGCTGCTCTCCACAGCTACCACTAGGATAGCTTTCTATAAAGGTTGTCTTAAACCTATCTACCATAAGAGTCGAATTGTTCTGGTGCAAGGTGTCCACTTTAATTAGTGAACAGCATATACCAGGCCAACTTCTCACACAGTGCTATCTTTAACAAATGATACCAAATCATACACAAAAGGACATAAAGTAGTGTTCACCAATACCGAAGTGTTCTCCAAAGTTTATTTTGCATAGATCAGGTACCTACTCTGGACAGAGGAGGTGATAGGGTAAGGGTTCTGCGACAACTGGAGTCAAAGTACATTATCGAACTTCGCACTTTGGTCCCGTATGGACTCAATAGTGAAGAGGAACTATGGGTTCACATTGGTTAGGGTAGACAATAATTGTTAACAAATAAGTTAAAAAAGAAAATGAAGGTTCGGTATCTTTATATATATTTTTATGTATCTCTATATTTGTATGCTGTTGTTTTCTCTCCCTCTCTTCCCCCTTCCCCCTTCCTTCCTCCTCCCCTCCTTCTCCCCCTCCCCTCCCAATCCCCCATCTTTTCCCCATCCCCCCACTTTCCCTCATCCCTCCATTCTCTCTTCTTCCTCACTTACATACAATGTTTATATTGCACACGTCACTTTGATATTTAGAGGTAGATTAGGAACGGACTATGCCCTATTGATAGGGCCTATTGTGGTTAGGGGAAGTATGTAAGATGAATTGTGTGCCCATTATGGGCGTGATTTGGGTCACTGATAAATGAGATGGCCTCTTCGCTGGGAGACAATGATTTGCTGATATTCTCCACATGTGGATTTATGTAACCGTGATATTTAGGCGTATCGCGTGAGAATTGATGATAATAATAATGGATGAATTTACTATTTAAGAAAGTTGGGGTAATACCTGACATGACATATGTGGGTAAAATGATAAAAACGCACTGATATGCAGAGTACGGTACACATGTATGTTCCTTGACCACTCCAAGATGGCCGCAATGTTTTTAGGTGCAACATTGATTGTTTGAAAGTCCGTCCTTACTGTTTGTATTATGGTAAGGGATATGACGTGTATATAAGTTTTGAATAATGGTTGTTATGCTGACATTGATAAAGGCCATCATGGCCCAAATGCATTTGTCAGCTACGGGGCAAGAACAATAAAGTAACTTAAGACTAGTAACTCGAGTGTGCGCCACAACTTTGTGTGAACAGAGGTTCTGGTGAAAAAAAAAATATATATATATGCACTCAAAGTCCCTAGAAATGCTTTATTGGGACAAAATCTATCCCCTGCTATGCGTTGTGGCCTTGTTCACTCACAGGGTGGCTGTGCTACCAATACCTCATATATAGAAGTTGAACAAAATATCAAAATAGGACTAGTACATCCGATTCATAATAATCCTTGAAGCTGATGCCACCGTCTTTAAATATGCAACACCAACTTAATGAATATGTATTCTGCACTCAGTAGTGTGACTATGTTATACAGTGCCACATATCACTCCAGTGACAGGAATCATTTAAGATTCACTGGGATTGACCACATTACAGTAGACCTTTAATCCTGAATAAGATTCTTTCGTTCCAGCAATATGCAACTTTTATAGATCATTTTACTTATGCCTTTAATCTGAGAAAGCAGTGTATTCTGGCTTATTATCCTTCCAACAGGGTTTGAAAGATATTGTCAGTTACATAAGTCAGTTTACTCAAATAGAGTCTGCCTGGATGGATAAGACTTTGACTGCTGGTTTTTGCCACAGGTTAAGAGAGTAGCTTAAAGACACTCTTTCAATGGTATCCAGTAGAGAAACTACCTCAAAAGCATTGATTGATTTAGTGCCAAGATTGAGCACCAACAAAAAGAACAATGTGCTGAAAGAGGAGGAAACTGGTGTCAAGGTGTTCCCCCTAACTCTGGCTGATCCAGTACAAACTACTTCTGATGAAGAGCCTATGAAGACTGGGAACTTATGTAACTCATTCTGCTCAGAGATACAAATAAATTGGCAAAGGAAAACTGGTTTATGTATCTCTTTCTGAAGAGTGGGACAATTTGGAAGGAATTGCAGTATATTGGAGGGAAGAGAGTGTTTTACCTTAAGTAGCAGACCAAGATTCATTGATTAGAAATAACAAGTGTCTGTCAAAAGTAGAGCACATTTTTTCTTCAAAGGGACTTTAGTCGCTACTTCTAGCACAATGGAGTGTTGGGCAATACTGGAGTCAGAAGTTGTAGGCTGTTTTATGGATCTATAGGAGGCTCACCAGCATGATAGTTCTACAAGAAGTTAAGAAACCTCTGAATCAATTAAGCCATAAATGGCAAACTATTGACTTCAGAGAAGTGTGCGTGGAGACTTTTGATCTTGTAATGGCTAGTGATCTAGGACATTGTGAAAAGATCTGCCTTCATTTAATTGATGCCCACAATTTTCATATTATTTTGGGAGCCTCATGGTTATGACAACACAACCCAGTAGTTTTCTTAAAGATTGAAGTCCACTATTGCATCCCTGGTTGGGATGTTCTATTTTTAACATGATCAGAGATGAAAATAACATTCTTGAACCTTATGCATCATTTGCGAATTTTTGCAGTAAGAAGAGTGCAGATTCCCTCTCACCTCTTAATTAGGCTTGGGTATAATTTTCATTATGCTGGAGCAATTGGAGTAATTTTGGTAATTCTGCGTTACACTTTGACGCAGAGTTACGATAATAATGCAATTATTCCTGCTCGTGTAGTCAACAGTAATTTGGGGGGAAAACAATCCTATTGTGTAAGCACATTTAGTGACTGCAAGCGCTCTTTCGCGCTCACTAGCTGTGTTCTGCTGAATTTAGGTCTATTTCTTAAATCAAAATTCATCCTCACAGCCAGGAGAAAATTGGGATGAAAATTCTTCCCCAACAGCACATTTAGCACTATTTCTAGGTGCAAAATGCCTTCTCATGCCAATTTTGGATGCGGAGAATTTTCCAATGAAAAATAGCGCTAAATGCAGAATTACTCTTGTCATGTAATTAAGCGTTATCTTGTTGAATTCTCGGGTAATTCTGTGTGAGTATGCTACACGGAGTTATGACGGTTACGCCCACCACTTCTCATAATACTGCTATGCCACTGAATTAATTCCAAATTACACAATTCTGCATATATCCTTTGACTATTAAAGAAGATAAACATTAAAAAAATATATATTGAGGAAAACTTAGTGAAAGGAATCAATAGGCATTTTAAATCACCTGCAGGATCACCTATATTCTTCATTCTAAAATCCAGTAAGAGCTGAGACAAGTGTGGACTACAAAGAATTGTATAATATCACAATGAAGAATCGTTACCCCTTGCCATTGATTTTAGTTTTGCTGGAACAAATCTTCACTTGCAAGATTTCTTTTAATTTAGATTTAAGGGGGCTTATATGCTCGTCAGATTCAAGTCTGGTGACAAATGGAAAACGACCTTTTATTCTACATAATGCCATTTTGAGTATTTAGCTAAGTTGTTTGACTTGGGCAATGCTCCCACTTTCTTTCAATATTAGTGAACGACATCTTTAGAGACTGTTTAGACACTTTTGTTATTATCTATCTTAATGACATCTTAATTTTCCCCCAAGATCTGAAAGTATTGAATTACTTACATTCCTTAAATGGCAAACTTGAAAAATGAATATTCTCAAGTTCAGTCTGTACATTTGTCCTTTACCATAAAGGAATCAGTCTGGACCCTAAAAAAGTGGCTGCAGTGGTGGAATGACCTATTCCTCAAGGTCTTAAGGATACATAGAGGATCTTAGGATGTGCTAATTTCTATGAACATTTCATCAACTCCTTCTCTACAGTGGCAATTTCTATAGTACAACTTACCAGAAATGGAACTTCATTTCAGTGGGCTGCGGCTCAGCATGAAGTGTTTGATCAATTGAAAACTGTCACCACTATGGCTGGTATCTTAAGGCACACTGATCAAAACCTACCATTTATTATGAGGATTGATGCATCTTCCTTTGCCTTGGGAGCATCCTTTAACAAAGAGGTCAGCAACCAAAGCTGTAAATCCTGTGTTTTTCTTGTTAAGAAGCTTAACTGCTGCAGAGTAGAATTATACAATTTACGATAAGGCGTTATTAGCAATCAAAGATGCTTTTGCTCACTTGCGGCATCATCTAGAAAGCGTTCTACATCTACTAACAGTAAGGACAGATAATAAGCATTTTGGGTTCTTGAAGTCCTCGAAATATTACCAACTCCCGGCAAATAAAGTGGATGTTATTTTTCTCAAGATTTCATTATCAAACCACCTATTGAACAAGGAAAAGGCATGTGAAGGCAGATTCTTTAGCGCACCATTTGGAACCTGAAAACCTCTGATGAATGAACCTTATATTTTGGGCTTACAAAATGTCAAAGTGTCTACTTTAGAAGGACTTATGCCTTGAGTTTGAGGTAGAGGTCATAATTGATTCTAGGAGGGAGGGTTAAGGGTCAGTTGCAATACCTAGTGGCCTATTGAAGTTGTGGACTAGCAGAATGCTTCAGTGAACCTTATGCTTTTATCTGCACTTCAAGCTTCCTTTCACTGAAAATTCCCTCACAAGCTAGCACCGGAAGGGCCGCAATCAAAAGGGGGAGGGGGGGTACTGTCAGGAAGAAGGCGGTTATGTGGAGACTGCTGTGAGAAGTTGGCCTGGTATATGCTGTCCACTAATTATAGTGGGCACCTTGCACCAGTGCAAACAACCCCTTATTGGAGATAGGTTAAAGACAACCTTTATTGAAAGCTATCCTAGTGGTAGCTATGGAGAGCAGCCTTCAGGCTAAGTCTTGAAGGAATGTAAAGCAGCTTGTTTTACCAGTCTATAATCTCTTGAGTGACCAAATGAAAGAGGACCACACCAGGTATATATATAAAATATATGTATTTAGTCTTAAACACACCCTCTAGTCTCTTTATGAGGCTAGAGTTCGAAGTACATAGTTTACAAGTCAAATATCAACAGTAATAGCACAAATACACATTTGAGCCCTAGGGCGTACCAAACCATATACCAATAAAGTGGTATAAGAACCACGACTGAGCTAGACACAAGGACTAGAGCCTGTAGAAGTGCTTGGACCCCAAGGAACCACCCAAGGTAGTGACACAGGGGACCCACGGGGGACGCGTGCAGTGTGGGAACACAGCCGCGAATCACCGTTAACTTCTATGGGGAAAGACGCGATTAGGTTTTTAAATGGAAAGGACACTTAGAAGAGGACTTGGAGCAAACCCCTTTAGAACTAGGCCGTTCTAGAGTCAATACCCACGGGAGCACCGGAGTACTCGAGTTACCTCACCGAGGGAAGCCGGGTGCATAGGTGTCTTTTGGTGTCGGGTTTCGTCGTCGTTTTCAATGGCGATCTGCTGCAGGAGGCTGCTGGCGACCAAGTCGAAAGTGTCCGGGTGGATCCAAGAGTGGATCGAAGATCTGAAGGACCTGAAAGCAGAGGGGACAGAGTCTGGGTCACTAGCCGGTGACCAGAAAGGCGATGAGCAGATGCCCACCGATGTCGGGTGCTTCAGATAGGTTGACGGTCGTCTTGACTCTTCAGCCACGAGGTCCAGGAGGCATTGACAACAACCAGGAGCTGGATTTGAGCTGTCCCATGACGTCTGTCGATTGCTGCGGTATCGGCAATCGGATTGGACCCAACAAGCCTTGGCAACGGCAAGTCACGTGGAAACAAAGAAAGGACGTTGATGCAGACCAGCAAGATCTGGGGGACTCACCCAGCAAGAGTAAGTCAGGGCACGTCTGGAGCAACCAGGAAAGCCCAAGCAGAAGAAGAGTTGCCTTCGGGAGGGCCCACTAGCCAACGGACTAGCGACCGCAAAGGAGCCTCGAGTGGACGCACTTGGAGCTGGCTCACAGGACACTCGTTGAGTGGAGGCCAGTGATCTTCAATGCAGTCAGTGCTGGAGGCGGGGGCTACTCGTAGCCTAAAGCACAACTTCGTGAGAGACCAGGAAGAGGATGCACTTACAAATGTTTTTGGTGTCCAGGGGTCACGGTTCCACATTACCCACGACAGCTACATGCCTCAGCTTCGCTGGGGTCTCAGGGTAGCCTCGGGGAAGTCTGGAAATCCACCTCTGGTGTTGCAAAGACTTCGGCGTCCGGCGGGAGCTTCAGCGATGCAGACCGGACAATTGCTTCTTAGGTGCCTGCCAAGCAGGGGAGTCACTCCTTGACCCCAAGGGAGATTCTTCAGTCCTCAAATCTTCAAGTAGAGTGTCGAAGGTACAGGATTCGGCTTCAGAGTTTCGTCCAGGGTAATCTAAAGTCCTAAGGACTGGGGTCCCATACTTATACTAAGGTAGGGGGTTGGACATACTCTGGGGACCCACCTATGGGAGGGTCAGGGAAGAGGGGTGGTTACACCCATTCCCTTTGTCCAGTTTCACGCCAGAGCAGGGGCAGGTAGCCCCTGCAACCGGTTTGAACTGGACTATGCACAGGGACACCAAATGTGCCCCCAGTGCAGGACTTCAAAGCACCAGAGAGTGCTCCCGCCCAGCCCCAATACACACTATCCTGTCTGGGGAGGTGGTTACACCTCACTTCGACAGGAAACCTATTGTCCAGTCCTCCCCTGCCGGAGTTTCGGTCAGCAGCAGGAGGCCAGACCCATGTCTGTGGCAGCGGCATCCATTTTGTGATGCCAGGGCTCTGTAAAGTTAATACCGGGTAGCCCGCTGTGTACATGTCTCTCCCTCTAGAAGGGTGGAATGCTACCCCCGCTGCCAGAACTGGTGGGGGGGTAGTATTCCAAGATGTTTGACACCAAATACGACATGTTTCCGTGCAGCCATCCCAAAGTTAGCATTTAACGCGAGGTTATAATGCACTTAAGAGTATATGGTCAGGCTGCACCACAAACAGCATCAGAGGAGTGGCTCGAACGCTGCAGAGGGGCTCTGCTCATGCAGGGGCACCCTCTCACATAAAAACCAAGCACTCTGCCTTCAGGATTGTTAAGGCCTGCCAGAGGAGTGACTTATAGGTTTATATGTGTGTGCAATGGTAGTGATATAGGTAGCCTATACCACAGTAAGGGGTGCATGCACCACCTTACCCAGGCTGCAGTAGCAGGCCTGTGGTGTCATTTTGGAGGGCCTCCCAGGGGTGGCATAATACATGCTTCAGCCCCTGGTAGGCCTCTGGGGTACCTATGCCCTGGGTACATAGTATACCATATACTAGGGACTTATAAGGGCACTCCAGAATCCAATCAGAGATGTACCTAAGGTACATGGAAACCATTTTAGAGAGGAAGTAGCTAGGCTGGGGTTCTGATTAGCAGGGCCCCAGCCAGACTAAAGTCGAAAAACAGTGAAGCATCAGCAAAAAGTGGGGGTACCCATGTGAAGCAGATCCTACTCTCCTACACAACCCCCCAAACGCAGGGACATTAAACTAACCTTGACCAGTTGAGTCTTCATGTTCTAAGTGGAAGTACCTAGAGAGTCCATCTGCATTGGCATGGTTACTCCCAGGTCTATGTTCCACTGTAAAGTCCATCCCCTGTAGGGAAATGGACCACCTAAGCAGTTTGGGGTTTTCACCCTTCATTTGTTTTAGCCATAAGAGGGGCTTATGGTCTGTTTGAACAAGGAAGTGAGTACCAAACAGGTATGGCCTCAACTTCTTCAGAGCCCAGACCACAGCAAAGGCCTCCCTCTCAATGGCTGACCAACGTTTCTCTCTAGGGGTCAGCCTTCTGCTAATAAAAGCTACGGCCTGATCCTGACCTTCATCATTCAATTGTGACAGTACAGCCCCTACCCCCAATTCAGATGCATCTGTTTGGACAATTAACTTCTTGGAGTAATCAGGACTCTGTAGAATGGGAGCAGTGCACATGGCCTGCTTCAGGTCATCAAATGCCTTTTGACAGCTAGCTGTCCACTGAACCTTTTGGGCATTTTCTTGGAAGTTAAGTCATTCAGGGGTGTCACTATTGATCCATACCCCTTGACAAATCCCCTATAGTACCCAGTCAGGCCTAAGAAGGCTCTCACCTGAGTCTGGGTAGTTGGAGCAACCCAGTCCATGATGGTCTGGATTTTGCTCTGCAGTGGTTGAACCTGGCCTCCACCTACAAGGTGGCCCAGGTACACAACCTGACTCTGCCCTATCTGGCACTTGGTGGCCTTGATAGTGAGGCCTGCCTTTTGCAGGGCCTCCAAAACATTCCTTAGGTGGACCAGGTGATCCTCCCAGGTGGAGCTAAAGACGGCAATATCATCTAGATATGCTGCACTATAGGCTTCCAGACCTGTGAGAACTGTATTCACCAACCTTTGGAAAGTGGCAGGTGCATTCTTCAAACCAAAGGGCATTACCACAAATTGATAATGCCCACTAGGGGTTGAGAATGCTGTTTTTGGCTTTGCATCATCAGCTAGCCTGATCTGCCAGTAGCCAGCTGTTAGGTCAAATGTGCTTAGATACTTGGCTGAGGCCAAAGTGTCTATTAGCTCATCTGCCCTGGGTATTGGATGGGCATCAGTCCTAGTGACTGCATTGAGACCCCTGTAGTCCACACAAAACCTCATCTCTCTTTTCCCTCCACTGGTGTGAGGTTTTGGCACAAGGACCACTGGACTAGCCCAGGGGCTATCTGAGGGTTCAACAACTCCCAAATCCAACATTTTCTGGACTTCTGTCCTGATACAGTCCCTGACATGGTCAGGTTGCCTATAAATCTTATTTTTAATAGGCAGACTGTCCCCAGTGTCCACTTCATGAGTGCACCAGGTGGTCTGACTTTTGGAGTCAGAGAGAACATATGCCTGAACTGATTGAGCACCTGTCTGCAATCAGTTTGCTGCTGGGCAGTGAGGCTGCCTGCCAAGGCTACACCATCCACTGACCCATCATCAGGGTTCTGTGAGAGCAGGTCAGGGAGTGGGTCACTCTCTTCCTCCTGTCCTCATCAGTAGCCATGAGCAAGCCCATGTCTGCCCTGTCCACATATGGTTTCAATCTGTTGACATGGAGAACCCTGTGGGGACTCCTGGGTGTTCCTAGGTCTACCAAATAGGTAACCGCACCCTTCTGCTCAACAAGGGTATGGGGTCCACTCCATTTGTCTTGGAGAGCTGCTGGGGCCACTGGCTCCAACACCCACACCTTCTGCCCTGGCTGGTAAACAGTCAGTACAGCCTTTTGGTCATGCCAGGCTTTTTGGAGTTCCTGGCTAGCCTCAAGGTTTTTAGTTGCCTTTTCATGTACTCAGCCATCCTGGAGCGGAGACCAAGTACATAGTCCACTATGTCCTGCTTTGGGGGCTTGAGAGGTAACTCCCATCCTTCCTTCACCAGGCACAATGGACCCCTGACAGGGTGACCAAACAAAAGTTCAAAAGGGCTGTAGCCAACCCCCTTTTGAGGCACCTCCCTGTATGCAAATAAAAGGCAGGGCAAGAGTATGTCCCATCTTCGCCTAAGCTTCTCTGGGAGCCCTTTTATCATGCCCTTTAAGGTTTTGTTGAATCTCTCAACTAAACTATTGCATTGTGGGTGATAGGGTGTGGTGAATTTGTAAGTCACTCCACACTCCTTCCACATTGCCTTCAAGTATCCAGACATAAAGTTGGCACCCCTGTCTGATACAGCCTCCTTAGGGAAGCCCACTCTTGAGAAAACTCCCAGGAGGGCTCTTGCCACCACAGGTGCTGTAGTAGCCTCTGGGTACCTGGTGGCATGGTCCACCACCACCAGGATAAACCTGTGCCCAGATGCTGTTTGGGGATCCATGGGACCAACAATGTCAATCCCCACCCTTTCAAAGGGAACCCCCACCACAGGTAGTGGTGTCAGGGGGGCCTTTGTAGTGCCACCTGCCTTGCCACTGGCCTGGCAGGTTACACAGGAGCGACAAAACTCCTTGGTGTCTTCAGACATGTGGGGCCAGTGAAAGTGAGGGACAATTCTGTCCCAAGTCTTGTTCTGGCCCAGGTGACCTGCTAGAGGAATGTCATGGGCTAGGGTCAATAGGAAGCCCCTGAACTTCAGAGGTATAACCAACCTCCTGGTGGCACCAGGCTTGGGGTCTCTACACTCTGAGTACAAGAGTCCATCATCCCAATACACGTTATGGGGACCACTAGCATTCCCAGCAGCCTCAGCAGCAGCTTGCTGTCTGAGGGGTTCAAGAGAGGGGCAGCTCTGCTGCTCCTGGCTCAGATCTGCCCTGGAAGGGCCCCCTGTCGGGCCCCCTGTCCCTAAGAACTCAACCTGATCAGGCTCAAGCTCCTCTGGGACAGTTCTTTCCTCAGGACTGAGATCATCTCCCTGAAGAGACTGATCTTCCTTCTGAGCCAAGGGGGAAGGCACTGCCTTTACCCTACTACTCCTCCTCTTGGATGGCACTTGGTCCCTTGTTCCAGGATCCAAGGCCTGTTCAGTGTTAGACATTTTGCTCTGTGACCTGGTCACAGCAAACACATCTGCAGGGATGCCCAGCATTTCTGCATGGGTCCTGAGCTCCACTTCTGCCCAAGCTGAAGTTTCTAGATCATTGCCAAGCAAGCATTCAACTGGTAGGTTTGCACTCACCACAACCTTCTTAAGGCCAGTTACCCCTCCCCAGGAGAAGTTAACAACTGCCAGAGTATGGTCTGTTCTGGCATTGGTCACTTGGTACATTTCACCAAGTATAATCTGCCCAGGATCCACAAGATCTTGTGTCACCACGGTGACACTTGCTCCTGTGTCCCTAAATGCCAAAGCCTCTTTTCCATTTATTAATGGCTGTTGCCTGTACTTGCCCAGATTACTGGGACTCACAGAGGAGGTCACATCCATGCCTCCATCACAGACTAGGACATCCTGAGTGAGTTCTCTGACTAGGCCAGAGCCCATCTCCTTACCCAGGGTCAACCCTACTAAACCCTTGGCTTGTGTACTCCCACCACCATTTGTAACTGCACTAGGGGGAACAGGTGCCTTAGGGGCATTGGTGGGGGCTGGAATACAGTCTTTGGACTTGGTGCAATCACTGGTCCAGTGTGTCTTTTGCTTACAGACTTTGCACCATGGTTTCTTTTGGCCTTTCCCTTTGTTAGACTGTGAATCCCCACCTGAAGAAGATTTTTGGGGGCCTTGTGAAGTCTTCTGGTCTTTACCCTTCTCCCCACCCTTGTCAGAGTTCTTAGAATCTTGCTTCTTTGGGTCACTCCTTGGTTCTGTACCTTCTGCCTCACCCTGGTTCTGACCCATTTGTCTGCCTTCTTTCCCAATTCTTGGGGAGAGGTCAGATCAGAGTCCACCAGGTACTGATGCAACAGCTGATTTTGACAGTTATTAAGAATCTGCTCCCTCATGATAAGATTGTACAATCCTTTGAAGTCACATACCTTACTGCCCACTAACCAACCTTCCAGAGCCTTAGCAGAACAATCAACAAAGTCCACCCAGTCTTGATTCTGTGCCTTTTGGGTATCTCTGAACTTTAACCTGTATTGTTCAGTTGTTAGGCCAAACCCATCGATCAATGCACTTTTTAAGACTGGATAATTATCAGCATCCTCTTCTCTAACAGAGAGGAGCTTATCTCTACCTTTGTCTGCAAAGGAGAGCCACAAAATTGCTGCCCACTGCTCCTGAGAGACCCTCTGTACTTTACAGGCCCTCTCCAGTGTAGAAATCCATTTGTGGATGTCATCCCCACTCTGGTAGGGAGGGACAATCTTGCTCAGGTTTCTATGGTCATAAGACCTTTCCCTACCACTAGGGAAGTTTCTGCCACCATGGGACTCTAGTCCCAACTTTCTTCTTTGTCTTTGAAGCTCTAGGGACTCCCTGTCTATTGCCAACTGCTCTCTTCTGAGTCTCAACTGAGCTTCCCCATACTTGAGCAGTCTCTCTTTCCTCTCACTGGAGGATTCCCTGCTATGAGAGGAAACAGAGGTCCCTACTGAGGTGTCAGAGTGGTTAGACTCCTGAGAAGGAGATCTGATCTAGACCTTCTGGGCACACTCACAGCTCTTCCTGGGGGGACAAAGGGGAGGTCATTCTGATCCTCCTCCTCCTCCTCCTCATCCTCAGGAGGAGCTCCATTGTCCAGGGTAGGATCATTGTCATCCTCCTGGCCAGTTTCAGAGGTCAGGTCCTGGGTATTTTCACCCCTGGTCCCTCCCTCATCTTCTGCCCCACCCTCTCTGCCTACCCTTGCAGATCCTATGGGTCTTCTAAGATCATCTAGCAGAAGCATCTCCAGGAGACGTTGGGTGTTGGCACTTTTGCCTGTCTTCAACTTCCTAATCTTGCACAACTCTCTCAATTCCAAGAATGGGAGGTTGTCATATTTGGATGGCAGGAGCCCACTGGTTCCTGGTAGTGAAGACATTACTAGTGAGTGTGGTGTATGCACTACCTACTCTAGTGTGGCCTACTAAACTCTGTTGAGTTGTAGAAAGGGTGTGCTAGCCCTTAACACACAACTCTAAGTTCAGTAGAACTTACTGTATACTAAGCTTGTTTTATATGTACCTAAGGTACCCTTAGTGGTTTTCAGTTGATCAATTCAATTGAGATTATCTGGTAAAACAATAGCTAGCTGGAATCCCACACGCTGCACACCAATGTGAGAAGTTGGCCTGGTATATGCTGTCCACTAATTATAGTGGGCACCTTGCACCAGTCCAAACAACCCCTTATTGGAGATAGGTTAAAGACAACCTTTATTGAAAGCTATCCTAGTGGTAGCTATGGAGAGCAGCCTTCAGGCTAAGTCTTGAAGGAATCATTCACTTTCGAAGGGCGTGCGCATCTCACAAAGTCCAGTAGTCAATTGTAGTTACAAAAATTATGATTTCTTTATTTTCATCAGTATAAATAAGCATTGAACATTAACACTCCAGCCAACGCGTTTCATTCCCACACTGGGAACTTCATCAGGGCTGAAAGGTAACAAATGATACACATATTATTGCCAGATCACGACACAAGACTAGACAAAAACTAACCATCACATGACTCCACAAAACATTAATATATATTTAAAGTAAGACAACACCGAACTCCCACAGTTGCAACAACACTAAACAGAAAACAGAATTATATAGAGACATATATATATTATTTTATTTAAAAAGGTTTCCTTGGAGAACTGAACATCCTCACATGTGGTGCCCATAAATACCAGCACCAACTGACCCATCACTCAATGCAGGTTGTAAGCTACACACCATCATATACAATGTCCATATAAATGGACTCGACATGACCCCTCATTGAAAACACATCCTTTAAATATCTGTAATTATGTATCTCAATTGCCTCATTTTCAGAAAAACTAGCCATGATCGAAAGAAAACGTGTGTGAGGCTGATGGATCATACTTGACAAGAATAAAAACAGTTTAAAATCACTGCAATCATTAAAAACACAAAGTTGAGTATTCTATTGCAATTCTTACCGAATAAAAAAGGAAGAAAAATCGTTTCAAATCTGTCGTTTTATATTCCTCGTGTAACTGATGACAATTGAGGTGCAATCACCTCTGACATGTATATAAGTATACGTTTTTCAATGTGCCTGTTAACCCCTTCGCTGCTAGGCCTTTTCCCCTCCTGTGCTAAGCCTTTTTTTGGCTATTTGGGGTAGTGCGCGCTTAGGCCCCTGTAACTTTTTGACCACATAAGGTATCCATGCCAAATTTGCGTCCTTTTTTCTAACATCATGGGTATTGTAAAGGTACCCAGGGTTTGTGGATTCCCTGGAGGGGACCCAGAAATTAGTCAAAATACAGCTAAATTTTGGGTTTTTGGGGAAAAAGGCGAAAAAGGGCTACAGATGAAAGCGTCTTGATTTTTCCCTGCAAATGGCATCAAAAAGGGGTTGTGGGGATGAAATCACCATCTTCCCAGCTTTCAGGGACAAGCAGACTTTTGTCAGAAAACCAACTTTTTACACAGTTTTGGCATTTTTCTGGGACATAGCCTATTTTTGCTATTTTTTGTGCTTTCAACCTCCTTCCAGTTAATGGTAGAAATGGGTATGAAACCAATAATGGATCCTGGAAAGCCATACATTTATGGAAAGTAGACAAAATTCTGAATTCAGCAAGGGGTCATTTGTGTAGATCCTTAAAGTTTTCCTTATAGAAACTAACAGTTAAATAAAGGAAAAATTTAAAATTAGTTGAAAAAAACAGCCATTTGTGTCAACGTTTTCACCTGTAACTTCTTCTAATTATGACAGCTATTTGAAGGCAATATACCGTTATATCCGCTGGACCTTTCTGGTTGTGGGGATATATAGGACTTGCAGGTTCACCAAGAACCCGACGAACCCAGAGCCAATAATTGAGCAACATCTTGCAATGATTTTTTTTTAAGTACCGGGTATATAGCAATTATTTTGGGAAAATGTATACATGGAAAAATTGTTATGAAAGACACCTATGTATTTCTGAAATGGGAACAAAATGTAGATTTTAGAAACAGTAGATATTTGCACATTTCCGAAATTGGGAGTACCCATACTAGCATGAGAATTATAGGTCATTTTTCAAAATGACTTATTTTTTACACATTGTCTTTCATTTGGAAGGCAGAAATGCATCGAAAGTCAATAGGTAATAACAGTTGCTCTACAATTCTGTGTTACCCTAAGTCTCCTGATAAAAATGGTACCTCACTTGTGTGGGTAGCCCTTGTGCCCACAACAGGAAATGGCTCAAAATGCAACGTGGACATACCACATTTTCACAATGAAAAATTACCCTTTTTTTGCAAAGTGCCTAGGTGTAGTTTTTGAACCCTAGCTCTGCCGGCACCTAGGGAAACCTAGCAAACCTATACATTTTTGAAAACTAGACACGCAGGGGAATCCAGGATGGGGTGACTTGACTGCCTCCCACCAGGTTCTGTTACCCAGAATCCCTTGCAAACATAAAAAATTGTCAAAAAAACCACATTTTCCCCACATTTCTGTGGTGGAAAGTTCTGGAATCTGCGTGGATCCACAAATTTCCACCCACCCCGCGTTCCCCAAAGTCTAACGAGAAAAATGGTACCTCACTTGTGTGGGTCGGCCTAGTGCCTGCGACAGCAAACGGCGCAAAACGCAACGTGGTCACACCTCAATTTCGCAGTGAAAAATGACCCTTTTTTGGCAAAGGGCCTGGCTGTAGTTTTTGAACCCTAGCTCTGCCGGCACCTAGGGAAACCAAGCAAACCTATACATTTTTGAAAACTAGACACCCAGGGGAATCCAGGATGGGGTGACTTGACTGCCTCCCACCAGGTTCTGTTACCCAGAATCCCTTGCAAACAAAAAATTTGTCAAAAAAAACACATTTTCCCCACATTTCTGTGGTGGAAAGTTCTGGAATCTGCGTGGATCCACAAATTTCCACCCACCCCGCGTTCCCCAAAGTCTTACGAGAAAAATGGTACCTCACTTGTGTGGGTCGGCCTAGTGCCTGCGACAGGAAACGGCGCAAAACGCAACGTGGTCACACCTCAATTTCACAGTGAAAAATGACCCTTTTTTGGCAAAGTGCCTAGCTGTAGTTTTTGAACCCTACCTCTGCCGGCACCTAGGGAAACCTAGAAAACCTATACATTTTTGAAAACTAGACACCCAGGGGAATCCAGGATGGGGTGACTTGACTGCCTCCCACCAGGTTCTGTTACCCAGAATCCCTTGCAAACATAAACAATTGTCCAAAAAAACAAATTTTCCCCACATTTCTGTGGTGGAAAGTTCTGGAATCTGCGTGGATCCACAAATTTCCACCCACCCCGCGTTCCCCAAAGTCTTACGAGAAAAATGGTACCTCACTTGTGTGGGTCGGCCTAGTGCCTGCGACAGGAAACGGCGCAAAACGCAACGTGGTCACACCTCAATTTCGCAGTGAAAATGACCTTTTTTTGCAAAGTGCCTAGCTGTAGTTTTTGAACCCTACCTCTGCCGGCACCTAGGGAAACCTAGCAAACCTATACATTTTTGAAAACTAGACACCCAGGGGAATCCAGGATGGGGTGACTTGACTGCCTCCCACCAGGTTCTGTTACCCAGAATCCCTTGCAAACATAAAAAATTGTCAAAAAAACCACATTTTCCCCACATTTCTGTGGTGGAAAGTTCTGGAATCTGCGTGGATCCACAAATTTCCACCCACCCCGCGTCCCCCAAAGTCTTACGAGAAAAATGGTACCTCACTTGTGTGGGTCGACCTAGTGCCTGCGACAGGAAACGGCGCAAAACGCAACGTGGTCACACCTCAATTTCGCAGTGAAAAATGACCCTTTTTGGCAAAGTGCCTAGCTGTAGTTTTTGAACCCTTCCTCTGCCGGCACCTAGGGAAACCTAGCAAACCTATACATTTTTGAAAACTAGACACCCAGGGGAATCCAGGATGGGGTGACTTGACTGCCTCCCACCAGGTTCTGTTACCCAGAATCCCTTGCAAACATAAAAAATTGTCCAAAAAAACACATTTTCCCCACATTTCTGTGGTGGAAAGTTCTGGAATCTGCGTGGATCCACAAATTTCCACCCACCCCGCGTTCCCCAAAGTCTTATGATAAAAATGGTACCTCACTTGTGTGGGTCGGCCTAGTGCCTGCGACAGGAAACGGCGCAAAACGCAACGTGGTCACACCTCAATTTCGCAGTGAAAAATGACCCTTTTTTGGCAAAGTGCCTAGCTGTAGGTTTTGAACCCTACCTCTGCCGGCACCTAGGGAAACCTAGCAAACCTATACATTTTTGAAAACTAGACACCCAGGGGAATCCAGGATGGGGTGACTTGACTGCCTCCCACCAGGTTCTGTTACCCAGAATCCCTTGCAAACATAAAAAATTGTCAAAAAAACACATTTTCCCCACATTTCTGTGGTGGAAAGTTCTGGAATCTGCATGGATCCACAAATTTCCACCCACCCCGCGTTCCCCAAAGTCTTACGAGAAAAATGGTACCTCACTTGTGTGGGTCGGCCTAGTGCCTGCGACAGGAAACGGCGCAAAACGCAACGTGGTCACACCTCAATTTCGCAGTGAAAAATGACCCTTTTTTGGCAAAGTGCCTAGCTGTTGTTTTTGAACCCTACCTCTGCCGGCACCTAGGGAAACCTAGCAAACCTATACATTTTTGAAAACTAGACACCCAGGGGAATCCAGGATGGGGTGACTTGACTGCCTCCCACCAGGTTCTGTTACCCAGAATCCCTTGCAAACATAAAACATTGTCCAAAAAACACATTTTCCCCACATTTCTGTGGTGGAAAGTTCTGGAATCTGCGTGGATCCACAAATTTCCACCCACCCCGCGTTCCCCAAAGTCTTACGAGAAAAATGGTACCTCACTTGTGTGGGTCGGCCTAGTGCCTGCGACAGGAAACGGCGCAAAACGCAACATGGTCACACCTCAATTTCGCAGTGAAAAATGACCCTTTTTGGCAAAGTGCCTAGCTGTAGTTTTTGAACCCTACCTCTGCCGGCACCTAGAGAAACCTAGCAAACCTATACATTTTTGAAAACTAGACACCCAGGGGAATCCAGGATGGGGTGACTTGACTGCCTCCCACCAGGTTCTGTTACCCAGAATCCCTTGCAAACATAAAAAATTGTCAAAAAAACCACATTTTCCCCACATTTCTGTGGTGGAAAGTTCTGGAATCTGCGTGGATCCACAAATTTCCACCCACCCCGCGTTCCCCAAAGTCTTACGAGAAAAATGGTACCTCACTTGTGTGGGTCGGCCTAGTGCCTGCGACAGGAAACGGCGCAAAACACAACGTGGTCACACCTCAATTTCGCAGTGAAAAATGACCCTTTTTTGGCAAAGTGCCTAGCTGTAGTTTTTGAACCCTACCTCTGCCGGCACCAAGGGAAACCTAGCAAACCTATACATTTTTGAAAACTAGACACCCAGGGGAATCCAGGATGGGGTGACTTGACTGCCTCCCACCAGGTTCTGTTACCCAGAATCCCTTGCAAACATAAAAAATTGTCCAAAAAACACATTTTCCCCACATTTCTGTGGTGGAAAGTTCTGGAATCTGCGTGGATCCACAAATTTCCACCCACCCCGCGTTCCCCAAAGTCTTACGAGAAAAATGGTACCTCACTTGTGTGGGTCGGCCTAGTGCCTGCGACAGGAAACGGCGCAAAACGCAACGTGGTCACACCTCAATTTCGCAGTGAAAAATGACCCTTTTTTGGTAAAGTGCCTAGCTGTAGTTTTTGAACCCTACCTCTGCCGGCACCTAGGGAAACCTAGCAAACCTATACATTTTTGAAAACTAGACACCCAGGGGAATCCAGGATGGGGTGACTTGACTGCCTCCCACCAGGTTCTGTTACCCAGAATCCCTTGCAAACATAAAAAATTGTCAAAAAAACCACATTTTCCCCACATTTCTATGGTGGAAAGTTCTGGAATCTGCGTGGATCCACAAATTTCCACCCACCCCGCGTTCCCCAAAGTCTTACGAGAAAAATGGTACCTCACTTGTGTGGGTCGGCCTAGTGCCTGCGACAGGAAACGGCGCAAAACGCAACATGGTCACACCTCAATTTCGCAGTGGAAAATGACCCTTTTTGGCAAAGTGCCTAGCTGTAGTTTTTGAACCCTACCTCTGCCGGCACCTAGGGAAACCTAGCAAACCTATACATTTTTGAAAACTAGACACCCAGGGGAATCCAGGATGGGGTGACTTGACTGCCTCCCACCAGGTTCTGTTACCCAGAATCCCTTGCAAACATAAAAATTGTCAAAAAAAACACATTTTCCCCACATTTCTGTGGTGGAAAGTTCTGGAATCTGCGTGGATCCACGAATTTCCACCCACCCCACGTTCCCCAAAGTCTTACGAGAAAAATGGTACCTCACTTGTGTGGGTCGGCCTAGTGCCTGCGACAGGAAACGGCGCAAAACCCAACGTGGTCACACCTCAATTTCGCAGTGAAAAATGACCCTTTTTTGGCAAAGTGCCTAGCTGTAGTTTGTGAACCCTAGCTCTGCCGGCACCTAGGGAAACCTACAAACACACACATTTGTGAAAAGTAGACACCGGGGGCTTCCAGGGAGGTATGGCTTGCGTGGATCCCCAACGTTTCCTCCAGAATCCCCTGCAAAGCTCAATTTTAGCTGAAAAAATCACTTTTTTCACACATTTTTGTGTGGGAAAGTGTGGCATCACTGGCCTCACACAAATTTCCTACCACCCAGCGTTCCTCCAGGTCTCCCGATAAAATGGTGCCTCACTTGTGTGGAGGCCCAAGTACCGCGACAGGCAAGGGCCCACAACGTAGTGAGGCGACCTCAAAATTGCCTATCTCAAAACCACCTGGTTTTGCAAGGGAGTCACCTGGGTTTTGGCTCCGTGCTCGGCGGCCATCTAGGGAAACCTACCAAACCCAGACATTTCTGAAAAGTAGACACCTGGGGCTTCCAGGGAGGTATGCCTTGCGTGGATCCTCCAACGTTTCTTACCCAGAATCCCCTGCAAACCTCAATTTTAGCTGAAAAATCACTTTTTTCACACATTTTTGTGTGGGAAAGTGTGGCATCACTGGCCTCACACAAATTTCCTACCACCCAGCGTTCCCCAGGTCTCCCGATAAAATGGTGCCTCACTTGTGTGGGAGGCCCAAGTACCAGCGACAGGCAGGGCCCACAACGTATTGAGGAGACCTCAAAATGGCCTTTCACAAAACCACCTGGTTTGCAGGGAGTCACCTGGGTTTTGCCCTGTGCTCAGGCGGCCATCTAGGAAACCTACCAAACCCACACATTTCTGAAAAGTAGACACCCGGGGTCTTCCAGGGAGGTATGGCTTGCGTGGATCCCCCAACGTTTCCTTACCCAGAATCCCTGCAAACCTCAATTTTAGCTGAAAAATCACTTTTTCACACATTTTTGTGTGGGAAGTGTGGCATCACTGGCCTCACACAAATTTCCTACCACCTAGCGTTCCCCAGGTCTCCCGATAAAAATGGTGCCTCACTTGTGTGGGAGGCCCAAGTACCCGTGACATGCAAGGACACAAAACGCTTTGAGGCAACATCAACATTGCCTATCAAAAATGTTTTGGGCCCTTGCCTGTCGCTGGTACTTGGGCCTCCCACACAAGTGAGGCACCATTTTTATCGGGAGACCTGGGGAACGCTGGGTGGTAGGAAATTTGTGTGAGGCCAGTGATGCCACACTTTCCCACACAAAAATGTGTGAAAAAGTGATTTGTTCAGCTAAAAGTGAGGTTTGCAGGGATTCTGGGTAAGGAAACGTTGGGGGATCCACGCAAGCCATACCTCCCTGTAAGCCCCGTGTGTCTACTTTTCAGAAATGTGTGGGTTTGGTAGGTTTCCCTAGATGGCCGCCGAGCACTGGGCCAAAACCCAGGTGACTTCTTGCAAAACCAGGTGGTTTTGTGAAAGGCCATTTTGAGGTCGCCTCAATACGTTGTGGGCCCTTGCCTGTCGCTGGTACTTGGGCCTCCCACACAAGTGAGGCACCATTTTTATCGGGAGACCTGGGGAACGCTGGTGGTAGGAAATTTGTGTGAGGCCAGTGATGCCACACTTTCCCACACAAAAATGTGTGAAAAAGTGATTTTTTCAGCTAAAAGTGAGGTTTGCAGGGATTCTGGTAAGGAAACGTTGGGGGATCCACGCAAGCCATACCTCCCTGGAAGCCCCCGGGTGTCTACTTTTCAGAAATGTGTGGGTTTGGTAGGTTTCCTAGATGGCCGCCGTGCACTGGGCCAAAACCCAGGTGACTCCCTTGCAAAACCAGGTGGTTTTGTGAAAGGCCATTTTGAGGTCGCCTCAATACGTTGTGGGCCCTTGCCTGTCGGGGGTACTTGGGCCTCCCACACAAGTGAGGCACCATTTTTATCGGGAGACCTGGGGAACGCTGGGTGGTAGGAAATTTGTGTGAGGCCAGTGATGCCACACTTTCCCACACAAAAATGTGTGAAAAAGTGATTTTTTCAGCTAAAAGTGGGGTTTGCAGGGGATTCTGGAAGGAAACGTTGGGGGATCCACGCAAGCCATACCTCCCTGGAAGCCCCCGGGTGTCTACTTTTCAGAAATGTGTGAGTTTGGTAGGTTTCCTTAGATGGCCGCCGAGCACGGGGCCAAAAACCAGGTGACCCCCCTTGCAAAACCAGGTGGTTTTGTGAAAGGCCATTTTGAGGTCGCTTCAATACGTTGTGGGCCCTTGCCTGTCGCGGGTACTTGGGCCTCCCACACAAGTGAGGCACCATTTTTATCGGGAGACCTGGGGGAACGCTGGGTGGTAGGAAATTTGTGTGAGGCCAGTGATGCCACACTTTCCCCACACAAAAATGTGTGAAAAAGGTGATTTTTTCAGCTAAAAGTGAGGTTTGCAGGGGATTCTGGGTAAGGAAACGTTGGGGGTTCCACGCAAGCCATACCTCCCTGGAAGCCCCCAGGTGTCTACTTTTCAGAAATGTGTGGGTTTGGTAGGTTTCCATATGTGGCCGCCGAGCCCCGGGCCAAAAACCCAGGTGACCCCCTTGCAAAACCAGGTCATTTTGAGATAATGTGTTGTTTATTTCTGCAGCGTGAAAATTTTGGCACAATATTGCAAGGAAAATGTGACAGACATTTTGAGGTTTGCAGGACATTGTGGGTACCATAACTTTTTGGGATCCACAAGAGAGATATCACCATGTACTCCCATTGGTGTTTCGTTTACGACAATATCTACAGTTGGTAGGTTATTCTTAGACGGAATGTACACCTTGGCAGACAGACTAAAAAGACAAAGATTACTGCACAGCCATCTATTCCTCAAGCACACACACATACTGGTTGGATTTGGCACAAGGGCAAGTGATGGTTCAGTATATACAATTTTATTAACAAGAGATTTCACAAAAATGAAATGCACTGTCAATAATTGAAAGGACAAAAACGGAACCAGTGACTCGCAGCTCGTGAGCTGTAAAGCCACGTCAAGGCCCCAACCGCTTTACAGGCCATTCACACACCTTTCATACGTGATACACACAAGACCATTCACACCCCCAGGCACGAAACAAACACATTACAACATTCACAAAAAGGGACAAGGTACACCCTGCTTGAGAAAGACAAAAAATAAATATTACTGCACAGCCATCTAATCCTCAAGCACACACACACATACTGGTTGGATTTGGCACGAGGGTGAGTGATGGTTCAGTATATACAATTGTATTAACAAGTGATTTCACAAAAATGAAATGCACTGTTAATAATTGAAAGGACGAGAAACTGAACCATTGACTCACAGCTCGTGAGCTGTAAAGCCACGACAAGGCACCAACCTCTTTACAGGCCATTCATACACCTTTCATACGTGTGACAAATACAAAACCATTCACACCACCAGCCGCGGGCCCATCACATTACAACACTCACACCAGCAGACAGCGCCATTCAAGGGCCCATCACTTTCACACGCCCACATTCCTAACACAGCAACCACACAAGCTGATGGATTGCGTGTCGCTCGGCTAGCAGTGTGTGTAGTGACCAGCAGCAAGTCACTACTCACACACTGCCAGCCGAGCGCCAGTCCACGCACACCGCCAGCCAAGCGCCACTCCACGCACACCGCCACTCCACGCACACCGCCAGCCTAGCGCCACTCCACGCACACCGCCAGCCAAGCACCACTCCACGCACACCGCCAGCCAAGAGCCACTCCCCGCACACCGCCAGCCTAGCGCCACTCCACGCACACCGCCAGCCTAGCGCCACTCCACGCACACCGCCAGCCTAGCGCCACTCCACGCACACCGCCAGCCAAGCACCAGCCTACACACACCACCATCACATTTAGGATTTTTTTATACCAAAAAGAAAACACAAACAAATTGCAAATAGATACAAATCTACTAACACAAAATCAGAAACTAAATACATTGCACTAATGCCAACCTTGAAACAGAATAACAATTCTTAAACATTACAGACCAGGCAGTTCACTTTACCACTCATGGTTGCTCCCAATAATTCTTTTGCTTGTGGTACGCTCTATAACAAGCAGGCACATACAGCCCAGGGTTAGAAGGACACTCAGGGCAGTACAAACGAGTCTCCTTCCGCGTACCTCTTCGCCAACAGACTCTACATCTCCTAGTGGGAAAGTCTTTTGAGAATGTAGGAGGAATGTGATCAGGAAAGTGGCGCTCTTTCAATCGAGCCACATCCTCCACCACTCCAACTCTAGGAACACTTGCCTGTTCCACAACAACAAGGCTGCCTATGACAGACTCCTGAAACTGAACAAAAGTCAACTTTGACGCAGGAGAACACTCCTTGAACACAACAAAAGCATTGAAAGTTGCTAAATTGAAGAGATGGATGGCCAACTTCTTATACCAAATGTAAGACTTACGAATAGCAGTGTAAGGTTCCAACCTCTGATCTACTCTATCAACACCACCCATGTGCTTATTGTAGTCTAAAATGCACACAGGTTTGCGCACTTCAGCAATCTGACCCCAAACAGCCACAGGTGAAGTACTCTCATCATGGATGGTAGTCAGCATGTACACATCCCTCCTGTCCACAAATTTCACAGCTAGCAGTTCCTCACTACGCAAGGTACTGCACTGTCCCCTCTGAAGTTTTTTGCAAACAAGCTCTTTTGGATAACCTTTACGGTTAGAGCGGATTGTGCCACAAGCAAAAGTGTCCGCTTTGAACAATTCCTTAAACAATTGCACAGCAGTGTAGAAGTTATCAAGGTACAAATGGTGGCCTCTGTTAAACAGTCCTCTAGCAAGATCCCACACAATTTTCTCTGTTACTCCAAAAGTGGACGGACAACCAGGGGGTCAATAGTGGAATCCCTACCAGTGTACACACGCAAATTAAAAACATATCCTGTCCTACTCTCAGACAACATATACAGCTTAATTCCATAGCGTGCCCTCTTGCTAGGAATGTACTGCCTAAAAACCAAATGGCCCTTGAACAGGACCAAAGACTCATCAATAGATATTTCTTTCCCTGGAGTATAGATCTCTGAAAATCGATCTACAAAATGATCAAGAACAGGCCGAATCTTAAAAAGACGGTCACATTCAGGGTGATCTCGTGGCAACGCCAAACCATTATCAACAAAATGCAGCATCCGAAGCAAAAGTAAATACCGATCACGAGTCATAACTGCAGGAAATATGGCCATTGCCATCAAGGGACTGGTAGACCAATATGAACCCATGGACGGCTTCCTTATCAAACCCATCAAAAAAGTCAAACCCAAAAACTTCTTCATCTCTTCCAGATTTGTGGGACTCCACCGGGTAGCTCTAGAATGGGGCCTAAGTCTGGCACTGTTGTCCCTCAAAAACTGTTCAGCATACAAATTAGTCTGCTCAACAATCTCACCCAAAAATACATCATCCATAAACAACTGAAAATACTGTATAGGCAAATAATGTTCACAATCCACTCTACACCCTGCATAACCACTAAAGGCAGGCAACACCGGCTGCACCATGTTTGGATCAACCCAGAGTCCAGCACTTCCAGTAGGAAGCCTAGCAGCCCCAGGCTGCAATCCAGATGCCTCTTGCACCATCGGCACAGTAGTATCCTCCTCTAAATCAGGCACTTCATCTGCACTGAGAGTACCTTCATCATCCGATGATTCCATGTGGAGAGAAAACTCACTGCCTGAATCTTCCCCTCCCTCCTCTCCCTCAGACGCACTGTCAGTCTCATAATCCTGCTCAGAGGAAGATTCAAGAAGCAAACCAACCACCTGCTGAGCAGTAATTCTACGGCTAGCCATAATGCTTACTAATAAAGGTTACTTGTCAAAAAGTCAACAACAACAAACCCTTTGTAAAAAAAAGAAATAAACAAAATGTAGCTTTATCACAAAGACCTATATACTCCAACACTATACCACTCACGTGACAGAAGCAGCTAGACTCACCACCACCTACTCTGCACAGACACAGTAAGGATCAACAATATCCCACTAAAAAAGAAGAAGAAAAAAAATTACACATAAGACAATGCAAAACATCGCAAAGAATTTCATGCTCTGAACACTAACAAATATGCTGCCATTATGGCACCACTTACAAAAAAATTCATTCATGCATGACAATAATACTCATTTGGAGTACACACAACAAAAATATTTTTCTTACCAAATAAATGCAATTACGCAAAACTGCAGAACCACAACTGCCGAAACCGCAAACAGGAATCAAAAGCTTTACACTAGAATAAAAAGGAGAAAAAAACATTACAATCACATATGCAAATAATGCACCAGTCCACACACAATCCACCAGCCAAGCTAAGGGGTAGGTGGGCCTAACAGTATAAATAAAATATTCACACCCGTAAAAGGGGAGCAACCCTTGCCCTTTTGGCCACTCCCCAACACAAAAATAAAAAAAAACCCTGGTGCCTAGTGGGCATTCCTGCTACATGATCACATGATCGTGCAGCAGGAATGCACAAAAGAGGCATCGGGGGAAAGGAAAACCCTTTCCCTCGATGCCTCTTTTGATACAAACCCCCCCTCCCCGAGCCAAACCTCACCTGATTTCCCCGACGCGCTGGAAGCAAATGGCTTCCAGCGCGTCGGGGAAGAAAGGGAAACCCTCAATGATGTCAGCGCACCTCGCGCGCTGACGTCATTGATGGGGCGGGGGGAGGCAGGGGAAGCCCTTCCCCTGCCTCCCCAAAAAAAAAAACTAACGATCAGATTCCCACGGGGGGAGCGCCAGCGCTTCCCCCGTGGGTGGTCTTATGACGAGCTGGACTCGTCATGAGCACACGAGCACTGTGTGCCATGACGAGTCCAGCTCGTCATAAGCACCGAAGGGGATAAAGGGTCAGAGCAGGATCTCAGCGGCAGACGAGGAGAAGGAACCTCCTGGTCACAGGAACTACACGAGCATTGCGCTCGAGAAATTCAAGGATGCAAAGACCTCCATCAAGGATTACAGCTAACTTTTCAGGGTGTAAATGGAGAGAAGGCACATCTCCACGCTCACGAATTCTACACGAGAATTGCGCTCGAGAAAATGAAGGATGCAAAGACCTCCATCAAGGATTACAGCTAACTTTTCACGTTGGAAATGGAGAGAAGGCACATCTGCCCTGCATATTTATCCACGAAGATGCCACCGTTTTGTGCAATACCTCTACTCAACTGGGGTACTTTCTACTGGCTAATCAGTAAGTGCTACCTCGTTGGGTAAATGTATAGTGCCTTTCCTACACTACAGCTGCGTAAAGGACCAGAAGAATTGTCTCCAGTGACCTGTGTGTCTGTAACTTTGCCACCGCGCCGACAGCGCCGGGGTCCTTTGAGTAAGCTGTCCATCATAGTGGGGAAAGGGCGGGCATACGTTGCATACCGCTAGTGTATGTGTGGCGGGGCCAAACGAGCGGGGTTTCTAGGCCCGTTCACATGCCTTTTGTTTATAAAGGGTCAGAGCAGGATCTCAGCGGCAGACGAGGAGAAGGAACCTCCTGGTCACAGGAACTACACGAGCATTGCGCTCGAGAAATTCAAGGATGCAAAGACCTCCATCAAGGATTACAGCTAACTTTTCAGGGTGTAAATGGAGAGAAGGCACATCTTCACGCTCACGAATTCTACACGAGAATTGCGCTCGAGAAAATGAAGGTTGCAAAGACCTCCATCAAGGATTACAGCTAACTTTTCACGTTGGAAATGGAGAGAAGGCACATCTGCCCTGCATATTTATCCACGAAGATGCCACCGTTTTGTGCAATACCTCTACTCAACTGGAGTACTTTCTACTGGCTAATCAGTAAGTGCTACCTCGTTGGGTAAATGTATAGTGCCTTTCCTACACTACAGCTGCGTAAAGGACCAGAAGAATTGTCTCCAGTGACCTGTGTGTCTGTAACTTTGCCACCGCGCCGACAGCGCCGGGGTCCTTTGAGTAAGCTGTCCATCATAGTGGGGAAAGGGCGGGCATACGTTGCATACCGCTAGTGTATGTGTGGCGGGGCCAAACGAGCGGGGCTTCTAGGCCCGTTCACATGCCTCTTGTTTATAAAGGGTCAGAGCAGGATCTCAGCGGCAGACGAGGAGAAGGAACCTCCTGGTCACAGGAACTACATGAGCATTGCGCTCGAGAAATTCAAGGATGCAAAGACCTCCATCAAGGATTACAGCTAACTTTTCAGGGTGTAAATGGAGAGAAGGCACATCTCCACGCTCACGAATTCTACACGAGAATTGCGCTCGAGAAAATGAAGGATGCAAAGACCTCCATCAAGGATTACAGCTAACTTTTCACGTTGGAAATGGAGAGAAGGCACATCTGCCCTGCATATTTATCCACGAAGATGCCACCGTTTTGTGCAATACCTCTACTCAACTGGAGTACTTTCTACTGGCTAATCAGTAAGTGCTACCTCGTTGGGTAAATGTATAGTGCCTTTCCTACACTACAGCTGCGTAAAGGACCAGAACAATTGTCTCCAGTAACCTGTGTGTCTGTAACTTTGCCACCGCGCCGAAAGCACCGGGATCCTTTGAGTAAGCTGTCCATCATAGTGGGGAAAGTGCGGGCATACGTTGCATACCGCTAGTGTATGTGTGGCGGGGCCAAACGAGCGGGGCTTCTAGGCCCGTTCACATGCCTCTTGTTTATAAAGGGTCAGAGCAGGATCTCAGCGGCAGACGAGGAGAAGGAACCTCCTGGTCACAGGAACTACACGAGCATTGCGCTCGAGAAATTCAAGGATGCAAAGACCTCCATCAAGTATTACAGCTAACTTTTCAGGGTGTAAATGGAGAGAAGGCACATCTCCACGCTCACGAATTCTGCAGGATAATTGCGCCCTCCCTCCCTCGTGGGCATTCCTGCTGCACGATCACATGATCGTGCAGCAGGAATGCACAAAGAGGCATCGGGGGAAAGGAAAACCCTTTCCTTTCCCTCGATGTCTCTTTCGAATCAAACCCCCCTCCCCGAGCCAAAACTCACCTTATTTCTCCGACGCGCTGGAAGCAAATGGCTTCCAGCGCGTCGGGAAGAAAGGGAAACCCTCAATGATGTCAGCGCGCCTCGCGCGCTGACGTCATTGATGGGGGAGGGCGGGGGAGGCAGGGAAGTCCTTCCCCTGCCTTCCCCCAAAAAAAACCCGACGATCGGATTCCCACGGGGGAGCGCCAGCGCTTCCCCGTGGGTAGTCTTATGACGAGCTGGACTCGTCATGAGCACACGAGCACTGTGTGCCATGACGAGTCCAGCTCGTCATAAGCACCGAAGGGGTTAAAGGAAGAGCAGATTTTACAGCATGTACATGACATGTCAATTCTATAATGCGCTCAATTATTTGCTCTAAATTGAATCAGAACAGAAACACCAGAGGGGTTGGAAAATAACAAGAAACGAAAAGAAAGAGAAGGGGGAGAAAAATAAAAAGCAAAGGAGAGAACGTGTGATGGGACACCTATTCAAACACACACCAACTGTGTCATTAAACCATCTAATCATATACCTAACCCTAACACCATAATATGCATATCTCCTTATAATAAGTGGGCACACCATCATCCTTGGTTAGTCTCTAATCATATTCAATATTCTTATTACACAGACTGACCATCCCATATGGGAAAAACCATTCCCGTCGCCTGACGGATCAAACACCAGTTAATAGCAGTAATATACACATATACTATAAATCGTACTACCATAGGGCAAAAATGAATTGGCGAACTCCATTTATAATTTGAATATTAAAAAGAAGGGGATAAGAGTCCAATGGGTCAAGACTAATCTTCCAAAATATAGTATAGTCAAAAAGACTTTATTGTTTGTTATTTAATTATTTATTTTTTTATTTTAAATTATATTATTAACCTAACTTATAGACACTTGCTGGTAATTGTCAAAAGAAGTTATAATCATGTACCCTAAATGTAACTGAATATTCATGGTGGGTCATACCTCTTATCTTGATATTCTCAACCATTAAGCTTGTGATTATCTGAGGCGCGATCCTGTGTATTCCACTAGGACCCAACAATATAGTCTTGAGTATGGTAATTCCTATAAAAGACAGAGAAAGAGGAACAGACCCCAAATTCATACCACAATAATAATCCACACAGTAAATGCTAATCAAAGTAGCTCTCATAATCATTTAACGAGCGTATCCCCCGTGCAGCTACCCCGCATACCACAATGATAGTCCACATAGTGGATGCTAATCAAAGTAGCTCCCTTGTTCATTTCACAAGCGTATCCCCCGTACCGCTACCCCGCATATCCCAAACCATGGGAGCTGGACCTGCGCGCTCCCCGCTTGAATTCCTACCTGCGTATCCACATCAATACACATGTGAGTACGCATACGTCCTACGCCACATACCTATGCCTGAGTTATAAAGCACACTGTTGTGCACAATTATATCAGTTTTAAACGACTCCACTATAAGATTAAAAAGAGAGTCCCACAGTTCAAGCCGACACCACCCCTCAGCCTGTGCCGGACACAATATGTGGAGAGCAAGTGCCTAATTCTCACTTATTTCCCACACCGGCTTCGGAAAAAAATAATTTTTGAAACCGCCGTTTCTACCGATAGAAAATCCCGCTGCGAAATACTGTACCACCTTACCTCACAATCGTACGCGTCTTCCTCCTTGTTCTCGTGTCAGGTGAACCTTCCCGCCACCGTTCGTAAATACCCAAAGTTCCGCCCACATGTAAAATAGACGTCCAATCAGCGGACACAGGGGGCGGGGGTATAAGAACGCCTGTCTAGAATTTTCAACGGGCCGGAAGGTCAACACGTCGCCATTCATAAGTGATAAAGAATCACTATAAACTGTATTCCACACCTTAATATACAAGCGTACATGAACCTCGATAAGTAGGAATGTCTGAAATAATAAGGCTTACTACTCTTATCAATTTACGATAATCCACAATATATCATAATCAGACAACCTGGAAACATTTTCAATGTCCCAATTGCTACCTAATATTCATAAATAAAATACTCGTATAGAAATTGAGAATTGCAATTAGAGGGATCCTACATAAATCCACTTCCATATAACTAATAACACTATGTCCCTAGTAACATTTATACCTCGAACTGCACCGTATAAGAGGCCGCCATTAGTAAGTGGTTGACCCCGCCATATCTGCATCTCTGCAGACAAAGCATAGGGGAAAGTTCCTGCCCATAGCTGTAATAAAGATATACAAAACGATACCTGTAAAGAAAAGGGGGAGTGCAGGATATCATGATGTTGTTCCATACTGATGTGTATATAGAAATATATATGAAAAAGGATACACGGTGTCCCTATATTATTCCATAATGGTATACTAAAACCATAATCGATACCAGGATACAATTATGCCAGCAAGTGTCCAGAAGTCAGGGTTTAGATAATAATCCAAAAGAAAAACCACCTAATGCGCACGCATATATTAACGTTGTTAGAGAGGTACAAGGAAACTCGGGTCATGAGAGCTCGATACATCACATTGTCATCGAATATATATTGCTAACATCCAAATATCAGTGTGCAACTCATTCGTCATCTTGCATGGATGACAGAGAAGTCGTCGAGAACACCATCCAATGCAGTGCCTTACAAAGTTCTTATCAGAGTGATGACTCAAACAGAGCCTTCTCTAAAGGATATAATACACTATAGCCCGAACAAAAACTGGGAGGAGGGGGGGGAAAGGAAGGGGGAGGGGGGAAAGGCTAGAATTCTTAAACCGGTCCAAATACTCAACACATATTCTTATATATATTGAGGGCTAGATCATTCTGACACACATGTACCAAATGCCACACTCTTCATTGTGGTCATTGGGCATTAGTTTGATTGTATCGTTTACTATTTTTATCATACACCATATCCTCATGTATGTTCCACATAGAACTTTCACAGTGAGGTAAAGCATTTAACTGTTTCCCAGGAAAAAATGCATTTCATGGTCTGTGTTAAACCCCCTACTAATACTCCTAAGCCTGCATATCCACTTGGATTCACACCTTCGTAGGTTGAGTTCTCTGTTGCCTCCCCTAGCCCCCACCTCCACATATTCAATGGCATGGAACCAGAAAGTGGCTTCACTTCTATGGTTTTCCATGAAATGTTCAGTCATTGGATACCGTAAATCTTTTTTAAGGATGGCCCTTCTATGTTCCTGAATACGCAGTTTCAAGCTCCGCTTGGTGCTACCCACATAGATGTGTCCACATGGACAACCAATCACATAGACCACATAGGTGGTATTACAATTAATGAATTTCGAAATGGTAAACTCAATGGATCCGTTAAAGGCAAAATTCTTGGTCCTATTGATGCCTAGATGGCTTACATTGCATGAACTGCACGTGTAAAAACCCTTAGGTTTTACTGGTAACCATGTCTCCTGTTTTCCTGGGGTCGAAGTTACATAACTCGGACACCGTTCCTGTCTCAATGTATTGCCTCTCCTGTACGTAACTGATGGATTCTTTCTAATTAAAGTACAAAGGTTGGGAATCTCCTGTAGCAGATACCAATTCCTCTTCAATAATTTGAAGATCTCACTGCTATGTGTGGTATACTGTGTAATAAATCTAATATCCGCATTCCCCCTCTTGTCTCTAGCTTTTTCTCTTTTAGTTAGTGTGGAATCCCTGGTCAATTTGCGTACTCTACTTTCTGCTGTGTCGAGGACCTGCTTCTTGTATCCCCTTGCTAGAAATCTATTCTTCACTTGTTGTACATTACTGTTAAAACAGTCATCTTCGCTGCAATTGCGCCTCATGCGCACCATCTCCCCGTAGGGGATGTTCTTGATGGTTGAACTCGAATGTGCGCTATTAGCATGCAGTGTCGCATTGCAAGCTGTCTCTTTGCGATGCAGTGTACTTTGTATAAGCCCATCCTTGATATAAAAGTGTAGATCTAAAAAGTCAATACTTTCCTTGTGATGCTCCATTGTAAATTTAACATTAAAAGGATTGTTGTTTAAATATTGGAAATATTCCAAAAGCAGTGTTTTGGTTCCCGACCATAGGCAGATGATATCATCAATGTACCTCCCCCAGAACACAATGTGCTCAGTGAAGGGGGAGGCACATTGGTTCCAGGCGTGCCCCCTCTCGTACCACCCCATAAAGAGGCAGGCATAAGAGGGGCAAACCTGGTGCCCATGGCCGTACCTCTCCTCTGATGGTACCATGTGCCATCATGCAGAAAGTAGTTCATTGTGAGGATAAGCTCCATCATTTCAAGGACCATCTGATTGCGTTCATAATGGTCAGCCGTCTCCGTGTCTAGGTACGATCTAGCAGCCCTCAGTCCAAACCCATGCTGTATGCAGGTGTAGAGGCTTATTACATCAAGTGTCACAAACAGCAATTCATCAGACCAGACAAAGTCTTTAAATTTAGACAAAATGTCTCTGCTGTCTTGGATATATGATGGTAAATCCAGAACATGTTTCTGTAAACTGAGGTCGATGAATTCTGACAGTCTCTCAGTGGGCGAACCCACCCCGGAAATGATAGGTCTTCCCGGAGGAAATGCCCCTTGCTTGTGAACTTTAGGGAGAATATAAATACAGGGGAACCTAGGATTCTCCACTCTCAGGTACCTATATTCCTGTTCACTCAGCAAACCAACCTCCCTGCACTCCACAAGTTTGAGATTGATCACCCTTGTTAGGTCGTTAATAGGATTATGTCTCAATGTCTCATAACACTGTACATCACCTAGTTGGCGTTCGATTTCCCCAAAATAATCTATTTTATTCATCACAACGACATTTCCGCCCTTGTCAGCCTCCCTTATGACATTTTCAGTATCGTTCTTTAACCTCTTAAGGGCTTCTTTCTCCCCTCCCGTCAGATTATACATAGACCCCTGGGTACGTCTCATTCGGTTTTCCAATTTGTATATGCCTTCACTTATTCTGTCAGTGAATTGTTGGGTCCTAGTGGAATACACAGGATCGCGCCTCAGATAATCACAAGCTTAATGGTTGAGAATATCAAGATAAGAGGTATGACCCACCATGAATATTCAGTTACATTTAGGGTACATGATTATAACTTCTTTTGACAATTACCAGCAAGTGTCTATAAGTTAGGTTAATAATATAATATAAAAAAAATAAAAAAAAAAAAAAAAAATTAAATAACAAACAATAAAAAAAAAATGATTTTCCTCTTTTTGACTATACTATATTTTGGCAGATTAGTACTGACCCATTGGACTCTGTTATCCCCTTCTTTTTAATATTCAAATTATAAATTGAGTTCGCCAATTAATTTTTGCCCTATGGTAGTACGATTTATAGTATATGATGCATGTGTATATTACTGCTATTAACTGGTGTTTGATCCGTCAGGCGACGGGAATGGTTTTTCCCATATGGGATGGTCAGTCTGTGTAATAAGAATATTGAATATGATTAGAGACTAACCAAGGATGATGGTGTGCCCACTTATTATAAGGAGATATGCATATTATGGTGTTAGGGTTAGGTATATGATTAGATGGTTTAATGACACAGTTGGTGTGTGTTTGAATAGGTGTCCCATCACATGTTCTCTCCTTTGCTTTTTATTTTTCTCCCCCCCTTCTCTTTCTTTTCGTTTCTTGTTATTTTCCAACCCCTCTGGTGTTTCTGTTCTGATTCAATTTAGAGCAAATAATTGAGCGCATTATAGAATTGACATGTCATGTACATGCTGTAAAATCTGCTCTTCCTTTAACAGGCACATTGAAAAACGTATACTTATATACATGTCAGAGGTGATTGCACCTCAATTGTCATCAGTTACACGAGGAATATAAAACGACAGATTTGAAACGATTTTTTCTTCCTTTTTTATTCGGTAAGAATTGCAATAGAATACTCAACTTTGTGTTTTTAATGATTGCAGTGATTTTAAACTGTTTTTATTCTTGTCAAGTATGATCCATCAGCCTCACACACGTTTTCTTTCGATCATGGCTAGTTTTTCTGAAAATGAGGCAATTGAGATACATAATTACAGATATTTAAAGGATGTGTTTTCAATGAGGGGTCATGTCGAGTCCATTTATATGGACATTGTATATGATGGTGTGTAGCTTACAACCTGCATTGAGTGATGGGTCAGTTGGTGCTGGTATTTATGGGCACCACATGTGAGGATGTTCAGTTCTCCAAGGAAACCTTTTTAAATAAAATAATATATATATGTCTCTATATAATTCTGTTTTCTGTTTAGTGTTGTTGCAACTGTGGGAGTTCGGTGTTGTCTTACTTTATATATATCTTAATGTTTTGTGGAGTCATGTGATGGTTAGTTTTTGTCTAGTCTTGTGTCGTGATCTGGCAATAATATGTGTATCATTTGTTACCTTTCAGCCCTGATGAAGTTCCCAGTGTGGGAATGAAACACGTTGGCTGGAGTGTTAATGTTCAATGCTTATTTATACTGATGAAAATAAAGAAATCATAATTTTTGTAACTACAATTGACTACTGGACTTTGTGAGATGCGCACGCCCTTCGAAAGTGAATGATTTCTTGATCTGGAGCACAGTGACGCCACGCAACGGCTGGCGTAGGGGCAGATTTGCGCATCAGAACTTTATCTTTTGGAACTGGCACGAGGTGCGGTACCAGTGGTCCACCGTTGATCTAACTGATATTTAAGTCTTGAAGGAATGTAAAGCAGCTTGTTTTACCAGTCTATAATCTCTTGAGTGACCAAATGAAAGAGGACCACACCAGGTATATATATAAAATATATGTATTTAGTCTTAAACACACCCCTCTAGTCTCTTTATGAGGCTAGAGTTCGAAGTACATAGTTTACAAGTCAAATATCAACAGTAATAGCACAAATACACGTTTGAGCCCTAGGGGCGTACCAAACCATATACCAATAAAGTGGTATAAGAACCACGACTGAGCTAGACACAAGACCTAGAGCCTGTAGAAGTGCTTGGACCCCAAGGAACCACCCAAGGTAGTGACACAGGGGACCCACGGGGGACGCGTGCAGTGTGGGAACACAGCCGCGAATCACCGTTAACTTCTATGGGGAAAGTCGCGGTTAGGTTTTTAAAAGGAAAGGACACTTAGAAGAGGACTTGGAGCAAACCCCTTTAGAACTAGGCCATTCTAGAGTCAATACCCACGGGAGCACCGGAGTACTCGAGTTACCTCACCCAGGGAAGCCGGGTGCATAGGTGTCTTTTGGTGTCGGGTTTCGTCGTCGTTTTCAATGGCGATCTGCTGCAGCAGGCTGCTGGCGACCAAGTCGAAAGTGTCCGGGTGGATCCAAGAGTGGATCGAAGATCTGAAAGACCTGAAAGCAGAGGGGACAGAGTCTGGGTCACTAGCCAGTGACCAGGAAGGTGATGAGCAGATGCCCACCGATGTCCGGTGCTTCAGGTAGGTTGACGGTCGTCTTGACTCTTCAGCCACGAGGTCCAGGAGGCATTGACGACAACCAGGAGTTGGATTCGAGCTGTCCCACAACGTCTGTCGATTGCTGCGGTGTCGGCGACCAGATTGGACCCAACAAGCCTTGGCAACGGCAAGTCACGTGGAAACAAAGAAAGGACGTTGATGCAGACCAGCAAGGTCTGGGGGACTCACCCAGCAAAAGTAAGTCAGGGGACGTCTGAAGCAACCAGGAAAGCCCAAGCAGAAGAAGAGTTGCCTTCGGGAGGGCCCACTAGCCAACAGACTAGCGACCGCAAAGGAGCCTCGAGTGGACGCACCTGGAGCTGGCTCACAGGACACTCGTGGAGTGGAGGCCAGTGATCTTCAGTGCAGTCCGTGTTGGAGGCGGGGCTATTAGGAGCCCAAAGCACAACTTCGTGGAAGACCAGGAAGAGGATGCACTTACAAAAGTTCTTGGTGTCCAGGGGTCATGGTTCCACGTTACCCACGACAGCTACGTGCCTCAGCTTCACTGGGGTCTCAGGGTAGCCTCGGGGAAGTCTGGAAATCTACCTCTGGTGTTGCAAAGACTTCGGCGTCCGGCGGGAGCTTCAGCGATGCAGACCGGACAATTGCTTCTTAGGTGCCTGCCAAGCAGGGGAGTCACTCCTTGACCCCAAGGGAGATTCTTCAGTCCTCTAATCTTCAAGTAGAGCGTCGAACGTCCAGGATGCAGCTTCAGAGTTTCGTCCAGGGTAATCTAAAGTCCTAAGGACTGGGGTCCCATACTTGTACTAAGGTAGGGGGTTGGACATACTCTGGGGACCCACCTATGGGAGGGTCAGGGAAGAGGGGTGGTTACACCCATTCCCTTTGTCCAGTTTCGCTCCAGAGCAGGGGCAGGTAGCCCCTGCAACCGGTTTGAACTGGACTATGCACAGGGACACCAAATGTGCCCCCAGTGCAGGACTTCAAAGCACCAGAGAGTGCTCCCGCCCAGCCCCAATACACACTATCCTGTCTGGGGAGGTGGTTACACCTCCCTAAGACAGGAAACCTATTGTCCAGGCCTCCCCTGCCGGAGTTTCGGTCAGCAGCAGGAGGCCAGACCCATGTCTGTGGCAGCCCTCATCCATTTTGTGATACCAGGCCTCTGTAAAGTTAATACCGGGTTGCCCGGTGTGTACATGTCTCTCCCTCTAGAAGGGTGGAATGCTACCCCCGCCGCCAGAACTGGCGGGGGGGGTAGTATTCCAAGATGTTTGACACCAAACATGACATGTTTCCGTGCAACCATCCCAAAGCTAGCATTTAACGCGAGGTTATAATGCACTTAAGAGTATATGGTCAGGCTGCACCACAAACAGCAACAGAGGAGTGGCTCCGAACGCTGCAGAGGGCCTCTGCTCATGCAGGGGCACCCTCTCACATAAAAACCAAGCACTCTGCCTTCAGGATTGTTAAGGCCTGCCAGAGGAGTGACTTATAGGTTTATATGTGTGTGCAATGGTAGTGATATAGGTAGCCTATACCACAGTAAGGGGTGCATGCACCACCTTACCCAGGCTGCAGTAGCAGGCCTGTGGTGTCATTTTGGAGGGCCTCCCAGGGGTGGCATAATACATGCTTCAGCCCCTGGTAGGCCTCTGGGGTACCTATGCCCTGGGTACATAGTATACCATATACTAGGGACTTATAAGGGCACTCCAGAATCCAATCAGAGATGTACCTAAGGTACATGGAAACCATTTTAGAGAGGAAGCAGCTAGGCTGGGGTTCTGATTAGCAGGGCCCCAGCCAGACTAAAGTCGAAAAACCGTGAAGCATCAGCAAAAAGTGGGGGTACCCATGTGAAGCAGATCCTACTCTCCTACAACTGCAATTTGTTTTATTCAAATGTTTTCCTTAAAATTTGCATGAGGAAGTTGGTACGGCTACAGAACATCAGTCTATGGCAGCTGGATCACCACTGGGAAGGGTAATCGGAGGGACTTCCAGACCATAAGTGGTATTAAGCCTTTATAAATAGTGCACTTCCCTTAAAAAAAAAGGTGTTTGGCAACTTTCAATGTTGTATTGGCTCTTTCACTACTGCTACAGTTTGTTCAACTTTAATGCGTCCCTCAACTTTGTTTTGTTTCTCTTCTCAGTTTATGATTTGATGTTTTGTGCTGAACGATTGCTTGAACTCTCATGTACCTGTGGTCTTAAGCTTTGGTATTTGTTGCTGTGTTTGTTCTCATTTACTCCCTGAATTCCAGGTTCCCCTTTGACCCGCAATCCTTCAGCTGATGTCACAGGCTTAATTTTTCTGTGGCTTAGGTTCCCTGCAGCCTACCTTTACAAAACCCATTAGCACTACCACCAATACATTGTTTGCAAAGATAATTCCCATGTTTTTGCATCACAGTTAAATCTTGCTTGTTTTTCACACCATCAGTGTACATTTGGCATTCATCTTTGAAAATGCTATCATGATTTCTTTTAAGTCCTAGAGTTGTGAGGTTGTCAAGTTTGCAAAACTTCAGCTCTCTCTCTCTCCCCCCCCCCCCCCTCAAGAGTTCAGTACAACTACTCATGTTCCATAATGCACAGGCAGAACTATTCTGGGGAGTGGAATGAATTGTCTTCAGATTAGAATTCTCTTTCGATCAAAACCTATGAATCTTGATACTAATTGTCATTTTAATGTTGGTTCCGGTTTGATTTGTATGCAGGAGCCTAGTGATTTGAGGGTTGTTTCTCAGCAGTATCTTTATTTGGGCTCACCTTGTCAAAGTTGTGCAGTAGTCTTGCATCTTTGGTTTCTTGCGAAAAGATATTGGGCACCAGAGTTCGAGGTGTTGTGAGACTCTTTGCTAGTGAAGGGACATCAAAGCACTGGTGGGGATGTTGAGGTTCTTTGAGGTGCTAACATGTTGTCACTCTGGGATTCTTCAATTTCTTCTCTCTTTCGATCTAACAATTAAGGACATATTTAATACAATTTCACACCACGCAGCAAGTGAAGTTGCTTTGCTGCGTTTCGTGAAAGAGAAAGAGCAGAACTGTATCATATTTTTAAAGATACAGCACAGTTATAGCTCTTTTAGTGCTGTAAAACTTGTGGCTGCCTGGCACCAATTCAGCACCCTTGCATCATGTTCCAAGGGTGCCTATGTTGTGGCCAGGATAGTCTTCACACAGGAAGGGATACCTTTCTTCACAAAAACTATCCTTTCTGGCTGTTTCTGCTTTGCATATGTGCAGCAGAATGCAGCACACAAGCAAAGAGCAAATAATTTGGAGGATTAAACATATTTCTGCTCGTTACGCCAGTCTCAAGTAATCAAACTATTTTGGCTCAACCCCATGTTTACAAGTAAATACAAGTTCACGCCCAAATACATGAGTGAGTGCACAGGAACCACCCATGCAATGCCTACCTAATGCAAGACAGCGCTACACACAGCTTTGCGTAACTTTTTTGGTTTTCACAAAAGCATGCCAAGCCACGGAAATCAGGATTTGTGTGGCATTGTACATCCCAAAATAGATTTTGCGTAAGGACTGAGCCAAAAATGTGACACAAACCCTACGCAAAATCTTATTTAATCTGGGCCTACATATACAAGTTTACACAGCATTGGACTCCTATCACTTCCATATAGTTGTTTGCATGTATTAAGAGGTGAGTTCTTCTCAGCACAGACAAATGGTTGTCCTACTTTTTGACCAGATAATTGAACTGGGGAATGAAGGACTTGTAATATCAAATACATCTTTTAATAATAATAATAATCTTTATTTCGGCATAAGTTACAGCCATAAAAGAGGCAACATTAAAAAAGGCTAAAAGATATCGACAACAGGATCAATTATTAGCAGCATAATACTAATGTGCAAAATTCATAAATTAACAATGTAAACATTAATCACTTCCGCCATCAAGTGAGAATCCAGATACTGTTCAGATACACCCATCGATCTAATTGTTGACACAGAAGAGAACCCATGATTAAAAACCTGGACCAATTCATTGGAGCCAACTTGTCACATAAGGTGTGCAAAAATCGCCAATCACCTGCCTTTTTTAGTCCCCTCTAGACTGTCTAGACTTAAGTGCAGCTCTTAAAAAGTTGACAACACAAAATAACGTATGGGCATTAGGCAGAAGCTGTAGATACAGTAAAGCTACACAGGGGTGCCTAAAACTCATTTCTTTTAAGAGTGATTTAAGAAACAGTCACCTAGGATACGTAAAATATTTACATAAAAAACCAAAATGTAGGGTATCCTGTGGAGACCTATTGTCGCAGCCACAGGGACTTCTGTCTTTTACATGCGCAACAAAGCCAGGAGGTGATGCCAGTAAATGATGCAACAAGTTCAATCTAAAACGAGTAATTAAAAATCTATCATAGGCATTTGTTAAAATCAATAAATAAGGCTCCATTCCCAACACTGATTTCACTAGGACGTGTCCCCTTAACCTGGGTTTTCTAAGCTCCATTTCCTCTCTAAAAGATATAGCGTGTGTAAAAAATAATTTTTTCACTATGTGCTTGTCCTGTGCTTTAACTGTGTCATGTTGTATAAATATATCTGCTCTGCCTAAAGCCGTAAAGGTGTCCTTCACATACCTTATCCATGGGATTTTTAATCCATGATCAAGTGAGAGACAATCCTTAATCACTAATTGGTTAAGACCCACCTCCTTGCTGGCCCAAATCTTCACCCAACATAGCAGGGGTTTAACTGCCACCGAATCCAGGATATACTTCATTCCTAATTCTTCATGTACTGTGTACGCGGCGATACCCTGGGGCACTTTCAAGATTCTTCTGAGATATTTGTTTTCTGTGGTTTGGAGATTATTAGCCGCTAAATAACCCCATACATCACTTCCATACAGCGCCTTAGAAAGACAGAAGGAATTATACAATTATAGTATTACCCCCGGTGACCATGTGCCTAGTCTGTGTGCATAATGTGCGATTGCTCCCATTGACTTTCTCATATCAAGTGTTTTCCCTCCTGTAAAAGTTTAAAATTAAGCCTTTCATCAAATAGAATACCTAGATAGGAGAAGGCCGGGACCTTCGCCAGTCTATGGCTATCTACCTTATAGATGTTCTTTCTAGTGGTGTGCTTACCAAATTCCATACCATACGATTTTGACAGGTTTGGCGAAAGGTCCGTCCCACTCATAAAGGCCACAAATCCATCCAGTAAAGCCTGCAAACCTTTGGGGGTTCGAGCTAACAATAAAGCATCATCTGCATACAACAGGACTGGGACAGATCTTCTACCTATTCTGGGGGTATCAGCCTGTAAAGTGGTCAAAGATGCTTCCAGTTCGTTAATATATAACGTAATTAAAAATGGGGCCAATATACATCCCTGTCTCATCCCTCTAGAACATTTAAAAGGATCAGTCACGTTCCCGTCATGGGTGTATCTGACTGTAGCAGTAGTATTTAAGTGTAAGGTCATTAAAACATTTATAATCGCTGGGTCAACCCGAGGTCACCAAGCAGGGACCAAAGTTTACGGCGGTTCACTCGATCAAAAGCCACGGTGAGGTCCATAAAACCCAAAAAAGAGCACCAAGCTTAGCTATTGTGTATTTCGCTATCAACAGATAGAGGTTTAGGCATTGTTCCGTAGTTGCCATACCTATGCGGAATCCATATTGTACCTCTGAAATATTTTGGTTAGTGTCTGCCCAGTCTAAGAGTCTATTTAATAATACTCGGCCAAGGACTTTAGCTGTGGCATCAATGAGGGATATAGGGCGGTAGCAGTGAGGATTGTCCCTATCCCCTTTCTTGAAAATCGGGACAATGGTGGCCGTAGACCACGGCGGGGGCATTATTGTCCTCACTGCAGTATTTAGCACCCTGGTTAGAACTGGGGCCCGAGACCTCTATGTTGTCACGAAAAAGGTCTGGGGGAATCCCGTCAGGACCAGGGGCCTTATTCCGAGACAAACCCTCAATGCCCAATCTTACCTCATCAAGACTAAAAGAGATATCTCTGGTGCCAGAGGGAGAACTGACGTCCATAGTGGATTCCTCACTATGACCATAATTATACACACCCTCAAAATGGGCCATCCACTGGTCTTGGGTAATATTATGAGCTAATCCTGGCTTCTCTGGGTCTGTGTAACAGGGACTGTTAATAATCTTCCAGAAAAGGGTACAATCCTTCTTTTCACATGCTTCTGTCAGCTCCTCCCATGCTTGTTTCTGTTGCAAGCGCTTCCGCTTCTTAATAGCCCCCTGGTAATTTCTTTGACAAGTTGCCACCCAGGCACTGTCACGTGGGATCTGTTTCATGGCCTTCTTAAGTTGCCGCAAGGCCCGGGAGCAATCACTATCAAACCATTTCGGTGAATCCGCACAAACAGTAGCTACAGGTGCTGTCAATAAACCGGTGACTGATTGTGCGATTGATATAAATGCATATATCATTTCTTCTCCCTCGACTAATAAGTCTAAACACTTTAAGATCTCCTGCTGCCTCAAACTAAATACGCTCTGTTAAAAAGAGTAGTATCCAGCTGTGGCCACCTCAAACGCCTCCCTTGATTGGTTGCGACAAGTGAACCCACAGTCACCTTACTGTGCACAGTCAAATTTCCCGGCACTTCGAGCACCAAAATCAGGGGTTTGTGATCACTAAACGGGCTGTGCTGGATTTTAAAAGAGGGTATAAATCTCTTCAAGGAAAAAGAAATAAAAACATAATCAATAATTGTAGCTGAGCCCCTGCCTTTGTTAGTAGGCCGTGAGAGGAAATCAGGGCACAGCCCCCCCCAAATCTAGAGTGTAAATTAGTCCATAAGTATCTAGCAGAGTGTTCAGTTCCTGTCCTTCTAGGGAGTGCTCCATGTGCAATCTGTCCCTGATCGCACATGTGGCCCCCTCACATGTATCTGATGCCAGATCTGTACATAGATGACAGTTAAAATCACCCACTAAAATCAAATCACCCTGCGAGAACCCTTCACCCTGTAACAACTCCAGATGACTGTTTAGCTCTGCCAGACTTGAGGGGCAATGGGTCGTTCGTTTTGCGTTATAGAAATTAATTAAGGTAAAATGAGGTAATTTACCAACCGCTAAGGTCAGCCCTCGTGCAATTTTAGAATCCCAGTTCAAATACTTCACAGCTCCACAGAGCCTAAAATCTATAAAAAATAGTTAAGCCACCCCTTGCTCTTCCCATACTTGAGCCCACTGCGGGACAGAAAAAGGTGTTATAACCCTCAAGAAAAAGGTTATTTTCAGTCTCTCATGTCTCCTGGAGACAAATATTATTATAAGATCTAATGAACTGCAGCCATCTTTCATCCACAAATTTAGCAGCTAAATTCCAGGTATTGTTAAAAGGCCTATAAAATAGCCCAGAGGTAATGCTTTAATGCCAGAGTCATAATAGTGGGGCTGGGATGTCTGATGTAAGATTGTGTGCGCTAAAACGGGGAATCTGAGTGTAACAATCACACAATCACCCTCAAATGTCTTCCTCGATCGTTCTAACCACGCTACCAACCTGGCCATCAGAATATGTCTATGATCAACCGTTTTAAATGTTGCATATTTACTCAACCAGTGTGTCACTTTGGTCATCAATTGAACAGAATATTTGTCCCTCTGAACGCCCTAACCCGGCACCCCTACCATAACCACAGTATAGGGACAACACGCTGGGGGAAGATCGATTACAGGCAAACCCCGGGTGTTAGCAGTGAATAAACTGTCTATTACTCCTTCCCTGTGCTGTGACGAGGTTTGATGATGGGTTGAAGTCGAGGTCAAACTAAGTGTACGACTGCTATGGGACCGTGGCCACGTTCTCATGACCCTCCTGCTGTCCTACTACTAGAGGGTAAGGGCAGGTTGGCACTCTGGATGTCTAGAGGAAGGGTTCCCATTTGCCTTATCCCGTGCTGCATGGTAACAGTGGGAGGAATTGGACTAATAGATACCAAAGTGTTTTCAACTCTACCTAATGTGCCTCTGGACTCCTTCATAATTTTAGTAAGATCATTACAAAATGTAGTAAATAAATCGGTCATTACTTCAGTAATTGTTTGCTTCATAGGAGCCTAGAGCTCGTCTAGAACCCATTGATCGATATTCACAGATCCTTCCCCTTTCTTAATAGGTTCTTTCTTTTTGTTCAGTTTCCGTGGCTTTTTGGGTGCTGGAGGTCCCCCAAATCCCCTCCCTGAGCAGTAGCAGAAATAGCCTCGTTTGAGCTATTGTGTCCGGTAGAAGTGTTGTTGATGCTGCTGGGTTTGGTAGTAGAAGTCTCTGTGGCAATCCCCGCATGGACTCCAACCGATGATTTTTGAGTAGTCACTTCTGTAAGCTCACCGCACGGGGGGGTAACCGAGTCCATGGAGAGCCTCCTCTCCGCCCTAACAATTTCTTCCAAAATAGCCCCAACAGCTCTCGCCAGGAATGAGTCAATGTGAGTTGTACCCTTCTTTCCCACTGGGGGGCTTACATGGGCTACTTTCCTCTTCATAGAAGGAAAGTATAGTGCGTGCACAGCCTCAAGGTGAGCTCCTGATGTAGTCTAGATTTAAACGTGCGTCCTGGGTATCATTCTCTGTACAAGAGTGATGGATTAATGAACGTGGATGCACTCCCACAACTGTGAGGAGCGTCCCCAGGGCACAGTGTTTAGCCCCCTCCTGGGGTTTAATCAGTTAAATGTCACAGTTTTGTTTGTAGCTGGTTGAAGTGATAATGAATAGTAGTTATACCATCTTGTTGTTCATTTGATTCTTTTTTATTTCCTTGAGTGTAATTCAATCATCATTACATTCATAAACGTGAAATCGATAACATTCACTTGGTCCCAATGCATTTCGGCTTATGAGGCCTTCATCTGGGGACTATCTGTGAAATAATTAAATACATCTCTCATTCACCAATACATGAAAAAATGCCACATCTCTTACTGTTATATCTGTGAAACATGCTTACGTTTACGTAAGGACTACGTCACGGTTAACAAATGCTCGAGTGAATTCCGTGTGCATTCCTCGGCTCAATGAGGTGAAAGATTAAAATATGTGCCAACAGTTCAATGAAATACCGTTACATGCCTTAAAAAATAAAATAAAATAAAATAAAAACGTGTGTATTACTCAAGTGATAAGTGCTCGGGATGAATCTATCAGTGTCATTGTTCCACAACACTAGTTCAAAAAGCAGCCGTTGCGTGCAATAAAGTTACAACCGTTACTTCCCCTATACAGATGGCGATGTCCGATGAAATTATTACGATATCAAAGTGCTCAGGTGTTATATAAAGCGACATTATGTGAGCGTGTGTCCGCTTGGTACTTACTCGTAGAGATTGTGGATGTGAACCCGAGATCTCACGTTCTGCTGCAAAGGTGAGCCGGCAGACGTGCGCGTTATTACGGACTCTCACGTGACGAGAGCCGTTTCAGTGAACTGCTATTGGGCCGTTTCAGTGAACTACTATTGAGCTAAACAACAGACTCGACGGACTGTTGTGGTGGCTTATAGTGAAGTTAAAGATTAATAATAAAAGATTTATAAATTAAAGTACAATGGTTGAAAGCTATATGAGGGTGAGGATAAAAAATGCTAAAGTGAAAAATAATAGGGAAAAAAGGAAGAACCTGCGTGGTAAAGGAGACCAATTCAGATTCCAATGTTCAGTTCTGATCATAGTCAACAAGTAATAGTAATCATCATTGTGGTCATAAGTAGCATTGAAATTCCATTCTGTCATTTAATCCATGTGGTTTTAGCGAGTTAAGATGTAGTATCCAGTAGTTTTCTCGCTGTAATAAGTAGTTCCGGTTGTTTCTTCCTTCTTGTTGTTCCACAACTTCCAGAGCGCAAAACTTTAACTGGCTAACGTTGTGATGCGCTTCCACAAAATGGCTTGCTACTGTTGATTTTAATGATTTTGTTCTGATGTTACTTTTGTGTTCATTAACTCTGATTTTGAGTTTACGTTCAGTTTTGCCAACATATACTTTGCCACAAGGGCATTTCAACATGTAGATAAGATTGCTCGTGTCACACGTGGCATTAACTTTTAATTTGATTTTGTAGCCCTTCATAGGATGTGTTATTTGAGCGCTCTTGATCACGTTGTGACAATTGTTACAATTCTAGCATGGATTTGTTCCCTTGTATGTAGTGGTCTGTACTTCTGTTCTGTAGGGTTTGATGATCTCCCTAAGTTTTTCCCCTGGTATATGCGAATATTGGTTTTTCATCAAAGATATGGTTGAAGTCCGGTTCTAAGACCAAGATTGGCCAATGTTTATTGATGATTCTTTTGTATATGGTACTTTTTGTAGAAAATTTAGATATTACTGTCATGCGGTTGTGTGAAGGTTTTTCATATGGTGTCAGTAGTTCTTCCCTGGTGATGGTTTGCATCTTTTGTTTTGCTTGACTTAGTACTTCATTCGGATATTGTCTTGCTTTAAAACGTAGTAGTGTTTCATCGATGCGTTCAGTACTTTTGATGGGATCGGATACAATTTTCTTAACTCTTAGTAGTTGAGAGTATGGTAAATGTTGTTTCAGTGCTGGTTGATGAAAACTGCCATGATGCAACAGGTTGTTTCTGTCAGTGCTTTTTCTGAACAAATCCGTTACAAATCCTGTGTTCGTTTTAGTGATGCTTACGTCCAAGAATGTGATAGTTTGTTCTTGAATCTCATATGTGAATTGTATTCTATCATCAATGAGGTTTAATTTGTCCAATTCCTTTAGCAGTTCTGCGCTGGTGCCACTCAAAGGACAAAAATGTCATCTATGAATCTGAGAAAAAGTTTAATTTGTGATTTCCACGTGGTAGACGTCAATATATTTTCATCCTCAAAACCATTCATGAAAATATTGGCATACGCTGGAGCACGCAATTGCCCATAGATGTTCCGGTCTTTTGCAAATACCATTCATTTTGCCATTTAAATAACTATGCATAAGTGTAAATTGCAACAACTCCATAAGAAACACCTTTAGGTCATCGTCATATTCCGTGTTTAACAGTGCTTGTTCTACAGCTTCTAGCCCTGGTTGATGGGGAATTGATGTGTACAGTGATTTAACGTCTATTGTGCACATAACGATGTTATCACTTTCTGTGATTTCCGTTCGACTGATTTTATTGAGGAAGTCTGTGGTATCCTTGGAAAGTTTTCATTTTTTGCACTGATGGTTGTAGGTATCGATCTATGAATTTACCCAGAGCCTCTACAAATTCATGAGAAAATTAAGACTCAGACACTTCTTTGAAAACATCATGACCGACAGCACAAGCCAAGTTGAGGATCAATTAAAAGGTCTAAAAACCACCAGTACATTTATGGCTCCTGTTAGCCATAAAAGCTTGGATATATTTGAATCTATAGTGCAACAAGACCTGCATAAATTGAACTTCAAAAGAACATCCAGACACATCAACATGACTAAAAAGGAACATGGTATCCTAAAAGCTATTGCCCAAAATCCCAACATAATATGCCAGAAGGCAGACCAGGGAGGAGCCCTAGTAATTCTTAACACCTCGTACTACAACGACCAAGTAAGAAACCATTTAGCGGACCAAAATACATACATGAAATTACATACAAACCCCACAGAACAATTCTCAGGAGTGCAAAGAGCCTTTGAACAAGGAACCATAAATGAAAAGACCAAGAAATTTTTAACACCTACTCATCCTAAGAGCCCAACCATGTATATGGTACCGAAAATTCACAAAGACTTGACTAATCCACCTCTACGCCCCATTGTCTCTACGAAGGGAAGCATACACGAACCTCTGGGTAAATTCATAGATCGATACCTACAACCATCAGTGCAAAAAATGAAAACTTTCATCAAGGATACCACAGACTTCCTCAATAAAATCAGTCGAACGGAAATCACAGAAAGTGATAACATCATTATGTGCACAATAGACGTTAAATCACTGTACACATCAATTCCCCATCAGCCATGGTTAGAAGCTGTAGAACAAGCACTGTTAAACACGGAATATGACGATGACCTAAAGGTGTTTCTTATGGAGTTGTTACAATTTACACTTATGCATAGTTATTTTAAATGGCAAAATGAATGGTATTTGCAAAAGACCGGAACATCTATGGGCAATTGCGTGGCTCCAGCGTATGCCAATATTTTCATGAATGGTTTTGAGGAAGAAAATATATTGACGTCTACCACGTGGAAATCACAAATTAAACTTTTTCTCAGATTCATAGATGACATTTTTGTCCTTTGAAGTGGCACCAGCGCGGAACTGCTAAAGGAATTGGACAAATTAAACCTCATTGATGATAGAATACAATTCACATATGAGATTCAAGAACAAACTATCACATTCTTGGACGTAAGCATCACTAAAACAAACACAGGATTTGTAACAGATTTATTCAGAAAAAGCACTGACAGAAACAACCTGTTGCATCATGGCAGTTTTCATCAACCAGCACTGAAACAACATTTACCGTACTCTCAACTACTAAGAGTTAAGAAAATTGTATCTGATCCCATCAAAAGTACTGAACGCATCGATGAAACACTTCTACGTTTTAAAGCAAGACAATATCCGAATGAAGTACTAAGTCAAGCAAAACAAAGGATGCAAACCATCACCAGGGAAGAACTACTGACACCATATGAAAAACCTTCACACAACCGCATGACAGTAATATCTAAATTTTCTACAAAAAGTACCATATACAAAAGAATCATCAATAAACATTGGCCAATCTTGGTCTTAGAACCGGACTTCAACCATATCTTTGATGAAAAACCAATATTCGCATATACCAGGGGGAAAAACTTAGGGAGATCATCAAACCCTACAGAACAGAAGTACAGACCACTACATACAAGGGAACAAATCCATGCTGGAATTGTAACAATTGTCACAACGTGATAAAGAGCGCTCAAATAACACATCCTATGAAGGGCTACAAAATCAAATTAAAAGTTAATGCCACGTGTGACACGAGCAATCTTATCTACATGTTGAAATGCCCTTGTGGCAAAGTATATGTTGGCAAAACTGAACGTAAACTCAAAATCAGAGTTAATGAACACAAAAGTAACATCAGAACAAAATCATTAAAATCAACAGTAGCAAGCCATTTTGTGGAAGCTCATCACAACGTTAGCCAGTTAAAGTTTTGCGCCCCGGAAGTTGTGGAACAAGAAGAAGGAAGAAACAACCGGAACTACTTATTACAGCGAGAAAACTACTGGATACTACATCTTAACTCGCTAAAACCACATGGATTAAATGACAGAATGGAATTTCAATGCTACTTATGACCACAATGATGATTACCATTACTTGTTGACTATGATCAGAACTGAACATTGGAATCTGAATTGGTCTCCTTTACCACGCAGTTTCTACCTTTTTTCCCTATTATTTTTCACTTTAGCATTTTTTATCCTCACCCTCATATAGCTTTCAACCATTGTACTTTAATTTATAAATCATTTATTATTAATCTTTAACTTCACTATAAGCCACCACAACAGTCCGTCGAGTCTGTTGTTTAGCTCAATAGTAGTTCACTGAAACGGCCCAATAGCAGTTCACTGAAACGGCTCTCGTCACGTGAGAGTCCGTAATAACGTGCACGTCTGCCGGCTCACCTTTGCAGCAGAACGTGAGATCTCGGGTTCACATCCACAATCTCTACGAGTAAGTACCAAGCGGACACATGCTCACGCTCACATAATGTCGCTTTATATAACACCTGAGCACTTTGATATCGTAATAATTTCATCGGACACGCCATCTGTATAGGGAAGTAACGGTTGTAACTTTATTGCACGCAACAGCTGCTTTTTGAACTAGTGTTGTGGAACAATGACACTGATAGATTCATCCCGAGCACTTATCACTTGAGTAATACACACGTTTTTATTTTATTTTATTTTATTTTTTAAGGCATGTAACGGTATTTCATTGAACTGTTGGCACATATTTTAATCTTTCACCTCATTGAGCCGAGGAAAGCACACGGAATTCACTCGAGCATTTGTTAACCGCACGTAGTCCTTACGTAAACGTAAGCATGTTTCACAGATATAACAGTAAGAGATGTGGCATTTTTTCATGTATTGGTGAATGAGAGATGTATTTAATTATTTCACAGATAGTCCCCAGATGTAGGCCTCATAAGCCGAAATGCATTGGGACCAAGTGAATGTTATCGATTTCACGTTTATGAATGTAATGATGATTGAATTACACTCAAGGAAATAAAAAAGAATCAAATGAACAACAAGATGGTATAACTACTATTCATTATCACTTCAACCAGCTACAAACAAAACTGTGACATTTAACTGATTAAACCCCAGGAGGGGGGCTAAACACTGTGCCCTGGGGACGCTCCTCACAGTTGTGGGAGTGCATCCACGTTCTACTTTCCTCTTCCTTATTGTGCCCTAATTCACAAATACCCTCAAAATATCCAAATATCAAAAAGATCACAAAAGAGGGTAATCCTTTCAACAATGGTCCACAATGATTAATGACCTGTACGTTGACCAGTTAACCACGGCCTCCCCAGATAAACCACTACTTAACTGGGAATGTCTGCATCCACCGAACAAGCCCAAAAGCAAGAAGAGCAAACTCCCACGAGAGCTCAAATCAAGTCCTAACCCCGCTCAGTTGCAGACAGGTACTACTAGGACTCCCACCCGCTGCTATAACGCTCCTGGAGGGCAGACAGGGGTAAAAGAGTAAATTGTACCTTCAATACGTTGTGTCACAGATGTCAGAGGAGGGGCCCAGCCCGGCCTTCTCCGGTCAGTGACGGGCAAGGACGGGCCTGCCCTTGGCCCAGGCATTGCCCGCGCGCGTCCTGCGCTGCGGGAGCTGCGAAGATGCTTTAAGTGCCTCCGGGCACACTGACGAGCTCACGCAGGGCCGGGGAGTCTGGGGCTTGTTGTCCCTGCCCAGACAACAGTGTGATTTCCAGGAGCGGCTTCCCCTTTCTGCGGGAGCCGCGAAGATGCTTTAAGCACCTCCGGGCGCACTGGCGAGCTCACGCAGGGCCGGGTAGTCTGGGGCTATAAGTTCCTGCCCAGACAACAGCATGATTTCCAGGAGCGGCTTCCCCAAATACATCTTTTACATTTTGTTTGCGCTTTTAATGTTGGAGTTGTGGTTTCCAATTCAATCAAAGTAAACTTTCCTTCATCAAGGGCAATACGTGCTTTAGATATTTAGATATGTGCCATTGGGTCCTAGAGCGCCTCTCCAGCCAAATATTCTTGGACTACTGCTAGATTTGAGTTGGAGCATAATTGATGAAGTGAGCAAGGTGCACAAATGGAAATTTTACTTGTGGCATAAATAAACAGAAATTTGTTCCAACTGGATTTGATTGAGACAGCCCTAACCTCAGCTTCAGTTTGAGGGTAAGGACCACATCACTCTAATGTTGTGCCTAACACTCCTGCAGAAAATTAAGCTGAACCAAGTGTTCCACTAAGAGCAGGTAGGTAGCAAAGAGGTTTAGGATGATAAAGGCCACTGGATGGTCCTTTTCAAGGCTGTCAAAGTCAGTTATAAGACCATTGTGGATGTTTGTTAACATTCAGTCTCTGCCTCTAAATGGTTCGGAGCCTGACTGACAATCATTTAACAGGATGCTTTTTTGCATAACTTCCAGTAATGAGTGGTTACTTTTTGTTAGTGCTTTCCTATGGGCGCCAATGACACTCATTTTTGTGCACTTGAACGTGTGACATTCACTTGGTGGTGTAAACCCAGACAGACTGTGGCAATTCCTGCTTGCCCAGTAAGAAAATCATAACAAATTACAGTGCAGCATTGTTAACTGTGCTTGAACAGCCATTCATTTTTATTTGCATTAAAGATTTATTAATAGTGCGGTAACTGTTTAGTTTGTTCTACATTTCAAATAAATACAAAACCGAATTTACATTAATATTTGATACAAAAATATTTTCAATATTTCTGAGTTTTCGATTTTTTTTTAAATTTCTAAGTTGTGGTGGAGATCTTTGCATGGTAATGTATAGTGAAAAATAAAATAAAATTAGCTGGAAAATAGATACAATATTTGTATATTAAATATTCATATATTTTCATGTTGTATGTTTATTTTAAATGTAGAACAACATATGAAAATGCTATAGCAAAAATAACTTAATTTTGAAATAAATCTTTAATAAATGGAAATACATTTAATTATTTTATAATTATTGTTCTGCAGCTTAAGATAAGTTAAAAAATATTTTAAATTTAAAAAAATCTCGCTTAAAGAAAAAAAAATATTTCCTTTTTACATTCTTACTTTAATGTTTCTGAAAAACAAATACACCAACATTTTGGGAAAGGCAGAACTAGTGTCCTTGTGATGCTTTCAGGATTTAAATGGTCAATAAGAACTTAGCTTAAGCACGAGAACACACTGGGAACAGGTGGTTTGGACCTAATGGTGAATGGGCAAAGAACTCTGAGATTTTGGTCTTTCACTCCAGACCTTGAAATTCAACACTGATTGAACATAGTGTGAATGAAAACAACTGGGCCAGCACCATAAAGCAAAAAATTAATTTGCAGACAGCAGTGTTGGAGAGTACCAACTCCGCTTGGATGTCTATCAATGCTGGTTTCTCGAAGCACACTGAAACAGGATTTAAAGAATTATGAGTCTTGGCAAAACCTGAATATTGATGACATTGTTTGATGGTGGGACATGATATTACTGTTAGCCATTCGAACATGACGTTTGGTTCTGCTGTATGTAAGTTCTACAAATGCTGCCATGCTGGGACATTGTGAGACGGTGTAACTGGGTAACAGCCCACCCGATCAGAAGTGCAATACCACTCGTGGATACCACAGTCAAGGGAACACACGTAGGGTAAGCTTGAATATAGGACTGTGCTGTAATGCCACACTTGGGGTTGTTGTTTTATAACATTTTCAGTGGGGCCGCTGAGGGGCACTGCCTCATATATTGTGAGATGCCTTATTTGTAACACAGAAAGGAACACTCTTTGATAACACTGTAGAGTAAGAGTGACGCGTTAATAGGACATTGAGAAAAGGGGAGAGGAGTTGGCCTAACGGCTAGGGCGGTCGACCTCGAATCTGGGGAACCGGGTTCAAGTCTCGGCAATGACGCTGAACATCCTGTGATTCTGGGCAAATCACTTAATCTCCCCGTGCCTAATAAAATGAATGTGTCCTCATGTAACGCAACTGGTGCTATGTAAAGCGCTTCGGGTCAAGTTCGCGCTATATAAAACTCTGTAAAAAAAAAAAGAAAAGATGGAGTGGGAGAAAGGGAAGCAGGGAAGGGAGGAAAAAGAGACATGAAAACACAGAGATAGGACATGTGGAGGGAACTATTGTTTTTGACTAAGATGGTGTAAGTCAGATTTAAAAGCAATGGTGTGATGTCTGTGAGTGAAGAGTGAGGTAACAAGCAGTACCTGGGGTTGAGCTTGAGCCAGCGGTTGCTCATTTTCTTGAGTGGAGAACCACGGGGTGTCCGCCGAGGGGAGGGAATGGGAATTGTGGTGGTTGAAGTCAAATCATAGTATGGACAGAAAATGAGGAGAGTGGAATGGGAATACCATTGTTTTTACGTGTGGTAATAGAGACAGTACAAGGTGTGGATGGGGAGCATGTCAATATTTGATGGTGTGACAGATAAGTGAAAAGCACAAGCTCCACTTAGAGAATGCCACAACATCTATGAGATGCACTAGTGTTCTAGTGAGATGCACAGTTGATTCTTAGTTGAATGGCTAGTTTGCTCTCAATGAGAGGAACAAGTTTCAGTCACCGAGATGCGCAAGCACCTTTCAGGAAAACAGTGAGATGCTGAAGCCTAGTTTCTCTTAGGAAAATGCCCAAGCACTCCTTGATAAGATGTACGAGTCAAGGCCCTGTAGGATTGGACCAGGAGACATATTTGGACCAATTTGTGGGGCAGAATGGAGATGTGTAGAAAACAGCATTCTTGAAGCTCATTTCACTGAAAGGGTCATCAACAGTTTAGAGACTTGAAAAGGAACAAGAATGAATATTTTTGCAGCTATCTTTCCCTCTTACAGAATGCAGTCCCAATGAGATAAATCAGGAGGTTCAGTGACTTCTGCTGTGATTTGAGTACAGGTGCAGTTCTATAGGGAAAAACAAGTTAGCATTTTTATTTAGCACATTGTTCTTTAAATAAGACTGATTAAATCAATGGAGCCTACCTCCAGTAGTATTTTGGAGCAGTAGTTCTATGGTACTCTTTTACATACTTTCATATGTCTTTGTGAGTTGGATGCAAACATCCAAAATGTAAACAAAGTGGGAAGTGCCCTCTTTGAAATTGTACTAATAGAGAATTGTACGTTTCAGAGCAAATTCACCTACACAAATAGGAGTACACAAAAGAGTACCCCTGTAGTACTACTTGCCATGCCCATAAATGCTTTTGTGAATTGGTCCCAAAAATATTTTGTTAGCCAGCTCCTCTGCGGCTTTTTGATAAGAAAATAGTATTATGAATAAATCCCAAGCATTTTTCAATTGTGATTTCTCTCTTTGGATCCCTAGTCAACATTTGAAGTTTTCCCCAAAACTACTGGCTTAATTCTGAAATATATGCCATTTCTTGTGGCTTTGAGTAAGAGATCCAGGGGCTTATTTACAAGCCCCTTGCGCCACCTGTACGTCACTTTTCTCATGTTAAAAATTGCGCAAAAGTGGCGCAAGAGGCTTGTAAATAACCCCCCCAGTCGCTATCATGATGAGTCAAAATTTGGGACCCAAGAGAGATACAAGAGCAGAGTAGAAAGGTGAGAGGACAGAAAATCTAATCTAGAAGGAGAAAAATGGTCATATGTGAAAGAGAGTAAAATAGCTGAGAGATGGAGGAGAGAAAGAGAGGAATAAAAACAGAGAAGGTATGGTGAGATAAAAGTAGGGCAGAGTTAAAGTGAACAAAGAGATAATGACTGCTAGCACAGAGCCAGGAAAAAGCCATGGTAGTGGGGAGAGGGAGCAGAGAAAGGATAGAAGGGAAGACAATAGGGATAAAATGAAGAGAGGAAAGAGGGTAAATCGGGAAGAGACAGAGAGAGGTGACTGGCTATGGCTGATAAGGATAAGAGGAAAAAGGGGTAGAGTGGAGTGGGGACAAACATTGAAGTATGGGTGAAGCAGATCGATAGCAGAGCAAGAGTAGTGGATAAAAAGGCAGTTGACTCCCATGATGAAAATGGGCTTTGCTAGTGGTGGCAGCGAGTCAGTTTCTAATTTTCTGGACAAAACCCCTTATTTTTTGTTAATTTAACTTGCCTCCCTTCTATAATATTTATTATGAATGACAAGTCAGAAATTGGTCTGTGGATGAACAGGAGGGGTCTGCTGAATTCTACTTATCAGTGGTATGATCTTTGTTTGTGCCCATGGGATATCTACAGGTCCCAATAGAAATTATGTATTAAACAGGCTTGTGACTTGGATTTTGCAGTTTGGCTTGCCTCTCTCTGAACTGTTTATTCTCCAGAGGTGCTCAAGTTTGTGTATTATTCTCTTTGTAAGGCTGTGATAGTAGCCTATATTAACATGCTTGGCATGAAGAATTGGATTGAAGGAAGTATGTTAGTGTTTTAGTAAGATTGTTGCATAAGATGTTTATCAGTTTTCCAAATGAATGCCCAAGTTCCAAAGCAGTTTGTAGTGTTTAAAATGTGCAATTGAACTGATTGTGACAAATCTTTTGATTATCCTGGTGGGTATTTTTGTCAGCAATGTCTTGTTTCTCTTTAAAGGAATGCACATTATTAGAGGCCCATGAATAGAAACCAATGCGTGGTTATACAAAGGGAGGAAAGAGGATACAAATCTCAGAGTTGACTAAGTAAAGCATCTTGTCATCTTGCCCACCTTATGCTTTGGATGCATCTCATTTCGCTGACTCATACAGGCTCACAAAGTTGGAGGCTTGCTTACTGGCTTTCATATCCATTCAACAGTGAGTCACCAATGATGATGACTTTTTCAGATACTTTTTGAAGGTTTACGGATTGATTAAGGGCAGTCTTTCAGTAATTGGTGCTGGATCATGTATCCCTGCAAGACAATCCTATTCTAAAGGATCTGTTAGCAATGGTTGAAGAACAAACATAATAGTATTCAAATTCAGCTCTCATGTTGATAGAGATCTCTGCACACAATATAGATTTTTGATTGAGTACTACAACCTCACCTCCCTTATTAGTTATTTTGTTTTTGCAGATTGTTATGGGAATGGGTCAGGATCTTATTGAGGATTGCTTTAGAGTCGGTGAAGAATCATGCCTCTGTTAGACTGCGAATGTTGATGTTGTGGATTTTAAGAAGACTGTGTCCATGTATTTGTGGACATGTCCTTGTGGAATTTTCTCCATGTACACTGGCAGGATGTAGAGTGACTACCATAACGAGACACACAGTTCATTTACTCACACTAGAGGACTGTTGGAATGAGGTTCCAGTACTTTAGAAAAGCATATCACACTATGCACCAATTAGGGTTTTACTTACAGGGTCGTTGCTCAGTCAGTGAGATTCAGGGATGAATCTTAAATTTCCCTACTAAAAAAAGTGATAGGCCACAGAGTGGAAGGGTGACATTACCAAGGTTTGGGATGGACTGTTCCCATAAGGAAAAGTGTCACTACTGATTTGCTTTAGGAGAGCCTATTCCCAAAAATCCTAAACCAAAAAATAAACTAGTTAATACCGCTTAGTGAAATGAGATCAAGGAGAAAAAAAATACAGAGACATATGAGACTCAACTCAAGGCCCACAGGCCCAACTACCAAACCAAGAATGCATTTTGTTGGGGGGGAGTCACACCTCAAACACCCCCCTGAAACTAAACCCCTGCTTACTTATCACACAAATTGAGAAAGCACAGCGTAGACTTGGCTCACAGGGAATCATGAGTCTGCTGGCCGATGAAGGAACCTCCTATAATTTTGCAAGCCATAACTAGACCTAATGCATGGTTGGAGGTTGAAGGTTTCTTGAAAAGGGTAATGGCCTAAGTTTGACGATGTAAGCAGGTGCTTAGTTCTGAGTAAGGAAGACCTAAACATTTGGGTATTGATTGCCATATGCTTTGTGAATCTGTTAAGCTGGGTCTTAGTGCAGAAAATATCAATCTGCTATTCCTATGGAGAGCTGGGTAATAGTCTGATGTCCTTTTAATTAAGAGAGGCGCTTGGGTATGTATCAGAGACCATAAGTGTTAGACTTGGCATCTTTGGGGTGGTTTCCCCTGACTTTTTGACTCTACCTCCTGTATTTTTGATGCTGTGCTGGATTTCTTTTTGCTGTCTTTAATGCTTTGGGCACTTTGCCACTGCTGATCAGTGTTAAAGTGCAAGTGCTCTCTGGGTAAATTGTTGTTACAATTGGTTCTCCCTGATTGGCATATTTGATTTACTGATAAGTCCCTAGTAAAGTGCACTGAAGTGTGCCAGGGTCTGTAAATCAAATGCTACTAGTGGGCCTGTAGCTCTGATTGTGCCACCCTCATCAGTAGCTCTGAAAAAGTAATTCAGGCCTGCCACTGCAGGTTCTGTGCGCAGATGTTAACTGCCATGTCGACTTGGCAAGTGCACCCACTTGCCAGGCCTTAACCTTCCCTTTTTCTACATATAAGGCACCCCTATGGAAGGCCCAAGGTACCCCCTGGGCAGGGTGCAGTGTATGGGAAAGGTAGGATATGTACTGGTGTGTGTGCCATGTCCTGATAGTGAAATACTGCCAATTGCTTTGTAACATCTTACAAGGACAACTTCCCATTGGGACAAGATAGAGAAATAATGTTTAGGCTCTCTGAAGTCAGAATTTAATAACACAACTTTTAGTAAAGATGATTTTTAAATTATGTGTTTGAAAATTCCACTTTTAGAAAGTAGGCATTTTCTTGTTTAACCATTCTGTGTACCTCTGCCTGTTTGTGCATTGCGTGTCTGGTTTTGGAGTGACAGGGGCTGGGGATGTGCATTCACTGTAGACATCCCCGGGGGGGTTGAGGTGTGCCTGGCCCTTCCTGGATGACTTAGAGCTGAGCTGAATGGGGCTTGACTGAATTTAGAGTGGTGGGAGGAGATTTCCTTGCACCTGAATAGGGCCTGTCTCCATTGGACAATGCTGTCTCCACTAGGCCTGGGCGGTGAACTTCGCTCCGTTCACGGAGTTTGCAGAGTTTTCTGCACTCCGCACTCCGCGGAGCTCGCGGAGTGCAGAAAACTCTGCTTCGCGATGTGCAGCGGAGTATTTTCCCCGCACGCAATCGCGAATGGTAAGTGCCTCTGGGGTAGAATTTCTACCCGAGCGGCAGGAATACCAGCACAAACTGCAGTTCGCACTGCACTCCGCCACTCGCTGAGTTTTTTTGTAACTTCGCGGAGTTCCGCGTAGCAAAACTCCGCGAATTACGCCCAGGCCTGGTCTCCACCCCCTGTGGTCATGCTGCACCAGTGAGGACAGAACTGGTTTGGACTGGGCTCAGAGACCCTTGCACAAAGAGATCAAAGACATTTTGGGGTATAAGTATTAGACCTAAAACCCTTGAACTTTAGACTACTTCTGGAATCAAGAGGAACCTTTGCCAAGGAGAAGAGCTGGAGAAACTGGAGGAGGAGTACTGCCCTTTTGCTGTGTGGTGTCTGTGGTTGGCCTGCAGTAGCTGTTTCTGCCAAAGAAACGACAACGACTTTGCTGTGTCCCCCTGCTTGAGGAAGATCTCCAAGGGCTTGAGTAGAGCTTGCCTCCTGTTCTGAAGTCTCAGGGACACAAAGACTTCACCCCCAGCTCCCCTGAGTCTCCATGCTGTGAGTTCTGACCTGCCAGGAGATACCTGTTACTGTGTTGGGCCTCTGGAGGTTGTTCCTGCTGTTGGGACCTGGACAACAATGCAATACAAGAAAATCGATGCATCGCTCTTCTTGTGGCTGTTTTTCCGACACAGCACCACTGTGCGAGAAGAATCTCCACGCATCGCTGCACTGCTGCCGAAACCAACGCAGCGCCTGTCGCCGCTGCAAGAACTGACGCAGCGAGGGATCGCGGCTGAAGAAACTGATGCAGCCCCGCTCTACGCTGCAACATCGATTTCTGACGCATCCTCGATTTCCACGCATCGCACCTGTGTGGCAAGTTTTCCCGACGCATCACCCGCTGACCAGAACCATCTCGGAATCGACACATCACTTCCCCCTACAGACTGGATTCGACGCATCACTTCTCCTGCGTGCAGCAGAACTGTTGCATCGCCTCCCCATGGTCTCAGGAACTGACGCATCTCTTTGTTTTTCAACGCTTCCTAACTCTGCGGCTGTTTGGCCTTGTTAATTTTGTCGCAACTACAGGTACTTTGTGAGAAATCATGCATCCATAGTTTTCTATGGACCAAGTTGTTTGAAACCTTTTCAAAGTCATATTCTTATTACATGTATGTTGGATTTTTATCATTTTGGTCTTGTTGCGTTTAGATAAAGATACTTTATTTTTCTAAACTGGTGTGGTGTTCATTTGTGGTGTTATCACTGTATTACTGTGTGTTTTGAGTACAAATACTTTACACATTGCCTTTGGGATAGGCCTGTCTGCTCGTGCCAAGCTACCCAGGGGGTGAGCAGGGGTTATCTAAATTGTGTATACCCCTTACCCTGACTAGAAACAAGGGTCCCTATTTGGACAAAGTTACCTACTTCTGCCAACTAGAGAAATAAGCATTTATGATAATATGTGGAGCAACTGTTTACACAGATCCCTGAAGCTGTCCCCTTTTTCTAGTATGTTGGGTTTTATTCCCATATCATGTCTGTAGTTTTAACTCTAGCCTCCTTGGCCTCCCTATCATTAGACAGCCACATATTGGACAGTTGTGCGTGTACATCGCTTAGTAGTAAGCTATGTTATTGAGGCAAATACAGTATAAATCATTTCACAGATGTTAATCTTGTTTTCCTCATGCGTAATGACTCAATGATAAGTTGCGACTAGTCATATGGTTTTGTATCTCCGTGGTTTTCATGCCAAATTCGCCCATTATTTTACTGGCCTAATTTCTTTGCTCATGTGGTGGTGGTGAATCAAGTGATTATTCAGGTCTGCAGTTATATCTTTTATGCAGCAAGAAAGGCAGGCACCATCAGGAATCATGTAGGATGTTTAGCAACTAAATAATTTTGCTGCTGGTGCGCTCCACAGAAATTAATAACCGCCTGTTTCTCTGAAGTTTTTGTAATTTACTGCCACCTCATGGTAGGGTCCAAGGACACAGCCTTAGCTCGCCTTATGGAGGCACCGGCCAAGGGTTTCATGGAAGAGGTGAGAAACCTGAGAAAACTTAGTTATTGTGCCGAGGGCAGTGAAAAGGAATCCCTTCTGTTCGGCCTTCACTTCAAAACTGCAGATGCAGGTTTGTGGCTTCCATTTCAAACCATTGCCCATATCCTAAGGGTCTCTGATCATACTGCATCAGATATTAATGCTAAAGTAATAAATTATAGCCCTGCTGGTGCCTGGACTAGCAGGAGCCAGTGCAAAGCTACAGTCCCGCGATATTTAATTTATGAGATGGCACAGTCAAAGATAATTTATTCTGCGTTTTATTGAGAAATAGTTTTACTGCCGTCTGTCTGCACCAGTTATCCAGGCCCTCCCCTTTAGTAGTGCCTTAACCCTAGTTAATTCGCTTTTGGCAAACGATAGTGTCATTTTGGAGATTTACAATTTGTAACAGCAAAGTTTGCATATTACTACAGGGGAGAGCAATCCAGAATGTGTACAGATATGAGTAAGAATAAGGTGTATCATTCCGGATGACAGAGATTCACTTCCAAATGCCACCAATAATGTATATTCATTTCCTATGTGCGAAACGAGGGGTGATAACTACAAACAATGAAGACGAAGGGACTCTTAGTTTAATTGTTTGCTTTAGTCTGTCCGTCACCTTTATACATAATTCGCTAATACAATTCAGAATGAGTACAAAAGAATGCACAAATAGGTATCCCCCATATGCTTTCTTAGAATGATATATATGTATGTATCTCAAAATCTCAATATCAAGGAAAATCTTAAAGAAGGCACACAAGAACACCCTCTCAAAAGCAGGGGGAATTGTAGTTTCAAAAAATTAATGCATATGTAAAATCAGTGTCTTTGTGATAAATACAAAACAGGTTATCACGCATAGGCAGCAAGGGATGCTTCAGCTGCCCCTTCTTGCTTGATTGTAAAGTTTCTTATTTTTAATTTTAACCTTTCTTAAGATCAAAGTTCGTTTTGGCCCAGGAGCCGAAAATGAGGTCACTAGTTCAACTTCTCTGCTCTGGATGTTAGGGAATCTCATGGGAATAGGAGGCGGGGCCGTACAAATTAAGCACTGGAAGAGCTCATTTAAGACCCACCCGCTTAATTTGTAGAAAAATAAATAAATAAATGAGTGCAAGTGCCTAAACTGTTCTTAGGAGGCCACCACCCACTTCCTCAGTGGCTCCGTCCTTTTCACCCACTAATCCCGCCCACTTCCCCTGCTGGATCCGCCCACTTGTAACACTGGCCCCACGTGTTGACTGCATGTGTAGTGCTCAAAGCTGAAGTACAGCAAGTTGAGCAAGCAAGTCCCTCTTTTTTACAGGAGGGTAGAACATGTTGAAATAAAATTGATAAAATAGTGCTTTTTACAGCCCAGTTTTCACAAAAACTTTCGAAAAAACATACACTTTGAGAGGGTACTCTGAAAGGGCACTCATGAAACATTCCAGTAGTTTCATGGTTCGGTTTGGTGGGAGGGGTTCTAATGAACAATTAAAGGGCTGAGCCCAAATACGCTGCTGAAAAAAAAGCCTTGAATCCCAACACTTGCTGTACTAGTAGATATGGAACAACGTCTTTCTTCTATAGAGTAGCCTTAAATGTGTATATTGTTTTCCAGTCTATATCGTTATTTTGAAAGAAGAAAACATAATAATGAAAAATGGTGATGAAAGGGCCGGGCCTATAAGTTCTAGGTCTGTTCTAGACTCATAATCCAATGGTTCTTTTTAGCAGGATGAAAGATGACAGCAGGGAGGGAAGAAAGTTCGACATTATTTCCAAATCAATTCTACAGGAGTCTCTTTAGACTCACAGTAACCACAGACAACTCTGTTAGGTTAGTCAATTTATTACAAAGCCAGAAACAACTGAACATAAAGACACCTTAAGATGAGAATGTAAAAATACATTGGAATCAGCATAAAGCCAAATCTGCACACCCAGCGTAATCTATGCAGCATAAACAGAACGATTAGTTCAAGAAATTGACTGCGAAGGATTAAAGAGCATGAGTCCAAATTTCCCTGCATCGAGGGTTAATGAAAATACAGCATTAGTCTAACCCTACACTAACATTAATGTGGCACCCCTACTTTGCATTCTCAGAAGAGGAGTGAAATAAAAGGTGTCCGCATATACAGGCACATGCATCAACCTTTTTTGCGAGCGCAAACGGTGCGATTCGCTAAAATCGGCCTTTTGCGCCCGCAAAAAGTGCTTTTGCGATGCATCAAGGTTCAAGGCACTCGCAATTTAAGAATTCGCAATTCATTGCGATTTCTCAAATTGTGACTGCATTTAAGGAATCGCAATTTGCGATTCCTTAAATGCAATGCAAGAACCACTTTAAATTAGCGATTTCGCTATGTGGGGCCGCAAATTACAGAGCAATTAAAGTGCATTTTTTAAAGTTTCAAGTTGCGCACATAATTTCAGGGGTGCAACAGGGTGTCCTTTTGACACCCTTGCACCCTTGAAATTGCATGCGCAATTTGCGAGTACCTATTGGTACTCGCAAATTGCGCATGCAATCCCCCATTCATCCCTATGGGCCTGTAGGCCCTCGGAATGAATGGTGAGCCATTCCTTAATTGCGACTCGCAAATTGCGAGTCGCAATTAAGGATTGTTTAGGAATCGCTATTTTTATAGCGATTCCTACATGCATAGACTTTTGCGAGTCCTTAATTGCGATTCCTTAATAATCGCAATTAAGGACTCGCAAAATCCTACCTTGATGCATGTGCCCCAGAGTCTTCCTAAGAAGTCTCTCCACATCAATGGGTCAGGTAGCCTGAAGCTACAGTGCTCGTTCTAAGAGGCTCTTTCTCCTAAAGCAGAGAAGCAAGAAGAAGAAGTGGGCACTTTCCCTTCTTGCATCACATTATTACAGGTAAATTTTCCCAAGAGGCATTGCGGCGAGTCACACCATCCGCTCCATGCACAATCCCATAGATAGGTTTCCACTGGACAGCGATTCTCCTGAACTGCAACATTGCTGCCCTTGATTCCCAGGCCATCTCCGGTGTGAAACACAACAATTTCTCTTCTCGGCTTAAGCTCATGATGTATCCCATTCTCTCCTCGCCTGACTAAGAAAACAAAGAGATTATTCTAGCTAACAAGGACGCTTCATCCACCTGCAACACAAAATGTGAGACAGAACAAAATCCACAGCGCACATGAAATTCAGCCGTTAATTCTAAAACGAGAGCTTCCAGGGAGAAAAGCATTCCAGGCCTACAAATTCAGCTAACGTAAGAAAATGGCACATGAGCTTTACGAATTTGCATAAGAAATAAACACATTCAATTAATATTACTACCTACATATAAAATAACACATTCCATAAGCACATTAGATACATGAATAAATGTCAGCTGCACAACACAAATTCTTCATGTTAATGTTTACATTTGCCTTCTACATTATTTGCTCCATGTTACATTCAAATGGCCTAGAATACATCATGATTCACGTTATTACATCACAAATTCTAACACTCCATTTTATGACAACAAAGGATTATATGCGGATGCGGACTTCATGTGTAATTATACTACTCCCCTGCAAATGAAAAGCGTTTTCCGCTACATCAGTCACAAATTAATCTATTTGTGATGCATTTAAAAGGCTGAGCGGTGGGATATATGCGGTTTTACCATATAAGGGCCTGATTCGAAATTTGGTGGAGAGTTACTCCACCATAAACATGACGGATATCCAGTCTGTCTGATTACAATTGCCATAGGATATAATGCACTTGTTAATGTTAATGTTAGTGTAATTTCTACAGCGTGACTGCTACCCGAAGGTGTCCTGGCGCTAGTCATATCTCCTGTGGCAAAAAAGAGAGAACATTTATTGGGCAAAGAGCCAGGTCTTCAGGCTCTTCCTAAAGGCTAAGAGGTTTGTGATGCATCTCAGTTGAAACGGCAGGTCGTTCCAGGCCTTAGCTGCACTGTAGGTAAAACTTCTACCTCACCATCGAACTTTTTTTATGCGTGGCACTGAGACCAGCCTAGCCCCTAATGAACTAAGTGGTCTGTTCGGTGCATACCAGTGGAAATGCCGTTTTAAATAGTCAGGTCCTGAGCCATGCAGCGCCTTAAAAACTAAGCAAAGGGCTTTGAAGCGAACTCGATTCCTTACCGGTAGCCAGTGTAATTTGTATATTTCCTTGGTGATGGGCGCAAACCGAGGTGTGCCCGAGAGTAGTCTGGCTGCTGCATTCTGCAGTGTCTGAAGTTTATTCAGAAGCCTTTGTTGAGCATTAAGGTACAGACTATTACAGTAGTCCGATCTCGACATTACGAGAGTCGCGACCACTGTTTGCCGACTGCTCATGGGCAGGAACGGCAGTATTTTCCTGATTGTTTTGATCACATAAAAAGTTTTAGATGCCACCGAATTGACCTGTTGACTGAAGGTAAGACCCTCATCCATTATCACACCCAGGTTTGATAATGGAATTAGGCGAACCGGATATTCCTCACATCTGTTAAGGAGTAGCCTGTCTGCTAAACTCTAAGGGCCATATGTAGGTAATCTGGAAATACCGATTCCTAATTACCGAATTTTACCGAATCGGTATTTTTGAATCGGTATTCCCGATGTACGTAAAAATTCGGTAAATAATACCGAATCGGTAAAAATCGGTAAATATTGACCGAATCCACAATACCGATCGGTTTTTCCGAATCGGTAAATACCGAATCGGTAAATACCGAATCGGTGAATACAGATTCGGAAATTCAAAAAAACAGCAATTGAGGAATCAGCCAATCCTGTGCAACCACCACCCCTCCCAACCAGGAAGTGGCCACACCCAGGCAGGTGCACACAATCAGAACCTTCTGGAGAGGCTGGGAGTGCAGAGGAGAGCAACAGAGCCACTGCCTGAACCTCGCCTGCAAATCTTGCACAATGGACACCCAGGACACAGAAAGAGAAGGAGGGGAAAGGAAGAGGAAACTGAAATTCAGTCAGAGGGAACTGCAGGTCCTTGTGGAGGAGGTAGTGAAGCAAAATGCAAAGCTGTTTGGAAAGCAGTCCCTGCAAGTTGCAGAGTCAGTGAAAAGGAGAATCTGGCTTGAAATCCAGTCACAGGTGAATGCCATTGGAGTGACCCCCGGGACATTGATGTGCTCAAGAAGCGGTGGTATGACATCAGGAGCATCACCAAGAAGAAGATGGCAGATCTTAAGAAACAAGCCAGGCTGACAGGAGGAGGAAGGAACAGGGCACCTGCCCTGACTGAACTTGAGCGGCTCGTGGAGTCCACGATAGAGCCAGAAAGTGTCTGTGGGATCGGGGATGCAGACAGCTCTGCCAGGGCTGCCTCCAAACAAGGTAAGAAGCATGCACAGCATTGTGCCCCCCTTCCCCTATCCCAAATCCCCAATTGGGCTCTGTGAATCCCACTCCAGAACCGATTTCAGTGCAAACCAGCAATGCATTATGGGAGATGTAGTCAGTGAAACCCCTATCATGACAGGAATCGCACTGAACAACAAGGCATGTGACACACATCAGCGATAAGCAGGCAGAAGACAATGAGATAGTGTGGCAGAAATGTATATTTATTCTTGCTATGCAGGGCTGCAGGTACACTGAGCTAATGTACAATTTCTGTCCACAGGCGAGACATCGCGCAGGACTCCTCAGGACAAGGGAGAGAGGGCACCCCGGAAGGACATCACTGAGAAGGCCAGTACGAGTGCAGGGCACACAACACCACCACAGTCAGCCTCACCACCAAAGCTAGCCTCGCCACTACTGCTAGCCTCACCACCACAGCTAGCCTCGCCACTACTGCTAGCCTCACCAGCATCAACACCACCTGCAGTGCTGAGACCTAGGAGGCGTGCTGTTGCCAGACTGATGGAGTTTGAGTCCTCCTCAGAAGACTCGAGGGGGGGGGAAACATCCACTGTGCCAGTGGATGGTAGCAATGCTGGAGTGCTGTCCACCACTGAGGGAGCACACACAGGTGCCAGACGCCGCCGCAGGGCTCGTGTGAGCAGTCCACCTCCACAGGGTGAGAGCCATGGTGTCTTCGGAGGGCTGGAGGCAAGCATGGTGAAGGTGCAGCGCCTACAAGGAAAGGCAATACAGTCAGTCCAGCGACAAATGAGGCGCCTCAATGACAACATGACCAACATTGACAAGTGCATAGGCACAATGGCTGAGGGCATGCGGGACATGTCCCAGTCTGTGATGCTGCTGTGCAGCAAAATGGATGAGGACAGAGTTACACGGCGCAGGGAGAGGCAGAAAATGGAGCAACATACAAGGGCAGTGAACCGCCTAGCAACTGCCACTTCTCTGCTCTGCAGGCGCTCCGTGGCCATGCAGGAGGGCCTGGCGCACTGCAGCACTGATGTCACTAGGGGGCTGGTAAAGGTGACCACTGCTCTTGAGGTGCTGCTGACAAGTCAGTCTGCCACTACTGGTGCTGTGGAAGTTGGGGACAGCGAGGACACGACCAGTCGGAGCAGCATTACCCCCTGTAACAGACACCCGGAGGAGCAGCAGACGGCATGGGGCTGCCACTGGTTCCACAGCCAGTGAGGACAGTCACTTAATGGCATCCAGTACTGTTGTGCGTGGCCGCAGACGCTGATGCAGCCCACACTAACAGGACAGAATTGGGTGAAGTAACCCATGACTTCCTACTATGGATGTCAGAAATTGGAATGCCAAGTTTGGCCGTTTGTGTTGTGGCGTAGTGCCCAGAAATTAAAACTACGTCATTACATACAACAACTGGCTGTGTCTCCTTACTTACTTAAAAATAGTTGCATGTGATCTCTGCCCGTCTCTGCCTCCCATCTGTTGCTGGTGGCACTCCTGCTGCGTTGGGCTCTGGCTGTGCTAATTCATCATCATTGTCCTCAAAATCAGTTAATTCCACTTCTGTACCTTTCTTTGTGGCAAGGTTGTGCAGCATTGCACAAGTTGCAATGATTTTGCAGCAGATGATGGGTGTGTACTGACGTGCGCCTCCGCTTTTGTGGAGGCAGCGGAACCTGCTTTTCAATAGTCCAAACGTGCGCTCCACAACGTTGCGTGTTGATTTGTGTGCCACATTGTATGGTCTCTCACTCAGGGTTGATTGGTTTAGGTAGGGAGTGAGGATAAATGAGCGGACGGCATATGCACTATCGCCTAGGTGAGGAAGAGAGTGCCATTAGTCACATACACCAATACACATTGATCTGCAGTAGGTATGGGTGAGTGTCACAGTGATTTACCTAGCAGGTATCCTTCTGCAAATTCTCCCGCAGCCAGGCGTGTGTAGATCGTACTGTTCTGGAAGATGTATGAGTCGTGGGTGCTCCCAGGAAATTTGGCCACGATGTCAGTGATAATGTTGGCAGCATCGCAGATTACCTGCACATTTATGGAGTGGGTGGACTTTCTGTTCCTGTAGATATGCTCAGTGGCTGCAGGTGGGCAGATTGGAATGTGTGTGCCATCAATACAGCCTATGACATGCGGGAACTGTGCCATCTGGTAAAAGTCTGTCTTGGTTTTGAGCAGTTCCGCATGTGTGTTTGGGAAGCTAATGTAGTGGTGCATTCTCTGCATCATGGCATCCAGGAACTTTCTGAAGAAGCGGGACAGGCAACTCTGAGACACCCCGCCTACCGCAGCTATCACCCCCTGGTAACTGCCAGATGCGAGTAGATGTAGGCTACAGAGCACCTGCACATGTGGTGGTATGGTGTGCGCCCTTGGTGTTGGGTGCTCCAGGAGTGGGTGCAAGTCCCTTATCAAGTCCAGGATGGTGTGGGGGTGTAGCCTGTACCTTTCATGGATCTCAGCCTCAGTTTGTTGGAAGATTGTGATGCGCTGTCTGTAAATGCGCTCCTCCCTTCTCCAGATCCTCACTCCTGCTGCCTGTAGACATAGCCGCCTTGCAATCACATAGAATGCCGCCATAGTGATCACACTGTTGCATTTTGGGATTGCTCATATTCGCTGTAGATGATTACCACCTGCTTTCAGTCAGTGTTAATTACCGACTCTTAAATACCGAATTTCATGTAATTCGGTATTACCGAATTTACCTACATCTCTTTTTTCGTTTTTACCGATTCTTATTTACCGATTCGGTAAATAAGGAATCGGTGATTTCCGAATGGGTATTTTTGAATTCGGTAATTATGAATCGGTATTTACCGATTCATAATTACTGATTCCTTCTTTTTGGCCTCCTACATCTCAATCGCCTAAATACCGGTCGGTAACGGGAGATTTACCGAATTTCGGCCGTTACCGACCGGTATTTAGCTACCTACATATGGCCCTAAATTGGGCCCTAGGAGTCTGAAATATTTGGGACCAAGTTGTGTTTATCTTAGTGCCTTGAAGTTACCTAACTCTGGTGAGTGCTATATAAAAAGATCAATCCGGTCACACAGGAACATGAGTGTTGGCTTTCAAAAGTAGAAGCCGTAGGACCCTGTGCACAAATGTGGAAACCTGACATATTAAGAAACTGATCTGTGTTTCTCTGCGTACCTGAGATACGACCACAAGCTGTGTTGGAATTCAGGTATCTTTGCTGTACCTACAAACTGAATCGCAGGAATAGTGTAGTGTCAGATGAGAGAAAGAAAGATCACTTTTATACTGGGGAAGGAGATGTTACAAATTACAAAACATTGACTTGTTTGGGAGAGGATTACAAAGATCTGAGTATAAGAGATGGGGAGAAAGATGGAGATAAGCATATGGCCTCATTTATGGGGAATTGGAATAGGACAGCGCAGCAAGCCACCTTGCTGCGCTGTCCTACATCAAAGTGAAAGGGCAGGAATGCATCGTATTCATCCAATACAGTGCATTCTGCCCTTTTCCCCTGTGCTGGCTCCGTTTCAACAGCCTAGCGCCAACGCAGGCACACTTGCACCATGGTACAAGGGTGCCTGTGTTGTCGGCAGGAATGTTTAAATGCAGGAAGGGATATGTTCCTGCCCAGAAACAATCCATAGAGGTGTTTTCCTCTTTCTGTGTGGGCTGGAGAAAGCAGCACACATAGAAAAAGGAATAAACGAGGAGAAATAAAGTTACTTCTCCTCATTACGTCTCACCTCAGGAGGTGTAAGGTTTTTGCGCATCCTAAGGTTTACATGGTCTTGTGAATCTTGCGAAGCATCAAAATCCATGGGTGTTGCGTGGGAAAACTCACCGCAACGCCCATGGAACACCTCCCTAGCGGAGAGTAAGGCAGTGCAGTGATTTGTGCTGCCTTGGCTCACTCCATATCTATGAGGCCGTTCAAAGCCACGCAAAATGGCGTTGCGTGGCCTCATAAATTTGATTTGGTGGTTTGCTGAACTGGAGCATCACAAAAAGTGATTCTACGGCGGTGCAAGGGGCTCATAAAAATGTCCCTTAGCGTGCAGGGGAAGAGAAGGTGAGTTGAAAACAGATAGGCAACTGATGAAGAGTAGTCTAACTGGGAGAGCTAAGCTGAGGAATGTCAGATTGATGAAGGGAGAAAAAATACATGGTGTAGGAGAGAGCACCTGGGTAAGGAAATATAGACAATTTAGGAGGTAAAACATGGAGGTGGGAGAGAGCTGAAGACGCATGCGGGATAGAGAGAGACAGACAGGAGTGTCTATGGAGAAAAAGGGGAATAATAATGAGACTTGAAACAAAAAGAGTGTGAGAAATAGCATGTTGGGGTTGTAACGAGATGCTGGTGATTAGATAAGGAGTAAAGAGTGAAAGAGGGGTGCCTGATATCATTGTCACGGAAATAGTGTCTCGACTCACTGCAGTGTTTGGCACCTCTAAGGGTGAGTGCTCAAACCCTGAGCAACAGAGAACAGCTCTAATTTAAGGCCTTGAAGGTGGAGGCTGCAATTGTAGTAGGTGTTAACCTCTACCACTTCTTATAATTTTGTACTGAGAGTTTTTGTATTTAACTAAATATTAATGCAAGTTTATTCAAGAGTGTCTACGTTCTCAACGTCCATGGGTGAGAACCTCATCCAGTCAAAATGTTTCTTTGCATTCTGAGATATGTAGTTTTGTTAATCACAGTAGACAAAGAGAAGTTAAAAAACCAAAAGGCAAAGAAATGGCTTGCAAAGCACATAAGGAATTATATAAACATGATGCCTTTTTGGGTTTGTGTATATTTACTGCATTTTAAAGCGTGACTACTACCTTGTGTGTGGGGTTTCCTGGTGCTTCCAACCAGATACTGAGAGCTTGGGCTTATGGAGGGAAATGCAGAGCTAATAAGTGCGAGATAAAGAGATGATTTGTCAGTTGTCTCCTGAAATTGGTCAAATTGGAATTTGCATGCTGGCCATGAAAAAGAGAATTTCAATGATTGGTCGTGAGTACAAGAAAGGATCTTCCTCCCAAACATGCTCAACGATGACCAGAAATCGTCACAAGAATGGCATTGACTGAGCATAAGTTTCATGTTGGGGTGAAGCGCATAAACAGTTTGTGTAAATAGAGCAGATATGGCCCATAACAAAGTGCCTTAGGACAAACCCACCAAGCTTTAAAAAGGAGCCCTCTACGAATAAATAGCCAGTGAAAAGAGGCATAGAGAGAGGATATGCAAGTTCTTTTATTAAGCCCAAGAATAAGTGAGCAACTGCATTTTTAGGTCTGGTGTTAGCAAAGACCTTTTGATTTAAAAAAAATATATATATGTGCAATATACTTATTTAAGGGGGACTTCAGCCAGCTGTCTTAATTCATTGGTTTATTGGTGTGCCATTCACATTTTGTTTATACCTACTACAGTATACAGAATGGAGAAGGGGGTCAGCCCACTTCAGCCACTGAATAACTTCTTTTTCAGTGACTGCATGTTGCTATGACTGCATGTTGCCCTTTCACAAGGAATTATACAAAAAAGTGATGGATGAAATGCTTGAATTAATCTCAGCCAGTAGTAATTACTCGGTCTGGATCCCAATTCATAGTTAGTTTGCACACTATGTCACCTCAGTGTGGACCTAGTCACTGCCAGTAGCTGAGATTAATTGAAGCATTCCATTCATCACTTTTGTTTGTATATTTTAGATTTGTTTTCCCTAATTGGGACAGGTATGTCCAGATGTGGGTCCTGTGCACCTTAAAATCCTGCCACTCAGCTATCAAAAGTGATGTAAAGCTTCAACACTGAAAGAGTGACAATGTCAATGCCTGTCATTCATTACTAAGCAAAACAGGGAGCAGGTTACTTCTAACTTCTCTTCGCTGAGGCTGGCAGAGTAGGCATAGGCCAATGCCTCCAGGAGCTGTAATCTAAACTCATGTGCCCTGCAGCAGAGTAAAAACTGGAATAATAATGTGTCATGAGAGGTTTTCAGAGCACCAATAACAGCCCTGATAAACAGGGATGTCTGATCACCCTACATATTCTACAGGATTGAGGAAGCTCATGGTAAGTCTTGTCAGCGCAGTGGTATACTGCCAGTAACTTTGAACAATATTGAGACAGACAGCACTCCCAACCTTCAGAATAAAAGAGGCCAGCTCAGCCTTCAGTCTTCCAGTCCTTTAAGTGTGATGAAAAAGGTATTGGATCCCTGAGAGGGATGTGGCCAAAGAAGCGTAACTAGGAATTTTGAAAATTGAATTATTATTTGGGTTGGCCCGTTACCCACCTCAAACAATGCTGACAGTTACTTGTTGGTGGTAAATCCCAAAAGTTGCTAAATTAATCTAATCTGAACCCCCTGGTAGCAATGGCACAGAGCAGACAGGCTTAATTTAACACAATTTGTAAAGTATTTAAGCAGTATCAAAACAGTAATAAAGTTAGAACACCAAACAATAAACATTTTAAAAAGAATTAGAAACAAAGTGTACATTTTAATAAAAATAATGACACCAAAATGACAAAAGTCCAAGAAGGGACTGAGATATGTATTTTTAAAGCTTTAAGTGAAAAAGTGCCAAAAACACTAAGAGTCAATGATAGTCTATGGCGCAGTAGACCAGGACCTAAGTGTGATTTCAGGCTGACCATGACGGTGTGTGTGTCATATACACCAAGTGGGTTTGTTCCAGCCAAATATTTTACATTCTGACTTATAAGCTCAAAATCCTTAAGTGCAGCAAGACAGAATGTTTATACGACAAAGTTGAATTGAAATTGGGAACATTTCTCGGTAGATATAGCTAACATTCAGGAGGTGTTGGAAATCCCAAAAAGTTTCAAGGTCCCAACAAGGTAAAGGTTTCTGAAGGAGCTCTTCTGGGTCACTTCTAAGGCTCTCAGGACCTCAGCGACAGTACTTAGGGACTAGGACTCACTCCAGCAGAGGCCACCAGAAGGGTCCTATCCAGGTCCAGTTGTTACTGATCACTTCAGTATAAAAGCCACTCGCAGTCTGTTGTGTCTCTGTAGCCACACAGAAGATCAGCCAACTGATGCTTCTATTTCTGAGTCTCAGATACAAATTGGATGAGATTTAGCCCTTCAGGTCTCTGCAAAGGTCACAAACAGCACGTCCAGTACTATTCTAATCTTCTGCCGGTCCTGAAAGTATTCTGAGGAAGGTTCATCGTGGTGCCATCTTTAAGGGTTGACAATAGCCAGTGGGTGAGGGTGACTTCTGGGCATCCATAACCAATGAGGTAAAAGTTCCCCGGGGCAACCCTTGTCTCTGTTTGCTCTACTGCAAGCGTTCCCAGAGTGCACATTACTCCTAAAATCCAATGCTGGGGAACCTTTCCTCCCTAGTGCAGAGGCTTTGTGTCCACCCAGAGTTGTGGAACGGAAAATGAGCAGTCCCCTCCAATGTGTTTACTCAAAACTGATTCTGAGGGTAGCTTCCCTCTTACTAGTTTCTGAGCCAACCTACCTACTTTGGGTGTGGAGAGCAAAGGCTTTCCCACTCCCATGTCTCTCCTTAAACTATGAATGGGAAGGCCGCACCTCTTCCTCTTTCAAGTTCTTGGAATCTCCTAATCTGTCATTCCTGAGCCGATAGGGATCACCCACCCTACACCCAGCCCATTCTGTCATTAGGCCTCAGCTATTGTGCAATCTGGGGTCAGTTTTCACATCTCATTAAGGTCAAGCACTGTCTGGACAGCTGCTGGTAGGCTGATGTAAATTAGCCAGAAGAAACTTCAGGCAGGGAAAAGGTAACTTTCTAAAAGTAACTTTTTCTAGATATTTAAAAAAAAATCTAATTTCACCGATGGATTGGATTTTTAATAAACATGAAAAATAGACTATGTTTCATATTCTAGGTGTTTCCTGACAAACGTTACAGATAAAAATGTATAATGTGTACTTTCGCATTTTCTTGTATCCACTGCAGTCTTGCCAATGGAAATAGCTTTTGGGGTCTAGTCAATTGAGGAACATGCCAGCTTTAATTTCTTATGTTTCTTGTATGAGCCACTTTTAAATATCTGGCACCCTACCTTGAAGGCAAAAAGGTTTACCCAGGGGTGATCTAATAATATTTAAAAACAGTGTTTCCCACCTGGCAGAATGAGTTATTTTGAAAGGTTCGGCAGCAGGGTTTTAGGATGCTTCAGTACGACTAGATCTGAAAGACCTGAAGCCATGTTTCACAGCCCCATTTTGTGTTTGGCTCAATAGGTGCTGCAGTCCACAGGGAGCATTAACTTACAGGCACAAGGTGAATTTTCCACACCATAAAGTAGGGTTGTGTAGACAAGTTAAATATGTCTGTCAGTGATAGGGCAGTTTAGCTATGTTTAAAGAAGGAGCACATGCACAGAGTTCTTAGCAAAAATATGATCGAAGAAAGGTGAAAGATCTGGGTTGACCATGCAGAAAAGATGGATTTGCTACAGGAATCCTTTTAGAGAGGTATAGCCTATGTAATCAAGAACCTTTCTTAAAACATGGGAAATAAAATCCTGTATTTCACACACCATGCACCCTGACCAGCATCTGAGTTCTTCCTTTATGAGTTTTCTAGTAGTGCGTCCAAGAATATTGCACAAAGATGAACACATGAATCAAACTATTGGCTTTAACAATGCTTGTTAGGTGTATCACATAAATAATTACTACAAGACCCTTTTTATGATCCTGTTTTTTTAATTTTTATTATTGTCTGTACTAAGCACAACCACCTGTTATACCACTTAAAGCCCTGCACCTCTACGCATCTTTCACTTATTGGGCAGATGCTTGGCAGCATCCCTGCTGTTTCATTGTCTGGACTGCACTTTGCTCAGGGCAGCTGCTCCAGAAGTCTGAGTTGGCTTGCACTCATTCCTTCTGGCTGTTGAAGTGTATGCCTGGCCAAGTAGTGACATACGGACTGGCGACAACAACAGAAAATTACCTGCACATGCACAATTAAAATTTACTATGCAGGTGCAAACCTGTCCGAGTGGAGCAAGGCTCTCAGGGCAAATGCTGTGTCATATCATTGTTGGGCTTGCCTTGAAAATGAACGCTTGGATGGGGATGGGGTGGGTGCAACACTGGCAGGCAGTAGAAGGCCACCAGCCAGGTGCAAGTTAGTGGCAGCAGTATGCTTCAGTAAATTAAAGCCTAGATTTGATTTATGCTTCATGGGTGGTGGATCAACTGGATTGGTGCCCTCAGGAGAGAGGCAGATCCTGGTCCCAAAAATTGAGTACTGGATGGGTCCACTGAAACCTATCATCTCAAACTAACCACCACTCTGCATCACAGATTTGTGCTGACTGTGACCAGATCACAAAACAGTATTGACTACCAATATTTCTTGTCCTTGGTAGTAAGTAAGGCATTGCTTGATGCAAATACCTTTTACCTCCATATTATTTAAGCATATTTTTGGAAGTGGAATGTGTAACAGTAATATCTGCGGATATCTGATGTGTGACATTATGTTATGGTGGTAATTTCTTTGTTTTGTTATGTACATCATAAATGCATTGTGAAGTTGTTGGGTTTTTCTAAGTTTTGCTGTGTTCAGGATTTCACTGTTTTGTTGTGTTATTCCCTACTTTGTTATACTTCTGCTGTTTATTACTTTGCGTATTTCTTATGTTACGTTCTGTTAACTTTTCCAGCGTAATGCAGCACGTGGATTTAAAGTTACCATAATTAACTAACTAGTATAATACCACACTTGATCTGTTTAAGATAGGCAGCAAAGATCTATCTTAAATTAGTACTTTCAGTACACACCTTATGTGATATGTCTGCTGGTGTTTTAAGTAGTTGAAGAGCTGCAGCAGCAGGAGTTTACGACTTTAGACAGTGGTAAATGGTGGGAAGCATCCGGAACAACAAGGCTTGAGCCACGAGTTCCAGAAGCCCGCAAGCGTAACCACGCTTGCCCGAACAATGACTTTGCCTTAACCATGCACTTGCGTGGTTAAGGCAAATGCGCTATTAGAAATGGGCGGGGAAAGAGGAGCGTCAGGATGCAGGCATGGAAAGGTAAGTGGGGCTGGGACTGGGTCTGGTGGGGGTTTGTGGTAATTTTATGGGCTGGTGGGGGTTTCGGATAGTTTTAAGGGATGGTGGGGGTTCGGTGTAGTTTTATGGGGTGGTGGGATTTCGGGTTGTTTTAGGGGACGGTGGGGGTTCGGGGTTGTTTTCAGGGGAGGGGGTTTGGGGTAGTTTTTAGGGGTGGGGGTTCGGGGTAGTGTTATGGGGTGGTGGGGGTTCGGGGTAGTTTTAAGGGATGGTGGGGGTTTGGGTTGTTTTCAGGGGTGGGGGTTTGGGGTAGTTTTTAGGAGTAGGGGATCAGGGTAGTTTTTAGGGGTGGGGGTTTGGGGTAGTTTACAGGGGTGGAGGGTGGTTCGGGGTAGTTTTCAGGGGTGGTGGGGGTTCGGGGTAGTTTTTAGGGGTGGGATTCGGGGTAGTTTTTAGGGGTGGGGTTTAGGTGTAGTCTACAGGGGTGGAGGGTGGTTAGGGGTAGTTTTCAGGGGTGGTGGGGGTTTGGGGTAGTTTTTAGGGGTGGGGGTTACGGGGTCGTTTGTAGGGGTGGGGTTTGGAGTTGTTTTTAGGGGTGGGGGTTCGATGTAGTTTTCGGGGTTAGTGGGGGTTCGGGGGTAGTTTTTTAGGGGTAGGAGGGTTCAGGGTAGTTTTAAGGGTGGGGGTTCGGGACATTTTCAGGGGGTTCAGGGTATTTTTTAAGGGGTTGTTTTAGGGCTCAGGGCGGGGGCTGGGGTAGTTTTTAGGGATTAGGGGAGGGCAGGGTCATTTTTAAGGCTCAGGGGGCGGGGAAGGGGGTGGTAACCTTAGCCACGCATACCCCTTTACCATGCATGCCATTAACATGAAAAACCATGGTAAAGGCATGCGTGGTAAAGCAATGCGTGGTTAAGACGCGGTCATTATACAGACCGCATTGTTTAGGTATGTGGGGTTGAGGAATGGTTATTTGTCATTGAAACTTTAAAGGAATGTGACCCTATAGGTGGGAAATGTAGCAGCATTTGTTGACATATCTAAAGTAAGCAACATAACACAACAAGATAACACAAAGCACAATGAAAATAAAAAAATAAAATAAAAGGGCACAAATAAACAAAAGTGTTAAAAAGCAATGCAACACAGCAATCTCTGGATTTCACAACACAATCCAAGAATGCAGCCGAAAACAACACCATGTTTAGCATCACAACATATCATCATTACAAAATGCAAACAACAAATATGGACACACAATCTCGTAACACATTATCACATCTACATACCTGCTTCCATCAGATTGTGGCACTAATAGCTAACTTATTTACTACTACGGGCATGTTACAGCACCACTGAAAATTGTTTTCTTTCCAACTCATGGTATCAACAACCTGATTGTTTCAGAGGACCACAGATTGATGTGATGTTTGATGTTGAGTTTTCCGGAATGACCAGCATGGATGGAGATTTCAGCATGAATGGAGATTTCATCAAGACTATTCTGGTTGCAGCCATTGACAACCAATCATAATTTTTTTGGACCCCTTTTTAGTGCTTCTTTGCTTGACACTTCAGCTCGGTCTCTGATGACAAGGCTCTGATCTCTACTTGGTAGCTCTGAGTAGTCTTTAACTTAATGGCTGCAGCACATCTTTGCAGCAGATGTGTGTAGCACACAAATGTCAGACACAAGTCTGTCCTCATTCTTCTGCGTACGAACCTCAACTAGAGCCAGCACTACCTTCTGGAATACCTAAACCTGCCCATCCACTCTGAGTAGTACGTATGTGTCTATTGTCCCCTACAACCTCCCTCCAGTGCATCCCATTCCCAGTTCATGCACTCTGCTCCAACTCCCTCCAGCCAGTCCACATTTTAGTCCAGATCAATGGTATAAGCATTCTTATTTGGAATAAGATCCACACCAAAGACTGTTTACATTCTGTGATGCTGCGTCTGATAGACTGACCTAATGTATGCTCCTACATGTAAAATGTAAGCGAGGAAATACAAGCATATTTATGTATATCTTTGAGTCAACAAAGATTATAAAGTGACAATATATGTGTTTAGATGCTGCACATTGCCACAAAACCTAAACTTTGCTAGTCTTTAAAACTAACAAACATTTTTACAGTGCTCTGAAGCATGTGTATGACAGTGCACCCTTTTTTGCATATTGTTGATATTTCTTTTGATTATTTTTAAATCTTTGATAATACATAATGTTGGAGAGTGGGTTATTGGTAGGGGCAAATGTCGGTCTGCCACTAGTAATAAGACCACAAACACTTGATAGGACCCAGCATAGGTCTTAGAAATATAATCCTATGCTCAACCCTTGGTAGCTTGGCTGCGAGCAGGCAGGCTTAACTTCAAAGACAGGTATGTAAAGCATTTAAAAACACCAATTCAGTAAATAACTAAGACACAACTCATAATAAAAATCCAACACCAATTTATAAAAATAGGAAATATTGTTATCTTTAAAATGACACCAAAACGACAAAAATCCAATGTAGGGAACCGGAGATATGAATTTTCAAAGTTTAAATAAAATATAGCACTTAGAAGCATATAGCACCATATTGGGACATAGGCTCGCGATAGACCGGGCCAAATTCAAAGTTTCAGGCCGACCGCGATGGAGCCCTGAGCGGCTACCACCCTCGGAAGGTACCGGTTAAAGTTTTTACCTTCACACTTAGAAACTTTTCTGGAGCTTTTTCTCGCGAGGCCCCTCGAAGCTCCCAGCCAGTCCAGATCCGGTGAGGGTTTGCCGGCTTGACTTGTGACGAGGTCCCGGTAAACTTCCCTGGAGCGGACTTAGAAAATTTCTCAAGATCGCTTCAGCGGGGCAATCCAGAAATCCAGGCCGACACGCGAGTGAAGACAGGCGGCTTGGCTCTCGCGATTGCTCCCGGTCGGCTTTTCTACGAGCGGACTTAGAAGCTTTTCTGGAGCTTTTTCTCGCAAGGTCTCTCGATGCTCCTCATGTAGCCGGATCCGGTGAGGGTTCGCCGGCTTCAGATTTTCTCTAGTCCCGGTCAATCTCTGGAAGTCGATGCGATGGAGCTTTTAGTGGGACGAACCTGGTGGGCTTGGCCGGCTCGCGGTTGAAGGCAGGCGGCTTGGCTGACCAGGATGAGTCGGTCCCCCTATGGAGCTTTTTTTTAAAGTTCCCCCAAAGTTCCCCAAACTTCTTGAACTTCTTCCTGAAGTTCCTCAAAGGGTCCCAAAGTGTCTCAAACTTACTCCAAGGGTCTGGAAGCTCCAAGATGGTCCTTGAAAGTTGAGGACTTCAATTCCCACAATGCACTGGACGTCACCCTTACAAATCCACTGGTAGCTCCCCAGGTTGATGATTCTTGGTGGTGAGGGTCCAGATGAGCTTTGTTAACCTGTAGCTTGCAGGGAGTCCACTCTTGACTTCTTTTACTCAGCACAGTTAGTCCACAAAGCTGTAGTTTCAGGTGGTGCAGGCTCCAGAGGTCAGGCCTTAGAAGTCTTTGCACAGCAGAACTTTTCAGCAGGGCCAGTCTTGCTTTCTTCAGTTTCAAGCAGCAGATCTGAGGAGCTGGGCCTCTCTCAGATACTTATTCCACAGTCTCTGGGTCATCCAGGAGGTCAAGCTTCAACAATAGGAGTAGGGTAACTTCCCACTTGAGTGACTCCTTCCTGCAGAGTGTGGCATTATTCTATCCCAGAGTGCAACAAAGCTTCCAAATCCATAATGGCTGATTTTCCAGCAAGGAGGTAAGAGCTGGCTAAACACTCCCACTGAGTTGGCTAATTAACCCAGCCTCTCCTCCCTACATCTGCACATATCTTCCTTAATCCTGCCATCTGGCTGAGGTGGGGGTTCAAAGTTGTAAATGACACTGCTCTGGGCTCTGCCCCTTTGAAGCTCATTGTTTACGACCCCTCCCCTGGCCTGGCATTCTTGCAGAACAGCTCACTGCCCTCCCAGTCCATCTGGCTGGCCCCAGGGGATCTTTATCACCTCTTCAGGCAGGCTGGCTAATCCCCTTAACTCTGACCAATCAGGGCAGAGCACTGGAAGGCTGGATTTGGAACTAAAACTAAGAAAGTGTTATAACTTCTTGTCTGTTCACTTTGGGAAAAATTCAATAACATCATATTGTAGGATTTATCAATACCATTCTAGTGAGTCTTTGAATGGAATCTTTATCCCTCTCCTATCAGGAGTTATTGTTTAATAACTTTCCCCCATGTTAACCTATGGGGCATGGGGTTTGCAATGGGAAAAATGACATGGGCCATTTTTCCAGCACCAGGACTTACAAAAACATATTTTATAAGTACTTGGCTTATTTTCACAGGACCCCCACCCCATAGGTCACCTAGGGGAGACCCTAGGGGTGCTGAATCTGTAAAAATATTGCAGATCCTCCATGCCCAGTGCCCCCAGCATCAAAGTCGAATTTGGGCAGCACTTTACACAATGGGGAGAGTGAAATGTGAATTTCACTTAACCCAGGGCATATATAAACTCATTTTATAAGGGTCTACCTTATAGATACCTGACCCCCCTCCCTGGGATACCTAGGGAGACCCTGGGGGTCATTAATATGCCATAACATTTTAGGTTGACCAGTTTTAAGTGCCCCAAACCCCAAAGTCGAGTTTGGCCACAATTTACATGTTTAAGAGCAATCCTGGCGCACAGAGCTGCTTTTAAACTGACCACAGGCTTCAGCAGGGCACACATGCAAGTGCAAAAAGGCTGCTGGCCTCTAAACTGCCATGCCCTTCCACATACAAGGGACTTATATGTAGTTTCACTCCCCCTGCCCTATTATATACTAGGGGCTTATAGGGGTAGGTCATGCCAATCACAGGGGTACCCCAACCCAAAGTGTACCCTAGTGTATGTAGGTGTTTTACTGTTATCTAAGTGTTTCAGCATGGCACTGGCCCTGGGCCTGGTTAAACAGAGCCCAGGGTCAGTCAGAGTCAGTTACCACCAGTTCCAGTCAGCAAAAGTTGGGGGTGCCCAGGGCACAGGATGACTTTACAACATAGCCCCCCCAAACGAAAGGTGAGGGGTTACTAACCTACACCCTGGTAGTCCTCCTCAGCTAAGTGGAAAAACCTGGAAAGTCCATCTGCATTTGCATGGGCAACCCCAGGTCTGTGTTCCACTGTAAAGTCCATTCCCTGTAGGGAAATGGACCACCTTAACAGCTTGGGATTCTCCCTCTCATCTGCATGAGCCATCTGAGAGGCCTGTGGTCAGTTTGAACACGAAAGTGAGTCCCAAACAAATATGGTCTCAACTTTTTCAGTGACCACACCACAGCAAAAGCCTCTCTCTCAATGGCACTCCATCTCTGCTCTCTGGGAAGAAGCCTCCTGCTAATAAAGGCAACTGGCTGATCAAGGCCCCCTTCATTTAGCTGTGACAACACTGCCCCAATCCCTTGCTCTGAAGCATCTGTCTGAACTACAAATTCTTTTGTGTAGTCAGGGGCCAGTAACACTGGTGCCGAACACATAGCAGCTTTCAGAGTGTCAAAAGCCTTCTGACACTCTGGGGTCCAAATCACCTTCTTGGGCCTCTTTTTAGAAGTCAGTTCTGTTAGGGGCCCCACAATGGTCCCATAATTTTGAACAAACCTTCTATAGTACCCTGTCAATCCAAGGAATGCTCTGACCTGAGTCTGGGTAATAGGTTCTGTCCAATCCAAAATAGTTTGGATTTCAGCTTGGAGAGGCTGTACATGGCCCCCACCTACCAGGTGGCCCAGGTACACCACCGAACTCTGCCCTATTTGACACTTACTTGCCTTAATAGTCAGGCCTGCCTGCTGCATGGCCTGAAGCACTTCCTTCAGGTGGCTTAAGTGATCTCCCCAGGTAGAACTGTATACAGCTATATCATCCAGGTAAGCTGCACTGAACTGTTCCAACCCAGACAAGACCCTGTTCTCCAACCTTTGGAAGGTGGCAGGTGCATTCTTTAAACCAAAGGGCATTACCTTGAACTGATAATGTCCCTCTGGGGTGGAGAATGCTGACCTCTCCTTTGCTCCAGCAGTGAGGGCAATCTGCCAGTAACCTGAAGTCAAATCAAAAGTACTCAGGTACTTAGCAGCCCCTAACCTATCAATGAGCTCATCAGCTCTAGGTATAGGGTGAGCGTCAGTCTTTGTGACTGCATTCAATCCTCTGTAGTCCACACAGAACCTTAACTCCTTGGGTCCCCCCTGAGGATTAGGTTTGGGTACCAGCACCACTGGACTGGCCCATGGACTCTCAGACGGTTCAATTACCCCCAATTCCAGCATCTTACCGACCTCAGCTTTAATGCTGGCTCTGACATGGTCAGAAAACCTGTACAGTTTATTTTTGACAGGTAGGCTGTCACCAGTGTCAATGTGGTGCACACACCACTCAGTGATGCCTGGGGTCAAAGAGAACAGGCCAGCAAACTGCTCCAGCACTTGCTTACAGTCTCTGTGCTGCTGGTCTGTCAACTTGGGAGAGAGTATCACCCCCTCCACTGACCCATCTTGCACATTGGTGGAGAGGAGGTCAGGCACAGGCTCCGTTTCCTCCTCCACACCCTCATCAGTGACCAGTAACATGGTCATGTCTGCCCTGTCATGGTAGGGTTTCAATCTATTCACATGCAGGACCCTATGAGGGTTCCTGGGGGTGCCAAGGTCAACCAAATAGGTAACCTCCCCCTTCTTTTCTAAGATTGGATAGGGCCCACTCCACTTGTCATGGAGGGCCCTGGGAGCCACAGGCTCCAACACCCACACCAATTGGCCTGGAGTATACTCAGGCATAGTAGCCTTCTGATCATACCAGTGCTTCATGAGCTCCAGGCTGGCCTCCAGTTTCCTGTTTGTCTTGTACATGTACTCTGCCATTCTAGATCTCAGGCCTAGCACATAGTCCAGCACATTGTCCTTTGCTTCTTTAAGAGGCTTCTCTAAAGACTCTCTCAGCAGGCTCAATGGCCTCCTCACAGGGTGTCCAAACACCAACTCAAAGGGACTGAAACCAACCCCTTTCTGTGGCACCTCCCTGTAGGCAAACAGTAAGCATGGGAGGAGAACATCCCATCTCCTCCTGAGTTTCTCTGACAACCCATTTATCATGCCCTTCAGGGTTTTGTTGAATCTCTCAACAAGACCATTTGCTTGTGGGTGATAGGGGTGGTGAACTTGTAGTTGACACCACACTCATCCCACATAGCAGTCAGATAGCTGGATAGGAAGTTCGTGCCCCTATCTGACAACACCTCTTTCGGAAAACCAACTCTGGTGAACACACCAAGTAATGCTCTAGCCACTGCAGGAGCATCAATGGTTCTCAGAGGGATTGCTTCAGGGTATCTAGTGGCATGGTCAACTACCACTAAGATATACCTATTCCCTGATGCAGTAGGTGGGTCTAGGGGACCAACAATGTCCATCCCCACCCTCTCAAAAGGAACCACAACCACTGGCAATGGTATAAGGGGAGCCTTTGTCTTGCCCCCTGCCTTGCCACTGGCCTGACAGGTGACACAGGAGCTACAAAACTCCTTTACCTTCTCAGACATACAGGGCCAGTAGAAATGGTTCACCAACCGGTTCCATGTCTTAGTCTGTCCCAAATGTCCTGCCAAGGGGATATCATGACCCAAAGTAAGGATGAACTCTCTGTACTTCTGGGGCACCACCAACATCCTGGTGGCCCCCTCCTTGAGGTCTCTGGCCTCAGTATAAAGCGGTCCATCTTCCCAGTAGATTCTGTGAAACCCACTGTGATCCCCTTCCTCTTGCTTAGAGGCAATCCGCCTCAAGCTCTCAAGGGTGGGACAGTCTCTCTGTCCCTGACTGAACTCCTCTCTGGAGGGTCCACCTGCTCCTGTCAGTTCTGCCAAATCTGACAGCTCTGGCAGGGATGGAGTCCCTCCCTCAGAGGCCGGATCCTCCCCATCAGGGTTAGATTCCTCCTGCACCTCTGGAGTTCCCTGGGCTGGCTCACCAGGCCCAGTACCCTTGTCCATGGATGCTTGGCCCTTTGTTCCAGGGTCCAAGTGTCCAGCCCCTCTCTTCTGGCTAGTCTGTGACCTAGTTACAGCACATACCCACTCAGGGAGCTCCAATATTTTCATATGGAGTCCTCTCTCCACCTCTGACCACGCAGAGGCTTCAAGGTCATTGCCCAGTAAACACTGGACTGGGAGCACCTTTGACACAGCTACCTTCATAGGGCCTGTCACACCTCCCCATTCCAAATCCACCACAGCCATGGGATGGATTTTGGTAGTGCTGTCTGCATAAGTCACCTGGTGAAACTCACCAGGTATCCCCTCTCTGGAGGCACCAGCTCAGCCAGGACCATAGTTACACTAGCCCCAGTGTCTCTGATAGCCTCAACCTCAGTCCCATTCACTTTAGGTCTCTGCCTGTACTTATCCATGTTTGGAGGTAAGGCATCAAGGGTTGCAATATTCACCCCACCCAGGGACACTAAGGTTGCTGCCACTACTGGAATACCCCCTTCTGGTGTACCACTCTCCACCCCTACACTCACACTGGCAATCCCTGTGGATGGCCCCTTAGGGGAGCTCTTAGCGCAGACAGCATCTCCCTGCTTGTGCCCTGGCTGGTTACAGTCAAAGCACTTACCCACCTTTGAGGGATCAAAGAACCTACCAGGCTTTGCCTGAACCCCTCCCCTTTGAATTTGGGTTGGCTCGGGGCCCCCTCCTTGTGCAGGTTTTTGTGGGTCTTTAGAGGACTCTTTCTGATTTTGACCTTCTTTCCCTTGGGCTTTCCCCTGGGGAGGGACCTGTCCTCCTTTCTTCTGGTCTCCCCCTTGGTGCTGTATGGAAACCCGGGTTCTCACCCACTCATCAGCTGCTTCCCCCAGCTCTCTGGGGTCTGTCAGCTTAGAGTCCACTAGATACTGGCGTAACTTCTCTTCTGCACAATGAGTCAAACTGTGTTCTTTCAAAAACAAATTATACAATCCCTCATAAGTGCTCACTTTGTTACCACAAATCCAGCCTTCTAGTGCCTTCACTGAAACATCCACAAAGTCTATCCAAGACTTGGAACTCAATTTCTGGGTGTTCCTAAACTTCACCCTGTACTGCTCTGGAGTCAGACCAAACCTCTTGACTAAGCATGCCTTCATCTGTTGGTATGATTCTGCGTCCTCTCCCTTCAGAGTCAGGAGCCTATCCCTCCCAGCTACTGGAATCAACTCCCACAGGAGTGCACCCCAATACCTAGAGTGGACCCTACTCATCTGAAGGGCCCTCTCAAAAGCTGCAAGCCATTTGTCAATGTCATCCCCCTCAGTGTACTTGGGCACAATACCCTTGGGAAGTTTGTGATCAGGACCACCCCTGGACATTTCAAAATCTTCATCGTTGTCGCTGCCACCATTTCTTCTCAACTCCTCCCTCTCCCATGTTCTCTTAGCTAGTTCCAATTTCTCCGTTTCTAGGGCAATCAACTCTAATTGCGCCTTAAGCTGTCTCTCTGTAAGGGACAGTGATGGTACCTGAGTAAGGGACCCTTCCCCACTCCCACCATCAGGATTCTGTTGGCTTACACTAGTTATAATGGAAGAGGCATCATCCTCCTCTCCTGGGATGATGTTGGGGGGACACCCTCTACCCCCTTGATTCTCCTCAGCTGCCTGGTCATGGGCTTGTATAAACTGAAACAACCCTGCCTTCCTATATCTCTTGGCAGCAGGCAGCCCCCTAAGCCTACACTGTTCCCTAAGCTCAGCCAACTTAAACTGGGACAGTTTAGCCAGGTCCAACTCCATGGTTCCCTAGTTTTGGGTCACAACACTAGGCACAATAGACTTAGAACAATTTGGAAAAATCAAAACAATGGATTAAAAACAGTTTAGTCCAAATTCCAAAAATCAAACTCAAAAGTTTTGTTCTAAGGCAATTTAGAGGATTTTTATAATCTTAATTCATTCACTGAAAGGTGTACTTTTTAAACACAAGTCCACATCCACACCGCTGAGCACCAAATGTTGGAGAGTGGGTTATTGGTAGGGGCAAATGTCGGTCTGCCACTAGTAATAAGACCACAAACACTTGATAGTCCCAGCATAGGTCTTAGAAATATAATCCTATGCTCAACCCTTAGTAGCTTGGCTGCGAGCAGGCAGGCTTAACTTCAAAGACAGGTATGTAAAGCATTTAAAAACACCAATTCAGTAAATAACTAAGACACAACTCATAATAAAAATCCAACACCAATTAATAAAAATAGGAAATATTTTTATCTTTAAAATGACACCAAAACGACAAAAATCCAATGTAGGGAACCGGAGATATGAATTTTCAAAGTTTAAATAAAATATAGCACTTAGAAGCATATAGCACCATATTGGGACATAGGCTCGCGATAGACCGGGCCAAAGTCAAAGTTTCAGGCTGACCGCGATGGATCCCTGAGCGGCTACCACCCTCGGAAGGTACCGGTTAAAGTTTTTACCTTCACACTTAGAAACTTTTCTGGAGCTTTTTCTCGCGAGGCCCCTCGAAGCTCCCAGCCAGTCCGGATCCGGTGAGGGTTCGCCGGCTTGACTTGTGACGAGGTCCCGGTAAACTTCCCTGGAGCGGACTTAGAAAATTTCTCAAGATCGCTTCAGCGGGGCAATCCAGAAATCCAGGCCGACCCGCGAGTGAAGACAGGCGGCTTGGCTCTCGCGGTTGCTCCCGGTCGGCTTTTCTACGAGCGGACTTAGAAGCTTTTCTGGAGCTTTTTCTCACGGGGTCTCTCGATGCTCCTCATGTAGCCGGATCCGGTGAGGGTTCGCCGGCTTCAGATTTTCTCTAGTCCCGGTCAATCTCTGGAAGTCGATGCGATGGAGCTTTTAGCGGGACGAACCTGGTGGGCTTGGCTGGCTCGCGGTTGAAGGCAGGCGGCTTGGCTGACCAGGATGAGTCGGTCCCCCTATGGAGCTTTTTTTTAAAGTTCCTCCAAAGTTCCCCAAACTTCTTGAACTTCTTCCTGAAGTTCCTCAAAGGGTCCCAAAGTGTCTCAAACTTACTCCAAGGGTCTGGAAGCTCCAAGATGGTCCTTGAAAGTTGAGGACTTCAATTCCCACAATGCACTGGACGTCACTCTTACAAATCCACTGGTAGCTCCCCAGGTTGATGATTCTTGGTGGTGAGGGTCCAGATGAGCTTTGTTAACCTGTAGCTTGCAGGGAGTCCACTCTTGACTTCTTTTACTCAACACAGTTAGTCCACAAAGCTGTAGTTTCAGGTGGTGCAGTCTCCAGAGGCCAGGCCTTAGAAGTCTTTGCACAGCAGAACTTTTCAGCAGGGCCAGTCTTGCTTTCTTCAGTTTCAAGCAGCAGATCTGAGGGGCTGGGCCTCTCTCAGATGCTTATTACACAGTCTCTGGGTCATCCAGGAGGTCAAGCTTCACCAATAGGAGTAGGGTAACTTCCCACTTGAGTGACTCCTTCCTGCAGAGTGTGGCATTATTCTATCCCAGAGTGCAACAAAGCTTCCAAATCCATAATGGCTGATTTTCCAGCAAGGAGGTAAGAGCTGGCTAAACACTCCCACTGAGTTGGCTAATTAACCTAGCCTCTCCTCCCTACATCTGCACATATCTTCCTTAATCCTGCCATCTGGCTGAGGTGGGGGTTCAAAGTTGTAAATGACACTGCTCTGGGCTCTGCCCCTTTGAAGCTCATTGTTTACGACCCCTCCCCCTGGCCTGGCATTCTTGCAGAACAGCTCACTGCCCTCCCAGTCCATCTGGCTGGCCCCAAGGGATCGTTATCACCTCTTCAGGCAGGCTGGCTAATCCCCTTAACTCTGACCAATCAGGGCAGAGCACTGGAAGGCTGGATTTGGAACTAAAACTAAGAAAGTGTTATAACTTCTTGTCTGTTCACTTTGGGAAAAATTCAATAACATCATATTGTAGGATTTATCAATACCATTCTAGTGAGTCTTTGAATGGAATCTTTATCCCTCTCCTATCAGGAGTTATTGTTTAATAACTTTCCCCATGTTAACCTATGGGGCATGGGGTTTGCAATGGGAAAAATGACATGGGCCATTTTTCCAGCACCAGGACTTACAAAAACATATTTTATAAGTACTTGGCTTATTTTCACAGGACCCCCACCCCATAGGTCACCTAGGGGAGACCCTAGGGGTGCTGAATCTGTAAGAATATTGCAGATCCTCCATGCCCAGTGCCCCCAGCATCAAAGTCGAATTTGGGCAGCACTTTACACAATGGGGAGAGTGAAATGTGAATTTCACTTAACCCAGGGCATATATAAACTCATTTTATAAGGGTCTACCTTATAGATACCTGGCCCCCCACCCCTGGGATACCTAGGGGAGACCCTGGGGGTCATTAATATGCCAAAACATTTTAGGTTGACCAGTTTTAAGTGCCCCAAACCCCAAAGTCGAGTTTGGCCACAATTTACATGTTTAAGAGCAATCCTGGCGCACAGAGCTGCTTTTAAACTGACCACAGGCTTCAGCAGGGCACACATGCAAGTGCAAAAAGGCTGCTGGCCTCTAAACTGCCATGCCCTTCCACATACAAGGGACTTATAGGTAGTTTTACTCCCCCTGCCCTATTATATACTAGGGGCTTATAGGGGTAGGTCATGCCAATCACAGGGGTACCCCAACCCAAAGTGTACCCTAGTGTATGTAGGTGTTTTACTGTTATCTAAGTGTTTCAGCATGGCACTGGGCCTGGTTAAACAGAGCCCAGGGTCAGTCAGAGTCAGTTACCACCAGTTCCAGTCAGCAAAAAGTTGGGGGGTGCCCAGGGCACAGGATGACTTTACAACACATACATTTGTTTTTAGGTCTCGCCTACGCAGCGCGCATGCGCTAAAAAGGAAAAAAGACCTTTTGGGATCGCTTCGGCTTTTCAGCCAAAAACGTGCACGCGTTCCATTGCCTTAAATGGCAACGCGTGCACGTTTGGCGATTCACTTGCGGGAGCGAGCAGGAACCATCTGTTAATAATTACAAACAGATGTTTCCTGCTCGCTCCCGCAAGGGAAAACGGCCCAGGCCCCCTCCTCTCTCCCCTGCTGCCTCCTCCTCGTCAAACTTTTTTTTTTTTTTTTTTTTTTACATTTAGCGCGAGGCGCGCGTGCTTGTTCTGGGAAGCTGCTGGGGTGCTTCCGCACATAGGGGTTCTAGGGCCACCTGTCTTTTAGAATGCAAGAAGCACGTCTTAAACTAAGGAGGTTATTTCTTTTGTATTTAATCACTTGCGGTGCTGTCGCCGGTTCTGACAGTCTTAGACGCCCCGTTTCCATGCTCTTAGCGGTGCTCGGACCCCCTTTGCCTTCAGGTTCTGAGCTTGGGGGCTCCAGCCCGTTTTTTGTGTTTTCCTGTGGTAGGTACACGGGCCTACTTCTTCTGCCTACTTTTTGCCTGCGGCGCTCTGGCCTGCTACTGATTGCTGAGCCTTGCGGCTAATTAGACACTACACCGCCCTTAAACGCGAGTCCTGCTGTAGGCAGGCAGGGGGGCCGCCTACGTTTACCAAGTGCCCCACCCAAGGGCCCCACCCGCTCTTCCTTTGGCAGCCGAGGAGGTGCGCCCTCCTCCTCCTTGTGGGGCTCGGATTTCTTTGCATTGATCGCCCTCTTTGCTCTGTAGCGCCTGGAGGCTGCACTTGCAGGGTTGATAGTGAGCGCTTTATTGCCAAAATGCTGCCTGTTCTGCATTACAACCCCTGGGCAGGGCTGTAGCTGTAGCAATCGGAACCCCCCCTACATTGTTAACAGCCGGGGGCGGGGCACCCTATTCCAAGAGCCGTTTGGTTACTAATACCTACGAGGGAGGTGGTATCTTCTGTTTTATTTGCATTATTAAGTTCTGATCTGAAACAAAGCAGTAAACTGAGTGCCACCTTTATTGGAGCAGAGCTCACACTGATATCTGACAGGGGCACTGAGTCCTGCCACCTGTGCTCCAGTGTGCTCAGTGGGCACTCACTCTGCTGACGTGGCACACACGTGTTGGAGCCTTCGCGGCCCCCGATGGATGAATGAATGAATGATTGGCTTGGAAGGGCTTCCAATCAGAGTCAGCTGCAGCTCAGCCTTGCTGCTCGGCTCTGTACTGGGTACCTTCTGGGACAATGTACCCGGTGAGTTCCCCATAAGTGCCCCAGTTGTGAGGGAAAGCCCACCTCTGGTTGTGCTCATTCTGTATCTCCCACCGTGGTCTTGCTTGTTCCAGAGCTTGTCCCCTTCACTCGAGAGGGCGCCCTCATTGCATGGGGGTCGCTTCACAACAGCGAGCAGTGTATCAGTGCTTCATCGCGCCCCCACCTCTCCTGCCAACATGAATCTGGCATATTTCACCCTTTGCACTTTCAGCGCATTCCGATGCTGCCGCCCATGGTGTTATCCGGAGCGGATCTAAGATGGGGCCAGTCTGCCCTCAGAACATTTATTCTAGGTTTGAAACCAAGCGGGCTATAATGGATGCCGGAGGAGCACACCCAGTGTTAACAGCTGGAAGATCTGAAATGTCAAATCATCAGGTGAAAGGGCTGCCCCTACCTGACCCACGGCCAAGGCTGACATCCTCCCCTCTTGCACAGGAGCCGCACACACATGAACCACCTCCCCAGAGCAGCTGCTAAATGTATGCATTTAACCCGACAGAAAAGGGGAAGAGTCTGCTTAATACCACCTGGTAAATTCTGCTCCGCACAGTTATTCCCTATTCCCCTAGGTTTAACTGGTAATTACACAGCACTGGCAGGGTGTTACTGCACATTTCAAGGGAGTTGTCAGAAAATTAAAATACCCCCAACTTTGACCCAAAGCACCACCCAAGCAAAGCAAGTGATCACAACCCTCTGCAGAAGGGCGCTCGTCTCCTCCATCCAAGCATCTCTGCATTCATCCTTTCATCCACCCAGCGATATCCATCATTCTACTTTTACATTTTGTCCTCCATTCATTCTTACATCCATCATTCAGTCTTTCATCATTCAGTTTGTCCGTCCATACAGCTGTCTATGTCCAAACCTATCCATCAAATCTCTCCATCTGTCCACCCCTTCACTTATCCATCGACCCACCCTGTCACTCTTACATCCATCCACCCTTTCACTCACCCATCCACCCTTTCACTCAACCATCCATCCATTCTTCCGCTTATACATCCATCTTGTCACTCATTCATCCATTCATTGTTTCACTCATCCATCCATCCTTTCACTCATCATCCATCCTTTCACTCATCATCCATCCTTTCACTCATACATCCATTCTGTCACTCATTCATCCATTCTGTCACTCATTCATCCATCCACCCTTAGACTCCATCCATCCCACTCATCTATCCATCCATCCCAGTTTCACTCATCCATCCATTCTTCCACCCAACCAACCACCCTTTCACTCATCTATCCATCAATCTACTCATCTATCAATTTACCCTTTCACTCATTCATCTAATATTCATTCCTTCCATCCATCCACCCTTGCACTCAGTCATCATCTATTTGTTCACCCAGCAATTCATCCATGCATCTGTTCACTTGTGTAATCAATCAAAATACTTTATTCGACTTTTGTATAAAAACCATAAAAGTCCAAGTTACATTGTAGCGGAAGGATCCCATCCATGAATATCATTGATCAATGGTTACAATTCATTATAAAGTACATTAAAAACAAGCATCAGAAATGCAATAGGTCTCGCATTTTTCTGAGTTAGAGCCATTAGCATTGTAAATGGCAATGTCTTTTATTATGTGTTATGGAGTGTATGTATGTGGTATGTAGTGGAATTTTGTGGGTTGGATTGGATTAGATAGTTGTGGAATTGTGTGGTGTGGAATGGATTTGTGAACTGGAATTATGTGGCATGGCGTGCTGTGGAATTATGTAGATAGTACTTATGTGGTATTGAGTGCACAGGAATTATGTGGAGTGGGTTTGTGTGTTATGGAGTGTAAATATGTTGAATGGTATTTTGTGATGTGGAGTGGTAAGTAGTGGAGGTTAATTATGTGGTGTACTGTTGAATTTTATGGCATGATGTGGAGTTTTGTGGTGTGGACTGGATGTATGTGTTGTGTAGTGTAATTGGTTGTTGAGTTGATGTATGTGCTTAGGTGCTAGTGTGGTGCAGATACATGGGGAAGAGGAGGCGGCGTTACGGATGTAGCTGCCAAGGTTTGAGTCTTAGCATCAGATCAGCACCCTGTGATCCTGTCCAAATCACTTAATTTACTAATGAGTATAAAAAAAGTAGCACAAGACCTCTAGAAAGGGCTTTAGAAAGCTAACCACACGCTCGTGCGTGTGGTTTTGCTTTCCGCGGCTGCCATTGGCTTTTGCGTGCTTTAAAAAAAAAAATCCAGCACGCAATTGGGCAAAGGCGGGCGCATGTCCCGCCTTTGCTCCGCCCATTCCCGTCGGTGGCCAGCACACGCAGAAGCGCGCGTTTGCCTGGCTGCCGCGCTCCCTCCCTCCCTTCCCCCCGCTCCTCTGTGGTGCGCGCGCACCACTGGTTTCTTTCACTGGTAATTTGGAAGGGACGGCAGACCGAGCAGAAGAGAACTGGCTTCGCTGACCGATGTCAGACGGGTGACAAGGTATCTGGAGGAGGCCGGGGGTGCCAGGAGAAAGGGATTGCGTCGGCCTCGGAAAGAAGCAACAGTACCGGCTCGTGAGCGTCCCAGACATTTTGCAGGGGCGGTGACGTCAAACAAGGAGCCACCCCGGCAGGTAAAGCTCCTGGTGTCCGGGCGGGCGGTCAGCTGATGAGCACCGAGCTCAATAGCACAAAGCCAGCAGCTCCATCGCACCCCACCTGTGCAATGTTATCAATCTCTCCTTCGAGACCGCGACCTTCCCAGAGAGCTGGAAACACGCAGAGATCAACGCCCTACTCAAAAAACCGAAGGCGGACCCAAGAGACCTCAAGAACGTCCGGCCCATCTCCCTGCTTCCGTTCCCAGCCAAGGTCATCGAGAAGATCGTCAACAAACAGCTAACCCGATACCTCAAAGAAAACAGCATCCTGAACCCATCCCAATCAGGGTTCCGCAGCAACCACAGCACTGAGACTGCCCTCATCGCCGCCACCGACGACATCAGGACCCTGCTGGACAACGGTGAGACCCCAGCCCTCTTCCTGCTGGACCTCTCCGCCGCCTTCGACACTGTCTGCCACCGCACTCTACGCGCACGCCTCCACGACGCAGGGATCCGAGACAAGGACCTGGAATGGACCACCTCCTTCCTCGACGGCAGAACCCAGAGAGTCCGCCTCCCACCTTTCCGATCCGAAGCCTCCGAGATCATCTGCGGCATACCCCAGGGATCTTCCCTCAGCCCAACACTGTTCAACATCTACATGGCCCCGCTCGCACGCATCGCCAGACAGCACGACCTCAACATTATCTCCTACGCCGACGACACTCAACTGATCCTCTCCCTCACCAAGGACCCCCTCGCCGCCAAATCCAATCTCCATGAAGGAATGAAGGCCGTCGCCGATTGGATGAAGATCAGCTGACTAAAGCTGAACACGGACAAGACAGAGGTCCTCATCCTCGGCTCCAACCCCTCAGCCTGGGACGACTCCTGGTGGCCAACGATGCTGGGAGCAGCCCCGACACCCACCGACCACGCATGCAACCTGGGAGTCATCCTCGACTCAACGCTCTCCATGGCCAAGCAAGTCAACGCAGTCTCCTCCTCCTGCTTCAACACCCTCCGCATGGTTCGCAAGATCTACAGGTGGATCCCGACAGATACAAGAAGAACAGTCACCCAGGCCCTCGTCAGTAGCAGACTCGACTATGGGAACGCCCTCAACGCGGGAGCCCCGGCCAAGCTCATCAAGCGACTGTAACGCATACAAAATGCCTCCGCACGCCTGATCCTCGACGTACCACGCCACAGCCACATCACCCCCCACCTGAGGAACCTGCACTGGCTCCCCATCGACAGGAGAATCTCCTTCAAACTCCTCATCCACGCACACAAGGCACTCCACAAGACTGGCCCAGCCTACCTCAACAGACGACTCTTCTTCTACGTCCCCAACCGCCAGCTCCGCTCCGCCGACCTCTCCCTCACCACCGTCCCTCGCATTCGAAGAACAACCACTGGCGGCAGATCCTTCTCACACCTCGCCGCCAAGACCTGGAACACCCTTCCACTAAGCCTACGACAGACCCAAGACCTGCTGACCTTCAGGAGGCTACTCAAGACCTGGCTGTTCGACCAGTAGCAGCACCCCCCCCTTTTTTTCTCCCCAGCACCTTGAGACCCTCGCGGGTATGTAGTGCACTCTACAAATTCTGTGATTGATTGATTGAATACAGAGATCCCAAGTTAACCATGCCTGAGTAGTTTATCTGGCCCGGCTCTTCCCCTGTGCAGTATGGTACTTGTAGTCCTGTTTTGCCATTGTAACTTCAGGGCTCCAAGTGACAGAATGTGTAGCTAAGATCTGCTCTGTCAATTGTATGTGCAACAGAAGTAGCAAGCTTATTTTGTTCTAAGCCCCATTATTGTGCATTTTAGAGTATGGCTCGCCTCTAGCAATCTTAGACTTCCCCGCCAGTTACAAGTGGCGCTCTCACACCTGACCTTTTCTGAGCAGTGTCCTCCTGCTGTACTTTTGCTTTCTTTTTCTTTATTCAGGACCACACGTACAGCCTGTCTCCTGCAAGAAGAGCCGAGCCACACATGCAGGGCAATTCCTGCATTGTGTTCTCAGCAACAACGTGCAGGCATTTGCAGTGAAGAACAAAAGAGTTGTATGGTTCTCGTCTGACGTATACAAAGGGGGACACGCAGGTGGGCACAAACACTGGGGCAAGAGGTAAAGTTTTCCCACCAGGGGCGTCTTATGTGGAACCATTGCACAGCATAACAGGGCGAGGCCAGAGGTCGTGGGAAGGCGGCCATTTCAACAAGGAACAACTAACAATTTCTTATCAGCTGCAGAGATCAGCTTGGTGCCTTCATGAATAATGTAATAACTTTTAAACCAGCGCCTCAGTTTTCTGAATTTTATATAAACCAATTTGTTGCCATTCTACAAAGGAAAATATTCTGTCAGCATTTTTTAAGTCCTGTGACAAATCATCACACCAGTGTACAATTAATGTATGGTACCCTGATGTGAAGTCACAGTGTGGCATGTATTGATGGTAAGTTTCGCTCTCTTTGCCCTGTACTGAAATAGCCAGGGGTGTTTCAGGCAAGGATTGAGATGTATTGAGTGCTCAAGAGGGGAGCTTGACTAATTGTCCCAGTACAGGAATAGCAGGGTTTGCTTCAGGGCAGGATTGAGGTGCACTGACAGTGTGAGGGTTTCTATCTAGCCCACTACAGGGATAACAGGGTTTGCTTCAGGTCTGGATTGAAGGGTACCAAGAGAAGGAAGACTAGCTGTCTAAGTACTGGTGGCCTCAGGGGTGGTTGGTACAGGTCAGGGTTGATGTGCATTGATAGTATCTGTGTCTGTCAGTCTATCGCTAGTGCTGGCATAGCAAGAGGTGCTGCAGGTCAGGACTGAGATGTCTAAAGTGCCCTGGGTGATGGGTTGGTGTGCACAGATTTTGAATGTAAATGGCTCGCCCAGTACTGAAATAACAAGAGGTGCACCAGATCAGGAGTGAGGTTCACTGAGTGACCCATTTGTCGTTCTCAGTTATCTCAATGCCAGAGAGTGCTGCAAGGCAGGATTGAGGTGCATTAACAGAGTCCGGCGAGTGCAGCTGGTGGTGACCATTGTGGCTAAGGCGCATTCTCACAGTGCACTGTATCGGTTAGCTAAATCCGCACACTGCACCAAGAGGCTAGTGCTGCAGTCTGCAACTTCTGTCATCATACTAACAAGTCTAGATGGGCATACTGGGTCTGGCTGGTAGCAGACACCTCCCACTACAACAAAGATCCAGCGTCTTCTACCTTGCAGTGTGTGTGAAATGAGCACTGCATCCAGCATTGTATCCATGGCTGGTAGTGGCACACTGTAATGCACTGTATTCCTAGCTAGTACTGTGCATTCTCTACCCTTCCTAGTACCGTCCGTTGAATCTAGGGATTGTATTACACATTGTGCCTGGAGGCAGGTGCAGTGTACTTCACCCAGTGGTTTGTTGTGCACAAGGCTTTAAAGTTGATAGCACTCCCTGCGACTGTTACTGAGTCCTGTATCTGATGATTGGCGCTCAGTACTGTGCCCATTCCAGGTACAGCCTGCGGCATCCAGGAACTGCTCTGGAGCTGCTGATTTTGTCTGGGGTTTTAGCTACGTACTATATTTGGTGGCTGGTAGTATGCTGCGTTTGGTCTGGCTTCACAGCACAGCTGTCTGCTTACCTATTGATACCAGTTATTTGAAATATACATTGAGTGGGCTTTGGCTCTACCTAGAGAAGTATTCCTCTCACTTCATGCCATTGGCTGTTTGGTGCATCAATCCGCCTCCTACAGAGTGGATGTGCTACAGTGTATGAGGGACCATTTTACAACTCAAAAGTACATCGAACCATCACACATTGCATTATTTATCTCAGAGATGCATTGCATGCAGAGAACCACCATTGTTGCTGTGTTTTTTTCACTGCCGCAGGTTCTTTTACAATTTTAGTCAGGACTCATAATAGAAGCCAGATTATTGGCTTTGTCAGCGCTTGTTTTTGGTAGACTGCAATGTGCTCTGTTATGTAGTGTCAGGTGCCAAACACTTCAGCGAAAACAGCCCCTGGTAGAAGGCAGACTTAACCCGGCGGCTAGCACTGTGCACTGCACCCCGAGATAAGTTAACATATTGTATCTGGTAGTTAGTACTATGTTACCTGGCACCGCGCGCTGCATTTGTGAGATGGTACCGTGACTGTACTGGGCAGGCACAGGCCAACAGACAATACACGCAGCTGCCTCTGAACGTTGTACCGTAAAGCCGGTACCGCTCACTGCATTCAGCAGTAAACACTGCGCCTGGCCCCAGGTCTCATGCCAGGTCTCCGCCACCTGGCACAGTCCCGTACACTCCACCGAGCAGCGGTATTATTATGCCCTGTGGCTGACAGTGCGCAGCCGATACGTGGCTGGCACCGCTTTGTGAAAGTGAAGGTGGTAGGGCACACTGTGACCACTAGCTGGCATTGCCTACTGAAATCCAAGGCTGGCACTGTACACTGGACGTAGCAGAAAGGATTAGATTTGTTGCTGGTAGAAGGCACTGCACCCTGATCAGAGAAGCTTCTTCGCACTGCAGCTGGCTGCTGGGCACTGTACCCGAATACCAATGTGCTGTGCCACTGCCTGCTGGCCCTGTGTGCACTGTCCCAGGGGCTGCTAATGTGCATCACGCTTCCTGCTGGTACAGTGTGCACTGGGGCCGTTAGTGTGCACTGTGGGAGGCCCCTGGTACTAGGCACGGCCCCTTGGCTGCTGCTGTGCACTGCAGCCGTCTGCTGGTTCTTCTCTCCTCTATACCTACCTGGGGCTCCTCTGCACCGTAGCTGCCTTCGGGAACTGTGCACTACTGATCCTGCTGGGCCGGTGCGCACTGCACCCAGGACATTTAGCGTGCACCACAGCTGGTTGACAGCTCTGCGCTCGCGGCTGCCTGCATCCAATGAATGCACGTGTGCAGCCCACAAGGGCCGGCATTGTACTCTGTATCAGAGCTGACACCATACACTGTGCTCAGCGACGGGTAGTGCCACGCTCTGGGATTCAGATCCGACAGTACCCGGTACCTTGCATTCACACTCCGAGCTCTGTGCCACCTGCCTGGAATGTGGAAGGCGCAGGAAGCGCCGCCAGGGTGATGCTCGCCGGACTCGGCCTGTGGGTGGTGAATGTCATAGCAGCATACGCATTTTCCACTTCCGTCGTTTATTGCTGACCGGGGCGGGGGGGGCTCATCTCTCGATGCACCGGTGCCGCAGTGCAAACTATACAGACCAGTACAAGCATAAGGTGCATGCAGCCCTGTGTGTGCGGGAACACCCAAGCTTCTGAAAGGGCGGACGCGCGGTAAAAAAAAAAAAAAACAGTGGTGCGCGCGCACCACAGAGGAGCGGGGGGAGGGAGCGCGGCAGTAGCAGCGAGGCGAACGCGCGCTGCTGCGCGTTCTGGCAACCGTCGGGAATGGGAGGAGCAAAGGCGGGACATGCGCCCGCCTTTGCCCAATTGCGTGCCGTTTCGGTAAAAAAAACGCACGCTCCAGCCAATGTGGGCTTCCAAAAGCAAAACCACACGCACGAGCGTGTGGGTAGCTTTCAGAAGCCCTTTCTAGAGGTCTCGCGCTGCGCGAGCAGGGTTGCGCACTGCAACGCTAGGCGCGAGACCTAAAAAAAGGACATAAAAATGTATCCACATAATATATATAAAAAACTTGAATGATCACACTTTCAGGACTACATCATACATGAAATTTAGTCGCAGCTAGATCTAAGCCTAACTGCAACCTTTAAAAAGCTAAGAACGTGCCATAAAGTGGACCCTGAAAGCATGGCTAAAAGGTAAAAGCAGGGCGCACTTGCGTAAAGTTTGCTTTTTTAAAACAGGGATTACAAACATTTTCCTTGGCACCTCATAATAACTACAGAACATTAAAAATGAATCATATCCTGAGGGGATTTGCCATCACACCCACATGGCAACAGGATCTCACCTTTTCCACTCCCCCGTGGGTTGGCGAGGAGAAGATGGAATAAATCAAAACGAAATCTTGTTAATAAAAACGGTCATACGTTTTGGGAAGCCCTAGGAGATACGGTTCTATTGTGGGTACGGTCTTAAGAATAATATATTTACGTACACTGGGCTTCATTAGCTCACACTCTTCCCTATTCACCAGCCGCTGTCTAAAACAAGCATTGGCATAGCCAATAGGTCTCGCCTTTGGGGCCTTATAAGTGTTTAGCCATGCAACAGTTGATGTTGTTGCACCAAGTATATTGTGCTGCATAACTAAATACTTATAAGGTCCCAAAAGCGAGACCTATTGGCTATGCTAATGCTTGTTATATCTTGTAAATAACATATTTTAACTAGTGAATACATACCAATTCTTCCATCTTGACAGAAATACTGTAACGTTTTTAGGAAAATCTTTTATATTTTACAACTATATTTGTATGCACGCTCAGTATTTGTAGAGTGAAAAATGAGCTAAGTGCAGCAAACCAAGTGAGTGCAGTATAAGGAACATATTGGACTCTACAGACAAAGAGGCACATTTAGGGAAATGAGTATTATGAGTAGGGAAATACATATATTAAAGAGAGAGTGAGCTACATGTTAGGGTTCAGGCTTTTCATTGGGTGTCCGGTATTTAGGTAAGTTACACATGTAAATAGGAATAAAAGAAATCACAAAGTTTTCATAATAAATGGAAAGTCATACATAATAGATACAACTGTACACATTTCACATGCTTCTTTTTTATATGATGCTTTTAGTTCTACATGATCTACTTGAATATGACTGAAAAAACAAAAAACTGGAGAAGATGCAAGGATACTTATTCAAAGACAACCTGTCAATCATGTAACTTCTGAGCAGAGAAACATTGTATCCTTTTCACACTGTTGTTGTGTATGGCTTCCATTGGAAGTCCTTATCCAGAATACTGGATTCAAAACATCCGTTATGCATTGAGCACTTGATCAGGCTCTCACAAAACAGGCTCTGAAGCTAGAACTTATCCTCCCATCTCCCGGTTAGACAAAGGCAGTAAAACGGTTGTTGATTGTCTGACATCTCGCACACCTTCTCTTATATTTCTGGAGCCTCTGCAAATCTGAATAAGTCGGGGGGAAGTTGTGGGAGTGTGTGTACTGCCCAACACATCCTTCTCTAACTTTTTTTCATCTGAGATCTGCAAATGACCGGGGATATCAGGCTGCACTGCAGCGGTTCTGACAGAGGTGCTGGCAGCACAGTGCCAGCTCTCCACTCTTGAATTGAGAGTGGACAGCACAGCTTCAGGAGGGGAGTTAAGTTCCAGACTGTGGTGAGGAAGGGTGGGATGATGGCATGTATTTGTTTCACACTAAAATGGTAACTTCGGTCACAACTCCTGGACCACTGTTTATGTTCTGTACAATCTGTAACTGGAAGATATGTTTGGTTAAATGAATTCACTTTGTTGCAGGGAATCTGTTTGGAAACAGAACTATGCCTGGAATCACAGGACATCATAATGTAGGGACTGAGTCACCATAGGCCCAAATCGGACTAGCTCACTGTGATTTACCTGCCCTCCTGAACTTTCCAGAGTAACAGGTGAATTGACAACCTAGAACACAACTCTCTGATCCCCAGGGAAACCGTGGAAACAGATCATCACCTTTTGTTTCTCACTCATGCATGTCCATAACAAACAAAAGAAAGACACGAGGAAAGTTTGCAATTGTTATTGAAACTATCTGGCTCTATTATGAATCAACTGTGCTGCGATTAGAAAACATATGCAGATGAGCAAAGTAATCAGCATAACGAGAAAACTGTATACATTGAAAAGCCCTACTGTGGTAAATGATATATCTGCCTAAGTCTACCCTTACTACGTGAGCGCAGGGATATATCACTGATCTCTGGGATTAGCACCGGATCCCATACTTGGCATTTGTAGTTAGGTGGTCCACATCTCAGGTTGCGCAAAGCTGGTGCACCCATTTCAAGACCTTTCCCCTCTGCTGGAATCCTCCTCTCTGTTTTCCAAAGGGCAAGTCCCAGTTCATATGAAAAGAAGTGCTGTGTTGGAAAGCAGCACCAGTGCCTCTGTGTTGTGTCTAAACATTTGAATATTTTTCTTTACCAAGCACATAAAAACAGGGCACTATGTTGTTCGACCTTGTATGAACTTTTCAGACTGAATCCCAAGAATAAGAACTGAAAAATAATAACATGTACAGCGTATTTCTAAAATAATATCATGGCACAAAAAGTAATGTGTTTTCTGTGCTGTTCAAAGCAAAACGGCCTACAACTTGCAGTTAGGCTAAAGTAAGGGAGAATCAAAGTAGGCACTAAAGGGAACTTACTACAACATTACTCCCAGCTGATGCATAAAACAGGCCCTGCACTGTGTCAGAAAAGCCCCTCATGGTAAGGAGTCAAATAATCCGAAATGTATCCTTAAAATTTGACTTTTAATTATTTCACTGCCTGAGTGATTGCATACTTCTGTGCCAGAGCTTTTTTTTCCTTTTTATTTTTTTAAAACCAGTTATTTTGTAGAAACACATTGTGAGAAATTGGGTTATTGGTTAAGGGGGGGGGTGAAACCCTACTCAAGCAACAACCACATTCCCTGTCAGGGTGAACCACAAAAAGCCACTAAACTAACCTGTGCTTAACCCTCTGGTAGCTTGGCACAAAAGAAATCAGGCTTAACTTAGATCAATGTGTAAAGTAATTATGCAGCGCAAAAACTGTAATAAAGGGAAAACACAGCACAAGAAAAATCCCACACCAATTTACAAAAATTGAGTAAAGTGTAGTTAACTAGTTGACACCAAAACAATCCAATCAGTAGCACCAGAGATATGCAATGTTGGGACGGAAAAGTCCCATATATGGTAATGGACATGGACCCTACCCTGAGTGCCCAACTATACTGATGTCTGGACCTCCTTATGCTGATTTTGTTGTGATAGGCAAACACAGAACATGCCTGTGCACCATGACATATGTGCTATCCCATAATTGTGGTCTTGTTGGACTGGGAGGGGTGCCCAAAGCGCTACCCTCATTGTGGTGGAAGGCTTCTGCCTTCACCAGGAGTTAAGCAACACAAGCACAGTGGTGGCAGCATACTGTGTAGTGATCAATAGGAGTAAAAAGGACCTTTTTAATATGTGTCACTGGAGTGACGCCTACAGACTCACTCACTTTAAAAGTTCTGCTATTGTGTGCTTAAGTCATCCTTGGCCTACATCTTATGGTGTGAAGTGTTGCTCAGTACAAAAATGGTATGTCTGTGCTGGATGTATCTGTGCCTGGGATAGAAGTAATACAGTACTGAGTGAATGGTGAATGCATGTATATGTGCCTTTGAGTGGTACAGTACAAGAAGGATCCAGTACTGGACAGTGCGCGGATGTTAAATGCATCTGCTGGATGGATACATGCACTGGTAGTATGTGTGCCTACAGATGGTACAATACGTGGAGGGCCCTGGGTTCCATTGTGGGAGACCCAGGCCTACATGGTGAAACATGGAGAGGAGGTAGATAAATCACCCCAAACACATTTGTATATTGCTGTATTCCTGTAAGCTGGTTGGGATACACACTGGGGAGGGAAGAGCCAGGCTTCCCCTATACACGTCAAGGGGTGTTCTTTGATTCAGTGAGAGGTCACAAGGAAGGTGCCTGGGCACATATCAGGAAGGAGATAGAGCTGAAAAGAGAATCATAAAGAGTAGGATGGGGGCACTGCTCTAACCTTTTAATGCACGTATCGGTGTGGCTAACATCCAGGTGTGAACTGTGGTCGCTCCCATATCCTGTGCTGTGAGACTATCAGCTTTGGAGAAGCTCATGCTGTGACAGGTTGCTTTTCAAGAGGAAGAGGGAGCAGATGAGTGGACATTTCAAAAGGAGCGGAATCCCAACATAAAATGTCAAAGACTCAGGACTTGAATCACATAATTGACTATAAGAAGGAGAGTTGGAGACCCCCAAATTTGTCACCTGCCAAGCAGGCAGATGGGGTGTGTGAAGAGGGAAGATCTGAATGACGTCTCCAACAGATGTCTGGAGCACAAAACAATTACAGCTAATACAGTCACAACCTAATGTGATAATGAGAAGAACTTGCTTATTCATGACAATGCAATAATTTTAGAACATGGCAAAGAAGATCTTTTTCCAACGAAAATATGGTTAAATAATGTCCAAAATAAAACGCATATGAGCAGTATATGGGTATTAAAGCAACAGACAGTACAAATTGGACCCGTACTTCATACAGTACAGAGAACATCAAGAAATTACCACAAAATGCAATTACCCGGATAGAACCAGTACAGACAACACATGTTTTGTCTTTGAATAAGACTTCCTCAGAGCTACTGACTTTAGCATCAAGAGATACTGGAATGTATTTTACTTTTCCATTAGTTTTGGCAAACATAGGTTATGTAAAGTCATAGAAGTTTTCTAGGGAATAAACCATCAATAGTGAGAAGTGCGTAGTCAATTAGAAGTCTGCGCCAATATGTAAATTGAATGCGATTGATGTAAAGGTGGTATATAATCACCCCCCTGATAAGGGGGTGTATCCCCAGGGTCAGGTTCTACATCCGGGGCACATACACAATACAGAGAATGCTGAAAAAACCTCTGTTAATGTACTCATTTGCACTTCTTTGCAGCAGGGGTGTGGTCTGTGGTAGCACACTGTACAATTGTCGTTAATATTGATCATGCCCTTAGGGAGGTTTCATCTTCCCACTGCTTTTATAATAGACTCTGCATGACTTCCACCTGTGACCAAGATTGGGGGCCAAGGTGTGCTAGTCTCTCCGCTTGGTTATGGGAATCCAAGACCACCTGCTCTGGAGCCTAGAGCATCAGTGTCTGCCTGCTTGTCAAGACCAGTGTGCCCTGTGAAGAATAGAAGGGTTAGGGAGCGAGCAAGGTATAGTGGGGTGCCCTGTTGAGTGGACTCCCTTTCTGAGGTGTGAGGAAATCGATGCTGCACTGATCAGGTCATTACCATTGTGCAGGACAGAGTCTGCAATCCCCACGTATTTGGAAAGGGCTTCCGTAAATTGAGCTATGTGCCATGCTGCGCCCATCGAGCCAAAGCCCATACATAGTGCTGAGTTGGTGACCCCATATGCCAGGAAAAGCCTTTTTAGAAAAGACTACCATGCATGAAGGGCCAAAGCCTTCTGTGGTATCGAGCAGTGACCTCCGATGCCAGGAGGGGCTGCCATGAAGAATTTCACCTTGCCGATCAGGCAGGAGCCTGTGTATTGTGTGAGTGGCGGTGATCCTGTATGCCAGCGAGGGTCACTGGGATCACTAAGGACTGCTACTGGTTCTGCCCCCCTACCCACCGGAGAAATGAGGATGCCATGGGAGCACCTGCGCAGATCACTTAGGCGAGGGACTCAAGACAGGATCATCACAGCCATCTCCCAACGAGAGGTGAACCGGACACTTACTCCACAGGAGGAGCCTGGGCTGTGGCTTACTCACCTCGACTCAGCTGCACCTACTGCAAGTGCCCTTGGATGGAGCGCACTCAAGATTTCTGTACGATTCACTCCTGCTGGTGTGGGTAAGACAGGTTTTGGGCCTGTCGGCCTCGGGGTAACTAAATTTGCGCAGTAGCACTGGAACACTATTGCGCCTGATTCACAAAGGGCTTTTGCAGTCATGGTGGAGGCCCTGAAGTCGTGGGGGAGTCCCTGCACTCGGGGCGGAATTCCCGCAATGAGAATTCTCATTGAGGAGATTCCGCCCTGAGTGCGGAAACTCCCCCACAACTGCGGGGCCTCCGCCGCGAGTGCGGAGCCCCCTTGTGAATCAGGCCCCATTAACTTTTAGTTAGTCATACTGTACTTTTTGGACGCAGACTACTAGTGGGGCATACCCTGGATGTTATCAATAGTGAGTTAGGAATAACCACTATCGCAAACATGAGAAGTGAGTTAGACAGAGAAACGCCAAAGAAACACTAGACCCGACCTCAGGGAAGGACTGTGTAATTGTTTGTGAATATTGTATGTTTTTCCTTTGTACAATTAGCGTTAAAAATAAAAACCTTCTATTTTTCATAAAGGTGAATATTATTTATTGCTGCTGAGTGCTTTTTGAGTTGTGAGCCTGTGTTCACTATCCTGTATCCATCCTCCACTTGGGAGCTTTGAACTGCTCAGACCACACTATCCCGAGAGTCAAATGCAAAATGGGTACTTGGCCCAGTTGTTCAGGATCCATAATAGGTCCGGCCCCGGGACATCAGGAGTAAAAGACCTCAATACTAATGATTGGGCCCAGTAGCCCCTGTCTGCCCCGTGGCTCTCTGAAATGGGTTCTGATATGTAAGTTCAAAGATTTTAGTAGATATTGCGCCCAAAAGCACAAAGCGCCACTCGTGGTCATCTGATTGTGGTAGACCAGGGGAAAGTCACAAGTTCAGACCGACTGCTGTCTGAAAGCTTGTGTGCTTCACAAGAGCACACCGGGGTTGGTGTGCGACCCCCTCCTTGTCATGTAAATAAGTAGAATTGAGATGAATCTCAGAAGAGGCATACCCTTTCCTGAGTTTGGATAGTCAACATGTTGCAGTCATACTAACCATAGCATAACCACTTTTGATGGAAGTGGCCAGCCACAGGAATCAATCCAATATCTATAAAAGAAAGGGCATCTAAATAGATCTGCCCCTCCATTCTTCCTGGCTGATGAGGGGTGAAACCCCGAAACCGGTCCTAGGATGCTTGTTTCCGGTCCAGGGAGAACCTGGCTTGGCAGTTCGGTCTGGACTGTTCCCATGAGGCACAGGGTCGAGACTGATTTGCATTTGGCCAGGTCTAAACTGGGGTGGCATGTTGAGCAAAAGAATGATGAATTTAACCCAGATCTCTTGACTGGGGGTGAATGTTTTGATTTGTTCTGCATTCCGTCCATCAGTTGTGTGTCTTTTGCTTTCTCGCCCTAAGTGCGCCGGGTATACCCAGACGTGGGTCCCGGGCTCGATGTGCCACTGGATTCAAGCTATACTGGCTGATGAGGGGTGAGACCCCGAAACCGGTCCTAGGATGCTTGTTTCCGGTCCAGGGAGGACCTGGCTTGGCAGTTCGGTCTGGACTGTTCCCATGAGGCACAGGGTCGAGACTGATTTGCATATGGCCAGGTCTAAACTGGGGTGGCATGGTGAGCAAAAGAATGAGGGATTTAACCCAGATCTCTAAACTGGGGGTGAATGTTTTGATTTGTTCTGCATTCCATCCATCAATTGTGTGTCTTCAACTTTCAACAAGTGGCATTTTCATAACTGTAACTTAACATCTGACTGAAACTGCACACAGGCTGCAATGGGAGGCTTGAGAAATGTTTTAAAAGGCTACTTAAGATTACTAATGCGAACAAAAATGAATTCAGCAAACTTTTTTGGGTAAAACCACGCCAAGAATGTCAGGCCTAACACACATGAACCTCTTTTGTCTCTTTTTGCACTCGTACAATACTATGTGTTATTAGCACATTCAGAGCTATGTAGTGGTACAAACCCTGCATTAATATCTCATTGTAGCCAAAAGATATAATGAAATATATGGTTTCATTTTTTGCACAGAGAAAATTGTACAGAATCGATGTTTTTGGTGCTGTCAAGAGTAGGCCCTTTTGGCAACAACCTGACGGACTTGATTGACTTCTTGGTTCTTAGATATGGTCTACTGCTTCCAGTGGCAATTCCTTGCTTGAGATTTTTTGTATTTTTTTTTATTTTACGGAGTTTTATATAGTGCAAACTTGACCCGAAGGTATCGGGTATCAGAGCGCTTTACATAGCACCAGTTGCGTTACATGAGGACACATTCATTTTTGTTAGGCACGGGGAGATTAAGTGATTTGCCCAGAATCACAGGATGTTCAGGTCATTGCCGAGACTCGAACCCAGTTCCTCAGATTCGAGGTCGACCGCCCTAGACGTTAGGCCAACTCCTCTCCCCAATTTCAATTGCAAGATGGGTGTTGGCTCCTAAGCAATGCTAGTTGGAAGGGAAATAAGTAGATTGCAGAAAACTCCTTCCAAGATTTGGGCTAAAGGACATGGAGGAGCAATAGGAGCACAGAAACAATCTGAGATGCTGAAGCTAAAGCACAGAGTTAAACAGGAAAAATAGTATCCAAATAGGAACCGCGAGAAAGCAACTTGCACAGAGAAAAGTTGTGATGCATCGATGCGTGGTCCTGATCTCTTTAAATACCTACTGGACAGGAAGTGATCCCTCCCCAGTCACAGGAAGCGATTCCCTACCATAATTCTTTGGGACAAGGCTATAAAAAATAAAGTCATAAAACAGGATTGATCTCAGGGAAAAGCAGGACTGGATCACTACAGTAAAGCGACATTATAGGAGAAAAGCAAACAGTGCAAAAAATAAGGAACACTTCATATATGCTATATTACAGAGACACCACATGTGTTGTTCATCAAAGGCAAAGACAGCAAATGTATCAAATGTATACAGCAATACAGAGATGTGAAATACTCGGAGTAGCGTCCCGTAAAGCATTGCACAAGAAAGCCGATTCATTGGGTCCTCAGCCAGAAATGCAGTGTGAATGCAGAATACCCAGCGTTTCCGCGAGGCATGGCGCAATGCGCCTGGATCACCAATGGTCTTGCGTGCAAGACCCACAAAGTTAAGGCCCTTTCTTTACAGATGCCCTGTTTGTTTCATGACAAATATCCGATTCAGGACCACATGGATAGCGTAAACCGATATATTTTATAATTTTCTTCAAACTAATAAATGCAACAGCTCAAGCTTCATTGTCCTCACTGGATGGCTCGGATAAAACCCGGAACATGGCTATTCCATCTAGTCGACTTTGAGCAGGAACATGCCCTATGGGGATTTGAGCCAAATTTTGTTTCCCTTTGTCTCTTGATCATGAGGGTATTCGACATACATGTGTTTTTAAAGGGCTCAGGTGATAAACTGGATGCATTACATTTCAGAATTCAGGAAAGCAATAGAAAAAACCCACTATATGACGGTACTCGCAGGTATCACCCATGGGTTATATGACAACATACAATATTTGTAACAAGTTTATAACATTGTCATATTCTAAGGTTTCCGTCGCTGGTTGCCAGATCCCGTGCACTTAATTAGCTGCCAAGAGAACACTTTAAGCGTTACATTTGTCAGATTTTAACAATGTTTCCAAAACATTGCAGTTCCCTTCAGTCAATCTCATGCAGCAATATATTTGCCAATGACTGATACAGCATCTGTGTGTCCCCCAGGAACCCCCGTGCCTCCAGACCCTGGGGTTACCAAAAAAGTACGAGTTTTCAATTGCTTTGTGGTGTGAGTAGGAGAAAAACTAAGAGGTGTGCATTTGAGACATTTCTAATGAAACTGCAGTTTAGGGAATTTGTCATTTGGGCACAGGTATTATCCCTCGGCTCTGTGGAAGCCTATCCCAGAATATAATTCTAACATTTTAAGATTTCTCTTGGTGGGTACCAAAATTCACCCTGATTGTCTGACCAGGAAGACCCTGAACATGGCCTTTGTCATATTTTCAGAAGCATTTTTTTCCAAAACATGCTTATTCCCTCCATTCTCATTTGTTCATGACGATTTCTCTGCCAGATATTGACTCAGATCTGCCTCAGTGGGTAGGTGAAACTCATCTATGGTTTAGCTATGAGTTCGAAGCACCCACATGGGAGGAACATAGTGCAAAACATTCAGGAAATTTCTTAAGCAATTAAAATTCAATTGCCTGCTTAAGGTAACTGATTTTTTGGTCACAGGTATCGCCCCCTAGTCTATGTGGACGCCAATTGGTACAATATATTTTCAATGTCTACATCTCCTCCTCATTTGCTTATGGTTTCTATCTTTGGCTGCCAGACCAAACCATGATTGGCTGGCCAGGAGAACGTGTTCAATGTGAAATTTGTCAAATTTTCATTAATGTTTTTCCCCAAACATGGTAGTTTTCTTTAGGCATCCTCATGTAGTAACATAGCCATGCCAGGACGTGAATGTGAGCATAGGTTAACACATTAGAATGCCTTTTTATGAGGGTCTTCCATGAGTGATGTCAAAAGTGTTTTGGTCCTGGGATTATCCAAGGAAACCTATGAACCCAAGATATTACAGAAAGCTACAGATCCAGGGTAATTCGGGTGGATGTGGCCTTAATACATGAATCTCAACTTGTTTATTACCCAGAATGCCCTGCAAACGTAATTTTTCTTTGACAGAAAAATCTAGATTTTCTAGAAAACAGCAAGACCTAGAAACAATTGGGTCTATTCACAAACGGATTAGTTGTACAGCAGTAGCACAAATAACATACTACGAAACGTTATTCAAAAACGTACATGCAGATTATGTGGGTGTCTAGTTTTCATAAATGTCTAATCTTGGCAGCATTTCGTATGCGTTGCTCAACACGGAACACAAATTCCGAGTTACTTGCCTACGTTTCCATTGTAGTATTCTTGGGCCTTTCGCCTCGAGGGTGATTGACCTGCCCATGTTTGTAGGGTACAATTTTATTGGGAAGATCTGTTGGAATGCCTGAGGGTAGGATATTTCTTGTTATCTACCAAATTGTTCTATATTTCTGGCGTCCTATTGTAGGATAGAGTCCATAAAAAGACATTTGTTGGTGCAAATGCCCATCATCTATAAAATAAGAATTTAGCACACATTTAAAAGATGGATAGGTTTCATGCATACCCAGTTTCTCTTTATAAGACTTTTCACTTTCAAGCGATAAATGGTTGATACAAAGTGAAAAAATGATAGACTATTGCTTGATTGCTGGTTCTGGGTTTCATTCGTTTTTGTGAAAAGTAAAAACACTACACAGGTCTATCATAGGAAGACTCACACAAACATAATTGTTTATTATGTTTGTGGATCTGGATACTGAGCAAAAAACGTTTGAAGGTGAAACCCCTTGCAACCAATTTCTCTTTTCCCCCTTTGTATAGTGGGCATAAATACGTGCTACTCGCCCTTGCAACCCTGGTTGCCCCCCTTTTTCCACACAAAGATACCATACAAGGGGTTGGTCTTCACTGCGTAGTCTTTATTACTTTTCACTTAGCGCCATCTTTATTTGTTGACGCACTCTCAACATTAGACCAACTTTATTACCTTGATTACACAAATTCCAATACAAATGGATATATAGGGTTACACAGTATTCATTTTAGCCACCGGTTACAATTGTATTTACAATTCTGTATCTGCAGCGCCACCCTGATGCATGCTGTGCCGGCGGGCAGCAACACCCATCTCTACTGCTTCCATTTGGAGGTGCAACTACCGTCATCTACCCCTAGACTTGGCTGCCCCCAGGGCACTGTCTTGCGCCATACACGCGCACCGACTCTCACCCAAATTGCTTCCTCCAAGCACCGGCATCTCGGGTACGGCCGGAGAGTCCAGGACCACCAGCAGGACGGCCCCCTCTCCCGCCAGCCCGGAGCCCCATTGACTGCCCCCCTTTGATCCAGTATCCGGCAGTCCCCCAAAAAGGAGTCCCCTGCATTCCTCTTACCCGGGACCCCGCCACAGGACGAGGAGCCTACTGGCGCTCTCGCCCTCCCCCACCTGCCGCTACATCTTCGAGCTCCACCGCTATGGCCCCCAATATGTTTAGTACAAACAATTCCAACCCTGTGTTAGACAGACGCACCCCGTCTGCCAAAAACAGTTCCGACTTCGAGGCCTGAATCAAGTTATGTCTGACAATGCAGATTGGGGAACCTGTAAACAGCTTTCGGACCTCCTGATTCAATTTCCTCACCGACCTGTTCAGAACACCTACTGGCGCATTGTCCCCCCAAGCTTGCCGCGGGATCACTTCTGACCAAAATATAATGGCTCCCGGCAGCAACTTCCTTAACTTGGAAAGAGACGAAAACAGGGCCTCCTTCACCCCCCTTCTGCCAGCCGGTAGCATGTTATTACCACCTGAATGAATCACCAGCACATTTGGAACTGGCATGCCTTTATCAAGCGCTCCCTGCAACTGACTTGCAATATCCCCCAATCGTTGCCCCTCGGCCCCTATCCAATGATGATCGATTCCCTTCCACCTTTGCGCTCTTCCTTCCCCGCATTTGCCGAAAAATTGCCCTGCACTCTGTATAAATGAGTCTCCACACCAGCATATCTGCGTCCGCTGACTCGCCACCACTGTATCAAAGTCAAAAGAATAAAGAGAATGAAACAAAACACAGGCACAGTTAGGCCACCGCTGCCCCTCGCCTGCCGCTTAAAGAAGCTGCGGTCTCACGTAGCGCTCAAAGCATGACGACCTCCATCTGCCCACCCTCCTAATGGCCTCGGATGATAGCCCCAAGGTGGCTGCTGTTGTGGCCGCCCCGATGCGAAATGAATGCGATGTGAAATGTGCAGTCTCCTCCCCCAGCAACCCTAATGAACGCTTGCATAACCGTGTGAACTGAAATCTTGTCAGAGGTGTTCCGTCTGCATGCAATAGCAGCCTACCATCCTCCTTAACAGGCCGCATCTGCAAAACGTCCCCATCAAAGCTACGGGGCAGTAGCAAGCACCATTCACCGCCCTCATGTGGACCCAAACCCCTTTTCCCAACGGGTCTGTCTTCGACCTCTTCACTCTGACCTGAAGCAATTCGCTGGACCATAACACATCCTCCAAGCTGATTCCCCCCTCCTTATCCACTTTCGATGCTGGTACCAATTCCGATATCCGGAACGCCCCAAAAACGCCAGGGAATACGCTACCCTCAGCAGCTGCACCTCATAAGGGATATGCACACCTGCGGTAGCATCCCCAAAATGTTAGCAAGTCTACTGGCGTCTATGGGTCTCCTGCGGTCGTTAACCCCCGGAGCCATGCGCTCCCAACCTTTCACCGCACGTCTGACCCTGGGATCCTTAGTAGGGTCCGGCACCCCCTCTAATCCCGCAAAGAACGCGATGGCCGACAACTGCCGCCTAACCAGAGACAGTGACTTTCCGTTCTCTTTCTGGCGCACTATGAACAGGAGCACCCCTTGCGGTGTAAACCTGTCCACACACCCTGCACCCCTTAAGACTGCCACATATACCTGCCATGTCCTCTCATACATACACTTAGTCTTCGGCGCAATAGACGCTGCTATCAGGTCAGGAGCAATGGGGCACCAATTTTCCACAAGCTCTCCGGGAAGAACGTCATCTGATCGTCCGCTTGGGGCCATCGCGCTTTGAATTCTGTCAACTTAAAACGAGACAAAGCGTCAGCTACGGCGTTGTCCACTCCCGGGACATGTTTTGCAGTAAAAAAGACATTGAGACTGAGGCATCCCCGCACCAATTCTTTCAGCAGGTGCAGCACCCACGGACACTTGGCCCTTTGACTGTTCACCGCCATCACCACCGACATACTGTCAGACCAAAACACTATACGCTTGTTTTCCAGCAACGCGCCCCATAAATGCAATGACACAATAATGGGGAATAGCTCCAAAAAGGTGATGTTGCGTGTCAGGCCTGTGTTCACCCATTCTGCCGGCCAATGCTTCATACACCAGCGTGAGCCCAGCACCGCCCCAAAACCAACACTGCCAGCTGCATCCGTGTACAGTTCCAGCTCTACACTGGTTTGCGCTGGCTCCTGCCAAATCACTGATCCATTGAACCTGCCCAAAAATTCCCTCCAAGTGACCAAATCCTCCTTCACTTCCGCCGATAGCCTAGTGTGATGATGTTTCGCCTGTAACCCAGACAGCCCTGGCTATATTGCATGAAAAGGCCCTTCCCATGGGTATCACCCTAAGCGCAAAATTAAGCTGCCCCACCAAGACTTGCAACTGGTGCAGAGTGACCTTGCGTGCAACTAGACACTCATCTATTGCCGCCTGAAAAGCCTTCACCTTTCCCCCAGGGAGTCTACATACCCCTCCCACAGTGTCAATCTCAACACCCAGAAAAGTTAAACACGTGGGGGGGCCCTCAGTTTTATCTCCTGCCAGAGGTACCCCCAGAACCTCTGCCAGCCGCTGAAATCCCCGCAAGGCCTCCCCGCAATCAGGTGAGCTAGGTGGACCCATAAACAGGAAATCATCCAAGTAATGTACCACATGTTGAGTTGTCACCAAATCTTTCACTGCCCACTCCAGGAAGCGACTGAAAGTTTCAAATACTGCACAGGAGATGGAACACCCCATTGGCATGCACCGATCCTCAAAGAAACTCCCCTCAAACGTAAAACCTAGCAACCTCATATCATCTGGGTGCACCTGCAGGAGTCGAAAGGCTGCCTCAATATCGGATTTTGCCATCAGTGCGCCTTGACCTAATCTCTGCAGTTTCTGTATAGCCGTATCAAAAGTGGTGTACCGCTCTGCACATAGCCCTGGATCCAACCTGTCATTGACTGACAGTCCAGGCGGACTGGAAAGGTTGTGAATGAGTCGATATTTCCCTACCTCTTTCTTCGGCACCAGGACCAGGGGCGAACAGACCAAATCCTGCCTTGGTAACTGCTGGAAATGCCCTGCCACCCTCCCCAGCGCAACTTCCTTCATGATTTTTTCCCTCGCCACCCCCGGATTCAGCAGGACCGAGCGCTGATTACGCTGTGGCACTATGGAGGGTGGGGCATTAGACAGGATATGAAAGCCAAATTTAAAACCTTGAAACAAGAAATGCGCCTCTTGCCGCTTCTCGTATCTGCTGAGAAAGCGGGCTAGAACATGCAAGCATATAGGAGTAGGCGGCCTGTTATGATGACTGGGCCGGACGGCCTTTGTTCTGGACGCTGACAGGGGTGGAGGTACGCTGTTCCTTAGGTTTCCCCACTTTCTTATAACATTTGCTCTCCGGGTGGCCTTGCATCCCACAGAAGGAACATATATGCCGGAACTTGCATGTTGCTCCCCTGCTACATTCGTTCCTATTGAACTGCCAGCACGCTTGTTTCTTATCCCCAGCTCCCTTGGCCCCCCGAAAGGAATGAGTAGGCTTGCTAACTGGCGTTGCCGAATAGAATTCCGCATGCCATATATTAATCTCTCGCTGATCCCAAGCTACTTCCGGCCTTACAGCCTTCACCTGGCGGAATTTGGTATCGTATTGCAGCCAAGCTGTGCCCTGGAATTCAGAAGCTGCCCCATGAATCAATGACATGTAGCTTATTAACTGAGCTGCCAGCGCTGGGAACCGCTCTACCATAATGGCTGCGTAGATCGCGAAACCCGTCACCCAATTCTTGATTGACCAATCCACCCAAACTTTCTTTTGCTTAAATTCACCTTCCTTGCTTGTTCTGCTCTTCCCTGGCACTACCCCCGCATTGATCAAATCAAACACATCCACATACTCTCCCTTGAATATCTTCTCTCTGGTGTCCCCCGGCACGTGCCATGTGATACTTGCTGATGGGGCCACCGCGAGTAACGCAGAACCGTATATTACCGGGCTCTGTGACAGGGGGGCTTGCCCTAATGCCCCCACCCCCGGATGTACGGGTGGCACCGCTGAGGTAGACCCGACCTCCGGTGCCCCCGTATTACGTACTGGACCTTGTGACGTGGTAGCAACCACCATGGGAGATTGGGCCACCCCTCCCGACTGGACCCACACCTGCGCCACCCCACCACCCTGATGTGCTACTACTGGCGCGGGGACTTGCACGGCGATGGGCGTGGCTGACCCCCCCGCCCCCTGAGCTACCGTGGTTTGTCATGTCTCTGTCGCCACTAGCGTTGGCAATACGGCGGGAGCCGCCACCTGTGGAACGCCCCCCCCTGTGATCAATTCTGCACCCCTTTGACCCTGCTGGGCAGCTGCACCCGCAACTGGACCAATGTCTGTCCACAACAGGGGCTGTGCCAGTGCCACTGCCTCACCTGCAGTGTTCGCTTTCGCTACCACGGCCCGTTTGTTCTTCTCTTGCTGCGCATCCTTAAAACGTTCGGGCGTCCGCCTTGTGCGTTTAGTTAGAGGAGCCTCCTGTTGCGAACTTGCTCCTGGCCCCTGCGCCAATGTCTTCAGCGCCCAATCGATGCCTCCTTTTTTTGCAACCTCCCACAGCGCTGACAACGATTGAAATTCCTCCGCCGTCGCCGGGGCCTCCTTGCCCCCGCGCCCTTTTTGGCGGCATCGCGCCGTCTACAGAAACAGAGAGAGTTGAGTTAACAAGCTGGCCCGCCGTTGCCTGCGGGCTTCCCGTCCTATATATTCCATGCCGGCGCCTGTCACTGAGGCCGGGCTATAGGGATACTTACCACCCCATTGCCCTCCCCTTCACACTCCATGCATCGCATACCCATGCGTACGAGAGCCGCGTTGGCAAGGCAGTGGGGATACTTACTACCCCATCACCCTCCCTGCGGCACTCTCATGCCTAATAAACCTTTGCTTGCGTGCGCCACCTCTGCAGGGCAGTAGGAGATACTTACCACCCTATTGCCCTCTCTGCACCTCTCCATGCCCCATATATTCATGCCTCCATACAACAAACCCCCCACCTGCTTGCGCCACCTTGGCAGGGCCATCAGGGTACTTACCACCCCATTGCCCTCCCGCGACCACCCACGGGGGACTCAGCCATTAGCTCGCTGAGGTCCCCGGTGGGACATGCACTTCCCCATGCTTACGCCCTAACCCAGCCATGCCCCCATCAGCAACCCCTTGTTGCGCCACCCGCCCACCCCAGGTGTCATGCTGGCATGCAACCTTCCCCATCGTCGTGGCCGTAACACCATCTCATTTGAGCCATGCCAGCCTATCTGTGATTTGGGGAGACAACATCGTTATGGTATGAACTTACGCAGCCCCCACTGCGCGCCCTGCTTGGCCCGCGCCTGCATTTCTTCCTACAAGCCCCCACCAGTCTCGCACTCTGGGTACGAATCGCGCCACAAATTGTAGCCCCTGACATCCCCCAACGTCCCCCTGCGCGGTCTCAAACCTTGCTGAGCACTGCGTTATCTGTGGTGCGCGTGATACGCGAGCTCCACTAATTAGCCGATCCCGGGTGCTGTTTCGCAACTGCTTGCGCCGCCCAAATGGCCATCCCTAATAATCCCCCCTCCTCCTCGAAGGGGTTCTCCGATATGGACACGCGACAATTTGTGCGCAAACATCCTCAAATTTCATTCCTTCGCCGCCGCCACAACGAGACTTTGCTTTCGCTGCCCCAGCCGTACTTTCACTCTGCAAGCGACCTCAACCGTCTATCCCGACACATCCACCCAATATCCGAACCCCCCACGATCAAACTACGGCATCTGCGGCAGTTCACCACCCGCACCCTTCATGGCCGATACTTGTATCCATGGGATTGTATCAGAAAACTCCGGGACATTGCCTCCCGTATATTTGCTCGAGATGATGGGAATGCCGCTTTCATCATCGAGTCCACCGCTACATTGTATCCCTCCATTGTATCCATTGTATCCTTATCCGATAACACCGGGACATTGCCTCCCATATATTCGCTCTAGATGATATGATGTGGAATGTCTCTTTATTATGGATTCCACCGATACATTGTATCCCTCACATTACCCAGGCCCATAATCACCCGCCGCAACCGGGAATCGAACCCAGGACCACGCGGTCTTCAGCCTAACGCTCTACCTACTACGCTATTCCAGTTGTACCTCCTACTCGACATACAGGCCCTTCTCTACTAACCTTGCTCGGCCTGTTCGTCTCTGTCGCAACGCCGTGAGGCCCCCTCACTCCGGTGCCCGCCGCCACTATTTTGTTGCGACCTGCTGGGCGCCCGAGGCGAGAGAACAAAGAGGGCTCCTCCCTCGTGTCCAGGGGTTTTTACAACATTTCCCTGGGGGAGTGGGGGTCGCCTGCGCCCTCAGTGAGTGACGCCACTCCGTGCCTGCCCTGCACATCTCATTACCCGGCGATGACCCCTCCCACTCTTCTCCGCTTACACCGGACACTAGACACCCTCCGTCTCGCGCCCGAAATGCCACTATAGGCACCCCGCCCCTAGGTGCGGGGGGTGCCTCTTATTCCCTACTTTTTTAATTAAACAATTAGTTTCTTTGGGAAATCGTTTCTCAAACTACACAAATTACCCCTTGCTCAGTTTAGAATTTTGGTTACACATCAGCAATCTGTACTTTTCTGGTATCGCTCGTGGATTTCCACCACATATTGAACATAGGTATTAAACAAAAAAATGGAAATCCCTATTTTCTTAGGCTAAGTAACCGTCTGGCCCCTTGCCGGGGCTCAGACATACATTTGCACCCCTTTCATTGTGAGAGGATGAAGTGGTGTGTCCGTGCCACAGCAAGGAGCAAAAATCTGTTTAGATTTTTTGCTGGCATGATGTTTGTGCCCAAGCATGGTGCCATACATGGTTTGAATTACGCTGTGCCTAAAAAACACATACAAGCTGGATTTGGCTCCTTATTTGGGCATGGAGTTATCTGTGCCCGAGAATGGTGCCAGACACTGGCAGGATTTTTGCTAAGGCTAAAAAAAATCCACTCTCTGCCCCGATCCTTGCTGCATTACAGAACTGTGTGACTATATCCCGGTAAGGATTGTTTGAATATAAGAGAAAATACAGGCTGCGTCTGGCTCCTAGCCAGGACAAAGAACTGTGTTTCTGTTCAACAGTTTGTGCCTAGCTCGGTGCCAGATGCTGGTTAGTTTTTTTCCTAGGGTATGAAAAAATCCAAATGGCATCTGCTCCTTCCTGGGGATCTGAATTGTGTGTATGCCCCAACCAGGAGCTATAAGTTTTTAGGATGAACTCCAAACACCATCTGACTCATAATTAGTACACAGACATATGGGCCCATACGTACAAAGTTTTTTTGCATTTATTAACAGACCGAATCGCTAGTTCGGGCCATTAAGAAATGCAAAATTGCCTTTTGGTATGTACTAAAGGCATATGTATTTTTAAAGAACAGTGGTCAAGATGAGGCCAGAATGGTCCTCGGGTAGCCAGAGCTACTATTTAGTCGAGATAAAGCTTTCGTCTGAGCTCTCGTGTTACAAGAGAGAAGGAGGAGAAAAACAGCGTATGGAGGGACACAAGGTTGTAGGGATGACAAGACATTTATTACATCATAAACGTTATATCATCCACACGTATTTTAGGATCTAGTCCTGGTGCTCACACATCGAGTGAGGTTGCGTGAAAAGGTGAAAAAGTGCTGGTGACTTAAAATTACATCACATTGACAACATAAGCAAAACTCAAGTGAATTTTTACAGTTGAAGTTTTGGTTGTAATAGGTCGACGGCGTTTCGATCTCTATAAATTAGAGACCATCATCAGGACGAGTAACCGTGTGAGCAAGTAGAATCTGAAGGGCGGTGAACCGCTACGTTCTAAAATCAGATGATTACTTCACGGGTTCCGGGCAGTGTGTCCCGAAAGCTGGTAGGTGATTTGGTTAAGGGCAGAATGCCGGGTCTCCTCCGGTGATTCCGAGCAGGCGGCGAGGCACTGCAATGAAAGGCCTGCTGGATCAGCCCGCAGGCCACTGTTCTTTAAAAATACATATACCACCCCAGGTCGTACCGTTGGGGTTCCCTTGTTCGCTAAATATATACTAAAGGCATATGTGGCATCGCAAAAATGTGATTTCTATTGGGTAGAAATCGCATTTTGTGATTCGCAAAATAAGGTGTCGCGAATATGGATTTCCTATTCGTAATTCGGTAACCGCATGTACATAGCATTTCCTAATTACGACTGGTTGCAAAATAGCCATTTAGGAAATGCTATTACCATCGAATTGTATCTGATGGTAATCATGTACAAACTTTAAAAAGGCACCCAAAATGCATTAGGGTCATTCCCAATGGCGGTTTTGTACATTCTGGCAAGGAGGATGAGGATTTTTGCAGAGAGGCAGCAAAGGAGGGAAAAACCTGAATTGCCGGCCACTAGGGTTAAAGTGAGAGGTGTGTGGTGTAAACCTCGTTTCAAGTCAGGTGGTCCCAGGTATGGTAGCGAGCAGCAAGCAAGCTAATTCTTCTGTGAGTCATTGCACCTTATACGTTATATTTAAACACAACAGTGTGTGTTTAAACTAGTGGATAGCACAGTGCCGGTGAAGAGGCCAGAGCCATGTGATTGTGCATGCAACAGAGCTTGCAACACAAAACAGATGGCATTTGTATTGCTCCATGTAATGTACACACTGTCTGTATATTGGATATGAATGGATTGGATCCTGTAAGGAGTGCCATGCACTGTGAGCAGGGTCTCGGTGGCAGAGCACATGCTCTAAAAGAAATTCTGCCTTTGGATATTCCCAGGAAACATTGCAGACACAAATGAAATGCCCTGGTGTGTTTGTACTGTACTACACTGAGCACAGCACTGGCAGAGCCAAAAGGCATTCAGCATAGCACCGCCCCAAAGCACAGCCTATATAGGAGAACACTACATGCATAGTGGTACTTCTTGGAGACTGTAATTTACTTAACGTCCAGCACAGAGCACATGTATCCTGAGTTGCTCAGTGTATTGGTCTGTTAGAATGTTACAGTTGTGCAAAAAATGGGCTTTAAGGGAATTGAGGTGTAACTTTTATTAGCACCTTTGCTATTGACTCTGCTCCTGCCCATCGAGAAACCACCCCATTTCTGTAGAGGGCAGCATTCTGCCTATGCAATGCCTGCGTGTTGTTGCAATACTTGGGGGCGCAAGAGCCGCTATCTTTCCAACCACTACTTGCAGCAAATTATGGTTTAGAGGCAGGAAATAATCGCCAGTTACAGTTAGAGGAAGGGAAATCTTTTGTATGGGTGTGCAGCTTTATCGTTGTAAGTGTGAAGATTTATAGTTGGCTAAGTATTATGTTTGTAGCTATGTGGTTGAACATGTTACATTGTGCCTGCATGTTTATGTATACCATCTTTCTTTGTGTGTTCGTGTCTGTCTGTGTGTTTATGTGAACCAATCATCATCATCATCAATCATCTCACAACTTTATTTTGGTTCGAAGAACTGTGAGAAGTTGGCCTGGTATATGCTGTTCACTAGTTAAAATGGACACCTTGCACCAGTACAATTCGACTCTTATGGTAGGTAGGTTTAAGACAACCTTTATAGAAAGCTATCCTAGTGGTAGCTGTGGAGAGCAGCCTTCAGGCTAAGTCTTGGAGGAATGTAAAGCAGCTTGTTTTACCACACAATCTCTTGAATCACCAAATGAAAAGACACCACACAGGTATATATATCAAATATATATGTATTTATTACTAAACAACTCTCTACTAATCTCTTTATGAGATTAGAAGTCAGGAACATATGCACAAATCAACGTTTCACAATAAATTAAGCACAAATATGGCTGGGGTGGCATGCACCACCTTACCCAGGCTGCAGTAGCAGACCTGTGGTGTCAGATTTAGTCTGCTTCCCAGGGGTGGCATAATACATGCTTCAGCCCCTGGTAGGCCTGTGAAGTACCTATGCCCTTGGTACCTAAGGTACCATATACTAGGGACTCATAAGGTACCACAGTATCCAATCACTAGTGCACCTAGAGTGCACTCCAAGTCGTTTAGAGAGAACAGAGAGGCTGGGGCCCTGATTGGCAGGGTCCCAGCCTGACTATAGCCAGAAACCAGTGTAAACATCAGAAAAAAGTGGGGGCAACATAAGAGGCAGATCCTACTCTCCTACACAACCACCCCCAAACGCAGGGACACTAAACTAACCTTGACCAGTTGAGTCTTCGTGCTCTAAGTGGAAATACCTTGAGAGTCCATCTGCATTGGCATGTTGGGTCCCAGGCCTATGCTCCACTGTATAGTCCATCCCCTGTAGGGAAATGGACCACCTCAAAAGTTTTGGGTTTTCACCTTTCATCTGTTTAAGCCATAGGAGGGGCTTGTGGTCAGTCTGAACTATGAAGTGAGTGCCAAACAAGTATGGCCTCAGCTTCTTCAGGGCCCACACCACAGCAAAGGCCTCCTCTCTATAGCTGACCAACGTTTCTCTCTAGGGGTCAGCCTCCTGCTAATAAAAGCTACTGGCTGGTCTTGACCTTCATCATTCAGTTGAGACAGTACAGCTCCCACACCCAGCTCAGAAGCATCTGTTTGGACAATGAACTTTTTGGTGTAGTCTGGACTCTGTAAGATGGGGGCAGTGCACATGGCCTGCTTTAGGTCTTCAAATGCCTTCTGACAGCTAGCTGTCCACTGAACCTTTTTGGCATTTTCTTTGAGGTCAGATCATTCAAGGGGGTCACTATAGATCCATATCCCTTCACAAACCTCCTATAGTACCCAGTCAGGCCTAAGAAGGCTCTCACCTGTGTCTGGGTGGTTGGAGCAACCCATTCCATTATGGTTTGGATTTTACTCTGTAAAGGCTGAACCTGGCCTCCACCCACAAGGTGGCCCAGGTACACAACCTGACTCTGCCCTATCTGGCACTTAGTGGCCTTCATAGTGAGGCCTGCTTTCTGCAGAGCCTCCAAAACATTTCTGAGGTGGACCAGGTGATCCTGCCAGGAGGAACTAAAGACAGCAATATCATCTAGATAAGCTGAGCAATAAGTTTCCATCCCTGCCAGAACTTTATTCACCAACCTCTGAAAAGTGGCAGGTGCATTTTTCAATCCAAAGGGCATCACCACAAAGTTTTAGTGCCCACCAGGGGTCGAAAATGCTGTTTTGGCTTTTGCATCATCAGCTAACCTGATCTGCCAGTAGCCAGCTTTTAGGTCAAATGTACTTCGATACTTGGCTGAGGCCAAAGTATCAATCAGCTCATCTGCCCTTGGTATGGGATAGGCATCAGTCCTGGTGACTGCATTGAGGCCTCTGTAGTCTACACAAAACCTCATTTCTTTCTTACCACCCTGGGTATGAGGCTTGGGTACTAGGACTACTGGGCTAGCCCAAGGGCTATCTGAAGGCTCAATCACACCTAACTCCAACATTTTCTGGACTTCAGTCCTGATACAGTCCCTGACATGGTCAGGTTGCCTGTAGATTTTACTCTTGACAGGCAGACTGTCTCCAGTGTCCACCTCATGGGTGCACCAGGTAGTCTGACTAGGGGTCAGGCTAAACATATGTCTTTACTGTTGCAGAACTTGTCTGCACTCAGTTTGCTGATGGTCAGTGAGGCTGCTTGCCAAAGCAACACCATCTACTGACCCATCATCAGGGTTCTGTGAGAGCAGGTCAGGGAGAGGGTCACTCTCCTCCTGTTCCTCATCAGTTGCCATGAGCAAGCCCATGTCAGCCCTGTCAACATATGGCTTTAATCTGTTGACATGGAGCACCCTCAGGGGGCTCCTGGGAGTTCCAAGATTCACCAGATAGGTGACCTCTCCCTTTTGCTCAACTATTGTATGGGGGCCACTCCATTTGTCTTGGAGGGCTGCTGGGGCCACAGGCTCCAACACCCACACCTTCTGTCCTGGCTGGTACACAGTCAGCACAGCCTTTGGTCATGCCAAGCTTTTTGTAATTCTTGGCTGGCCTCCAGGTTTTTGGTTGCCTTTTTCATGTATTCGGCCATCCTGGAGCGGAGACCAAGTACATAGTCCATCACATCTTGTTTGGGGGGCTTGAGAGGTAACTCCCAGCCCTCTTTTACCAAACATAATGGACCTCTTACAGGATGCCCAAACAGAAGCTCAACTGGGCTGTAACCAACCCCCTTCTGTGGAACCTCTCTGTATGCAAACAACAGGCAGGGAAGAAGAAGGTCCCATTTCCGCCTAAGCTTCTCTGGGAGTCCTTTAATCATTCCCTTCAGGGTTTTGTTGAAACGTTCAACCAATCCATTGCATTGTGGGTGATGGGGGGTGGTGAACTTATAAGTTACACCACACTCCTTCCACATTGCTTTCAAATATCCTGACATGAAGTTTGTCCCTCTGTCAGAGATGACCTCCTTTGGGAAACCCACTCTGGAGAAAACTCCAATGAGGGCTCTTGCCACCACAGGGGCTGTGGTGGTCCTCCGAGGAATTGCCTCTGGGTACCTGGTGGCATGATCCACTACCACCAGGATAAATCTGTGCCCAGATGCAGTTTGAGGGTCAAGGGGACCAACAATGTCAATCCCTACCCTTTCAAAGGGTACCCCCACCACAGGTAGTGGTATCAGGGGGGCCTTTGTAGTGCCACCTGCCTTGCCACTGGCTTGGCATGTGACACAGGAGTGACAAAACTCCTTTGTGTCCTCTGACATATGTGGCCAATGAAAATGTGGAACAAGCCTGTCCCAGGTCTTGTTTTGGCCCAAGTGACCTGCTAAAGGGATATCATGTGCTAGGGTCAAGAGGAACCCCTAAACTTCTGAGGTATTACCAACCTCCTGGTGGCTCCAGGGGCTGGATCTCTAACCTCAGAATATAGGAGTCCCTCATCCCAATAAACTTTATGGGACCCACTAGCACTCCCAGCAGCCTCAGCAGCAGCCTGCTGTCTGAGGGGTTCAAGAGAGGGGCAGCACTGTTGCTCCTTACTCAGATCTTCCCTAGAAGGGCCCCCTGCCCCCAAGAACTCAACCTGATCAGGCTCAAGTTCCTCCTTGGCAGTTCCTTCCTCAGGGTCTGCTCCTCCTCCCTTAAGAGGGGAATCAATGATCTGAGACAGAGGGGAAGCATCTGGTCCATAATTTCAGGATCCAGAGCTGGTTCAGTGTCATGCATTTTGGCCTGTGACCTGGTCACAGCAAATACCTCTGCAGGGATGCCTAACATCTTAGCATGAGTCCATAACTCTACTTCAGACCAGGCTGAAGTTTCTAGATCATTGCCCAATAGACATTCTACAGGGAGGTCTGCACTGACTACAACCTTCTTGAGGCCAGTTACCCCTCCCCAGGAGAAATTCACAGCTGCCAGACTATGGTTGGTCCTGACATTGCTTGCATTGGTCACCTGGTACATTTCAGCCCAGGATGATCTGTCCAGGGTCCACAAGATCCTCTGCCACCATGGTGACACTAGCACCTGTGTCCCTAAATGCCAAAGCCTGTTTGCCATTTATTACAGGCTGCTGTTTGTATTTGCCCAGATTACTGGGGCTCACAAGGAAGGACATGTCCATGTCTCCATCACAAATCAGCATTGCCTGAGTGGGTACTCTGACTAGGCCAGAGTCCACTTCAGAACCCAGGGTCAACCCTACTACACCCTTATTCTGAGTACCACCTCCACCAGTAGCTGAACTAGGGGAACAGTTGCCTTAGGGGCAGGAGTGGTGGTGGTTTGGTCTTTGGACTTGTTACAATCAGAAGTCCAGTGCCCTTTCTGTTTACAGAATTTGCACCAGGGCTTCTTTTGGCCTTTTCCCTTGTTGGATTGTGACTCCCCACCAGATGCAGATTTTTGGGGCCCTTGTGAAGACTTCTGGTCTTTTGACTTATCCCCACCTTTCTCAGAGCCCTTAGAATCCTGCTTCTTTGTGTCACCCCCTTGGTTCTGGGTTTTCTGCCTCACCCTGGTTCTGACCCACTTGTCTGCCTTCTTTCCCAATTCTTGGGGAGAGGTCAGATCTGAGTCCACCAGGTATTGATGCAACAACTGGTTCTGGCAATTATTAAGGATCTGTTCTCTCATCATTAGATTATACAATCCCTTGAAATCAGTAACCCTACTGCCAACCAGCCAACCCTCCAGAGCCTTGGTTGCACAATCTACAAAGTCAGTCCAGTCCTGAGTCTGTGCCTTCTGGGTGTCTCTGAACTTCAACCTGTACTGCTCAGTGGTTAAGCCAAACCCATCTATCAGTGCACTCTTCAGGACTTCATAGTCATCAGCATCCTCTTCTCTAACAGTGAGGAGCTTGTCTCTACCTTTATCTGAAAAGGAGAGCCACAAGATTGCTGCCCACTGCTTTTGGGGGACCTGTTGTACTCTACAGGCCCTTTCCATAGCAGTTACCCACTTATGGATATCATCCCCACTCTGGTAGGGAGGAACAACCTTGCTCAGGTTCCTATGGTCTGGAATATATTCTCTGCCTCTAGGGACACTGTTGCTGCCACCAGGGGGTTCTAACCCCTCTTTTCTAGAAGCTCTCTGGAGCTCCAGGGCTTCCTTATCTAATGCCAACTGCTTGGTTTTGAGGGCAAACCTTGCTTCCTCATACTGCAGCAGGTTGTACATTCTGTCAGAGGAGGTCTCTCTTCTTGAGAAGTAGGAGTTCCTCTGGTAGACAGATTCGATGCCAGAGTGATAGGAGTGCTCAGATTCCCTAGAAAGGGACCTAGGCCTGTCCTCCACTATGTCAGTTCTCTTAGGGAGAATTCCTCTGTCCTGTTCAGACCCCTTGGGACCAGGCCCTACAATCACAGAGTCTTGGTCATCCAGATGTTCATCATCTGACCCAGACACTGTAATTGACCCACCCACTGATGCAGATCCATTAGCTCCTAGAGCTAATCTAAGATCATCTGCTGTCAGCAGATCTATCAGGTGTAGTGTGGAGGGACTCTGTCCTAGCTTCAGGTGCCTTGCAGCACACATGGCTCTCAGTTCAGAGAAAGCCATGTCCTTATACTGAGGCTGAGTGGATCCACTGGGTCCACCCTTTAAGGACATTCTAGTGTTGTGCAGTGTTGTACTACCTACACTAGTTTGTGGCTACTGATACTAGCTTGAGCTGTAGAAAGGGTGTGCTATCTCTTGGCACACAGCTCTAAGTTCAGTAGAACTTATTGATACTAAGCTTGACTTTATATGTACCTTGAGTACCTATAGTGGTTTTCAGTTAGTAATCCAAATAGAGATTTTCTGGTAAAACAATAGCAAGCTGGAATCCCACACGCTGCCACCAATGTGAGAAGTTGGCCTGGTATATGCTGTTCACTAGTTAAAGTGGACACCTTGCACCAGTACAATTCGACTCTTATGGTAGGTAGGTTTAAGACAACCTTTATAGAAAGCTATCCTAGTGGTAGCTGTGGAGAGCAGCCTTCAGGCTAAGTCTTGGAGGAATGTAAAGCAGCTTGTTTTACCACACAATCTCTTGAATCACCAAATGAAAAGACACCACACAGGTATATATATTAAATATATATGTATTTATTACTAAACAACTCTCTACTAATCTCTTTATGAGATTAGAAGTCAGGAATATATGCACAAATCAACGTTTCACAATAAATTAAGCACAAATATGACTGGGGCCCTAGGGGCGTACCAGACCATATACTAAAAAAGAGACTTAAGAACGACTTGCAAAGGGACAAGGCCCAGGGCCTTCAGAAGTGTTGGGGCCTCACGAAACCACCCAAGGCAGGTAAGTAAAAGACCCACGGGGGACGCGTGCAGTGAGTGAACACAGGCGCGGATCGCCGTTGACTTCAATGGGGCAAGTCGCGGTTAGAAATTAAGAGTTTAAGGGCACTTCGGGAGTAGCTACAAGCAAGTCACTTACAGGGTAAGTAGTTCTAGGGCCCACACCCACAGGAGCACCGTAGTGCTGGAGTTACCTCACCCAGGGAAGCCGGGTGCATAGGTGTCCTTTGGTGTCGGGTCGCAGCGTCGTTTTCAATGGGAGCCAATGAAGACTTGCTGCTTGTGAAGTCCGAAGAAGTGTCCGGTGAAATCCAAGCCTGGATTCGGAAGAAGGAAGACCTGAAAGCAGAGGGGACAGTGTTCAAAGTCACTGGGCAGTGACCCGGGGCAAGGAAGATGAATGCCCACCGTCGTCGGCAGATTCAGGTCGTTCACGGGTGTCTTGACTCTTCGGCCACGAGGTCCAGGAGGTGTTGATGATGACCAGGAGCTGGATTCGGCGTGTCCCACAAAGTCTGCAGCTGACTGCGGTATCGGCAACCTGATTGGAGCCAACAATCCTTGGTAGCAGCAAGTCTTGTGGAAAGCGTAAAAAGTCAATGGTGCAGACCAGCAAGGTCTGGGGAACTCACCCAGCAAGGGTAAGTCAGGGCAGGCGTAGAGCAACCAGGGGAGCCCTTTGGTTCTGTAGAAAAGTCTTCAGGGGACCCACAAGCTGGCTGGCAAGGGATCGCAAAGACGCCTGGGAGGATTCCTTGAACAGGGGCCCACGGTCACTCGGGACGGGAGAGGCCTCTGATCTTCGGAGGGATTCCTGCTAGTGGTTGGGACCACATGTGGTCTAAAGCACAGGTTCGTAGAATGTCGTGAAGGGGTTGCACTCAACAATACTGCACGGTACCCAGGGACTGCAGTTCCTCATCACTCGTGGGGTCCACTGGCCTCAGCTTCGCTGGGGACTCACGATGGCCTTGGAGAAGTCCGGAAATCCTCTTCTTGGGCTGCAGGGACTTCGGGCTCCGGCAGGAGCGGCGTAGTTTGCGACCGTTGTTGTAGTTTTTGGTGCCTGCCAAGCAGGGGAGTCACTCCTTGACTCCAAGGGAGATTCTTCAGTCTTCCAGAGGTAGTGGAACGTCGAAGGTCCAGGATTCTTCTTCAGAGCGTCATCCAGGGGTATCTAGTTTGCAATGCACAGGTTCCCCCTCTTATACTAAAAGGAAGGGAGGGACTAGCTCTATGACCCCACCTATGGGAGGGTCAGGGAGTGGGTGGCTACACCCACTTCCCTTTGTCCAGTTTCATGCCAGAGCAGGGGCAGGTAGCGCCTGAGCTGGTTTGAACTGGCATATGCACAGAGGAGCCTTCTGCTCCCCCAGTGCAGGACTTCAAAGCACTCTAGGAGTGCACCCACCCAGCCCCAATACACTAAACCCTGTCTGGAAGGTGGTCACACCCTCCTGTGACAGGATACCTATTGTTGGGCTTCCTCCACTGCGAGTTTCGGTCATCAGCAGGAGGGCAGCCCAGTGTCTGTGACTGGTGCCATCCATTTTGTGATGCCAGGGCTCTTCAGGATTCTACCGCGTTTCCACAGTAGGTACATGTCTATCCCTCTAGAAGGGTGGAATGCTACCCCCGCCGCCAGAACTGGCGGGGGTAGTATTCCAAGATGTTTGACACCAAACACGACATGTTTCCGTGCAGCCATCCCAAAGTTAGCATTTAACTCGAGGTTATAATGCGCTTAAGAGTATATGGTCAGGCTGCACTACAAACTACAAACAGCCTCAGAGAAGGGTCTCCGAATGCTGCAGAGGGGCTCTGCTCATGCAGGGGCACCCTCTCACATAGGAACCAAGCACTCTGCCTTCAGGATTGATAAGGCCTGCCATAGGAGTGACTTATAGGTTTATATGTGTGTATCTATGTAGTGATATAGGTAGCCTATATCACAGTAAGGGGTGCATGCACCACCTTACCCAGGCTGCAGTAGCAGACCTGTGGTGTCAGATTTAGTCTGCTTCCCAGGGGTGGCATAATACATGCTTCAGCCCCTGGTAGGCCTGTGAAGTACCTATGCCCTTGGTACCTAAGGTACCATATAGTAGGGACTCATAAGGTACCACAGTATCCAATCACTAGTGTACCTAGAGTGCACTCCAAGTCGTTTAGAGAGAACAGAGAGGCTGGGGCCCTGATTGGCAGGGTCCCAGCCTGACTATAGCCAGAAACCAGTGTAAACATCAGAAAAAAAGTGGGGGCAACATAAGAGGCAGATCCTACTCTCCTACAAGAACCATAAAAGCACACAAATGTGAGCAAATACAGAAGTTTCATAAAGCACGATAAATTACAAGTCTCAGTTTGCTGTGATGCAATTGATTGAATAGATATCACTTCAAATTGAGTCCTTTAGCACACATAGGGGTCGATTCCGATCTCGGTTGGAAGGGCTCCTATTTGTATTCAGCTATGCCCAAACCGATCCGGAGCCCTTGTTGCTGACCGAATCGTTCCCAGTTCAGAATGACCAAATATGATGCCTGGAAACCCTTAGCACTGACCGAATCGGTTCCAAAAGGCATTCGGAGAGACCGATCCTTTCCGGAGCTGATTCGTACAGCTCTATGGACTTGGTTTCTGAGCGAGCAACTACAATGAATAATTCGGACAGTCATTTCAAATCGGTTTGCCCAGAACGAATCAGGTGCTGAAATCTGTCTTTGGGGGCCCATAGCAGGCCCCCCTTCACCCGGGGGCCTCCGAATCGGGCCCGTGGGGGTACCAGTGGGTTCCCTCTTCCCTATCATCCACAGTGTGGCAGGCACCATGGGGTGCCCACCACAGGGTGCACGATTTTCCCCAGCCACCCCTTTCTTCAATAGGAGCCTGTGTTCACATTCGGAACACAGGCTCCAATTGAAGTCAATGGGAGTCCTACCAAATCGTATCCGGATGCATCGTATTCGTTCGGTCGGACTCCCCCAATCTGAGTCGTCCGGAAAGCATTCCGGAACCGAGTTGTTCGGTATGCTTTCCGAACGAGATCTGAATTGGGCCCATAGTTTGATAAATCCGGGGGAGGGCCCTCAATATAATAACTACTTATTAAAACAAGGTGCCAGAAAAGCAAAAACTCAAGAAAAAGCCCTAAGATGGCTCCTGATGGGTCCGTTATGCCATCCGGCATAGCAAAATAGTACCCATAGGTGGAGACTCAAATCCACTGGCCATCACAAAGGAATAAAGCACATTGTGCAGTATATCTATTCTCAAGTGAAAAAAAAATGACAATTCATAAAAGATTTTGCAATAAAAACAGCATTTGAGACAACTTAGAAACATAAAAGAAGTACCCAAAATGATTGTAAACAATACATAATTGGTTTAGTTAAAAAAGATACATTTCTACTGCTTAGAACATTCCTTCAGGGGAAACAGCATTTACAATGCTGTCTCCACAATGCGGTACCTTTACAACGCGGTCGTTACAACGACTGTGTTGTTACCACGCATACCATTACATGGCAAGTCGTTTCAACAGCTTGCTTTAGGGGGCGCGCTAGTGTTGGATTTACAATCCAACACATTCCCTGCTGTTGCACAAACTGGAGTAGGAATAGTAAATAATACTATTCCTAAGTCCATCGCACCCCCTACAGCAAGTCGTTGTAATGACTTGCGATGTACTGGTTCGCGTTGTAACAACGCGGTCGTTGTTAAGACCGCGTTGTAATGGCATGCGATGTTTTCACATGCGTTGTAAGGAGACATATTCTTCCTTCAGATGAGCATTTAGAATTATTAAATACATTTCACACGCCTATGAACCATAATCATCCTCTCGGCTACAACATGTTTGTCCTTGCGCAATCAAAGACCTCCTAGCCCTCCTTAGTGGTTCTCCTAATAGGTTCTATCTTCTTTAGTGCGGATGTACTTAGACCGCTGTATCTGTAAACACCACCAGCCTAGAGTTGCCAGATCTTAGGATCCTGGTAACAACCAGGTCAATCCTAACACCCAGAGATCTGCACAAGGGTAATAGCCATTGTCTCCTCTGAACATCATACTCTGGGACAAATCTTCAAGAGGCCCCTTGCATGCTGTACTCAGTACTCTGATGGTTCACATTTGCCCACTTAGCACAGAAGGTTATAATGGGTAGGGTCCAATATCTAAATTGTAAAAACAGTTTCCTAACCAGAGTAGGGGTGATCTTGTCGATTGTATCCTCATAGCTAGGAGACAGCTTAAACTCCAGAAAATTCAAAGTCAAAGTACCTCTACTACTGTCTGTAACTTCTTGTTGTGCAATCTGCCAATAGGCCAATTTGACTGTCGTTTTGCAACTAGGTGTGACGGCCTCCGGTGCTTCCCAGGCCCAATTTTCTAAGCAAGGACCTGATATGCATGAGCCAAGGTATCCGCTGGATGTCTGGTAGGGCTAATATAATTGTGACCTATGAGCCTCCAAGGCTGTTGAGGTCCATATCCTGTGACAATACAATAAAAGTCGAAGTTCGACTTTCCAGGAAATTTTCTTGAGTGCCAGATCTAGAGACGATGGGATCAGCTGTGTCATCTTTTGGAGTGCAAATAGCTGCCTAATTAATCCATTCTCGGAGTGAGAAAGGATGCTACAATTAGCATAGCCCAAATTCTCTGCACCTTAAAGATCTCTCCCCAAAGCCTTAATATTATTAATCTCAATCGCTGGGGCGACTTTCTTAGAGAATGTTTGTTGTATAACTTTAGCAGTCATGAGGAATAATGTATTAATGTACTGTCGGCTTTGTTGACATGCAAGGACTAATCTAGGCTGGGTGTCAACCTTAGCCCAAGGTAATCAAAATTGGATACCTGCTCTATTGAGGCTGTACCAACAGAGAGTTTACAATTAGTAATTTGTTTAGCTCTAGCAGGGTTAAAGACCATGAATTTAGTTTTCAGACTATTTAGTTCTAGTCCCAGCTCCAAACAGAAAATATTAAAATCATCCACCAACTGCTGCAGACCTCGTAGCAACTTTGAAATTATTAGAGTGTCATCCGCAAAGAGCAGAGTGGGCAGTCTCCTGGCCCCCACCCTAGGAAAAACGCAACCACCCCAGTCCAATCTTCTTATGCAAATCAGTTTCTGTGGATGTTTCTGAGACATGCATCTGTATATCTGTTTTTATAAACTATATTTGTGACTTCGCTGTAGGTCAGTTTGATAACACCCCCTTCAGTCAATTTCTTCGTTTGCGAAGAAATTGTTCTGATATTAAGGATTTTTATAAGCATGCAGAGACCTTGAAGAGGCAGCTTAGGGATAGGGGTTATCCCAAGAAACTTATTTCCCATTCATGCAAACGAGCAAGATTCTATAATAGAGAGTCAATGATTACCAAGACTGTACAGAAAAAGAAGGATATGGAAAAGATTGTGTTTGTCAGTAATTTCTCAGATATTAGCAATCGGATAAAAAATGTGATAAACAGCAATTGGCATATTGTTAACAACGAAGAAGGAGAAAACTTGAGAAACCGATCTTTGCATTTAAAAGAAACAAGAATTTAAAGAATGACTTGGTACATATATATAGGGAAGGACAGAGTAGCACACAGAGCACACTAAGTGGTAATCCAGCAGTGGGCAATGTTAAATGTGGTTCATGTAATGTATGTGCCCTTTGTATTGAGTCAAAAAGCCTGGAATATAATGGCTATCAGATTCACTTAAGAACTTTAAATAACTGTAGAAGCAAAAATATAGTATATTTTTTGCGATGTCCATGTGGGAAGGCCTATATAGGGGAAACTGGTAGGGAACTTCGTACGAGACTACAGGAACATCGTTCGGCTATTAGAACGAAAAAAATCAATGCCCCTTTAGTATCCCTTTTTTTGGAAATGGGACATAATGATTCAGACATAGAATGGTTCATTCTAGAAAAAATCTGGATGAATGCTCGTGGAGGCAGTATGGAACTGAAACGAAGAGCTAGAGAACAGTGGTTTATCTCACAGTTCGACACTGTCCGAAATGGTCTTAATTCCAAGGAGGAATGGGATCGTCTTCTTGGTGGTCATTAGTGAAGAGATGAGCTGTGTCCATGGTTTAATATGGGCATTTGTATTTGCTCTTAGATGTATTGGGTGTGATATTTTGGGATATTAGGTTATAAGATATTGGGTTTTTGTGAATCTGAGACTTGTGGATGAAGTCTGATAGTGTTGTCCTGTAAAGAATTTAAAGATGAGTCTCCATATGTGATAATCGAGGTTTGATGTGTAGATATGCGTGTGGTTTAATGTAGGGGAGTTAGAAGTATAATAATATAAGAGGGGATCTTACTACCTCTGTTTTATGACCATTAGTTGGTTTTAGTTTAAGAGCTATGGCAAAGATGGCCGCCGCTTTTTAAGGAAGATGAGGGAACGAATTGTTTATGGTTCCTTCTAGTAACAATGACAAATGTGAATTATTATGTTCATATGATTTAGATCTATAAAAGAGGATTGAGTCTCTCTTTCAGAATTTATCAAATAAGCCTTGACTTAGTTCTGGATCGTTTGAACCGATACATATTTGTAGTAGAGCGCAATGGCCGCCGTGTTGGCAGTGATTTCGAAGTATTTTCGGTTTGATGTTATAGACACGCCCATCTTGACTCTGATTGGTTTTCCACACGTCACATGGTCGCATTCACTAGAGTTCAAATACCGGGCTCTTACTAGTATGGAATCTATCTTTGCAACGGAGGCGTGCAGACCCCGTTTTTGGCGTTTCTGATCGGGATAAGGTGAGACTTTAGCTTGGCCGGGACGGTAGAAACTATATTGTTGCTATGTGGCAACTTCTGGTAGTGTGGGGCTTTTCCCTCGAATGCGGGTGAGAATGAATGTATTTGTTGTAATTTTCTAATATGGAGACGTTTGTCTGTATTTCTTTGCTAATAACAGTTTGTGGCAGTGGGGGACTTTTTACATTAACACTGGTAGAAGCGAACGCTTCCTTTTTAATTCATCAGTATGGAAGCGTTTGTCTTCATTTTTATGTTACGGGTATGCAATAGAAATAGGGTTTGATAACTAATTCCATTTAACATGAAGGGGTGATTTGTACATAGTGGATATAGAAAGCGGGCTATTATGAACAATGAGAATTTCCAGTTTGTAGGGCTGACGGAAGTTCTTTAACGATTGGTTGTTGCATAGTTGTGACTTGATGTTACACTGATTAGACTTAAGGTGGGTTAGATGCAATTTGTTTTTTGATAAGAGAATTGTGTTTAGCACGGACTACACCTACATATATGATATTATGTATTATAGGTTCCCGATAAACAATAGAGGATACGTTTCTTCTGGGACTAACTACAAACTGTGAAAGGATTGACGGGTTTTATTATCGAGCACCTGGATTTGAAGTGCCTGTAGTTATAGTTGACACAAAAAGGTAACAAAATTTATTAAAAAGGCAGTATGGGGTAGGATGTATGGGCAAATCTATCATGGGGATCTAGATACCCACATAGAGCCTTATTCCCGTTTTTGTTTCTCTTCACAGAGTTTTGAAAGGATTAATTCTTTCCACATATTTATAGAGGCATAGATCTGTTTTTCCATCAAGGATATCTTTGAGGAGTTCCTAGTATACAGCTTATAGGTAAGGAGGAGGTTCAATTTAATGAAGAACCAGATATATTGTTTAGGTGGTCTTTCTGATAAAAGTTTTTTATTTTTAGAATACTTGATATTCGTGATTGAAACTGAGATGGGAGATTAATCTATCCCCATACTTGACCAGGATCTAACTTGAGTGCAGCGGAAACTGGGTGTTGATTCTAATACAGGTAATCATAGGAATACTACATGGAACCATTTAATCCAGTGTCTTGTGCATAGAGCAATTTGGTAGCCTATGAGTATGGGGGACTAAGGGTTGTGTATTTTCTAGACCTGTGCCCCTATGAGACAGTTTCTCCTGTCTCTCTCTCTCTCTCTCTCTCTCTCTTTCTTCTTCTTCTTTTTTTCATCCCTCGAGGGATATCTTTATGGTTTTTATTATTGAGTGCTGAATGAGTGTTTGAGTTGGTTGGTGTATTTGGGTTCACCAGAATATGTTTTTTTGCACATCCATCATTTGCTAACTGTTGTATACATATGTATATGTGTATATATATACTCTGTGATTATATGTATTTCTGAATGTATTTTTAACCTATTTTTTATTGTATTCGTTTTTTGTTATTGTGATTATATATACAGTTATATTTTCGCTTGGGAGATATTTATTCCTGTCCTGAGGAAGGTGGTGTTTTAAGCAACTATGTCCACCGAAACGCGTTGACGCAAATTTGGAGAGGCGTACTATAGATTGTGTTGACATTTGGTTTGATTGCTGCAAATACGCTATACATATGAAATACACATCAAACAAATTATCTAGGTCTAATGTATTAGCCTCTACTAATGATTAGAAACTATTTTTCTAGCTGTTTCTCCCTTCTATCTTTGTTTCTGTCATATATGTTTTTACTTTGTTTTATTTGATGATTTTAATAAATTTTGTATGTATAGGATAATGCAAAAAATGTTTTGGGATATAACTTTTAAATGAATTGAAATAAAGATTTTTAGAAATATAGACACTTGGCTTTTGATGGTTGTGTTATGGTGACAAGTGTGCTGTAAGAGTGTAAGTTTGTGAATGTACTGAATCGCCCAAAGGGGATTTTATTTTTGACTACGGTCAGTTTGTAAATACATAGCTTAGAAAATGACTCTCTTCTGATTGGCTTTGCCATCCTACTTCAATCTGCACTGCTCATTGAGGCTTCTGCGCTGCATATGCTTATGTCTGATGGTGACTTATTTACCACATACTTAGGTGTGTCAAGGACTGTACCAGTGCATGTGAACAGGCCTGTGTGTATGGCTGTATACTTGTTCTAAGTGAGATTGCTGGTGGGGGGGGGCTTGCATAGAACGATGACTTCCACTGCAGTTTAATTTGTGTAAAGCCATACTTCTCCTCTTTGCTTGATACACATTATGAGTAGAGTGCTTTCCCATACTACCCTCTTTGCAATTCTTAATGTGAAGAGAATGAGGATAGGTGACAAAGAGTTCCCATAGATGTGCCCTTCATTTTCCTTGTATAAGGTGTGTGTCATAAAAAATGCTGTGACACTCTTCATTGGGATGAGTAGTGCTTGAAAACAAACTAAATACATGTAAGAGGGGGCTATGGAAAGATGACAGGCACTGTTTGAAGGTGTCAGTGATGGAATTCATGGAGAATTAGGTCATTTTGGGGGCACCAATAAAGATTTGTCGCACTGGGCATCACCAATGCTAAGGCCGGCCCTGATCAGACAGTAATGATTTTCAATGGCACCGGACATGAATGATCACCAATATCGGGTTGTAATAATCTCAGTGGACTCACCTGCAGTGAGATGCTTTTGATGTCACTGGGCATGACTTCAGTCCATTTCAAAATTGGATTAGGGCTGGTAGTATCTATCAGCAAACAGGAGCTTCCGGGATACTCTGTTCCCAAAATTGTGATTTCCTTCCTATTTAGCGATGTCTTAATACCGAATGTGAATCCATAGGTATTGCTATTAAGAAATTGCAGGTTACATGCATTCCGGGTTGCGATTCCCAAATAGCGATTTCTACAGATTCTCAATTTGGGAATCACAATTTTGCAATGTATTACACATGGGCCATGGCCCCTTGCTCTCCTCACAATGGTTCTCCTGGACAAGGCACTCTGTGAGAGGAAGAAACTGTGTGTGTGTGCATACCACAGCAAGGAGCATACATTTTTTCTTAGGTCAAGAAACATCAAAGCAGTGTATGGCTCCTTGAAGGGGCAGAGAAGTGTGCCTGTGTCCTAGAAAAGAGCAGGACACTGTTTTTTTTTTTTGTTGGCTAATGTTTACTAAATCCCAAATGTTGGAGTTTGCTGCTTTATAGATGATGCCACGGGTCTTGAAGGTGCTGTAGAATGGCAGAGGAAGACAGTAATGTTATTTCAGGGTGGAGATAACCTTGTCATGCTTATACAACCCCTTAATGATTCAAGCTGCTGCTTGTACAATGCACAGCAGTTAAGTTAGGTGTGAGTCTGCGATGCCAGTGAGCAAGCAATCCCTATATCCTAGGAGTGGAACCAACCCCTGGCCTTTCAATAGTATGCATGTTATGTCCTCATGCTAAGGGAAAGCAACCTTTCTTTCTTCCTCCAGAGCTCCTCATTGTGAAAACAGCATGTACCTCTAGTATAGGGGTCTCCAACTTTTTTTTTTTTTTTTTTTTTTTTAAATATCTTTATTAGATTTTTATCCAACACCATTTTTCACCCCCCCAACTCCCACCCCTCCACCCTCCCTGGTCAGACAGGTATACCATTTAATACATAACACACATGCAAACAAAGAAGAAAATAAAAGGAATGCACAGTCCTGATGCAAATAACACATTACAAACAATTACGCACGGCCTTGAGCTTGGCACCATTCTAATAAAGGAGTCAAAATCTTCATCCCTCTTTTACGCAGTTGCCTACCCTTCCGTTTATAGATGGCTACCTCCATATTAGCAATGGCTAACATCCTAGCTAGCCACTGTTGGAAAGACGGAGCGATAGGATCCAGCCAAGCTGAAGCGATACACAATCTGAAAACTGCCATTGCAATAAAGACTAATTCATGGCCTGGTCTTGCATGACAAGGGTCCGTTGCCCCTAATAATATTACATCACTAGACAATACAATATCAGTTTGAAGTACTGCAGTCAGAAATTTCACTATCTCGTGTTTCAATGATGTTAGACCAATACAAGTAGAGAAAATGTGTACACTGTCAGCTTCATATAGCTTACATCTTGGGCAGCATGTCCCCTTGCCACTCCCCCACTTGGCAATTTTGTCTGGCGTATAGTATAAAAAAAAGCAAGTTTTATAAAACTGGGCTTGGAGTTTTGTGGACATAAGAATTGTTCGTGACAATAAATACGCATAGTTGAATTCATCAATGGATAGGCCTACTTTTTCCTGCCATTTCTGTGAGGTTTTTTCCAGACCATCTGGAAACCGTTCATTAATGAGGGAGTATATTTCCCCAATGGTGCTGGCTTTATTGCTATTTAACTTTTCTACTAAAGCAATTTTACCAAGGGGGCCCTTCTCCCCACTTTCCGTGACAAAAAATCTCTAACTTGTAGATACTTAAAGAAATCTCTCCAATCCAGATGAAAATCCTTTTAAGTACCTCAAAAGATTGAATGCCGGAGGGGGCAAGGAGACAACCCACTTGAACAATTCCGGCTTGATTCCATTTTTGTATATATCCATCACTAAAAATTTCGGGAAGGCTAGGATTGTCCCTCAAAGGGGTGTAGAACGAGAATCGCCCAATTCATAATAATCGCCTTACAGCTTTCCATACCTTGAACCTACTATAAAGCGTTTTAAATTTAACTTTTTTATGATAACTATCATGCAGGTGTCGCCACAAATATCCTTTACTCTTATTTCCAAGAAGTAATTGAAAGGTAGATGGAATATTGTTACCAGGGACCGCTACCTCCCCAAGATTCCATAATAATTCTCTACTGTATAATAGCACGGAGGCCCAATAGTATGCTTTTAGATTGGGAAGGGCTAACCCCCCACGATCCTTGGAGAGGGTAAGGAGTTTATAGGCCCGCCGAGGTTGGGCGTAAGCCCAGATAAAACTAGAAAATGCACGTTCAATTGATTTGAGCCAATAAGTTGAAAATTCGAGATAAATTGCTCTGAATAAATACAGGAGTTTGGGAAAAACATCATTTTCACCACATTAATTCTGCCAATGATGGAAAGATGTAAATTATCTAATCGACGTAAGTCTTTCTGTATTAAAGCCATCATGGGTTTGAGATTTAGATCAACCACAACGTCTAATTGAGATGATATACACACTCCTAAGTAAATAGCGCTGCCTGTAACCCGGGGATCATCCATCTTACAATTTTTATTCAATACTAACTGGGTTTTCCCTCGATTCAGTGCATATCCGGATACAGATCCGAAGTGATTGGCTTCTTTTTCAATTGCTCTCATAGCTGTGTTAGGATCTGCGGTTAAAATGGCAATGTCATCCGCATATGCCAGAGATTTGGTAAAAAACTCCTGTGACCAGATAGGTTTAATTTCATGGTTACAGTCTAAATTACGGATAAAGGGATCAATATATATTGCAAAGAGCAAAGGTGAGCAGGGACAACCCTGCCGCGTTCCCCGACATATTAGTAGCTCCTTAGTTGGACTACCATTCACCATCACAACAGCCCTAGGGTTAACATATAATTTTTGGACCGCTTGAATGTACCCCTCCGGTACTCCAACCCTGGACATCGAGGCCCACAGAAATTGCCAGGAGACCCTATCAAAGGCCTTCTCGGCATCGAGAAGCACCAATGCCATAGGGTCTCCTGCCAGCTCCATACTGTCGAATAACGTGAGCACACGCTGGATATGGTTAATTGTGGATCTTCCTGGGACAAAGCCATGCTGACATTTAACGACAACCTTGTAAATAATAGGAGCAATTCTATTAGCTAGAACTTTCGAGTAAACCTTTGAGTCTACATTAATTAGAATAATAGGTCGGTAAGAACCTAATAGTGCAGGAGATTTTTTTTTTTGGGGAAAGATAACTATCTTGGCTCTAGACCAGGAGATAGGGGTTTGGCCACCTTTAAAAACATGAATGATAAGGTCACTTAGAATGAATTTAATTTGATCAAGGAAAGTAATGTAAAATTCCGAGGAATACAGTCCAATCCAGTTGCCTTCCCTTTTGGCAGACTTTTAATTATAGTTAAAATTTCTTCTGGATTGGGAATCTCTTCAAGGATGGCCTGATCAACCTCATCAAAATGATCATAATTTACCTTATCTAAGTAGTTTGTGATTTTCTCTAAATCCCCCCCATCCCCTCCGTGTATAGTTCCTGATAAAACCGCCAAAAGGCATCTCTTATATGTTCAGGGTCAGTAAGTTGGCCCACCACCGGATCAGAAATCTCACGAATCAGATTTAATGACGACTGCTGCCTTGTGCGAACGGCAAGCTGATGCCCTATTTGTTCGTTCTCTCCAACTTTTTCTGATACAGGAGCTACTTATGTTCAATAAAAATCATCCCGAGCTCCTAATATTAGTGATGTAGGAGTGGCCACCCCAAACAAGACTGTCAGCAGTGATCACCTCAATGCATCAAGCAGGGTTATAAGTAAATTCCTCTCTACATGGGTAATAGATAGCTGCACCCCCTGGCACCAAGGTAGTAATGGGAGTAATACATCTCTTCAACTCAAATAGCTTTAAATTAGACCTTGAAAATTCAAATATTTTTCTACAAACAACAGCTTATGAGTTCTGAAAATACACACATTTTCATCTTGAATGTATGCTTTTTAATTTTGTCATACAAATAATAATTCAACTAAGCAGAAGTTTCTATTGTAGGAGGCTGGGCTGCACACAGGAGAGCTACTCACAAGCTGCTGGAGATCTACAGGTATCTCACAAGCTACTTGTTGGAGATGCCTGCTCTAGTATGTCTATTTTGCAGCTTCTTAAGTGATTGCCGCTAAGCAAACAATGTTTTAATATGTAAGGGCCCTCTTTCCAAAGTACAGTGGCACTGATGCCCGTCGTATTCCATGGGTTCACAGCATGTTATATTAGTGTCCTCTTCTACAGTAAAGCTTTTAAAGATGCCATACCAATATAACCTGCAACCTCTGCATCAGTTGCCAGTAAATGAGGTACAGTTAGAGGACTGTTGCTCAGTATTTCTCAAGTGGATGTTAGTCAATGAGTGCAAAGCTGCAGGTCACAACCCCTTTAAATTCTTATCATGTATGTTGTATCATCTGTTTTGTGCCAGGGTCCCATTTCTCAATGCACATTCCATCCAATACCTAAGAGGGGAAGATAGAGCTCTCCTCGAGCTGCATTAAATTGAAAGACACCTCTTTCTCCAGCTCTTCCTTTCTAAAACATAGTGTTGTCCTGCAGTGTTTTAAGTGCCCTCTGTGCTTTAGCTGTGGGAAGGGGCATCATTTATTTCACTGTAGCATACACCACTGTTCTTTCTCCTCATTAGCAATTGAGAACTTGGTCAAGTGACAGACGTCTTGCATGAAGTTGCCCTCTTATGTCTAGACTTATTTCTTAGTTTGACAATTGTTCTGTCAATGCCTTTTTTAATTAAATCATACTTCGGTCTGCAGATCTGCGGATTCATTCAATGTATAAATCTGTGTTTTTGGGCATATCTTTCCCTCTTGTGGGCCCTATTCCTATTTGATCTTATCTGGATCGGTGCCATTGGGGAACAAATTAATAAATGTGAAAAAGTCAGCCGAATGTGTGAAGGGGATAAGGTAGCTCCATGGGAATTCATTTTCTCTGTATCATGAATTCCTTTCAGGTGGTTTTACTTTTAATGGCCCTTTCACTTTTCATTTTGTATCATCACAGAGTTGCCCATGATTTTTGTCCATGAAAGTAAAAACTACAATCTAGAAGAGTGAATTTTGATATACATTTTCGAAATACAGGTTGAAGAATGTAATTCAATGAAATATATTCTTACCTTTGCCTTATCCCGAAATTTGCATCCAAATCGCAGATTACTCAGGTCATGACTGATCAGTTCACCTGCAATGCATTGCATCAACACAACATTGTATGATGATGACGTGAATCTATTTGTGAATAATGTTCTTGTTTTTCTTATACTAACATTTTCAACAAAGAGTTATAAACCAAATATAGCAACATTGTTACTGTGTAACTCGACCAATATTCATCATTTCTGTGGTGAAATCATGAAATGGTTACACGAATTATGGTACTTGGTGTAAATGGCTTCATAGTTACAAACATTTACAAACAAATCCAATTTTTCAGGTGTCTTAAGTACTACTATCCTAGCAGGAGTGGAGCATCGGATACAGATGAAAGGGAAAAGCAACAAATAGTCTTAAGGACGCTTATCAGTAAGTAATGGAAATCTTTTATTTCTGTTCTACATATGAAATATTCACACACATATATATGTGTTTATTGTGCAAAAATATATGGGGATTTGTGTATGATAAAAATCCACCTCAGAGGATGAGGAGAGAATGAGAGAGATGGCAGAGGCCAAAGACCAAGGCCAATCTATCCTAGGAATATGTCCCCACGTTTACAAGTAGGCAGTTTGGAGTCAGATCAGTGAATATGCCCAACTACCTACTGTAGAAAACACACTTGTGAAAAGTTACAATGTCAGCACTAAGTACTTTTTATATTTCTGCAAACCTTCTAAATGTTGCAGTAATACCTTGTGGTAAAAGTATTATCGCCTCTAGATACTACCACAGTATTTTGCCGGAATGACTTAAATAATGCTTTGGCCAGGACCCTGATATGGCAAACCACAGATTGCAGCAGAATGACCATTAATTTCCATTTTGGTAGATTGAAATGAGGTTGCAAGTTTCCTCTTAGGAAGTGCTTTGATGGAGGGGTGAACAGCGGCAGCAAGTTCACAACAGTTCAGTTAGTAATCAAAATTTAATATCCAAACACATGTAATAAAGTAGAGAGGAGTTTAGAACTTTGAGAAAAAAATAAAAGTGGAGAAAAATGATCTTTGAAGCAAAAATAATTCCTTGATTTCCTTAGCTAATAATACGTTTTAAAAATGGCATTTTACTAATATTCTTTTTTTTAACACAGTTGAACACCAAAATTATGGTCGATATTACAACAAAGGGGAGCTGCACATGAGTGATAATGATTATAAACTGGTGTATATCAATACCTTCATGAAGGTCTTTGACTATGGGAGAGAATCAGTTCTCTTCCAGCTTGGGATAAGGCACTGGTGTATTCTTGCACCACTCATATCAGTTAAAGCCTCTTCGTTAGTGATTCATTTCTTAAGAAGACCATTAGAATTTAGATTCTCCCACCCACCTTCTAGTTGAAGAGATTGGTTTGTATACAGGTTGGGGGCTCCCTATGCTCAACATCCTATTAAACCATCTGTCTCCTGTGAATAGCTCTGGGGCTACCGGTAGCTCTTCAGCTGCTAAAATGTAACTCACATTCATGGAGACAAGTGCAGTATTTCAGTTAGTCTGGAATTAAGCAGTACTCACCTTCAGACAACATGAAGGAGACAGTACTGCTCAGCTCCAAATCCTCAGAGGAACAGCAATAGAAAACAATGAACAGAGCTCAACTACTGCACACAATGTGACTCGCATCATGGATGTGCAACATGACAGACCTCCATTGGGCAAAGCTGCAAGGGGATTGGTACTGTTGCAGGCCCCACGTTGCAGTTAAACTATATGGCTGTGAGTACAGGGTTAGGAAAGAACAATGACACTTGCAGCTGGAGTGGTTTATGTGCAGATCTACTGGAACAAGGGAGCTGGTGTGTTGGCCAAGTGTGGAGGCAACCCAAACCAAGGACAACAGGGGCTGATGAAGGAGCAAGACATATAAGCAGCTAACCAACTGTGGGAGATGGCTGTGAGATGTGTGTGCGCACATTTATGTACCTAAGTGTATTATTATGTGTAGGCGTGTGTGTGTACCTGTTGTACTGACACAGCCTGGCAGACACAAGTTCTCCCAGTTGGCAATCCCTGGCATCAAATTTCACCGTTTACATTTGGAGTCGATGTAATCCCCGACAGAATGGTGATCATTTGCAATGGTGGACCCTAGAATAGTGGTACCCTAAATCATATTTTGAGGATTCCTGACCTTGACTGCCATATTGGTGGCCTCCTTGTGGCCACTCCTGGCATATTGATGGCCATTCTTTCTAGATTTTACACAATATAGTCTCCAGCTCTGGCATACTCGTAGCCATCCTTGGAATAATGTGGCAATTCCTCGCTTAATTGTGGCTGTATAGGGTATAATGGTGTCCACATCTGGCATTGTCGTGGCTATCCTTGGTATATTGTACCACTGTCTAGTCCCCCAGATATTATCCCAAACCATAAACTTATTTTTAAAGCAGCATCAGTTCCTCTATGGAACAATGGCTTATTTAAAAGAAAAAGAAAAATTTAACAAAGGAGTGGGTGTAAGTTGTTCCTTTACTAGCAACCTTCCCTCTTTGTGTAGCCAATGTAAGCAGGTTGCAAATAACAACCTTCCTAAAAACCTATTCATTAGGCAGGTAATTGTGAGAGATTTTGAAATTAGTAGATACATCGTATCGCACAACTAAACACTGGTTGCCAAAAGTTGATGCATAATTTGCAACCTAATTTTGTGAGTTTTAGTATCTGATTCATAGTGACTTAAAATAAAAGATGTTAGTTTGAGACACAACGAAAATTTTGCTTCAGAAAAATTAAAAAAAGTTTTGGGAATATCTTTACTAAAAATGCAAAACAATTACAGCATAGCAAAATGTTTATTTTCTGCGACATTTATAAGCTGAAGTTTGAAACAGGATAACTGCATTTTCAAAATATATAGCAGATAGTTGAATGCTAAATTATGCTAAGTTGGGGAGCATTTTTGCTGATGTTATTTAATTGTTGACGGAGATGACTTGTTGATATAGCTATTATTTTATAAATGATGTAGAGGCATGCCATTCTGATAAAGCTTTTTTATGACATTGTTCCTAATAATTCTGCCATCGGCGCACAAGTAGTCACTACTACCAATCCTGATTAGTCAAATTTGAAGTGGCCACCGCTAATATTTGTTAGTAGCTTGTGATAATTTTCATTGATTAGAAGTAGATTGTAGGAAAGTAGGATCTGCTTCTTATGGTTACCCCTACTTTTTGCCAAATGTGATATTGTTTTTGACTAGTCTGACTAGGATCCTGCTAATCAGGACCCCAGTCTATCTGCTTTCTCCCTAAACTGTAATGTTATTTTCTTTGGTACACTCCAGATTGGGTACCCTTATCAGTCCCTAGTATATGGTACCCATGTACCCAGGGCATAGGTACCCCAGAGGCCTCCCATGGGCTGAAGCATGTATTATGCCACCCATGAGAGGCCATGCAAAATGGAACCTACAGGCCTGCCATTGCAGCCTGTGTAGGTTGGTGCATGCACCACTTACTTAAGATATAGGTTTACTATAACTAAGGGTCACTGCACTTAAAACCTATAAGTCACCCCTCTAGCAGGCCTTACCAATCCTGGAAGCAGGGTGCTTGGTTCTAAATGAGAGTGTGCCACTGCATGAGCAGGGCACCCCTGCAGCCTACGGAGTCCATTCTCCCGGGTTGTCAGTGGATCAGCCATTTATGACATATAGAGTGGCATTATGCAACCGCGTGATGACCAACTCTAAAATGGCTGAAAGTAACTCTATCGTGTTTGGTGTCAAACATTGTGGAATCATACCCCCACACCGGTAACCGGTGTGGGAGTTCCGAACTTCATGAGGTCCCTGGTGTTCCCGGTACCAGCCTTCTAGTCCCGGACAGCACAAAATGGTTGCTGCCGACCAGAGACAGATTTCTGCCCCCCTGCTGCTGAGCCAAGCTCGAGCAGGGGAAGGCAGAACAATAGGCATCCTGTCACAGAGAGGTGTGACCACCTCCCAGACAGTATTTAGTGTATTAGGCCTGGGTGGGTACGCTTGCCAGTGACCGAAAGTCTGCATGAGGGGCACATTTGGTGTCCCTGTGCATAGTCCAGTTCAAACCAGTCCTGGGAGCTGTTGGCTCCTGCTCTGGCGCGAAACTGGACAAAGAACATGGGAGTAACCTCCCCACTGTCCAGACCCTCCCCTGGGAGGGTCCCCTGAATCTGTCTAACCCTCTCCCATGGGTACAAAAGGGCTTACCTGGCTGTAGAACCCTAGATTTGACGTGGACAAACTTCTGAACAGAAGCCTCTGAACTTCGACCGTCTGGACACTCTGGACTTCGTTTGGGCCCGACTTCGTCTCCCTCTCAGTCTGAAGCATTGTCTGTGTCCGTGAACCATACAGGCTCTGTGCAGGACCTGTGGAGCATCAAGAACAACCAAAGATATCTCCCTTGGAGTGAAGGAGTCACTCCCCTGCATCCGCAGGCACCACATCACGACTGACCGGTCTGCTGCTCCTGAGCTCCTATGGACTTTGAAGGCTCCAACAACACAGGAGGTAAGTTCCTATGTCCCTCGAGGTCTGAGCTGCCCTCTTACCAAGTTTGAGGCCAGAATCCCTCATGGGGGCTGCAATACTTGTACCCCTGTGCACTATGTTCATTTGCAAGTGCATATGCTTTTTGGCGTTTTCTGAGCAAGTGCATTGGGCTTCAAGTAGCCCCAACCTCTGGCACCATTTCTTACAAAGAACTCTGGCCTCCTAGCCCCCAGTGCTCCGTGGGCTGCTGCTTTGTGAAATCGCTTGAGGTCCCCTTGCGACTCCTGTGCCTCTGGCCAGTGGGTCTACTTGAGGGTCAACTTTGCTTTTCTTGGGCTCCCCTGGTTTCTCCAGGCCTGCCCTGACTCCCTAGTGTTTGGTGAGTCTCCTGGACCTTGCTGGTCCGAACCGTAACCTTCCTTGATCTTCTGCGTGGGTTGCCATTGCCAAGGCTTGTTGGTGCTCCCGCTGGACACCGACCCCTCAGCACTTGACATCCTTCCTGGGAAAGGTCGTATCCGGCTCCTGGTTGTCCTCGACATCTCCTGGTCCCTGTAGCTGCAGATTCAAGAACTCCATCAAAGCACCTGAAGCACCCGACATCAGTGGGCATTCGTCTACCGAGCCCCTGGTCATTCCTGAGTGACCCAGACCCTGTCCCCTCTGCTTTCAGGTACTCTTCAACAAGAATCCACCTTTGGATTCCAACGGACACTTTTCTTCCTTCCAACAGTGACTCTTCTTCGAAGTCCTCCATTGGGTTCGACGGCGGTTTCCGATGCCACTTCAGACCTATACACCCGGCTTTCCTGGGATAGGTAACTCTGGTACTTCGGTACCCACGGATGGGGTGGCTCTCCAACCTCCTAACTTCCATGGGGTTTCTTCGAAGTCCACTGGGAAGGGTCCTTAAACTGTAAAACTTCAACTGCGATTTCCCCATTGAATTGTACAGAGCACGCGGTCGTGTTCCCACACTGCACCCGTCCTCCGTGGGGTCCCTACTTACCTTGGGTGGTTCCTTGGGGTCCCAGCGATTCTACAACCTCTAGACACTGTCTTGACTCGAGTCATGGTTCTTTTACCACTATTTTAGAATATGGTTTGGTCCCCCCTGGGGTCCACTGTGTATTAGTGCTATTTACTGGTATTTCTGTGCTTAAGTATTGTGTGCTTTGTGATTATCTCTGTGTAGGAGATACTGTGTCGTACTAGAGAGTGTTATATTAATAAATACATATTTTTATAACTACTGTGTGGTTCTCCTTTTATTTAACCAATACTATAAGATTACATTCTGGTAAAACAAGCTGCTTAACATTCCTTCAAGACTAAGCCTGAAGGCTTCTCTCCACAGCTACCATTTGGATAGCTTTCTAAGGTTATCTTAGACCTCTTAAATCTCCATTAGGGATGTTTGGACTGGTGCAAGGTGGCCACTTTAATTAGTGGACAGCATATACGAGGCCAAACTTCTCACATAGATCCTATATCAAAGGTGGTGTTTCTCATTTCATATCAAAAATCTAATTTGGGAAGTGGGGGTTGAATTGTTTATGAGGTTTATTTGATTTAAGGCAAATTAGACAAACAATGTAGATTGTGTAGTAAGAACAGCCAGAGATAGAAAGTTATTAATGTGTTACTTTAATCATAAAAGAGGTTATCTTGATACATGACTATGTAGACATCACAATCTATAACTTTGTTTCCCTACGACCAACACAGTAACTGGCACATGGATGGAAAGGTATTTCACTCCAATGCAAAATGCTTTGAAATGTTGTACAAAATGAGCCATCGTACACTAACTGGATGTGAGAAATTGTATTGTTGGGTGACTGGGGTGTGAGCCCTGGTCAAGAAGCAACCACAATTCTTGTCAGGGTAAGCCACAAGCCAACCCTAAATATAACCTGTGCTCAACCCTCTGGTAGCTTGGCACAGAGCAGTCAGGCTTAACTCAGAGGCACTGTGTAAACTATTTGTCCAACACTTCAAACAGTGATAAAGTGAAAATACCACAGAAAAAGGATCCCACGCCAAGTTAAAAAACATAGAACTTTCTTTAGTAAATAAAACAAGACCAAAGCAACAAACATCTAAGCAGTAGAACAGGAGATATTCAAATTTGAAGGTGTTAGTGAAAATAGTGTCAAAAAGCACAAAGCACCATCTGTAGGTATTTGGTCATGCCGAACTGAGACAAAGCCATAAGTTCAAGCCTACAGTGATGGTGCGCAGGCTGGCTACAGGGACCTAGTTAGGCCCACTGAACAAAGTATCTTAAATCCTGGTTTGACAAGCCTTGCGAGGATCTGCATCGAAGATGCATTGCGCAGCCAAAGAGAAGTGTTGGTTCAGAGGATCCCGTAGATGGGGCTTGTGATGCGAAGTTCAAAGCAGAGTACACACTTCATAGTCAGGACAATGCATCAGTTACGTGGAGCTGTGAGGCCGAAATGCAAAGTCTGTCATTGAGGCTGGCGTCGCTGAGGGATGCGAGGGCTTGCGCCAAGGAAGCATCAAGCAGTCGTTCTGAAGGCATTGCAGACTGTGGCAGTAATGCAGGTCTTTGCAACGCTTTAATCCACGCAGCAGTGGAGATGTGAGGGTTTCACTAGATCCACAGAGGCTGGCAGAGTATCTTAAGCCTGCTCACAAGGGTCGAGGACTGGGGTGGCATGGCTTGGCAAGGTCAACTCACAGTGTGCCTTTTAGTTTGTCTCCAGTCCACCCTGGTGGCTGGGGGGGCACATCTGTGCATTCCCCAGAGACAGCTATAAACATTTTGCATACGACTGGAATGACAGACCTCTGCCAATTGAGGGTCTGGCTGGACAGATTGGATAGAGAGGTTTTGACACTTGGCCTCTGGGAAGCCAAATCATGGCCCCACTAAAGATTAAGATCTGCATTTCATGGCCCTGTGGCAGAGAGGACTGAAATTTAGGGGAGACATCTGTGTTTCAAAGGGAAACCCTCGGAGCCCCCCTAACTTCCAAGGCACACTGCAGTATAACTACCGGTGTCATAATTCAGCAGGGTAGAGATACACTTGTGGGGGTGTGGGACCCGAGATGCTGGAACTACTCGCTGCACACTTCCAGAGGAATCTGTTGTGTACAAGGAGGATTATTGCCATTGGAAGGGACCGTGCATCCTTCCTGAATTGTGGCTGGCCTGGGCTGACTCCCTGCTGCTGTGTGACAACCTGAAGTGTGCTCTCCAAGGGCTTCTAGGCTTGCCCCCGGTCTCTTGTGGAGGTCTCAGGGACATCAAAGACCTCCCGTGAGGGAACCACACTGTCTACTTGTGACACCTGGAGAGCGGTGCCTTCTTAAGTGCCCGCATCGTCTGCTGGATCCCATCTGGTAGTGCGGCGTGACCGTGGAACTAAGTATTGTGCCTTGAGACTGGATTGCCTGGTGTGGACCCTCAAAAGTACTGCCCTCATCTAAGGAGTGTGGCCTCTGCATCGTGGGACCTCGACATGCATAAGCATCTTGTTGGTGGTGAGCGGATTCATGGGTTGCGGGACCCCGCGTGGCCTGCTTCGTTAATCGTGCTGCATGTCTCTCATGTTACATGCCAACTGCATGCTCATTGCGTGAGGTGTCAGATTTATAAGTTGCGACCCTTGGAGGTGAGGGCGTACCCATAATAGTGCCTCATTCTATCTTGCGTGGCACTGCTGAACTTGCACCTGTGTGTGTGACCTGAATTGTCTGGTGTGAATCGTATCAACACGCACCAGACGTTGTGCCTCATTTCCAGGGAGGTACCGAGTTTGCGACTCTTCATTGTGTGGGACCAGTACTATCTGGTGCCACGCATATCAATGCACACCAGACATTGTGCCTCATTTGAAGGGAGGTGTGGAGGAGCAGGTTCGTGTTAACCGGTGCCCGGATAACCTAGGTGCTACTTTGATCGATGTGTGTCTGACGGGGTGCGTCCTTCTTCCAGAGGCTCCCCTGCTTCATCCCCCATTCATTGATTGTTTCTTTTGTGCCCTCAGTGCGATGGACCAATGGCCCTCTCCTCACCCGGCCCTGGTGACTTTGTGTTGTCAGGTAGTATTTCCCGGATAGGGCCTGGGTGGTGAGAGTAATTGACTGGGCTATGGAACGCTTCCAAGAGTGATCAGAAACAGATAAAGAGACTACGTGACTCCCCCTGTGCTTTGCAGAACTAGGCTGTGTGCCGGAAGTAGTGGCCAAACCCCCATTAGTTGATTGCAGCCTAATTAGCCCTGCTACCTACCCCCACCTTCCCTGGGACTCTGACTAAGTGTGACTCTGGCTGAGATCAGCCTGGTATCAGGGGAAGGGTTTTCTTTATTTCACGCCTTTGGATGTATGGTAGTCAGGGTTAGCTGAATGGTGGAGGAGAGCTTACGCCACAGGGTCTGCATGTGTATTATCAACTGACCTGCCGGATATCAGTTGCACCGCAATACGGTGCTGTATGCTTGTGTGGTGTGCCGTCCATACGGGCCTGCCTGATATTCGTGCCACTGCATGTAGGTGATGAGTGAGTGTGTGGGAGTGACTGCCTGTTCTTAATTTCACCGCACTGCAGTGTTGCTTTAGATGTTGATTCCTTGCCAAAAGAATACTATGTTTAACATTGGGTTTCACCCGTGCGGCCTTGGCTCACTGTGCTGTTTAAAGGTGTTGTAATTGTCTGTTTGTGTGTCTACATTTCTGATATCGTTGTGATCTGAGGTGCACCCTATAACTGTGTGGTACTGACTTATAATAATTTCCAGGGTGGGCCTCATTCTGACAATTTCGCACCACATAAGGGTGCTGGGGGTTAAAGAAGGATCTTTCCTAAGTGTGCATATTACTGTTGTCATTTTAACACAGTTGGGCCTAGTACTGCTAGTGATATTTCCAAATGTGTTTTATGCCCAGATATGCATGATGTTCATGTTGTGTTAATTAAGAAGTGTGTTGAATAGAAACTGTATTTAAATACACCATGTGTGAAATCTCTTTTGTTACGCTCAGTGTCTTTATTGTGTGAGAGTGCATGAAATGCTTTACACATTGCCTCTGTGATAACTTGACTGATCAGTGCCAAGCTACCCAAGCATGAGTGTAGGTTATACAGTGAGTATAATCACCCACCCCTGATGAGAGTAGTAGGTTCTGCCTGGCTAGAGCCTCGCCTCAGCCAACCAGAATGTGCTAGTTCTAACAAAGGCAGTCCCTTGTTCACCACAGAGCGGGATGGGGGTCAGTGAGAGTTGTGACCCCACTGACTCTGTGATGAGGTGTCACTGACTCTCAGCACTGGGCACTTCAGGGCTTAAGAATGAAGCACCCAGATCTAAGGCTATCAGTGATGCTCCCCCTCATCATAAGGGGCTGAACCTCATGGCACTTTACTTAGCTGACGTCCCGCCCTTATTTAGTGCATGTATATCGCTGGTCTGTCTGATCTGAACATAAAGAGTGCCTGTCAGGCTGACCTTTGCTCAACCTGACAGACATGTCTGCAGAAAGGTGGTGCAGCGGCTGGTCGCCACTGTTCCCATTTGAGTTTAAACATTTTAGGTCAACTTACTGTCAGATTTACTGATCTACAATGCACCCTTGTCAGCAGAAATATACAACTTAATATACAACCTACCTTATGCATAAAGAGCGAGTGTATTAATCAGTTATCTACAGCCATTGGCTTATTTGGGCAAGCATCCTTCATTATTGGCTCATAGTGTTGTTCTTCGGGATATGGGTCCAGCCCATGGCACATCAGGAATCTGTTCAATGCATATTGTGGGGTGATGACGAGTTTCTCAATAATTGAATGAATAGGGACAGTGCATGTTCTAGCTCTGTGCTCCACTTTGGCTGGTCGTGGTTAACCCCATCCATATGAAAAATTCCCCCCATCCAGGATAGCCACCGTGCTATGACATTGACACATGAACACATTGAATGAGGTACTAGTTTCACAAAGCTGCTGGTGGCTGTGGGCACTGCTAGTGTCTAAGCAATACATGTAGATAATACTCAGCTTTTTATGGACCTTTTATGCAGAATATTTGTGCACTTCAGCTGCAATCTCTTGCTTTATAGTGATTAGGAACTGGACAGCTGCAAAGCACCTATGCCTAAACACCGGCTATAATTAAATCTTACTGGTTGGCCCCAATCAGACTAATTTGGAATTTTATTTAAATAATTAGTTGATGGTCCATTACGTTCTCAATCAGTAAGGACTGTAAGAGTGTCATTGAACACCTTCTTGTCCTTTAATAAGTAAATCAGACTGTGACTAATGCTGCTCCACATCATTTCTTTAATCCATCAAAACTAGCAATTTTGTTTATTCCCTCTTATTTAATTTTGCTAATTTGTGCATTTTTTCCAGATCATTATATTATTTAGCTATGTATTTCAATGACAACAAATGCATTCTGAATAAGCTCCAAGCCATCCAAAATTGTGCCATTTGAATAGTGTGCCATCTCAGAAAATTTGACCATCTATCTGAACATCGAAAAACTCTTGGTTGACTGTCAATTAGAGAAATGATCCATGCCAGAGTTTTAGTTTTATTTGCAAATCACTGATATTAATTGTCTCAAAATACCTGATAAACTGTTTTGAAATTATTAAACATTCCAAAGTTTCAAACTCAACATCTTATCTAATTGTGCTGCCAACTAGATGGAAGAACAAAAACTGTGGTAGCAGGATATAATTGTGGAAGTAATGGCACTTTAGTATACATTATCTTTTGAACTTCGTCATATTTCCATGTTTATATTATTTAAATGAAGGCTGAAAGATTATCTTTGAGGTCAAAATTGATTAATACCATTTTAGTGTTTACCTTTTTGAATCTGTATTGATTAGTTATCTATTATTGTGCTTAGTCCGGCACTGCAAGCAACTTAGCAGCGCAACGTCATTTAAAAAAACACAGGGATGTGTCCTATTCACAAGAATACGGAGCACCCCTGTGTTTTCCGTTGCACCGGTGCTAAAATAAGCTGCCTAGCGGCAACACAGACACCCTTGCACTATCATGCAAGGGTGCCTGTTTTGCAGGGATGATTCTTTATGCTCAGGAAGGGACACCTTCCTGCACATTAATAATCATTAAAAGTGATTTGCTCCTTCTATGTATGCTCTAGAATGCAGAACACATAGAAAGAGGAAAAACAATGAAAAATAACGGTATTTCTCCTAGTTGCGCCATTCTATCGCCTGCTTTTCAGTGGCATTAGTTTTGGGCGCTGCCTCAGATTTACAAATCCTTGTAAATTGGGGCAGTGTCAAAAAGCAATGGCTGTTGCAGTGGAACGCCCACAGCAATATCCATTGCATGTCCCTTTCATGCAGATACCTGCATGAAGGGGTACGATATTTTCAAAGCGGCGTTAAGCCACGCAAAGTGTCTTAATGCCACGTTGTAAATATGGAGCAGGTCATTGCGCCACAAAAGCATCATAAAAAGTTGCGCAATGCCCTTGTAAATATGCCCTAGGATGTGCTGTGGGTTGGGGAAGACCAGAGTCACTGAAATTACTTCTATGTGCCAATAGTAGTCCAAAAATAATGCAACCTGGTTAGCCATATTTTTTATTTTTTTTGCTTGAAAAGTAGGTCTGAGTAAAATTTTGCATTATTTCCCTTCAGAAAATTATGCAAAATGTGGAAAACTTAGGCAAAAATAATTGAATTGCTAATTTGGCATTTTGTGATATTTTATAGCGTAAAATACATAATTTCCTGCTAAAGACAATCGTACAAAATTTACCATGATTCCATGATAGAATATTTACCTGCATGGAATGGAATCTCGATTATGCCACATGGGGGCATATTTACAAGCCCCTAACGCCACAGGAGCATCACTTTTTCTGATCCTCTGGTGGCGTTGCATCATTATATCTCATAAAACTAAGAGACAAGGGAATAAGCCTTCTCTGACTCCCCTACCAAACCTGCTAACTCACTAAAGAGAGAAGTGCTACAGCTAACAAACTAGTGTCCCCCTTGGAAGGAAGAGGACATATGTCCTTCGTTGACCCTCCAACGGGTATACTACAAAGTAAAACATAAGGGGCAAAAGGGGGAAGGGAAAGACATTGCTTATCTTAATAATGCCCTCACACACTTTGCAGTGTCATGCTTCATCATAGGGCCGCATCAGACGTCCAGGCGCAGACCAACACTCTGGACGGAGCGCAATTTTTTTATATATGAAGAGAGTGGTAAGGGAAGTAAACGTAAAAGGACAGAAAACAAAGGAAAACACAAATATGGAGGAAAGAATATCCCCTCAAGAAGGGACCAAAAGGTGCAGATACATAAAGTTAAAATTACCTAAGGGGAAACGACATTATACCTTTATTCATGTGTCCCCTTGGTAGGATTAAAACCTGAAAGGTGGGATATTCAGGGGAGGTAAAAGCCCCTATATCCCTACTGCAGATACCAACATGTTTCTGCCAGTGCTGCGTGCCCAACCGGGTCACTCTGGCATTCATCAGGGTATGGATCCCTTTTCTTAGTGGTCTTCACCCCTACTCTGGAGTTTACCTCACTTTAAAAAGACGGAAAATCTCCAATTACTCACTCTCCAATAGTTGCAGAGAGGAATCCGTTTTCTGTAAGAGAAGCCAAAGAACGTGATTCTAGTAACACCAAGGACACATTAATTTGTCTCATGATACCCCAATCAATTGCCCTTTATATCACTACAAAAATTCTAGGGCAGTGTCTCAATTGTTCCCAGCCCCACTATTGTGAAATAACAACAAAGTGGACACCAAGTGTTACAGCCTCACACACAATCACAAAATGGTGGGAATAAAACTTGGGGCCCTCTCATAGCCCCTATAGTTCTTGTATAATAATCACCATGATCCAATTAAAAGTACGGCTCCCAAAGCACCAGAATTATAGTGCCTCCGGTGTAAACATTCAATTTCATAGTGTCTTTAGAGTGTCTCCATCCTACTTACACGAGTTCACAAGTACTTCTCTGAACCCGGGACCTTTGTGGGAACGTGGTCTTGTAGTCACACTCTGTTTGAAAAAAAAGGGGGGAAGAGTCTGCATTGTATTATTCTTTTTCGTTTTTCCAACTCCGTGGTCTACCCACTAAGTTCGATCCATGTTTTTTAATCAAGATTTTTCCATTAAATGTTGTCTATGCCGCGTGTGCGCCGCCAACAGCCAAACAGTCATCGGACACACTCTGTGTGAAGTGGTTTGTAGGCATATCTACTAGTAAACAAACATGGGTGGCTACAACGGCAAAGTTATCCCTGTTACTTTATGTCTCTGCCGAGTGTGCCACTAGCATCCTTGGTACCGCTCTGTGCAGTGTGTGTTACAGGCATATATACACATACAAACAAGCATGAATAGCTTAAACGGAGTGATATTACTCCCCTGTGTTATCATGTGGAATCGAGTAACCTGCTTCCAATAACGTACCCGCGCTATCATAGCGTGATAGTAGCCCCCACTGCGCCCCACTTACAACACCAAAGAATCACCAATGGCTGTTTCCACACGCAGGTCCACCACCGATACCGGTTGACCGCCGTGCCCGTCTATAAATACCGCTTTAGATGAGTCCCGGGTCAGACCCGCCCCCCGTTAGTCACGCTTGCGTGGCCACACCACGCCACGGGGATCCGGAAATATGAAACTAGAGGGATAACCTCCTCCCCTACTCGGATAGTTCATTTCGGCCATATTGGAATTCCGGCCATTCGTCATTATCACTCGCAGAATAATAGATCTTATATGAGGCCCCGGGAATTATTAAAATGGCAGTAGAAGTTTCCTATCTAAATGAGCGTGTGACCTCATCTATGTGGCTATCGTTAGTACACTATTACAAAGCCAAAGTGGGATACAGGTTTTAACTAAAAGTTAAAATTAGAGAAAGTTCTATCAATCATCCCTCATGCTCCAAGACGGGACCCAGTGAACCAACATCCAAGATGGAAGCGTGATACTGTTTCCTCATTTATTTATAACCCCGTACAGTGGGAACCAGGGAATACCGTCATTAAGGTGCCTAGTGCTGCTCTTCAACCTATCCACCCAACGTTGTTCACTTAATAAAAGAAAATTTGGAACATCCGTTACATTTGGTGGAATGAAAGGTTTATCTATCACTGTCCACCTCAATTCCTGTTACCAGTGTCTTTTTTCTTTAAAGTGAGCCGTCAGTTTTGTGTTGGTTTTACCACAACGTATTATGCTCATATGTTCCAGTATGCGGGTTTTTACTTTGCGAGTTGTCATTCCTACATACTGCATATTGCACGGACACTTTATTAAGTAAATGACATTGTCAGTATTACATGTCGTGTGGTTCCTCTGTTCCCAGGGGCGGCTCAACCCAATGTCTATACTCTTTCCATTTTGTGATGTCGGACAGGCTCTGCAGTAGCCACACGCATAGTGGCCTATGACCAGTGGTAAATACCAATTCGGATTTTGTTCATTTGTAGGATTGACGGGGGTTCTTGGACGAGTGTTCACGATCATGTCTTTGATACTCGCGCTTTTTTTGAAGGAGAAGAGCGGGATTGGTTGATCTAACCCATTCGAATTGAGGATCCGCCAATTCTTTTGTATTATTTTTTTCATGTAGTTCAATGCCGTATTGAATGTTGTCACACAGATGCTCCTCTCAACTGGTTCTCTCTCATTTGTTTCCAATAAAGGCTCCCTGTTACAGTTTTTTGCTCGCTTCTGGGCTTTCTTAATGACATGCTCTGGGTAATTCCTGTTTCTGAGCTTGTCACTAAGTGTGTCTGCCTCCATTTTATAGTCCATTAAGGTGGAACAGTTCCTACGTAAACGCAGGAACTGTCCATATGGAAGATTCTCCCTAAGGGAGCGCGGATGGAAACTTTGAAAGGATAACAGGTTATTCCTGTCAGTAGGTTTGTGATACACACTACTGATAAGACCTCCATTTTCCGCTCTTATGTTCATCATCTGGAGAGGTAACAAAAGCTCGGCAGAGGCCTTCCTTGGATGGCTCAATCAAAGGAATCCCTTTCTTTATTTTACAAGCACGATGACGAATGAATCCTTGCCTTTCTTGGACTTGAACAATGGAGGCAGACACACTTAGTGACAAGCTCAGAAACAGGAATTACCCAGAGCATGTCATTAAGAAAGCCCAGAAGCGAGCGAAAAACTGTAACAGGGAGGCTTTATTGGAAACAAATGAGAGAGAACCAGTTGAGAGGAGCATCTGTGTGACAACATTCAATACGGCATCGAACTACATGAAAAAAATAATACAAAAGAATTGGAGGATCCTCAATTCGAATGGGTTAGATCAACCAATCCCGCTCTTCTCCTTCAAAAAAAGCGCGAGTATCAAAGACATGATCGTGAACACTCGTCCAAGAACCCCCGTAAATCCTAAAAATGAACAAAATCCGAATTGGTATTTACCACCGGTCATGAGCCACTATGCGTGTGGTTACTGCAGAGCCTGTCCGACATCACAAAATGGAAAGAGTATAGACATTGGGTTGAGCCGCCCCTGGGAACAGAGGAACCACACGACATGTAATACTGACAATGTCATTTACTTAATAAAGTGTCCGTGCAATATGCAGTATGTAGGAATGACAACTCGCAAAGTAAAAACCCGCATACTGGAACATATGAGCACAATACGTTGTGGTAAAACCAACACAAAACTGACGGCTCACTTTAAAGAAAAAAGACACTGGGAACAGGAATTGAGGTGGACAGTGATAGATAAACCTTTCATTCCACCAAATGTAACGGATGTTCCAAATTTTGTTTTGTTGAGGGAACAATGTTGGGTGGATAGGTTGAAGAGCAGCACTAGGGGCCTTAATGACGGTATTCCCTGGTTCCAACTCTATGGGGTTATAAATAAATGAGGAAACAGTATCACGCTTCCATCTTGGATGTTGGTTCACTGGGTCCCGTCTTGGAGCATGAGGGATGATTGATAGAACTTTCTCTAATTTTTACTTTTAGTTAAAACCTGTATCCCACTTTGGCTTTGTAATAGTGTACTAACGATAGCCACATAGATGAGGTCACACGCTCATTTAGATAGGAAACTTCTACTGCCATTTTAATAATTCCCGGGCCTCATATAAGATCTATTATTCTGCGAGTGATAATGATGAATGGTCGAATTCCAATACGGCCGAAATGAACTATCTGAGTAGGGGAGGAGGTTATCCCTCTAGTTTCATATTTCCGGATCCCCGTGGTGTGGCCACGCAAGCGTGACTAACGGGGGGCGGGTCTGACCCGGGACTCATCTAAAGCGGTATTTATAGACGGGCACGGCGGTCAACCGGTATCGGCGGTGGACCTGCGTGTGGAAACGGCCATTGGTGGTTCTTTGGTGTAGTAAGTGGGGCGCAGTGGGGGCTACTATCATGCTATGATAGCGCGGGTACGTTATTGGAAGCAGGTTACTCGATAACACATGATAACACAGGGGAGTAATATCACTCCGTTTAAGCAATTCATGCTTGTTTGTATGTGTATATATGCCTTTAACACACACCGCACAGAGCGGTACCAAGGATGCTAGTGGCACACTCGGCAGAGACATAAAGTAACAGGGATAACTTCGCCGTTGTAGCCACCCATGTTTGTTTACTAGTAGATATGCCTACAAACCACTTCACACAGAGTGTGTCCGATGACTGTTTGGCTGTTGGTGGCGCACATGCGGCATAGACAGCATTTAATGGAAAAATCTTGATTAAAAAACATGGATCGAACTTAGTGGGTAGACCATGGAGTTGGGAAAAAGAATAATACAATGCAGACTCTTCCCCCCCTTTTTTTTCAAACAGAGTGTGACTACAAGACCACGTTCCCACAAAGGTCCCGGGTTCAGAGAAGTACTTGTGAACTCGTGTAAGTAGGATGGAGACACTCAAAAGACACTATGAAATTGAATGTTTACACCGGAGGCACTATAATTCTGGTGCTTTGGGAGCCGTACTTTTAATTGGATCATGTTGATTATTATACAAGAACTATAGGGGCTATGAGAGGGCCCCAAGTTTTATTCCCACCATTTTGTGATTGTGTGTGAGACTGTACCACTTGGTGTCCACTTCGTTGTTACTTCACAATAGTGGGGCTGGGAACAATTGAGACACTGCACTAGAATTTTTTGTAGTGATATAAAGGGCAAATGAATGGGGTATCATGGGACGAATTAATGTCCTTGGTGGTACTAGAATCACGTTCTTTGGCTTCTCTTACAGAAAAAGGATTCCTCTCTGCAACTATTGGAGAGTGAGTAATTGGAGATTTTCCGTCTTTTTAAAGTGAGGTAAACTCCCGAGTAGGGGTGAAGACCACAAAGATAAGGGATCCATACCCTGACGAATGCCAGAGTGACCCGGTTGGGCACGCAGCACTGGCAGAAACATGGTGGTATCTGCAGTAGGGATATAGGGGCTTTTACCTCCCCTGAATATCCCACCTTTCAGGTTTTAATCCTACCAAGGGGACACATGAACAAAGGTATAATGTCGTTTCCCCTTTGGTAGTTTTAACTTTATGTATCTGCACCTTTTGGTCCCTTCTTGAGGGAATATTCTTTCCTCCATATTTGTGTTTTCCTTTGTTTTCTGTCCTTTCACGTTTACTTCCCTCACCACTGTTCTTCATATATAAAAAAAATTGCGCTCCGTCCAGAGTGTTGGTCTGCGCCTGGACGTCTGATGCGGCCCTATGATGAAGCATGACACTGCAAAGTGTGTGAGGGCAGTATTGAGATAAGCAATGTCTTTCCCTTCCCCCTTTTGCCCCTTATGTTTTACTTTGTAGTCTACCCTTTGGAGGGTCAACGAAGGACATATGTCCTCTTCCTTCCAAGGGGGACACTAGTTTGTTAGCTGTAGCACTTCTCTCTTTAGTGAGTTAGCAGCGTTGCATCATTCCCCATATTTACAAGGTGGCGCTAAGCTTAAACTTGTAAATATGCCCCTTTCCACCGCAGACTACTGCAGCAACGGGGCAGGCAATGGGTGTTGTAGTGGGCGTCCACCACAACACACATTGCTTTTTGACTCTGTTCCCTAAGGTCTGGTAATATCTCGTCTTAGAATGGCGAAACGAGGAGAAATTATTAATTTCTCCTCGTTTATGAGTAAATCTCAGTGCAGGCACCCTTGCAACATGGCACAAGGCTGCTTGCGCAGGCGCTAGGCAGCTTTTTTAGCACCAGGCCTGGGGGAAATGCAGGGGTGCGCCGTATTTTTGTAAATATGGTGCATCCCTGCATTTTTGAAAATTTCGGAGTGCAGCGTTGCCAAATTTGGCCTAACACCGCGCTCCGGCATTTTCTTGTAAATATCCCCCTTGGTATTTTGGCATGATATGGGACATTTAATGGAACAAGTGTAATACAAAAGGCCAGATCTTACACAAGATTATGCCAGCATAATCAAAACTTTGCCCATGCGTAATGAAAAGTCCAGTGAATAGTTTTTTTCTAAATTATTGTGGCAAATTTTCTGTGACAGTGTAATGTTGCAAGTTACTGATTTACAAACAGTAATGGCATCTATTATAAGTGTCAACTCATGAATTATTTTTTAATCTGTTTCTAGCTGTTTGTGCAAAGAAACTTTGTTCTTATTAATTATGCTGGTGGTAATAAAATAATGGCAAGCAAAAAATATCAGGGAGGTGGTATTACATAATTTTTTCAGCCCCACATCTCTGTGTGACTGTGAGCTTGCAGTCAAGAGAGGAACCACAAAAATGAAATACGCCTACTATGTACCATGTCCCAAATAGCTATGAGAAAAGGGGTGAGGCACATGAATCCAGCCATCAATTGGGAGATTGCTTCCACTGAGGGAATCAGAAATTCTTAATTTTCATTCCTTCTCTTCATACTTAAGTTATTCTTTTGTTCTTCCTTCTCTCAAACTGTCTTTTTCTATCTTGCTGTCCTACATTTATATCCTTTTTGTGCTTTTATGTATCCAGCTATCCGTTCATCATTCTTTCAGTCTTTTCCATCCACCTATCCTTTTTTCCCTCCATCTTTCTTCATTTTTATCCACCATCCTGTCTCTCCATCATCTGTGTTTTTCTTTTCTTCTTTTATCATCCACCATGCATCCATCTCTTTCTTTTCATTAATTACTCTATATTTTATTTCCATTTAATAATTCTTACCTACATTCATCATTTCTCCATTAATACACCAGCAGTCCTTCTCTTCAACAACCGCTCATCCATCCACGTCTCCATCCTACTTTTTGTCCATCCATCTCTTTCCATCCTTCTCTTCATTTTCATATCTTCACCCCTACCTCCTTGGACTACAAGAGGTTATTTTTATGAGCTTCTGGGAGAACAGTGTCCGATCAAAGTAAAAGGAGCCATAAATAAAAACTTCAATGTTTCAAGTTACACAGAATTGCCCACTGACACCACTCAAGCTGCTAAAGTGGGGTCCTAATTATGACCCTGCTTGCAGTGACTAGAATTCCTGTCAATTACTTTTTAGTTTAGAAAAACTTACTGCTCACACTGGACGCCAGCCCTAGGAGGAAAACCCACAGTGGAAGTCCCAGCAGGAGTTAGGTGCTCAGATGCCCCAGTCCAAAATTGAGGAGATTGTGGGGGCCTTCTACTGGCTGTTGGAGCTAGAAGAGGAGGAGACTGCATTTCCATCAACCTTTAAGCCAAATTAGAAGCAAAACTGTTACCAAACACAGTCAAGCCACATCGCCTTTGCCCACCCCTTCAGCCGTCAGTCGCCTGGCTCCCCATCACACAATTAGGCTCTTCTCCAGAAGGTGCTCAAGAGCCTACAGAATCTGAGGGGGTCCGGAGAACATCAGGTGAGTCAAAGATGTTTGGACAGTGTAAAGCTGGGGGTGGGTCTGTTGCAGGTGGTATCGATAGGAATAAGTTGGTGAAGAAATAGGATAAAGTGTTGTTGTGCCGGAAAGAGGGGGGTTTATTGTGGTGGCGTCAGTTAAGTTACCACTAACCTGTAGATCAAAATGGTGCTGCAGGAAGAATGTGGGGCCCGTCAGTCTAAAATTCTGCCGTATACATTCAAAACTGCACTTGATATTGGCAGTGAAGAACAGGGAAGAGGAATAAAAAGAGAGGGCACACAAGACATGTTGTCGGATTGTAGTCACAAAGCTCATTTCATAAAATGGAAGCTCTCTCTGGTGTTCTGCAGTCTTTCACAAGCATTGACTCTTTTGTACTAAACAGAACACAAGGCTACTGCTGATGTCTACTCACACATCAGTTTCAATTTCCTGCAGGGTTTTTCTTTCACGTTGAGTTCACAAAAACCATTACCTTCTACGGAAACTATAAAAGTATCTAAGAATCACTCTAGCAACAGGTTCCGTATAGTAAACCCTCAAAATATTTGTGACATAGTACCTTTATCTTGCTAGAGCCAAGGGAATTGTCAGAGTCTGCCCTATACTCAGTTGTGAAGCTCCACAACTTGAGGCACCAAACAGAAACAAAGGTTCACCGAGGATTTGAAAGACGTTCTACGAAGGCCCAAGAGACAATTTGTATAGCACACTTAGAAGGTGAGGCAGAGGTCCCATACTTAACAAAGAATTCCAAGGATGCAAGAAAATGATTTGGAGTGCTACTTCAAAAGAAGGTCCAAGATACTCCACAAGCCGAAAATGTCGGAGAAGATGAACTTGGATAGGACTTGAAGGTTGTTTCACCCGGTGAGCCAGGAACACAACTGATGACACAGACTCAAGCAGAGGCTTCCTCTCAACAACAGAGGAAGCATCACACACTTGGATGGTTTTTATAGACTCCGGGATGCTCAAATCCCTCCATAGAACTTCGAATTTTGGGATCCTTGAAACCTGTTGTAGATCTTCCAATCCTGTTGTGAATCCTCTCATATAGGGCATACTGTCACACCCTTTTGTTGGGCCCATATAGGGACAGAATGACTGTGCTGGTGATGCAGGGGTCATATCTGGGCAACATGTGTCAGCCAAAATCTTGGGTGGTATGATTCCTGTTACAACAGAATGAAATAAAGAGTTACAATGAACCTAAGCAAGGTATGGAAGGGGGGGTGGCTAACAATGCTGAGGACCATAGGTGAATGGGAATGGCGGTGAGCACCAGTGGCAAGCCACGACTAGTGATGCAAGTGGGATGAGATGGGGAAGAGGTATGATAGTGTGTTTTGAAATTTGATGGGATGTGGGCTGGTAAGTTTTGGGAAAGGCTAAGATAATGTATTCTTGTTCATGGTTTAGGAAGTAGGTGAATCTGCTGCAATGCTTTTGGTTGATGAGTAGGTAGTAGAAGAGCATAGGATAGTGTGTAGTTGTTTAGTATTTAGGGAGGGTGGTCTTTTCTGGGTTTTGTGGGTAACATATCCTTTGTTTTTTTTCAAATAAATATTGTTATTTTTGACCAAATATTATCTTTCTATGTTACTTTATCGGTTTGCTTTACTATTTGTTAATCAGTGTAAGCCAGAGAAGGTCCATCTGCCTAATGACAGAGACGCACACTAGGTACACCACAAAGAAAAAAAAGTTCTATCATACTCTCTCTAACTTTCTCTACATGAGCTCCCTTGCCAGGCCACCCCCAATGTGGGCACCTGACATCCTGCAATCAAATTTGGAAATCTGATCATTCCCATTCCCCCCCCACTGTTACTTTTTGTAAATTGAGGTACCTTCCATTATTGAGAACTGAGGCCCTCCCGTCTGAAATTATCACTAAGTTGTAATGAGCATAGCATAGATGGTACATTGCAAAATGGCCCCAAACCGAACCTCCCCCTCTTTACCTGAGCATGGAAAGCAGTCAACTCTGTTTTTCTCTGAGAAGCCATTGATGCAGGGGGTTTCTCCAGTGGGACTACCTACTGACAGCCCTAGTAGACCCAACTGGGAACAGGCCTCATGATATTAGCTTTCTTATTTGAAGTAGGTGAACCAGCAATAAAGATTCTTCAACGTGAAAGAAGAGAGAGTCATTGGTAAACCCAAACCAGAGGCCAGCATAAATCAACATGGAATACAAAATTCAAAATTATTCAATCTATAATCGGGGTCCCCCTCAGCCTGTGATGCCCTGTCCACTTAAGGGCATTTGCTTATCACTGTTGCCCTCCCCCTTTAGGGCGTTTATCCCTGCTTCACACTAAAGGGAGAGGAGTTGGCCTAACGGCTAGGGCGGTCGACTTCGAATCTGGGGAACTGGGTTCGAGTCTCGGCAATGACGCTGAACATCCTGTGATTCTGGGCAAATCACTTAATCTCCCCGTGCCTAACAAAAATGAATGTGTCCTCATGTAACGCAACTGGTGTTATGTAAAGCGCTTTGATACCCGATACCTTCGGGTCAAGTTTGCCCTATATAAAACTCTGTTAAAAAAAAAAAAGGATGATTATATTCGCTTTTTACAGCTTTGCCCCTTCCTTTTCTCTCCCCCCCTGGGTGCTGTGTCTGGCCCACTCCTCCTTCCCATGTTGCTTACAGGATTTTGAGGGGGTATGGTTTGGTTAGCCCGGTACAGGGACTGGTCTCCCATATTTGCTCCATGGCTTATTAATGTTTCTCCTGCTTAGACTTTGTGTCCACCACCATTGAATATGTGTACTGTTATGACTTTATTCTGATGTATAAACTTGATCTGTTCGAACCAACAACAAACCTCAATTAAAAGATGTGTTTAAAAAAGAAACACGATGTACAAAAAGAATCTATTACATTTGCTACAAATAACAAAGTTTGATATACTCCGGCGCATACAAGTCAGGAAACAGGAAGGGGTTTTTGTCGGCAACTACAGTCTCTGTGCGGTATAGATTATTAAAAAAAAAAGTTCACATATTTTATTGCCAGTGATCACAGGTCTGGCCACTGTTCCCTTTTCCCATCCCAATAGAGTAATGGAGTTTGATCCAAGTAGAATTCTATTTGGTCCTCAAAGTAGATTTGTAGCATTATTCACAAATATTAATTTTTGCCAGTCCTTAGGGGCATACCTCTTTGAGCCTTCTCTTCCCATAAAAACAGAGAAAAATGCATCCTGAATGTTGTTGATAGGATTTGCAGATTTTATTTTCTTCAATAAAAGACAGACCTGTTGAACAAAAAAAGAAAACAAAATTGAGATCTAGATTCAAGGTAAATTGAGATGTAGCAGAAGAGCTAAAAGATGCTGGGATGCAGGTAATGAAAAGCGCTTGAAAATACACTCCGAAAGACACTTTGAATTATGCTCTCAGAATTATCACGCTAACATTCAAAATTAATATTGATAGAAATACATTTTTATGAATATACATTATTATTTTCATTATTATATTAATATTGTTTTTTAAAAATTAATATTAATCATTAATATTGCCATTTGCCTTACTCACAGTGTTGAAATAGAAGCAAAAGAAAATAGTCATCTTTGTTCTATGAATCCAGTAGAGTGACACAGATGTACTATTCAGAGAATATGGACGCGATCTCTACTTGCAGCCTGTGATTTGTAACCAGGTGAATGATCAAGCTGTTGACCAAACCAGCTTCTTCACTGTCATCAGTATATGTTTTATCCACCTTACGCAAATGGGTATTGTTGGAAATGACTAGATTTGCCTGATATTCCCGCAGATTTTTGCATTAGTGGAACCCATTTTTGCTGGCCATTGGACTCTGCACACTTTACTTCTGCTAATCATTGGTAAAGTGCCTGTGCAAAACAAACACAAAAATTGGCGTGATACCCTCAGAGAAATGCTGTTTGCTTAATAAGTCACAGTACCAGAGACCCAATAAGTTCTCTGTGTGCTGCTAGTTGTTTGTTACCTAAATTCAAGGCAATTCCAAGAATTGGACATGGATGCCTCACACACGTAATGTGACATGCTTCATCATTTGCCACCTCGTCCCACCCTGGTAAGATGTTCCTACCAGGGCGGACTCAACCTCAGAATGGGGCTTTCCTGAGGGAGTTCTTAGATATTTCTTCTCTCAGGACAATGATTTAGGTCCAGTTTATGGCTTTAAACCAAGGGATATTCCACTAAAGTCTCCTTTAATTTGGTGGTAACCCTGGTTGATTAAAAGATTACCGAGGGGTAAATATAGGAGGCATACTTAGGTGTAATGACCTGTATGCGTCACTGTACAAATAAAAGTGCTTGTGTTCTCATCTCTAAACATGTTAGAATTGGCATACCCCAATTAGCACATGTAATGCCTAGGTCGGGGTCCCACATGTACCCAGGGCTTGTAAATTAACTGCTAATAGTGGGCTACAGCACTCATTGTGCCACCCACTAATGTAGCACCGAAAACATGCCTCCAGGTCTGCCACTGCAGCCTTGGCGTGCAATTTGAACATGAAATTTTGACCTGGTAAACCAAAACTTTTATTTCTAATACTTATTAGTCACTCCTAAGCTAGGCCCCAAATGCCCATAGGACATGGTACAATGTATTTAAACAGTATGGCATGTATATTTATTGGTTTACATTTCCTGGCAGTGAAAAACCTTCAAAATTGCTTGTCTTTGTGGCAAGACTGGTTCTTCTATAGGAAAACACTAGGTTATACCATAACAACGTATGGTGCTTAATTTCAGTATTTTGAGGAGATAGAAAAAATGATTCAAGGACTCATTATAATAGCAATTTAAAATCCACTTTTATGGTCGAGTCAGATTTTGTTTTATTACTGTTTTAGAAATTACACTTTTAGAAAGTTGTAATTTCCTGCTAAATCCATAAAAGCCTGCTGGTGTCCAGTATCACATGACTGCTGTTGGCTCCCCTGTGGTGAGATGTGGATTGCTCCCAGACTTTGGAGAAAGGGCTTAGGTGTAGAGAGGTGTTTTTTACCTTGAGCAGGACAGCCTGGGGCTGTGCCCAGCCCATTCTAAAGCTTCAAAGGATGCCTACCCTGTCACTGGCAGATGTAGCTCATACATAGGCCCTCATTATGATGTCGGGCGGAAAGCCATCCGACAGCTCGTTGGAGGCTTTCCACCCAACATCATAGCTTTCCATCCTACCCCCGTATAATGATACTGGCGGTCAGAGGGAAACCAGCAGGGAATTACGTTGGCTGGGGTATTGTAATCCCAAAATGGCAGTGGAGCTAGCCTCGGCTCCGCCGCCAGGATTACGATGTCTCTTTCTCCTGCCCTTTCTTAGCTGTCTGCCCACCATGAAAAAGCAGATGGAAAGTGACTTTGGGGGGCCTAGCAGGGCCCCCTTTCCCCCTGGCCCTCCGCTATGGAGCCAGGGAGGGCACCCGTGGTGCCCCTCTAAACATCCCTGCACCACGTGGCAAGCACCATTTGGTGCCTGCCACACGGTGCAGGGATATTTGAAAACATAAATTTTTCTATTGCAGCTTGTGCTGCAGCCCTTTTCTGGCTGCTGCACAAGCTGCAATAGAAAAATGGATGTTTCTGACTGTCCATAGGGAGGTTGCATCCTAATACTGTGGGTGGAAAAGCCGACTAATAGTCAGGTGGATTCCATCCAGCTACTGTGTCGGTCGGACGCTCATCCGCCCGACATCGTAATAGGGCCCTTAGTCCCATCTCCCTTTAGTCTTCCTAGATAACTTGGCCCCAAACCCAATGAGAGGGGGAGCTGCCACAGAACTGGCTTGGAGGGTTGGCCCATTATCATAGCCACACCTCTGTGTGGGCACAGGGAGCTCTGACCAGGGAATGAAAGGTTCTGCCAAACTGGATTTAGGGAAGGAGGGGTACTGTGGGATAGTTGACAGTAAAACACACAGGAAGTACTGCAAAAGAAGGAAGAATAGACCTGCTTGTCTTGAAAACAGGACCTCCAACGTGACTCCAAGGGTCAGTTGACGGACTTCCTGTTTTAGCTACATGGGCACAACAAGCTTCCAGAGCTCTCTCTCCCTTCAACTGCCCAGTTAACTAGTTATAACTGGACCTGCCCTCAACACTGCTGCTGGCCTCTGTTGGAGTGAGTCCTAACCCCCAAGTGGTGCCCTCAGGGCTTAGACCCTTGGCTAGTTTTAGAATGTACACTTCCTGTCCCCAATCTGCAAGTAAAGGGACTTCGTAACCTTTTGCAATTTTCTGCCTGGACAACCAATAGAGACTGGGGTCATTGTAAAAGACTTAGTTGTCGACTTCAAATAGCTGGTCAGCCTCAATTTGCTTATTTACCCTGCTGCAGGGAATCCAACTTCCAGACAAGTTTCAAAGTCCCAACATAGAGTGATTCACTGAGACTAACGCCAAGCCAAAGCAGATCACTGTCAAGGCCTTCCTGGGCACAGATTCCAAACTTCACCCACTCTGAGCTTTCCCGCCCTCGTGAAGGACCCCACAGGGACCCCACTCTTCAGCAACCCACCATTGTTGAGCTCAACTTCAGATTCAGATTGCACCACTGATGACTCATCGATGACCATTTTTTCTCCATAAAATTTTCTAAGTCATAAGTTTAAATTTCCACCAGTATCCAACCCTCGCTCCATCGTGGTCAGCCTTAACTTTTGACATTGACACGACCTAAATCAACCAAATAACTGCAGTTGGTGCCTTGGGCTTTTTGGCGCTATGTTTCAATTCAATAGTTTAAAAATCATATCTTTGGGTCTACTTTTTGGTTTTTTATTGCCATTTTATGTAGTTACATAATTACTATTTTTCTCAATTGGTTTGGGATGTTTCTTGTGTTGCGTTTTCACTTTATTACTATTGGGCACTTGTTGGAAGCCGGAGTTCCCGTCCCGCACCACTGTCACCAAATGCGAGAACCTGGACTCCTCACTCAACGTTAGGCCAAGTAAGGACACCGTTTGAGATAGCCCTGCTCACCCCCTTAGTAGCTTGGCACGAGCAGCCAGGCCTATCTCCAAGGCACGAGTGTACAGTATGTGCAACCACACTCACAACAACCCACTGGTGACACCACAAATGGACTCCACACGAGTTTGATAAAACGAGTATAAACTTTATGTAAAAAGATATACGATCGGACCACACGATACATAAGCCAACATATACTAAAGGGTAATATTCGTTCCGGCTGGTTGGTAGGTTCAAATCCCAACCACCGCTTTCAAAATGCTATGAATCACACACTTTGCAATGGACAAACATTAGTGCGCTGCGTAACGATACAATCCTGTGCTGGGCAAAGGAGAAATAATACAATGCGTAACGATACACCCCGGTACCTGGCAATGGGAGAAATAATGCAATGTGTACCACTACAATCATGTACTGTGCAATGAAGGAATAATGCAATGCGTCACACCCCAATCCCGTACTTTGCAATGAAGAAATAATGCAATGCGCGCTGCTACAATCATGTACTTTGCAATGAAGGAATAATGCAATGCGTAGCTACAATCATGTACTTTGCAATGAAGAAATAACTGAGACTTACTCCAACTCCGGTGCCCCGATATCCAGGCGCTCTTCACCAACGCCTTTGGCCGCACCCCGACACGCTCACCGTATCCGAGCCTCACTTCTCCTCCGGTGCACTCGATGACCAGGCGCTCTTCACCAGCGCCTCCGGTGCACCCCGACACGCACCCTGCGCATCCGAGTCTCATGTCACTTCCGATGCACACGCTGACCAGGCGCTCTTCACCAACGCCTGCTGTGCACCATGACATGCACCCAGCGTGTCCGAGACTCACTTCACCTTCGATGCACACGCGTTGACCAGGCGCTCTTCACCAACGCCTCCTGTGCACCACGACACGCACCCAGCGCGTCCGAGTCTCACTTCTCCTCCGTGTGTCCAAGATCACAGGGCACACCTTCCGAGGGTCTCAAGCTGCCACAACACACGCCCACCGCGTCGCTTGAAACTTCTCTAGAAACTTTTATGTTCCTGTGTTTCCAAACAGGGAGCCAGCTCACCTCGGGCCCTTCGGGTAACAAGACACAGCACAAAGCACAGTCTTCTTCAAGCAGGGGGACACAGCGCTCAAAGCACAGTCCCAACAGCCTCTTCCTTGGTTAAAACAGCAAACTGCAGACCAGCCCCAGATCACGAAGCAAGGGTTGGTCCTTCCCAGCAGTCTCTTCAGGTGTTCCTTCCTTAGCAGAGGTTCATCTTGACCACGAAATGGGTCCAAGGCTTTTCAGTCTCAATCCATTTCTATTCCAACGTTCAGGGGTCTCAGCTCTCATAGTTATACCCCTAAATGTCTTTGAAGTTCATTGTGGTCAGGGGTCCCTGACCCCTGCCTAAATCAGTTCTGGGTGTCTCCCTCCCAGTGTCACCTTTCTCCCTTTGATACTGGGGGCCTGGATCCTTAATCACTCAGCAGGAGATGGGTCAATTGTTTTATAGCCGCAACCCAGGCCTCTTCACCTCCCGGTGCTTTTCCTCGCCTACTCTCCAGATGCAGGTCAGCCTGGTGCCATCTCAACCCCTCCCTGGGTCAAGACCTCCCCCAGCTCCTCTCCCTTCTCAGATCCAGACAGTCAATCCACATTCAGCAGAGACACACAGAAATGCTTAAAGCACAAAACTCAGCCACTTTCTAAAAGAGTGGTTTCTGAACACACAGTGACAAAACCACTTTCATAGAAAGATGTGTTATGACGCTGTGAGTTCATACATACTAAACTTCACCTCTCCATTTTAAACTTATGGGAAACTAGGCTAACAAACACAATACCCAGCCTCCTCCATATTGTCCTATGGGCAGGATGGCCTTTCACCAGTGAAAAACGAAATGGAGGGTTTTTCACTGTCAGGACATAACACACACCTCAGTATATGTCCTGCCTTTTACTTACACTGCACCCTACCCAGGGGTTACCCGGGACCTACCACAGGGGTGCCCACTGTGTACGCAAAAGGGAAAGTAAGGCCTGACAAGTGGTTGCACTTGTTAGGACAACATGCTAACTTAGCAAACTGCGCGCAGGCCCTACACTGCAGGCCTGAGTTCCCTTCTCCACGCACCTTTGCATTACTAGCCCTGGCACACACAGTGCACATCACTAGGGACTTTACTAGTAAGGCAACATACCAATCATGGCCAACTAATTACCATTACACTTTACACAGGGAGCACTTGTACTTTGACACTGATCAGCAGTGGCAAAGTACCCAAGCATCTAAATTGGCAACTCTATGTCAGGAAAACGGTCTAGGGGAAAGCAAAAGTTTGGGGAACTTTAGCCAAAAAGGCCAAGTCCTACAGTACTGCATACATATTTTTATATTTGTATTTATATTTTCAAGGTTTTATATAGCGCGGACAAGACCCTTGTGGGTATCAGAGAGCTTTACAAGCAGATATAGTAAACAAAAGCCGTATTACAAGAAAAAACTATGTTCCGTGCATATCATACAATAGTATTACAACTTATAAACATAGTTCTTGTGAATTTGGATAAGAGAATAGATTACACTTCTTTTTTGAACGATACAATAGAGGGATTCAGTCTGGTTTCTGGAGGTAGTGCATTCCAGATCCTGGGAGCAATCCCTGAGAAGGCCCGGTTGTATGTTTTCTTCTTGGAAAATCGTTGTGGTTTCAGTAGAAGGTTACTGGCGCTTCTGGAGGATCTGTTGCCACAAGAAAGTACCAATTTCTGTGCCAGGTAGCTCGGAGTGTTGTGATGTATGGCCTTGTGCGTCATGCATGCGATTTTAAGTTGAACTCTGGCTTCGAAAGGTAGCCAGTTGAAGGCTCCAAGGTCAGGGGAGACGTGGCAGTTTCTTTTGGAGCCAGTGATGAGTCTAGCAGCTGAGTTGATTGAGGCTCTTAGGGGGGCTGTCATCGATCTGGGGAGCCCGCAAAGAGAAGCACTCCAAATTCAACTCTAGGGAGTACTAGAGCTTGAACTGCAAGTTTGAAGTCATTTGCGGGGAGGAAGGGTTTTAGTCTTCTTAGGGTATTCATTTGAAAATTTGCTCCTTTTGTTGCGTTGCTAATGTGTTTCTGCATGTTTAGATTTTTATCGAGAGTTACTCCCAGTGATTTCGCTGAGTCGATAATAAGAGGCTGGCAGTTGAGTGCTGTGAGGTGTTTCAGCCAATCAAGGATGGTGGTCGATTGGTTGGGGGGAGCGATAAGGAGGAATTCAGTTTTGAGGGTGTTTAGTTTCAGATGGTTTTCAGCCAGCCAGGTCTAGAGTTTTTTGTAGCGTTACGTTGAGAGATTTGATGTCCTCTAGTTAATTGATTTTTAAGTATATTTGTGTATCGTCCGCGTACATGTGATATTGGACATTAGAGGAGCTGAGGATGTCGGTGAGCGGTTCCATGAATAGGTTGAAGAGTGTAGGAGAGAGGGAAGATCCTTGCGGGACTCCTAAAGTGACTGGGACGGGATTGGACAAGGATTGATTAACCTTGAATCTTTGTGATCTGTTTTAAAGGAATGAAGAGAACCAGTTTAGAACTGATCCAGATAATCCCATTCTGTGCTTCAGGGGATTTAATAAGTTGTCGTGTTTGACGGTGTCAAAAGCTGAGGATAGGTCAAGCAAGATTAGCAAACGGGCTTCATTTTGATCAAGGATTTATAGTTTGAACATTGCCTTTACGTTAAGCTTGATGCTTTGTGCCAAGCTGCCAGAGGGTTAAGCACAGCTCTATTTAGTGACTTCCGTGGTTTACCCTGACAAGGATTAAGATTATTTTTTGTGGAGGGGTTTTTACCTCGCTCAACTAATACTCCACTTTCTTACAGGAATGCAATATGTGCAACAATGTCATGTCTTGGCTAATGGTACACTCCAAATTGCTGACTTCCCAAGTCAATTTCTCAAAAGGCACAATCATTTGGATCAGGCACTCCAAAAGCCCCCATTTGACAACCTCCATTGTCATGGCTTTCACAGTTGCATGCCCTTTCCAGCACATAATCATTTATAGACATGCACTGCTCAAACTGGTGTTGCTGCATGCAAAAGGTGAAGTTGCAATGTGTTGGGATCTCCTCTATGAGGGCTAGCATGCTGAATGATCCCCAGCTGCTAAGAAATGGCTTAAATGTGTACACATCCTACGACAGGTGACCAGTATAGTGTTGATTACATCGTCTTTTCTGATGAGGTCTTGCACCATTAGGTTGATGTAATGAGTTAAACATAGCACTTTACGTGAGTTCCATCTACCACTGCTTTCACAATATTGCTGCTATTGTCAGTGAGAAGGAATATAATACTTAGACCTCTGGGTTGACGCCATTTGTAGACTTTGGTATTGAATTCGTTCAGGATGTTTGCAGCTGCATGTGCTTTCTTGATTAAGATCATTCCAAATGCTGCATGCGGATGAATGCCTCGAACAACATCAGCAGTCGTGACTTTATAGGCTTGCCTTTGCTTAACCCCCATGAAGGAGACCTAGTGTGCAGTGATGCATATATAGTCTGTAGCTGACAACTGGTCCATATCAATCAATCAATCAATCAGGGGAATTGTAAGCACGCTACTCACCCGTGAGGGTCTCAAGGTGCTGGGGGTGGGGGGGTAAGCAGCTCCGTTCAGTCCAAAAGCCAGGTCTTGACCGTCTTCCTGAAGATGTTCAGGGAGGGGGCGCGTCTGATGTCGATCGGGAGCTCGTTCCAGGTCTTGGCTACGATGTAGGAGAAGGTTCTTCCACCTATTCTGGCTCTGCGGATGCGCGGGGTTTCGGCGAGGGCGAGGTCGGCGGATCGGAGGTTTCTCTTGGGTACGTGGAAGGAGATTCTCTCGTTGAGGTATTGGGGTCCAGTGTTGTGGAGGCATTTGTAAGTGTGGGTGAGTATCTTGAAAGTGACTCTCTTCTCAACGGGGAGTCAGTGGAGGTTCTGTAGGTGTTGGGTGTTGTGTTCGTGTCAAGGAATGCCGAGGGCGAGTCTGGCTGCTGTGTTCTGTATGGCCTGGAGCTTGCGGAGCAGAGACTTGTTGATCCCGGCGTAGAGGGCGTTTCCGTAGTCCAGTCTGCTGGTTATGAGTGCGTGGGTGACGGCCTTCCTTAATTCGGAGGGGATCCATTTGAAGGTCTTTCGGAGGATTCAGAGGGTGTTGAAACAGCTGGAGGCGACGGCGTTGACCTGTCGGGTCATGGAGAGGGAGGAGTTGATTACGATGCTGAGGTTTCAGGCATGGTTCGTGGGGGTGGGAGGGCTGCTGAGGGCGGTGGGCCACCAGGTGTTGTCCCATGCCAAGGGGGAGGGTCCGAGGATGAGGACTTCTGTCTTCTCTGAGTTGAGCTTCAGGCAGTTTCTGCTCATCCAGGATGCGACGTCCTTCATTCCTTCCTGGAAGTTGAGTCTGGTGGTGATTGGGTCCTTGGTGAGGGAGAGGATGAGCTGGGTGTCAACAGCGTAGGATACTATGCTGAGTCCGGGCTCTCTGACGATGGCAGCGAGGGGGCCATGTAGATGTTGAAGAGCGAGGGGCTGAGCGATGATCCTTGGGGCACTCCGCAGTTGAATTCCGTGGGTTCGGAGAGGAAAGGTGGCAGTCTGATTCTTTGGGTTCTGCCAGTGAGGAACGAGCGGATCCAGTCGAGGGCGGCTCCTTGTATGCCTGCGTTGTGGAGTCTGGCTGTGAGTGTGCGGTGGGAGACGGTGTCGAACGCTGTAGAGAGGTCGAGTAGGATCAGGGCCGTGGTGTGTCCTTGGTCGAGGAGGGTGTGGATGTCGTCTGTGGTGGCAAGTAGAGCGTGCTGTGGTTGCTGCGGAATCCGGATTGGGAGGGGTCGAGGATGGAGTTTTCTTAGATGAATTTGGTTAGTTGTGCATTGACGGTCTTCTCGGTGACTTTGGCCCCGAAAGGGAGGAGGGAGATGGGTCGGTAGTTCTTGAGGTCGGTGGGGTCTGCTGAGGGCTTCTTGAGCAGGGGTCTGACTTCTGCACATTTCCAGTTGTCGGGAAAGATGCCGGTCTTGAAGGTGGTGTTGATGGTGCGTCGTAGTTCGGGAGCGGTGGCGGTGGCGGCTCTGTGGAAAATGTGTGGGGGCAGGGGACCATGGGGGCTCCTGAGTGGATGCCTTTCATGGTCGAAGTGGTGTCTTCGGTGATGACTGGGGTTCAGGAGGAGATGGTGGGCTGGATGGCGTTGCTGGAGAAGGAAGTGGTTTCGGAGTTGGGTGTCTGGTCGTTGAAGGTGTCGTAGAGTCCCTTGATTTTTAGATGGAAGTAGGATCTGTGGAGAGGAGTTGGCCTAACGGCTAGGGCGGTCGACCTCAAATCTGGGGAACTGGGTTTGAGTCTCGGCCATGACGCTGAACATCCTGTGATTCTGGGCAAATCACTTAATCTCCCCGTGCCTAACAAAAATGAATGTGTCTCATGTAATGCAACTGGTGCTATGTAAAGCGCTCTGATACCTGATTTGGGTCAAGTTCGCGCTATATAAAACTCTGTAAAATAAAATAAAAAAATAAAAAAGATCTGAGCTTGTTGCAGAGGTCCTGGGAAGGGGTGATGTCCGTGGTTTCGCTGGGGGGTTGGTGAATTCCTGGATGACGCTGAAGAGTTGCTTGGAGTTGCAGGCGTTGGCAAGGATCTTGTTTTGAATGAAGGTCCTTTTGGTGGATCTGATGCGTTGGTGGTATTCCGACCTGGCGTTTTTGTAGGTTGTGCGATCTTCTGATGTTTTGATGTTTCTCCAGTTCTTCTCGAGACGTCTGCAGGTGCGTCTGGATTCTTGGAGGTCGACGGTGAACCAGGTGGCTTTCCTGGGGCGCTGTCTGTCAGGGTTGCGTAGGGGTGCAAGCTTGTCTGCACAGTTGGAGATCCATCTGTGGAGTCCTTTGGCTGAGAGGTTGGCGTTGGTCGAGGTGGTGGGGGCGTCGCGGTTGAGGGTGGAGTTGAGTTGTTCCTCAGTGACTTTGCTCCAGTTCCTTCGTGGGGGGCGCGGTGCAGGTTTGGGTGGCGTGGGTTTGTCGACGTGGAAGTGTACGCAGTGGTGGTCTATCCATGGGGGTTGCGTGGTGTGGCTGAAGTGGATGTTGTTACCTCCTGCGAAGATGGAGTCGAGGGTGTGTCCTGCCTTGTGGGTGGGCATGGTGACGAGCTGTTTCAGTCCGATGTTGGCGAGGTTGTCCAGGAGGGTGGTGGAGTTGGGTGCGCTGGGGTTGTCGAAGTGGAAGTTCAGGTCTCCGACGAGTATGTAGTCCATGGAGGCGATGGCGTGGGGTGCAATGAGGTCGGCGACGGTGGTGGCGGACGAAGCGCGGGGTCCGGGGGGTCTGTAGGCGAGGGTGCCGCGGAGTGTGGTTCTAGGGCTGGTCTGGATCTGGAAATGAAGGTGTTCGGTGGTGGGGAAGGAGTCCTTCGTGGTGGAGGTGGAGAGTTGGAGGGCGCTCTTGTGTACAATGGCGAGTCCTCCTCCTGGGCGGTTGGGGCAGTCCTTCCTCTGGATCTTGTATCCGTCAGGGATGGCGGTGGCGATGTTGGGGGCGGAGGAGGCGTTGGTCCAGGTTTCTGTAAAGAAGGTGACGTCTGGTGACAGGGTGTCGAGAAGGTCCCAGATCTCTACGGCGTGTCTTTGCAGGGAGCGCACGTTAAGGAGGATGCACCTCAGGGCTTCGGAGGTGTTGGCGTTCGGTGCAAGGGCCGTGGGGGTGCGGTCAGAGGTGAAGGATTGGTGGCAGTGACGGCAGGAGAACTGGCCGTGGGTGGTGTTCGGCGTCGACCGCTGGCAGTTGTTCCTTCCGGGGTTGAGTGCGAGGAGGACAGCGGAATTGTAGCGGTGGGAGGTCGCAGATCCAGGGTTCCTGGCGCTGGCTGCGGTTGGGTCGCGGACGGGCGCAGATGGGCTTGTCTCTGGTGTGCCTTCGGCGCGCATGCGGCGCGGCCACACAGCAGCCGCCATTAATTAGGGGAGGGGGAGGGAAGCGCAGCTGGGAGGCGGGAGCAGGAACCGGTGGGGGGAGGGGCTGCGGGGGCAGCAGCGGCAGGAAAAGGGCACGGAGAGCAACGGGCACAGAAGGCAGAAAAACTGCAAAATTAAACACAGGCACAGGTACAATAACAAAACAGGCACAATAACAAGACAGTGAAGAGGGCTAGAAGGAACACAGAAAAACGGGCACAGAAAGACAGAAAAACGGCACAAACACAGAGACAGACAACAGCGGCCAGCAGAAGAGCAAGGCTCTCCCACTGGACCACCAGGGATGAGGCACAGGCAGGAGCCTGTGGGTGGAGGAGGGCCTTGAACACCTACCTGCACAGGGGCAGCAGCACAACCGCAGAGCTGCTGGGGGAGAGAGCAGGTCTCTGATCAGGAGGTCAGAGGTCTATGCCCATTTTAAGATGGATAGACTGCACAGTGCTCTCCTTCACTGGGTCAGCAACCAGTTCCAGCACTTGTTGTTGCAGCTGTCGCATACTGATTTGGAACTTTATATTTTGGAGTAAAAGCCTACACAAATCCCATATCCCCTCTCCTTTGACTGTATAAAAAGGTAGGAAGTCAAGCACTAATATTTTGAACTGTTTCCCATTGTATAAATGGACCATGTTATTGGTTTGGTGGTATGGTGCATCCTTGCTGAACATATCCTAGATAATTGCTTGGGTTTTGTTTTCTTCAAATGTTCCAACCTCAAGTGATTATTCTGGATGTGGGCTACTCAGATACTGTGTGACATCACCATTTTCTTTATGACAAGGGAAGGTTGCTTCTGGTAATTAATACACACTATGAGCAACAGGCTGCTCCTCATGACTACTACATTTTCATCATCAGCACCTCCTGCTATATCTATTCAGGTTCTCTCTCAACAACAGCTATCATTATAGGTGCTGTTGCCACATGATTATATGTTGGTTTTTCATATGGGCCAATAAGCTCCTGGACCCATAATACCTACCTGGCTTCCCACAATGCACTGGTCTGTGGCAAACAATGAAGACTTCAAAGTAGTCTTTATTCACCCTAAGTACAAAGAAGTCTCAAATCAGGAAGGGGAACATTATATAGTCAACAACATATATTGTGGTGGGGCTAGGTTGTATTTGCTTTTTATAACGGCAGACAGCAATTGTGCTAGGTGTTGTTAGTGCTAGTTGTAGTATTTTTGAGAATATGGAAGCAAGTGTGTGTGTGGTACATGAGCAGGTAGATAGAAATGTTCTGTACTTCCTCAGGGCCACTCTCAACATGGGCACTGCATATCACCTTCATCTGAAGGGGTGCTTAGAGAAGATGGAGGAGTGGACCTACATTTCCTTAGAGATAATGAAGCTGATCTTTCCACTGAAAGAGTACATAATATCCTCCTGTGCTTATCGAAGATGAGGTGTAGCAGACTCTAGAAATCAACAAGAAATGCCAGGTAAGAAAACAAATGCAAAAACAACAATTGATGGACAGAATGCAGAACAATGTCGTACATTCACCCCAGTACAGAGATCTGGGCCTAAATCCATCGTGTTTTTGCTCACCGTGCCATTCCAGTTTGGACCCAGCCATATGCAAATCAGTCTAGACCCTGCGCCCAATGGGAACAGTCCAGCCCAAACTGCCAGGCCAGGTTCTCCCTGGACTGGAAACAAGCATCCTAGGACCGGTTTCGGGCTTTCAGCCCTCATCAGCCAGGATAGCTTGACTCCAGTGGCATGGAGAGCACGGGACCCACGTCTGGGCATACCCGTCCCACTCGGGGTGACAAATGCAAAAACAACAATTGATGGACAGAATGCAGAACAATGTCGTACATTCACCCCAGTACAGAGATCTGGGCCTAAATCCATCGTTTTTTTGCTCTCCATGCCTTTCCAGTTTGGACCCAGCCAGATGCAAATCAGTCTTGACCCTATCCCCAATGGGAACAGTCCAGCCTGAACTGCCAGGCCAGGTCCTCCCTGGACTGGAAACAGGCATCCTAGGACCGGTTTCGGGCTTTCAGCCCTCATCAGCCAGGATAGCTTGACTCCAGTGGCATGGAGAGCACGGGACCCACGTCTGGGCATACCCGTCCCACTCGGGGTGACAAATGCAAAAACAACAATTGATGGACAGAATGCAGAACAATGTCGTACATTCACCCCAGTACAGAGATCTGGGCCTAAATCCATCGTTTTTTTGCTCACCATGCCATTCCAGTTTGGACCCAGCCATATGCAAATCAGTTTTGACCCTGCGCCCAATGGGAACAGTCCAGCCCGAACTGCCAGGCCAGGTCCTCCCTGGACTGGAAACAAGCATCCTAGGACCGGTTTCGGGCTTTCAGCCCTCATCAGCCAGGATAGCTTGACTCCAGTGGCATGTAGAGCACGGGACCCACATCTGGGCATACCCGTCCCACTCGGGGTGACAAATGCAAAAACAACAATTGATGGACAGAATGCAGAACAATGTCGTACATTCACCCCAGTACAGAGATCTGGGCTTGTTTATTCTGTAGGATCAGAACAAGTCACCGCTGCACAGATTCGCAGTAACTGAACACAATGGCCCTTCCTATGTCATGTTCATTGTTCCCTCGAGCTCTAATCCAAGAAGTTCAGACCTTGTAACATTTTAGAATTCCTAAGTACATTTATGCAGATATTAACTCAATTTGTATTACAATATTATCTCTTTCTTTGTTAGCTTATAATAAAAAACATACTATGATAACTAAAATCGATAACTAAAAGAAGTATTAAAACATAGGAAAACAAGTTTATCAAAAAATACAATCAATTAGAATAACAATGGAATGAAATAGACATCGTCACAATTATTCAAATCTATCTATATCTCCATGATAAGCATGTGGTTCTGGAAGATCTCTGCAGTGTTCCCTCAAGAGAGGGGCCCTGGACTCCCATATAATCGGTATCCATACAATCCTTCTCATTAGACCCAGTTTTCACAACCCTCTCGACATTCCACCACTGGCTCCCTTGGACTCCGACTGCATTACTTACCACATGCATTATCAACTACAACAGGCATACCGTAATTTTCTCCCCCATTTGTTTTTTTTAATAAACCCTGTTTTTAATACATACCACATCTCCCCACGTGGATAATAATTTGCTTAACCTGTTTTCTGATGTCATAATCAGATCTCTGAATATCCTGAGCTTCAAGCACTCTCTTGCAAACAATCTCAGATACAATACCTTCTAGAGCCCCTTCTTGAGCCATCTAGCCATCCATACTGGAAAAAGAATAGATGTGGGTTTATGACCTCTTAATAACTCATGTGGTGATACCTTTGCTACTAAATGAGTTATTGTGAGATGAAACCACAGCATGGACTTGACTGATTCTTCAATAACATTCGTATTTTTCCAGCCCATATAACACAGTCATTCAGCACTTGATTTATGAGTCAACCAGTCCATTTATTGTGGATGACAGAGGGAACTCTTGAGATTCTTAATACGAGAAATTTGACATGTCTGAGCCTACAAACTGAACCCTGTTATCTGAGACTAAGAACTCTGGGAACCTTTTCCTCATAAAAATGTCTCTCAAAAATCCAAATGCTTTCCTAGCAGTAGACTCAGCAACAAATCCTATTTCTGGCCATTTACTATAAAAATCCATCAAAACGAAAACAGCGATATTGTGGTGACAACAAATTAAAAGGACCCACCATTTCTATACCAACCTTGCTCCAAGGTCTAGTTAGATAATCAATAGGTTTAAGAAGAGGATTGCTCACTCTAAGTTTTTTCTTAGACTTATTATATATGATACAACCTGTGGCTAAAGCATCTATCTTTCCATTTATGTAAGGCTATCAAAATCAGACTTCACTCTTTTTTTGTTATCATGCAACTCAAATATCGAGGGGCGTGGCTAGCCGGGCGAGATGGCGGATGCGCATTAGCGAGTCTCCGTCTCAAGACCCGCTAATCCGTCATTTCTCCTGTGCACAGAAGTGCCATCGTGCTACCTGCTGCGGCCTGACAAGCTTAGGACACGGGCACATGCACTCACCGCAAGTTTGGAGGTGGTAGGAGATACGCAAGCCGAGTTGCGGCCCGGTGCATAGTGAGGGCACCGTAGACTCGGGCCTGGATCCGTCTGGAAGGGCGAGCCGCATATCACCAGGCTGCGGCTGAGCGGACACTGTTCCGAGTGGCAGCATGAAAGGCTGCCAGAGAGCCCCAGAAGCTGGCGACATTGATGTGGACCTCCCGCGCCCCGCGGTGGAAAGCGGAGACGGGGTACGGCTTGCCTGGGCAGCGGCGCCCGTGCCTGACTGCGGAGCTGACTCACTCCAGCGGCCGCTGTCCAGATCTGGGAGGACGCCAACGGAGGTGCTGACCCTCCCCTGCCCTTCCCTACATTCATTCCCCCCCCTCCCTCTTCTGTGAAGACCCAGCCGTGAGCAGTGTAGAGGGGCCCTTCGCCCGAAATTTGCCGGAGAGACGGTGCCGCGGGCGGAAGACGCCGAGGTCACCTGGGGCGAGTGGGGCCCTGAAGCCGCACCGAGAACCCTGATTGCGGTAGTACCCACTCATGAAAGTGACTGTGTGCTGCCTGACCACCCGCATTTGGCTGCAGTAGGCGAGCATCACTCTGCCTGTCCTGGGTGCCTAGTGGACACATACTCGCGCAAAGTGAATGTGTGCACTCTACACAGGCCGTCATTACGCTGAGAACAGGAGCGGCGGGAGGCCTCTACGCACACGGAGCACAGAACTACTGTGCGGGCCTGCTGTAGTGGAGAACGCAGAGACAGCGCCCTCAGGTGAACTTGATGAGCTCCTGATGCTCTGACTGCTGGTATCAGGGCGCTGGTGGTACTGCGGACTCTACCCCTAATCGGTACCGTACATACACATAGACTTGCAGCTTTGGGTGAGGATCCGATTGTCAATGGCTTAGAGTGCACGACTGGGCGCCTGGAAGTATACATCCCCGATGTGGACACGCACATATACAAGTCCCCGCTGACACTGCAAGAAGCCGTGGTGTAATGTGACAGTGTACGAATATCGACCCCAGGCGCCGTAGAGCCGCAGTGCGGAGTCCTGCCACAGTCATCGCGCGCAGCAAGCATTCGGCCTCTCTGTGCAGGTAGTGGTGACCTCAGCCTTCAAGCAGCAGTCGCCGTCCTGTGGGCGAAGCTCCCTGAGGTGTTGAAGCTCACAACGCACTATCCTGCCCTCCCACGTAGTGGCATCACCAATCCAGCGGGATGGGCAGACAACGCACAATCACAGGAACGGCAACCTCGCGGCCGGCGACGGGCCCGGCTCAATCTGATCAGGAATCGGAGGCATCAGGCACTTCCAAGACTTCTAGCCTGGAATCAAAACTAGATACCGTACTCCAAGAGGTGATGCAGATCAGCGAGGCGCTGATGCAGACTCGCAAGTCCCTTGAAGGCCACATAGATAAGGTCACCGCAGACTTCACGCTTCTTCACGCTGATCACCGGCAACTGTCAGGGAGAGTCAACGAAGTAGCTGCAGAGGTGAAGGAAATTGCCCCAATAGCCAAAGAAGGGACCATGGAAGTTCGTCATCTCAATCTCAACAACACTTTATTCGGTTACTGCAATAACCATAAAAGCACATCAAAAACATCAAAAATGACATTATAAGATTATTAAAAACAATAATAATATTTACAAAGAAGGGACCGAATACATAATCATAAATATCACTTATCATTTGTTCACATCGTGATCGATTTCCTACATTTAAAAACATTTTTTAAAAAGACGGTTACAGACGCTATTACAAATTCGGTTTCTAAAAGTTGTAGAACAACAAACGCTGGACGACATTGTTTCATACCATATGCTTTTAAGACAGGAACAATCCAAAAACTTCTCTGTTCAGAGTAAAATTTATAAAAAAGTACCACATGTATAGTCGACTGTACCGATATGTCGTCACACAGACATTTACCTAACTAACTCTCTTGACAAGTCATTTATCTCTGAGAAGCTTAACGATCTTTGCAGAATACCCAGGCGAAAACGCATTAATAAAAATCTATCATAATCGCCTGTTATCAAACATAAATAGGGCTGCATTCTAAATGTTGTCAGTGTGAGATTATGTGCTTGCACCGTTACTTTATTCATTTCCAGACATAATCTATTTTCACTCAGTAAATTTAGACAATAATTTTTAAGGTCTTTCCTGGATATCTTACTCATTGTACTAGGATCGTCATAAAATTCCTGATGGCCTAATTTATATAGAAAGGATTTAACATATAACAGCCAACTAACTTGCTTCACCCCATCCAGCCCCATACTATATGTTAGTATCCATCGATTAAACTGCGTCTCCTCTGTGGTCCAAATCCTATGCCACAAAAGAACTGGTTAAATTTGTATGATATTTTCTAGGTATGGCAAACCTAGTTCTGTGTGACATATGAAAGAAGAGGTACTATTTGGGACCATCAACAAGAATCGTAAAAACATATTTTCGGCTGTCTGAATGGAGCGCACATCGGCATACCCCCAGATGCCAGCTCCATAAGAAGCAACTGTTACACATTTAGCTTTGTAAATATTTAAAAGTTCTACCGTAGGTCGTCTGCCTAATTTCCTGCTAAATTTTGATAAGGCAGATAAAGTCCTTATAAACAATAATCTCCTAGTTTTAACTGCCTGTACCCATGACCCCGTACGGTCGAATAAAATTACAAGGTAGGAAAAAGTCGTTGTGCTTTCGATCCTCTTATTATCAATAAATATAGTTCTGGACTTATTGCACCCTGTACCGCAGTTCATTATAAACGTCTTTGAAGAGTTAATAGTAAGGCCTAGGTCTAACATAAAAATTGAAAAACTGGTAACGATCTTTTGAAGTCCCAGCGGCGTGCGGGCCATAAGGACCGCATCATCCGCATATAGGAGTGCGGGGATAGGTCGTTTACCAGCTACCGGTAGGTCCTTGCACTCCTGAACTAAAACATTGCCAAGATTATTTATATACATTGTGAAGAGGAAAGGTGCAAGGACGCAGCCTTGTCTCACTCCTCTCCTCACACTAAAGTGTCTTGTGCATTCCCCCCCCTACCCCGAATCGGACCCTCGCCTTAGCCCCTGAATAAAGCTGCCTTAGAAAAGAAATTAAAACCACATCTACACCCATCTCCTTTAAAATCATCCATAATTTATTGTGTATAACACAATCAGACGCCGCTGTTAGGTCGACGAATGCCAAGAATAATGTTCCCCTTTTTGCCTTGGTATATTTATTTAACAAAATGTTGAGATTAAGGCCCTGCTCAATCGTACCCAGACTCTTACGGAAGCCATATTGTAGGTCACTTATAATCGACAGGTCCTCTGCCCAGTCCTGTAATCTATTTAATAATACTCGACCTATAATTTTCACTGTTGAGTCCAACAATGATATTGGCCGGTAGCAGGCCGATTGGCCCTATCTCCTTTTTTAAAAATCAGTACCAAAATAGATTCGTACCATGTAGGTAAAAAACCAGCAGAGCTGCATGCATTAAAAACTTGCGTTAGCAGCGGGCCCCATAAAGCCATGTGTGATTTAAAAAAAAGTCGACCGGGACGCCGTCCGGCCCAGGAGCCTTACCGCCCAAGCTTGTAGTAATGGCCAAATTTACCTCACTAAGTTCAAAAGATAGGTATTTTTGTTGATCTTTTAGCAATTGCTCGTGCTCATTCTCATAATCTGTATTGCCTTGCATCCTTGGAGATGGATCATTATACAAGATGGAGAAATGCTCTATCCACTTTTCCTCAGTAATGGCAATCTCGATAGTGACCGAGTCTCCATCTATCAGGAACGGGGCATTAACTGCCTTCCAGAATGCGCTGGAGTCTCTGTTAACAGAGGCTTCGCGCAAAGCAAGCCAGGCTTCAGCTTTTATTGCATTTCTTCTCTCTTTTAAGGCGTACTTATACTCTTTCCGGGCCTCTTTAATCTCATCCTTGTTTTTCTCTATCGAATGCAGGGCATGTTTAAGTTTCGTATATGCCTTTGTGCATTTGGAGTCAAACCATCCTTCTTTCCCTGGATTTTTTTCTTTTTATTAGATTTAAGAATAAGAGCCTTCTTAATATAATCTGTAATAACATTAAAACCTTCAATAACTTCCTTATATGTACTCTTATCATCCAAGCAGGCCATGATCATATCATTGCAATTCGATACAACCTTTCTCATAAACTCGTTTGGCTCTAGTTTGGCCCAGCGTAACGCATATCCATTTTGTCTAGACAGGGTTATGTTTCCTACAATAGATGTGGAGCTATTGACCCTGTTTGTCTCTTGGCTAAATAACAGAATGCCCATACTCTGCGGAAAATGATCACTTAGGGGATCTTGTGAGTAAGAAAGTCCGAAACTCTTGAGCAGTACATGTTAGATGCCAAAATGAAATCTATAGTAGAGAATATACCACGGCCATTAAAGGTAGGACCAAAAGGGACAGGGGGTACATAAAGTGTTAACGAAACCTAGATCAAATTGAAACACAATTTCATCTAAAAGGTCACCATACCTTGAATGCGGAAAATGGGCAAAAATCGTATCATTATCATAAATAATGCCACAGTTCCCAGTTTCAGCTTGTTGACATAGTACAGAATTAAAATCCCCCCCATACTATAAATAAATCCTTGTTTGTAGACTCCTGTAGATTTTGTAAATGACAGCGTATGGATTTCAAAATCCCCTCGATTAACTCATGAGGAACATTATTATAATAATTCACTATAATCACAATGTGAGATTTATCCACAGGGAGACTGATGATCTGATAAAACCAATCCTCGGCGATTATACTGATTCTACCAAATTTTACTAAATTTGAAACATAAGTGCAGAGACCCCCCTTTGCTCTTCCATGCAACGATGTTACAGCTGGTGTATGTAAGTTTCTTTTATGCCGTTTATATGGATAGGCTCCACCGCCCAAGTTTCCTGGAGGCTGATAATGTCAAATTTCTGGACAAAGTCATTCCATACGGTATTTGTCACCTTAGATTTTAAACCAGCGACATTCCAGAACACAAAGTTACACCTACCATTCCCATTGCTTCCGACATTTGTGTCTCTACTTTCACCGCTAATAGGTGTTAAATGGTAGGCTTCTGATATAGAAGATAATATTGGGGCAACCGTTATAATTGACGAAGGGATAATGATTATATTATTATGTGGGGTCAGAACATCCATGTCGCAGGTAGAAGACAGTGAGTGAATATCTAGTGTGTTATGTTTCACTACACTATCATAATTAACAGTTGGTCCTGCTCCTGGTGTGAAGTCACTATCCCTATGAGTTATACCCGGTGTATTAACCTGGGAACATATATCAGTAGCTAATATGTCAGTAGCATTCTTGGGCAAGGTGACAGTAAGGCCACCCAATATGGGAATCAGTACCCTGTCCTTAGAATCAGCCAAACGAATAATTGGTACATTCAGTCAGTCCACTTCTTCCAAATTTGGAAGTACATCAAAACGATTATGAGTTGGCACGCCAAACATGGAATTATGAGTTGCAAAGGGGACCTCCCTGCTTGGTTTAGTATTGTTAAAATAACTGGGTTTGTAAAAGTACCCTAATGGTACAATATTAATATATTGTGCGGATATTAAATGACTTCCAGCCCTGCTCAGAATCGTCTGGATAAGTTGCGGGGTTTTGAAGTTTAATATAACACAATCACCAGCCAAGTCCTTGCGCCCCCTCCCTATCCAACTCACCCTTCTGGCCATTTTGAACTCTGAGAAAAGTCTTTCTGTTAGACCAGTCCTGGCACCAAGCCGGGATAAAGACTTATTTCTCAGAGTCTCCCACGACTCAACCACCCCACGGCGCAGTCTGGGGGCATTCGCTAATACCACGGTATAGGGGGTTCAGCTGGCGGTAGATCTATATAAATTGTCGAATGATAAGACTCGGGGTCGGCCAAACATCTAGGCTGGTTTCTTCCCTTAGGACCATCCACTTGATTAGATACAGCCGCACTCGAGGGAGTTAGCATATGTTGTGTCCCTATGTCAGCATTAAGTGTGGGTGGATTTCCCTCTCTGTCTTGAGTTTCTCTCACCACAATCGGACGCTTATTATTGGCATTGTTGGCAATGTGGGTATTTAACCGTGTACTAGGATTATATTGACGGGGCGGCTGCTCTGACTATTAGTTGGATCTGATGAAATAGGCTGGCATCTATCCAGACATTTTGATAAAGCGTCTTCCATTGCCCCCAGTCTGCCGCCTAGGCTATTTAGGGTCTCCCTGAGATAAATATCAAGGGCATCCAGTTTGCTTTTCAGTTTCAGTACTTCGTTCTGTGTACGTGAATTAGAGCTGGCTAAAGCTTTCTCCCAACGGCTCGTCTTATTAGTTGCCAGTGTCTTATCTTTTTTTGGGGCCCTTTTTTGTATTACATGGGGGGTTACCATATTCTTTATACTAGTTTCCCTATCCAACTTTAATGAAGGCTCTGGGTTTCTAGGACGCTTAGAGGGTGGTTGAGATTCACTTTCATGATCACTATCTGCAATATGTTCCGAAATATTCGTAACACAACTATTTGTTTTATCATCTCTATTGTGTCTTTCAATCGATAGGACAGTTAACCCTTGGTTGTCATCATCTAAAACGGGGCCACCAACAGTAGCTTTTTCAGGATTCATAGCCTCTTCCACTGTTAAAATTTGCTGTTCTATAGCACCCATGGGTCCTGTCAGGTAATTTAATAGTGTTAAACAAGGTCCTTCCCCCGTTTTGGTCTGTTTTTTCTTATGTTGGGTAATAGGTATTTTTCTCTTCCCCATTTTTAATCAACTTTGAGGTATTAAACGCCTATGATTATATGTCCACCTTAATTCCAAATACTTCGCCCAATCTTGTTATTCCGGTTAAACTCTCAACAGTACTTAAGAGGGACCTCAAGGAGCTGTTAATAGTCAAATGGAGATAGATTGACTGTTTCAAAGTGCCAATGTCCATGAACTTTGTAAGAATTAAATCGAGAACACAGTACCTTCATAAGGGCAAAGTATAACCGAGAACCAAGAGCCGTGGCCCAGCCCGGCCTCTTCCGATCGATGACGGGCGAAGACGGGCCCGTCTTGGCCCGGTCTTGGCCCGGGCCGAGCCCGGGCACGCCCCGCGTGCATCCCACGCTGCGGGAGCTGCAGACGGTTTTATAGCACTCCTGCGCTGCCTCACGAGTGTTGGCCTCCACGGCCCCTCCCACACAGGTCCAGTCGGGTCAGGAGGGAGTGGGGGTAAAGTGCGGTGTGCAAAACCAAGGCTGTAGTTCCAAAGTACAAAGTTTTCAAGGCGCGTCCCGCGCTGCGGGAGAGTCACATCAGGGAGCGACGGCAGGTCTTCGTTGATTGGCCACCTGGCCTGCGAGCTATCCTCACTTAGTGACTGTTCAGAGGAAGCATCTGCATCTCTGCTGTTTTGCCGGTTTCTCAAGTCCGCTACTGCCTGCAGTGCATCTCTCCTTTCTCGCAGCACTTGTTCGTGTGTGGGGGGGCTGCCGAGTGTATTGGTACATCAGGTGCGCGCACCCGGCGCCGACTGCGGCGATTCCTGCGGGCTTTCACTTGTGACTCCGCGTTGCTATGTCGCTGGCTTGGGGAGGTGTGATGTCCTTTAGTTTCAAGCCAGTCCCATGCATCCTCTGCCGTGTTGAAGAAGTGCGTAGCTCCATCAGCCACTACGCGCAGCCGGGCCGGGAATATGAATGAGTATTTCAAATTTAAGTCTCGCATGCGTCTTTTGACTGCAAGGAAGGTGCTTCTTTGCCTTTGTACTCCCAAGGCGTAGTCCGGGAAGAAGAGAACCTGCGAGTTGTCCACTGTGATCGCCTCCATTTTTCTGGCTTCCCGGAGCACTGATTCTCTATCCTTGAAGTTCATGAGGCGAAACAGGAAAAGTCTGGGTCCTGCTCCCGGCGGTGGACGCTTCGACGGCACCGTGTGCGCCCTCTCCACGGCAAAGAAAGCAGAAAGCGTACCCTCTGGCATCAGAGACTGCAACCAATACTCTGCATACGCCACCGCGTCTCTGCCTTCCGTGCCTTCTGGCAGTCCCACTACACGCACATTGTTCCTACGAGAGCGACCTTCCGCGTCGTCCATCCGCCGCTCTAAGGACTGTAGCCTGGAGGTGAGATGACGCCTTGAAAACTTTGTACTTTGGAACTACAGCCTTGGTTTTGCACACCGCACTTTACCCCCCGCTCCCTCCTGACCCGACTGGACCTGTGTGGGAGGCGCCGCGGAGGCCAACACTCGTGAGGCAGCGTAGGAGCGCTATAAAACAGCCTGCAACCCACACTACAAGTACTGAGCGAATACCATGAGACACGGCATGAGTGCACACACGTCAGCGTACACCGCGGGTCTGGACTCGCGAGGTCTGACACCCACACGACTTACACTCGACCTATCCCCATCTCCCCCAATAGGATTGAAGCAGTGTGCATAGCCATGAATCACCGTACGGTGCTGTTAATTGTTTGGGCAGACACACGTTGTCTCTCTGCTCTTTCCCAGTTGCACCCCCAGAACATGTTGTTCGCATCCTTGGTTGCAGTTAGTGCACTCGCACGTCTACAGATCTGACATTCATACTCTACATGTACACAACACTCAATGTCTCGTCACCTCATACCTTACGCAGCACATCGGCTGCCTGACATGCTCCCTTCTAATCATACCATATGCTGCCCACCAACATAGTCACCTGGAATGTCAGGGGTATCCACACGCCAGCCCGCAGGTATGCAATATATGCATATCTTAAACGTCACTCTGCACACGTAGCGTTTCTACAGGAAACACACATCTCGCAACCGGAAATCCACAGACTGCAGCAGAGATGGAGAGGTCACATACTAGCCACAGGTTATTCGGCCTACGCAAGGGGGGCCTTGATATGGGTGCGACCCGGTACTCATTTTGAATCAGAGGAGACGGTGGTAGATACCTATGGTAGATATGTGTTCGCTAAAGGCCTCCCTAATTGTCAGCGTGTAGTGTTAGGCTCCATATATGCCCCAAACACGGACCAGGGTACATTCTGGCACACACTCACGTACTTGCTGTCACGCTAGTGTGACATTCCTTGGTTGCTGGGGGGTGACTTCAACTCAGTCTTGGACACAGCACATGATAGATCATTCCCACCACTCCCACAAACAGCGGTGACTACTAAGGGAATGGCTGTGCCACTGGGGCCTGGCAGATGTATGGAGAACCCTCAACCCACAAGTACGGCTATACTCATATTACTCACATCCACACAGACTACACATCCATATCGACCGCTTTGTTGCGAGCGCGACAATTCTTGAAAAATGCGTTAAAGCGGATTACTTGGGCAAAACGCATTCGGACCATAACCCACACATTATGACATTGCGGGGGGAGGATGACGGTCCCGGCTGCCACATATGGAGGCCTCAACCTCTGGCACTGGAGGATTCCCCATTCTGAACAGCAGTAGGCACAGCGTTAGAGGAGTACTTTGTGAATAATGAGGGATCGGTCACAGACAAGGGCGTCCTGTGGGATGCCGGCAAGGCAGTAGTCAGGGGGCAGTGCATGGGACTGAGCTGGAGTATGAGGAAGCAACTGGATGATGAGGTTAAACACGTAGAAGATGACCTGACTAGACTTGAAGCCGACCTAGCACAGGGTCGCACAGTACAGCCAGATGTAGACGAGCGCCGCCTACAGCATGCTGTTGTACTAAAGCACCTGCGCTGTTTAAATTATGCATCCCACGCTGCGTGCACTCATGCAGCGGCAGACAGAGCGGGCAGGTTGTTTGCGCACATGATTCAGCAGGAACAAGCGCTTGCCCCAATACTGAGACTGCGGCCTGCGTCCGGTCCAGTGCTTGAAGCACAGCGTGACATTCACAATGAGTTCACCACACATTACACCAGTCTATCGGTCAGCGCACCGTGCCACGCCTGCAGACATGGATTCATTTCTTACTCCCCTGACTCTGCATTGTATCACGCGATACTAAAGGGGATGATGGACGGAGCGTTAGAACAAATCAAACACTCACCCCCAGTCAACTGATCTGGGTTTAATCCATCATCATTCTTTAGCTCACTCCACCACCCCAGTTCAGACATGGCCATATGCAAATCAGTCTGACCCTGTGCCTCATGGGAACAGTCCAGCCCGAACTCCCAAGCCATGTCTTCCCTGGACCGGAAACAAGCATCCTGGGACCGGTTTCGGGTTCAAAACCCTCATCAGCCAGGCTATCTTGAATCCAGTGGCAAAGTGAGCAAGGGACCCACGTCTGGGCATACCCTGCCAACTTAGGGCGAACAAAGCGATACCAAAGGGGATGATGGACGGAGCGTTAGAACAAATCAAACACTCACCTCCAGTCAACTGATCTGGGTTTAATCCATCATCATTCTTTAGCTCACTCCACCACCCCAGTTCAGACATGGCCATATGCAAATCAGTCTGACCCTGTGCCTCATGGGAACAATGGATTTAGGCCCAGATCTCTGTACTGGGGTGAATGTATGACATTGTTCTGCATTCTGTCCATCAACTGTTGTTTTTGCATTTGTCACCCCGAGTGGGACGGGTATGCCCAGACGTGGGTCCCGTGCTCTCCATGCCACTGGAATCAAGCTATCCTGGCTGAAGAGGGGTGAAACCCCGAAACCGGTCCTAGGATGCTTGTTTCCAGTCCAGGGAGGACCTGGCTTGGCAGTTCGGGCTGGACTGTTCCCATGAGGCACAGGGTCAACACTGATTTCCATATGGCTGGGTCCAAACTGGAATGGCATGGTGACCAAAAAACGATGGATTTAGGCCCAGATCTCTGTACTGGGGTGAATGTACGACATTGTTCTGCATTCTGTCCATCAACTGTTGTTTTTGCATTTGTCACCCCGAGTGGGACGGGTATGCCCAGACGTGAGTCCCGTGCTCTCCATGCCACTGGAATCAAGCTATCCTGGCTGAAGAGGGATGAAACCCTGAAACCGGTCCTAGGATGCTTGTTTCCAGTCCAGGGAGGACCTGGCTTGGCAGTTCGGGCTGGACTGTTCCCATGAGGCACAGGGTCAAGACTGATTTGCATATGGCTGGGTCCAAACTGGAATGGCATGGTGAGCAAAAAAACTATGGATTTAGGCCCAGACCTCTGTACTGGGGTGAATGTATGACATTGTTCTGCATTCTGTCCATCAACTGTTGTTTTTGCATTTGTCACCCCGAGTGGGACAGGTATGCCCAGACGTGAGTCCTGTGCTCTCCATGCCACTGGAATCAAGCTATCCTGGCTGAAGAGGGGTGAAACCCCGAAACCGGTCCTAGGATGCTTGTTTCCAGTCCAGGGAGGACCTGGCTTGGCAGTTCGGGCTGGACTGTTCCCATGAGGCACAGGGTCAAGACTGATTTGCATATGGCTGGGTCCAAACTGGAATGTCATGGTGAGCAAAAAACGATCGATTTAGGCCCAGATCTCTGTCCTGGGGTGAATGTATGACATTGTTTTGCATTCTGTCCATCAACTGTTGTTTTTGCATTTGTCACCCCGAGTGGGACGGGTATGCCCAGACGTGGGTCCCGTGCTCTCCATGCCACTGGAATCAAGCTATCCTGGCTGAAGAGGAGTGAAACCCCGAAATCTGTCCTAGGTTGCTTGTTTCCAGTCCAGGGAGGACCTGGCTTGGCAGTTCGGGCTGGACTGTTCCCATGAGGCACAGGGTCAAGACTGATTTGCATATGGCTGGGTCCAAACTGGAATGGCATGGTGAGCAAAAAAACTATGGATTTAGGCCCAGACCTCTGTACTGGGGTGAATGTATGACATTGTTCTGCATTCTGTCCATCAACTGTTGTTTTTGCATTTGTCACCCCGAGTGGGACAGGTATGCCCAGACGTGAGTCCTGTGCTCTCCATGCCACTGGAATCAAGCTATCCTGGCTGAAGAGGGGTGAAACCCCGAAACCGGTCCTAGGATGCTTGTTTCCAGTCCAGGGAGGACCTGGCTTGGCAGTTCGGGCTGGACTGTTCCCATGAGGCACAGGGTCAAGACTGATTTGCATATGGCTGGGTCCAAACTGGAATGTCATGGTGAGCAAAAAAACGATCGATTTAGGCCCAGATCTCTGTCCTGGGGTGAATGTATGACATTGTTCTGCATTCTGTCCATCAACTGTTGTTTTTGCATTTGTCACCCCGAGTGGGACGGGTATGCCCAGACGTGGGTCCCGTGCTCTCCATGCCACTGGAATCAAGCTATCCTGGCTGAAGAGGAGTGAAACCCCGAAACCTGTCCTAGGTTGCTTGTTTCCAGTCCAGGGAGGACCTGGCTTGGCAGTTCGGGCTGGACTGTTCCCATGAGGCACAGGGTCAAGACTGATTTGTATATGGCTGGGTCCAAACTGGAATGGCATGGTGAGCAAAAAAACGATGGATTTAGGCCCAGATCTCTGTACTGGGGTGAATGTATGACATTGTTCTGCATTCTGTCCATCAACTGTTGTTTTTGCATCTGCATTGTATCACAGCAGAGCAGCGAGGCGAACTAAATGAGCCGCTTACATTGCTGGAGGTGCGGGCTGCCATCTGCTCACTTGCCACAGGCAAAACGCCGGGACCGGATGGATATCCGGCCAAATTTTATAAAGCATACCAGCAAACCTTGGCGCCACGTCTCCTTGCGGTGTATCAGAACGCGCAGGAGGTAGGCATGTTGCCAGACACTCTACGCGAGTCCTTGCTGGTGTCTCTGCCCAAGCCTCACAGGGATGCAGAACTGATCGGGTCTTACCGGCCGCTTGCATTACTTAACACTGACTACAAAGTGCTGGCGAAAATATTGGCGAATAGACTGGCCCCATTGGTGCCTCAGCTGGTACATGTAGACCAGAATGGTTTTGTGCCGGCCCGTAGTACGTCATTGAACTTGGGTCGGTTCTTCCGAGTGGCGCATTACTCGGGAGACAATTGGCCTCATGCTGGGTATCTGGTCTTAGACCTAGAGAAGGCATTCAACACCCTCGAGTGGGGGTTCCTATTTGCAGTGTTGCATAAATACGATCTGGGAGATGTGTTCCTGGGCCTTGTTAAGTTGTTATATACGTGTCCAACAGCCAAAATCAAGACTGGTCTTTTTGTATCGGAGCAGGTACCTATCGAACGTGGCACAAGGCAGGGTTGCCCGCTCTCCCCTCTGCTATTCGCACTGGCCGTTGAGCCACTGGCAGAGGGGCTGCGCAGCACCCAAGATGAGTGGGGAATTCCCTTAGGAGACGGCACACACGCGGTCTCGCTTTATGTCGATGACCTGCTCATCTATCTCAGAGATGTTGGGCAATCCTGCACAACAATTGAGAATACTTTGGTTCAATTTGCCTTAGTGTCTGGACTGAAAGTGAACTGGGACAAGTCCTGTCTATACCCCTTTGCTGAGACTGCCCCGGACCCACACTTAACCATCAGCAGCAAATCGGTGTGCTGGCAACTTATGGCGTTCCGATATCTCAAGGTTAATATATATCGAGACCAGCAGGATCTCCTTGAAGGCAACCTGACGCGTGCTATCACAGCAGTGCGGGCACAGATGAACTTCTGGAAAACCCTACCGCTGGCGGTCATGGGCAGAATTGCACTATTAAAAATGGTGGTCCCACCGCGTTTACTCGATCACTTCACAAACTTGCCACTGCACCTCCGACCACCGCTGTTCAGAGACCTGGAGTCAGACATGCGACAGTTTATTTGGCATGGATCACGGAGCAGAGTGGCGATGGCTAAAATGTACCCATTGACCGCTCAGGGAGGCCTATCACTGCCCAACATGGAGCAATACTATTTGGCAGCGCAGCTCCAGTGGGTAGCACGTTGGCTCAGCGAGTGGCATCTCGAGGACACAACAACGTAGGCGCCCGGTTACACCCAACCCATCTAGTGGCGCTCTTCCACTCCAACAGCGAAGGTGGCGAACCCACACAGCTGCTGCTACGAGTGGCGTATCAGTGTTATCGCCGCTGCCTTCGCCTCATGCGCCAGATTACACCATACGCACCGTCTCTCCCTATACTAGGCATTCTCAGGAGGCAGCGTGTGATATCCAGCGCGGAACTCGTGCAGTGGGAGGAGGCGGACATCCTAACAGTGGGGGACCTATATAACCATGGGCAGCTCGTCCCCTTCGAGGACCTGGCGGAAAGCTCGGGTCTACCACACGTCCAGTTCCTCCTTCACGCCACGATGATCCACGCGCTTGGCACGCAGTGGGGAAACATAGCGCAGGAGCTCGTCACTCATCTAACCATACAATATTTACATGAGCTAGGCACCGGTCGTCACCTTACCAAGTGGTTTGCAGAATCTCTTAGAGTTCACACAGTGCCGCAATTACTCCCTCTACGCGCCCACTGGGATGTGGATCTACAGAGGCCCACCACAGACCGAGAGTGGGGTCAAATACTTGAAAGTCCCACACGGATCCCCGTAATATGAGGTCCCGGCTCATCCAGTACTATATAATACACAGAGCCTACCTAACGCCGGCAAAAATAAACAAATTATTTGCCCATGCAGATGCCAAATGCGTGAGATGACACTAGACAGGAGCAGACCTCTTACATATGCTGTGGACATGCACAGCTATTCGAGCATATTGGGAAGAGGTCACTAGGTGCCTGGCCCAGTGTACAGAGCGAACATTGGACTGGACGTGGGAAGTGTGCATTCTGGGCCTCTACCATAGACCTAAGAAACATAAAGTGACGTTTAGGTATATCGATCAAGGTCTCATGGTGGCTAAGCGATTACTTGCGCGTCGCTGGAAATCCCCCATTCCCCTGGCAACGAAAGCCTGGTATCACTCCCTATTATGTTGGGCGCAGGCGGAGAACATAACACTCCGTCATGAAGATGCGATTGGACTACGGAAGCAGCCACTGGCGCCGTCATGGGATGTAATCCTATTAAATTTTCGCACAGCAGGGCAGGGGCACTCGGAGTCGGAGGCAGACACAACTGCGAGCGATGAGGAGCAGGCAGCAACACAGCTGGCCCGCATCTAAGTCCTATAGGGCGTACTGACAACAAACCTGATCGCTGGCAGGCCCTGGCATGTACAAACACACAGCATAAATGCAAAGGTGGGTGGCTGGAACAATTCAATGACGTGTAATTGTAGTCACCGTGCAGGGTGGGATGGTGCATATTAACAATGCGTGTGGTTCATAGACAATGCAGTGCTTGTTATTCAGCATAATTGTTCATGCTGATCGAAGTTAAGTTCTTCTTTTCTCTAACCCTATTATTATTTACTTTGTTTTCCTCTTATTAATGAGTATTACGACAATGCGCCACTTCATTGCATAGTGGATTTGCAACGTAGCACCAATGGCCAAGCTGTAAACACCCTAAAAGCTTTGAATTGTACAATGATATTATGCAACTAGTGATGTATGGCATGAATACTGGCTGTCATGTAATGATCATAAAATTATAATAATACTAATAAAAACAAATTTAAACAAAAAAAAATCATGCAACCCAAATATCCATCATGAGCACTAAGAGTCAAATTCTTACAGAGATCAGTAGGTAGTACTAATATCTCACCTATTAATAAAACACCATTTTCCTCAGATAGTTCACCTAAAATTTCGATAGAGGGTTTAATGTTAGAATGTACACCTTTCTCATTAGGCCAACCTTCTCGAACATAATCTTGGATTTATTTTTTTTATTTCATCATTCTCATGGTCTTCCTTCCAAACCTTTACAGCGCACACAGTCAAGTGGCATGGATCTATAGCAAAGGTAAAGCAATTCTCAAGATCATCTCCTGGGCCTAAAAACTCTTCGCCATCCAAAGATAATCTAGATAAAAAAATCTGCCCTGGGATTACTTTTGCCCGAAATAGGTTTTACCACAAAATTATATTGAAGTATTTGCTGAGTGGCATACTAAACAATATCACCATTTAAAATGAACACTAAAGGCTTGTGATCGGTTTGCAATGCACATTTTCTTCCTAAAACATAACAGCGAAAATTCTCGATTGCCCAAAATCATGCTAGAAGCTCCTTTACAATGACAGAGTCATGCAGTTCTGCCTTTCTAAGAGCACAAGACGCATAACAAACAGTTACCTCTTCAATCATTTTTTGTGTTTAATACAGCACATGCTTACTGACATCCACCGAATTGATGCACGGAAACTTGGGTCACACGTTTTAAGAGTTTTGGCATTTCTCACTTCCTCTTTTACACATTCAAATATTTCTTGGCACATATCATCCCATTGGAATTGAACAGACTTCTTAAGCATATCGATTAAATTCTTCATTTTGGACCCATAAACAGGAACGAACTTTGTAGAGAATTCACATAGGCCAATAGAAGAGCATAATGCATCTTTATTCTTTGGAGCAGGATAATCCACTAAAGCCTTCACCAAACCAGATCTCAGAACAATACTACCATAAAAAAAAAAACATGACTCAAACTCAACTTGTTTCAAACAAAACTCACATTTCTCTTTCTTGACAACAATGCTGTTTTTTGCAAAATGTTTTAGTACTTTGTCAAAACTTTTGTCATGGTCCCGAAGTCTCTTGGCATAAATCAAAATGTCATCTTGAGAAACAACCACACCATCGACATCTCCTAACAGTTGGAACATAATCGCTTGGAAAACAGATGCTTCTGACAAAAGCCCAAATGGCATGCAGCAGTACTGAAACATTCCTAGTGGTGAATTAAATGCAGTGAATTGTTTTGATAATTCATCTAATTGGTACTCATTTTCGACTGAGGTTAGGTCAATTTTCGAGAACCATGGATCCCCTCCCAATTTGCCCAACAGTTCACCAGTATTCGGAAGGGGACAAGAAGCTATCCCAATGTCTTTATTCATGCTGTGTAAATCCACGCACACTATTAAATCTCCACCCCTTCATCAGGCACTCACTAAAGGCAAAATCCACAACTCAACAGGCTCAATGATTCCTTTATCTAGTAACTGTTTTAGTTGCTTTTCCAAATCATCTCTTTAACTAAAAGGGACAGTACATACTTTGTGTTTTATTGGTATTGCGCCTTCTTTCTCCTTAATTGTATGTCAAATACCTTTAATCATCCCCAAAGTATAAGCAAAAATGGATAGAAATGTCAATCTTAAATCCTCTAAAACTGTCTGATCCTTAACCACAACCACTTGGCAATACTATTCTTTGATACTATTAAAATCATATCCTGAAATTCCTGTCTAAGTTGATCCTCTTAAGTAACACTGTCAGAGTTTTCTTTAATGCTTGCAACTTTTGTAGTGGTGTTACTAGGCGTGAGCAGAATCTTTTATTCTGGCAGGGAAATCGGAGGACTTTGGTAATTCCACGTTACTCTTGTAGCGTGGAATTACTGATAAATTCCTCTGCTCCTCAGTTGAATTAATGTGCAGTGGTTGGTTTGTTCCCAAACAGGACTGGAAAAGGGAACAGTCCCTATATGTGTAAAAACCACTGCAGTGATTTTTCAACATAGAGAGACTGCTCCCTCTTCTGGCCCTGTTTAGAAACGACTGCAGTGCACGTATATCCCTCTGCACCCTTACATACTCTGCAGTAATACATATTTACACTACAACATTTCAACTTCCACCTTTCTCAGGTATTATAAGGTTGTTTGCTCAGTGGCTGCACAGCTGACACTGCTGGATTTTAAAAAGCATCACAAGTCAAAATTCCAGTTTGAATGTGGAATCAATGCAGCCCTGAGATCTCTTGAGATAAAAGAGCCTGGGGACCCCATCCCTGGGGCTGAATTCTTAAAAAAGGGTTTGGAAGCCTTGCAGCCCCCCTCCCAGAGCCTCTAAAAGCCCAGGAACTGCATCTCCCCTGCTGGCTCAGTTACTGTGTCCCGGAAGCCCACCCCTGGGACATAGTAGTTTCCCTAACCTCACCAGCACAGGCAGAGAAACATGTTTGCTCGAGGCTGGAGCATACATGCCTTCCCTGCTTATAGAAGTGCGGGTAGGGGAGGCATGTCTGCTCCCACCCTGCAGGAGATTTAAACATGCTCCCACCAGATGGGAGCAGAACTTTTGTTTCCCTGCCCACACTCTTGCAGGCAGGAAAACAAAACTGATATTGCTCCCGTCCAGAGGGAGCATGCAACAACAGCTGCTCCCTCAGGTGGGAGCAATGCCAGCTCCTGCAGCATACGGGGAGCTGGCTGGGGCTGTGGCCCCCAATGTACTATATGTTGGGTGCCTATAAAATTATATTAATCTTTGTTTTTTTCAAAATATATATATCTCTATAGCTTCTGGCCTCAACCATTCCAAAATGTCCATTGGCTTTACATTGCTATACCTATTAACCACATGGGCCTGCCCTGCACCCTGTAGTCAAAACTCCAAGCCATCCATCAACAAAGTGTAAGAATCCAAAAATTGTAGTATATGCCCTTCAAATATAAAACATTCTGCAAAGTACTGCACCTACTTTACTTGAGTTTATTTTTTAAAACAATGCAGAAAATCAAGTGGACTATGCAGCAGAGACTGCAGAAAAAAGAAATGTTTTCCATACAGAATCAAAATACAAAATGCCTAAGGGCTCAACAAAGAACAGGGAGAAGTCTTCAGGACAGGAAGAGAAAGATGATACAGTGTTCAGTAGCCTCACTCCCTGTGGCACCTCTCCTGTAAAAAAAATAAACAAATTAAAAAGATTCCCTTTACACTAAATAAGTAAGCCGAATAGTCCACTTTAGTAAAAATTACATTTGAAATTAATTCAACTTGATTAATGTTACAGCATTAGAAAACATCACCTGTTTGCTTGGGCTGTCAGAAGTTTGACCATGGTGGAGACAAAGTAGTCTCCACTGTTGTCAAACTATATGTCTGTCTGAATCAAAAGCCAGTAACCGGACAATAATGTTGGTGAGGAGTTCCCTCTCTGCTAATATTTAAATTGGGCCCTTAGTCTCTGAAATGGAAGTCAAACAACCTCAACGGACCAAAGAAGCATGCTGCATGGCAAGATGGGTATTGGGTGAAGTCTCGGTGAAGCCATTGACTTTTGGCGGGAAAGTTCTAAGTAGGACAAATATAACATTTGGGCCCAGAAAAGGTTCCAGAGTAGCAGATGCTTTTGGCACCTTTGCACGGAGAAGATGTCTGTCTTTTAAAGCTCAAATTCCTCCAGCGGGACCAGGCTACAAACTGTAGCTGAACAGGGCTCCACGAGTTTAGATACCTTTTTGGTGACATCCATCTGAAATTGATTTGCTGCTTTGGAAAAGCTTAGAGAGGGATAAAACCGAATCTTTGGCCCAGCGGCAACACACCTTTGTCTGATTGACTTGGCAGCTTCCCCCATTATTCTGACTGTTTTCCTGGCAAAAATCCTTGAAAACATTTCTAAGTCCCAGCCTTTAGGGTTAGGTGGGAGGAGTACACTCTGACACTTTTCTAAGGGCACCAGGATCTTAGGGACACCACTTAGAGGCCACTTAGAGGTCAGGACTCACTCCAAAAGAAGCCACTAGCAGGGTCTTATCCACGCCCAGTTGGAACTGGTCAGCTGGGCTCTTCAGGAGAGTGGAATTCTTGAGGCATTTGTGTTAAAATTAACAGGAGGTCAGCCAATGAATGATAACAGTCCACTTATCAGTCTTGGGTACAAGTGTGAGCAGGCCCAGCCCTTGGGGATCTCCTCACAGGTCACAACAGCATATGCTGTGCTTCTTCTGTCTTCCACAGCTCCAAAGGTGTTCCCAAGATGGTACTAAGGCTGCCACAGTTTTGCCAGGTGTCTTTCAGTGTGGCCCTACCCACGTTTGCTGTATTTCCTGCATATTTTCCTGCAGAACTATCCCACAGTGCTCCTCTCTCCCTAAAACCAATGTGGCAGAAGCTTCCTCCCCATGCACATCTTCCTGTGCCCATCCAGAGGTGTGGCTGTGATAATATGAAAACTTTCCCTTGTGGTCACTCAAATCCGGTTCGGGGGTCAGCTCCTGTCCCACTGGGATTGGTGCCTGTTTGTCTGTCTAGCAGGACAATAGAGGGGCAAGCCTAGGTGTGAACGGTTCCCTGACATAATACTGACCCTCAAAATATCGAGGTCAAAAATATTGAGGTCAAAATATCGTCATCCTGCACAAAAATATCTCAAGTAAAATATCGATGTCATTAATATGTTTTTATTAAATATCGTTTTTTAAATGTATATAAAATAAAATACTAAATATTAAATATATTAAATAGAAATATTATTTAAAAATAAAATAGATTTAATATATATTTTAACAAATATAAAAAATTAACTTAATTTTAAAAAGTAAAAACACATATATAATAATTTATATAATTAGAGATATCTACTTAAAAACTATTATTAAACTAACAATATTAATTTATATAATTTTCAGGTTTTTTAAATAATAAAAAAGTAAACAACTTAGAAATGTAGTAAAAATTATTTTACACATTAAAAACAATAATTAAAAATATTATAATTTTAAATAAACACAAATTTAATAATATAAATTATAACAAATTAAAATAAATTATTAAAAATAAAATTTTATACATATACTAGTCCCATGACAATTTATACAGACTACGCAAACTATTATAGTAAATATATTAAAAACATACTACTCCCACTTCACGCACTGCAAAAATAATAGAACTGAGTAAAATTTACAAATCTCCCTTCAGTAAATGCAACAGTAGTGAAAAGGTCTAATTGTGGATAGGTAATATTTACTATAACCATTCCAGGCAGTACAACAGTAGGGAAATTGTTGGAGAGAGGAGGGGTAAAATGTACTATTCCCACTCCAGTCAGTACAACAGTAGGGAAAGTGTTGGATAGTGGAGGGGTAAAATGTAACATTCCCACTACAATCAGTACAACAATAGGGAAAGTGTTTTAAAGCGGAGGGTTACATTTAATATTCCAACTCCCGTCAGTGATTACAACAGTAGGGAAAGTGTTGGATTGCGGAGGGTAAAATTTACTATTCCCACTCCAGTCAGTGCAACATTAAAAACAAACATATTATTTTGAACAAAATAAAAGTATTTAAAAAACAAAGTAAATAACAAAAAATATAAATATGTTGTATAAAAAAATACAAATATATTTAATATTAAAAATAAAAACATATTACAAGGTTAAATACATATCACAAATACCTACAAATATTATTAAAAATATAATACAAAAATATTTTTCATAAAAATGAATGTTTATTTAGAAAATGTTTATTAAAAAATCTAAAAACAAAAAATGTATTGCACAATTAAAATCAATTCACAATAAATATTAATTATTGAAATCTAAATATGAATTCATTACAATTAACTTCTCGCCCTTTACAACTATAAACTCCACAACCCACACCTAAAATTTAACTTTAAAAAAATTAATTACACAATTAAAATAATTGTCAATTAAATAATTATTAGTATGCAAAAAATAATTATTAATTAAAAGTAATTTACTTCCTGCCCTTTACCCCCATTAGCCCCAAACGCCATACCATAAAAAAATTTATTACACAATTAACATAATTCATTATCAGTTAGTTACTTAATATTAATTAACAACTAATTAATTAATTACAAATAAATTACTTCCCTCCCTTTACCCCTACAGCCCCACAACCCACACCGGAAAAAGAAATCGCTCAATTAACATAATTATCAATTAATTCATTATTATTAACAACAAATTATTAATTAAATGAAAATAAATTGTTCCCACCCTTCACCCCTATAAGCCCCACAACCCGCACAAAAATTTACATTAAATAAAATTAATAGCACAATTAACATAATTAAATATCAGTCAAATAAATAATATTAAATGAAAAATAATCATTAATTTATTATAAATTAACTTCCCACCGTATACCCCTATAAACCCACAACCCGCTACAGAACTAAAAAAACACAAAATGTTATTACACTTATTTTAATACTTAATTTTTTACAAATATATTAAAAAACAGAAATAATAATTATACAAAAAAATACATCAGATACATTTAAAATATATACTAAAATACATATTAATTAAAAAACAATATTTTTAACAACTACATTTTTGCAAACGAAATGAATACCTTTGATATTTTAAAAATCGATATTACTTACCTTAAATAGATATTCTTTACATCGATATTCTTCCTGACGGTATTTCCATACAGCAATATTTTAGACTCGATATTTTGGTATGGTGATATTTTGTACTCGATATTTTGTCTAAATACTGGTGTGAACTATGCCTGCCTGTGACAGGATAGAGATCCATGGAAGTTAAATAAAATCCTGGGCACAGCACAGGTGGCTATCCTGTCAGGGAGAAAAATATCTCCCCACACCCAAACCTTAGTCTACTCTCGAGGAGCAATGAACATTTCATCACCGGGGACCATCAGCAGTCAGGTGATGCTGAACACTGGCAGAAAGACACATTTGGCTCAGTTAGGAAATTGCCAACTTTCTAAATGTGTAATTTCCAAAACAATAGTCTAATTTCTTACTTGACCATTAAATTGAATTTTAAATTACCATTAAAATTAGCTCTTGAATCATTTTTTAGCTATTCACAAACAGACGTTAAGTATTATATGCCGTTATAATGTAACCCAGTGTTTTCCTATGGGAGAGCCAGCCTTACCACAGTGAAAATCGAATATGGAGATTTTTTACTGCTAGGAAATGTAAAACTTAAGTACACATGCCCTAGTTTTTAAATAGGATGCTCCCTGCCCAATGGGCATATAGGGGTTATTTATAAGTATTAAATGGAAGGTTTAGCCTTGGCAAATTGGCAGTTTTAATATTGCATACACTGGCGGCATAGGAAGGCTTGGAGAAATGTTTTACATTGTCACTTTAGTTGTTGCTCACAGATGTGCTGCAGTCTGCTAGTGACATTTAACTTAAAGGCCCTGGGTACACTTTTGTACCATATACTAGGGACTTATCAGTAAGGTAAATATGCTAATCAGGAGTGTAGCCAATATTGACATGTTTTACGGTTCAGAGCACATCCACTGGGGTCTGGTTTGCAGTGCCCTGGTGTTCAGAGTCAGAAAATGGGAATGGCCATACAAACAGGCATTTTCCTATGCAGGGCCCTGATCTTGGCTTCCGCTGCATGTTAGAGCACCCCTTTAAACAACTGCACATTCAGTCCTCATACTTGTACCCTGGATCTAAACTGTTCTATATGCAGCAGATTCATAGCTTGTAGCTCCAGGCAGAATACCTCTCTGCAAGACTAGGGCTGTGCTATATTTTGCAGTTTCAGCCACTAAAGCTAGCATTGTGCATTTGCATATTGGATTCCAGACTGGACTCTGTATTAAAATAACACACCTTGTAGCTACAGGTTTTACATCATTTCACCAAACAACTGCTGTCCTATATGTTGCAGTAACAAACCTTAGCTTTACATTTCTGCCTAAGGCACTGGCTGGGTGACATATTCCAAACCCATGCCACAGAGACCCAGGGTTTACATCCCAACAGTGGACTCCATACTGTGCTATATGTTACAGAATGAATTCATTTAGCTCACACTGTACAGCCCTACATCAGATAGATGTTCCCCTGGATGCTTGGTTTATGTCATACCCCATTTAGGAGGCCACCGGGCAGCCAGGGGCTACAGAGTCACAGTCATAGAGGTTAAGGCCATTTACTATTGCTTTTCCAGTGCTTATTCTACTATGGCTGTGCAAAGTGGGCCAAGTACAGTCCTTTCTGCACTTGACTCTCAGTGGTAGTAAATGCGAGCGGTCACAGACTTCTGAGGGAGGTTAGTGTGGGGGGTACTCAGGCTCAGAAATCAACACCGCAGCTCCAACCTCCCCCCAGTAGCACAATCAGATCAACGTTCAGCTCAGTGCTTCTCTTTGTATAATGGACAAGAACCTTACTACACAGAAAACATAACATTGTACTACACATTCAATAATGCAAGGATACCCTGCTTATGGTTGTGAGGCTTTATACTTCCAAGGGTCTTTACCGGCTAGCTTAGCAACTCCTCACACACCTCGAGCGTCAGGAGCAGTATGGTGTGCAAATGACATGACTTTAAATTCCAGATGCATGGAGGTTTTTAGCTACCAAAGGTTTTTGGCAACAGTCATGTCTATCAGTGTTTCTAGAAATGGCTATTCAGGTGATGAAAGGGATGTTGTGCCTTTTGTTTATGAAGGATAATAATAAAGTGATTGGATTATTGTCATTCTGTAAAATAATGCATTCTGTCTGCCACCAATTCATAGTGCCAGACACTGATGAAAGTCCTTTCACCAGAAGGAGGGAAGGTGGTCAGATGACTCCAGGACTTGTACAACTTTTGCTACATGGATAGGTTGGCAAAAGTGCATCCTGTTATGCCAACTGTTACCGGTGCCTGGAGGATGGCCATATTACCTCTGCTTGCCCGTGTTTTCATGCAGAGCTGGATGCTGCTGCATATTTTTTTTAGAATATGGCCAGATGACATTAAAGCAGATATTATTAGCAAGCTTCTGTGTGTGCCATCCATTTTGAGAATAGCCAATTTCAGTTAATTGTAATTTAACAGTATATGATGTTCCCATCTGCAGTGATAGTACTGATGATAGAGTTGTGCAGCTGTAGAACCCTACTAAATTAATATCGTATTTCTAACATACCACTTGTCACCAGACAGATGACTTATTTCTCCTCTAGATCTCAGCTGGCTTTTCTGCACTTTAGTTTCCCTGAGCGAAAAGAGAAAAGCATCAATTTATACAGTGATGGCAAAGGTTGACCATCCAGAGCAATGGTCTGATTTTGGATTTGAATAGGGCTTGCCAGGTTCCCTTAAAAGTACGCCCTACAATCGTTCCCTCCCTCGTAACTTGGTGATAAGAACATTTCCAAATGTTGAAAAACAATATTTTCAGGACAATATGATCATAATTGTAAACTGATGTGGGCAAATTGGCTAACACAACATTGCATGATTAGCGAAATTGGAATAAAATGCTGCTGTCGTGCCTCCTTGCCCCTTGATTACAAATAATCTTGCTGTTTCGAGGAAATTTCCGGATCTTACCTTGTGTGTTACTAAATACAGGAATAATAATAAGACTGGTCAATTTTATTTTCTGCCAGATTATAAGGCACTCTGGAGGGAAACGAGCAAAGGATATTTCTCACTTCTCTCCTGAGAAAGGTATCCAAAGCACATCTCCAAACAAATGTACATTTTCACTGCATACCTTTTACCACCTTGTCTGTTTTTCTTGTCATTGTATTTACATGTAAGCTGAGTACTCAACCTGGAGGCTGACAGTTCATTTGCCACCTGTTAATACAAATGTTTTTAAGAAACCCCTCAATCTTTCATCCCCGCTGTAACATCCTCTCACACAACAGAACATCCTGTAGGTACCAGGCTAGCAATGCTAGGCTTTACAGGGGGGAAGGACAAGAATAAAGAACCTGCGGTGTAGCCAGTGTGTCATAGGTAGGCCTGGGCGGTGAACTCTGCTCCATTCATGGAGTTTGCTGAGTTTTCTGCATTCCACGGAGCAGGCGGAGTTCTGAAAAACTTGCAGAGCATAGTTTTTTCCACGCTCACCAAAGTTAAGTTGGCAAGCGCAAGCAGGAAAAATCTAACGCTAGACCACCTCAAAGCGAGATTCCTCAACGCGGGCAATCACTGATGGTTGCGACTGCTCACGTTGAGTAACCATCCTTTCGTGTTGAGGAATCTGCCGCTCGAGTGGCGAGTAGAAAATCTACTCGAGTGGCAGAAAGAAGCAGCGCCCTCTTGAGCTGGGCATTGTGCCATTCGTGCTGATTTTCCAGCGCGGGACAAACGCCCAGCGCTAAAAATCAGCACAAACGGCACGACCTAGTGCACTCTGACGCTTGAGGAACTCCACATAGCTCGGCAGAGTTTTTTGTTCCAAACTCCGACAAGGCCTAGCCATAGGCCCTAGTCAAAGGAAGGAAATGGGCCCTTGGCCTCTGTTTGAACTGTGAAATAGAGCTATAATCAGGGTTCAATGGGCCCCTAAGGCCTCCGGGCTCTACTGCCACAGCATGTGCTGCACCAATGGAAGACACGCCACGGCAAAGGACGTTGATGAGGAAGAACGGACTAAGAGCAGTCAAGATTACCAGAAAGTGATCAGGACACATTATACAGCCCATAGAAGGAAAATAGCGGCTAGAATCAACGACTTCAGCCCGGACGTGATCAGGGCCGGACTGGCCGTAGCGGGCACCGGGCGTTTCCCCGATGGGCCGCCCGGGTGGGGGCCGTTTTTGGGCCCCTGGGGGGCCGTTTTTGTTACCGGGGGCCTGCAATATCGGCCCCCGGTAACAAAATCGGCCAAAACTGGCCCTTGCAAACAGCTCGGCCGCACCCCCTCAGCTCCCCCAGGGGAGTCGGCCCAGCAGTTTGCCAGGGCTGGTTTCGATTCCCAGTCCAGCCCTGGACGTGATGGCCAGACACTAATCAAAGTTGACACAGTAGCATTACCGTCCGTGTCACAGGAATCTTGTGCCGCACTGACTGTCTGCAATTGCTTCTCTGTCTTTACATTTTTGAAGAAGGAATAGTTAGTGGTGAATATGTAGCGGTGTTATTTAGCATATACTTAATTAGAGCTCTTACAATTTATGCTTCGTATGCTATTTTGTAAAAAGTAATTATTTAATTCAAATTGGCTTAAATAGTGTTTCCCTAAAATATAAATATATTTGAGCTTATAAATAATGCAAAACTCCAATTTTCAATATGAAAACACCTTAAGCCATAGTCTGACTTATTGTCTGAGCATTGTTAGTTTTTGCAGTTTAACATCGCCAGCGTTTTAATGAGTGTTATTAAAGTGCAAACCGCTGGAACTGTGAGTTTTCACCAAAGTCCATCAGTTTGACTGGACTAGTACAGATCACAAGCTAAAGCAACGATCTGTTGGAGAAAGCGAAGAAAGTGCCTTGCAGTATCCACCTTCCTGTGCCAGGTAAAATGCATTTCTTTATAAATTCTCGGCTCGTGGATATTGATTCTGTGGCAGTAGGTTGTGATTGATTGGGATCAATTAAATTGATACTGACAAAATAATACATTGAAAGGCAGAAGTCAGCAGTAGAACAAAATTCTAGAAATCACCAGGGCTACAAAATAAAGAAAACACTTAGACCTTTGGAATGTAAATGTCTTTTCTTGTCTCAAACTCTTAAATAATCACTTTATAATGATTGCAAACGTTCATCAGGGTTTAAAATTTGTCAGCACTGTAAATATTACACATATACACAGTTAACATCTAGGGAATGCAGTTACAATACATAATAAAATAATTTTCCATTGTGATTGACTTGTATCTAACGCATACCTAGTTTATAGTTATAAGGAATCTGTGTCGGAGGGTTCATGGCCAGACAGGGGAAATTTGGCCCCGACTGTAACAAGTGGAGTATTTCACCCCTGGTGTACTGGCCCCAGGTACTGAGAACTCCTAACTTGATGTCAAGTGCCCCCTTTTTAGCACTTGATTCTCTGGGTGGTGAAGCAGAGCAGTCTAATGCTTACTCAAGGAAGATTAAAAAGGAAATGTACTTTATCACATATATATCTATAGGATGCCTGTGGTGACACCCTCTAAAGGGCTTCACAACCAACATGGGTCACACAATAATAAAAGATCCCAAAGGGCAGGTGACCCCCAAAACTGCTTCTGGACCCTCTGCCCTCAAGACACTTCTAACAGTGTACCCATTAGCATGCCCTGAACACTAGAGACACAATAATGCTCTATGGTCCTAGCACAACATGAGGTGTGCATTAATTAAATGTCAGGCCCACTTGCTCTGCCAGGGTGTCACACAATAATTAAAGTAAACACATAGAGTCAACCATAGTGCCAATCTGTTTTGAAAAACTTCAGGATGGGACCATCATTTGATTACATTAAATAGAATATGCAGTGATTTGCTGTCAACAGAGTGGAAGTCAATAACGTTTTCAATGTTTGACTAAATGCAGTGCATAGGTGTATCTTCAAGTTTTAAACTGACTGCAAAAATCTTGACTTGACACAATCCAGTACACTTAAAACAAATTGAACAAATGTCCCAGCTCTAAGACTTAAAAGTCCTGGCAGGCGCATTGGGGAAATTACTAATGTAGGTGCTAGTGGGCCCACCTCTGCTCTTGGGTGACTTCCAAAGCATTCTATTCATTTTGCAGTATTCATCACTTCTGAGATGCATTTTCAGCTAAAACCTAAAGCACAAAATTGTGCATGATGCACATAAGAGATCATTCTGATGGGTGTGTAGCATTCCACATTTCAACCTGCTTCTGTCTATGTTTCACTTCCCTCTCCTTTCTAGTATGACACTTTTCTTCACCACTTGTCTTATTTTTTGTTTATATTTTTCATGTTCTGTCCTTTTTCACCTGCCCCTTTGCTATTACTTTTCAATTTTTCCTACCTGTCTTCTTTTATTGCTTTTTGTAACCCCACACCCACAGTCATGGCAGAGGCAGGCAAGGAGTTCCAACTCCCATCTACAATTAATGGTTGTTACATCCTTCAAGGTTTTGAGAAGATGGGGGACTTAAATGTGTGTGCTGAGCCACCTCTGACTCGAGTTTGTGGCAAGCAACAGGCTCGACAAGATGTATAGCCATGAGTTGCACACCCTCCCCTGGAATAGAGTGTGTTGCAGCTTGTGCTGCACACCAGCATTACCCACACTCAGCAGCAGATTGTTGCATTCCTGGGATTATATATATATAAATATATCAACAGCATAGTTTTCCTAGTATTCAAGGAAAGAAGGCACGCACACTCCCAGCAGGTTAGTTGCTGATAGTGGTTTAATGAGCAGCAAGCATATATAATTTCATTCATGATGGTCACATATATGGGAAATGTTTAATGGTTGCCAGTAAAATATGGATTTCAACCTCATAATATTGACAGCCCTAAACTACTCAGTAGAATTTTGACATTGCCATGACTACTACAGTCATGTGACATGGTGGACCAAGTTATTTGGGAAAGTTTTATAATTCTTGTGGCAAAAAATGAAAATACGCAGCACATTTTCAGGCAATATTATTTTCATCCGTTTGAGCTAGAAACAGCAGATTTGACAATCTGCAAATTTTGAAAAGTATTCAGGAAATACATTAAAGAAAGTAATCTTTGCTCTCTGATACAGAAGAAGCAGCTGAATGCATTTATACCAAATTCTGCAAAAAGTTAGAACCTTACTAAGAAAGCATGCTTTTTGTGATTTGGTGTAAATCCGTTCAGCCTTTTCAAGATATTTGCATTTAAATAGGTGCTAAAGTTGGAAGTGCTAAGGTTGGGCATGAAGGGGTTAAAAAGCAAATTATACATGGGAGGTTGGTACAGTGGGAGTCCTGCGGTACAGAATATTAAAACAAATTAGGGTCTTCTGATAGGCCAAGGGGGCTTTCTTTCCCATCTGTCACTTTAGTACCTCAGGAACAAGACCAGTATCGCAGTGCAGAGCAAACTGACTAGATGGCCACAACTCAGAATAAAATGTTGCAGCCGCCATTACAGGAATCAGTGACTCGGCACCTGTGTCCTGAAAAAAGATAAAGAAATAGAATGGAAGATGTAAGGGTAGGGACAGTGTGTGGCCAGGCAATATGAACACCCCTCCATGACCAACTTGCATCCTTCTTGCTCAACCTTCATCCCTTCACAGCAATGGTTGACCAAAGGGTCTATTGTTCAATGATGTTTAGAGTCCAGGCTCTGAAAGCGACCTACCTGCACCTGTTTGGGTAAATGCAAGTTAAAAAGGCAATAACATCCATTCAAAGTGCTTTGCTTCTGAACTATCCAATTTCATTTTCATCTTTTGAAAGCTTACAGACAAGCTTAAAAGAGTCCAAACATTGATTTGGGTTGTTTTATCACTTCTTGTTCGCAAAGTCTATTGCACACTGTGAGAATCATTACTTGATCTAATTAGTAATTTCAACATTGTTATTTAAATAAAATCAGTAATGTCATCAATTATGTAATTTGACATGTCAAGAGTGATGTAATAGCTGAGGTCATAAGCAGTGCTTGATGGGTACTGCCAGTTTTAGTTAGTTCACTAAACGATAACTGGCTTGTTCCAGTGGTTTTTGGGGTTCTTAAACATTAGCTCATGTCTCATTCAAACACTTCAATATATTGCCCCTTTAACTTGTTTTTCTGTGAAAATATCTTGCTATCTATCTATATCTATGTATGTGTGCATATATATATATATATATATTATCTACTGGCGGTCGCCAGTAGATAGTTATAGTTAGGACCTATTTTCCATAGGAAATCCGCGACATTCTATTTGAAATAACTCTCTTGCCGGTTGACGAATCTTCGCGAAATTTTCAAATTTTATGGCCCGCTCCGGTCCGCTCCTACCCTGAAAGTCTCGGGGTGATTCGTCAAGCGGGGCCGAGAAAAAGGGGGTCCCAAAACGTGTTTTCCCCATTCATTTTCCCATAGGAAACTTTAGACACGGCTACAGCCCGAACTGCTGAACGGAATTACACCAAATTTGGCAAAGAGGTAGTTCTTGGTTCAGAAAGAACCCTTTTGTTAAATGGTGTAAATCCGTTCAGTAGTTCCTGAGAAAATCAAAAGGAAAATCACATATATATCTATGGCCGCGTTGGATTCGCGCACCCTCCCGATCACGAGCTGTCTGCTAATTGGCTGTCAACACTCCAAACCAGGAAGTGTTGGCAGCCATCTTGTTCCTCGGTAGAACCGAGGAACAAGAAAGCAGTAAAAAAGTGCGCAAAACGCACAAAGGGGGCAGGGTAGAAACACCCTGACCCCTAGGTCTGCTCAGGGGTCCCACAAGACCCCTGGGTAGAAAAAGCATTTTTGTTTTTTTTTAAATCGGCAGGATGCGCTCAGGGAGCGCGGATCCTGCTGAAAAAAAAAAATCGAAGCGCGGTCTCCCGCGCTTCGATGTTAATTTGCCCCCGGGTGGGCCAAGTCCCGGGGGCATGGTGAGGGGGTTAAATTTAATGTGGGGGCCTCTAAGGCCCCAAGCCCCGAGGACGCCACCCCGGGGCTTAAGAAAATAATGGTGCGGGAGGGCTCTTTGCCCTCCCGCAGCCCCGAGGACCGCCACCCCCGGGGCTTCTTTAAAAAAAAAAAAAATTGACCTGTGTGGGGGGGCTCCAGCCCCCCCACACGCCCCGGCGACTGCCACCTCCCCGGGGCACTAAACATTTGAATATGGGGGTCCGTTACAGACCCCCAAAGCCCCGAGGACCACCACCTCCCGGGGCTGTGAAATAGTTGGGAGGGGGCCGCGTGGCCCCCCTCCTGGAGCCCTTGATGGCCCTGGGGACCGCCACCCCCAGGGCCGGCTCCTGCAGTGTCCCGGGGTGCCTACCCCGGGACACTGCTGTTTGCAATGACAGGACGGGAGCCTCGCGGCTCCCGTCCTGTCATTGCAAACTTGCTTTGGATATTGGAAGCGAGAGCAGGAAACCTGCTCTCGCTTCCAATATCCAAAGCAAATTGCTCTTCCACATGGGGAGCAGCATGTTAGCTGCTCCCCATGTGGAAAAGCAATGCCGGCTCCCATAGGACACGGGGAGCCGGCGGGACTGTGGGGGTTTGGGGACCCCCACAGTCCCCAATGAGAGGCCAGGCCCGGGGGATGGGGTCCCCGGGGCCATAAGTGGCCAGGGAGGGGGCCACGCAGCCCCCTCCCCAAATTATAAAAAATAAAAAAATAAAAAAAGGGCAAGGCCGGCCCCGAGGATGGGGTCCCCGGGGCCTTAAATGGCCTGAGGAGGGGGCCACGCAGCCCCCTCCAAATAAAAAAATAAAAAATTGAGGGCATGCCCCGGGGATGGGGTCCCCGGGGCCAATACAGGCCCAGGGAAGGGGGCCACGCGGCCCCCTTCCCGTTATTTTTTTAATTTAAAAAAAAATAAAATGCTCAGGCCCCGGGGATGGGGTCCCCGGGGCCAAAAGTGGCCAAGGGAAGGGGGCCACGCAGCCCCCTCCCATTAAAAAAAAAAAAAGAAAAAAAAACACGACCGGCATCGTGCCGGAGGCCCCGCCCCCCTCCCTGATTCCACTTCATATCGCCCTCTGGTGGGCTCGTGTTATGCATTGCTTCATGGGACCTGTAGTCCCCACATTCAAATATTACCCCGATGGGTTCTGCCTGAAAGGGTTCTTTTCATGCTCTTGATAGAGCCTCCAATGTGTCAGCCAGTATAATAATGCTCCTCCCGGTCATCCTGTTATGGCGATTCCCGTGTATCCGGAATCAACAGCCCACAATGATAATGCGGCGGTGCTGCTTTCCCGACCTGGACCGGCCGGTAAATATCGTCCAAAGGTTGCCCAAAAATGAAAGCGCACACGATGACAGACAGACCTCAGCTTTCGCGGCAACCTTTGGAAAATATATATATATATATATATATTCACTGAAAAAACCATAGGTTTTAGGGACAGTTGTAGTTAGTTGGACATTTCCCTCGTACAAAACCCGTGAAATTCCCCTGTTATAGTTAGTTCAGCTAACTATAACTCGCGCCCCCGCAATGCACTGCTGATGACGTCACATATTACATCACTCATGACATGGTCAGTGACATCACTGATGACATCACTGATGACATCTCAAATGACATCACTGATGACATCATGCAGTGACTGTGTGTTTCTGTAAAGTTTAAATATTTTTAATATATATAGGAAAGACGTATTGAAGAATGAGTGGGTGTATAAGTGTTTGTATGGATGATTTAGTAGGTGCGTGACTGACTCTATAAGTGAGTGATTTAACGTATCTTACTGAATGCATGGGTTAGTGACTAAACTGGGTGAATGTCTGTATCCGTCTGTCTGTTGCTGTGTAAGTGGCTGCATGTGTTTGTGAATAGCTACATGAGTGTCTATATGAGTTATTTAATGGTTGTCTGAGTATCTGTATGTGTGCCTGAGTGTTTGTGTGGGAGGGGTGTGTGTGACTCTGTGCATAGATGTGTGAGTGGGTGATTCACTGGGTGGATGGTTTCAAGAGTGCATCTGTGATAGACTGTATGGGTGGGTAAGTGTGTGTAAGAGTGTGTTGGTGAGTGAATGTATGTCCCAGTGGTACATGTGTGAGTAACTACATATGTGAAAGGCAGTATATATGTGTGTTGGAGTATATAAATAGCTATAAGCGAGAGTGAGTGATTGTGATAGTGGCTGTATGGATGAGTGTGTGCTTGTATCAGTGATTGTATAAGAGCGTAACAATGTGGTAGTATTTGTATGATTAAGTGAGCTGGTGTGTGTATAACTGTATAGGTGAGTAAATGGCAGTGTGTTTAATTATTTGCATGACTGACTAGGTGTATGAGTACCTCTATGGATGAGTGGCGGTGTTTGAGTGTCTATATAGGAGTAAGAGTGCATATGATAGTCCTGTACTGAGTGACCATAAGTATGAGTGACTGTACGGGTGAGTGAGTGGATGTGTGTGTGTAGACCTAAGAATCAGTGAGTGGGTATGTAGTTATTGGTGTTGGAGTGTCTATGGTTTTGCGAATGGCAGTCTGTAATTTAGATTGGGTGTATCAAAGGTTATATTAGGGTGTGAGGAGGTGCATCAGATTATCACGTGGATGATGTCATCAGTGATGTCATTTGAGATGTCATCAGTGATGTCATCAGTGATGTCACTGACCATGTCATGAGTGATGTAATATGTGACGTCATCAGCAGTGCATTGCGGGCGTGAGTTATAGTTAGCTGAACTAACTATAACAGGGGAATTTCACGGGTTTTGTACGAGTGAAATGTCCAACTAACTATAACTGTCCCTAAAACCTATGGTTTTTTCAGTGAATATATATATATATATAATTATATATATAACCTAGTTTCCATAGGAAAAGCATTTTTTGACTTGCCTATAACGTTGGCATCGTTTGACCAATCTTCATGAAATTTTCCAAAAAAAGTGACTAAGTAGGATTCGTATGTCATGGAAAGTTTGGGGCTGATCCGTGCAGTGGGGACCAAGAAATAGGGGCACAAAAAAAGGGTGTGTTTGTAATGTTAATTCACATAGGAAAGCGTTGTTGACTCTACAGCCCAAACCTCTGAACGAAATGACACCAAATTTGGCAGAAAGGTAGATGTTGTTACGCAGATTGGGCTTTTTGTTATTTGGTTCAATTCCGTCTAGTAGTTTTTGAGAAATTCAAGCTGAAAATTATAGATATATCTCTGGCCCAGATATTTCGCGGTGATTTCGCTATGAATCACGAATGCGCATGCCAATGTGAATGCTCTGATTGGCTGAACGCAAACTGAACAGACAGTTGCGCCCACCATTTTATCTCCGGGAATGGTTCCTGGGGCTGAAAATATGTGTTAAAGCTAACATAGGGGGGCAGGGTGGAGTTGTTTGAGAAATAGGTGTGTTAGTGACACAAGTTGTGTCCAAAATTGATTTTTTCATCATGCGCGATATTCGTGAAGACGCCTTGACCGCCAGCATGGCCCCTGTGCACCTTCCCTGGGGCATCGCGAGTCTCGCAGTGACACCGTGAGTATTGGTGGAAATATAAAGATAAATATATATATTTGTAAACACTCGCCAGTCACTGTCACAGACTTATGTATTTACGCACATATCCACTCATACACCCAATCACATACCCACTCACACACTTATACATCCAGTCACATACCCACTCAGATACTCATGCACCCACTCACATACTCATTCAGGTACTTATGCACCCACTTACAGACTCCCTCAGAGAGTGACAAACTCATGTATAGACCCACTCAGAGACTCATGCACCTACTTAGAGACTCAGCCATAGATTCATGCGTACAGTCTCATACTCACTTAGAGATTCTTACACCCACTCACAGACCCACTTGGGCACTCATGCACCCACTCACAGACCTACTCAGATACTCATGCACCCACTTACAGACTCACTCAGAGAGTCACGCACCCATGTACAGACCCACTCAGAGACTCACCCACCCACTTACAGACCCACTCACACACTCATGTATGTACCCACAGACCCACTGAGACACTCATACACCCACTCACAGATCCACTGACACTCACACACCCACTCACACACCCATACAGTCCGCACACTCAGTCATAGACCTTCTCAGAGACTTATGGACTCAGTCAGTCAGTCACTCATACACTCATAAACTCACACCCACTCATAAACTCACTCATATATAGACGCACTCACTCACCCACTCAAGGCTCATGCATCCACTCACAGACCCACCCTGACACTTGCCCTCCCAGTCCCAGACCCACTCAGACACTCATGCATGCACCCATTCACTCACCTACTCAGAGATGTATGCTCTCACTTACAGAACCATTGAGACACTCATACACCCACTCACAAATCCACTCAGACACTCATACATCCACCCACAGACCCACTCAGACACTCACACAGCCACTCTTAGACCCACTCAGAGACTTATGCACCCAGTCAGTTATACACTCAGAGACTCATGTACCCACTCACAGTAGCACTCAGAGACCCATGCACCCACTGACAGAACCACTTTGACAGTCAAGCTGCCAATCATAGACCCACTGAGAGACTCATGCATTCACACACTGATCCACTCAGACACCCACTTAGACACTCATGTATCCACTTACAGATCCAATCAGGCAGTCATATACTGACTTGCAAATGCACAAAGGCACTCATGCACCTACTCACAGATTGAGTGAGAGACTTATGCAACCAATCACAGACCCATTGTGATACAGATGCACCCACTCATAGATGTACTGAGGCAGTCACCCATTTCAATACAGAGGTATTGATAGACTGATGCACCGTCTCATGGATTCTCTCAAATACGTATACAGTAAAAGAGAGACTTCATGATAAAGTGATGCATGCAGTCATAGATTACAATGAAAATGTTATGCACTGTGTAATAGAGATTTTAAGTGAGTTGTACATGCTATTATACAGTCATTTAGATAGTAATGTGTTTAGTGTGTTGGTTATAATCCATTTTGCAGGTATAAGTTTTGAATGTGGTGGTGGCTATTGAATGTCTGCATTTGTTTTGTCATTTCACTACGTATTCACAATGACCGCAGCTACGGATGTCATCGTGATGCCCGGCGTCACCATGAAAACGGAAAATAGTCTTTGAAGACGAATTTTCTGGAAACTCACTACAAAAATATGAGTTTGAAAAGTACACTAATAAAGCTCTACTGTTAAATATACTGTTGAATGTGCCTATATATATGTTTTACACTTTGTACAACCACTCACTCTTTGCGACTACTGACGGAACCGCGAAGACATCGGTAGTCGCGAATATAAAAGTTTTATGTAAAGGTGGTTTTCTCCAAAATTGATCACATAAAGAAAAGTTAAAACAATATCTTACTAAATATTTCGACTTAAACTTTATTTAAAAAATGTCTTTAAGTGTATTTTTCAGTATGTGAAATATATTTACAGATCACAGATTCTCCACAGTAAATGTGACAATGTTGTGCTGACACAATTTTTTTTTAAATAAAACCATTTATTAATGTACTTTCTGATAAACACATACCAAATCAATAAATTAGTGGCATATAATGTAAATATAATATACAATATCCAATTATAGAGGGAAAATATGAAAATCTTAGAGGTTAGAAAATAGAATTTTAAAAAAGTAGAAATTCACTGAAAAAAACAAAGGTTACAGCGACGTTATAGTTAGGAATTAGCATTTAATAAACCTTAGAAATTCGCTGAAAAAACCAAAGATTACAGGGACGTTCTAGTTTGGCTGACATTTTACTCGCACAAAACCAGAGAAATTCGGCAGTTATAGTTAGCTGATATAACTATAACTCGCTCCCTGCAATGCACTGCTTATGACCTCACATATTACATTACTCATGACATGGTCAGTGACATCACTGATGACATCATGGATGACATCTCAAATGACTTCACTGATGACATCATATAATGACTGTTTTGAAAATGTTTGAGTGTTAAATATATGTACCAAGATGTGTTGATGAATCAGTGGGTGTGTTGTGTAGTTCCTATATTACCCATACAGGACCTGCGCGTTCGGATAACATAAACTGTGGGTTTGGTGGCAGACTGATTCTGAGCACCTCCACCGAGAATGTTAGCCTGTTTGCATTAGCTAGCTCACAGTGCCACTAGTGTCTCCTCTTATCAGGGAGAGAGTAGTTTCTGGCAACCTCAGAACATGACAACCCTGATCCCTCAAGATCGTGGAAACAATGTACTACTTTTTGCTCAGTCACTCGTGCTCACTTATCTTGTCTCAGAGATACACAGAATAAACAGCCGGGGCATTTCAATAAAAGGTTGATTGAACAGTTGTTATTCTCGTGTAGAATATATGAGCTGCAACAACCATTAGACAGTAGCAGAGATATATGATTAGCAGTACTATGAATATAAATGGATAGTACAGTTCTACCATCTTGCACTACGCATGAATAAATACATGAATATAAAATGCAGTGATAAAAGAAAGCGCGTACTCCTACGATGCCTATCTAGATGTACCTAAATGTACCTAGCATGTGAGTAGGTGTGAAGCCAAGAATCCCTCTAGGATTTAGTCGAACCCCATTACCTGGAGTGAGAATGTAGGAGCCCCTCTTGGTCTCGAGCTGGACACCCCACGAGGGATGTTCAGACCACTGTCAGCTGGAGCGTCTGTGTGCAGGAGCCTCAGCGTCTCTGGTCAGTGTGTCGGCCTGGAAGTCTTGGTTCCCTCTGACTAATACTAGCAAGAGGTTCTATATTTATACAGAAAGTATCTAGGGCTTCTTTGTCCCTTGTTGCTTGTATTAGCCATTGTTGGATTTGAGGATGACGTATGGGATGAACCGTGTACGTAGATGTGGGGAGGAAGGTAGTGTAGCCCCAGCCTGGTTTCTAAGAACCCTTATGAATATCCATTCATACTGTGTGAGTTTATTGATGGAGGTATAGAACTCTATTGTTCAGGAGACACCCTCCTTCTGCACCCAGGACTAGAACTAGGTAAAGGTTCAATCCTAAAAAGGCTCATTACAGTGTAGTGTAGGGGAGGTAATGTAGGTGAAGAGGTATGATGTTACCCGGGCCTATGTTGGGGTACCTATATGAAACATAACACCCACTCCTCTTCCGAACAGTCAGCAATAAAATAAATGCTAGTGGACTATTCTCTTTACTAGACACTAGTGCATAGAACATCTTTAAATGAGCTCCGTTAAAATCTTGTTTTAAAATCATCTTAAAAACAGCTTCAAAAAATGGAAAAATTAAAAAAATTTACTACGAAAATTAGTTGTTAGGAATTGTCACTTAAGCCACAGTCCTAATTGAGTTAGTTTATATAAGTTGAATGTCTACAAGCGTCAAAAGGCTATGCTTTTCAGCGAGAAAGTGTCAATTTTTAGGAAGTGTTCCGAATTTAGTTAATTTTAGAGAAAATGAAAATTCGAATTCTTTCCCAGCACACGATGAGCCAATTACAGATTAAATGTCCTGGCTGGGAGACAAAACATCATCGCTGCTTGATGCTGCAGGGGACGGTCCTTGTAACACCTCACAGAGTACGTCAATAGAGCACAGATGATATTCAGTACTGCCAATAGCTGGTGTAGAGGCAGCCGGTGCTGTAGTCGATACCTCGGTGCTAGTGGTGCTAGTGGTGGAGCTAAGGCTTACCCCAGTTGTAAAAGGCACCTGCGGATTCTCGAGGAATGCAGTAATCAAGATGGGAATACGCTGGGGACATTGCCGAGCATGGGCCCTCAAGGGTTCCAGCCTGGTATTCAAGTCCGCAGGTGTGCCGTCGCAAGTGTCAGACAGAGGTCCAACACGCATTCTTCACCGCAAAACAGGCATCGAAGAATAGGTAGGATGCAGTCCATCCAGACTGGTCTAAACGATAGGAACCAAGAGGCACTTAGTTCCCTCAGGCGAGGTGTGCCCAGATGTTGTACCATGCGTTCACGGTATTTCCGCTCCAGGAGCGCTTTTGCCATCTCGTTGGTAATTGGGCCGTCCATTGCGTAGTAGGTAAATGACAATCAGGACTCCCGCTATAGATAGCAGGATCAGAGGTAGACCTCCAAAAATGCTTCCAAATACGGAGTGTATAAAGTTCGGGATAACTCTGAGGATTGTCTGAAAGGTGCTAAGAAGTCCTGACCCTATGGTCTTAAATAGGTGTACAATACCACTCGTATCAGACATATTAAAGATACGACCCACCATTTCTGCTAAATGAATGGGGCAGTTTGTACGTATAAGTGCCTGTATCTCAGTCGAGGTCCTTGCGATTTGAAGATCAAAGGTCTCTCGAGCGGAGGTTAAGAGTACGGTTTGCTGTAAAAGCATGGCTTTTAGTCTGCTCAAAGTATCAAATTGTGTAAAGGAAACATTCAATGAAGGCCATAACGGCGCCTCCCTGACTGTACTTGTTGGGCGAAACAATACTTGCATACAGCAAGTAACCCTGGAGTTCACAGTGACCAGATAGGCAATGCCCGGAAGCATACCACAGCAACCTTGATCGTTCAGCATCAAGTAACTCCCATTTGAGAGCAGCTCGAATACCGGTTTCATCACGGCAGCTGGAGTCCCTTTCATGTGGCAGGACAAGTTTGCTATCGAACCATTACACACTCCGTGCAATGAAATGTCCCGGCACATGAGAGAACTGCTCAAAGCGCTCTTGCAGTTTGTACCACTCATAAACACTTCTCGATCCCCACTCCAGCATCGAAATCTATACGGTAAATCCCAGGATTCCCTAATGTATTCCTTACCCATTCTTTCATATTTGCCCGACTGCCGTTGTTCAAGGCAATATTGAAACTGAAAAGTAGTGACTGGTAGAGTTATGTGGCCATGGATCAGCCATTCAGTAGATGGAGCTTCCGCTACTGTAAATGGTAGTCGGTCCAGTTTTTCAATACGCAACATTGTATATTTAGCTCCCCTTTGTGCCATTTCAACCTGTTTATCTGTTAGATTGTGTTAGACCTGGCACCATTGGCGTGGGTCTCTCTTCCATTTTTCGCTGTTGCCTCATGTGTTTTTGCTGGTTATAGATGCTTTGGGCACTGTGCCACTGCTATTCAGTGCCAAAGTGCAAGTGCTCCCTATGGTAAATTGGTATATGGATTAGTGATTCCATGATTGGTTGGTTTGGTTTACTTGTCAGAGCCTAGTACAGTGCACTGAGTGTGCCCAGGGCTTGTAAACCAAATGCTGCTGGTGGGCCTGCAGCACTGGTTGTGCCTCCCACAGAAGCAGCCTGTAAAAGTGTGTGTCAGGCCTGCCATTGCAGAGCCTGTGTGCAGTCTGGTACTGCCATGTTGACTGGGCAAGTGCACCCACTTGCCAGTCCCCAAACTTTCCCTTTTCTGCATATTAGTCACCCCTATGGTAGGCCCAAGGGCAGGGTGCATTGTAAGTATAAGGTAGGACATGCCCTGGTGTGTGTGGCATGTCCTAATAGTGAATTACAGCCATTTTCGTTTTTCACTATTGCAAGGCTACCTGTTCCCCATAGGCCAGAATGGGCAGTTTGATTATTACATCCTATAATCCTAACTGACCCAGGGAACTAGGTAGAGATTCGAGTTTAGTATGCCTGAACTCAGAATGATAAAATACATCTTTTCGTGAAGTTGGTTTTAACATTCTGTGTTTGAAAATACCACTTTTAGAAAGTAGGTATTTTCTTGCCTAACTATCCAAGCCTGCCTCTGCTAGGTTGTGTATTCCTTGTCTGGAGCTTGAGTGACAGGGGCTGGGGGATTCCAGGAGACAGGGTGCGTCAGCACAGGGCTCAATAGAGAGATCTGCATGTAGATGGGTGGGAGGAGTCGCACCTGGGACCTGAATAGGGCTGTGCCTTCCCTCCACAATGCTGGCTCCACCTCCTTTGGTGCGTCTGATGTCCCTGGCCTACACTGTGAAAGGAAAGAAGGAGTCTTGTCAAAAAAGTGCTCCAGGACTGACCAGAGCTGGTTTGGACTAGGCAAAGGCCTCTCTGCCTTCAGAGAACAAAGAGAATATGAGTATAAAAGAGGGGGACCCGGACCCCAGAAATTTAGATCACTTTGGGAAACAAGAAGAACCTTTGCTGAGGAGAGGAACCAGAGAGAGAGACTGCAGGAGGAGACTATCCCTATGCTGATTGCTGTTTGGGGGATTGGCCTGCAGTGGTTGCCTGACTGCCAAAGAAAGGAGAAAGGAACTTTGTGTGTACTTTCATCAACTTGTAAAAGATCTCCAAGGGCTTGAGAGAGAGCTTGCCTCCTGCTGAAGTCTCAGGGACAACAGACTTCACCCACCAGCTCCCCAAGAGTTCTTTTGAAGTGCCTGCTGTTGTGTTGGGCCTTCTGAGGGACTGCGTGTCGCAAGGAGCTGGAAGCGCGACTCACGAAGAAGAAGCGTGACGCCGCTGCAGCCGCTGTCGTCGCATCGCTGAAGAAGGGTGTCGCCTCTGCCGCTTCGCCTCGCAGAAGCGCCTCGCATCGCCGGAGAAGAGTGTCGCCGTCACATCAGACGCCGTCGCATCATCGGAGAAGCATGCCGCCACAGCCGCTGTCGTCGCATCACTGAAGAAGGGTGTCGCCGCTGTCGCATCGCATCGCCGAAGCGCCTCGCATCGCCGGAGAAGAGGATCGACGTCGCATCAGACGCCGCCGCATCACCGTGAAGCGTGTCGCAGGGCCTGTCGCGGCTCAGAAGAATTGTTGAGTCGCCGCACGGCCGTCGGGCGTGCACGCATCGTGTCGCATCAAGAAGAAGACGCCATCTTTGTTTCATTGCACCGGATCTTCATCGCATCACGGCGTTGCTGGTCGCATCGCCACAGAAGCGCAGTAAAAAACTGACGCATCACCTCGCCACGCCGAGAAGAACCGACGCATCCCCTACGCATCAGTAGGGACCCGATGCATCACCGTTCTTGCGTGTAAGGAACCGATGCCTCACCTTCCCTGCAACACTTTCGTTGTATAGCGTTACGCATCCAAAGGTACATTGAACTCAAAGTGTCTCATTTACCATCTAAAGAGAACTGAGCTAATTCTACCATTTTTAAGTACAGTATTGTGGATTTTTGTCGTTTGTGGTCTTGTGTTAAGTCTATATAAAAGTACTTATTTTTATACTACAACTTGTGTGGTGTCCATCTGTAGTGTTGTCACTGGGTTACTGTATGTGTTCACAAATGCTTTACACACTGCCTCTGAGATAAGCCTGTCTGCTCGTGCCAAGCTACCAAGGGGGTGAGCAGGGGTTATTTTAGTAGTGTATCCCCCTTACCCTGACTAGGCGCAAGGGTCCCTATTTGGTCAAAGGTACCTACCTCTGCCAACTAGAGACCCCCAAATCTAACATTGGTGGTCAGCAGTGAGGATTCTGGACTTGCATTTGTGACTCATGTACAGTGATTGGTGACTACTAGTGAGTGCAGACCAAAACACGACCGCATACTTTTGGTAGATTGTTTTTCCTGGGATTTTCTATTTTGCAAAGAACTGCCAAGTTTAACCACAATGGATAAAGCAGCATCCATAGCATCTGTTGATTTTGATTGGGAAGAGGAGAAACTAGAATGCTACAATGTGAGACAGCTAAAGCACTTCTGCAGGAAATTTAAAGTTGCAATGACTGGTCTCATCAAGAAGGATGAGTTCTAAAAGGCGCTGAGGGCCTGGGTCGAAGCAAGGGGTACCCCTGAGAATGAGGAGGGGGCTGAGAATGCAGATGAGCAGCTGGAGGGGCCATTGGGTCCAGAGGGGAGGAAAGCAACTTCCCCAGCAGGTAGCAGTGTTTCTGCCAAAGGCCTGTCCACAGAGGAGTTGGAGGACAGGGAGAGGAGTAGGATGCATGAGTTGGAGCTAGCCAAAATGAGTGGGCAGTTAGAGATTAAGAAATTGGCCCTAGAGGAAAAAAAGATGCAACTGGAGCATGAGAGAAGTTTGAGGGAGTTGGAATTGAAAGCGAGGAGCTTAGAGATTACTCCCTCTGGTGACAGCACATTGTCCATGCCTGTAGAAGCAAGAGTGTATATCCCTAAAGATGTGGTAAAATAGTTTTTCAAAAATGATGACATTGGGCAGTGGTTCAAGGCCTATGAGGTAGCCATGTCCTCTTACCGGGTCCCTGAGAAGGATTGGGGAGCAGGGTTGTGGGGACGGTTCCTTAGTGAGAGGCGGGACACATTGTTAGACTTGCCTTCTGAAGTCCATAATTCTTATAGCCACATGAAAGATGCATTGATGTCCAGGTATGGGTTGACTCCTGAATTGTATAGGCAGAGGTTCAGGAATTGCAAGAAGATAGAGGGCAGCACCTGGGTAGAATATGTCACTTTTTTCTGCAGAGCACTGGATGGTTGGGTAAAGGGTAGCAAAGTGAATGATTTTGAGGCGCTCTTTGATTTAATTGCATGGGAGCACTTGTCAAGTAATTGTTTTCCAGAGCTACGCCAGCAGCTGATTGATAGTAGGCTGACTAACCCTAGGAAGCTTGCTGAGGAGGCAGACCGCTGGGTGAGCACCCGGGTCCACAAGAGTCACGTGGGAGGCTCCGCCAAAGGTGGGCAGGGTCCCCAGCAGAAGAGTGGGGGGGACAAGGGTAAACAGAGGGAGTTCCAGAAAGGGCCCCAAAGTAATCTCCAAGGGAACCAAGGGAAGGGTTTCCAGCCTCCCCCTGAGAAGAAGCACGGGGCCCCGACAGGTAGGCCTGTTCCCAGGGGACCCCTGAGGTGCTACAAGTGTGGTGAAGTGGGCCATAAGTCTGTTGATCCCCAGTGCCCACAGTTTGGAAAGACACCACCCACTGGTGCTCCACCCCGACAGATGGCGAGTGTAGCCCTGGGGGAGGAGATGGGTGTCCAAGGTGGGTGGGGTCCCACAGAGATGTCCCTTGTCTCTTTAGGAGACTGTGAGGTGGTCCCCAGGACCCAACTGCCTGATAACACTAAGAAGTACAGGCAGTGGGTGACCATCAATGGCCATAGAGTGGAGGCTCTTAGAGACACAGGAGCCAGTGTGACAGCTGTCAAGTGTCACCTGGTGTCTCAAGAGCAGGTTATCCCCAATGCATTTTACCCAGTTGTTGCCGCTGACAACACAGAGAGCCACTGCAAGGTGGCTCAGGTTCCCTTTGAGTGGGGGGGGTCTCTGGTACTCTTCAAGTAGCTGTGAGGCCAGCCATGCCTGTTGACTGTTTGTTGGGGAACGATTTGGAGAGCTCACCTTGGGTGAAGGTGAAGCAAAGTGCTCATTTGGAGATGTTGGGTCTGCCTGACTGGGCGTGTGTGACCACACGGTCCATGGCAGCCAGTAAGGGTGTTCAAGAGGACCTGGAGCCTGAGAGGGGGGCCCAGGTGCCTGCCTTAAAGAGAAGAGGCAGGGGGCGTGGGAAACAGGCCCCCGAAGTTCCCATGGTCCAGGAGGAGGTAGACCCTGAGGGGGATGCCCTGGAGCCTACAGGGGAACAGATAGCTGAACTGGGGGACCTGCCTGAGCTGACCCATTGGCAGCAGGAAGGAGGACCCTCCAAGGAGGAGTTCTGTGAGGAGCAGAACAAGTGCCCTTCTCTTGTGGGTTTGCGGCAGCAGGCTGCAGACCAGGCAGCAGGTGATCAGTCTGGATCACATTGGATCTACTTGGAGAATCGTCTCCTGTATACTGAGCCTAAGGTTGCTGAGCCTGGGTCAGCCTGTGTGCTGGTGGTACCCCAGCGCTTCAGAGCCTTCCTACTGGGGCTGGCTCATGATGTGCCGTTAGCAGGACATTTAGGGCAGGACAAGACCTTTGAGAGGCTTGTCACCCACTTTTATTGGCCCCAAATGCGCAGGAGTTCAGATACTCACTACAGGACCTGTCAGACTTGCCAGGCAAGTGAAAAGAGTGGGAGGAAGCAGAAGGCTCCTCTCCAGCCATTCCCTGTGGTCAGCACCCCCTTTGAACGGGTGGGTATTGACATTGTGGGGCCACTGGACCCCAAGACAGCCATGGGCAACAGGTTCATCCTGGTCTTGGTGGACCATGCCACCTGGTACCCAGAAGCCATACCTCTGAGGACAGTGACGGCCCCCGTGGTGGGACGGGCACTGATGGGAATTTTCTCCCGAGTGGGATTCCCTAGAGAGGTAGTGTCTGACTGAGGTACAAACTTCATTTCCAAGTATATGAAGTCCCTGTGGCAGGAGTGTGGGGTAACTTATAAGTTCACCACTCCTTACCACCCCCAAGGAAATGGGTTGGTTGAGAGATTCAACCGGACCCTAAAAGGCATGATTATGGGTCTTGAGGAACCTATAAGGCATAAGTGGGACGTCCTCTTACCATGCCTGCTCTTTGCATACTGTGAGGTGCCACAGAAATCTCTAGGGTTCAGCCCCTTTGAGCTTCTCTATGGTCACCCAGTGAGAGGACCTCTGAGTCTGGTCAAGGAAGACTGGGAACAATCTCCCAGGAAACCTCCCCAGGATGTATATAGCTACATGCTGGCCTTCAGGAACCAGACTAGGCGTTTCAGGCAACTCGCTGAGGCGAATCTGGAAGCCAGCCAGGAGGAGATGAAGCAGTGGTACGACCAGAATGCCACTCAGGTAGAGCTTCAGCCTGGTCAGAAAATGTGGGTCATGGCCCCAGTGGAGCCTTGTGCGCTCCAGGATAAGTGGACCGGACCATTTGAGGTGGTGGAGCGCAAGAGTCCTGTTACCTACTTGGTGGACTTGCGGTCTCCCAGGAACCCCTTGCGGATCCTGCATGTCAACTGCCTGAAGCCCCACTTGGAGAGGTCCGAAGTGGGCATGCTCTTAGCGACAGATGCTGGAATGGAGGAGGACACTGAGCCTCTTCCTGACCTGTCGGCGACAGAGCAAGATGGGTCAGTGGATGGTGTGAACCTCTCTTCCACCCTGACCCCTGAGCAACAGAATGACTGTCACCAGTTGCTGGGGCAGTTTTCTGTTCTGTTCTCCCTGATTCCCAGTATCACTGATTGGTGCGTCCATGATGTGGACACTGGAGACAGTCCTCCTGTTAAGCACAAAACTTACAGGGTAACTGACAGGGTGAGAGCTTGCATAAGGGAGGAGGTCTCCAAGATGCTTGCGTTAGGGGCGATTGAGTCCTCTAACAGTCCTTGGGCCAGCCCAGTGGTCTTGGTCCCAAAGGCTGCCGCACCGGGTGCCACGCCAGAACTCCGGTTCTGTGTGGACTACCGAGGGCTCAATTCAGTCACGAGGACTGACGCGCACCCCATCCCCAGAGCTGATGAGCTCATCGATCGGTTAGGGGCTGCCCGGTACCTCAGCACGTTTGATCTAACGTCTGGGTACCGGCAGATCGCCTTGACTCTCGGGGCAAGAGAGAGGTCATCATTCTCCACACCAGATGGGCACTACCAGTTCTGGGTTATGCCCTTTGGGATGAAGAATGCCCCTGCCACCTTTCAGAGGTTGGTCAACCAGGTGTTGGCTGGACTGGAAGAGTTCAGTGCCGCCTACCTGGATGACATTACAGTGTTCAGCGCCAGTTGGGAAGAACATCTGCGCCACCTCTGGGAAGTGTTGATGGCGCTGCGGAGGGCAGGCCTCACAATTAAGGCGATCAAGTGCCAGATCGGGCAGGGTTCCGTGGTGTACCTGGGACACCAGGTTGGGAGCGGCCAGGTGGCGCCCCTACAGCCCAAGATTGAGACCATCCTGGCTTGGGAGCCCCCCAAGACCCAGACAGAGGTGAGAGCCTTTTTAGGACTCACTGGGTATTACAGGAGGTTTGCCAAGGGGTATGGCAGCATCATTGCACCCTTGACAGAGCTGACTTCCAGGAAGCAGCCCAAGAAAGTGATTTGGACTGACACCTGTCAGAAGGCTTTTGAGTCCCTGAAAACTGCCATGTGCACGGCGCCCGTGCTCCTGGCACCCAACTTCTCAAAAGAGTTTATCGTTCAAACAGACGCTTCAGAGCATGGTGTGGGGGCTGTTTTGTCACAGATAAATGAGGAGGGCCTAGATCAACCTGTAGCCTTCATCAGTAGGAGGTTACTTCCACGGGAACAGAGGTGGAGTGCGATTGAGCGTGAGGCATTTGCTGTGGTCTGGGCACTGAAGAAGCTGAGACCATACCTGTTTGGGACTCACTTCCGGGTTCAGACAGACCACAGGCCCCTCAGATGGTTGATGCAGATGAGGGGTGAGAATCCAAAGCTGTTGAGGTGGTCCATTTCCCTACAGGGGATGGACTTCACGGTGGAACACCGCCCTGGTACAGAACACGCCAATGCTGATGGTCTGTCCAGATTTTTCCGCCTTAGTGATGAGAACTCCCAGGAGGTAGGGTAGTTCTCCCCACATTTCAGCTGGAGGGGACATGTGTTAGACCTGGCACCATTGGCGTGGGTCTCCCTTCCATTTTTCGCTGTTGCGTCATGTGTTTTTGCTGGTTATAGATGCTTTGGGCACTGTGCCACTGCTATTCAGTGCCACAGTGCAAGTGCTCCCTATGGTAAATTGGTATATGGATTAGTGATTCCATGATTGGTTGGTTTGGTTTACTTGTCAGACCCTAGTACAGTGCACTGAGTGTGCCCAGGGCTTGTAAACCAAATGCTGCTGGTGGGCCTGCAGCACTGGTTGTGCCACCCACAGAAGCAGCCTGTAAAAGTGTGTCTCAGGCCTGCCATTGCCAAGCCTGTGTGCAGTCTGGTACTGCATGTTGACTGGGCAAGTGCACCCACTTGCCAGTCCCCAAACCTTCCCTTTTCTGCATATTAGTCACCCCTATGGTAGGCCCAAGGGCAGGGTGCATTGTAAGTATAAGGTAGGACATGCCCTGGTGTGTGTGGCATGTCCTAATAGTGAATTACAGCCATTTTCGTTTTTCACTATTGCAAGGCTACCTGTTCCCCATAGGCCAGAATGGGCAGTTTGATTATTACATCCTATAATCCTAACTGACCCATGGAACTGGGTAGAAATTCGAGTTTAGTATGCCTGAACTCAGAATGATAAAATACATCTTTTAGTGAAGTTGGTTTTAACATTCTGTGTTTGAAAATACCACTTTTAGAAAGTAGGTATTTTCTTGCCTAACTATCCAAGCCTGCCTCTGCTAGGTTGTGTATTCCTTGTCTGGAGTTTGAGTGACAGGGGCTGGGGGATTCCAGGAGACAGGGTGAGTCAGCACAGGGCTGAATAGAGAGATCTGCATGTAGATGGGTGGGAGGAGTTGCACCTGGGTCCTGAATAGGGCTGTGCCTTCCCTCCACAATGCTGGCTCCACCTCCTGTGGTGCGTCTGATGTCCCTGGCCTACATTGTGAAAGGAAAGAAGGAGTCTTGTCAACCAAGTGCTCCAGGACTGACCAGAACTGGTTTGGACTAGGCAAAGGCCTCTCTGCCTTCAGAGAACAAAGAGAATATGAGTATAAAAGAGGGGACCCAGACCCCAGAACTTTAGATCACTTTGGGAAACAAGAAGAAACTTTGCTGAGGAGAGGAACCAGAGAGAGAGACTGCAGGAGGAGACTATCCCTATGCTGAGTGCTGTTTGGGGGATTGGCCTGCAGTGGTTGCCTGACTGCCAAAGAAAGGAGAAAGGAACTTTGTGTGTACTTTCATCAACTTGTAAAAGATCTCCAAGGGCTTGAGAGAGAGCTTGCCTCCTGCTGAAGTCTCAGGGACAATCAAAAAATCAAAGGAGGGAGTGAAGAGGAAAAAGGTAGAATCGTCCTCCTCTTGATACTGTTATCCAACATAGGGATTCTACCATGTATTATGTGAATATATATGCACCCATGTGTGTGCTGCTATTTTTATTTTTATTTTTATTCGAAGTGTCTAGTCATACGTGAAAAATGGTGCAAAAGGATCAGAGCTCCTTCTCTCAATTTGTGGGAAGGGCAATGTTTCAAAAAATTGTAAAATACCCCTCACACACTGAAACCTGATTCAGTGTCATGCTTCATCATTGGGGTCTTCCCACCCCTCTACGGGACGGGGCGTGCTACGACTTAAGTAGACGCAGGAGCACTTTATTCAGTGATTGGTGAGTATGTGTAGTGCGTGGGATCGTGAAAAGAAAATGTGAGATGGTTAAAAATTCTCTGGCTAGTGGAACGAAAATACTTTATTGTCTTCCCTGGCTGAGAATAGTAAAAGTGGGGAGGTGTAGATGGTGTACTATAATGAGTCACCTCCTACAAGGTCGACATGTTTCAGAAGCCATCCCCTTGGCTTTCTTCCTCAGGACCAAAAAACCGATCCCTATTACACCTCAATGGGTGATAGAATAAATGTACATATGCCTGATTGTCTCAAACACTGTCCTTTGTTCCCTGTTATGGGAGTAGAAAAATATACCACTTGTATATCTTAAGAACCTGAAAAGAAAAATATTTTGGATAAATCATGGCTTTCATCATTTATCTTTATCTATTCACATCACCATCACGTTGAAAGTTTTAAGCTTTTTTGTGATATATTTCTCTTGTGCAACCCTTTTGTGGGTAATGGTACAATTTGGTAAGTAATCTCTACTCATAAATCATCTGAAAGAACACTCCTTGTGATTTCTAGTGCCCAGTATCACATTCAACATTCTTTCATACATATGTATCTCCTTGCAAGATACATTTTATGTTACAATACATTCATACATAAAGGAAATATTTGTACACTCCTATTGTGCCCCTAAAAGGTTACAGATTGATGTTCACAGCAACTGAGCACTCGCATTCATACTCCCATGATGAGCCTTGGAAAAAATGGGAGATGTTTGGCAAAAGTCTGTGCTCTCGTCCTTTTTAACTGTGATCTCATGGTGTGTCTTTTTATATAAAAAATGGTATTCATGCTCTCAAAAGGACGGGCCATAATAATACATACTTTAGAATGTAATCGTTATCGCTCCATGAACTCACACGAGCGGTGTTGGACGCCTTGAAATAGACACTGTAGGTATTTTAAAAGAACAGAAGGAAAAACAAGGTTTTAACGCCAGGGTCGTTTTTAAACAAACAAGCGTGGTCTCTTTGGCCTTTTTAAGGACATGCCATTGTCCTACTTACATGCTGGAAGGAGCGCGATCACCAAAGGAAGTACCTTCTTGTGGCTCGTCGGAACCTAACTGAGGTTTGCCAGAGCCCGGTGTTTTAAAGTGCAAGGAGGCATGCTTGATAGGAAACAGGTGTGACTGGAAACACTAGACCTTGAAATTTTAAAGATGGCCGCCGGTAAATGGACCCAAAACAGAGTTCATTTTGATCCACTTCCTGTTGGAACGATTAACACTGAGTCGGTTGGAAAAAACACTAGACCTTGGAATTTTTAAAAATGGCCGCCGGTGAATGGACCCAAAACAGGGTTCATTTTGATCCACTTCCTGTTGGAACAATTAACACTGAATCTGTTGAAAAGGCAAGCATACATTTGTTTGTTTGGAGGCTTATTTTGGAGGAGTTTCAAAAGGCAGCCTAATGGAGGTTGAATTTAAAGGAATTATTAAACAAAAATGAAAAACAAATTGTTGCGCTAGAGATGCCTGGATGGAGTCATCGCAGACGTGCATTTATGTATGTGGGTTTTGTGAAAAAACACGGGGGGGCAAATTAGAAAACCTAATGGAAAAAAAAGTTAAAGAATAAATCCCAGCAATAAAACGCTAAAGGCTGGAAAAAATATTTATTGGAAAAAAAAATTCTGTCAGAGGAGAAGGATTGAAAAGCAAAAACCATGTATATTTATAAATAGAGTGTGTGTACACTCAGGTTTCCAAAATTATAGTTTCTCTAAAAAGAGGAAAAAAGAGGAAAAAAAGGGGGAAAAAAGGAAGAAAACCAGTTTCCAAAGGCATAAACCTGCTCTTTGTTCAGTATTAGTTACGGGGTGATTGTAGTACTGTATACTCCTTATGAGTCTGGCAACTTTTGGTTGATCATTAATTGCCAGGGGATTCCTGTGTTAGATTTTGTATACATCAGAGCTGGTTCCAAGGAATCTCATCGTTCAGGCCTTTCTCATGATTCCTCAAACGGAACACCCACCGTTGTTCTTTTTCGAACAAATACCTTTTGTTTTGGATTTGTTCGATTACTGTCCACGAAAGATCTTCCCACTTATGATCTTTTTCCAGAAAATGGGCTGCCATTTTGGTGGTACTCTTTTGCATTTAATGTTACTTTTGTGTTCCCCTATCCTTACCTTGACAGGGCGTGTGGTCATTCCTACGTATTCCAAAAGACACGGGCACGTGATCAGATAAACCACATTTTTTGAATTGCATGTTGTGAATCTTCTTTGGACCCATTTGGTTCCATCATGGAACAAGATTTCTTTGCTTTTTTAGTTAGTTTGCACACATTGCACATTCCACAGGGATGATGCCCAGAGATTGGGGGCATTAAAGTGGTTTGCATTGTCTGTTCTTCTCTTCTTTCTTTTGGTCTGGTGTGTACCACTAAATCACGGATACTCTTACCTCTTCTATGAGAGAAGATAGGTTTTGGTAGATTGATGCTTCCAATGTTGAGGATTCGCCAGTGTTTGTTTACTATTTTTGTGATTCCATTAGAGTTTGTGTTGAAAGTTGTTATACATACTGGGCGGTTCTCTTCCTCCTTATGGATTTTGGGTTCCAAAAGGCTGTCTCTGCAATTGTTGCGTGCCCTTTTGTATGCATTATCAATCACCTTTTTAGGATATTGGCGTTTTCCAATTTCTTTTTCAGATCGTTTGATTGTTTTTGAAATCTTCGATTTCTGTGCAGTTTCTTCGTAGGCGTAGGAATTGCCCCATAAGGGAGGTTATCGCGGAGATGTCGAGGGTGGAAGCTGTTGTACAATAGTAGGCAGTTTTTGGAGGTTTCTTTGAAATGAGTGGTAGTTGTTAGTTTTCACTCTTTTGCATATATGTTTAGATCAAGGAAGGCAAGTTTTTCATTTGAGATAGTGCTTGTGAATCTCAAAAATTGGTCTTGGCAGTTCAACCATGATAGGAAACGTCTGGCGGTGGTTTCATCTCCTTCCCAGATAATCAATATATCATCTATATATCGTTTCCATATATGTATATGGTTACTGAAATGGATTGTTGGGAGTGAGGATCTTCTGTTTTTCAAGTTGATGTACATAGAGACCAGCTATGCTAGGAGCAAAAGTGCTCCCCATGCTGGTCCCATGTTTTTGCAAATAGAGAGTGTTCCGGTATTCAAAGAAATTTTCTTTGAGTGCCAATTGGCAGCACTCCATAATCATATTTCTCGGTGTCTGGTAGTCCCAATCGGTGTCGAACAGGACATCTTCAATGATGTTGAGGGTCTCGTTGTGGGGCAGGCTCGTATATAAGCTCTCCACATCACAACTTATCAATAATTCTCTTTCTGGGTCAAATGTTTGCCCTTCTAACAATTGCAGGACGTCTTTGGTGTCTTTCAGGTACGTAGAAGTTTGTTGTACAAGTGGTCTTAAGAAAGCGTCCGCAAATTTGGAGACTGGTTCCAAAATGGATCCAATTCCAGACACTATTGGACGACCCGGTGGGGAGACCAGATTTTTGTGGATTTTTCGTATAGTGTACAGGTAAGGTGTTCTTGGCGAAGTCGTGGTTAGAAAATCCCCTTCCTTTTTAGATATCCACCCATGTGATCGTGCCTCTTCCACCATACTTGCTATTTTCACTCGTATTTGCTCCGTGGGGTCCTGGTTGAGGACCTCATAGTTCCTTTCATCGTGGAGGAGGCGTAGGCACTCTTGGTCGTACTTCTCAGCTGATTGTATTACAATCGCCCCTCCTTTATTGGCTGGTTTTATTACCAATTCTGGGTTGTTTGCTAGTTCTCTGAGTGCCTCATTTTCCTCTCTGGTGATATTGTGAAAGACCCTGTTGGTTGCTGGATCTATTTCTTCCAGTTCTTTCATGACAGCTTTTTCGAAGGCGATCAGTTCTACTGGTAGATTGGTTTCCGGTGGAGTGAAAGTAGATTTTGGTCTCAAACCAGTGTCTCCATCCTGCTGGTCATTTTGTTTATCTTTGAAAAGATTTGTAACTTAAGTCTCCTCATGAATTCTTTCATCTCTTTGCATAATTGGAATTTATCCAATTTTGCCGTTAGTACAAAGCCTAGTCCTTTTTCTAGGACTTTGATCTGTGCCGGTGTTAGAATGTGGTTTGTAAGGTTAACTACCAGATTCATTTCTTGCTGGTTGAGGCCCCTGTCATGCTCCTTGTTGCCATCCGGATTTGTTCTTCGTTTTGTGGAGCCCAGTGAACATTGTTCCCTCTCCGGTTCCTCCCTCTGTTTCTCCCTTGGCGTAGCCTCTAAAAATGGGGCTGTTCATAGAACGGGTAATCCTGCGGAGGGTAGTTCCATTGAGGGTAGGCTCCTTGTTGATGTGGGTATATCGGAGGTCCTAAGGGATGCATGGGGTATGGAGGTGGGCCCTGGTAATGGCCCCATCTTCTTTGGCCGTGGAACCAAGGACGTCTGTTGTTGCTCCTCCCACCTCGGTATTGTTGGTATTTCCCTTTGCTTGAGTCAGATCCACTGGATCCTGAATCGGATGAATCATCGTCAGTTGTCATTTCGTGACGGTTCTCCTGAGGTTTGTAATCATCTCTTATGTATGGATAGATCCTCTCATGGCTGAAACGGGTAACATCTTTTTAGTTTCTGGTACTTGCTCTGTTTCAACGTTACTTCAAAGTCATTGAGAGTTTTGTTTAACTCTTCTAGATGTTTTTTGAGGGCACTCAGTGTTTCATAGCTCTTTAAACGAACTTCTATTTCTTGAATTTCAATTTTCAATTCTTGTGCTAATCTGCCAGCTGTCTTAATTATTAGCACAAGCCAATGTCGTGTGCAATGCCAACTTATTAATGACCAGTCTTTTTAAAAATCTTGTCATGTTGAAAAATGTATGGTTCATTTCTTACTATTAGCCCATTAGGTGCCGCATTGCTTTTAAGATATTCAGTCATGAGGAGACCGTGGAGGGCTGTTTTTATCTGGGTGCGCCTTAGTTGTTCTATTTCGTCCCAGTCATTGTTCGTAGGTATTGGATCTGGTGTATTTAGCCCCTCGAAGTTGTTCAGTGAGGCTATGATGCTGTCTATCTCTTCTTCCGAGAAGGTTAGGCCTGTGTTTTCTGCCATTCTTGTGGTTGGTCTGTTGTAACCTGGTGTGTATGTTCTGTTTGTGTGATCTGGGTTAAGGGTCTTCTATCAAAGATGAGAGGAGGATGTTTTATCTCTCTAGAAAGATGAAGTTTAGATTCAGCGGTGAACCAAACTCCCACAGCTGTACGCTGTCAAGAATAATCAAAAAATCAAAGGAGGAGTGAAGAGGAAAAAGGTAGAATCGTCCTCCTCTTGATACTGTTATCCAACATAGGGATTCTACCATGTATTATGTGAATATATATGCACCCATGTGTGTGCTGCTATTTTTATTTTTATTTGAAGTGTCTAGTCATACGTGAAAAATGGTGCAAAAGGATCAGAGCTCCTTCTCTCAATTTGTGGGAAGGGCAATGTTTCAAAAAATTGTAAAATACCCCTCACACACTGAAACCTGATTCAGTGTCATGCTTCATCATTGGGGTTTTCCCGCCCCTCTATGGGACGGGGTGTGCTACGACTTACGTAGACGCAGGAGCACTTTATTCAGTGATTGGTGAGTATGTGTAGTGCGTGGGATCGTGAAAAGAAAATGTGAGATGGTTAAAAATTCTCTGGATAGTGGAACAAAAATACTTTATTGTCTTCCCTGGCTGAGAATAGTAAAAGTGGGGAGGTGTAGATGGTGTACTATAATGAGCCACCTCTTACAAGGTCGACATGTTTCAGAAGCCATCCCCTTGGCTTTCTTCCTCAGGACTAAAAAACCGATCCCTGTTACACCTCAATGGGTGATAGAATAAATGTACAAGGGACAACAGACTTCACCCACCAGCTCCCCAAGAGTTCTTTTGAAGTGCCTGCTGTTGTGTTGGGCCTTCTGAGGGACTGCGTGTCGCAAGGAGCTGGAAGCGCGACTCACGAACATGAATCGTGACGCCGCAGCAGCCGCTGTCGTCGCATCGCTGAAGAAGGGTGTCGCCGCTGTCGCTTCGCCTTGCAGAAGCGCCTCGCATCGCCGGAGAAGAGTGTCGCCGTCGCATCAGACGCCGTTGCATCATCGGAGAAGCGTGTCGCCGCCGCTGTCGTCACATCACTGCAGAAGGGTGTCACCGCTGTCGCATCCCTTCGCCGAAGCGCCTCGCATCGCCGGAGAAGAGGATCGACGTCGCATCAGATGCCGCCGCATCACCGGGAAGCGTGGCGCAGGACCTGTCGCGGCTCAGAAGAATCGTTGAGTCACCGCACGGCCGTCGGGCGTGTACGCATCGTGTCGCATCAAGAAGAAGACACCATCTTTGTTTTATTGCACCGGATCTTCATCGCATCACGGCGTTGCTGGTCGCATTGCCATGGAAGCGCAGTAAAAAACCGACGCATCACCTCCCCACGCCGAGAAGAACCAACGCATCCCCTACGCATCAGTAGGGACCCGACGCATCACCGTTCTTGCGTGTAAGGAACCGACGCATCACCTTCCCTGCAACACATTCGTTGTATAGCGTTACGCATCCAAAGGTACATTGAACTCAAAGTGTCGCATTTACCATCTAAAGAGAACTGAGCTAATTCTACCATTTTTAAGTACAGTATTGTGGATTTTTGTCGTTTGTGTCTTGTGTTAAGTCTATATAAAAATTCTTATTTTTATACTACAACTTGTGTGGTGTCCATCTGTAGTGTTGTCACTGGGTTACTGTATGTGTTCACAAATGCTTTACACACTGCCTCTGAGATAAGCCTGTCTGCTCGTGCCAAGCTACCAAGGGGGTGAGCAGGGATTATTTTAGTAGTGTATCCCCCTTACCCTGACTAGACGCAAGGGTCCCTATTTGGTCAAAGGTACCTACCTCTGCCAACTAGAGACCCCCAAATCTAACAGATTGTATTCAGAAAACAGAGACGTACTGTTTATAAAACGCCATGGCACAAAGCCTGCGTGCAAAGATTGCAGCGTCCAGCTCAATGACATGATAGAACGTAATTGAGATTGCCCGTGTTGTAGTATGGTCAAATCTTGTTCTAGGATATCTATCGCAGAAGACACAATGTTGCCCAAAGAATATATTCTGGAGGACAAAGTTGTTAACCCATTGTCTACCACAGCCAACGATTTTTCTAAGTTAATACTGTCTATTTCCCGTATTCTCTCTGCGGCCTCTTGTTGTGATATTTTCCAATTTTCATTATAGGAAGCATAAATGCCAGCATATATGAAACGTTTCTGACGTTGTTTCCTGGGACCTTGTAAAAATCCCTAAGATCCATGTCTTGTGAGAGTAAGGCTAAGTGTTGTTTCACTTCTGTTAGTGTTGAGGTGTCTAGCCAATCAAGGCACATCTTCCCAACACTGTAGGATGTCACTACCCCTGGATGTTCTCTTTGCACATAACGTGGGTCTGGCCTGTGGATACTGTACCCTTCGGTAATACCCAAGAATCGTTTATGACATATGTTTGTGTCTAAGGGCCAAACCACCCATTTTTCCCAATTTGGGTCTGTTCTATTGTACTTTAACATGTCATCTACTGTTGCCCCTTCCTGTGAAGTCGAATTTTGCCACCCTCCCATCTGTGATGGTGTTGGAAATCGAGGTGTGTTCAGGTCCTTGACCTTGGCTAATCCAAGACAGGATGTCTGTTGCACAGTTTTGTTTAGAAATATCATCTGCTGTGCAATGAGGCATGCTCTAAATAGCGCTTCTGTTCCCTGGATTTGCCAGTCCCTAGAACCCCAGACCGATTTTAAGTCTATTGTGTCCTTCCATAGGTCAAAACCCTGTTCAGACAGTTGGGCAATAAAGGAAGCAGAGTAAATCTGTTTGGTGATTGTCAACATAATTAACAGTGCTGATGTTGGTGTAACCTTATAATAATATGAGGTTGGGTCAGTGGTGTTAAAACCTGAAAAATATGAAACTTTCTGTGCAAATTTATGTGAACTACCTTTTGGTGGTGTAGGGAAATGTTCCCACTGATGGTACTCAAACACATTTCTAGGTGAAATAGATTTGTGCAGAAAATGATGACCATAATGTTGGTAACAGTACAAAGTGTCATAGTCTGAATTACTGTCTATTATTTCAGTGTTCGGAAATGCAGCAGTTTTTCTAACTCAGACAACATGTTATTAACCGTTTCAGTGTCCCAATCATCAGAAAATGTACTTGAGGTAATGATATCACTTAATGAAATTTTAAATAAATGAGAAATTTTTAAAAGTTCAGTCGGACCAAATATTTCTAAATCAACTTTGTCCCAAACTATACCGTCCGGTATAGGAACCGCTGTGATGTTCACTGATAACAAGTCTCTCTGTTTACGATGAGACGATTGATGTGGTTTTAAAATCAAATTAACTTTCAGGACTGTAGAGCTTTGCTGAAGATATCGTCCATTAATAAGCATGCTAAAAGTTACTACTAAGCCTAGCCATAAAGGAAAAAATAGAATCCCAGTAATTACACAAAGTTCAATTCAAGGCGATACCAGGTAAGTCTTTTTAAGAAAGTTCAGAAAGTCTTTAGCTTGCTGTTTACGTGATTTTTGGGCTGGCGTCGTTTCCGGTTCACTTGGATCCAAAGAAAACGTATCAAAGTTAATGAAGTAGGCAGAAGCAGTTCGATCAATTGTAGGAATTGCATCGGGATTTGTTGAAATCGCATTTTGCTCTCGTCGAGGCATGTTGACGTAGACGTCTGTATTTGGTCTAATTGCAACCTGAGTGTTGTTCTGAGTTTCATTTTGTAGATGAACTTCGGGTTCAAGGGGAACGAGTTCCATAGCATTGTTGCTTAGTCCTTCATTCCTCACAGGAGGCTCTTCAAACGTGATGAGTCTTTCTGTTTGAGCTTCTTGGATTGTAGCGAGAGGAGTGCGTCTGCTACTGTGGAGTCCACGAGGCCTACTGTTCAGTATCGGCCACATAGTGTGGTTTGATTAAGTCGATTGAGACAAATCTTTTCTCCTTTTTCCCGGCAAGAGGCGGCAAAAGAACAGTTTGTGTTCCTTGAATTGCTAGGACAGGTACAGGCTTTCTGTATGATGGTCCAAATTCTTTTTGTCCGCTATTTTCTCTCTGACCAGATCCCGGATTTTTGGGATCCAGACAGGTCTTGCTGTGTTTGTCTTGACTTCCCCAGTGGCGGTCTGTTTCTGGACAACGTTGCTTTGTTGTGTCCTGGATTCATTTAGATCCTGTAAAACAGCCAAACGATCATGGATATCAAATGGTTTCTCATCCGCCACTGTGCCTTCATACTCAAGATCAGCTACCCACATTCTCGTCCCAAATAGGACCTCATATGGAGTGACACCCCCATGAGAATTTCTTGGCTGGTTATTAAGTGCTCTTTGTACCCCATAAAGGTGACTGACCCAACTACCGCCCTTGCCTAATACCCTAGCTGTTAAAGATTGCTTTAAGTCCCGGTTTTTCCTCTCCACAACCGAATTTCCCTCAGGATGGTACGGAGAGGAGTACCGCAGTGCAATGCCCATACTTTTCATGGCCTCTTTGTAAGCCCGGGAGCTAAATGCCGGGCCACGGTCAGAATGTAACGTGCCAACTGCGTATGTCCCGATAAAGACTCGCAACTCTTTTATAACAGTTCGAGCGTCAGCCGAGCGCTGAGGCCAAACCCATAGGAATCTTGAGCAGGAATCCACTGCAACCATGATATACTTGTAAGCCCCATCAGATTGTAAGGGGCAGCAGTGGTCCAAATACACACATGCGAGAGGTTTGTCAGATATTAGTAATGGTGTCTGCGCCGGGCGTGTTCTGGTGGAGCCTTTCATCTGTTGACAGATGTCGCGTTTCAAGACATAGTCTTTAGTTTGCTTTGTTAGACCGGGCCACCAATAGCGCTGTTTCAACAATGAAATAGTTGCTGTAACGCCTGTATGTGCAGAGCCCAAACCCTCGTGTGCTGCTAGTATTAAACCTTGCCTACGATCCATAATTGGTATTACTCTGTCCCCCACTCCAGGAATCTGAACATATGGAATGTTGTTTGCATCTAACTTGTAGGAGTACTTGAGTGGAAATTTCTTTGGTACTGCTCCGCTGTTTTTGCTTGAAGCAATGACAGCGACCATAATATCACCGTCTATCCTCGTTTTTGAACAAGTGATTGCAGCTACGGAAGCCATTCGCACAGCCCCCTTCGCGGCTTCGTCAGCCAATGAATTCCCTTCAACGTGAATGCCATCACCCTGATGACTCAGTGTGTGTATAACGTGAGCCCTTGGTAGGCCGTTTTTCAACTCCACTACCTGTTCCCATAGCATTTTATGCTTGATTGTGCCACCTTTTGCATGTTTAAACCCGTTTAGTTCCCAATGTTGTAAGTACTCATTGTATGATTGCACACAGTAAAAGGAATCACACACAATTAGTGTGGGGAATTCGTGATTTGTATTTACTAGTGCCACTATCAGTGCTTTTAACTCTGCCAACTGAGCCTTGCAGTGTCCTAGAGATTGCGTTTTGGTGCAACTTGGATGGAACTTTCCATCTCGCATGCGACCTTTAACGATTGCACATGCTGCGCTGTATTGTTGCTTACTCCCTATGGCAGGTTGAGCAGATCCGTCAGTGTAAATAATATATTCATACTGATCTAGAGGCAAAATTTAATTTGGTAGAGGATATTCTTGTTGGTATTGCAGAAATGCTTGTGTTTTTAGACTTGGATCAAATCTGTATTCAACGTCCGTTGCAGTAAAAGAATTAGCCCATTGTATCCACCTCGGATGTAAAGCTTTTGCATTCGGAATGCTAGCCTTTGTAACAGCTTCTAAAGCTGGTACTGGGGTTAAGACAATTATGCGTTTCCCCTGAGCCAGTGCTCTTTCTCTTGCTACAGCGGTCTGAACTGCTGTCAGGATTTTTTCTGTTGAAGTAAAACGCATATCTGCGTTTGTGTACAGGTGTGATTTGTATGCAATCGGTACTGTTTCGCCTTCATTGAAGGTTAAGTAAGTGTACCCGCATTGACCCTCTATTACCCGGATCACCAAGTTGTGTGCGTTTACGCGTGTCTGTAAGTGTTTGGAAGCAATCATGTCTTCTTGTAATGGAACGTAGGATATTTGAATGTTCCTGTGTCCAATGTCTAACTGAAAAGTCAGGTTTTATTAATTCGTAGAAAGGTTTTACTTTTTCTGCGTAATCTAAAATGTATGTTCTGCCGAAATTTAGGAATCCCAGTATTGATTGTAGATTTTTTAATGATTTTGGTGGTTGAAGCAGCGCACACTTTTCTAAAAAGTTAGCTGCCAGGTTTTTCCTTCACTTGAAAGCTCGTATCCTAAAAACAGGACATTGAGGTGGGCTATTTTAGATTTCTTAAAATTAAATTTGTAGCCCTCGGAGGCGAATCTCATGATAACGGTGGTCACCCTGGTCAAGTGCTTTTTTAATTCTTCATCAAAATTTTGGAGTAACTCTGTTACTCTCGCTGAGAAGTCCCCCAGGCTGTTCTTATACCCCTGGGGGAGACGACAAAATTGCAGCTGTGACCCCAATGCTGAGAATGCAGTCAAATACCTGCTTTCAGGCGCTATATTTTGGCAGAAAAATCCATTTGAGATATCTAATGTAGTTTTGTATTTCTTCCGCACAATGTTATTCATTAATGCGGCACTGTGTTTTAGACAGCGAATGTCTTTGTGCATGAGTTTAAATGTCTGTAATCTAAGACTAGACGATGTGTTGTCCGGTTTTGATACAGGAAGCAAAATCACCCCTTGGTATTCAAGTTGATCTAAGATCTCCCTGACCTGTTTTTTAGCTTCTTGCTTTATTGGGTATTGCCTCTGAGCATTTGGTGAAACTTTTAACGGGATCACGTGGTGGGTTGAATCCTCATCCCAACCGGCATGATTTTTGTACAATGCTGGTGCTAGTGCAACCGCCCACTCCTGTGCATGTACATGTTTAAGATGTATGGGAACGAGGTCGGAGAATGAAGGAAAATTTACAGTTTCTCCCCTGGGGCACGCCAGAACGAATGTTGGCGGCCAATCTTGTTCTGCTAATAGGATGTCATAACCAGATGACAGATTTTCCCAAAAGAGACCTTTAACTTTCCTGGGCTTGTCCCCCTCCATTTGGAGTGTTATTTCGTGTAACTTATGTGGGACGCTCACCCTGGTGTCTGGTGTTTCCACAGTGATGTAATGATTCAAGTCTGCTGTCACCAGAAATTCCATCAGGTTCTGGCAAGCTATTATTACTTCTGCCGCACTGTCTAGCATCGTCAGAGCCCATTCCCTGTTCAAAAGCTGCGTCCTCAGAATTCTGGGCATGTCTGATCTTTATGCCTGCAACTTTCTTCTTCTTAAACTGAGGTTTTGATTTTGGTTTGTCTTCTTCTTTGGAAGTATAGTCTTGAGCATGTTGCTTGTCTCTGGACTTCGTACGCTCTTCTTTGTGTTCTGACCGTCCTTCTCTCTCGGAGTTTTTTGTCGAGCCCTGAAAGGAACGAGAGGAACGTGTATCAGTATCCTGATACCTGTCAGGTTTCCTAATATTATCCCTATTCCTGAGGTTATACCTCTTTTCAGAGGGCTCCTGTGGAGGAGATCTACCTCTGGATTGAGATCTGTTTTTAAAATGTTGTTGTTTTTTATTATCCCACTTCTTTTTAGAAGAAGCAGGTATCTGCTTGGTAGTGTCCTTTTCAGGACTGCCCATCAGTTGTGGCTTTAATGCTTTCCCACACAAACTGTCTCTGCCTAATTCTGGATACGCAGTTTCAATTATTTTGGGCAGTTCGTGTTGTTGATCCAATGGACTGAACTCCCTTAGGCGTTGGCGGATTGCCAATGAAGCTGCTTCCCCTTTAATATTAGCTAGTATTATGGCTGATACCTGGTCATAGTTATTTAATAACTTCATCCCTAAGTTCAGGGCAGGTTCTGCTCCATACTCGTTTTGTACTTGTCTCAATACATCAGGTACTACTGCTAATGAAGGAATACCATGTGTTCTGGTATATATGGCAGCAAAGACTGTGCCCCAAGAGGTGCAGTCCTCTACTTGTGGTGTTATCCCCATGGGCAAGCAGATTGTTAGCATTCTGTGTTTTTCAAACGGGGTAGTATTCGGAAATACTGCCTCGAGCTGAGTTATTTTCTGAGCTACCCAGAATGGCATTTGTTCACGTTTTGTGGGCATTTTGCCCATTACCGCGTGTAATGTTTGTGGTGTAATTTTAGTTGCTGTACCCTGAATTTGAATTCCATTTGTTGCAACTGATGCTGGTTGGACTGTGAAAGTCCTCATGACATACTGTGTCAGGTTTCTGTAGATTTTAATTAAATCCTTGTGTTGTAAGAGTAAGTCTGGCTGGGCATTGTTTCAATGTCAGGATGTGGTGTGTAGGCCGCTAATATTGGCCATGTTGCACCGTCTCCTCTGAGCGGGCCTAATCTTACTCTCTTTCTTATATGGAGTAGGGCGCCTTTAAACCAGTATAGGTGTTCCTGGTAAGTGAGTGGAATTTCTATGTCCTCACAAGGACCATATTCCTGTGGTGCATCTCCTTCTATATAGTAGTGAAATGTCTGTGTTATTGCATTTGCTGCTGGAATGTAACCAACGAATAAAATATCTCCGTTTTGTTTGATTTGTGTGCCTCAATCACGAACGCTACTAAGCCACCCCTAGGTGCTAAGCCATATTCCAATAGTTTCAGGGTGATAGTGCGTCTGAATTTTTGTGCAATTTGTATTGCATTTGCATCTTCTTCCTCGTCTGAGAGGTGTCTAGCCACCACTGGGTTATCTTCCTCAGTCATTTTGCAAAAGGAGAAGTTTTGTTCAAGGGAACTAAGATACGGTGTTATGCACAATTTTAGGAACAAAATGTCCTTCAAGCTTGATTAACCAACAGCCAATAAATAAGATTTCTCGCCTACTCAGCTGTGGCGGAGTTTGTGCCCACCCACTCCAGACGTCTCTGGCGTTTTGTGAGTAGGGGTCTCTGAGAATAGCACAACTGAACTACTCAGATTCTACTGTATAATAGGAGCTCAACCATCGTTGGTGGCGCAATGTCGTGTAGTTCTTATATTACCCATAAAGGACCTGTGCGTTCGGATAACATAAACTGTGGGTTTGGTGGCAGACTGTTTCTGAGCACCCCCACCGAGAATGTTAGCCTGTTTGCATTAGCTAGCTCGCAGTGCCACTAGTGTTTCCTCTTATCGGGGAGAGAGTAGTTTCTGGCAACCTCAGAACATGACAACCCTGATCCCTCAAGATCGTGGAAACAATGTACTACTTTTCGCTCAGTCACTCGTGCTCACTTATCTTGTCTCAGAGATACACAGAATAAACAGCCTGGGCGTTTCAATAAAAGGTTTATTGAACAGTTGTTATTCTCGTGTAGAATATATGAGCTGCAACAACCATTAGACAGTAGCAGAGATATATGATTAACAGTACTATGAATATAAATGGATAGTACAGTTCTACCATCTTGCACTACACATGAATAAATACATGAATATAAAATGCAGTGATAAAAGAAAGCGCGTACTCCTACGATGCCTATCTAGATGTACCTAAATGTACCTAGCATGTGAGTAGGTGTGAAGCCAAGAATCCATCTAGGATTTAGTTGAACCCCATTACCTGGAGTGAGAATGTAGGAGCCCCTCTTGGTCTCGAGCTGGACACCCCGTGAGGGATGTTCAGACCACTGTCAGCTGGAGCGTCTGCGTGCAGGAGCCTCAGAGTCTCTGGTCAGTGTGTCAGCCTGGAAGTCTCGGTTCCCTCTGACTAATACTAGCAAGAGGTGCTATATTTATACAGAAAGTATCTAGGGCTCCTTTGTCCCTTGTTGCTTGTATTAGCCATTGTTGGATTTGAGGATGACGTATGGGATGAACCGTGTACGTAGATGTGGGGAGGAAGGTGGTGTAGCCCCAGCCTGGTTTCTAAGAACCCTTATGAATATCCATTCATACGATGTGAGTCTATTGATGGAGGTATAGGACTCTATTGTTCAGGAGACACCCTCCTTCTGCACCCAGGACTAGAACTAGGTAAAGGTTAAATCCTAAAAAGGCTCGTTACAGTGTAGTGTAGGGAAGGTAATGTAGGTGAAGGGGTATGATGTTACCCGGGCCTATATTAGGGTACCTAATGAAACATAACAGGTGTATGAGTGCCTGTATTGATGATTCAGTGGGTGTGTGGCTGAAGTCTCACACACCCACTCACAGACCCACAAACCCACTCACATGCCTACTAGCAGACCCACACTGCCACTCTCACATCTACTCACACAACCACTCACACACTCACTCACACACCCATACAGCCACTCACACACTCCCAAAACCACTAACACATCCATTCCCAGACCCACACAGCCACACACCCAGTTACACATTCACACAACTACTTACAGACCCACTCACACACCGATACCATCACTCCCACACCCACTCACAGACCCACAAAACCACTCACATACCCACTAGCCACTCAAACACCTACTGACTCACCCACACAGCTATTCACATACCCACTTATTCATCCACACAGCCACTCACACACCCATATAGCCACTCACACAGTCACTCACACAGCCACTCACACACAGGCAGTGATACACTTATAGAAACTGCAATAGCATATGGTTGTATTAATTGTGTTGTTGTTTTAGTATTGAATGTGTGCTTTTTGATGAGAACGGATCAGGGATCCATAAAATGAATTTAAAAAAAGAAAGACTTGCTGCATTGCATTTATTGAAAGACTACATAAGTTACCTTACCTTAATTTTTAATTTTTAGTTTTAAAATATATAGTAAGAATGAATGTGTAAATAGTATGCTGTTATGAACTTGTGAAAATGTATATTAATAAATTGAACTTATGGGTCAGATTGTAGTACAATTTATATTTAAATAAATTGTTACAGGGACATTATAGTTGAGAAATAGAACTAAAAAAACTCAGAAATTCACTGAAAAAACAAAGGTTACAGGAACGTTATAGTTAGGTTCAGATTTTAAACACACAAAACCATAGAAATTACATCACTGATGACATGATCAGTGACATCACTGATGACATCTCAAATGATATCACTGATGACATCACCCAGCAAAGTATACTTCAATATACTTCATAAAACACCATTTCAATCTTTTTAAAATAAGAAAAGGAGACAGGTGAGAGGCGTACAGCAGAGAGCTCACTGTAACCTTATCAACTACTACACTTATCACCCAGGAGAGAGTTCTCAGTGGGTAGTCCTGTCTCTTCTAAACCACTACTCTAAACACTAATGACCAAAGTAAGACGTCTAACCATACAGGCTAGTCTATCAGAAACCACAACAACACCATTTGTCATCCTGGAACAGTTTAACACAAACCATTACAACACCAACCCAGTAGAGAGGTCTTAGCAGACAGGCAACTGTGTCACAAACCACTAGTAAAATTAATATTCATCCCGGAGAAAGGTGTCAGCAGAGAGGTTAGTCTGTTGCAAACCACTACTACAGTGAGCCGTCACCCTAGGGAGAGGTCTTAGTGAACTGATGAATTTATTTGCAAACTACTACTACACTAATTCATCACAAAGGAGAGAGGTCTAAGCAAAGTGGTCAGTATGCCGTAAAACACAACTATACTTAGCCATCACTGTGGAGTGAAGTCTCAATGAACAGCTTAGACTGTCACAAAGCACTACCATACACATACATAAGCAGGGGACATTTGTCAACATTGAAGCTAGTTCACTCATAAATAGTACACCCACTTTAAAAATTAGATTATAGTTCAGATAATATATGTTAGAAATACCGACACTCAGTAGTAGTACAGAAAGAATAGTAATTTAATGGCTACAGTGGCTCAGCATAGATCTTTCAGTGTCAGAAACATTTACTCATTGGATGATTACATCAGTGATGTCATTTGAGATGTCATCAGTGGTGTCATTGACCATGTAATGAGTGATGTAATATGTGAAGTCATAAGTAGTGCATTGCGGGGGCATAAGTTATAGTTAGCTCAGGTAACTAATGCTGCTGAATTTCTATAGTTTTGTGTGTGCAAAATCTGAACCTAACTATAAAGATCCTGTAACCTTTGTTTTTTTTAGTGAATGTATATATACATACACACACAAACATAGAGGCACTGTTATGTTATGAAATTAGTTCATTAACCGTAGAACTCTAGCCACTAAAGTTCACCACATAAAACTAAACTACCCCTTCCCTCAACTCGTGCCACCCATAAGATGTCATCCCACTCCTTAATTCTTTTAAAAACACAAAACTAATCTACTCATTCCACAGCTCCTCCCACCCACAACACAGCAACAGGTCCAACCCCTCCTATGTGAAAATACCATTCCAAAAGGCTCAAATACTTTTCTGTGTCATTTTGTCTTTGCCTAATCTCCTCCTGTTCTATGCCAAGGGTTTCTAGCCCCTCGATGATGTTTGTGGGTCATGGAGTGACTTGCTGCTAGGGTGACAGGGGAGGTGCTTTTCAACTGCCCACGCCAGCTGTGGTTTGCACCTATCAGCTAGGAGGTTCATGGAGCTGTGGTCTGTGCTGCTCCTCTTTTTCCACGTAGCACAGCTAGCTGAAGGCCACTAAAATGGCCTCCATTTCCTCCACGAGCATCTAAGCAGTTGTTACCTGCTGGCCTTAATTTTCCCCCTGAGGCAGCTCAGGTGAGTGGCTAACTCTCCCTGGGCCTTTTCTGATGGGATTTGCTCATCCTCTGGTACCAGTCACCTGTCATGATGAGCAGTTTGTTCTAAGATAGCAACAAAAAGACATGAAGTGTAGCCTTTTCAAGTGTGTGGTTTTGGTTGCTGTATTTTTACTGTTTTTAAATAAACATTGCAAATAAGTTCCAGGCGGTCTCTTTTATTAGTTTATTCATTTGTTTACAGTATGTTCATCAGCTGTATACAATGTAATGTAGGAACAGTCCACCTAATTACTGACATAGGCCAAAATCGGTCCATCACAAAGAAGTGCAATAATCCTACATGTAACTCCCTCTTAATGAGCTCCATTGCCAGACACATCCTCAGTGCTGGCCTTCAGTGTTCCAAACCACTGAAACCAGTCTTGGAAATTCAACCATGGCCATGTCCCTTTATCACTTGTGCAAACTTCGATCAGTAATAGTAATACACTGCCCTATCCTTTGAATATATTTGTCAGTGGCAATATAGATGCCATATTATGCCACCTCTCCTCAAACCCAAACATCTCCCTCTTCCTCCTACTCAACTGAGCAGGTACTGTGGTTAATTCACCACACCTCTTAGTATCTGCTGTTGAGGGGGTTTTCTTTTGCCCAAGGCACTGATGGTCTGCTCTACTGGGGCCAAAGAGGAAAGACACCACAGGAAAAGAGGTTTCTTATGTTGGGTGGAGCAAGTGAAACAACAAAAGGATCGTACAAAATGAAGGAAGTCAAAGTAATTTACTAAATCCAGTGCCCTATATTTTTCAAATGCAAATAAAATATAAATATTTAATGTAACAAGTTTATAAATTATATACAAAGTAAACATTGTTAATATATTCCGATTCCTTGTGGGGCCTAGATTATAAAAAGAAAAGTACACATTATCTACTCTTAGCCTACCATTGAGTACTATTTTGAGCATGGCTATGACCCATGCGCAGTGAGGGGGCAGCAATGCAATTGATTTACCTTCCACCAGTTGTGGTCTAGCGTTGCTTACGCCACATTTCCCCTGCCAATTGTAAGAACTATTGGCATAATAGGGGGTTAGGGGTTCAATTAAGGGATGGGTGAGGGTCATTAGGAAATTGCTCAGAGAGATAGACCTACTTAAAGCATTCAGACACTCCTATGGGTGTTGCTCATGATCTGCCATGGAAGGAAGGTAACCCTTAAGTTAGCATAACTCAAAAAGTGTTAAGCAACTCACTGATTGCTGCCAGATTAGTTACCCAGTTTACAATGCAAATAATGGGCGACATACACAGTACAAAAGCATTTACCGGAATTAAAAATGATACTGCATAAATATGCTAAAACTGCATTCAGGAATTGTCCACTAATGCTGACACCCTGCTGATGGACTGCTTGCTTTCCATGTGACTTACCATGCTTGCATGGAAGCTCCCATCAGTTAAAATAGGCCAGGCCTCTTAATCCATCATCATTTAGAGATCAGCCATATGCACTCCTAAGTCCCAGTACTGGTCAAGGGGGCTGAGATATGGTAGTTGGCAGGTATGGGTCACCTGTAGGAGGAGGCATAGGGGTATAGTGACAGTTGGTCCATTAGTAGCAAGGAACGAATAGAACCCACTAGAAAGCACCCTTGTGTCACTGGCTCCAATCATATTCAATGGCTCTCTTATGCCATTAAAATACATCTTATCTGAATTAAATTAACAGCTTAGGCTTGCTATAACATGTTCTGGAATAAACTTGCCTTTCATTCCGCATTCCTGAATGCTGCTATCTACATCTTTTATGGAGCTAATAATGATACACTCTATCAATTGGAACTCTTTTTGCTTTGGGCTAGTTCCCTTGCTATATTTTTACATTTTCGTTTTTTTGATGTTGTTCTCTAGGACTCTGCTATTTAAGCTTTAATTCTGGAGTGGTTGAGACCTTGTGCCTATTGCAGACTTTGCCTGTATGAGTTTTCTGATTTTCTGAGATCTTTGTGTATACAATCTCCTTTCTTGATTATCTTTTTCTTGTGAGTTCTGTGATGCAAGTACATTCCCCACAGAAGCACGCCATATGTACTTTAATGATGTTCATAGTTTTTACTGGTATTAAATGCACTTCGCTAAAAAAAACTATATGACTTGGACCCCCCCATTAAAGATAGTGTTGAATTGGGATAAAGTCAGATATTTTGCAACTTGAGAAAGAATTGAACAAATGTGGGCCATCTGATACGGTTTAACTGCCACAGTAGTAAACAACAGCTCAGTTTACCAATCCATTTAAGTCCATGGATGTTATAAGTGAGTATGAGCCATGCCACAGTTGCAGTGAAACAATGTACTGGTAGAATATTAAAGTAGCACCATGTTCTTCTTGAAGTTGATTGAATTGCAACTAAGTGTCTGATTTAGCATTCGACTGACGGGTTACTCCGTCACAAAAGTGATGGATATCCCATCCGCCATATTACAAGTGCATTATATCCAATGGCCCTCATTTTATAGGGGCAACTGACAAGAACTTTGAAGTGACACAGGATGTTTTAGTGGACACAGGTAATGGATAGATTAGTAGATGGTGGGATTGGGATGTGACAATTTATCTAGGGAAGGGAGAAATCATCTATTCAGTTTTGAGGATGTGGTGTGACTGCTACATTTAGAGACTAAAGAAAGGTTATTGTAATATTATATACATGACTATAATCTGCTGAGAGCCATCAATCTTGATGTTAGGAGGAAGAGTTGGATATGGATCACAGACCTGACTAGGGTCTCAGGTGGCAACAACATGCTGCCATTGATCTTGTTTTCAGCCACAAACGTAATGACAATGTTTCGAATTACTAAGATTCGGATTATTGTAAATTTCATCAAAGCTGGACAATTCACATTGGATGTGGAAATTTTTTCAACTATGCAAAAACATTTGCACCAAACAGTGCATAAGCAATATGTTCTTTTTTTTAGGTCTGTACAAATGTGAGTTCAGATCGGGTTGAATATTTTCCAGCAAGGATGCAAAATTGCTAAACACCCGAGCAAACTATATTTATGCGGCATTCTCGTGAAGGCATAATGAACAGGAAGAGTTGAAAACAACAAGATTTGGAAAAATCATGACTAGATCACTAGTTAGGAAGTAGTAACTATAAAATATGTTACTTCCATCATGGTGAACATGTGGAACTGATACAAGCTACTCTGATAACGGCAATTCCTAAAAGATTAATTTGATAAATGGGCAGCAAATGAGTGGCTCAACCTACTCACAAGATCTTCAAAACAGGCTGACTCAGCTGTCATTAACAAAGCTACACATATTTTGAGGCATCCTCTGAAACGTGCTTGAATGTGGACGGAAACGGTCGCAGTTTCGTGAAGGTTAGAAAGTGTTTCACCTTCTCATTTCGAATAAAAATCATAATATTTGCAGCTGTTTTTTGCACCTATCTTTATTTAACTCTTGCAAAATCAGTGTGCATATGACATACATGCCAACATTCTAGGAGAGGAAAGTGGGCGATTTAATAAAATAATCGAGATAATGTACCCCCCCCCCCCCCTTCCTCCCATTATCTTCTATTAAATTAGGGGAAATTTCAGGTCGAAGGCTGCCGAAATTAAGCCAGTTTTAGCTTTAACAATTGGGGGGTCTCCCGCCTGAATCGAGCCTATTGGCAAGTATGATATGAAAAGTTTCGCACGAAACAGTTGCAGCCTCTTTCCAAACGGATTGGAACTATTGGGTTGTAAAAACCTGATGTAGGAAAGTCCATTACCACTTGTTCCATTTTTTCCAATTCAGAATGAGGACTAACATACAGTGTAGCGTTTAATATCCTGCAAAACTTCGCACAATTTCACTTTTTAATATGTTCTCCCTTGCACAATTTTCTGCAGGGAACTCCAGGAAGTAAGTACCTGCATGAAAAAAAACATATCCAGACACAAGTACTATTTTCACCCGACTCAGAATCTGGATTGTGTGTATGATATACAATTTATCATAGGAGTCAGACTGAGTCAGTTCATGCTCTTCCTCTGCGCAAAGGAGAAACTTAACAGAAAGACTGTGCAAAAGTGGCAAATTTGTGGAGAAAAAGTCTGCAAATATTTTGTGTTGCACCAGACAAAGTGTTTCGAAATATAAGCTTTTAAAGGAACATTCTTCATACCTTTTTCATTTTGGCTCATCTTTAGTCCCGAGTTAAACCAGCAAACTTTGCAAACCTTGAGACTGCTTTTATCAGCCTAAGGGTTTGGGTGAAGCACACTGGAGTTTCCACAGGTCTCCTAATTCCCAGGGGACCTCTAAGTCTCATTACTGGCATCACTGGGATAAGCACAGGGCTCATTAGAAGGCCCAATATGAAAGCCACTCGGGCAACTGTTAACTAAATTCTACAAATGCTATATTTGAAGAAAGAGTATGATAAAGCTATACCTGCTTCATTCGCACTTTTCTATTGAGACATGTACATGTAAGTAAATAACTCTAATGATGAGAGGTATTCTTTGCTGTGCATTTGTGTCGGAGTTAGCATGTGTCAGTCTACAACTGTGTCAGGACAACACTAGGAATGAATAGTGACATTAACCACAATGGCTCTCATTATCAGAGGCTTGTAATGCCCAATGGGGTTGTTATCACTGTTACACATCCATGAGGAATTATGGGCTCTGAGAACATACCCTGGGCCTGTCATACCTCCCTCAGACATTTCGGCCGCTGAAACCAACAGAAATCTCGAGGGAAGAGTGAGGGGGGAGGGATGAACAGAGGAATCAGAGCTGAAATTGCCAATTTGCCCAATATTTCTCATTTTGCGGAGGATCCAGCAGGGTTCAATGCCCATTAACTTCACACCGCAGAGTTAATGCGGAATCACGGTTTTGTTAAATCGAGGGTTGCGGATTCCCGCCCCCACTCCCCCGATTGGTACATTCGTAAAGAGGCCCATAATAAGGCACCATGCTCTGTTTATTCAGGGATCCATGTGGCCTGGTTATGGCAAGTCTGCCATGCTAGTGGCAGGCTCATTGCAGGAGCGCGTTTTATTTCTCCAAATTTAGACCGTATCTCCGTGGGATCTAATTAAATCATGGCGCATCATTGCTGAATGGAAATAGAACCTGTAAGGAGGGATCAAACGTTTGATAGGGCTATCATAATCGTGTTTTAGAAATGTAATCTATTTTGAAAATAATAGAAACCCAAGTTGTAGACATGCACCTGGCAAACAAAAAATCAAGAAAGGAGCAGTGTCACTGTTTTTCAGAAATGCTGCTGTTGGCTTCAAGACATGTTCTCGCACTTCAGTCCTTATTCTTTAGTATGCACAATGGAGCATCGCAAAAAGGAGATGGTTGTGTGGATGCAAATTTACAACGTGCTTTCATTCTCATGAAGAACAATGGACCATTTGATTGCAGACGACCGCGTGCATTTGCTTTCTCCAGCAGTTCATAGTAAATGTGACAGGAGAGCTACAATGCGTCGAATAAAGTCTACATTCAGCTTACGTTTTAAGCTTGGAGTGTTTGAGGAATGATAAACATTTCTACCAGGGAACCATGCTTTTTAATCGCGATTAATGTGTTATACATTCAAAAGTGCAAACATCGTTAAAAACCCTACCATATCACATGGTATACAAAGGGAAAACAAATGTGTGGAGTGTAAAATAAAATGCAGGCTAAGAAGGTTGAAAGGAAAAGAGATAAATAGTATTGACCCATTTTAGAATGGGGAAGATCCCTTTGAACAGAAATAACTAAACACTATTTTCCATATAGCGCAGGGAAAATTAGTGCACAAAATTGCTCCCATAATTCTGCGTTAAGTAACGGAATGGGAACCAAAATCAGCCCTGGCAAAAATATTCGGATCCGTTTCAAATTGCTGTATGTAATCAAGGGTGGCGAGGAAGCCTGTACCAGTCTGGGGAGGTCATGGGGGGGGGGGAATTCTGCAACCCTAGATTTAACAATACCGCGATTCTAGTGGTCTGTATGTAGAGGAGGCGAGAGGTAGAAAGGAATTATCCTCCTGAGAAATTGTGAGATAAAAATTGACCCAAACAGTGCAAATGTAATGCTGTTTTTCAAGTATAATCGCCAACCAATTTCAGATCTTGGATCATAGCAGACCATTCAGCCCTGAAAGCAGCCCCCCCCCTAACTTGCAACCCAACAGCGAAACGAGAGAATGACCAAATGGCCCATCAGGCTTGCTCTGGGTTGCAATCTCCACTGTATTTAGTAGTTATTTGGACATCTTTTAATTTTGCACTCTTAAAAACAAACACACATGCAACATCTGGGAACACCGAGGAGTGAGATTTAGAGTAAAAAACCAGCAGATTGAGATTTTAATTTCCCCATTTATTTAGAATTAATATATATTTGTACAGTGATAATAAAAATTGAAAAACAATATAACATAAAAAATTGCTACCTCCTTTATCTTACATTTTAACTTGTGAACTATTTTAAAATGGAAATTTCCCAAAATATATATGCTATAATATAATAATTTCGTAAATGTTGTGACATTTCTCTATCACAAAAACATAATCTTCTTACCCACCGCATATCATAATAATTTATCCAGGATATAGCCACATCCATCATTAAAGAATGGTTGAAGTGAAACTACATATTCAGGCGCCTTAATTGATGATCACAAGATAAAATGCAGTAAATGCAAGGTATTTAATTGGCCAACGCTCTAAATACTCTCCATAAGATGTTTTATATTTCATACAATTATAATCTTCAAGTTAGACACTCCAACCCCTAGCCCCAATATTAGCAGGCTACTTATGACTAATCACCCTATTGTAGCAGCGGTTTATCAACAGGATTCTGCTATGAGGTTCCTTTGCTGGAATATTGCAGATATCAGGGACAAGTTATTGAATCCTGATAGGGTAAAGTTTATCACCCAGTTCGATGTGCCAGTGCTCCAAGAAACCTGGGCTCGGGAGTTGTTTACCTAGGATGGCTTTGAATGTTTTATCATCCCAGACTTTCCTTCCCCTGGCCAAGGAGCTCGAGGTGGGTTAGCCACCATAATCTGCATCTCCAAACATCTCAGGGTTGGTTAGATCAGTCCCCTCTGGCATAGTGGGATCCAGATTTAATGGGTTTTACTATCTAAAGAATTTCATTTTTTTTGTTAACTTTTATAACCCAGTCTGCGAATCAGGATGCCATATTGAGACCTTGCTCAAGGTGTTGTAATCTCCTGAGGCCAGGTCTCTATCCAAACTCAATTGTTTCAATGTGTTACTGGGAGGAGATTTTAACTCTAAATTGGGCTTAAACCCTTCCGCCTCTGATCCTTTTTTGACTAGTGACATTCCATTTTGTTCTGTGACATCTAGCATCAGAGGGAAGCGATTGTATAATGCTCTTGGGAAGGTGGGCCTTTGTAACTTGATGGATGTGGTGGGGAATCTCTCCAACCAACGACCCACCTTTGTAGGTTGGGGTGAAGGGTCAAATGATTTGTAAGCTTTGGGAAGGTACACAAAACCTGTCATAGTGATCATAACCTCATCTAGTTAGCAGCCATCCTGATCCCACCCCTGGGCCATTGGGCGTGACCCCAAAATACCAGGGCCGTAAGGTCAAGTGGCATAATATATCAATCCCCACCATCCTAAAAGTTTCAATTGGTTCGAACTTGAGCCTGATCCTGGATTCTCTGCTAACCCTTGAGGCTTCCCCTGCCCTTGTTTTAGATGCCTGCCAGTCCTTAAACCATTCCATAGGAACTATCATGCTTGAACTCTCTGGGCCCTGTAGAACTCCTAAAACTGGTTGGTTTGATAAAGTGTGCAGGGTGGCAAATAAGCGGCTCTGCAAAGCCATCAATGCTAGGCCAAGAAAACAGCAGATCATTACGACTGCAAGAGTAGCCTACAAGAAAGCCTATAGGAATAGGAAGCTAACCCTAAAAGAGAAAATGTGGGAGCAGGTTGTCACCACCAGTAATTCTGGGGATGCCAGGGGCTTTTGGGAGTCAGTCAGTGGGAAGCAGTCCTACTCTGCCATGCCTGATGACATAAGCTCAAATGTTACTCCCATGCAATGGGTGGTGCACGTTAAAAAGATCTATGCATTAGGTGTGGATGGGCTTCCAGCTACCACCGAAAGACTCTTACTGTTCCCATTGGGTTCTCACATTCGAAATTGAATAAGCACGCTCTGCCATTTTAGCTAGCCCCTCGAACAAAGCACCCAGACCAGATGGGATGCTGATGGACCTTTACAAGACAAATATCTCCCCTTGGGCCTCCTTACTAACCAATGCCCTAAATGCTCCCACTTCAACTAAAATTCCTAACTCATGGAAAACTTTGGTCATCGTACTTGTTTTAAAAAAGGGTAGCAGACAGGACCCTGGTTGCTACAGACCCATCTCTTTATTAGATGGTGCTGTTAAAATAGTGGGTCGCATAATCTTAATGGCACATAGAAGACTGGTCCCAACTTAACAACATTCTTTGCCCAGCCCAATATGGTTTTAGAGAAGGTAGGGGAACCATGAAACAATGCTTGAACCTAAAACTGATAATGAGGAAATATGTTGTAGCTAAGAAGGGGGCTATCTATCTAGCATTCATGGACCTGAGTAGCGCTTTCGACTGGGTCAACCAATCAAAGCTATGAAGTGTTTTAGTCTATTTTGGGTTGCCTCAGCCACTGATTGACTTCCTGCTTGCCCTTCATAGAGATGTCAATGCATCTGTCAGATATGGTATGAGAGGGGAGTGCACACTTTCTTTCAACCTACCTCGGGGAGTTAGGCAAGACTGTTTTTTGGCACTTATGTTGTTCCTGCTATATATTAATGGCCTGAATATTTTTTGGGGTAGCCAATGGGAAGGACATGCCCAGAGTGAAATCTGCATTTGTACCTTCCATGCAAATGATGCAGTGCTACTCTCCCGCACCTCAAATTGTCTTAAGGGTCTTGTTGATTCATTTGTGAAGTTTGTGGATGAACTGGAGCTGGATACCAACATTGCCAAAAAGCACTATATGGCCTGCGGGAGGCAGATCTTCAAAACAAGATGCATCATTATCAAGGGGAAGGTCATTTCAAGGGTGGATGTGTTTTCGAATTTAGGGGTTAACTTTGAGCAACAGAGCGGCTGGGTACCTTGTCTCACAAACCGATGTCTGTGATTCAATCAAGCATGTGGATACTTTTTTAGGTTTGCATCAACGGTGGGCAGTAAACCTATCCGATCGCTGCTGAAAATATACAGAATGAAATGCCTCCCTGTGTTATTATAAGGTGCCGCCATCTGGGGGTATTTATTGTAACTGTCTGACTATCCAGCGAGAGGAAAATTGCTTCTGTAGGAGACTATTAGGTCTGGGCCTTACCAGTTTGAGATTTTTATTCATGATGAACAGTACCTTGACCGTCTTGAATACCTCGTTATAATTGCCCCGTTGCTCTTGTGGGTAGCAGTCTGTAGTTAACATACTACATTCAACAGGGATGAGATTTAAGATTGTCTTGCGTGGGAGCATGGTTACATCAGACAGGGGCAGTCCTATTACCGGAACCTGGGGCAAATAAAGTATATAATAATAATAATGGGTCAAGCAAACAAATAACACAAAAACATATAAATAGAACCGCAATGCAAGAAAATGATACCCATAGACAGAAACACTTAATATTACAAAAAATACTTATTTACTAAAGCAGTAGAACAATTACAATAAAACAATGAACATACAGGTCTCGTACAGTTACACAACCAACAATACAAAAGGAACAATTGACAGTGTAAACAATAAAACAATGGCAAAGGCAAAATATACAAACACAACTGAAGCGAACATTTGCAGAAACAGAAATGGCAATAGATGCTTCCTCTTTTTTTTTTGTATCTTTGTTTATTAGCATTTTGTAACAAACAAAACATAACTTACAACAGAGCCAGATATATTGCCTAATAGTCCATATACATTACATCTTGTACATGTCATGATACCAGTATAAAATTCACAAGCAGGTTCCATACAGCCCCCTCCCCTCCCCCATTACCCCCCTACGGCAACAATATTATACATATCAGAAGTATAATTTGAGGTCTACACATAGGGTCCCAACCGGTCATCTCATAATCCGGGTCCCAGTCCCTCCCCAGGGTATCACACTCTACTTCCCCACACAGGCATCAATCGTTGTGGTGTTATCCAGCGTTTCCTCACTGCATTCCCATCCCAGTAACGCCTATATTATATCCGCTGTCTATCCTTGGTTCTCCCTGGCCCATGCCACAAATGGCTCCCATATATCTCTAGGTCGCGATGCAGAGGGCATCAACTCCCAGAATGTGGTCAATTGCGAGTGGCCAAATGTCACATCCCTTAACCAGTCCTTTATAGACGGAACTCCTCTGCTTCCCCAGTGGATGGCCACTCTACGTTTAGCATAGAGTAATAGCATTGCATGTAATTTCCTATAGTTCACCGGTGTGTCTCTAACATATCCAAGCAATCCCTGCAGGGGGTTAGGATCCCCGCCCACTCCAGTTATTTATGTTATTATATTAAACACACTGGTCCAATAGGACCCCAGCCGGGGGCAGTCCCATGCAACATGTATGAACCCTGCGGGCGCAATGCCACATCGCCAGCAGCCATCATCCTCCTTTAGACCTATATGGTGTAATCTTATGGGCGTTCTGTAAAATCTATGCAGGAACTTAAAGTGAATGAGGCGGAGTTTGTAATTAGGGGACAGTGCCGTTAGTTGGCTGCAGCAATACTGCCATTGATCTTCTCTTATCGGGTCTTGGAGCTCGTCATTCCACGCCTGTAGTGCTCTGGGCTTCAATATTGGGGCCGACGTCTGCATATGGTTGTAAATCCTGGTGATGAGCTTGCGGGGGGAGGCTACCGCAAGTACGTTTTCGAGAGCGCTCAACGTGGGTGGTGCGTTCGGAAATGTGTCGTGCAACGCTCAGCATGCTATCTTAAGTTTATGATATGCAAATATTTCGGAAAAAGCCACTGGGCGACCTTCTTCCACCACTGGCGGTGGTCTAAATGAACCCCCCGGGTAGAGATCTTCAAATGTAACCAATTGCATTTTACGTGCCAGGTCTGGTCCTATTCCATCCCCTATGGGGAATAGCAGTGGGTTGCTAGCCAGGGACATGGACGGGGCATATAGAGTGGGCGCGCCCGCTCTCCCTCGCAATTTGTGCCAGGCCCATCGCAGGTTTTCCACTGTGTCTATACCCTCCCTAGGGCGTTTGTAGGCCCCAAACAGAGCGACTCGCAAGGGCAATGGTTTGGCCGCGTCCGCCTCTACGGCCACATGCGGCTGAAATGGAGTTGGGTGCACCCAGTAGTGTAAAAATTGAGCTTGTGCACTCCAAGCGTATAGCTGCATGTCCGGTGCTCCCAATCCCCCTGTCGTAAAGGAAGCGCCAGTAGCTCCCAAGAAACCCTGGCCTGCTTACCCGCCCAAATCAAGGAGATCAAGTGGGAGCGCAAGGTGTTAAAAAGTGGCATGTGAGCACTATTGGCACGTTAACGAACAAGTACAAGAATTTCGGCAGTACCACCATTTTGATCAACGCTATCCTACCAGCCAATGAAAGCGGGAGTCCCGCCCACGCCGTGATCTTTCCTTCAAGCCAGGCCATGGCACACCCATAATTCAACCTCCACAGCTCCTGCATATCTCTACTTATCCAGATGCCTAGATATTTCACAGGTTCTATTGTCCATTTTAGTGGGAATTCAGAAGGGGCCCGGACAGTGGTGTCCGTCAACGGGAAGATGACAGACTTTGCCCAGTTTATAGATACACCTGAGAGGCCCCCAAACTTAATAAATTCCCTCAATATCGGATCCAAGTTATGCGCTGGGTCAGAAATATAAAGCGTGACGTCGTCGGCATATAGTGAAATTAGCAGACTTCGCGCACTAAAGCCAATTCCCTTAGCGGTGTGATGTTGCCGGATGCGAGCTGCCAGGGGCTCCATCGCAATCGCGAAGAGCAGCGGAGACAGAGGGCATCCCTGTCGCGTCCCTCGTGAGATTTCAAAGGGTTCCGAGAGGAGGCCATTCACCCTCACTCGTGCCATCGGCCACGTGTAAAGTAATTTCACCAAGTTTATGAAAAGTGGACTAAACCCCATACGGCCTAAAACTATGAAGAGATAATGCCATTCCAGTGTATCGAATGCCTTTGTGGCATCTAAAAAAACGGCGGCCGCCTGTACTTCAGGGTGCAGGTAGTGTAACACTGAAAATAAAGTTCTCAGGTTCTGTGACGTTGACCTTCCCGGGATAAAGCCCGACTGATCCGGTCGTGCCACCAGTGGGAGCAAGGGCTGCAACCTATTGGCGATCAGTTTCGCCAGGATCTTGACATCCATATTGATTAGAGAAAGCGGACGATATGAGTCCAGTTCATCCTCTGGCTTACCCGGTTTTAAAAGGGTAACTATGATCAACTCGCGCATGGACGGTGGGAGAACCCCAGATTCAAGCGCCTCCACATAGAGCTCGAATAGTTTAGGCGCTAGTTCCTCGACATACGTCTTGTAGAAGGCGGTGGTCAAACCATCCGAACCAGGGTCTTTGTTTAGCGGTAAGCTTTTTATGACCCGGGCCACGTCTTCTACTGTAAAGGGAGAGTCTAGGTAGTCTCTGTGTCCCTTGCTAAGCCACAGCAGCTCCAGTGAGTCTAGGAATGGCAACAATCACACGGGGGCAGACTGTTGTGTAGTGGCATATAACCCGGGGTAGAACCCAGAAAATTGCTCCAGTATATCCTTCTGTCCCCTAATTTTTGACCCATCTGCAGTTGTAAGTTCAGTGACAAAGGCAGTATGTCATGGGGGGCGGAGCATTGCCGCCAGCGTTCTCCCGGGCCTGTCCCCCTCCCCATATCTCCTAGCCTGGGCGTGTTTCCCTAGAAACTTTACTTCCCTACATGCCTCCTCCTCGAATTCCAGCAGTTTTTCTTTTATTAACGCCAGAGTAGTGGGTTCCCCATTTGCATAAAACTGGGCCTCCAGCTCCTTAATTTGTTTTTCGAGTATCTCTAGGGATCCACGGATGGCCTTTAGCACCCCCGCCTGCCTGGCTATGCAATTCCCCCTAACCACAGTTTTGAAGGCTTCCCATAGGGTAGCCATTGCAGATACCGAGCCCGTATTGAGGGTGAAGTAGTCTGTTATGTCCCCTCTAATTTCCTCTTTGAAGGCCTCGTCCATGAGTGCTTCCTGCGGCAGCCGCCATGTGTACACCCGCTGAATAGAATTTGGCAATTCTAACCTCAGAAAACAAGGCGCATGATCTGACAAAGACCTAGGGAGATGCTGTACTTTCCTCGTCCATGTGACCACATCTCTAGACACTATCCAATAGTCGAGTCGGGACCACGCTTTATGATATTCCATAATGCATGTGCCTTCCTTAACCCCTGGGTGAAGGTGCCTCCAAATATCCACCAATTCTCCATCTGCCAATATGGCATTCAGTGCCCCGCTAGCTAATGGGTGGAGTGTCCTAGATGCCCCTTTCCTGTCCATCTCGTCATCAAGGATGGCATTAAAGTCACTTCCCCAAATAATGGTGTTGCAATTTGTAGCTTTTACCCTGGCCCACACACTTTGGAAAAATTCAGGGCGTCGGAATTAGGGCCATAAATTGCAACAAACACCACCCGATTACCACCCAGATGCCCCTGTATTATAGCATATCTGCCTTCGGGATCTAAGTGCACCGCATCTTCTTTCCAGTCCAACCCCTTCCGTATCAGTACCGCTACACCTTTGGAGTAATTTGAGTAGACTGATGAATATACCGATCCCCACCTGCCATATTTCAGTCTAGGGAGGAGTGAGTACTCAGATGTGTCTCCTGCAGCATGCAAACATCAATGTGATGCCTTGTTAAATAGGAGTGGATTAATCTAGCCTTTCGACCGTCATTGAGCCCTCGGATATTCCAGGTGAGAAAATTTAAAGCGGTCATAGGAAGTGCATACCCCCGCAGTGTAACGAGGTGGGTGGAGTGAAGCACAGGAACCCATACAAGTGTGCACAACTAGTCACATGCATAATTAAAGGCATATTTCCGGCAAACAATAAAACAATTCCCTCCCCCCACCCACCACCCACTCCAACCCCCAATCAGGTTGTAGAGAACCCTTCCCAAACAATGCAACATGTCCAAGAACTAGTGGGAGCTCTCCCATGGGGGCGTAGCAGTGCCGGCACCCACCCCTGATTTCTCAGGGTGGCCGAGAACAAACAAAATCGGTGAGCCACATCTGAATTCTCTCAATTTTAGAAGCCAAACACCCAACCTTCTGAAGCTCGCTTGTAGGGAGTATATCCCCCTCTAGTATTACAAATATATTATCTGTCAGGTACTGCAAACGAGTGGTAGCTATACAGGCATGCATGATTAGTCCCTATCCCCGTAGGATCGGTTTCCCGCACATCAAGTACTCGCAGCATTTTAACTTTAGCTCAGATAATCCCCTCACCCCCACACAATACCCAAAGAACTTGATCAAACCAATGTCATGGAGTACTTCAGAACCGGAATCAGGAGGGCCACAGGACCGTGAATCATTCAGTCGTTGTTACTAAGGCCCGTACGTTCCGTGGCTGACTCTGTAGGATGTTTTCTGGCTGCCTTTCCGCCAACATACTTGGCAAACTTGAGCGCAGACTTTGCGTCCGTAAAAAAATGAGCAGTCCCATCATAGCTGACCTTAAGCTTTGCTGGGTAGAGGAGAGCATACGGAATCTGGGCTTGTAGGAGTAGCCGTTTAGCTTGAAGAAACTCCCGCTGCGCAGCCTGCACCGCAGGGGTAAAATCAGGACAGAAGGAGATAGCATTATCCCCGTAGGTAACCGTGCCTTTGCCGCGGGCCAGCCTCAGCACTGTGTCTCTATCTTGATAGTTCAGAATTTTTGCCAATATCGGTCGGGGGGTGGCACCCACCGGTGGCTTGGGGCCCCACGCACGGTGCGCCCGCTCCACTGCGAACACCGAAGAAAGATGGGGATCGAATAGTTCATGAAGCATGTCCGCAACATACGTTTCCATCTTTACAATGGCTGTTGTCTCCGGTACCCCAGTGATTCGTACGTTATTTCGGTGGGACCGGGCCTCCAAATCCTCGTTCTTCGCTCTGATGATCCCGAGCACCTTGTCCATTTGAAGGAGTTGCTCCTTTGTCTCCACTTGGAAGTCATGAAAGTCGGAGGCCCGGTTTTCTAGCATGTCTAGTCTAGTTTCGTGTGTCCCCACCTGTGTCTTTACAGCATCCAGCTGAGAGGTCAGTGTATCCAGCTTGGTGTCGATATTCCGGAGGCTGGACCTCATTTCGAGCATGAGGGTGCGCAAGTCTTCCCCCTGGTCTTCCGTCTGTTGTTCTGATTGACGCTCTGCTCCCGCTTCCGAATCCTGTTCCGTATTCCTTGTGGTCCTCCGTTGGTCGAAGGATATCTTTGGTTGTTTGGCGTCCTGCTTGCCCATGTCGTGAGTTGAGGGGGAGAGGCCGCTCTATGCACTCACCTATCTCCTGTATAGGAATCGGCGTATGGTTATACTTGTGCTCTTCCCAGTAACCCGACTGGCTAGCGAAGCAGTAGTCGGCTTAGCCTCGGCGCTGAGTGCGCAACCCGCTGGACCTCCTTTTGCCTCCTTTTGCCGCCAAAATCAGCACTGGTGGGTCGTCTCACCTTCACCGGGTTCACGCCTTTGAGCGGTGTCTTTTGCCAGGGGGGTCCCGTTGTAGTCCCTCTAGTGAATGCGCAGCACCTCGTTCACTCAGTTCAGTCTGGGGGAGCAGCAGACCCAAACACGAGCGCACTCGCCCACAGCTTGAGCTACCCCAGTAATCTGTTCTCTGCACAAGGCCGCAGCATCTAGTTCCTTGCCTTGAGATTTTAGGGGAGGCCAGGTCTCTCTCCTGGGCTACGCGGTGTATTTCAGGCTTCTTCAATCCTACCTCTCAGTCCGCGCCCCCCACTTCATCGACCAGCTCAGTGCCACTCGTCCCCGGATGTAGCCTCTCAGGGGGTGCCGCCTTTTGAGTTCCCCAATCCTCTCGGGTCCAGCACTTACTAGGTCCCTCCACTTTGCACAGTGCAGTTTATTGTATTCTGACTCGCCGTGCCCCCGCTGCATCAAGCCTCCTGCATTCTACCTCCAACGGATTTTCCCTCGCCGAGTCCGTAGGTCTCGCCCCCGACACCTTCCCAGGGTAGTGCGGCCTCGGCGCCGCGGACTCTATTTCAGCTGCCTGCTGCCGCACGCACGCACCCACCGCTGGTCTCTCCTGGCCTCGGCTCGTCGACTCGCGCCACAGCGCCACCGGAGCTCAGATACTGCTGTTGTGGGGATCGCTGGGTGCCGCACACCTAACGCTTCCAGATTCTTCGTTTCCCTCAGTGTGTGCTCACCATTTATTCGGATAAATGTAGGATTATTGTTACGGCCGGCGGAGCTCGCCTATTCAGCGGCCATTTTGCGGCTCGGCAAGCCACGCCCCCCCATAGATGCTTCCTCTTTAATGTGTGCCAAAGATGAGCTTCTATGGCGATTCAACCAAAACAAATAGTATGGTCATCATCAGGACAGAAAAGACACAATTCAGAGCATCCAGTATGTAATTTTCAAGGTCAGTAATAAATTGGGACCTTCCAGACGATTGGGAAAGACCCTCACACAGTCAACCCAACAAGAATGAATCAAGGTTCCGCCCAATAATGTGGTGGGAGACCGAGAGTAAATCAGAAAAAGGACCATACAATTTAAATGGCCGGTCCAAAGCGGGTACGGGAGAAATCCTATGCCCGGCAGTTTTTGACACCCGACCGCTAGCTTACACAGATAGACGACTCACCACCCAACAATGTGGTGGGAGACCGAGAGTAAATCAAAATACGGACCGGTACAATTTGAATGGCCGGTCCAAAGCGGGTACCGGAGAAATCCTTTTCCCAACAGTTTTGGCACCCGACCACTAGAATCACCAAGGGTGGGAGCATGGGCACAGATTTCCATGGCTTAACTACATTAGAAGTGGTGCCATGTCTTTGGGCTGCCAAGTTCCATAGCCCTCAGCTGCTAAACAAAGGAGATAGGAAGCTAATTAAGGATTTGTTTTTAAAACATGCTAGGAAGAACAGAGAGAACATGGATCTGGAGAATTCAACCCTGAGAGCCCTTTTGTTTTTAAAAACCAGTGCTGGCCCTGAACCTTACCTTTCCCTTGTCTGACATCCTTGGTAGGGATTCCTTCTTTCAAAGTTTCATTTGGGTACAATTCGATGTAACCTTTATTTCCCACCAGGGCAATATGAGCCTAGTTAGATTAAAAATTGTCCCTGTGAAGATAGCTCACCCCAGACTTTGGAGCACCTGGTACTATCCTGTAGGTATTATGATCCCCCTCGACGAAGGTACTTGTTGCCCATTCTTAGGTCAAGGGGTTTCTACCAATATAGACCGACCCTTCCTTTGCTTACAATTGTTAACTGAGCATGCTGTGTCTTTTGTGGTTTGTTAATTTTTGAAGAGTGCCCTGAACTGGAACAAAGTGATGAATTCTTAAAATGATATTTAGCTTTTTAACTTCGGGGTTCATGATACCCTCTGTATAATATGATGAACTTTTACCCTTTTAATTCCGATGATATTATGTATTTATATTTTATGATATACCTTGTTTTTATATTGAATATGGAATTTCTATGTTGTTTGCTGTGAGTGGCTGTGAGGCAATGGAGGGGTGGGGGGACCAGAGAGGGAGAGCCAACATGTATGGGCATCCACGCCATTTAGGATGTACATATCTACTCCAACAGTGTCTTGCCGTCTCCCCTAGCTTAAGTGTCTGTGAGTGATGTGCTCCCAGTAATATTAGCCAGAACAATATCTCAGGGGTTTGCATGTCATCAAAATCATCTGTCCTTTTTGGGTCTGGCGCAAGATACCGAGTGATCGACTGTGGTTGAGCATCTGCATCGTGCAGTTCGTAGTTGAGAAGGGGTCCCTAAACCACCATCCACAAGAGGACATTGTATCTTATGGAGGCTGACCCATTTCCTACCCAAATCCCAAATGAGATCAGAAAGAAGCCTGCGGAAGTCAGCGAATAACTCTTAGGGAAATGGACTGGGCACTGAGAAGTAATACAGTAATCAAAGGAGAATTAGCAGTTTAGATATTGTTATCCTACCCATTAGGGACAGGGGTAAAGACAGCTAACGTTTTACTGATTAACAGGGGTACACAAGACACCTACCAAGCTTACAGTCCATCAAGTCAGCATCAGAGTGATAGACATTCAACACCAAATTTTGATGGTCTGAAATCTTGATACAATCCCTGTCAGTGGGAGTGCAGCAGATTCCTCTCTTAGAAGCAGTCAAAAAGGGAAAAATAGGATTTAGGCCAGTTAATTCATAACCAGGACATGTTTCCAAACCCACTCAAAATGTCCATCACCCCTGGGAGTGCTATCTGTCCATTTCTGAGATATATTAGGGCATCATCCACGCATCACAAGGCGATCTGCAATCAGTCTCCCTGTCAGATTCCCCAGTCCATTTACCTGCCATGCAGGAGGCAGGCCAGGGGTTCCATGGCTAGGGCAAAAAAGAGGTGATAGTGGGAACCCCTACCTGGCGCCTCTACCACTTGGATATTGCGCTGATACCACCTGGCCTGTCTGCACACATCTGATTGAGAGCGTTTATAGCAATTGAAGCTACTGCTGAAAGTGAGGACCCACTCCCAGTTCCTCCAAGACCTCCATCAGACCCAGCCACCTTAGGGTGTCGAAGGCCATTTATCTGTCAAGGGGAAGGGCCGTATGACATGTGTTGGAGTTTCAAGCATTGCTTATTAGGCTAAACAGGTGTCTGAGATGAAGGAAAGTATTCCTTCAAGGTAAAAATCCATTTTGATCTGGATGCATCAACGTTTTGATCATGATTTGGAGTCTATTTTCCAGAACTTCCCCCAGTATCTTATCACCTAAATTTAGCATAGCCAGTGATCAGTAGGACCATATATCAAGCATATAAATACTGGGGTTTGGCAGGACTACAATGAGTGCTTCACAAATGGATCCCAGAAGTATCCCCAGCCAGTTCAATGCTTTGTAAACCTCTAGCAGCTTTAGAGCAAGTGTGACCTTAAGGGTTTTCTAAAATTCGAGGGGAAAACCTGTCCATGGCAAGTGCCTTGTTCCCCGCCATTTGGTCAGTCGCCATGTTCACCTCATCTAGGGTCAAGGGTTCCTCTACTGACTAATTCTGAAGTGAGGTTAGTCTGTATATTTCCTAGGTACCCTTTAAGTGTATACAGGTCTAGGTTTGGCTGCAGTGTATAAAACTCACAATAATAATTTGCAAGCGCTGAGTTAATTTCAACTTGCGCTTTGACCGTCCTGCTCTCGGGTAGCCTAATGTCTCCAATTGGTTGTCTGTTCTGCTATTAGTAGCATGGCCAATAATCTGCCAGATCTGTCACCGTCTGCATGCTGTTGTGATACTCATGCTCAATAGTCTACTGCATTAAGTTTCATCACTAGAACCCTGTGGTTCCTGCTAAGTGCACAAAGGGTCTGGGGGTCTCCCACCCCCCCACTCAGGTCTCTTCTCGTCATCAAATATCGCATTTTCGGTTGCTAATATGTTGCAGGACATATCCCTCTCATAACTAATTTGAATGCCTCCCATTTAATTGTCGGTTGCCCTAATTTATCTCAAAATATTCAACTATGGCCTTTCGCAGCATGTTTCGGTGGGTCAGCCAGAGCAGATGTGTCTAGTTTCCAAGTGGGGATAGGTGATCTTCACCTGCCCCAGCCCAGAACCAACCTGAGGGAATTGTGATCAGAACACATTTGGTCCAATTATTCAGTGTCTATTATCTTTCCATCCATGTTTACAAGATGAAAGTAGTAATACAAACATTTGTGCAGTGCTGAGTAGTGGGAGTACTTCCTGTCCTGTGGATGCATATCCCTCCAGGCATCATAGAGGCCGTAGTTCACCACCCGGTGTGAAAAATGTGCTGTTGTTCTAGAGCTTTGTGTACTGGGTTTTGTGGAAGAGGATATGTTGCTGTCTTCAGTATGCAGTTAAAGACACCACCCCAGAGGCATGGAGCTTCTAGGTTGTTAAGCAGAGCAGGTGTAAGTGAGTCTACAAAGGGCTTTTTATTACTGTTGGGGGAATAAACATCAATAAGAGCCAACATCTCTCCATCTAGCTCACGCTCCACCACAGTGTACCTCACTTCCTAGTCCATACGTTGCGAGTGGATCAAGAACAGTGTGTCCACTGATATCCATATCAGTACTCCCCAGACATATGCAGAGTATGTGGTGCCTGCCACCTGTCCCTCCATCTCTTGCGCAACTTTGTGAGTTTGGTAGAGTTCATATGTGTCTCTTGGATACATACAATGTGTATGTGGCGGTGTCACAAAAAACTATAATATTTATGTCAGCTGGAGAGGGTAGCCATGCCCCATATGTTCAAAATTAGGACATTCTGCGCTTCTTGAAGAGTCTCTTAGTGGTGGTCTGAGTATACGGGGTTCCTGCACGGGACCCGTTCTCACGTTTGGGACCCTATCAAGGGCAGTCTGAAGGTTTAGAGAGAAGGTAGGAAGGCATTAGCAGCAAGGATGCTGCAGTGTTACAGGCCCTTTGACATACAACAATGAAAAAATAAATAAATGGAAAACACATGTAATACAGGAAACCGCACACTGACCCACAATACACCGAACACCCACAACCTAGGCAAAAAAACAAAAAATGTTCAGAGAATCTCTTGTGCTACACCTCTGGAGAAAGGGGCGTTTTCCATTATGCCAATATGAATCCTCTCAGAGACCATGCTATTCCTCTCTGGACCTTCTCAGCTACAAGGGCGGGCATCTGTCCCAGTTTGTTTGTACAGAAACCAGAATTGTTTGAAGTGGCCATCTGATACATCATATAATCATTTCCACTGATCTCTCAATGTCTGATTTATTAGTGTTCTCCCCATCAATCTGAGCTGTGCTGCCCTGTTTTGATTCCTCCGGCCCGGGTGAATGATGGATCAGAGCCACATCCTATGCCACAGCTCACACCCTTTTGGCAGCTGCCTGTTCAATTCAATTCAATTCATAATCTTTATTCGGATAGGCAGTATATCCATAAAAGTACAACCATAAAAAAAACTGTTAAAATTATCAGACACAATTTCACATCTTAAAATATGATGAATAAAATGCATTATTTACAACATAACCAATCACAGTTAAGAATTCAAGGGTCTGACATGGACTGACGTGCCCGGATCGCAGCTCTCAGAAAAGTACTTAAGCGGAATACAAGCTCCTCATCGATCATACCAAGCATGCTTGTATAAGCCAGATCCAGGCTAACAGGTTTCCTTTTTTAAAATAGGGATAGAGTGTCCCCTTGCTATATTTCATATAATATTTGCAAAAGAATAAAAAGTGCAGGGTTGTCTGTCCGCTAATTCCGTCACATGGGCAGGGTACCAAATCAATTTTGGGATGATAACCAAGGGAAAACATAATACAAACTTGAGTGTCCCTGCTCTGAGACGGAATAACAGACTTCTTTCCCAGTGACTCATAGGTAAGGTGAGGTAGTTTGGTAGGGGATAACAATATTGAACTAGTGACATATAACTAGAGACAAGGGTTTTCTGTGATTCCTGAGCTATGCGCTCGGTACTGTAAAGTAGGTAAAGTGCATTCCTAAGATCTATTTTCCGTAGTGTTTCAGCTTTACAAGGGTTTCTAAAAATACAACCCTGATTAATACTGCATAAGCTCTGACAAACTCCGGATAGCCAGGGGATATCCATCCCTTTCTCACACTTCAAACAGTCCATGATGATATCTCTAGTCAGAATAGCTTCCTCATTCTTCCAGACAGACAGCCAAAAGAGAGCCGGGCGAGCACGTATAAAATCAGTGACATAATTTAAATTTAATTCTTTATGGCAAACATAATGAGATGTCGAGATTGGGGCGCCCAACAGTTTCCTGCAGAATCTGTTTTCTTCCCGCTGAATCCAGGAACTGTTTGTGGTGCCCCAAATCTCCGCTCCATAAGTAGCTACTGGGACGCATTGCAATTTAAAAAATTTTAAGATAGCTAAAATAACGCCAGTGTTCTTGGGACGGGGAAAGCTAAAAATGGAATTGATGGTCTTTGAGAACTTGCTCCTGGACTGAGAAAGATGCTCAGTCCAGGAGCCGTTCGCAGCAAAGACCACACCAAGGTAGGGGAATTTACCAGTGCATATTAATTTTTGGCTACCAACGGAGATAGAGGTAAGGGAGCGTTTTTGTGGGCCACAAGACATTAAAAATGATTTTTTTAAATTAGCTCTTAAATCCAGACTGTCCATATGTTTAACAAACGACTGTACTAAAATGCGCAATGAATTTGGGGTGCGACCTATAAGCACCGCATCGTCAGCATAAAGTAACACCGGCAAAGGTTTGCCGTTAATCATAGGCACATCTTTGGTTGCACCTATCAATGATTTATTCAGGCCATTAATATAAATAATAAAAAGAAGGGGGGCCAGAACGCATCCCTGCCTGACCCCCTTCCTACCTTGATAGGCCCTGAGACCTCACCACCTCTACCAATTCTCACTTGTGCCTGAAGGTCCTTATGAAGATAAGCCAGGAAATGAACCAGGGGAGCGTCTAAACCATGGCCCAACAGGATGGCCCACAGCTTTGACCTGTTGACAAAATCAAAAGCTGAGGACAAATCCATGAAGGCCAGGTAGACAGGAGTTTTACGAGCAATGGTATATTTCCCAATCACAAGGCTGAGGTTCAGACATTGCTCGATGGTACCAACCTTCCTACGAAAGCCTAACTGGCAGCGCTCTAAAATGCCATGTTCCTCTGACCATTCCAGGATCTTGTTATATAGGACTCTGCCCAGTATTTTAACCGTGTTATCAATCAACGATATTGGTCTGTAATTAATGGGCTGCGACCTATCCCCCTTTTTAAATATTGGAACTATAATACTTTTTGCCCAAGTATCAGGGAGCGGGCCCAACATACAATGGTTAAAAACATTCAGGAGAAGGGGAGCCCAGAAGTCCGGGATCCATTTGATAATATCAATCGGTAACCCATCCGGGCCAGGGGCTTTATTCCCGATAGACTGATGGATAGCCTCTTCTATTTCAGGGAGTGTGATTTGAAGAGTGTTGGGGAGACTATACTCCAGCTGTTCAATCTCTCCCTGCGGGGTGGCATAAATATTTGAAAAATGATTTTCCCAGGACTGGCTCGAGATTGTGCAGCTAATTGGTGTTAATAGCTGTCCCATGGATCTAAGATCCCTTACAGCAGTCCAAAATAAGTTACCCCTTTTTCCGTAGCAGCCTGCGATAGGGCTTCCCAACGATCCCTTACGAGTGCCTCTTTCCGGTTAGTAATAGCTAGTTTATACATCTGTCTAGCCTGTATTACATCATGGGAACACCTGGGGTCAGCTGACAAAGCCATACGCAAGTTCCTGTTGGCAGCAGAGCATGCAGAATCAAACCATCTAGGGCCCGGTTTCTTCGAGGAAACGGGCTTTAACAGAAGAGTTTTAACTGCCTGGCAGAGTTTAGAAAAACCACCAACTACCTCCTGATGGGGAGCTTCAGATGACAAGCAGGAGGTAATATGGAGTAAGTTGCCCTTCACAAGTAATTTAAACAGATCCCCATTATCAATACCCCTCCATGACAGTGTTAGGTTGTCGGTAGATGGAGTTAAATCTTTAGCCCCGCATTCAATTGGGAACATGTGTCGGGGTGCCAATCTGAAAGCGGTTCTAATGGGGTTATGATCCCCTGAATAGTGGCAACAACCTCTGCAGTAATTAAATAATCCGTCAATAGAGGAGAGATGAAAACAAAGTCTATTACGGACGAATGTCCCCTGCCTCTGAAGGTCGGGTGATGGTTATTGGTGGCATGAGATGTACCCAACTGCTCCATGACATTAACTAAATTGAGCGAGCTCAATAGAGCTGTCAGTTCCGCTCCCCTGCGAAAAGAAGGGCCCGTAGTGTGTGGTTCCGTGACACAATGCCTGTCATAAAATTTTGCATTAAAATCCCCAGCCAGAATAATCCCAATAGTATTCCAACCGGATGCCTGGTAATCTAGATTGGAAATAAAATCAAAAAGCTCAATAAAACTCTTGTTGGGAACTGATGCAAAATCATTATTGTAAAAGTTAACCAAATAAAGAGAGACTCTTCTCTTAAAAAGTATTACTTGGAAGTTAGGGCTGTTTGTTGGAAGTATCTTATAGCTACCACCATTCGCTACATTAAGACCAATAAGAAGGCCCCCAGATGGTCGACCTTTATTGTGGCTGGATGCCGGGACACAAGTGCAATGAAACCCTTCAATGTGTGAATCGTGTGTGGCCCAGGTCTCTTGGAACATGACAATATCTTGGTCTTTGACCAGGCGCAACCAATCCTGGTCGTCGAGCTTAGAGTGCAGTCCTGCTACATTCCAGCTGAGGATGTTCCAATCAGCTCCATTATTAATACTAGTGGGCGGACTTTCGCCGTTATCAGTAATGGTTATAACTGTACTGGCAAGGGGCTGTTCCAGAAGGGGCTGCTGGGAAAGCTGAGCGTCCCTGGTTGATAATTGTCAGTCCTGTGTATCTAGGTTAGATAACGAGTTAAACCTATTTGTTATCAGAGGCAAAACGGGGGAGTCCCTTTGAGGATTGTTGAGTGGCTTGTAAAAATAACTCAGGGGAGTGCACTAATATGGGTGTTTTGAGTGGTTGGTTGTTCAAAAATATTCAGTAGATGGCGAACAAACTTAGGTCTGCGAAAATTAAGAACAATGCAGTCGCCATCTATATTTTTGAGAGAATGGCCAACCCACCCGATTCTTCTAGCCATGATGATATCATTCATTTTGGATGGGTGGAACCCCTTATGCTTACAAAGCCAATCTACGGCCTTATTACGCAGGTCTGCCCAGGATTCCCGTTGCTCCCCAGATAAGTAGGGAACCCCGGCCAAGACTAACACATATGGGCATGAGGCTGGGGGTAAGTCGAGTACATCGGGATTGGATCTCAGGAGGCCATTACTGGGAACATTAGGGGTATCCCTAGCTGCTCTTACATCACATGCAAGTATGCTGGGGGTTGAACTATGGGGCAGCTGCTTCCCGATACAAAGTTCAGATTATCTATGTGTCTTTGTGAAGTAGCCCCTCTGTCCCCTTGCTTACTATGTGTTTTTGTCTGGTGAGTTGTGTTTACATGACTACAGTTAAGATGCGGAGTAACAATAATGGGACCTTTTTGGGTAGCAAGACCAGGATGCAACTCTACCCCAGGTGTGTTACTCATTTGACTGTTTAAAGAGGGCAGTAAATTACCAACATCATTATTGGGTACTACATTACAGGTCATAGTCCTGTCGGCCACATTAATCAGTGCAGATTTTAAACATTCGAACTCCACCTTCATTAAATTAAAGGTCTTATCAAGTGCAATCTTAATGTCACCCAGAGTGATGTCAATATGCCTGGTAACAGAAGGAGAAACGGCAATGCCTCCCTCAGCGCCTGAATTGGCAACTAGGTTAATGTCATTACCGGCAGAATCGAAAACAAAGTCAGTCTGTGTTCCCACTGAGGCTGTGCAGACAACTCCCGGGTTATTGGCACTGTCATGATCGGTTTTTAGAGTTTTTGGGCTTAGCCTTTGATTTGGGCAACCCATCACTCCCGGTATTCCTCTTGCGTTTAGATGGCAGTGTTTTCAGTTTGGCGGGCTTGTGGGAGTATGCCCCTCGTGCTCTGGTATTAATACCTGATGCAACCTGACTCACGACTCCCGGGCACGGCATTAAAGATAATGTATCTGGTAAAACAGGTGATGCAGCGCAAATTTCTAAAGACGGTAACTTACAAGGAGATGCGCATAATGTCTTCACAGCCTTTGGTCCACCCTTTGACAAACTAGAAAACAAAGTAGCAGGGTCCATGGACAATCGGCGCTCCGTAATTTCAATTTCATGGGACAGAAGAGACTCTGCCCTCACAATGAAGGCATCCAAAGTCCCGACTACCCCTTTCCGGTTAGACATTTCTGGGGGTCAATTCGTTCCACCTGTGTTATGGCTCAATAACGCACAATCTAGCATGTGGGGCAATGAAATTCACTTTACCTTCAATCGTGCCGTAGGAAGCCCTGGGTAAAAAGCAGGGGGGGTGGCCCAGTCCAGTCTCAGCCGGGCTCGGACGGGTGCAGACGGGCCCGCCCTTGGCCCGGGCTTTGCCCGGGCGCGTCCCGCGTTGCGTGTGGCCTGTCGAGCCTTATCGCGCCTCCGGGCGCGGAAAGCAGCGTCACGGCTGGCGCCGCCGCTTGGGCTGCTGGGGGTTGAAGTGCCCTCCGGTGGCCGTTCCCCTCACGGCAACGGGCGAGGAAGAAAGCTGCTGTTCGCCGTTCCCCTCACGGCAGGTACAAGAAAGAAAATGCTCCCCACACTGCAAAAGGCCTGTCGAGCCTTATCGCGCCTCCGGGCGCGGAAAGCAGCGTCACGGCTGGCGCCGCCGCTTGGGCTGCTGGGGGTTGAAGTGCCCTCCGGTGGCCGTTCCCCTCACGGCAACGGGCGAGGAAGAAAGCTGCTGTTCGCCGTTCCCCTCACGGCAGGTACAAGAAAGAAAATGCTCCCCATCAATCTGAGCTGTGCTGCCCTGTTTTGATTCCTCCGGCCCGGGTGAATGATGGATCAGAGCCACATCCTATGCCACAGCTCACACCCTTTTGGCAGCTGCCTGTTAATTCGTAGGGTCCCACTCAGGTCCGTCTAGGCTGCAGCCATCAAATTCTCTGCCTGATCTACCCATCGGCTATGCCATAATTCTCCCGTGGTCCACGCCTTTCGATTGCAGCCATTTCCAGGCGTCAAGCGAAGTTGTAAAAATGAGTGGTTTATTGTCTGCAACAACTCTCAGTTTTGTGGGATATAAGAGTGCATATTTCAGTCCCATCTGCAGTAGCTTTTTCTTGACTCTCACATAGGAGTTACACAGGCTTTGCGCCTTTATTGTTTAGTCTGGAACTATTGTAATCAAAGTAGCATCAAGTTGCTAGGGACCAAATGTTCGCATGAGTTGGAGGATGAGGTCATTGGTCCCGGTAATTGAAGAGGCAAGCAACCATTGTTACAGCAGAGTGCCCAGCAGAGGTGGGCATCCCAAGACCCTGTGCACTCTCTCTCAGTAGAGTAGTGGGGATTTAACCACCAGGACTGTATCTCGGAGCCACTTCTGCAGGAAGATTTTCATGTTGGGCACCTCAGTTTTTTCAGGTAAGTCAATGATTCATATGGTATTATGGAGGGAGTGCACCTCTGCACCTTCAGCTCTGATCTTAAGGATACGGACCTCATCTTTAAGTGCCGGCAACTGAGAATGGAGCTTCGGAACGAGCAGGTGCGTCACCGTGAGGATTCAGCATCGTCCACTCTGTGTGCCAACTTCCTGTGGTCAGCCCACAAGAGGCCGACATTGAGTGCTACAACATCTATCTTTGTTTCCAGTGCAATCTGAGATTCGTGGATAACCTGCACTATCAGATTGAACTAGTTTGTGTGTTCTTCCACTATGAGTCTAACTGTGCCAAAGGGTCCATGGTGTTGGGGGGTTTGGTTGTAGCAGCCAGGCAGCCCTTAGTCATTGGTAGTTTGGCAGTTTGTGTGCTTTATGTTAATGGGAGTAAGCTTGTGGTGGAGATTAAGGTCGCTGGGCAGTATATGAATCACTGGTTACTCCAGCCAGGGTGGGACATTTAGCTCATACTTGTGTCTTTTATGACTTTTCCAATCACAGATAGAACCCAGTTTTCCCGGGGATGAAGTGGGTTAGTGCTGGGTTGAAGCCAACATGTTTTCCAGCACTGTTACCATGTCTACAAGTAGCAAAAATAAGCAGCATCGCCTGTGATGTAGAATCTTAGCCCTATGGGACACCGTTTAAGCGGGGGCTTATGGCCGCTCCCCAGCACCTCTTTACCACGCTTTGTCATATATTAACACTGGGAGCACGTTCGAGCTGCATACTTACAAAAACTCACTATCTTCCCCTGTCACCACTAGCAAAGCACAGCCGCTGGGCCTCTGGGTGAGGGTCTGCAAAAACTTTCCCACTACTGCCCAGAATGTAGTATGAACCCCTTGAGGGGGGAGAGCCAGCCTCTCCTCCTGTCATGGTCAAGGGTGCCTCGTTACAAAGCCACCAGTGTTCCGCAGCTAGCTTCCTACCGATCAGTAACTTCCTCATCCCCACACGTTGCACAACCTTGCCTTGTGATGCAAACCACTGGCCTCACCCATGTCTTTATCAGCCACCCAGTGCAGCTGGCCCCCCAGTCACCTCCTTCCCCACTCCCGTGGGCCCAGGTCACACAGGGGTGTCAGTGCAAGCAGCTCTGTAAATTTCCAAGTCAGGTTCAGTCATAACACTCGTCACCACTGCCAGGGCTTTCCAAACACTCTGAGCATCAAGCTGCTTCTCTTCGCACAGCTGCGGGCTCATCAGTGCTGATGACGGGAATCAGTTAAATACAGAATTGGTCATGGGTCAGAGATGGGGCGGACCTGGGGGCCATCCTGCCGAGTTAATGTTCTAGATGTCTGTGGGGCTTGGCGGGTCACACAGAGCACTGGTAATGCATGACCCTCTCCGGTGCCATCTTGACTATGCCCCCTCTAAGTTGCCTCCATAAGGATATCCTTTGGTCCTTTTCTGGATTTGGATTGAAATGTTTTATAATCTTCCTGTTCAAATGAATTTGTAAACTATGTTTCCTGCAGTAATCTTATGGTGTTTTGTTTTAAATGGGCTAGCATATTGTTGCAGAGGACCATCCTTTTGCATGGTATTCCCCCAGATATTTGCCTTCCTATGCTGCACCTTTTTTTTTGCTGGCACTAGGACTTGGTGTACTTAGCCCCTGCCAAACAGAGATAAAGGGTTGTGCCCCCCTTGTAAACATTAGCAATTGACATAGACCTACTTGGCATATTTTACGTACTTTTTAAGTCCCTACCATATGGTACTAGAGGTACCTAGGGCCTGTAAATTAATTGCTACATGTGGGCTGCAACACCGATTGTGCCACCCAGTATGGTAGCACTGGGTGTGCAATTTTAAGCTGCCATTTTGACTTGGCAAAATAAACCTTTTTCAAGGCATAAACATTCCTTTTTAGTTTCTATAAATGACCCCTAAGGTAGGCCTTAAATGCCCATAGGTCAGGGTGCATGGTATCTAAAAAGTAGAACATGTATAGTTAATGTTTTACACGTCCTGGCAGTAAAAAAACCTCCAAACACATTTTTCATTGTGGTAAGCCTAGCCCTCCCATAGGAAGCCACTGGGTTACATCATAAAAAATTATGATGCTTATCTTCAGTTTGGGAGCCACTAGAACAATGATTCCAGCACTTATTCGAATAATAATTTAAAATCCAACTTAAAGGACTAGTAAGATTTAATATTACTATTTTAGAAACAGCACTTATAGAAAGTTGTCATTTCTTTACCTATGTCAAATGTGCTTTTCTGACAGTGCCCACGATAACCTGACTGTTAATAACTCTCTTCTGGTATATTGTTACCAGGCAGTGGACAAAAGGCTTGGGCGCAGAGAGCTGCTTTTCTTCCTTGAGCAGGAGTGACTGGGGGTTGTGCTAGTCCCTAGCGGAGCTTCAAAGAGTGCTTACCCTGTCACTGGCAGATTTAGCTCACACCTAGGCCTGCCTCCCTTTGTCTTCCTAGTCAGCTTTACTCCAAACCCAGTGGGGGGGCTCTGCTCCAGAACTGATTTAGAATGACCACAAGAGAGTATTTGCCTTCATAATAGCCACCCCACAGGGTGGGGACAGGAAGCTCTACCTATGGGACGAAAGGTTCTACCATTTTCACTTGAGGTTGAGAAGGGCACTGTGGGATAAATAACAGTAAATCACACAAGAAGTGCTGCAAAAGTGGGTAGGGTCACCCCTGGAAACTTTTGCCCCGTTGGTTAAGAGGTGGCCTGGAATTTTCCCCACCCACAGGCTGGCACTGGGAATAATTATGGCATTTCCAGTACACTCCTCAAATCACTTTTGGGTCTTTGGAAGAACAGAAGAGGACAGGGCTTGCTCTCTGTGACCAGAGAAGAGCCTTGAACACTGGAACTGCTCTGACATGACAAAGAACTGGACTCCAAGGGTCACAAGACTGACCTCCTTTTCCGGCTACTTGGAAGCAATGAGCACCAAGAGGCCTTTTCCTGCTGACCAGTTCCAACTGGACCTACCCAGAACCCTGTTGCTGGCATCTGCTGAAGTGAGTCTTGATCTCAAATTGCTGTTCCCAAAGGTCCCGGACCCTTGTCTGGTGCCAAAGTGTACTCCTTCTGAAGTTTCCTGAAACTTGGGACTTAGAATTGTTTTTGCTAATTTCTAGTTTTGAGAACCGTTGGGGGACCAAGATCAACCGTCAAGTAGATCCAAAGAAGGTGCATCGCAGCTGGGCAAAAGATGAAGGTTGTTCTCATTAAATTATTCTCCACAGCAGCAAATTTAATTCAGGGGGACCTCGAGGAGAGGGTGTTCTGCTTAGTGGATCCCTCTTCAGAGACGGCTTGCAGCCTTGCCCTTCCAGAAGAATCTAAGCTCCAAAAAAGTGACTAATGTCTGAAGTTAGAAAACTTCACCATTCGAAGGCACTAGAAGCATCCATCCGGTGAGGGACCTTCTCTGAGTGTGAAATTCAAATTATTCCCACTCTGAACTTTCCCCCCAAAAGTTCACTGAGACCTTGTCCATCGGCTATCTGATGACATGGTGCCCTCTTCGGCCACGGCCTGCTGCCTTGCCTCACTGAAGATTTGTGAATCCCATTCCATAGACTGAGTCCAAAGATAAAGATTTTCACCGGGGTGAACCTGGGCCTGTATCGGACCCATGCTCCAACGCAGTTAGCTTTAATTTTTTACTTTGTTCTGTTCAAGTCCAACCAAATGACTGTGGTTATCGCATAATGCTTTTTTGAGCTATTTTGAGCCTTAAACTTTAAACATGCAGAACTCCAGCTCTACCTATTAGATTTTTGTAATTTTAGCGTCTTTTTATGTATCAGAATTTTGTCTATTTTTTGTGTTTTGTTTTCACTTTATTATTATCTGAGTACTGCGTAAATACTTTACACATTGCCTCTAAGTTTAGCTTGAATGCTTTGTGCCAATCTACCAGAGGTTTAAACACTGGTTTATCTTATGACTTTTATGGTTCACAATGACAAGGATTGTGATTATTTGAGGTGGTCTCTTACCCCCCTCAACTAATTCTTCAATCTCTTACACATATAAAAAGTTGACATTGCCTGGGCTAAACCTGCATTATTTATTGATATTACACTATAATTGAAATTTCCCCTGCGTTTGCTCAGTGTACATTTCTTTTAATTGCTTTGTAAGGGTTGCTTTAACTCTTGGACAGTCTGGATCAGAACTAGTAGTAGTCTCTCTATCACTACTAATACTAGTGTTTAAGGTTGGATAATTGTGGTCCTCTAACATATCATCACCATAATGTTCCACTTGTCTTTCCTTACCTGTCCCTATGATGAATAGAGGGTAGCATCTAAACTACAACATTTCTGATGAAGTGTGACACCCATGTAGTACTAGACTAATTCCTTTTGTTTTAGATGAGAATTTCACCACATTTTGACAGGATACCTACAAGGTTTGTCTTAATAACTTTTTAGCCAAGAGTGCATAAATTCCCCTTTCATATAGTTAATCCACATGTTTAATAGCACCTGTAGAACCATTATAAAGTGCAATGTGACTATCTGCCATTCATGGTAGCAGTACTTAGGATAGAAATCAAACAAGAAATTCTATATCAAAATAGACTACAGCTCCAACCTGTGAAAATGATGGCAAGAGATTATGTATTGATGCATGGTTCTAAACTACATCATGGGGCTCCAAATGAAAAATGGGGACTTAAGATGATCTACTTCTGTGCCAAATCAATTGTGTACAGCCCACTGAATTCCTTCTTGGAGTAGATACTATTATCATCCTTGAATGGCACGTTTGCACCACTTGAGGCTACGGTTAGGACTGTGTTGCTTTCTCATCTACCACATTTTCTTGTCAATTTGAGTATATCTTAATATTAGTCTGAATGCTCCAGTTTGTGTCGTAAAAAATAGGGAAAATCGTGGCATTACGTTAATGAGTAGAACATTAGTGAAACAATTAGACACAGTCCACCTATGATACAAAGTTGAGGGAAAGCTGTGGCTGGAGCACTCTCAGTTTGCTACGTCACTTGCTTCTTCTCTGATCTCTTTACTTTGTTTTAAATAACAACTTATTGGAGTCATCCAACACTAAAGGAGAAGGTAAAGGATTTTGATAGGCTCATTCATTTACTTCCTTGCAAATAACTAATAAGAGTTAAGCCCCTAACAATTAGATTCGCTGCCACAAAGTTAGTTTTAATTTCTTTATTACTCTGGTGTCAAAATGACTCCAATTTATTTTTATCTGAGATTCCAATTAATAAGAGATTTTATGTAGTGATTATTCCACTAGTTAGTGGTTTATAGTTCACTTTAACTCTGTAGAAAGTATCCTCTGATTTTCATCTGGGCTACCAATGAATCAAGCAGTGTAGTATGTGGTCTCATTGTGTCTCCTGCAGACTAATTAAAAAAGATCGAGTAATGGCCATGATGTGGTTAACCTCGCCTATCACAGTTTTGGAATGCTTCGATCTTAATCATAATTAAAAATGGATGTGTGCTGGTTAGTAAATTATGATTAAAATCAGTCTACATTTTGTTTACCTTTTTTGAGTGAAAAAGGTGTTCAGTTCAGGACTTGTGATTTGAAGGCATCTTGCTCCTTCCCCGTAGTAGGGGTTGTTATGTAAAAAAGCTTGCAGTCAAGTTAGGATGTGACATGGGAAATGGGGTATTGTCAGCTTCCTTTGCTCCACTAGATCTTGGGTTCCTGGCAGACAGGGATGTATCTATGGAAAAATCCCTGTAGATGGAAGTATAAAGTGGGCTGAATCCTTGTATGTTTCAGGAATTTCTTATGTAACTACGTTACTGATGACAGACATTCCAGTGAAAACTTGTCTTGGAAACTGTTAAAAAAAACAAAAAAACCTATGGAGGTCTTCCAAGATTAAGTCCATAACTATCATGGCTTTCCCAATACGTTTTTCTCTCCTTACCTAACTGCCTGGTTAATTACTAGCATTGTGCTTGCTTTATTTACTGCTTCAAAATGTTATATTTCACTTTTTTCTCCAATTGGATTATGCAGCACGACCTTATTGTCTAACCACCGTCTTAATCCAACAGATAGGCATCAGGTAAACAAGTGTACACCTGACAGAGATTCAAAGTACCATATTTTAGTGGCAGACAGACAGCCGAACAAATAGACTCATATATGACAAAACAAGCCCATTTGACGTGATCTGCTGCCGAAACTTCCTTGGTCAACAACTTCAAGGGGAGCTCCTGAGAGAACAAGCAGCAGTGTAACAACAAATCGCTTTGGTTTATGTAGACACAGTATCAAAAAAATTAATTAGCAACGAACCCGAGGCGAGTAGTATTAAAAAGGAAGAAATTTTGTTTACACGTAAGTACAATCTGTGTTTTTGTCTTTGAGTTTTGAGGCTGCAGGGGCCAGTGGTATGCACCGAGTGGTTGCTTCGTTGTTGGAACAGACACCTGGGAATTTTACCATTTGAACTAAACTTATTCTGCAGCATTTAAAGTCGGCACCACCTGAAAAGGATAACTTCTGAAAAGCTTTTATGCAAGTTAAGAATCAGGGTGTGAAGACAGTACCTTTGTGAAAAGTGAACTGTACTATCTCTTTAATTCAAAGGAGACTACATCCCCGAATGCTGATCCATATGTTACTGCTAAATGATGACATGATTGAAAAACAAGGCCTCATGCTTGAGCTGCTGAGACATAAAAATCGTTGCCTACAATCATTCTGATTTGGTTGAGAGTTGAAGAATTATTCTCAGGGTGACATGGAAGCCTTTCCCCGAGGCTAGTGGCCAATGAGATTAGTCAAATTTGTGCCAATCCGGGACTGTTGATGGGCAGACTGGCTACAGGACATGGTCGAGGGCCATGCATGCACTAAGAGACTAAGGTGCACGGCTAACTGCTACATGTGGTGGGCTCTGATGGCTAAATAACTGTGTGCAATGCATGCCCAAAGACCTTGTCCTGATCACAGGGCACTACTCTCTGTAACAAAACATAGATGATATATTGGCATAAGATTTACACCACATTACAATGCAATTGCTCAAACAACCTTTAATCTGGTTTCCATCTAATGACCAATGTTTGGGATAGGAAGCAGCCATGAGGTCTTGTGAATGCCAATCTAAGGGGGGGTGAATTGTCGCCTTTGCTATTCTAGGAATATGCTCATGGTGCCAATCACAGAAAATCTCCTGAGGATTATGGCATTTCCATTTTCTTTAAGTCACATTTCTTTCCCTCTTATCTCACCAGCTCATATATTCATTTATTTCCGCTTACTAAATAGTTCTTATGCTTCTTTAACGCTGTCTCTGAGCACATACTGACAGGGGGAAGAGATGTTATACGGATAGGGAATGGGAGTGGTTGTGCTGAAAATGTCATTTTACTTGTGTATCCACATTGGCGTGGTCAGATTTATCAGCAGGCCGTAGGCATTGATAAATGGTGAGTGCTCAGTCAACAGCGAAATCACAGGAAGTCATCCTGACAAGGGAGATGAAGGTGGTGGAGATGAAAGTATACGAGGTGTGATCAGCTTCCAATACATTCGTATTTTGCATATTGATCATCAAGCAGGTGGGTAGAGACTGGACAGGCACCCGGTAGGATTACAAGTTATAGCTGATTTAACCAGGCCTTCATCCATCAAGAATTAATGGACAATGCAGTTAGTTTTACGCTGTGACAGTTCTTTAATTGGATGTCAGTGTAAGTACATCATAGCGGGAATTATGAGACCTGTGTCTTTCAAGACAGAGATGGTGTTACCTGAATGGTTCTAGGTCTTTTGATGGGTGCTTAGGGTCTTAGTGAGCAGCCCTCTACATGTGACAATTAAATAATCTAGTTCGGACCTTAACCACAAGAATACGAGTACCCTTGTGTGAAGTACCATATATTATAGGAGGCGCGTGCACATTCATGGCAACTGAAGAATGGTGCTTTTGATGACTACATTGATTTAGCGTGTGACAACTATCAAGTTGTTTAGGCTTGCAATTACCCCTGAAGTCCAGTGTATTAGCTTTGCCACCTTCTGTCTTAGCATGTTTTTCTACTTTTCCCTCACTTGGGGGCCGATTACGATGACGGTGAGACCGCCACCGACAGCATTTGCAGGTTTTCTGCCAGCCATATTATAATGGCGGGCGAAAGGATGGCGGGCGAAAAGCCCGAACGCCACGCATCTGTGCATCGCAGGCAGCCATAATCCCTACACTGGTGGTAGAGCCTGTCAGGCACCGCCAAGGGGTTATGATGACCCTTCCCACCAGCTGTTTCATGGCAGTTTACCCGCCATGAAAAGACTGGCGAAAAGGGACATTGAGGGCCCGTAGCAGGTCCCCCTTCCCCCCTGGCCCTTGGATGTGGGTGTTGGGGGGCACCTAGGGTGCCCCCTACCCTGCACCATGGGATATGGGGGTGCCTGCCACATAGTGCAGGTATATGTGTTCTGCCTTTTTTTTGTACTGAGGCATGTGCTGCAGCACCCTCCGCAATACAAAAGATAGACGGTGCGACCCCCTTGGAGGCGTTCGCATTGTAATCACATTGACAGGACCGCCGACAGCCCCTTGGTTATTCATTATGTTTTTTTTTAAATAGGCTCAAATTACTAAAATAATACAGTTCACAATAGCAGTTACCAAACTAGCATCTTCGCTTTATGAAACTAATATGCTTATAAATTAAAAACAGCCTCCAAATGAGCAGCTGGTCATACACATTCTGACATAAATCAATTCAGAAAAAACACCAGAATAAACTAACAGTAACAGTTGCACTGTTCTAAACACCCTCGCAACATTATGAATTCCAAAACATGGAATCCTGGGTTTGCTTTTGACATTTGATAGTTAAACATCAATGCTTTCAGGTAGACTCAAAATCATAGAATTGGACATTTTTAAATAAATCTAAGGAACATCCGGACTATCTGGGCTATGCCGAACCATAATTGTTTGCATGTGTTTCTACCCATTTACATTTTTAATAATGCTAATTTTAATTTTTAATAGAAGTTTTGTTTGCAGCTGTATCCGTCTGGGTAGTGCTCATTACTACCTAGTTAGCCAGCCATGGTTTGAAATAAAAATATAATGATTATTAAATAAGTATAATTATCAGAAATCCCACGAGTACCTGAACGACGCAATGAGGAAATGGAAAAAAAATAATGCAATAAAATAAACCGGCTCACTCTGTGTCCCCTGGATACTGGCTTCAAAACCTCAGGGTCTTGGACGAAAGTCAGTCTGTAAAGTACTGTAATTTGTCCATTCTTTCCATAATGACCACTTTTTGATTTATTGCCATTGGTTTTGAGAATAGAAAACCTTGCTGAGAACAAAAAAACAGCTAATAATTAAATTCTACAATGGATTTTGTTAGCTGTACACTCATGATTTGCTTACCCATAAAGGAAACACAAATCGAGTTATGGCTTTATTCATGCTGTGATATTTTTTTTTAATTTAGTATGAAATGCACAATATTTTAATGAGCGGGGAGTCACTGTGAAACCTACATCTATTGTTTATAAGAAGGCATCAGTCCCCTTTCTCTCTGTCAAATATGGTTCAATACGTTAAGGTAAGCCAGTGGCATTTATATGAGATATGTTGGCAATGATTTGGAATCCTAGCAAGTGACCTCAGCCTTCCATTTTTCAGAGGTCTAAATCAAGGGAGTAGGCAGAAAATTATAAAATACCCCCCACTTTGAACTAATGCTCACATGGCACCAAGCAAATGTGGCACTTCATCCCGCTCCTTGCCAAAAGAGCTCTCTTGTCTTTATCCATCCTTTCAGTCATTCATCTGTCCTTTTGCTCATCCATCTATCCATAACTCCATCCATCTTCCCTTTCACTCGTCCATCCATTCACCCTATCACTCACCCATCTATCCTTTGAGTCATCCATCCATCCTTCCACCCATCCTTCTACCCTTCCACCCATCCAACCACTCATCCATCCATTTACCCTTTCACTCATCCACCCATTATTTTACTCATCCATCCACCCACTTTACCTTTCACTCATCTAGTCATTCTTTCACTCATCCATCCACCCTATCATCATCCATCCTCCCTTTCATCCATCCATCCTCCCTTTCATCCATCCTCCCTTTAACTCATCAATCCTTACTCTCATCCACCCATCGTTTCACTCATCCATCCTTTCCCTCATCCATCCATCTATGCTTTTACCTCCATCCACCCTTTCAGTCCATCCATCGGTTCATCTCTCCTTTCTCCCATCCCATCCATCCTTTTACTCAGCCATCAATCCTTTCACTCACTCATCCATCCACCCTTTCACTTATCCCTTTATCTACCCTTTCATCCATCCCCCTTTTCCTTTTGCTCATCCATCCATTCTTTCACTCATCAATCCTCTCACTCATCCATCCATCCTTTTCTCATCCAGCCATCATTTTGCTCACATATCCATCCTTTCACTCATCCATACACCCCTTCACTCCTTCCATCCATTCATCCTCCCTTTTTCTCATCCCATCCATCCTTTCACTCAGCCATCCATCCTTTCAGTCTCTCACCTATCATCCTTTCTCTCATTATCCATTTTCCCTTTCACTCATTCATTCACCCACCCTTTCATCCATCCATCCACCCACCTCTACTGTCACTCACTCACTCATCCATCCATTCTTTCACTTGTCCATCCACCCTTTCATCCATCTTTCCAACCTCCATTTCACTCTTCTATTCATTCTTTCACTCATCCGTCCTTACATCCATCTACTCATCCATCATTTCACTCACCCATCCATACACCCTTTCACTCACATATACATCCTTTCACTCTCTCCCTCACTCACCTTTTTATGCCAAGTTGCAGACAGAAGAGGCTAATCAAGAACTCCACCCTGCTTTAGCTGTTAACGTTAGTGGTTCACAATACCTCAGCATCCATCCTTTCACTCATCCATCCATCCTTTTGCTCATCCATCCATCAACCCTTTCACTCATCCATCCATCCACCCTTTCATTCACCCATCCATCCACCCTTTCACTCCACCCATGCATCTATCCTTTCCCTCAGCCATCCATCCTTTCTCTCATTATTCATCCACCTTTTTACCCTTTCACCCACACACCCATCCATCTATGCATTCACTCACTCACTCACATACCCTTTAATGTTGTTTATAAGCCTTTGTCTGTCGAGTTGTAGCCGGCGGTGTGCCAAAGGCAAGCCCGTCTGCGCCCGTCCGCGACAGACCGTGACCCGACCACGACCAGTGCCAGGGACCCTGGATCTCTGACTATCCACCGCTATGACTCAGCGGCCCTCCTCGCACTGAACCCCTGAAGGAGCAACAACTGCCAGCTGTCCATGCCGAACAATACCCACGGCCAGTTCTCCTGCCGTCACTGCTGCCAGACCTTCACCACCCTCCGCACTACCATGGGCACTGCCCCCACGTCGGAAGACAACACCACTGAAGACCTGAAATGCATCCTCCTCAATGTGCGTTCCCTGCACAGACAAGCCATAGAGATCTGGGACCTCCTTAAGACACTGTCCCCAGACGTCGCCTTCCTCACAGAAACCTGGACCAACGCCTCCTCCGCCACGACATCACCACTGCCATCCCTGATGGATACAAGATCCAGAGGAGGGACCGCCCCAACCACCCAGGAGGAGGACTCACCATCGCACACAAGAGCTCCCCCTGACTCTCCACCTCCACACGAATGGCTCCTTCTCCACCACCAAACACCTCCACTTCCAGATCCAGACCAGCCCTAGAACCACACTTCGCGGCACCCTCGCCTACAGACCCCCCCGGACAGCGCGCATCATTCGCCACCACCATCGCTGACCTCATCGCACCCAACGCCATCGCCTCCATGGACTACGTACTCATTGGAGACCTGAACTTCCATCTCGACAACCCCAGAGACCCCAACTCCACCACCCTCCTGGACAACCTCGCCAACATCGGACAGAAACAGCTCATCACCACGCCTACCCACAAGGCAGGACACCTCCTCGACCCCATCTTTGCAGGAGGGAACAACATCCGCTTCAGCCACACCACGCAGCCCCCATGGACAGACCACCACTGCATACACTTCCTTGTCAACAAACCCACGCCGCCCAAACCTGCACCCCGCCCTCCATGAAGAAACTGGAGCAAAGTCACCGATGAGCAGCTCAACTCCACCCTCAACCACAATGCCCACACCACCTCGACTGACGCCAACCTCGCAGCCAAAGAACTCCACAGATGGATCTTCAACTGCGCAAACAAGCTTGCACCCCTATGTAACCCCGACAGACGGCGCCCCAGGAAGGCCACCTGGTTCAGCTCTGACCTCCAAGAATCCAGTCGCACCTGCAGACATCTCGAGAAAAACTGGAGAAACAGCAAAACGGTGGAAGATCGCACCACCTAGAAAAACGCTATGACGAAATACCACCAACGCATCAGATCCACCAAAAGGACCTTCATCCAGAACAAGATCCTCGCCAACTCCAGCAACTCCAAGGAACTCTTCAGCGCCATCCAGGAATTCACCAAGCCCCCCCAGCGAAACCATGGAAATCACCCCTTCCCAGGACCTCTGCAACAAGCTCAGCTCCTACTTTCACCTGAAAATCAAGGGCCTCTACGACAGCTTTAAAGAGCAGACACCTGACTCCGAAACCACTTTTTACTCCAGCAACGCCAGTCAGCCCACCATCTCCTCCTGGACCCCAGTCACCACCGAAGACACCACATCGACCATGAAAGGCATCCACTCAGGAGCCCCCATGGATCCCTGCCCCCTGCACATCTTCTACAGAGCCGCTGTCGCCATCACTCCAAAACTATGATTCATCATCAACGCTACCATTGAAACCGGCATCTTTCCCGATTACTGGAAACGCGCAGAAGTCAGACCCCTGCTCAAGAAGCCCTCAGCAGATCCCATGGATCTCAAGAACTACCGACCCATCTCCCCTTCATGGCCAAAGTCACAGAGAAGACCGTCAATGCCCAACTAACAAAATTCAATTAAGGAAACTCCATCCTCGACCCCTCCCAATCTGGATTCCGAAGCAACCACAGCACTGAGACCGCTCTACTCACCACCACAGACGACATTCGCACCCTCCTCGACCAAGGACACACCGCGGCCCTGATCCTACTCGACCTCTATGCAGCCTTCGACACGTCTCCCACAGTACACTCACTGCCAGACTCCACGACGCCGGCATACAGGGAGCCACCATCAACTGGCTCCGCTCCTTCCTCACCAGCAGAACCCAAAGAATCAGACTGGCACCCTTCCTCTCCGAACCTATGGAAATCAACTGCGGAGTACCCCAAGGATCGTCGCTCAGCCCCACGCTCTTCAACATCTACATGGCCCCCCTCGCCGCCATCGTCAGACAGCACTGACTAAGCATAGTATCCTACGCCGACGACACCCAGCTCAATCTCTCCCTCACCAAGGACCCCATCACCACCAAACTCAACTTCCAGGAAGGAATGAAGGACGTCACATCCTGGATGAGCAGCAGCTGCCTGAAGCTCAACTCAGAGAAGACAGAGGTCCTCGTCCTCAGACCCTCCTCCTCTGCATGGGACAACACCTGGTGGCCCAACCCCCTCTGCAGCTCTCCCACCCCCATGGACCACGCCCGAAACCTTGGCATCGTACTCGACTCCTCTCTCTCCATGACCCGAAAGGTCAACGCCATCACCTCCAGCTGCTTCAACACCCTCTGCATCCTCCGAAAGACCTTCAAATGGATCCCCCCCGAATCAAGGAAGACCATCACCCACGCACTCATAAACAGCAGACTGGACTGCAGAAACTCCCTCTATGCCAGGATCAACAAATCTCTACTCCACAAACTCCAGACCATACAGAACACAGCAGCCAGACTCGTTCTCTGCATCCCTCGACACGAACACATCACCCAACACCTGCGGAACCTCCACTGGCTCCCTGTTGAGAGGAGAGTAACATTCAAGATACTCACCCACGCCTAGAAATGCCTCCACAACACTGGACCCCAATATCTCAACAATAGAATCTCCTTCCACGTACCCAAGAGGAACCTCTGATCCATTGACCTCACCCTTGCCGACCCCCTGCTCACCCGCAGAGCACGAACGGGTGGAAGAACCTTCTCCTACATCGCGGTCAAGACCTGGAACAAGCTCCCGATCAACATCAGATGTGCCCCCACCCTGCACATCTTACGAAAGACCCTCAAGACCTGGCTCTTCGACTGACCGGAGTTGCGCCTCCCCCCCCAGCGCCTTGAGATCCTCACAGGTGAGAAGCACGCTTAAAACCCCCTGATTGAGTTGTAGACAGAAGAGGCCTATAAAGATCTCCACCACCAATGTAGGTGCTAATGTGGGTGGTTCACAATGGCCCTGGTCTAAATGGTGACTACTATTAACCTTAGAAGTACAAACAACTGTTCATATTACTTTATGTAATCTGCAGCATGAAGATGTGAAGTGCTACATAAAAGAAATGGCAATTCAGGGTATTGTTCAAGTCAATTATGTTATTTTGATAGTGGTCATTTCTCATAGGTTTAGAATCGCTTGCATTGTGCGAGATGTTCAGGATCAGCAATAGGCACATAAATGGTTTCTATTTGAATTCTTTTTATATAAATGCATCTTGTGGATAAAACTTAGTGAATGAAGGTCTCCTAGGTATAAGTTGGCCATCATTTCCAATTACATTTCAATGCTCCAGCCAGAACCCCTTCTCAGCTGTCCGCGGGAGACGGCCACACTGCTATGTGCTCCAGCCCGGTAGGAGCAACATTTCTTTCTGCTTGTGCCAGGCGGGAGCAATCCAGTGTTCTCTGCCACCTCTCTTGAGGAGAGAAGACACTGCATTGGGTCCCAGGGTTTGGATCACCTAGGCTGTTACAGGGCTTGGGAGGGGGCACACACACCCTTTCCGCACTTCAAAATATTTTTTCTATAAAAATGAGCCAACAATAGGGGTAGATTTTAATGAAAAGGCACCATGTTTTTTTTCCCAAAAATATTTTTAGTTCTGCGGTAGTACAGTGGAACAGCAAAAACATTTTTTTTCATTTTTTTATTTTGGCCACAAGGAAAATAGAGTCAGAATATCCTAATTTTGGCCAAGGAGGTTCCCTCTGAGACATTCCCACAATAACAAGAGGGTCAGAATATCCTGATGTTGCTCCTTCATTTCCTTTTTTAAACACATTTTCACGACAGAGGAATTGCACCAAAGATTCCCCCTCAGCCAATAAGAAGGCTTGAAGTTTTAAATAATGACACAACTGTCAATATATCTAAAATATTTTGAACCTTAACTTCCCCAAAACTGCTGAGCAAAATTACACCAAATGAAAATAGCATGTTTTCTGATTGAAGATCTAGCTTTCTGCCAAATGTGGTGTAATTCTGTGTAGCGCTCTCTAAAATTCTCTATGAAAATTGCATCAGGAAAAAGCATTTCTGAACCCCGAACCTTTTTCTTGGCTCCCCACTGGACAGATCACCTTGAAACTTTCCACGTAGGAGCTGAGGCAGATGGACTTTTTGTTGGAAAGTTTTGTGACGATTAATTAAACAGTGGCAATATTATTAGTGAAACAAAAAATGGTGTTCCTATGGAATCCTCTGATCAAACTATAACCCTTGCCCACCATGCATATTATTGTCATCATTGATCTAATGTCAGATGTTGTCAGTGCTGTTATCAGTGATGTCATAGAACTTGTCATGAGTGCTGTAATAAGTGAGGTCCTAAGCAGTGTGTGACACGGGCACAAGTTATAGTTATTTGAGTGAACTATAACTGGTAAATTTCAATGTTATTTTAGTTTGAAATGGTATTTTTAACTGACATTGTAACTTAACTAGAACATCACTTTAACTGTTGTTTATTTCGTGAATTTGTAAGAATTACATTTTTTTCATACAAAGTAAGGAAATGCCGTGCCTAACTATAACATCACTTTAACCTTTGATTTTCTTTCAGTGAATTTCTTTTGTTTTTTTTAAACCAGCAGTGAGATTTTATTACCATACCTAACTATCCCAACCCACTGCAGTACACAGCCTTTGGCTATGCATGGTAGGATATTGAGTGCAAGGCATGTGGCCAGACACCTCACCCCTAATGGGCGTGCTACCCCTCCCATGTACGGACTTAAGCTATGCATGGCAGAGGTTGGGTGCGGGGCCAAGACTGCTGGCACACCCTGTGCACAAACCCCCTAGGCATCCAACGTCCTGCCCTGCCCATCCTCAGTGCAGGACTTTTGGTCAGACCCTGCTCCAACCCCTGCAAGATCTATCTATCTATCTATCTATCTATCTATCTATCTATCTATCTATCTATCTATCTAACTAACTATCTATCTATCTATCTAGATATATGCACTGAATAAAACAAAGGTTAAAGTAACGTTAAATTTAGGTGAGCATTTCAGTTACAATGTCATAATTTGAACAAAAAAAACACTGAAAGTCACTAGTTGTCATCTCAAGTAACTATAACTCATGTTCCTAGGTAACTATAACTCACACCCCCTCGATGCACTCTTCTCATCAATGATGTTATTTTAAATGTTACATTATTATTATCAATGATGCCATGGAAAATGTCACGAGTGATGTAATATGTGGGATAATAAGCAGTGCATGGCAAGGGTGCAGGTTATAGTCCCCTTAGGGCACAAGTTATAGTTACTGCAGATAACTATAACTGGTGAACTTCACTGTTTTTCTTTCATTTAAAACATTATGTTGTCACTGAAATTCCCACCTACCATTAACATTACTTTAACCTTTGTTTTTTTCTGTGACTTTCTATGGTTTTTGTAAACGTAAAATAATATTTTATCACCATATGTAAAGCTATCCCCCCTGCCATGCAGGGCTTTTGGTGGTGAGCAGCTGGGGCATTGGCAGCAGGGCTTGGCTGCTCCCACCATGTGGGTGCTGACATATGTTTCCCTGCAACCACTAATGTGGACAGGGAAACTACTCTGTCCCAGGGGTGGGGTCCCCAGGACTGAGTAATTGAGGAAAGCCCCCCGGATCAGGTCTCAGGGACCTATTAAAGCTCAGTGAGGGGGTCTGTGTGCCCCCTTCCCTTATTTATATAATGACCCTGGGGGATGGAGTACCTGGGAGCTCCCAGTGCTTCGTGGAGGAGGGCCACCTACCCCACACCCCTAAAGGAATATGTTGCACCACTGCCCAAGCCATGGCAGGAGATTGCACTTCTTTTTACAAAAATTCCGCAGATTTAAAGATCCTCCCCTAATGTGTGGCAATTTAAAAAAAAAGAAAAAAAAGGTTTTGGCCCAAGGCAGTGTCCCTCCGGGTCCCTACTAACTGGCCTAGGGGGTCAGTGTATCCCCAAGTCCTAAGATGGCTGCCACCACTGGTAAGAATGACATTATTTTTTTAATCATTCTTAGGAGATGGAAGCTAGCAGAGGCAACCGCATTTACCTGGTCCCCAAAGGTAATTTTATTGTCAACTATGACCCCCAGGTTTTTTGCTTTACTGGTTGGTTCAGGGAGAGTCTCCAGTTTTTCCGGCCACCAGTCTGGGGTCCAAAAATTGGCAATATTTCCAAAGATGAGGACCTCCTTTTTGCTGGAATTTAACTTCAAGCACTTCATGGTCATCAACATCTTGATCGCTTTCATGCAATCATGGAACCTTTTCCCTTTCTCGGCCTCCTGTCCTGGTTGCAAGGACACCACAATTTGTGTGTCATCCGTGTAGGATGTCAGCTGAAATCCGAAGCTTTATAGATGGATATCTGTACATATGTATATAGATATAAAGATGTATATATATAAAATATATATGTATAGATAGATGTACTCTGAGAAAACCAAAGGTTACAGGGATGTTATAGTTAGGTACAGAATTCAATCATACAAAACCAGTGTAATTCAGTAGTTATAGTTACCTGAGCTAATTATAACTTATGCCCCTGCAATGCACTGCTTATGACCTCACATATTACATCACTCATGACATGGTCAGTGACATCAGTGCTGACATTGGTGATGACATCTCAAATGACATCACTGATTATATCATCCAGTAAGTGAAAGTGTTTTGTAAATGTTTCTGAGACTTAAAGACATATAGTAAGCTACTGCATCAGTTTTTTCTAAACTAGTAATGAGTGATACTGTTTCTAACATGTCATCCTAGTGGATGTGTGACTGTATTAGGGTGGGAGTGGGTGTCTGAGTGCTGTATGTGTATGAGTGGGTGTGTGAGTGGATGTACCCGTGAATAGTGGGGTATGTGAGTAGCTGAATGGGTGTGTGAGTGACTATGTGAGTGGCTGTGTTTGTGATTGAGTGTGATTGGCTGTATGGGTGAATGAGTGGCTGTCTTAGTGGCTGCATGGGTAGGGGAGTGTATGAGTGGCCATTGTGGTTACTGAGTAGCTATGTAAGTGGCTCTATGGGTGGGTGAGAGGGTGTGTTAGTGGCTGTATGGGTAAGTTAGTGGCTGTTTGTATGGACGTATGGGTAAGTAAGTGTGTGTAAGTGGCTGTTTTGCACAGTAAGTGTCTGTGTGAGTGGCTGTATAGGTGAGGGAGTGGGTGTGTGACTGCTTATACAGATGTGCGAATGGGTATGCAAGTGATCAACTGGATTAGTGAATGGATGTGTGAGTAACTGTAAGGGTAAGTGAGTGCTACTGTAAGTGTTGTGTGAGTGAATGAGTGGCTGTATTAGTGAGTGAGTGGTTCTGTGAATGGCTCTATGGGTGAGTGAATGCTAGTGTGAGTGTGGCTGTATGGGTGAGTGGGTGTGTGTGGCAGTATGGGTGAGTGAGTTGGTGTTATGAATCCCAATGTACCCCAATATAGGCCTAGGTAGTTGAACGACCCTTTAGCTACATCTGTCCTACCATTGTTCTACAAAACGGGTCTGGCGCTGACCTTTTCCCTAGTTAGGTGTTACATAAATGTTGTATGTTTTTCTACGAAAACTAGCCTCATTTATTATGCATGAGGATTCTTGGTATCACCGCACGATTACCATCTTCTGCATAATAACTCTGTACTAGGGTCCCCACTATCATCATCATTGCCCAACATGCCCATAGTACACTTCTAGGTAGAGCCCCTGAGGGTACCTTTCGAGCATATAAGCACTATATCTTCGTTGGGGAAACCAGAGGAGAAAGACTTACATGCTGACACGAGACACTGAGGTTCCTGCATGCAGACACTCCAGCACACAGTGGTCTGACATTCCTCGTGGAGTGCCCAACTCGGGGCCAAGACAGGGTCCTTTGCTCTCCCACATCAGGTAATGGGTTTGGCTCTATCCTAATGGGATTCTTGGCTATTCACCTACATACATGCTAGGTACACTTAGGTACATCTAGTTAGGGTTGCATCGTAGGAATACACATTATTACTGTCATGTATCTATATGCCTGCATATATTCATTGTTTTAGCACTATGGTGGAATTCTACCTTTTCTTTACTCGGCTGGTGCTTATAACCGTATATATCTGTTTTTGTCTCATGTTTGTTGCAGCGCACGTATTATATACTAGAATGACGCTGGTTCAATAAATACTTATTTAAAACCTCCCCACCGCTTATTCTGTGTATATCTCTGAGACAAAAGTGAGCACGAGTGACTGAGCGAAAAGTACTGTACTGTTTCCATGATCCCTGAGGGGTCAGGGTTGTCTTGTACAATAGTTGCCAGATACTATTTGCTCCTTGGTAAGAGGGGCTCATAGTGGCACTGTGAGCTAGCTGGTCTACTGACTAACATATTCTCTGGGGGTGTCTAGAACCAACCAGTCTGAACACCAATCCCTTAGTTTATGTTGTCTAAATGCGCAGATCCTATATAGATTTTTAGGAACTACACGGCATGGCACTGCCAATGTTGGTTTGGGTCTTATGTAACTGTCAAATCTGAGTAGATCAGTCGTGCTTTCTCAGAGACCCCTACTCACATAGACCCAGAGACGTCTCTAGTGGGAAGGGAAAAATCTGCCACAGCTGAGTAGGTCTGTCCTATGTATAGGCTGTAGGTTTGTTCAAGCTTGGAGGATTATAGTTCCCTACAGTGTGCATAAAACCTTATCTTATTTTCCTTGAAACTATTTTGAACAATGTCTGTCGAAGATAATGCTGCAGCAGCATTACATGCAAATGCAGTGGGGGACGGAGAGCAGGAAGGTGCAATAAACATTTCAGAAAATGTCCGAAATGCTCTTACTTTAAATTAGCAGGCTTTGGAGTCTCAGCATTAGGTGGGACTGTTACCTTAGTGATTGAGGCACACGAGTCATACAGGACAGAGGTGTCCTATTTGTGGGTGAAAGTTCCACCTGTAGATGCAAATGCACATACATTTCATTCTTACACTCCAGATGAAATACCAGAAGAATATAATCCATACGAGGACATAGAGGTCCCGTTAACGTACAGGGAACATATAAACTGGATTAAAGGCACTCTCCCACACACCACAGAAAAAGTGAGACACTGTCCGCTCAGCAGAGACGGAGCAACTTGGCTGGTTCTAGCTGCTTACACACTGGATCCAGAAGTTGACACATTGCTAATAGCAGACTTACGTCCACTTCACAAAGAAATAATAAAACTTTACAGAAATCTGACACAGTTTGTTATGAGAACACTAACTAACTAACAAGGGGTATTCCAGCAGGTCATCTACAAGGAACTGCAACTAAAATCACCCCACAAACACTGAACGCAGTTATGGGAAGAATGCCCACTAAACATGAGCAAATACCATTCTGAATAGCACATAAAATAGCTCAGTTAGAGGCAGTGTTTCCACACACAGGCCCACAAGAACTACACAGAATATTGATAATTTGCTTGCCAATGGGAATAGCTCCCCCGATAGAGGATTGTTCCACTTGGGGTACAGTCTTCGCTGCCATCCATACCAGGAATCATGGCACCCCTTCAATAGCAGTGATTCCAGAAGTATTAAGACAAATACAGAATGAGTATGGAGCAGAACCTGCTCTAAACTTAGGAATGAAATTAAAAGGCAATTTTTCCCAGGTATCTAGAATTATGTTAGCAAACATAAAAGTGGATGCAGCAGCGGTGGCTATATGCCAATGCCTGAGGGAATGCACTCCTGCACAACAGGAGTGGGATTTACCAAAAATTATCGAAGACTCATATGCTGAATTAGGTAGAGATCATTTGGGAGCTAGACCTATGAAACCACAAGTAATGGGTAATCCTGAAAAGGATAACACTAAGAAAGCACAAGAATCTTCTAAAAAGAAATGGTATAATAAACAACAAAAAAATAAACAAAATGCATCACAATCACAGGGTGGGTCTCCTCAACAGTAGCCCTCCGACAGGAGGTATAACCTTAGAAACCGTGATAACATAAAAAAAACCTGACAAGTATCAGGATATTGGTACACGTTCCTCTCGTTACTTTCAGGGTTCATCAAAAAACTCTGAGGGAAGGACGGTCAGAACGCGGATCAGAAGAGAGAGCAAAGCCAAGAGAGACACATCACACTTGAGACTATAATATCAAAAAAGAAGATAAACCAAAAACAAAACCTCAATTTAAAAAGAAGAAAGTAGCTGGCCTTAAAATAATAAATGCCCAGGCTGCTGAGGGCTCAACTTCTGAATGGGGAATGGGCTCTGACGATGCTAGACAGAGCAGCAGATTTAACAATAGCTCACCAGAACCTGATGGAATTACTGGTGACAGCGGCATTGATTGAACATATCATGGTGGAGACACCTGATACAAGAATGAGTGTCCCACACCAGTTATAAGAAATAACACTCCATATGGAGGGGGACATACTGAGGAAAGTTAAAGGTCCCTTTTGGGAGAACCTGTCTTTTGGATATGACATCCGTTTAGCAGAAAAAGATTGTCCGTCTGAGTTCGTTATGGATTGTCCAAAAGGAGAAACAGTAATTCTACCAGCCTTCTCTGACCTCGTTCCAGAATCATTAAAACATTCATACGTGCAGGAGTGGATGGTAGCGCTTGCTCCTGCATTATACCGCAATCATACCATCTAGTTTTAGACTACAGGCACAAAAACATTTGCAGTACAGAATGCACAGAGTGCCGCATTAATGAATAACATTGTGCAGAAAATTACAAAACTACCCTAGATATCTAAAATGGATTCTTTTTCCAAAACATAGTGCCTGAGAGCAGATATTTGACAGCATTTTCAGCCCTGGGCTCTCAACGTCAATTTTGTAGACTGCCAAAGGGTATAATAATAGCCCAGGGTGGTTCTCAGCAAGAGTAGCAGAGTTACTTCAAACTTTTGATGAGGATTCATTGTCCTATGTAGATGATATTTATCGGACTGACAATGAACTATTGGATCATTTGGCAAGGGTGAACAACATAATTTTGGGGTTTGCCTCAGAGGGCTACAAATGTAACTTTAGAAAATCAAAAATTGCCCACCTCAATGTCCTATTCTTAGGATATGAGCTCTCCAGTGAATGGAAAAGCCTAGCAGCATATTTTGTAGAAAAGTGTGTGCTGCTTCAACCTCCGAAAACTGAGAAAAAATTGCAATCCGTTTTTGGATTCCTAAATTTTGGCAGAACATACATTTTGGATTACGCAGAAAAGGTGAAACCTTTCTACGACTTAATCAGACCTGATTTCTCAGTTCAACATTGGACACAGGAACATACAAAAATTCTTCGTTCCTTACAAGCTGACATTATAGCTTCCAAGCACCTACACACATGTGTAAACGCTACAAAATTGGTGATCCGCGTAGTCGCAGGTCCATCTGGGTACACATACCTCACCTTCAATGAAGGAGAAACTGTACCAATTGCATACAAATCTCATTTGTAAACAAACACCAAAATGCGTTTTGCATCCACTGAAAAACATACAGACAGCAGTACAGACTGCTCTAGTGAGAGCAAGAGCACTGGCTCAGGGGAAACGAATAATTGTTGTGAGTCCAGTACCAACCTTAGAGGCAGTTACAAAGGCAAGCGTTCCAAGCGCAAAGGCTTTACAACCATGATGGTTACAGTGGGTTAATTCTCTCATCACAACAGATGTGGACTACAAATTTGAACCTACATTAAAAAAACAAGCATTTCTACAGTACAAACAAGAATACCCTCTTCCGAATGAACTAATGCCCATAGATCAGTATGAATACATAATTTACACTGACGATTCAGCTCACCCAGCCATAGGAAGTAAACAACAATACAGCGCAGCTTGTGCAATTGTAAGGTACGTATGCAGGATGGTAAGTTCCGTCCTAGCAATACGCAGACGCAGTCTCTTGGAGATTGCTCGCTAAGCTGGCAGAACTAAAAGCCCTGATACTGGCACTAAAAAACACAGAACGAGAATTCCCCACACTAATTGCGTGCAATTCATTTTATTGTGTCCAGTCATACAATGAATATCTTCACTACTGGGGCCAGAATGGATTTAGAGATTCAAAAGGTTGCGCAATAAAGCATAAATTACTCTGGGAACAAGTGGCAGAGCTGAAAAAAGGGCTTGCGGCAGGCTCACATTATTCATATGCTGAGTCATCAACGTGTTGGCGTGCACGTTGAAGGGAATTTATTGGCTGATGAAGCCGCCAAGGCAGCAGCGCGAACTGCTGCCGTAGCTGCAATCACTCGTTCTAGCACGAGAGTAGACAGACAGATAAAGGTAGCTGTCATCGCTCTGTGTAAAAACAGCACTGCCTTGCAAAAAGGTTTTCCAGCACGTACTACAAGTTAGGTGCACAAAATATTCTGTATGCTCAAATTCCAGGCGTGGGGGATAGAGTAATACCAAACATGGATCGCAGATTAGGCTTAATGCTAGCTGCACACGAGGGTCTGGGCTCAGCACACACAGATATTACTGCGACAGTTTCACTACTGAAACAATGTTATTGGTGGCCAGGTCTTACCAAACAGACAAAGGGCTTTGTCCTTAAGTGCGACATCTGTCAGCAGCTGAAGGATTCCACCGTAGCACGTCCACCACAGACACCGTTACTGATATCAGACAGACCTCTCGCATGTGTTTATTTGGACAACTGCTGCCCCCTACAATCTTACGGGGTTAAAGTACATCTTGGTGGCAGTGGATTCATGCTGTGGATTCCTGTGGGTTTGATCCCAGCGGTCGTCTGATGCCTGAACTGTTATAGAGGATTTGCGAGTCTTCATAGGGACATATGCAATTGGCACATTACATTCTGACCGTGGCCCCGCATTTAGCTCTAGGGCTTACAAGGAGGCCATGAGGAGTGTGGGTGTTGCATCGCGGTACTCCTCTCTGTATTATCCCTAGGGAAATTCAATTGTGGAGAGAAAAAACTGGAACTTAAAGCAATCCTTAACAGCAAGGGTATTAGGCTCGGGTGGTAGTTGGGTCAATCATCTATACGGAGTTCAGAGGGCACTAAATAACATGCCAAGAAGCTATCTGGGAGGTCCTGTTTGGGATGAGAATGTGGGTACCCGACCTCGATTGTGGCAGCACAGTGGTGGATGAAAAAGCATTTGACATCAATGATCGTTTGGCTGTTCTACAGGAACTCAACAAATTCTGGGCACTACAAAGCAACGTCTAAGTAAAACGCACCGCCACTGGGGAAGTAAAAACTGTGACGGCTAGACCTGCCAGGGTCCGGAAGATCGGGGGCTTGGTCGTGGAGATGATCGTGGACAAAAAAGAATTTAGGCCATCTTAAAGAGCGTCTGTACCTGTCCTGGCTGTCGAAGGAACAAGAAGAGTACTTCTTCCGCCCCATGCCGGCAAGAAAGAAAAGAGATTTGTCTCCATAGATCTGATCAAACCACACTATGCGGCCGATACTGAATAGCAGGCCATGTGGGCTCCTGGGTAGCCGTTGATCTCCTCTCGCTACCATACAGGAGGTTCAGACAGAAAGACAAATAATGTTTGAAGATTCTACTCTATGAAGTAACGGAGTTGCCAATAATGGAATGGAACTCATACCAGTCGAAATTGAACAACAAAACACAAATGAAACGCAGCTCTCTGTTCGGCCTAATACCGACATCTATGTGAATTTGTCTCAAAATGAGTAATCTGACAGTTCAGCAAAACCTGCTGAGCTACCAAAGATAGATCAAACAACGTCTGGCTACTTCATTGATTTTAATACCTTCTCACTGGATCCGAGTGAACCTGAGTCACCGCCAACTTCTGTTTCCCACAAAAAAAAAATATATAACATCTACCTTTGGCTAAAAAAGACTTACTTTGTTTCTCCCTGGCTACAGCTTTGGATTGCAATTGGTCTACTGTTCCTAGTCCTTTGGATAGGTGTAGTGACTGTCTTTTTGCTGCTCCTGAATGGACATTATCTCCCAGAACGCTCTGCAATACAACATCTGAACTTGGTCCTGAAACCACACGCATCTTCTCATCGTGAACAAAGAGACCTGTCCTTTGTGAAAATTACAGCAGTTCCGATTCCTGAGGGAATTGTTATGTTTCATATAGATGCCCTAATATAGGCATGGTTTGAGATGCCCTAATATAGGCATAATCTTTCACCTACATTAGTTCCCTATTCTCCACAATAACGGGCGCTGAGGGCTGAACCTTATCTAGACTGTGGTTTGGGTACAGAAGGAGGGTTTTTCCCGAACAATGGCCTCCTATACCATCTTCGATGTGCTCATCCAGTATGATTAAATATTCATAAGAGTTCTAGGAAACCAGGTAGGGGCTAGAATCCACCTGCATAAACATCTACGTAAACGGTTCATCCCATAAGTCATCTTCATACCCAACAATGGCTAACACAAGACACAAGGGACAAAGGGGCTCTATACTTTTCTGTATAAATACAGCACCTCTTGCTATCAGTAGTGAGAGGGAACCAAGACTTCCAGGCCGATACACTGACCAGAGACGCTGAGGCTCCTGCATGCAGTCACTCCAGCTGACAGTGGTCTAATCATCCCTTGCGGGGTGTCCAACTCGAGACCAGGACGAGGTCCCACACACTCATTATTCAGGTAATGGGGTTTGACTAAATCTTAGCGGGATTCTTGGCTTCTTTCGCACCTACACATATGCTAGGTACACTTAGGTACATCTAGACAGGCACCGTAGGAGTATGCGCTTTATTTTATAAATGCATTTTATATTCATGTATATGTTCATGGCTATTGCAAAATGGTAGAACTGTACTATCCCTTTTTATTCACCGTACTGCTGATCATATATCTCTGCTACTGTTTAACAGTTGTTGCAGCACATATATTTTATACTAGAAGAACAACTGTGCAATAAATTCTTATTTTAAACACGCTCAACTGTTTCTTCTGTGTAACTCTCTGAGACCAAATGAGCAAGCACGAGTGACTGAGCGAAAAGTAGTACATTGTTTCCACGAGTCTGAGGAATCAGGGTTGTCGTGTTCTGAGGTTGCCAAAAACTAATCTCTCTGATAAAAAGGAGATTCTAGTGGCACTGTGAGCTAGCTAATGCAAACAGGCTAACATACGTGGGGGGTGCTCAGAATCAGTCTGCCACCAGGCCCACAGTGTATGTTATTCAAAAGCGCAGGTCCTGCAGGGGTACTATAGGAACTACACTACATGGCGCCACCAACGTTGGTTTGGTACTTATTTAACAGTAGAATCTGAGTAGTTCAGTCGTGCTTATTCTCAGAGACCCCTACTCACAAAAACCAGAGACGTCTGGAGTGGGTGGGCACAAACTCCGCCACAGCTGAGTAGGCGAGATATCCTATTTATTGGCTGTTGGTTAATCAAGCTTGAGGGACATTTATTTCCCAAAATTGTGCAAAACACCTTATCTTAATTTCCTTGGACAGTTATTCTGTGTCTTAAACACAATGACTACCGAAGAAGGAGAATTAGACCCGCTGGCACAAGTAGGTCAGTCAGATGAGGATGATGCCAATGCAATACATATTGCACCCAATGTAAGACACACACTCACACTTAAACTCCTCAAACATGGTTTACAAGCCAGAGGAGGTTTAGTAATATTCGTGATAGAGGCACACGGAGATTTCCAAACAGAGGTGTTCTATTCATGGGTTACATTCCCAGCAGCAAATGCTATAACAAAAACTTTTCATTATTATATACATGAAGAAGTCCCAGCGGTCTACACTCCGTTTGAGGAGACTGAAATTCCGCTTACCTACCAGGAACATATTTTCTGGTTTAATGGCGCCCTACCCCACTCAAGAAGAAGAGCAGGACTTGGTCCATTAGGAAGACCAGGAGCAACATGGCCGATATTAGCGACCTATGCACCACATCCTGACATTGACACAATGCCAAATAATGAATTGCTTTTTCAACACAAAGAGTTGATAAAACTTTACAGAAACATGACACAATTCGTCATGAGGACACTTGCGGTCCAACCAACAGTAATTACACCAAATACAGCTCCTACACAGAGCACAGCTACTAAAATTACTCCACAAACATTACACGCGGTAATGGGTAAATTGTCCACAAAACGTGAACAAATTCCTTTCTGGGTAGCTCAGAAAATAACCCAGTTAGAAGCAGTATTCCCAAATACCACACCATTTGAAAAACACAGAATGTTAACAATCTGCTTGCCCATGGGGATTACACCACAGTTAGAGGATTGTACCTCTTGGGGTACAGTCTTTGCTGCCATATATACCAGAACTCATGGTATTCCTTCATTAGCAGTGATACCAGATGTATTAAGACAAATACAAAATGAGTGCGGAGCAGAGCCTGCTCTGAACTTAGGGATGAAGTTATTAAATAACTACGACCAGGTATCAGCCATAATACTAGCTAACATTAAAGGGGAAGCAGCATCAGTGGCAATCCGCCAACGCCTGAGGGAGCTCTCTCCATTAATTTAGGAGAATGAACTACCCAAAATAATTGAAACTGCGTATGCAGTTAGGCAGGGATAGTTTGGGGGGGAAAAGCTGTTAAACCTCAACTAATGGGCAGTCCCGCAAAGGGCACTTCTAAGCAGACACCAACTTCTTCTAAAAACAAGTGGGATAATAAAGAACAACAAAAGTTTAAAGACAACAGATCCCAGTCCCGAGGTAGGTCTCCTCCACAGGAGCCCTCTGAAAAGAGGTACAACCTTAGGAATAGGGATAATATTAGGAAACCTGACAGGTATCAGGATACTGATACACGTTCCTCTCGTACCTTTCAGGGATCGAAGAAAAACTCTGAGAGAGAAGGACGGTCAGAACAGAGGAGTGCACACAGTCGAGAGACAAGCAGCGCGCTCCAGACTTTACTTCCAAAAAAGAAGATAAGCCAAAATCAAAACCTCAATTTAAGAAAAAGAAAGTTGCTGGTCTGAAAATCAGACATGCCCAGAATTCTGAGGGCACAACTTCTGAACGGGGAATGGAATCTGACGATGCTAGACAGTGCGGCAGAAGTAACAATAGCTCACCAGAACCTGAAGGAATTTCTGGTGACAGCGGACTTGAATGATTACATCACGGTGGAAACACCAGACAAAAGGGTGAGCGTCCCACATAAGTTACATGAAGTAACACTCCGGATGGAGGGGGACAAGCCCAGGAAAGTAAAAGGTCTCTTTTGGAAGAACTTATCATCTGGGTATGACATCCTTTTAGCCGAACTAGATTGGCCGCCAGCATTCGTAATGGAGTGCCCCAGGGAAGAAAGTATAATTTTTCCTGCATTTTCCAACCATGTTCCCGTTCACCTTAAACATACATATGCACAGGAGTGGGCAGTAGCCCAAGCTCCAGCATTGTACAAAAATCAGACTGGGTGGGCTGAGGATTCAACCTGCCACGTGATCCCGTTAAAAGTTTCACATAATGCTCAGAGGCAATACCCAATAAAGCAAGAAGCTAAAAAACTGGTCAGGGAGATCTTAGATCAACTTGAATACCAGGGGGTCATTGAAAAATGTACCTCTCCAATGAACAATCCTTTGTTTCCCGTCTCTAAACCGACTATACATATTGTCTAGTTTTAGATTACAGACATTTAAACTCCTCCACAAAGACATTTGCTGTCCAAAATGGACATAGTGCCGCATTAATGAATAACATTGTGCGGAAAAAATACAAAACAACACTTGATATCTCAAATGGATTTTTTTGCCAAAATATAGTGCCTGAAAGCAGGTATCTGACCGCATTCTCAGCGTTAGGGTCCCAGCGACAAATTTGTCGACTCCCCCAAGGGTATAAGAATAGCCCCAGGGTATTTTCAGGAAGGGTAACAGAGTTACTTCAAAAATTTGATGAAGAAGCGTTGTCCTATGTGGATGATATTTATCTAACGGACGACGACTTAGAGAGGCACTTGACCAGGGTAAGCACCATTATTATGGGATTTGCCACTGAGGGCTACAAATTTAACTTTAAAAAATCAAAAATAGCCCACCTCAATGTCCTATTTTTGGGATATGAGTTGTCAAGTGAAGGGAAAAGTCTAGCAGCAAACTTTTTAGAAAAATGTGCGCTGCTCCAGCCTCCAAAATCATTAAAAAATGTACAATCAATACTGGGATTCCTAAATTTTGGCGGAACATACATTTTAGATTACGCACAAAGGGTAAAACCTTTCTACGACCTAATAAAACCTGACTTTTCAGCCAGAAATTGGGCACAAGAACATACTAATATTCTTTGTTCACTCCAGGAAGACATGATAGCTTCCAAACACTTGCAAACACGCATAAACGTACGCTACTTGGTGATCCATATAATTGCGGGTCAATGCGGGTACACTTACTTAACCTTCAATGAAGGAGAAACACTACCAATCGCATACAAATCACACCTGCACACAAATGCAGAAATGCGTTTCACTTCAACAGAAAAAATCCTGACAGCTGTTCAGACCGCTGTAGCAAGAGAAAGAGCACTGGCACAGGGGAAACGCATTATTGTCCTAACCCCGCTACCGGCTTTAGAAGCTGTTACAAAGGCTAGCATTCCAAATTCGAAAGCCTTACATCCAAGATGGATACAATAGGCTAATTCTCTTACTGCAATGGACGTTGAATACAGATTTGATCCAAGTTTAAAAACACAGGCATTCCTGCAATATGAACACGAATATCCTCTACCAAATGAAATCTTGCCTCTCGATCAGTATGAATATATTATTTATACTGACGGATCTGCGCAACCGGCCATAGGAAGTAAGCAGCAATACAGCGCAGCATGTGCTATCGTTAAAGGTCGCATGCAGGATGGAAAGTTCCATCCGAGTTGCACAAAAACGCAATCGCTAGGAGACTGCACGGCACAGTTGGCAGAGTTAAAAGCACTGATACTTGCACTTGTAAATACGGATCACGAATTCCCCACACTAATCGTGTGTGATTCGTTTTACTGTGTTCAGTCATATAATGAATACCTATACCATTCGGAGCAAAACGGGTTTAAAGATGCGAAAGGTGGCACAATTAAGCATAAAATGCTATGGGAACAGGTAGCAGAGTTGAAAAACGAGCTACCAAGGACTCACGTGATCCATACACTGAGTCATCAACGTGATGGCGTTCACGTTGAAGGGAATTCATTGGCTGATGAAGCCGCAAAGGGGGCTGTTCGCACGGCTTCCGTAGCTGCACTCACTCGTTACAAAACGAGAATAGACTGTGAGATTATGGTAGCTGTCATTGCTTCACGCAAAGGCAGCACAGCAGTACCTAAAAAATTTCCACTCAAATACTCCTAACAGTTAGATGCAAGTAACATTCCATATGCTCAGATTCCTGGAGTGGGGGATAGGGTAATACCAAATATGAATCGTAGGCAAGGTTTAATACTAGCAGCACACGAGGGTTTGGGCTCTGCGCACACAGGCGTTACAGCGACTATTTCTTTACTGAAACTGCGCTATTGGTGGCCAGGGTTAACTAAGCAAACTAAAGAATATGTCTTGAATTGCGAAATCTGCCAGCAGATTAAAGGCTCCACGGTAGCAAAACCCGCGCAGATGCCATTATTAAAATCAGACAAACCTCTTGCATGTGTGTACTTGGACGACTGCGGCCCCTTACAAACGGACGGGGCTTACAAATATATTATGGTTGCAGTGGATTCCTGCTCGAGATTCCTATGGGTATGGCCTCAGCGCTCGGCTGATGCTCGAACTGTTATCAAAGATTTGCGAGTCTTTATCGGCACATACGCAGTTAGCACGTTACATTCTGACCGCGGCCCTGCGTTTAGCTCTCGGGCTTACAAAGAGGCCATGGAAGGAATGGGCGTAGCATTGCGGTACTCCTCACCGTACCATCCCGAGGGAAATTCGGTTGTGGAGAGGAAAAACCGGGACTTAAAGCAATCTTTAACAGCTAGGGTATTAGGCAAGGGCGGTAGTTGGGTCAAACACCTTTATGGGGTACAGCGGGCGTTAAACAACCAGCCAAGAAACTCTCTAGGGGGTGTCACTCCATATGAAGTCCTCTTTGGGACACGAATGTGGGTACCTGATCTTGATTGTGAAGGCGCAGTGGCGGATGAAAAACCATTTGATATCCATGATCGTTTGGCTGTTTTACAGGATCTAAATGAATCCAGGACAAAACAAAACAATGTCCGACTAAAGCAGACCGCCACTGGGGAAGTCAAGGCAGACACGGCAAGACCTGTCTGGATCCCAAAAGTCGGGGATCTGGTCAGAGAGAAAATTGCGGACAAAAAGGAATTTGGACCTTTATACAGAACACCTGTATCAGTCCTTGCAGTACAAGGAACAAGAACTGTACTTTTGCCGCCTCTTGCCGGGAAAAAGGAGAAAAGATTTGTCTCAATCGACTTAATTAAACCACACTATGTGGCCAATATTAAGCAGTAGGCCTCGTGGTCTCCACAGTAGCAGGCGCCCTCCTCTCGCTACAATCCAAGAAGTTCAAACAGAAAGACTCATCACGTTTGAAGAGCCACCTGTAAGGAATGAAGGACTAAGCAACAATGCTATGCAACTTGTTCCACTTGAACCAGACATTCAAATTCAAAATGAACATCAGAATAATTCACAAGTTGCAATTAGACCTAATACAGAAGTCTACATCAATATGCCTCGTCAAGAGCAAAATAACATTCCAACTAATCACGATGCAATTCCTACAATTGATCGAATTGCTTCTGGCTATTTCATGAACTTTGATACGTTTTCTCTGGATCCAAGCGAGCTGGAAACGACCAGCCAAAACACCATTCAAGCAACAAATAAAGAACTTTCTTCACTTTCTAAAAAAGACATACCTGGTATCGCCTTGAATTGAACTCTGGGTAATTTCTGGGATATTGTTTTTTCTTTTCTGGCTTGGCTTAGTACTAACTTTTATTATGCCTATTAATGGACGCTATCTTCTACAAAGCTCCACAGCCCCTAAGGTCAACATACTACTGAAGCCACATCCATCCTCACATCGTGAGCAAAGAGACTTGTCATCAGTGAACATTACAGCAGTTCCTATACTGGATGGTATAGTATGGGACAAGGTTGATTTTACCATATTCGGCCCGACCGAACTTTTAAAATGTAATCATATATTTAAAATTTCATTAAGTGATATCATTACCTCAAGTACATTTTCTGATGATTGGGACTCTGAAACAGTTAATAACATGTCTGATTAAGAGAAAACTGCGGCATTTTCTTATAATGAAATGTTAGAGGGTTCTTCAGATTATGACACATTGTACTGTTACCGACATTATGGTCATCATTTCCTGCACAAATCCATTTCACCTAGGAATGTTTTTGAGTACCATCAGTGGGAACATTGCCCAACACCACCAAAATGTAGTTCCCAAAAGTTTGCACAGAAATTTTCAAACTTTTCAGGGTTTAACACCACAGATCCAGCCTCATATTACTATAAGGTTGCACCAACATCAGCACTGAAAATTATGTTGACAAACACTAAACAGATTTACTCTGCTTCCTTTTTGGCCCAATTGTCTGAACAGGGTTTCGACCTATGGAAAGACGAAATTGACTTAAATCAGTTTGGGGTTCAAGGGACTGGCAAGTCCAGGGTACAGAGGCACTATTTAGAGCATGCCTCTTTCCACAGCAGATGATTTTTTTAAATGATACTGTGCAACAGACATCCTGTCTTGGACTAGCCAAGAGCAAGGACCTGAACACCCCTAGGTTTCCAACACCGACATATGGGGGGGCAGAATTCAACTACAAAAGAAGGGGCAACAGTGGATGACATCTTAAAGTACAATAGAACAGACCCAAATTGGAAACAGTGGGTGGTTTGGCCCTTAGACACGAATAGCTGTCATAAGCGATTCCTGAACATCACCGAAGGACTCAGTATCCATAGGCCAGACCCACGTTATGTACAGAGAGAACATCCAGGGGTAGTGACATCCTATAGTGTTGGGAAGTTGTGCCTCGGTTGGCTAGAAACCTGAACACTTGCAGAAGTGAAACAACACTTATCTGTACTCTCACATGACATGGATCTTAGGGACTTTTTACTAGGACCCAGGAAAACAGGTCATAAACGTTTCATATATGCAGGCATTTATGCTGCCTATAATGAAAACTGGAAGATTTCCCAACAAGAGGCCGCAGAGAGAATTCGGGAAATAGACCGTATAAACTTAGAAAAAGCTTTAGCTGTGGTAGATAATGGGTTAACAACTTTGACCTCCAGGATATATTCATTGGGCAACATTGTATCTTCTGCTATCAACATACTGGAACAGGATTTAGCCATATTACAACACGGCCAATCTCAGTTACGTTCTATTATGTTATTAAGCTGGACGCTGCAATCTTTGCATGCAGGCTTTGTGCCTTGGCGTTTTATAAACAGTACGTCTCTGTTTTCTGAATACAATCTAACAGATACACAGATAGAAATGGCACAAAGGGGAGCTAAATATACAATGCTGCGTATTGAAAAACTGGACAGGCTACCATTCACAGTGGCAGAATCACCATCAACAGAATGGCTAATCCACGGCCATATCACTCTCCCGGTCACGACCTTTCAGTTTCAGTATTGCCTTGAGCAAAGGCAGGCAGGCAGATATGAAAAATTGGGTAAAGCATACATTAAGGAATCCTGGGAATTACCATATAGATTTCGATGCCGGAGTGGGGATCGTGAAGTGTTTCTGAGTGGTACAAACTGCAAGAACGCTTTAAGCGGCTCTCTCATGTGTCAGGACATTATTTTACACGGAGCTTGTAATGGTTCGGTGGCGAATCTGTCTTGCCACATGAAAGGAACTCCAGCTGCCATGGTCACACCAGTTTTCGAGTTACTCTCGAATGGGAGTTACTTGATGCTGAATGATCAAGGTTGCTGTGGCATGCTTCCGTACATTGCGTATCTGGTCACCGTGAATGCCAGAGTTACTTGCTGTATGCAAGTATTGTTTCCCCCAACAAGTACAGTCAGGGTGGCACCTTTGTGGCCTTCGTTAGACATATCTTTCATAAAATTGGACACTTTGAGCAGAATGAAAGCCATGCTGTTACAGCAAACTGTACCCTTAACCTCCGCTCGAGAGACCTTTGATCTTCAAGTTGCAAGGATCTCGACCGAGATACAGGCACTTATTCGTACAAACTGCCCATTTCATTTCGTATAAATGGTGGGTCGTATCTTTAACATGTCTGATACGAGTGGTATTGTACACCTATTTAAGACCATAGGGTCAGGTTTTCTAAGCACCTTCCAAACAGTCCTTGGAGTTATCCCAAATTTTATACGCTCCGTGTTTGGAAGCATCTTTGGAGGTTTACCTCTGATACTGCTTTTAATAGCTGGAATCCTGATCGTCATTTTCCTGATATGCAATGGACGGCCCAATCATGAATGAAATGGCGAAAGCTCTTCTGGAACGTAGATACCGTGAGCGCATGGTACAACATCTGGGCGAGCCTCGCCTACGAGAACTGAGTGCTTCTTGGTTCTTATCGTTTAGACCAGTCTGGATGGACTGCATCTTACCTGTTCTTCGATGCCTGTTTTGCAGTGAAGAATGCGTGTTGGACATTTGTCTGACACTCGAGTCGGAGACGCCTGCGGACTTGAACACGAGGCTGGAACTGCTGAGGTCCCACGCTCGGCTGTGTCCCCAGCGTATTCCTATCATGACGAATGCATTCCTTGAGAACCCGCAGGTGCCTTTTGCTACAACTGGGGTGAGCATCAGCTCAGCCACCACTAGCGCTGACACCAGCACAAGCGCTACAACTAGCACTACGGGCACTGAGGTATCGACTACAGCACCGGCTGCCGATATGCCAACTATGGGCAGTACTGAATATCATCTGTGCTCCATCGACGTACTGTGTGAAATATTACAATTCCCGCAAGTGACTGTGATGTTGCGTCTCCCTGCCAGGACACTTAATCTTCAATTGGCTCATCATGTGCTGGGAAAGAATTCGGAGTTTCCTTTTTCATTTAGACTCTGATTAAATTTGGAACATTTCCTACTAAATTGACACTATCGCTAGAGAAAGCATAGCCTTCTAAAACGCTTGTAAGAGTTTTAAATTCTATAAATGAACTCAGTTAGACCTTTAGCTTGAGTACAAATTCAAATACTGACTCTACACATTTTTCCCATCTTAGAAATGTTTTTAATATGCTTTTAAAATTTTAAAAATGTTTTTATGTGGCTCACTGACAATTATATGCGCTACCACCTAGTATGAATTAGTTGTTTGCTGTCGTTGGTTATTATTGCTGACTATTCATAAGAGGAGTGGGTGTTATGTTTCATATAGATGCCCTAATATAGGCATGGTTTGAGATGCCCTAATATAGGCATAATCTTTCACCTACATTAGTTCCCTATTCTCCACAATAACGGGCGCTGAGGGCTGAACCTTATCTAGACTGTGGTTTGGGTACAGAAGGAGGGTTTTTCCCGAACAATGTCCTCCTATACCATCTTCGATGTGTTCATCCAGTATGATTAAATATTCATAAGAGTTCTAGGAAACCAGGCAGGGGCTAGAATCCACCTGCATAAACATCTACGTAAATGGTTCATCCCATACGTCATCTTCATACCCAACAATGGCTAACACAAGACACAAGGGACAAAGGGACTCTATACTGTTCATTATAAATACAGCACCTCTTGCTATCAGTAGTGAGAGGGAACCAAGACTTCCAGGCCGACACACTGACCAGAGACGCTGAGGCTCCTGCATGCAGTCGCTCCAGCTGACAGTGGTTTAACCATCCCTTGCGGGGTGTCCAACTCGAGACCAGGACGAGGTCCCACACTCTCATTATTCAGGTAATGGGGTTTGACTAAATCCTAGCGGGATTCTTGGCTTCTTTCGCACCTACTCACATGCTAGGTACACTTAGGTACATCTAGACAGGCATCGTAGGAGTATGCACTTTATTTTATAAATGCATTTTATATTCATGTATATGTTCATGGCTATTGCAAAATGGTAGAACTGTACTATCCCTTTTTATTCACTGTACTGCTGATCATATATCTCTGCTACTGTTTAACAGTTGTCGCAGCACATATAATTTATACTAGAAGAACAACTGTGCAATAAATTCTTATTGTAAACACGCTCAACTGTTTCTTCTGTGTAACTCTCTGAGACCAAATGAGCAAGCACAAGTGACTGAGCGAAAAGTAGTACATTGTTTCCACGAGTCTGAGGAATCAGGGTTGTCGTGTTCTGAGGTTGCCAAAAACTAATCTCTCAGATAAAAAGAAGATTCTAGTGGCACAGTGAGGTAGCTAATGCAAACAGGCTAACATATGCGGTGGGGGTGCTCAGAATCAGTCTGCCACCAGGCCCACAGTGTATGTTATCCAAAAGGCCAGGACCTGCAGGGGTACTATAGGAACTACACTACAGAATAGTTTGGGATATGGTTTCATATGATGTATTTGGACCCACTACACTTCTGAAAATACCACATGTATTTAAAATTTCTTTGAATTATATCATCTCCTCCAGTACATTCTCTGATGATTGAGACTTTGAAACTCTGAATAGCATTCTGTCTGATTTAGAACAATGTGCTGCATTTTCTAGAAACGAATTGTATGGTGAAACATCAGATTTTGACACCATGTATTGTTACCAAAACTATGGTCATCATTTCTTGCACAAAACAAGTATCCCACGGAATGTTTTTACTTACCATCAATGGTAACATTGCCCAACACCACTGAAAGGTAGTTCACAAACGTTTGCACAAAAGTTTGCTTATTTTTCTGGGTTTAACACTTCAGACCCAGCCTCATATTATTATGAGCTTGCACCTACACATGCAAAGAAACATATGCTCACTAATGCGAAACAGATATACTCTGCTTCCTTTATTTCCCAACTGTGTTTACAGGGTTTCGACTTTTGGAGGGAGACCATAGACACTAAATCTGTCTGGGGACTAAGATTGGCAAGTTCAGGGAACTGAGGCCTTATCTAGAGCGTGCCTCATACCAAAGAAGATTATCTTCCTGAACAATACAGTGCAACAGACTTCCGGTCTTGGACTAGCCAAGATTAAGGACTTGAACACACCTCGGATTCCCTCGCTTTCACACTTTGAGGGATGGCAAAACAATACACAGCATAGTAAGGATACACTTGATGACAATATAGGTGAGGGTTCATACAGTTCTTCAGACCCCAATTGAAAGGGATGGTTAGTTTGGCCATCCTACAGTGTTGGGAAGTTATGCCTAGATTGGCTGAAAACCTAAACACTGTCCCAGATGAATCAACACTTGTCCTTACTTTCAAATGACATGGATCTAACAGATTTTTCGCTAGGTCCCCAGAAACCACGTCGTAAACGCTTCTTATATGCTATTTACAACGAAGTATGGAAAATCTCTCAACAGGAAGCTGCAGAGAGATTGCGCGAAATTGATAGGGTTAACATAGAAAAGGCTTTGGCAGTGGTCAACAATGGCATGACCACACTAATATCCAGGATTTATTCACTTGGCAACATTGTGTCTTCTGCTATAGATATAATAGAACAGGACTTGTCCATTCTTCAACATTGGCAATCACAGTTACAATCCATCCTGTTATTAAACTGGACACTACAATCATTGCGCTCTGGCCACGTGCCCTGGCGATATATTAACAGTATGTCTCTGTTTTCTGCTTATAATTTAACAACAAGGCACACAACAATGGCACAGAGAGATGCGAAATATACAATGCTGCACATTGAAAAATTAGACCAGTTACCTTTCACTGTGGCTGAGTCACCTTCCACAGAATGGTTAATCCATGGCAATATAACTTTAGCAGTGACAACATTCCAATTTCAATATTGTCTACAGTACCACCAAGTAGGCAGGTATGAAGCACTAGGTAGGGAATACATCCATGAATCTTGGGAATTACCTTACAGATTTATATGCAGGAATGGGGACACTGAAGTCCTTCTCAGCGGTTCTGACTGCAAGAATTCGTTAAGTGGGTCTCTAATTTGTCAGGATATTATGCTTCAAGCAGCTTGCAATGCTTCAGTTGCAAACCTATCTTGCCACTTGAAATGATCCCTAGCAGCCGTGATTCATCCGGTGTTCAAACTACTCTCGAACTGGAGTTATTTGATGTTGAATGATCAAGGTTGTAGCGGGATGCTGCCGGACATCGCATATCTGGTCACAGTAAGTTACAGGGTTACTTGTTGTATGCAAGTATTGTTTCCACCGACCAACACAGTCAGGGAGGCACCGCTGTGGCCTTCATTCAATGTTTCCCTTATACGGGTTGATTCTCTGAGCAGACTGAAAGCCATAATTTTACAGAAGGAAGTGGCCTTAACCTCAGCTCGAGAGACTTTTGATCACCAGGTTGCAAGGTTTTCAGCTGAGACACAGGCCCTAGTCCGAACAAACGTCCTGCTCCATTTCGGAGAAATGGTACATCGTATCTTTAACATGTTTGATACGAATGGGATAGTACACCTATTTAAGACCATAGGTTCTGGGCGATTAAGCACCTTTCAGACAGTCTTCGGAGTTCTTCCATCATTAATACACTCCATGGTGGGAAGCATTTTTGGTGGGCTTCCACTGGTCCTACTACTTGTAGTAGGTATCCTGGTTTTAATTTTTCTGCTACACAATGGACGTCCCAAATACCAAGGAGATGAAAAAAGCGCTCTTGGAGCGACGTTGCCGTGAACGCATGGTACTCCATCTGGGCACACCTCGGCTTCGGGAACTAAGCGAGCATTGGTTTCTGTCATTCAGATCAGTCTGGGTTGACTGTACTCCGCTGCCTATTCTGCGGACACGAATGCGTGTTGGACATCTGTGTAACGCTTCCATAGGTTGCGCCTCCAGACATGGATGTACTGCTGGACCTGTTAAAGGCCGATGTAGTGCAGTGTCCTCAGTGTATTTCAATCCTGATGTCTGCATTCTTAGAGCCACCGCGGGATGCTTCAGCTCCTGTTGGAATGGAAACCGGGTCTGCATCAGGCTTGCAGGCATCAAGTGCTTCCTCAGCATCGGCTGTGGGAACCAGAGAAGATCATCTTTGCTCCATTGACCTGATCCAAGAGGTGTTACAGGGACCGCCGTCTGTGAAGGCAGGCAACAGTAATGTTGCGTCTCCTACACAGGACATATAGCAATTCGGCTCTCCATTTGCCGGGAACAATTCGACCTTTTTTTAAAACAACCTAAATTGTAATTCAAAAACATCGCTTTTTGTTTTATTTTTCCTCTTCTGCTCTCACTGAGCACTATGGCTTTTGGCATGCTCAGTTGGTCTAATTGTATATTGAATTTTTAGAGGACTTCTAGAGCTTTTACACAGTTACACCATTTTTTTTAACATATCATGTTTTTAGATGTTTTTATACTCATATTTTAGCAATATTTTTATGCTTTTTAAACAGGCATATTTTAGCATTTGTTATTTTGTCATCCAATTAAATGAGGAGTGGGTGTTATGAACCCCAATGTACCCCAATATAGGCCTAGGTAGTTGCACGGCCCTTTACCTACATCTGTCCTACCACTGTTCTACATAACTGGTCTGGCGCTGACCTTTTACCTGATTAGGTGCTACATAAATGTTGTGTGGTTTTCTCCGAAAACTAGCCTCATTTATTATGCATGGGGATTCTCAGTATCACAGCAGGATTACCATCTTCTGCATAATACCTCTGTATGAGGGTCACCTCTATAGTCATCCTTGCCCGACCTGCCCATAGTACACTTCCAGGTAGAACCCCTGAGGGTACCTTTCAGGTATATAAGCACAACATCTTTGCTGGGAAAACCAGAGGAGAAAGACTTCCATGCTGACACAAGACGCTGAGGTTCCTGCATGCAGACACTCCAGCACACAGTGGTCTGACATCCCGCGCGGGGTGTCCAATTTGAGACCAAGACAGGGTCCTTTGCCCTCCCACATCAGGTAATGGGGTTGGCTGTATCCTAAGGGGATTCTTGGCTATTCACCTATATACATGCTAGGTACAGTTAGATACATCTAGTTAGGGTGTGCTTCGTAGGAGTACACATTATTACTGTCATGTATCTATATGCCTGCATATATTCATTGTTTTATCACTATGGTAGAATTCTACTTTTTCTTTGCTCTGCTGGTGCTTATAACCATATATATCTGTTTCTGTCTCATGGTTGTTGCAGCACATATATTTTATACTAGAATGACGCTTGTTCAATAAATACTTATTGAAAACGTCCCCACCGTTTATTCTGTGTATATCTCTGAGACAAAAGTGAGCACGAGTGACTGAGCGAAAAGTACTGTACTGTTTCCATAATCCCTGAGGGGTCAGTGTTGTCATGTTCGATAGTTGCCAGAAACTATTCGCTCCTTGGTAAGAGGGGCTTAAAGTGGCACTGTGAGCTAGCTGGTGTTGTATTCCTCTTAGGGTGTCCATACACAGGCTTTCCTGTATCATGTCCTTATATAGGCACAATTCGCCCTGCCCTTATATAGGCATAAAATCCCAGTCCTTATTTAGGCATTAAACCGTGCACTCCAAATACAGGCATGGTCTACGACATCCGTCCACCCTAACGTCACAACGAGTTCTTGAAGAACAGACCCTTAAGGCTTCGGGAGTTTCCCTAGCACAGGACTATTGATTTCTTCAAGGACTCATCTATTATGCATGAACCATTATACCTTAGGGGTTCATTCATGACGTCTTCCGCTGTCCGATTCACGTCAATGCTAACATTCTGAGGTACCTCTCAGGTATAAATATACCTTCCCTAGCCCTTGTAAACTAGAGGAGACCTCGACTTCAGAGGAGCCCGTTTCCCGGCCTGACGCACTGAGAAGACGCTGTCATCCCTGCACGCAGAGAGTCCAGATTCCAGTGATCTAACTTCCCTTGCGGGGTGTTGGAGTTCGAGTCTGGCAAAGAGATTCCCACCTCTCTCATTCTAAAGGTATGGAGCTGACTAGAACCTAGAGCATACTAGGCATACTAGGCGTAACATACTCTTAGTATACCATAGTAAGGAATACTCCACCTACTTCATACCTCTCCCTACACCTAGGTTAGGTTAAGTACATTGGGGTAGAACTAGCTTAGAAACGCATCGTATGAGTACTCGCATTTTTAGTCTGTGTTATTTATGTAAATGAATTTCTACTAAAGATCATGCTAGCGCAGTATTATTTATTTCTACTGCTTACGCTGTACATTATTTATCTTGCATACTGTCTTGTGATCGTAACAGCACATATTACTTACACAAGAAACAAGACTGTTCAATAAATCTTTTATTGAAACGCCCGTCTATTCTTTCTGTGTAACTTTGAGGAAAACTAAGCATGCACGATTGAGCTGAGTGAAACGGTTATCTATTGTTTCCACGACTCTGGGACACGTTCTGATTCTAAAGGGAAACAAAGTGGTCATGTTTTGCGGCTGCCAGAAACTACTCCCTTCTTGTTTGTCAAGGAGTTTCTAGTGGCCTCTGAGCTAGCTGGCACAAGTAATTAAGTTTAATATACTCGATAGGGACATACTGACCTTAGTCCTATGTCAAACCTATAGGGTATATTATTCCAATGCGCAGAGCCTATTAGGGAAATAGGAGCTACACTACATGGCGCCCAACGTTTGGTAAGGCGGTAATTTAACGCTAGATACTGAGTAACTCAGCCGTGCTTTTTCTCTCAGAGACCCCTACCCATATACTCAAAAAGACGTCTGGAGTGTGCAGGGTTAAGTATCCACCACGGCTACATAGGGAAACACCCTATATATTAGCTGTTTGGTTTGCTCAACGTTGAAGGATACACTGTTCCAAAATATTGTGCACCTTATCTTTGTTTCCTTGAAACTTGTTCTACTTTTTTCAAAAAACAGAATGACTGAAACCGGAAACGGTGAAGCTGCGGCTGATCCAGCCCAAGCAGCAGTTTTTAACATTACAGGTTTAATTGAAACCGAGGAGGGTGTTATAGACATCCATCCAAACTTAAGAAGAGCCATCACTCTAAAACTTATAAAACATGGCCTACCACCAAGAGGCGGTAGAGCAGTTTTCGTGATAGAGGCACACGAATCCTTTCAGACAGAGGTATTCTATTCATGGGTAATATTTCCTGAATCAAATCCAGTAACACACATGTTTCACTTCTACAAAGAAGATAATCCACCAGAGGAATACATTCCTTTCGAGGATATAGAAATTCCATTAACATACCAAGAGCATCAGCTCTGGTTTAAAGGCGCCCTAAAACATAACAAAAACATTACCAGGCTCGGTCCACTAGGTAGACCAGGAGCAACATGGCCGATTCTAGCCGGCTACACACCTCATCCTGACATTGAACAGATGTCAGATGAGGAATTACTTACTCAACTCACAGAGTTAATAAAAATCTACAGACAATTGGTCCAATATGTCATGCGGACTTTCACAGTCCAACAACCACTGACACTTCCAAATCCAACTCCCCAACAGGGGAATACACTAAAAATTACACCACAGACTCTCTACGCAGTCATGGGTAAAATGCCCACAAAACGTGAGCAAATTCCATTCTGGATAGCTCAAAAAATTACTCAAATTGAAGCAGTATTTCCAAATACTAGCCCGTATGAGAAACACAGAATCCTAACAATCAGTTTACCGATGGGGATCACACCACAACTGGAAGACTGCACCACTTGGGGCTCAGTCTTTGATGCCATCTATACTAAAACACATGGTATTCCATCAATTGCGGTAATACCTGATGTCCTAAAACAAATTCAAAACGAATACGGGGCAGAGCCTGCTCTAAATTTAGGTATGAAATTACTGAAAAATTTCGACCAGGTCTCAACAATAATATTATCCAATATTAAAGGGGAGGCAGCAACAGTGGCGATCCGCCAAAAATTAAGGGAATTCGATGTTACAGAACATCAAACTGAGCTACCCAGAATAATTGAACAATCTTATGCAGAATTAGGCAGAGATAGTTTGGGTGGAAGACCAGTGAAACCAAAACTATCTGAAAGTCCTGAGAAGGACTCTATCAAACAAACTCCTACATCTTCTAAAAAGAAGTGGGAGTCAACTAAACAAAAATCAAACGAGAAACGTTCTCAATCCCGAGGTAGGTCTCCTCAAAAGGAGCCCTCTGAAAGGAGGTATAACCTCAGGAATAGGGATAATTTGAGAAAACCTGACAGGTATCAAGATACTGATACACGTTCCTCTCGTCCCTTTCAGATCTCATCACAGACTTCGGAAAGAAGAGGACGATCAGAACATAGAGAAAAACGCGTGAAATCCAAAGAAGAAAAACACGCTCCAAAAAACAAAACAAAACCTCAATTCTCCAAAAAGAAAGTAGCAGGTCTGAAGATCAGACATGCCGAGAATACTGAGAACACAACTCAAGAACGGAGAATGGGCTCAGACAATGCTGGACAGTGCAGCAGAAGTCACAATAGCTCGCCAGAACCTGAAGGAACTTCTGGAGATAGTGGACTTGAATGAGTACATTACAGTTGAGACTGTAGACACCAGGGTTAGTACTCCACAAAGGTTATATGAAATAACACTCCGGATGGAGGGAGACAAACCTAGACAGGTGAAAGCACTTTTTTGGGAAAGACTATCAAAGGGCTATGACATACTTCTAGCAGAAAAAGACTGGCCACCACAATTTGTCAGGGAGTGCTCACACGGCGAGGACATTATTATGCCTGCCTTCTCCAACCATATTCCAATTCATCTAAAATATACATATGCCAGGAAATGTACATATGCCAGGCCCCAGCAGTATATAAAAATCATGTAGGATGGGATGAGGACTCACCTCACCATAAAATACATCTGAAACATGAACCAACTGCACAAAGGCAGTACCCAATAAAGCAAGAAGCTAAAAAACAGGTCAGGGAGATCTTAGATCAACTTGAATACCAAGGGGTGATTGAAACATGCACCTCCTCAATGAACAATCCTTTGTTTCCTGTCTCCAAACCAGACTATACATATCGTCTAGTTTTGGATTACAGACATCTAAACACTTGTTCTAAAACCTTTGCAGTGCAAAATGCACATAGCACAGCATTAATGTATAACATTGTGCGTAAAAAATACAAAACAACATTAGACATCTCAAATGGTTTCTTTTGTCAAAAAATACCACCTGAAAGCAGGTACTTAACAGCATTCTCCATAATGGGGACCCAGCGTCACTTTTTGTCGACTCCCACAAGGGTTCAAGAACATCCCAGGTTTATTCTCAGCGAGGGTAACGGAGTTACTACAAATTTATGACAATGAGGCATTGTCCTATGTCGATGACATCTATCTGACAGACGATGACCTGGACAAACACTTGAATAGGGTGAGCACCATTATACTGGGCTTCGCCTCTGAGGGCTACAAGTTCAACTTTAAAAGTCCCGAATTGCCCATCTCAATGTCCTATTTTTAGGATATGAGCTTTCAAGTGAAGGCAAGAGCTTGGCAGCTAACTTTCTAGAGAAATGTGCGCTGCTCCAACCTCCAAAAATGCAAAAAAACTTACAATCCATCCTGGGTTTCCTAAATTTTGGAAGAACATACATTCTAAATTACGCAGAAAGGGTTAAACCTCTCTACGCATTAATCAAACCTGATTCTTCAATCAAGAATTGGACACAAGAACACACAGAAATCTTGCGTTCACTACAGGCTAACATGTTAGCAAGAAATCACTTACAAACACGCGTAAGTCAACGCAACCTGGTGATCCGAATAATTTCGGGTCAATGCGGATTCACCTACTTAACATTTAATGAGGGTGAAAAAATACCAATCGCATACAAATCTCATTTGTACACACAAGTGGAAATGCGCTTCACTTCAACTGAAAAAATTCTGACAGCAGTTCAAACCGCTGTAGCAAAAGAAAGAGCCCTAGCCCAAGGGAAACGCATTATTGTCGTACCCCCAGTACCAGCTTTAGAAGCGGTCACAAAAGCAAGCATTCCAAATGCTAAAGCATTACATCCAAGATGGATACAATGGGTTAATTCTCTTGCTGCAACAGATGTTGAATATGTTTTTGATCCTGATTTAAAAACACAAGCATTCCTGCAATATGAACAAGAATGTCCTCTGCCCACTGAAATTCTGCCTCTCGATCAGTACGAATTCATAATTTACACTGACGGATCCGCACAGCCCGCAACAGGGAGTAAGCAAGCTTACAGTGCAGCGTGTGCGATCGTTAAAGGTCGCATGCGAGATGGCACCTTCAGACCTATGGTCACAAAAACTCAATCTCTAGGAGATTGTACAGCTCAGCGAGCTGAACTACAAGCATTCAAACTGGCACTTGAAAGTACAGATCGAGAATTCCCCACACTGATAGTGTGCGATTCCTTTTACTGTGTTCAGTCGTATAATGACTATATACAAAACTGGCTTGAAAATGGTTTCAAAGATGCGAAAGGTGGCACAATAAAGCACAAAATGCTTTGGGAACAAGTAGTTCAGTTGAAAAGCGAACTACCAAAGGCTCACGTGATCCACACACTGAGTCATCAACGTGATGGCGTTCACGTTGCAGGGAATTCATTGGCTGACGAAGCCGCAAAGGGGGCTGTTCAGACGGCTTCCATAGCTGCGATCACTCGTTCAAAAACAAAAATAGACAGTGAGATAATGTTGGCTGTCAATGCTTGAAGCAAGGGCAGCAGTGCAGCGTTACCAAAAAAGTTTCCACTCAAGTACTCTTATGTAATTGATGCGAACAACGTTCCTTTTGCTCGAATCCCTGGAGTGGGGGATAGGGTAATTCCAAACAAGGAACGCAGATTAGGACTAATCCTAGCAGCACACGAAGGGATAGCTTCTCCCCATGCAGGTGTTTCTGCAACAGTATCTTTACTAAAGCAAAGATATTGGTGACCTGGCATTCGGAAACAAACTAAAAACTATGTTTTAGAATGTGATATTTGCCAACAGATGAAAGTCTCAACAGTGAAACGTCCTGCGCAGACACCCCTGTTAATTTCAGACAAACCATTAGCTTGTGTTTACCTGGACCACTGGGGTCCCTTGCAAAGGGACGGTAACTATAAATATATCATGGTTGCAGTGGATTCATGCTCTAGGTTCCTATGGATATGGCCTCAGCGCTCGGCTGACGCTCGAACTGTTATAAAAGATTTGCGAGTCTTTATCGGCACATACGCAATAGGCACGCTACATTCTGACCAGGGCCCTGCGTTTAGCTCTCGGGCTTACAATGAAGCCATGGCCAGTCTAGGCGTTGCATTGCGGTACTCCTCTCCATTCCATCCTGAGGGAAATTCGGTTGTGGAAAGGAAAAACAGGGACATAAAGCAGTCTATAACAGCTAGGGTATTAGGTTCGGGTGATGGGTGGGTCAAACATCTTTATGGGGTCCAACGCTCATTGAATAATCTGCCAAGAAGTTCTCTAGGGGGGGTCACTCCATATGAGGTCCTATTTGGGACAAGAATGTGGGTACCAGATCTCGATGACGTAGGCACAGTGGTGGAAAATAAAACATTTGATATCAAAGATCGTTTGGCTGTTTTACAGGAACTGAATGAGTTAAGAACGAAACAAAGCAACGTATCCCTACAGCCAACCACCACTGGGGAAAAAACGGCGGTCCCAGCAAGGCCTGTCTGGATTCCAAAAGTTGGGGATCTAGTCAGAGAAAAAATTGCGGACAAGAAGGAATTTGGTCCTTCTTACAGACAACCAGTACCTTTCCTAGTAGTTCAAGGAACAAGAACAGTACTTCTGCCGCCCCTTGCTGGAAGAAAGGAGAAAAGATTTGTGTCCATCGACCTCATCAAACCACAGTATGTGGCCAATACTAAATAGTAGGCCTCGTGGACTCCGACCTAGTAGCAGACGCACTCCTCTCGCTACTATCCAAGAGGTTCAGACTGAAAGACTGATAACAATCGAGAATTCTGCTGTAACAGATGGAGGACTAAGCAACAACGCTATGGAACTCATCCCTCTTGAAAATCAAGTAACAGTTCGTCCAAATACACCTGTCTACACCAATGTAGCAAGTGATCAACTGGTTCCAGCGATTGCTACAAATCCTGATGCAATTCCAACAATTGACAGAACTGCTTCTGGCTATTTCATTAACTTTGATACGTTCTCAGAAGATCCGAGTGAACCTGAAACGACGCCAGCATCATTGAAATTCAAGCAGCAAGTACAAGACTTTCTTCACTTTCTGAAAAAGACTTATTTGGTTTCTCCATGGATTGAACTCTGGATTACATCTGGACTTTTTGTTTTCCTACTCTGGCTAGCTTTGGTTACAACTGTGAGCGTGCTTATAAGTGGCAGATACATCCATGTGAACACTGAAGGAAAAGGCGTGAACGTACTTTTGAAACCTCATAAATCTTCCCATCGTGAAGCAAGAGACTTGTCATCAGTGAACATCACAGCTGTTCCTATACAGGATGGTATAGTGTGGGACAAAACAGATTTTGATATCTTCGGCCCGACGGAACAATTGAACATTCCACATTTGTTTAAAATTTCACTAAGTGATCTAATTTCGTCCAGTACCTATTCTGATGATTGGGACTTTGAGACTGTTAATGACATAATGTTTGACTTAGAAAAATCAGCTGCATTTTCTAAAAATGAATATTTAGAGGGTTCATCAGACTATGAATAGCTGTATTGCTATAACCACTATGGTCATCATTATTTGCATAAATCTGCATATCCTAGAAATGTGTTTATGTTTAACCAATGGGAGCATTGTCCTACACCACCACAAGGTAGTTCAAAAACATTTGCCAACAAGTTTCCATATTTTTCAGGTTACAATACCTCTGATCCAGAAACGTTTTACTACAAAAATGTAAACAAAACAGGACTGAAAATTAAGTTAACAAATACGAAACAGATTTACTCTGCATTTTTTATTGCCCAACTGTCTAGACAGGGTTTCGACTTATGGAAAGACACAATAGACACAAAAACAGTCTGGGGTTCTAAAGATTGCCAAGTGCAGGGGATAGAAGCTTTATTTAGAGCCTGCATCATCCCTGAACAAATAATGTTTTTGAATGAAACTGTCCAACAAACATCTTGTCTTGGACTAGCCAAGATCAAAGATATGAAAACACCTTCTATACCAACACCTGCTGGTGATAGTAATACACAGGCAGTGGTGACAGTTGACAATATACTACAACTCAACAGATCTAATCCTGATTGGAAATAATGGTTGATCTGGCCCACAGACACGAACAACTGTCAGGAAAGATTCCTGAATAAAACTCAGGGCTTTACTATTCATAGGCCAGACCCAAGATACGTCCAAAGACAGCATCCGGGGGTAGTAACAACATACAGTGTAGGAAAATTATGCCTCGATTGGCTTCAGAAATCTACACTACAGGATGTGAAACAACACTTATCCTTACTTAAAGAAGACGCAGACCTTAGGGAATTCTTGCTTGGACCAAGAAAACCACATCAAAAACGTTTCATATATGCCGGTATTTATGCTGCCTATAATGAAGCATGGAAAGTATCACAGATGGAGGCCGCAGAACGAATACGTGAACTTGATTGTATTAATTTAGAGAAAACCCTCGCTGTGGTCGACAATGGGTTGACAACTTTGTCCTCCAGAATATATTCATTGGATGCCATTGTATCCTCTGCTATCGACATACTGGAACAAGATTTGGCGATGTTACAACAAGGCCAATCTCAATTACGTTCTATTATGTTATTAAGCTGGACGCTGCAATCTTTGCGAGCGGGCTATGTGCCTTGGCGTTTCATCAACACAACGGCTCTGTTTGAGGAATACAATCTAACTGATAAACAGATCGAACTGGCACAAAGAGGAGCAAAGTATACAGTACTGAGCATTGAAAAACTGGAAAAGTTACCATTCACAGTGGCAGAAAAACCAGCTACAGAATGGCTTATTCATGGCAAAATAACATTACCTGTGACTACTTTTCAGTTTCAGTATTGCCTCAGACAAATGCAAGCAGGCAAATATGAAAGGTTGGGTAAGGAATTCATTAAGACATCTTGGGATTTACCGTATACATATAGATGTTGGAGTGGGGATCGTGAAGTGTTTTTAAGCGGTACACACTGTAAACGTGCACTGAGCGGTTCACTTATATGTCAGGACATTTCTTTACACGGGGCTTGTAATGGTTCTGTGGCAAATTTGTCTTGCCATCAGCAGGGTACACCAGCTGCTGTGATTAATCCAACGTTTGGACAACTTTCTAATGGGAGTTACCTCATGTTGAATGATCAGAGTTGCTGCGGCATGTTGCCAGGCATCCCATATCTAGTAACGGTTAACTCCAGGGTCACTTGCTGTATGCAAGTATTGTTTCCCCCAATAGACACAGTCAGGGAGTCGCCTTTGTGGCCTTCGCTGAACGTCTCTTTTATAAGATTTGATACTTTAAGCAGAATGAAAGCCATGCTTTTACAGCAAACAGTGCCTTTGACCTCGGCCAAAGAAACCTATGATCTACAAATAGCAAGGACTTCGGCTGAGATACAGACTTTAATACGTACAAACTGCCCTATACATTTCGTAGAAATGATAACACGTATCTTCAACATGTCTGATACAAGTGGAATTGTACATGTATTTAAGAGCATCTGTACCGGTCTGTTAGCACCTTTCCAGGCATTACTCGGAATAATCCCGAACTTTGCACATTCGGTGTTTGGTGGCATACCATTAATTCTAGCACTTGTTGCCGGAATTCTATTTCTCTTCCTGCTATTACGCTATGGCCAGCCTATTCGCAGACATCACTCCGAGCGAAATGGAGAAAGCTCTCCTTGAACGAAAGTGCAGTGAGCGAATAGTACAGCTTTGGGCATGACTCGTCTACGGGAACTTAATACCACGTGGTTCCTGTCATTCAGACCAATCTGGCAAGATTGCATCTTACCTGTACTACGATGCCTGCTATGCGGTGAAAAATGCGTGTTGGACACCTGTCTAACATTTCCATCAGCAACGCCAACGGATGTCGATACTCTGCTGGTCCCGATAACGGCCCATGCTCTGTGTTGTCCCCAGAGGCTGCCTATCCTGATGTCAGCATTCATTGAGATCTCACAGACGCTTCCGGCTGCTGCTGAGGTACGAGAAAGATCTACAGGCACACAGGTAACAACGGACGCGAACATTGCTGTGGCAACCTATGCTGAAAGCGATGCTTCACATCTCTGTGCAATTAATCTACTACACGAGGTATTCCAACTGACGCCAACTGTCTACAGAAATAGATGATCTCATGTTTACACCAGACCCGTAAACTGACTCTGATTCAGCCCACAGTGTTCCAGAGATGCAGTAACAATTTGGCCTTCATACTTCAAAAACTTGGAACTCTTCCCAAAATTGAACTTTTTCCCATTTTTTGAACTAAAATGGCACTTCAATCTGCTTGAAGTAGAACTAGCCTTATAGTACAGACTTCGCGGTACTTCCTCAGACACTTTTATCATCGTGTTAGTCTAAAAAAGTTAATTAATTTCCATGACATGAAATGACTTTTGATTTTGGACAACTTATCGATCATTTTTTTGTCACATGTAAATATTACTGCTTATTTAGTTCAAATTGCATTTTATTTTAAAAATATGCCTGAAATGAAAAGCAATGCTTAAAATGTACAGTACCTTTTGCATTCTAATGGGTTTTTTAAATGCCTTTTTAAACGGTTTTAAGAAATATTTTAGCAATACGCGGTACTCCATTTAATGTTTAGCATTTTAAATGTTTAGCATTTTAGTATTATCGTACACACGAAAGTGGAGTGGGTGTTGTGTTCCTCTTAGGGTGTCCATACACGGGCTTTCCTGTATCATGTACTTATATGGGCCCAATTCGCCCTGCCCTTATATAGGCATAAAATCCCAGTCCTTATTTAGGCATTAAACCGTGCACTCCAAATACAGGCATGGTCTCCGACATCCGTCCACCCTAACATCACAACGAGTTCTTGAAGAACAGACCCTTAAGGCTTCGGGAGTTTCCTAGCACAGGACTATTGATTTCTTCAAGGACTCATCTATTATGCATGAACCATTATACCTTAGGGGTTCATTCATGACGTCTTCCGCTGTCCGATTCACGTCAATGCTAACATTCTGAGGTACCTCTCAGGTATAAATATACCTTCCCTAGCCCTTGTAAACTAGAGGAGACCTCGACTTCAGAGGAGCCCGTTTCCCGGCCTGACGCACTGAGAAGACGCTGTCATCCCTGCACGCAGAGAGTCCAGCTTCCAGTGATCTAACTTCCCTTGCGGGGTGTTGGAGTTCGAGTCTGGCAAAGAGATTCCCACCTCTCTCATTCTAAAGGTATGGAGCTGACTAGAACCTAGAGGGACTCTTGGCATACTAGGCATACTAGGCGTAACATACTCTTAGTATACCATAGTAAGGAATACTCCACCTACTTCATACCTCTCCCTACACCTAGGTTAGGTTAAGTACATTGGGGTAGAACTAGCTTAGAAACGCATCGTATGAGTACTCTCATTTTTTAGTCTGTGTTATTTATGTAAATGAATATCTACTAAAGATCATGCTAGCGCAGTATTATTTATTTCTACTGCTTACGCTGTACATTATTTATCTTGCATACTGTCTTGTGATCGTAACAGCACAAATTACTTACACGAGAAACAAGACTGTTCAATAAATCTTTTATTGAAACGCCCGTCTATTCTTTCTGTGTAACTTTGAGGAAAACTAAGCATGCACGATTGAGCTGAGTGAAACGGTTATCTATTGTTTCCACGACTCTGGGACACGTTCTGATTCTAAAGGGAAACAAAGTGCTCATGTTTTGCGGCTGCCAGAAACTACTCCCTTCTTGTTTGTCAAGGAGTTTCTAGTGGCCTCTGAGCTAGCTGGCACAAGTAATTAAGTTTAATATACTCGATAGGGACATACTGACCTTAGTTCCTATGTCAAACCTATAGGGTATATTATTCCAATGCGCAGAGCCTATTAGGGAAATAGGAGCTACACTACACTGGTCTGCAGGCCAACATATCCTCTGGGGGTGTCTAGAACCAGTCTGGACACCAATCCCTTAGTTTATGTTGTCTAAACACGCAGATCGTAGATAGATTTGTAGGAACTACATGGCATGGTGGCGCCAATGTTGGTTTGGGTCTTATTTAAGGGTCATATTTGAATAGTTCAGTCGTGTTTTCTCAGAGACCCCTACTCACATAGACCCAGAGACGTCTGTAGTGGGAAGGGAAAATCTGCCACAGCTGAGTACGTATATCCTATGTATAGGCTGTAGGTTTGTCAAGCTTGAAGGATTATAGTTCCCTACATTGTGCATAAAACCTTATCTTATTTTAGTAGGAACTAAATGACATTGGTGTGTAAGTGGTTGTATGGGTGGTTGATTTGGCTGTGCTAGTGGCTATATGAGTGAGTGTATGTGTGTCATTGAATGGGTTTGTGGATGGTTCTGTGGGTGTGTGATTGAGTGTATGAGAAACTGTATGGGGTGTGAGTAGGTGTGTGAGTGGTTCTGTGGATGATGACATCAGTGTTGTCATTTGGAATGTCATCAGTGATATCATCAGTGATTTCACTGACCATGAGTGATGTAATATGTGAGGTCATAAGCAGTGCATTGCGGAGGCGTAAGTTATAGTTATCCCCAGTAACTATAGCTGATGAATTTCACTGGTTTTGTACAAGTGAAATGTGAGCCTAACTATGACACCCCTGCAAACTTTGTTTTTTCCCAGTGATATTCTAAGCCTTTTTTAATGTTATTTCCTAACTCTAATGTCCCTGTAACCTTTGTTTTTATAGTGAATTTCAAATGTTTTTTTAAATTTAATATCCAACCTGTAACCGTTGAGAGTGTGATTGTGTCTGAGTGGGCGTGTGAGTGCCTGAGTGGTCTGTGAGTGGGACTCCGGGTATCTCTGTGGGGTTGTGAGTGTGTGAGTGGGTCTGTGAGTGGGTGCATTATTACCTGTTTGGGTCTGTGAGTCTCAGAGTGGGTCTGTGAGCGAATGCATGAGTCTCTGTGTGGGTATGTGAGTGGGTCTGTGAGTGGTGCTATGCATTTTAGGCATGTGCATACTTAGGGTATTTAAAAGGGAGAACTATGAACTCTGCTCTCATCAGGAGACGACAAGAAAAAAAAGCACTTGTGACTTTCACTATAGAAAAGATTGCACTCCAATAGATCAATGATTAATTTGCCTTCATTAAGGATTTCATACAGTTGTTGATCATGGAATATGAGAGTGTACACACTTTTTGAAGCCCAAGAAGTTAGGTTAATTAGTAAGTGCTACCTCACTTGGTGAATGCTGCGTGCTCATTCCACATTATAACTGTATAATGGATCATAAGGAAATATCTCCACTGAGTTTCTGTGCATTTTTGCAATATGATTGTTCCTTGTGTCTCTTCCTCTAGAATTCCATGATAGCATGAATACTCCTACAGAGAACACAATGACACTACAAAGAGGTAAATCTCTACCAAGCATAGGTACATTTTCCTAACTATGTGAAGCAAGGGATTCTTTATTTGGTGGAGATGTCCTAATTTTATTGGGCATCAAGAACACTGCATCGTTGTCTTCCGCATCAAGAACCAGATCTGCCCAAAAGGATTTAAAAAAATATATGTTTTATATTGGTACATTTGTCACGAAAAGTTGCGATAGGTATATTCCACTACCACCGATATTCATGAAATCAGTGTGATTTTTTCAAAGTCTAAAAAACATATATACACATATTGTAATTAATGTTTGTTTACTAATATGACATATAAAGTGAGATTTTCATTAGTAATTTTATGGTTCAACACTGTTTTATTCTATTTCCCATTATTACAAATACATCAGCGTTTACAAATGCGTCAGTGTTCATGAATATCACATGACTACAATGAAGGGATTTAATTGGACAAAAAACTTCATTATTCTAGAAAAAAAGTCTTGACCCAGTTTTCTTTTCTTCACACTTCCAGTGCTGACATTGGAGGTTCTTATTCCAGCATCAACTCTTTTATTCTTAAAATTTATTTTGCAGTTATTTGGGAAAAGTTTCCAAATTAGATGGCATCTGGTGGCACAGAAGATCAGCAGCCACAACCTGATGAATTCAGTTCTTTGGAGATGAAATCCCCGGTGAAGCGCCAAACCATCGCGTGGGAACTTTTCACCATCCCCTCCAGGGAGAATAAAACAGTGGCAAAGCATGTGAAGTGTGACAATCTTTGTGTGACATACCCCTCTCCAGGGTTATACCAAAGAAATATTTGTGCGGCACAACAAGTTTGTTGACACACCTGAAAACATACCATTCCAACCACTTGGCGAGAACCTAGAAGTAGCATAGTGCTGCTGATGTAGTAACGTTAGCTGTGACACCCATTGCAGCAGGAGACCCTATAGCTACCGAGGTCCAGGAACATCTCCCTACGAAGTCCCCGGAGCTCCAAATAAACAAGACATTTTGTTTGGCCTGTAAAAAAGTCCTCACTGTAGGGGAACAATCGGTTGCTACAGTTCTGGAGACAGCAAAAATTGTGTTAATTTTTTATTTTTTTTGTTGAATAACCCTTATGTCCACAATTTTGAGTTGAAACTTTTTTTAGCTGCCATTTTATTTATAAAAAAACCAAAAATTTAAATGTTAAATGTTAAAAAAAACTAAAAACAAAGGTTCTTGTTAGAATCACTTTTCTGGGAATATAAAAAGATAAACTGTATGTGTGTATGTATAATAAAGAGTATGAGTGAGTGAGTTTTTGTGTGAGTGAGTGGGTGCATGAGTGACTAAGTGGATGTATAAGGGTTTGAGTGAGTGGGTGTGTGAGTAAGTGAGTGGGTGTGACAGCTCTATGTGGTGGTGAATGAGTTTGTAAGTGTTTATATGTGTAAGTGAGTGGGTGCATGAGTGGCTGTATTGGTGAGTGAGTGGGTGTCAGTGGCTGTATGGGTACATCAATAGCTGTGTGAGTGGCTGTATGGGTGAATGATTGGAGCCATGACTGGCTGTATGAGTGAATAAGTGGGTGTATGAGTAGATGCATATATATGAATGGATGCGTGAGTGGCTTTATGGGTTTGTGAATGAGCGTATAAGTGTTTGCATAAGTGAGTGGGTGAGTGAGGGGCTTAAATGGTATATAAGAGGGTGAATGAGTGAGTGAGTGTATAGGTGAGTGAATGGGATTGTGAACTTCTGTATAGGTGAGTATTGGGTATGTAAGTGGTTACAATTGAGAGTGACTGGGTGTGTTAATGATTGTATGGGTTACTGAGTAGATGTATGATTGACTGTATGGGTGAGTGAGTGGCTGTGTGAGTGCTATATGGATGAATGGCTATGTCTGTGAGTGGTAATATTGGTGAGCGAGTGGGTGTGAGTGCCTGTATCGTTAAGGGAGCAGGTGCATGAGTGGCTGTGTGGGTGAGTGACTGGATGATTGAGTGTCTGTATGGGTGAATGAGTATATCAGTGACTGTTTAAGAGAGTCTGTATGTCAGAAGCTGTATGGGTGACTGACTAGCTGTGTTAGTAGCTGTATGGGTGAGTGCCTGGCTATGTAAGTAACTGTATGGGTGTGTGAGTGGGTTTGAAAGTGGTTGTATGGGTGAGTTTGTGGATGTGTGAGTAGGTGTATGAGTGAGTGAGTGGCTGTATGTTTGAGTGAGGGGATGCATGGGTGGCTGTATGGGTGAGTGAGTGGCTACATGAGTGCTGTATGGATAAGTGACTATCTCTGTGAGTGGAAGTATTAGTGAGTGGGTGTGTTAGTGCCTGTAATAGTAAGTGGTTAGGTGCATGAGTGCCTCTGTGGGTGAGTAACTGAGTGTGAGTGGGTATATGGGTGCATGAATGGGTGTGTGAGTGGCTTTATGGGCGAGAGAGTGGTTGTGTAAGTGGCTGTGAATGGTGAATGTGAGAGTGCATGAGTTGGTGTATGGGTAAGTCAGTGGGTATGTGAGTGTCTGAATGGATGAGTGAGCAGGTATGTGAGTGGCTGTATTGGTGAGTGAGTGACTGTATCAGTGACTGTATGAGATACTGAGTGTCTGTGTCAGTAACTGCAAGGCTAACAGGTTGTGTTACTAACTGTATGGGCGAGTGACTGACTGTCAATAACCGTATGGGAGAGTGACTGGGTGTGTCAGTGATTGCATGGGTGACTAAGTGGGTATATGAGTGGCTATAGGGGTGAGTGAATGTGTATGAGTGTCTGTATGGGTGAGTCAGTGGGTGTGTGAGTGCCTGTACGAGTGAGTGAGTGACTGTGTCAGTACCTGTATGAGAGACTAAGTATATGTGTCACTAGCTGTATAGGTGACTTACTGGTAGGTTTTAGTAGCTGTATAGGTAACCTCTATTAAAAAAAAACAACCTATATTTAGCCCAACCTATGAATTATCGACCTATATCACTTCTACCATTTATTGGTAAACTACTAGAGAAACATGTGAACGGAGCTCTATCAGAGTTTTTGGAAAACAACTTCTGTCTTCATCCTATGCACTGCTGGCAGTGTCAGAAGAATTAAAAATGTCCCTTGACCAAGGCAATTCAGCCACCATACTTCTCTTAGATCTAAGTGTTTCATTTGATACCGTCGACCACTCTACTCTAGAAACTAGACTTGTGGAAATTGGGATCCAGGATAAAGCCTTGGAGTGGCTTGTGTCATTCCTAAGGATAGATCTTTTCAAGTCATGGAAGCCAACTTCTTTGCAGATACAATGCCCTTGACTTATGGGGTGCCACAAGGCTCCTCACTCAGTCCTACATTGTTTAACATCTATTTGCGGCCATTGGCTGACATAGTTCAGGACTTTAGTATTTCCATGATATCATATGCAGACAACACACAGCTGGTGGTCTCACTCGATTCAGAGCTTCTACCGCCATGTCTGGAAAGGGTTGTGGAATGGATGACAAACAACTGTTTGAAGCTGAACGGGGACAAAACTGAGCTGATGGTCCTTGGAAACAAAGCAATCCCTAGGCCTCTGAATAGCTGGCTGAATTGTCTAGGTATGCCACCAGTCCTGAGCTCCGCTATCAAAAATCTTGGATTCTGGATAGACAGGGAGCTAACAATGGAGACGCAAGCAAATAAATTGGCAGGTACTTGCTTTTGGCTACTCAAAATGCGCCATAAGATTCTGGAGCTTATCCCTTTGCTGCTAAGAAAGACAGTAATACATACACTGGTTACATCACACCTCGACTATGGAAACTCTCTTTATCTGGGGGCACCAAAATTTGTCATAAAAAAATTGGAGGTCCACTCATAAATCCACTCACCCATATAGCTACTCATTTCCTGTACACCTCCTCACACAGCCATTCACTCACCCATGCAGTCACTCACAAAGCCACCCACTCATCCAAGCAGCTATTCATACACCCACTTATTGACCCATACAACCACTCACACACCCAGTCACTCATCCATACAGCCTCTCAACAGAGTTCTTGCACGGGCGGTCCCAGGTAGGTGGTGGTCCCTGCAGCCGTATATGGTTCAGGAGGGGGGGCCGCGCCGTACCCTTCCTAGTTTTTAATATTGTATTTGGCCACGGGAAGATGGTTGTCCCCGGGACCTGGGAAGTTTGCGTGACTCATGAATATTTATTAATTTTGCCCCAGGGAGGTGGCGGTTCCTGGGGCAGAGTAAAGCCCCAGGAGGGGGCCTGCAAGCCCCCCCTCCTTTTTGTTAATAAAGCACTGGGAAAGTAGTAGTCCCCGGGGCTAAAAACAACACTATTAGGGGGGCCCCATGTACCCCCTCCTGATTTTTTATAATTTCCCTCATGCCCCAGGGACCTAGCCCACATGGGGGCTAAAGTGAAACAAGCACGGTAGGTGTAGCTAAAGGCGGTTGAAACTTAAAGAGATGTCATAGTACTTGTTTTATTTTTATAGACCTTTTTTTATTTTTAAAGAAAGGGAACTGAGTATCTTTTATGGTCACAGGTCCTTTCTTCTTCTTTCCCCCTTCTGATCTTTCATAGGTGCAGAAGTGCAAGGACCACCATGATGGACATGCCCCTCGGAGAAAGAGAAACCAGAAGTCAATCAGAAGTTGCAGCCAATGTTGTAAGGGAGGGATTTTGTGAAGGAATTTATCACCCAAAAAAACTCATTGGCCCACCACAGAGTGCTTGAAATGAAACTATATTTGCTCCAATCCAGTTGCTTTACCGGGTTAAGGCTTTAAAAAAAATGGAATCCTCAAATGGTTTCAGGTAGGGGTTTGAACTATGCCTTTTTATGAACCCTTCGCCAATTTCACTTGGTGAGGCAATTTCTTTAGCCAAAAGTAGAGCCCTCGTTCTTCTTCCTTCTATCCCCCCACCTACCCATGAATTCTCATACACGGGCACGTACCTTGGGCAGCCAAGCTCCTCCAGGCAGCTCGTTAAACTGGTGGCCTCCTGGCGTTCCTACGATGTCAGGAATGGATCCTCTGTCTTCCTGCCGGTTGCGTGTTCTGCTCCGTCTGCGAGTTCTGCTCTCTTCTGGCATCTCCTCACTCCATCCTGGTCCTGTATCCGGGGATCTACCCACTGCTTCTTCTTACAGGTTTTCTAGGTCCAAGGTGTGTAGGGATTGGATGACTGCGGTGTCCCTCAAAAAGGGTCGTGGGTCACCTTCTTCTACATTGAGACGATCAGCCTCGGCTTTAAAGGTACAGGCAGTCCATAGAGTCTGTACGGAAAGGAACAGGGCTTCGTTGGTACACAAGTTGGAGGCCATGGAGTCTCTTCCATTATGTCTTCCTCTCTGTCACACTTTTTTAAAACCAATTTTGCCACAAATTCGTCCTGATTTTCACTGCAAAACATTTTAAAAAATGCCTTTTGCCATTGGCAGGCTCCCCGATGGTCACCAGAACTATGGGGACAAGGTATTCCTACCCTGCCCTCTTTTCTTTATGTTTTCATATTTGTTTAGGACTCGGCTGAAGCCTAGTCCCAAAATGCTGAAAACACTTCCTTGTTGATGTGCTGGCAGCCAATCAGATTTCTACATGAGATCAGGAGGATTTGCGGAAGGGTAGCATCTCTATATATATATATATATATACAAACTTGATTTTCTTTTGATAACTATAAAACTACTGAATGGATTTACACCAAATAACAAAAAGGGTGCTTTCTGAACCAAGACCTATCTTTCTGCCACATTTGGTGCAATTCTATTGAGCGGTTCGGGATATACACTGACCACCAATGTATTGTGTTCGTCGACACGAGGTTGTCATTACTATAATGAAAGGAAGCAAGTTACTAAACAAAGCACCTACGGATACTTGCCTGTTGTTGGTCAGAGCACGGTAGGGCGATGGCTTAAGTCTTCAATGTGCTACATTGGTGAGTGAAATATCGGACATGCAATTGGATATATTGGTGCCCTGAATAACTAATTTCTACTAAGTGACTATCATAACTGAAATTAGATTTACGAGTATTAAGGCACACTCACTAAGAGATTATGAATGAACTATGCATGTCAAAATGGCGGACTGAGCAAATAGATAACATTGAGCATAATGCAGTCCGGTTTTTCTTAAAGCACTTTTTCCTGTCCAATAAAGAGGAGACAGGAGTGTTTTAAATGTGGTGAAATGGTTAATGGGAACACTATGGCATTTAGAAAGGCATAATTGCTGAAAAGCGTCTGCCAAATTAAAGTGAAGACTATGAACCACAGAGTGCTCCGTGATTTCCTGTAATGGGAATTTGGTGGTTAATGTTTTCGTGACGGCCGCAGTCACGACGGAGGCACCTGCCCGCAAGTTGTTCTGCAGCGTTTGTGGCATTTGGTGGAAAATGTACTGGATGTCTGCCAGAACCACCACTGACCACCAGTGTATTGTGTTTGTCGAGACGAGGTCATCATTACTATAATGAAAGGAAGCAAGTTACTAAACAAAGCACCTACGGATACTTGCCTTTTGTTGGTCAGAGCACGGTAGGGCGATGGACTAAGTCTTCAATGTGCCACATTGGTGAGTGAAACATCGGACATGCAATTGGATATATTGGTGCCCTGAATAATTTGTTTCTACTAAGTGACTATCATTACTGAAATGAGATTTATGAGCATTAAGGCACACTTACTAAGAGATTATGAATGAACTATGCATGTCAAAATGGCGGACTGAGTAAATAGATAATATTGAGCATAATGCAGTCAGTTTTTCTTACAGCACTTTTTCCTGTCCAATGAAGAGGAGACAGGAGTGTTTTAAATGTGGTGAAATGGTTAATGGGATCACTATGGCATTGAGAAAGGCATAATTGCTGAAACGTGTATGCCAAATTAGGTGAATAGACATAATATTGAATCCTAAATATCAAATTGCAGTAATATCAAAGTTGTAATATCGAATGTCTCATAATATCGTATTAAAGAATATCGTAGTCAAAAAATATCGTTTTTTTTTATTTAAAAAATATTGAAGTATAAAATATCGAACAAGTAACATCGTCAATAGATAATATCGAATAGTTAGTGTTGTAAAAAATATCTACAAAAAATATAGAAAGTGTAAAATATCATTTTTTTTAAATATTTAAATATTCTGTATTGTTATTAATTTTGTATTATTTTAATTGTTTGAATATTTGTTTGAAATTGTATAATTTTTTTTTTTGTAATACAGGTTTTAGGAGCGGGATGTTTGGTTATTAGGGGATAAGGGTAGGGAGTATTTTAAAAATATTAGTGTAAATTTACATATTAATTTAATTTTTTTTAAATTAGAAATTAATTTCAAAAACGAAATTTATATTAAAAATATAACATATATGGGTTTTTTTAGGAGCGGGATGTTGGGTTATTAGAGGATAAGGGTGGGGAGTATTTTAAAAATATTAGTTTAAATTTAGATATTAATTTAATTTTTTTTTTATTAGAAATTAATTTCAAGAACGAAATTTATATTAAAAATTTTAAATATATGTTTTGTTTTAGGAGCGGGATGTTGGGTTATTAGGGGATAAGGGTGGGTAGTGTTTTAAAAATACTAGGATACAATTTATATATTAATAAAATGTATTTAAAATTAGAAATTATTTACAAAAACGAAATTTAGAAAAAAAATATAAAAATATGTTTTCTTTTAGGAGTGGGATGTTGGGTTAATAGGGGATAAGGGTGGGTAGTGTTTTTAAAATATTAGTATAAAATTTATATATGAAATTAAAATTTCGAATTTTGGAAATAATTTAAAATATGAAATTTAAATGTAAAATTCGAAAATAATTTTTTGTTTTTAGAGTGGGATATTGTCTTATTAGGGAGAAGGTTGGGGAGTGTTTTAAAATTAGTTATATGAATTTATATGTTTAAATAAAAAAGTTTAAATAGCAAATTTTTAAAAATTAGAAAGTGAAATTATAAAAAGGAAATATATTTAGTTTTTTAGAAGTGTGATGTTGTGTTATTAGGGGATAAGGGTGGGGAGTGTTATTTAATTATTATTCTAAAATTAATTATTAAATTCAAAAGTAAAAATTTGGAATTAATTTGAAGAAATAAAGTTAATTAAAAATTGAAATTATAGTTTTGTTTTTAGTACTGGGATGTTGGGTTATTAGGGGAAAATGGTGAGGTTGTTCAAATAGTAAAATATATATATTTAGTGTCCTGAAGTTTCCCTGACTTATAAAATTACTATTCCCATTACAGTAATTATTATGTTTAGGGGCCGATTCCGATTCGGGCCGGAAAACGTACCGACCGACTCGGAGCCGGAATTCCTTCCGACCGACACGTACCGGTGCAGCCCGACCCGCAAAGTACGATGAGAAGCGTGCAAAATCCGACCGACTCGTACGGAACACAAGCCGAACGACCGAGCCGCGCAGAAAACAGCTATCTGGCCGGAAAACCACGCGAATCGAACCGACCGACACGCACCAGGAAGAATCCCGAACGAAACGTACCCGCGAACTCCTACCCGCCAAGTACGATGCAACGCGTGGAAAACATGACCGAGTTGCACGGAGCCCAAGCCGTACGACCAACACGCATACAAAACTGCGAGCCGAAGCAACCCAATACACCGCGACCGACGCGTACGCAGCATAGAAAACAGCACAAACCCAGCGTGAACGACTCGGAGAAGCTCGTACGAGACAACTGCAGGGTCCGACTCGGTCACAAGAACGTCTCCTACATGCACAAAAAGTACTAAGGGAAAAACACAAAAAAAAAAGGCCAAACAAGCAATTACAAAGGCAATACATACTGGGGGGGGGGAACAGGGAACAAAGACACACCCACAACTCCACCCATATAAAGGATACAAATCCCTACCATGATCCTTTGCAAATTCAAATTACCTGCCAGCACTCAACAGACAGCAACCACACACCCACCCACAGCTCATCCATCACACAAGCCACACACCATCAGCACCTCAACAAATAGCACCCTCACATACACCCAGCAAAACACACACTCACACACCCTCACCTGCACACCAACACACACATCACTCACCATCACCACCCATCACCATGCCCCCAAAGAAGAATCATAAGTTCCTAGATAGTGAATTGGAAGTCCTGGTAGATGAGATCCTCAGGGTAGAGCCACAGCTGTTTGGTACACTGGTCCAACAGACACCCATGTCGCAGAAAACCAAGATGTGGGAGAGGATTGTCGACAGGGTGAATGCACAATCACCATGTTTGCGCACAAAGGGAGACATCCAGAACAGGTGGTATGACGTGCGCAGGAGGGTCAGGGAGCTGTTGAAGAAGGACTACCTCTTGAGCCAACACACCGGCAGTGGCCCTCCTGCCAAACCAGTATACCTCAGGCCCTGGGAGGAGAAGGTGCGGGCCATCCTACCACCAGTGAGCGTATATGGACTAGAAAACATCCCAGAGCCTGGTGAGTACACAACAAATGTACACAATATTGTGCGACAATACACACACATCACTGTCAAGGGGAGAGTCAAACCATGCACCCTTAGCAAATACACACAAACCAGAACAGAATCATCCCAAAATGTGTATGTCAGTCAGATAAACACAACACATGCCATCTCATAGTGATATGTAACTGTGTCATCACATGTACAAACACAACTACAACTACAGCTAGGCAGTGGCACAAATATAACTAACAAACACATCCAGACATGTAGCCACCACTACAACACCACCTCACAGTAGTGAAGCCCACTGAAAGGAAGGAATCCTGTGTATGCTGGGCAAGTCAGTGTAGCCAATAGCATCATGGGAGTCGTAGTCCCAGATATTGCCCACCCTCACAATGCGCACATCAACACCACCATGAACCATGCTCACATCACAGGGAGTGGAAAACAACTGACAAAATGGCTGACACTGGCTACTGCTGTGGGGAGCACAAGGTCCTGTTGGCAACTGTGCACCAACCAACAGCAGGACACCACTGACTGACATCCTGAAAGACAACTTGCACTCCCTGCAACGGAAGCACGTTCCATGGTGGAAAATCTGGCTGGGTGGGAAGGAGGACTGACAGCACTGACCATAGTTACCAGCAGCTCCACTCACACACACCCCTAACACAAACTCCACACAACTCACCTGGGAGAATGCATTGCCTCACACTCTAATCAAATATCCCACAAAGAACCACAACTCTGGGTCATGCAGTGTGAAGCACAGGGACACACAAGGGACTTGTAGCAAAACTAACCCCAGGATAACACTGTCAGCCATCTTGTCAGCACAGGCACACAACCCCACAGGAAGCAGAGTCAAAAGGAAGGAAGCATGGGCATGCTGGGAAGGGGGTGGAGGCAATAGCATGATGGGAGTGGTAGTCACAGCCCAACATCCCCCACCCACATGCCCCAGCAAGCTCACACCCAAGCATGCACACCTCACAGGGAGTCAAAAGCCACTTCAAAGATGGCTGACACTGGTGCTCATTTGTGGGGAGCACATGGCCCTGCTGGGAACTGGGCACCAACCAACAGCAGGACACCACTGTCAGCCATCTTGCCATTGCTCTCACACTCACACACAGTGAAGTCCACCCAAAAGCAAGTAAGTATGGGCATGCTGGGAAGTGGGGTGGAGGCAATAGCATGATGGGAGTGGTAGTCACAGATATTGGTCACCCCCACAACTGTCCCATCAACACCACCCTGAACCATGCGCACATCACAGGGAGTGGAAAACAACTGACAAGATGGCTGACACTGGGTACTGCTGTGGGGAGCACAAGGCCCTGCTGGCAACTGTGCACCAACCAACAGCAGGACACCACTGACTGACATCCTGAAAGACAACTTGCACTCCCTGCAATGGAAGCACGTTCCATGGTGGAATATCTGGCTGGGTGGGAAGGAGGGCCGGATGTCAACCAAATACAACCAATGCAGACCATGTACACACCCCAACATTCATATAGAAATGCCCAAAGTATGCAGGACAATGTGCTACACCAATATCAACCTCTGACTGTGACAACTTAGGACAGTGCAATGTACAGGCCCGCATCCAGAGGTACAGTCACAACTGTCAGGTGTGTTAACCATTGATGCCTGCCGAAACATAACATACATTGTGTGTGTCTCCCAAAAACAGGTGATGATGGGGACACAGCAGCAGACGCTGAGGATTCCCCATCCCAGACACAAGGGGGAATGGAGCTCACTGGTGTGGAACAGCCTCTGCCCTCCTCGGATGACGAAGACCTACCTGGCACCTCCGGAGCAAGTCATCATGCAGCACCAGCAGGACCACCAGCTGCACCCCCTGCACCCACCCCTCCAACGACTGTCAACACACATACCACCCCTGCCGACATGGACAGACCAAGGAGCACCACCACCACAGGGACCCTGGACCAATGTGGGGCTATGGACACCAACACCACCAACAACCCCCAAGGGGGCCCAGGGTCACCTGTGTGTGCCACCTCAGGTACTGCACGTGTCGCCAGGGGTGGTGGGAGGGGTGGGAGACATAGGTCGCTGATCGCAGAGGGGTCTGGACTTCATGATGACCCACAAATGGTACGCATAGCCGATGCGTACCAGTCCAGCACCGGAGACCTCAGCCAGGCAGTGGGGCTCCTCAGGGACATTAAACAGCAGCAGGCTGCCCATCATGCACGCTTGGACTTACACATGTCCCGCGTGGAGTCCAAGTGGGACACACTGCAAGAGATGACGGCGGTGCATAGGGACATATTACAATGCCTCCGCCAGATGAGCTGCAACCAGTCAACACCTCCCTGTGTGCCCACAACATCGGGTGCTGAAACAACTGCAACTGCCACAGGGAGGGAGGATGACTCTGGCGGAGAGTCCCCTGCACCGCAGCAGCCTGCACTTGAGGGTCCCCCCCAAAGAAGAGGGGTCGTCCGAGGAGGGGCAACTGAGAGGCCGATGGCCATGTGCAACCCCCAGGAAGCCAAAACCTGTTCTGGATAATCACCTTTGTGCGCAAACTGTTCACCCTGTTGACTGCAACACAACTCCCCCACATGACATGGGGAGTACAAGTTGGACCAATGTATCAGATGACTGTGGACTTTATTCAGGACATTTCTGCTACCAGGACTTCCAATTCATCTAGGAACTTTGGATTGCAATCAAAATGTACAGCACCCACCATCCTGTGCACTATACACACACATGTATGACAATAAACACACTAATACACCATACCTGCCTCTGTTGTGATTCCAACGTGGTTTCTGTCATGGAGATGATGACCTGCGAAATTACACTGTGCATGCTAACTGCTACAGCAAGTACAACACAGGCATGTGAGTCATGGCAACGTGACACATATGAGGGAGACACACCACCAGGGCTACACAACATATACACACCTAGGCCATCTGACTCATCGCCTACACTGATGTTGCCAAGAAATACGGTGCAATGCACAGACACAACACCTATTCACAGTCTTTGTCAACTAGCCCACTGGTGCAGTAAGCAAATGTCAGTCAGATGTGTGACCACAGACAACGCACATCACAAAGTGAAGCACAGGTTTATTGCACATTTGCAACATGTTGTAACCACTACAGATGCAAGGTAATCCCACCTGGCAGCGGGCACACAGTAAACAAGTGTAGAAGGAAGGAAGTCCATGGGTGTGGCGCACATCACCTGTAGGGACACGACAGTTACCATCCTGGAAGTCGGATCACGGTGTCGGGGATCACAGTTGACCAAACGACTCTGAAAGTACCCTGTGAAGGACAGAAATGAAACACAGTCAAAAGCACTGAAGAACAGGACAGAACTGCAATACTCATGCCCAATACATGTCACAAGATACCCACCCAGAACCAAGTCAGCATGTCAAGACTGTTGGGGAGTACAGACTACCTGTAAAGACACATCGCTACACGCATAAAGTCATGTAGCACATGGACACACTCAAACAGCACCAGAGCACCACCAACACATATCATGCATACTCACATCATTGACATGACATCTCTGGATACTCACATTCAGCTGAAGAAGTTGGTGATGAGCTGTGTGCGGACATCACCATCATCATCATCATCATCACTGGCATCGTGGTCCAGGCCAGGATCCCCCACAGGTGGCGGATGTTGGTCATCGTCATCCAGGATGAGAGGCAACTCCTTCCGCACTGCCAGGTTGTGTAGCATGCAGCAGACGATGACAATCTTGCACACCTTTGCTGGGGCATATGGGAGGGCCCCTCCTGTCTTGTCCAGGCAGCGGAAGCGGCTCTTCAGGAGACCAAATGTCCGCTCAATCACTCTCCTGGTCCGACCATGTGCCTCATTGTAGCGCATCTGGGCTGGTGTCACAGGGTTCCTGAGGGGCGTCAGCAACCACGGCATGTTGGGGTATCCGGAGTCACCTACATACAGACAATTGCACATTAGCTGAGTTGGAAAAGAGTGTGGAACACTACATTGCAGAACACACACAATGGTACAAAGTCAGTACACACCAACAAGCCAGGCACGCTGGTTCCGCATCTGTGACATCATCCTCGGGATGCGACTACTCCTCATCACGTAGGCATCGTGTGCAGAACTGGGGAAACGGGCACAGACGTGTGAGATGCTCTTATCTGCAAGACATACCACCAGTGCATTGACCGAGTGGTAGTGTTTGCGGTTCCTGTATGCCTGTTCTTGGGCCTGTGGTGGTACCAAAGCAACATGTGTCCCATCAATGGAGCCAATGACATGTGGCATCCTCCCCAGGGCATAGAAGTCACTCTTCACGCCAGTGAGTCGTTGGAGTCTAGGGAAATAGATGTACTGGTTCAGGTATATCAACATAGCCTCCAAAACATCGCGGAGCACACGGCTGAACATGGTCTGTGACATCCCACCAGCAGTCGCCACAGTGTGATGAAAGGTACCGGTGGCAAAGAAGTGTAGGGCTGCCATCACCTTCACCTTGGGGGTCAGCGCTGTAGGGTATGTCCGGCCAGCTTGCAAATGTGGGGCCAACCACACCGTCAATACCTCAATCAGTGGCCTGGTGAAGCGGTACCGTCGGATGCAGTCCCGTTCCACCATGGTTGCAAGGTCAGGGAATGGTCTATGGACAGCTGGTGCCCTGCAGTGCATAGGTGAAGAAAGAAAGATTGTCAGTCACCCCACATAAGTGGCATTGACCATACTCAATATCACATGATACATCATTATGAGGCACAAGTACATGATGTGTGCAGTTCCGTAAGGACATGTATGGCACATACATGGCCAACATCTAACATCACAGTTCAACAAGTGGCATCAACAAGTCCCAGGTTGTGCCATGGGATATCATGAGGCCGTGTCACAGTTCCCATCTCCTGCTGCCACGTTCCAAACACACCCCACAGTGACATGTGAGGACAGATGTGCCCCAGGCATCACAGCTCTACGACAGGTAGATTCCCAGGGACCCTGTATTGCCACATGGACACTGGCATGACATGGTGTATCATGAATACACCACAGCAAAACAACCATGACCCCCACAGGTAGTGGTCCCTGTTGCCTCGGCAGGACAGACATGGACGTCAGTGACACACACACGCACAACATCAAAGTCCATGCACAAACAACGTGGATGTGGAGACTGTCTCCCATTGTGCACATGGAATCAGAGACATTGTAAACACAACATGCACACAGACTGTGGAGGACCATCACTATTGTGGCAATGGGTCACCCTGGGACGTACATACCGTCCACATGGGACTCAGGGGGTTTGTGACATGACATACACATACACCACCGTGAAATGTGACCATGCCACATGCTCAGAAATGAACAGTTGCACATCACAGTGGTCATGTACACGAAACACCAAGGATTCTGTCCCCATGAACATGTGCACAGCCTGGGAGTGGCTGCCCCCAAGTGACACCGACAGAACAACATGTTCACCCCCATTCACGGAATAGGTAATGCAGCCTTACATGCCTTAGGATACAGTGTGGACAGGCTAGGGTGTTGTAGGTGTGCCCCTCACTCTCTGGGAAGTATATGTGGCTGGCATATGTTCACCTGTGACAGGCATGGTGACATATGCCACGACTTGTACATGGACGCGTTAGACAGCAATGGACCGATCGGTGCGCACACATTGGCCATTGCATTCAATGTGAGCGGGTACGCGTTGTATTCGCAATACGCGTTGGACAGCAATGGACCGATCGGTGCGCACACATTGGCCATTGCATTGAATGTGAGCGGGTACGCGTTGTATTCGCAATACACATTGGACAGCAATGGACCGATCGGTGTGCACACATTGGCCATTGCATTCAATGTGAGCGGGTACGCGTTGTTTTCGCAATACGCATTGGACAGCAATGGACCGATCGGTGCGCACACATTGGCCATTGCATTCAATGTGAGCGGGTACGCGTTGTTTTCGCAATATGCGTTGGACAGCAATGGACCGATCGGTGTGCCCGGCCGGCCCATTGCATTCAATGTGAGCGGGTACGCGTTGTATCCCGGGTACGCGTTGTACAGCAATGGACCGATCGGTGTGCCCGGCCGGCCCATTGCATTCAATGTGTGCGGGTACGCGTTGTATCCCGGGTACACGTTGAACAGTAATGGACCGATCGGTGTGCCCGGCCGGCCCATTGCATTCAATGTGTGCGGGTACGCGTTGTATCCCGGGTACGCGTTGAACAGCAATGGACCGATCGGTGTGCCCGGCCGGCCCATTGCATTCAATGTGTGCGGGTACACGTTGTATCCCGGGTACGCGTTGAACAGCAATGGACCGATCGGTGCGCACCCATTGGCTATGGCCTGGCCTGGCAACGGACGCGTTTTCAAATCTTGAACGAGTCTGATGCTGGAAATTCAGTTGGTCACCCACAACAATGTTGCAAATTCATGGGTGTCATGAAGTTGAACTTTTGAAGGATGCTGTGGGCGTGTGTAAGTGGTGGAATTCCATGGATTGGCCAGATTCAGAAGATGCAAACGACTTGGACCTATCACTTTGGACACATGGGACAGTATCTGCCTCTGCAGCACACATATAATGCTGGCTGTTCCCCTGAGAGCTCACTTGCCTGCACTACATGCTCCAGGACGACATCTGCCACCACCACTGCTGCTGTATCTGCACCCTCTGGACCCTGCAATGGCACGTACTGTGGAGAAAGCCCCAGCCTTCAGCACTGAGGAGAACCAGGCCCTGCTGGACAGCCTCCTTCCACAGTACAGCAAGCTGTATGGGAAAGCAGGGGAGCAGGTGAGTGTGCTGTCCACTGCCTTACTAAATGTGCATGTTGTCTGACTAGCAAGGCTAACAGTCTGCACGCCACTGGCTAGCAGGCTCACTGAGTAGTTGTCACCCCCATAGTGTGTAGTTACATGCACTGAACAGGTATAGTGCAGTAACAGTGCATTTAAACAAGGTTTTACTTCCCAGGCAATGATACCATGTAGTAACTGCTGGCATACTGTCCATAGCCATCGTTGCACTGCCTGTGTACATCATGTGCCCCTGTGATTGAGACATGTATATCCAACTGTGTAATGCACGGATATGTTGCATGTGTAGTAATAGCATTCTCACTTTGTCATCCTCACAGGTTGATGCCCACCAGAAGCAGAAGATATGGCTGACCATCGTCCGGGCAGTGAGATCCGTGGGGGACTACAAGCGCCGGATCCGCAACTGCCAGAAGAGGTGGCAGGACCTTCGGGCTGGACCCGGAGGATCGCACGGGTCCAGCTGAAGCTGTCGCCTCCTCGCAGGAGGGGCGGACACCGGACCCTGACCCCCACATGCTCAGGATCCTGGCGGTGGTCTTCCCTGATCTGGATGGGCAGCTGAAGGCCAGAGAGCAGCAAGGAGGGGGTGAGTCCATGACTGCATTGTGAACTTTGTCTGCCATGCTATGTGCCCTCCTCTGGCCTGGTTAAACTTCCACAGTACATCAGTCATGTGGTCCAGGACCCATGTCCCTCGATTGTGCACTGCCCACTCCTCATCTGATACCCAGGTGTGGCCCTTGCAGTCAGGGAATTGTGTCACTTGGGTACTGTGTCCTTGCAGTTTGCTTGACTCAAGGTGGGGGACAGCATCTGTTCCCCTAACTCTGTGGTGGGCATCATGGGTGGGTCCATTGCTTACACAATGCCTGTGTTCTGACATGTAATCTGCATGTTACTTTGATATGTGGTCCAATTGCTGAGCTGATCCACCACATGTGCCTGGGGTATCTAGCACACACCCATGCTGCAGGTGGGAACAATGTTTGGGCCCCAGGAGTGTGTATATTACGTGTGTCACACATACTTAGCCAGCTGCCTACTTTCCAGGGCTCATCCCTCATTCATGTGGGGCAGGACAGTCATGCCTACTCCAGGCCATACAATACACTCTGTACTCCCACTCCCGTGTATCAGCTGACACGTTATGCTCAGCGATATGTCCCCTCAGGTGTCTGCCTCTATGTCAGTGTGCTGTGGCTTCGTTGTCAGGTCTGCTGGGGTGTTTCTCGTTTGGGGCTCAGCATGCCACCGGAGATGTGACCATAGGAGACAATACTTGTGTGACACATAGGTGTTTGATCACCTGACCGTGCAGACTGGGGTATGCGAATGTGAAGTTCAGGCAGCTGTTTCCCATTCACAGCAGATTGTGAGGTGCTCAGGTTCAGAGGGTTGTGTTACAGGTCTCCCATATGTCCAATCGGTATGACCTGGACAGATAAGGGTTCAGATGATGTGGTGTGTGGGGGATGTACATGTGCACTTGTTCAGCTCCAGGACTTGCATTCCCCATGACCTACTATTGTGACACCGTGCAGACTGTTGTTGTCTGGCTGCCCTGCCCATGTGACTGGAGACAGTGATGTATGACTTAGCAGGCATGCCTGTGCCATGGCATGTAACTTCCTATGAGTGATCCTGCAGGGGAGTGACATGTGCTACATGCACACCATTGTGGCAATGGCTATCAGGACATGGGTGCATCATGGTGTCTGTCGCTGGTATGCATCACATGCATTTCATATTTGACACTGGGCATCCCTTTCATCCGAACACCTGTACTGACTCAGTGGCAAGAGTTGTGATGTGTGCATGTTCACATGCTTCACCGTGTTTTCTGCACTGTCCATCTACTGTGTAGGTGGTGCATGTGTCCACACTGGGGTATTGCCATCCAACAGACACCAGACAGATGGGTGCAAGGCCAGGAGGGATGTGAGTGCCATGGTTGACCATCAGACTGACAATTGGCTTCTCCTATTGTGTTTGGGCACTTTTGGCAATGTTCAACTAAGGATGCCAGGTAATGTGCTGTACTTACTGTGGTGTGTGCGTTCGGTGCAGGTGACTGATGTCTGCCTGTTTCCCTATTGTTTGCAGATACATCCACGGCCACAGGAGGGGACAGCTCCACGGACCAGGAGGAGCTGCAGAGCCAGACTGGGTCAGCAGCCGAGTAGTGGTCGGAGGGACCCAGTGACATGGAGGGCGAGGGGAGCCACACCGAGGAGTCCTCAGCACCATCCACCTCAGCTGAGGATCACAGCAGCTCGGAGGATGACTCCCTTGTGGATGCGGGTGTCAGCAGCCACCACACCCCAGCTAGTGTTGCTGTCCCCGCCACCACCACCACCACCGCCCTCCCATCGGCTCCCATTCCCGAGGTCCGTGGAGGCTCCCATGTTCGGGAGCGTGTCTCCTTCGGGCCAGGCACCGCACCCCCTGTGTCCCCTGCTGCCCTGAGTGAGGAGTCTGTGTACCTCCTTCGTCAGCTCCATGTAGGGCAGACAGCGATGCTGAGTGTCCTCCATGCACACACCACTCTGTTGACTCAGCTGGTGTCGTTCATGGAGGGCATCTCATCGGGCATGTCTGCCCTACAGAGGGGCAATAGGTCCATGGACTCCTCCCTGACGGCAGCAGTGTCCCTCCTCCAACAGTCCCTCACCCCTCCTGCCTCTGCCCCATCCACACTCCCCAGCACCTTACCTGTCCCAAGCACACACACACCGGCACAGGCACACACCAGCACAGACACGAGCAGCACACAGACACACACACCACAAACAAGACGCACACGCACGCACAGTCAGGGGACTGAAACCACACTCACAGGGGATGGGGCCCAGGCACACACACACGCATCCACGAGCACTGCGCAGTCCTCAGTTGCCTCTCCCTCCAAAGCCCCCTCCCTTGCCTCACCTGCAACCCCAAAGACACAGCGGCTCTTCCTCAGTGACCTCGGCCTCTTCCCCTCCGATCCAGCTGATCCAGCATTCAGGGGGAAGAGGAAGCCCACCCACATGGAGCGGAGTGCCCCTCGCCCCCGGACAACCTCCCCCGGCGCAGACCGACTGACGCCCCCATCCGCAAGTCCCCCCGGACCCGGAAGAGCAAGACCCCGCCGCCGCCCTGCAGCTCAGGCACCAAGTCTCCTTCCTCCATCCCTCAGGCCCCCACTCCACAGGTGCCCCCACCACACCCTGCCCCAGGTTCCCCCACCCACAGATACACCATCCCCAAAAAGATCAGGCCTTCTCCCCCTGCCACTTGCTCTTCCTGCCCCACACCCCCGCTGCGCTTGTCTGTGCCACTGGTGTGGAGACGGTGTCCTCCCCTCTGTCCTGCCCACCTTACCTGATCCCCATTCTCCTCCCTGGAGGTAGGCACTGCAGTGGAGTCCACTACCACCCTGTCTGACTTGGGCACTGCAGTGGGGAACCTGTCCACTCCATCTGCACGGTCCACTGCAGTCGTGCCGGCACCCACACCATCTGAGTCATGCCCCCCAGTTGTGCCGGCACACACCATGTCAGACACCTCCACTGCAGTTGTCAGTGGCTCTCCAGCCCCCACCACCCTTTCCCTGCCTCCTTCTGGTGAGCCCTGATCCTGTCCCTGCGGTGCCTGGCCTGCCCCCCGCGTATACCCCATTGAGGGGATTGTCCCTGGTTTTTATCAGTGCAGGCATGCGTAGGGTGACATCTGCCACTGTCACCCTGTTTTGACTTTCAGGATGGACTGGCCATTGGCCTTTGTTTCTTTTTTACTGGACTTCAACTTTTGAACCCACATATGCTGAATAAAGCAACTTTCTGTTCTCTAGTGCTTTTGCTTCTGATGTACATGATGTTGATGATGCTAACCATGCCCTTGCTGCAGTGATGGTGTTATTTGGTCTCATGAAAATGAAGTGTTACTGTTCAGGAACCCATGTGGTCCAGGGGGAATGTGTCCTATCCTGTGGTGTATCCATGTCATCCTTAGCAGCATCTGAGGGTGTCATGTGTTCAATATTTGGCAATGGGATTTCCTACTTACATTAGCAATGTCACATCTGTGGCTTCCACCCCTGCACATCTGTTGTGCTTGCCATTGTTCAATTAGTCTACTTCCCTGACCGTGTGGCCATCTCCACTGGACATACAGGTTTGGGCATCAATGGGGAAGGACTCATCTGTGTTGTCAGTGCAACTTGCTATACATGTGTGTTGGATCTGTGCTGATGATTTCGTTGACACTCCCATGACCAGGCTGATGTGACGGGAGCCTTCATTTGGTGCAAATTGTTGACTGTGTGACCAAGTGTTCTGCTGACATGATGGAACCCTACTGAGGCAACATATGGCACAGCTTTCCTCACACAGGAGTGGAGTCCCCTCATGGCAGTGTGTACTCCTGTGACATCGCCTGCGCCCAAGGTGTGTGTTGTATGAGCATGTCTGTGTGTTCACTTCCATTTTGCTGTGCATGCTGGGATCCCTAGTGGTGTTCCTGTTTGTGATGCTTGCTGAGTTGACCTATGTTCCCCCAAAGTCTTCTCCCTGGGTTCTCTGTGATGTGGGTGCATGGCACATTACTGGTCATCAGGGTGTCACCCATAGGTGTGTTTACTGTCAGGGCTGAGTTTGTGGGCAGACGCAGATGGGTCACAGTCAAGATTCCCCTTGGCACTTGTTGTTTACACCTGTCATGTGATTTCCAGTTTGTGTTAGCTTTCAGTGATTGTGACACGTTGTGTGTGTGACTGCTGGCACTCCTCAGGGTCAGGGCTGCAATGTTGGTAGTTGTCTATGTGTGTTCTTTGTGGGTGACCTTGGCTTCTTCATTGGTGTGGGACTGTGGCTGGGATCCCATTGGTTGGTGTGGTATTGCCGTCATGTCCATGTACAGCGTAGTGTGCAGTGTGTCAGACATTCAGGAGTCTTGTTGAGTGGCCATGTGTGATGTGTTTCTGCACCTTGGTTCCCACCACCACCCATGGGATTGTCATGGGTGCATGTGCAATGTCACCAGTGCATGTGAGCTTCACTGCTGCACATTGTTGGAGGTCGAGGTGTGTGGTGTTGAGTGTGTGCAGATGAGAGTTGTTGCACGGCTAGACCCCTGCCTCCATGTTGGCCTTGGCTTACTGGCCGTGCTGATTGATTTGTGCTTGTGTAGGTGTGATGGTAGTTTGTTGCTCAGGACACATGACTGTGGTTCACAGTGTGAACAACATCTAGCTTTGTCATCACAGTGGGATTGTAATGCAGCCCAGGGTCACCACATTGTGGGGAACCTGGGGGTAGTGCTGTGGTGTCTCTGTGTCTTGCTGTGTCAGTTGCTGTTCCTACATGCTTGTGTGACATGTGTGATGTGTGCTCCCTCTCATCTAACAATGCCTGATTGTCCACATAGGGTATTTGGATCCATGAGTTACCTTTGTGTGGCACTGTATGCACATCTGTGTAATTGGTATTCAGGCCTCATCATGTGTTGTGTGGTTGCCTGGGGACACTGGCACCCCCCCTCACCTGTTGTGTTTGATGTGCAGTGTGGGTCTGCCTGTTTGTGTTTGTGCATCTGCACCACTGCATTGGCATATCTTTAGTGTGCCATTGGCTGTATGTTGTTTGGTGGGTTTCCCCTGCTGTCCCTGGGACTCCTAGGTCATCAGTCAGCACAATGATCATTGTTTGTGTGTCCCATTGCTGCCATGGTATGGTATCTGTTCACCTCACATCTACAGTCTCCACAGGGTATCTGCATTTGTGTGCCCATTGGTGCAAATATGTGGGTCTGCATTATCATGGTCACTTCTGTCATTGTGTCATTGATGATTGTTGACAGTGTCAGCCACCAAAGGGTGATGTTTGTCTGCACATGGCCAAAGGTATGTCTTATTTGCACTGCAGTGTTTGCCTCCCCCAATCTATGTTGCTATGGGACACAAGCACTACTTTGCCACTGATGTGTTTGTTGTTCTGTGACCAGGAATCATCCATGCAGTTTGGCAGTTGCAGCTTTTTCAATGTCAACACTTACATTTTGGTCACTGTGATGATGGGGGTTTGGACCCCATTGCCACAATGTTCAAGATGTGCTTCAGCTATGGGCCCCACACTTACATTTGGGTCACTGTGATGATGGGGGTTTGAACCCCATTGCCACAATGTTCAAGATGTGCTTCAGCTATGGGCCCCACACTTACATTTTGGTCACTGTGATGATGGGGGTTTGAACCCCATTGCCACAATGTTCAAGATGTGCTTCAGCTATGGGCCCCACACTTACATTTTGGTCACTGTGATGATGGGGGTTTGAACCCCATTGCCACAATGTTCAAGATGTGCTTCAGCTATGGACCCCACACTTACATTTTGGTCACTGTGATGATGGGGGTTTGAACCCCATTGCCACAATGTTCAAGATGTGCTTCAGCTATGGACCCCACACTTACATTTTGGTCACTGTGATGATGGGGGTTGGACCCCATTGCCACAGTGGTCATGGTCTGCTTGCATTGTGGGGGCCACACACATTTATGTGTGGCACATGTGATAGGGGGTCACATTGTATGTTCGAAGTCATGTTCAGTGTTGTAGGCATTTGACACAGTCTACACACGCTTGTCATGGTGTTGGGGGGATGTCTTTATGTTGCATTGTTTATGTTGGTGTGTGCTTGTTGTGTCATGTATTAGCCATCCTGTGGGTGGGGGTGTTGTTGGTGGTAGGCATCCAGCCCCCCATGGGTAGAGGTGGTAGTAGTGACAGGCATCCAGCCCCCCATGGGTAGAGGTGGTAGTAGTGGTAGGCATCTGGCACCCCCTGGGTAGGGGTGGTAGTGGTGGTAGGCATCCAGCCCCCCATGGGTAGGGGTGGTAGTTGTGACAGGCATCCAGCCCCCCATGGGTAGAGGTGGTAGTAGTGACAGGCATCCAGCCCCCATGGGTAGAGGTGGTAGTAGTGGTAGGCATCTGGCACCCCTGGGTAGAGGTGGTAGTAGTGGTAGGCATCTGGCACCCCATGGGTAGAGGTGGTAGTAGTGGTAGGCATCTGGCACCCCCTGGGTAGAGGTGGTAGTAGTGGTAGGCATCTGGCACCCCTGGGTAGAGGTGGTAGTAGTGGTAGGCATCTGCCACCCCTGGGTAAGGGTGGTAGTAGTCGTAGGCATCTGGCACCCCTGGGTAGGGGTGCCAGTGGTGGTAGGCATCCAGCCCCCATGGGTAGGGGTGGTAGTTGTGACAGGCATCCAGCCCCCCATGGGTAGAGGTGGTAGTAGTGACAGGCATCCAGCCCCCATGGGTAGAGGTGGTAGTAGTGGTAGGCATCTGGCACCCCTGGGTAGAGGTGGTAGTAGTGACAGGCATCCAGCCCCCCATGGGTAGAGGTGGTAGTAGTAGTAGGCATCTGGCACCCCCTGTGTAGAGGTGGTAGTAGTGGTAGGCATCTGGCACCCCCGGGGTAGAGGTGGTAGTAGTGGTAGGCATCTGGCACCCCCTGGGTAGAGGTGGTAGTAGTGACAGGCATCCAGCCCCCCATGGGTAGAGGTGGTAGTAGTGGTAGGCATCTGGCACCCCCTGCGTAGATGTGGTAGTAGTGGTAGGCATCTGGCACCCCCTAGGTAGAGGTGGTAGTATTGGTAGGCATCTGGCACCCCCTGGGTAAGGGTGGTAGTAGTGGTAGGCATCTGGCACCCCCTGGGTAGGGGTGGTAGTGGTGGTAGGCATCCAGCCCCCCATGGGTAGGGGTGGTAGTTGTGACAGGCATCCAGCCCCCCATGGGTAGAGGTGGTAGTAGTGGTAGGCATCTGGCACCCCCTGGGTAAGGGTGGTAGTAGTGGTAGGCATCTGGCACCCCCTGGGTAGAGGTGGTAGTAGTGACAGGCATCCAGCCCCCCATGGGTAGAGGTGGTAGTAGTGGTAGGCATCTGGCACCCCCTGGGTAGAGGTGGTAGTAGTGACAGGCATCCAGCCCCCCATGGGTAGAGGTGGTAGTAGTGGTAGGCATCTGGCACCCCCTGGGTAGAGGTGGTAGTAGTGGTAGGCATCTGGCACCCCCTGGGTAGAGGTGGTAGTAGTGGTAGGCATCTGGCACCCCCTGGGTAGGGGTGGTAGTGGTGGTAGGCATCCAGCCCCCCATGGGTAGGGGTGGTAGTTGTGACAGGCATCCAGCCCCCCATCGGTAGAGGTGGTAGTAGTGGTAGGCATCTGGCACCCCCTGGGTAAGGGTGGTAGTAGTGGTAGGCATCTGGCACCCCCTGGGTAGGGGTGGTAGTAGTGGTAGGCATCCAGGCCCCTATGTGTATATGTGGCATTGCTGATGGCCATCCCGCCCCTATGGTGCTGCTGTTGCTGGTGTAAGTAATTTCTGCATCCCTCTGTGTGTGTGTGATATGTCGGGTACGTGTAGTTTGTTTTTGTGGTTGGTGTCTGACTTACCTTCTGCGCCGTACGCGTCCGTGCCTGTTCCGGTAGTAGATGTAGAATATTGGTAGGATCGGCACAATGGGATTCATGGTTGGTTCGTCTCGTTCGTCTTTCTCTTTGCTTCGCCTCGTCCTCGTCGCTGGCGTGTTCGACTCCTAGCCGTGGATCGTGTTGTGGCGCGAATCGGAGCTTATGTGCGCCTCTCCCGGATGCTTTGACGTGCCGTGCGTAGCGACGGGTTCGGCGCGTACGGAAAGCGCATCGTACTTGTCCGGCCGGACGGGGCTGCATTTTGGCTTCCGTGCGACTCGATTTTGCGTTTCCGGATCCGCCTCGGTTGGAAAACAGGACCTGCATTGGGTGAGTACGACTGGGTCGGAATGTATGCAGTTGTGCGCATAGTACTTGCACGTTCGGAATAATGTGCGGATCGGTCGGGAAACAGGCATTCGCCTGGCTTTTTTCCCGGGCGAATGGTGTTAGGTGCGCCTCCGACCGAGATCGGAATCGGCCCCTTAGTGTCCAGCATCTTCCCTGACTTAATACTGACTGGAGTGGGAATAGTAATTTTTATGTGTTTAATGTCCAGCACCTTCCCAGACTTAATACTGACTGCAGTGGAATAGTTATTTATATATATGTTTAATGTCCAGCACCTTCCCAGACTTAATACTGACTGGAGTGGGAATAGTGATTTATATATGTTTAATGTCCAGCATCTTCCCTGACTTAATACTGACTGGAGTGGGAATAGTAATTTATATATGTTTAATGTCCAGCACCTTCCCTGACTTAATACTGACTGGAGTGGGAATAGTAATTATTATGTGTTTAATGTCCAGCAACTTCTCAGAACTAATACTGACTGGAGTGGGAATAGTAATTTATATATGTTTAATGTCCAGCATCTTCCCTGACTTAATTTTGACTGGAGTGGGAATAGTAATTTTATATGTTTAGTGTCCAGCATCTTTCATGACTTAATACTGACTGGAGTGGGAATAGTAATTTTTATGTGTTTAATGTCCAGCACCTTCCCAGACTTAATACCGACTGGAGCGGGAATAGTAATTTATATATGTTTAATGTCCAGCAACTTCCCTGACTTAATACTGACTGGAGTGGGAATAGTAATTTTATATGTTTAGTGTCCCGCATCTTCCCTGACTTAATAGTGACTGGAGTGGGAATAGTAATTATTATGTGTTTAATGTCCAGCACCTTCTCAGACCTAATACTGACTGGAGTGGGAATAGTAATTTATATATGTTTAATGTGCAGCACCTTCCCTGATTTAATATTTACTGGAGTGAGAATAGTAATTGTTATATGTTTAGTGTCCAGCACCTTCCCTGAATTAATATTGACTGTAGTGGGAATAGTAATTTAAATTTGTTTAATGTACAGCAGTTTTTATTATTTAATACATACTGGGGCCGATTCCGATCTCGGTCGGAGGCGTACCCAACACCATTCGGTCGGGAAAAAAGCCATGCGAAAGCCTGTTTCCCGACCGATCCGTACAGCACACCGAACGAGTAAGTACGATGCGCACAACAGCAAAGAATCCGGCCGAGCCGTACTCACCCAAACCAGGTCCTGTTCCCCGACCGAGGCGAATCCGGAAACGCCGACTCGAGTCGCACGGAAGGGAAAATGCAGCCCCATCCGGCCGGACAAGTACGATGCGCTTTCCGTACGCGCCGAACCCGTCGCTACGCACGGCACGTCAAAGCATCCGGGAGAGGCGCACATAAGCTCCGATTCGCGCCACAACACGATCCACGGCTCCGAGACGAACACGGCAGCGACGAGGACGACGCAAAGCGACGAGGACGAGGCGAAGCGACGAGGACGACGCGAAGCAACGAGAAGGACGAACGACACGAACCAACCATGAATCCCTTCGTCCCGATCATACCAATATTCTACATTTACTACCGGAACTGGCACGGACGCGTACGGCGCAGAAGGTAAGCCAGACACCAACCACGAAACACATACAACACGTACACGACACATCACACACACACACAGAGGGATGCAGAATATACTTACACCAGCAACAGCAGCACCATAGGGGCGGGATGCCCATCACCAATGCCACATATGCACACAGGGGCCTGAATGCGCACCACCACCCTCACCCAGGGGGGCAGGATGCCTACCACTACTACCACCCTCACCCAGGGGGGCAGGATGCCTACCACTACTACCACCCTCACCCAGGGGGGCAGGATGCCTACCACTACTACCACCCTTAGATAGGGGGGCAGGATGCCTACCACTACTACCACCCTTAGCCAGGGGGCAGGATGCCTACCACTACTACCACCCTCACCCAGGGGGGCAGGATGCCTACCACTACTACCACCCTCACCCAGGGGGGCAGGATGCCTACCACTACTACCACCCTCAGCCAGGGGGGCAGGATGCCTACCACTACTACCACCCTCACCCAGGGGGGCAGGATGCCTACCACTACTACCACCCTCACCCAGGGGGGCAGGATGCCTACCACTACTACCACCCTTAGCCAGGGGGGCAGGATGCCTACCACTACTACCACCCTCACCCAGGGGGGCAGGATGCCTACCACTAGTACCACCCTCAGCCAGGGGGGCAGGATGCCTACCACTACTACCACCCTTAGCCAGGGGGGCAGGATGCCTACCACTAGTACCACCCTCACCCAGGGGGCAGGATGCCCACCACTACTACCACCCTCACCCAGGGGGCAGGATGCCTACTACCACTACCACCCCCACCCATAGGATGGACAATGCATGACACAACCAGCACACCACAACCTAGGGAATGCAAGAAGAAGACATCCCCCCCAACACCATGACAAGCGTGTGTAGACTGTGTCAAATGCCTACAACACCGAACATGACTTTGAACATACAATGTGACCCCCTAGCACATGTGCCACACAAATATGTGTGTGGCACCCACAATTCAAGCAGGCCATGACCATTGTGGCAATGGGGTCCAAACCCCCATCATCACAGTGACCAAAAGGTAAGTGTGGGGTCCATAGCTGCAGCACATTTTGAACATTGTGGCAATGGGGTCCAAACCCCCATCATCACAGTGACCTAAATGTAAGTGTGGGGTCCATAGCTGAAGCACATTTTGAACATTGTGGCAATGGGGTCCAAACCCCCATCATCACAGTGACCAAAATGTAAGTGTGGGGTCCATAGCTGAAGCACACTTTGAACATTGTGGCAATGGGGTCCAAACCCCCATCATCACAGTGACCAAAAGGTAAGTGTTGACAAAGAAAGAGGTGCAACTGCCAAACTGCATGGATGATTCCTGGTCACAGAACAACAAACACATCAGTGGCAAAGTAGTGTATGTGTCCCATTGCAACATAAATTGGGGGAGCCAAATCCTGCAGTGCAAATAAGACATAACTTTGGCCATGTGCAGACAAACAACACCCATGGGGGCTGACACCGTCAACAATCATCAATGACACAATGACAGAAGTGACCATCCGAATGCAGACCCACATATTTGCACCAATGGGCACACACATGCAGATACCCTGTGGAGACTGCAGATGTGAGGTGAACAGATACCATACCATGGCAGCAATGGGACACACAAACCATGATCATTGTGCTGACCGATGACCTAGGAGTCCCAGGGACAGCAGGGGAAACCCACCAAACTACATACAGCCAATGGCACACCCAAGATATGCCAATGCAGTGGTGCAGATGCACAAACACAAACAGGCAGACCCACCCTGCACATCATACACAACAGGTGAGGTTGGGGGGTGCCAGTGTCCCCAGGCAACCACACAACACATGAGGAGACATGAATACCAATCATACAGATGTGCATACAGTGCCACACAAAGGTAACTCATGGATCCAAATTCCCTATGTGGGCAAGCAGGCATTGTCAGATGAGAGGGAGCACAAATCACACATGTCACACAGGCACGTAGGGACAGCAACTGACACAGCAAGACACAGACACACCACAGCACCACCCCCAGGGCCCCCACAATGTGGTGACCCTGGGCTGCATTACAATCCCACTGTGATGACAAAGCTAAATGTCGTTCACACTGTGAACCACAGTCATGTGTACTGAGCAACTAACTACCATCACACCTACACAAGCACAAATCAAACAGCATGGCCAGTGAGCTAAGGCCAACATGGAGGCAGGGGCCTAGCCGGGCAACAACTCTCATCTGCACACACTCAACACCACACCCCTCGACCTCCAACAATGTGCAGCAGTGAAGCACACATGCACTGGTGACATTGCACATGCACCCATGACGATTCCAGGGTGGTGGGTGGGAACCAAGGTGCAGAAACACATCACACATGGACACTAAACAAGACTCCTGAATGTCTGACACACTGCACACTACGCCGTACATGGACATGACGGCAATACCACACCAACCAATGGGATCACAGCCACAGTCACACACCAATGAAGAAGCGAAGGTCACCCAGAAAGAACACACATAGACAACAACCAACATTGCAGCCCGGAACCTGAGGAGTGCCAGCAGTCACACACACAACGTGTCACAATCACTGAAAGATAACACAAACTGGAAATCACATGACAGGGGCAAACAACAAGTGCCAAGGGGAAACCTGACTGTGACCCAGCTGCGTCTGCACACAAACTCAGCCCTAACAGCAAGCACACCTATGGGTGACACCCTGATAACCAGTAATGTGCCATGCACCCACATCACAGAGAATCCAGGGAGAAGACTTGGGGGGGAACATAGGTCAACTCAGCAAGCATCACAAACAGGTACAACACTAGGGATCACAGCATGCACAGCTAAATGGAAGTGAACACACAGACATGCACATACAACACACACCTTGGGCGCAGGCAATGTCACAAGAGTACACACTGCCATGAGGGGACTCCACTCCTGTGTGAGGACAGCTGTGCCATATGTTGCCTCAGTAGGGCCCCACCATGTCAGCTGAGCACTTGGTCACACAATCAACAATTAGCACCAGATGAGGGCTCCCGTCACATCAGCCTGGTCATGGAAGTGCCAACGGAATCATCAGCACAGATCCAACACACTTGTATAGCAATGTTGCACTGACAACACAGATGAGTCCTTCCCCATTGATGCCCAAACCTGCATGTCCAGTGGAGATGGCCACACGGTCAGGGAAGTAGACGAATAGAACAATGGCAGGCACAACAGATGTGCAGGGGTGGAAGCCACAGATGTGAAATTGCCAATCTAAGTAGGAAATCCCATTGCCAAATACTGAACACATGACACCCTCAGATGCTGCTATGGATGACATGGATACACCACAGGATAGGACACATTCCCCCTGGACCACATGGGTTCCTGCACAGTAACACTTCATTATCATGAGACCAAATGTCACCATCACTGCAGCAAGGGCATGGTTAGCATCATCAACATCATGTACATCAGAAGCAAAAGCACTAGAGAACAGAAAGTTGCTTTATTCAGCATATGTGGCATTAAAAGGAGAAGTCCAGTAGAACATAAACAAAGGCCAATGGCCAGTCCATCAACAAAGTCACAAGTGGGTGACAGTGGCAGATGCCACCCTACACATGCCTGCACAAAACCAGGGACAATCCACAAGGAGGGGCAACCGGGGGTAGGCCAGGCACCGCAGGGACAGGATCAGGGCTCACCAGGAGGAAGCAGGGAAGGGGTGGTGGGTGCTGGAGAGCCACTGACAACTGCAGTGGAGGTGTCTGACATGGTGTGTGCCGGCACAACTGGGGGCATGGCTCAGATGTTGTGGGTGCCGGCACGACTGCAGTGGACCCTGCAGATGGAGTGGACAGGTCCGCCACTGCAGTGCCCAAGTCAGACAGGGTGGTAGTGGACTCCACTGCAGTGCCTACCACCAGGGGAGGAGAATGGGGAACAGGCAAGGTGGGCTGGACAGAGGGGAGGACACCCTCACCACATCAGTGGCACAGACAAGCGCAGCAGGGGTGTGGTGCCGGGAGAGCAAGTGCCAGGGGAGAAGGCCGGAGCCTCTTGGGGATGGTATATCTGTGGGTGGGGGAACCTGGGGCAGGGTGTGGTGGGGGCACCTGTGGAGTGGGGGCCTGAGGGATGGAGGAAGGAGACCTGGTGCTTGAGCTGCAGGGCGGCGGCGGGGTCTTGCTCTTAGCACTCCGGAGGGACTTGCGGGTGGGGGCCTCAGTCTGTCTGCGCCTGGGGGAGGGTGTCCGGGGGCGAGGGGCACTCTGCTCCATGTGGGGGCTTCCTCTTCCCCCTGGATGCTGGGGCAGCTGGATCGGAGGGGAAGAGGCCGAGGTCACTGAGGAAGAGGTGCTGGGTCTTTGGGGTTGCAGGTGAGGCAAGGGAGGGTGCTTTGGAGGGAGAGGCAACTGAGGACTGCGCAGTGCCCGTGGATGCGTGTGTGTGTACCAGGGCCCCATCCCCTGTGAGTCTGGTTTCAGTCCCCTGACTGTGCGTGCGTGTGCGTTTAGTTTGTGGCGTGTGTGTCTGTGTGCTGGACGTGTGTGTGCTGGTGTGTGCCTGTGCCGGTGTGTGTGTGCTTGGGACGGGTAAGGTGCTGGGGAGTGTGGATGGAGCAGAGGCAGGAGGGGTGAGGGACTGTCTGAGGAGGGACACTGCTGCCGTCAGGGAGGAGTCCATGGACCTGTTGCCCCTCTGTAGGTCAGACATGCCCGATGAGATGCCCTCCATGAACGACACCAGCTGAGTCAACAGTGCGGTGTGCGCATGGAGGACACTCAGCATGGCTGTCTGCCCTACATGGAGCTGGCGAAGGAGGTACACAGACTCCTCACTCAGGGCAGCAGGGGACACAGGGGCAGGGGGTGCGGTGCCTGGGCCAAAGGAGACACGCTCCCGAACATGAGAGCCTCCACGGACCTGGGGAATGGGAGCCGATGGGAGGGCGGTGGTGGTGCTGGTGGTGGCGGGGACAGCAACACTAGCTGGCGTGTGGTGGCTGCTGACACCCGCCTCCACAAGGGAGTCATCCTCCGAGTTGCTCTGGTCCTCAGCTGAGGTGGATGGTGCTGAGGACTCCTCGGTGTGGCTCCCCTCGCCCTCCGTGCCACTGGGTCCCTCCGACCACTCCTCGGCTGCTGACCCAGTCTGGCTCTCTGGCTCCTCCTGGTCCGTGGAGCTGTCCCCTTCCCTGGCCGTGGATGTATCTGCAAACAATGGGGAAACAGACAGACATCAGTCACCTGCACCAAACGCACACACCACTGTGAGCACAGCACATTACAGAGCAAGCCCTGGCAATATTAGTTGAACATTGCTAAAAGTGCCCTATCTGAACAGGAGAAGCCAATTGTCAGTCTGATGCCAAGCATGGCACTCACATCCCACATGGCCTTGCACCCATCTGTCTGGTGTCTGTTGGATTGCAACACCCCAGTGTGGACACATGCACCAAGTACACAGTAGTTGGACAGTGCAGAGGACACGGTGTAGCATGTGGACATGCACACATCACAGCTCTTGCCACTGAGTCAGTACAGGTTTCCGGATGAAAGGGATGCCCAGAGTCAAATGGGAAATGCATGTGATGCATACCAGCGACAGACACCATGATGCACCCATGTCCTGATAGCCAGCGCCACTATGGTGTGCATGTAGCACATGTCACTCCCCTGCAGGACCACCAATAAGTTGACACATGCCATGGCAGAGGCATGACTGCTAAGTCATACATCACTGTCTCAGTGATGTATGACTTGGCAGCCAGACAACAACACTATGCACTGTGTCACAATAGTAGGTCATGGGGAATGCAAGTCCTGGAGCTGCACAAGTGCACATGTACATCCCCCACACAACACATCATCTTAACCCTCATCTGTCCAGGTCACACCTATTGGACATATGGGAGACCTGTGACACTACCCTTGGAACCTGAGCCCCTCACAATTTGCTGTGAATGGGGAACAGCTGCCTGAACTTCACATTCGCATACCCCAGTCTGCACGGGCAGCTGATCAAACACCTATGTGACACACAAGTATCGTCTCCTATGGTCACATCTCCAGGGGCATGCTGAGCCCCTACCAAGAAACACCCCAGCAGTCCTGGCAACTAATCCACAGCACACTGACACAGAGGCAGACACCTGAGGGGTCAAATCACTGTGCACAATGTGTCAGCTGATACACGGGAGTGGGAGTACAGAGTGCATTGCATGGCCTGGAGTAGGCATGACTGTCCTGCTCCACATGAATGAGGGATGTGCCCTGGACAGTGGATAGCTGGCCATGTATGTGTGACACACGTAATCTGCACACTCCTGGGGCCCAAACATTGTTCCCACCCGCTGCATGGGCGTGTGCCACATACCCCAGGCACATGTGGTGGCTCAGCTCAGCAAGTGGACCGCATATCAAAGCAACACGCAGATCACATGTCCAAACCCAGGCGTTGTGTGAACAATGGACCCACCCATGATGCCCACAACAGAGTTAGGGAAACAGATGCTGTCCCCCACCTTTAGTGAAGCTAACTGCAAGGACACAGTCCCAAGTGACACAATTCCCTGAATGTAAGGGCCACACCTGGGTATCAGATGAGCAGTGGGCAGTGCACAATAGAGGGACATGGCTCCTGGACAACATGACTGCTGCACTGTGGCAGTTGAACCAGGCCAGAGGAGGGCACAAAACATGTAATACAGAGTTCACAGTGCAGTCTTTGACTCACCCCCTCCTTGCTGCTGTCTGGCCTTCAGCTGCCCATCCAGGTCTGGAAACACCACCGCCAGGATCTGGAGCATGTGGGGGGTCAGGGTCCGTGTTCCGCCCCTCCTGCGAGGAGGCGACAGCTTCAGCTGGACCCGTGCAATCCTCCGGGTCCAGCCCCGAAGGTCCTGCCACCTCTTCTGGCAGTTGCGGATCCGGCGCTTGTAGACCCCCACGGACCGGACAGCCCGGACGATGTCCTTCCAGATTTCCTGCTTCCGATGGGCATTAACCTGTCAGGATGACAAAGTGAAAAGGCCATTACCACACATGCAACATATCCGTGCATGACACAGTTGTATATACATGTCTCAATCACAGGGGCACATGATGTACACAGGCAGTGCAAAGCTGACCATGGACAGTTTGCCAGACGTCACTACATGGTATCATTGCATGGGAAGTAAAACCATGTTCAAATGCACTGTCACTGCACCATACCTGTCCAGTGCAAGTCACTACACACTATGGGGGGTGACAACTACTCAGTGAGCCTGCTAGCCAGTGGCGTGCAGACTCTCAGCCTTGCTAGTCACACAAAATGCACATTCAGAAAGGCAGTGCACAGAACACTCACCTGCTCCCCTGGTGTCCCATACAGCTTGCTGTACTGTGGAAGTAGGCTGTCCAGTAGGGCCTGGTTCTCTTCAAGGCTGAAGGCTGGGGCTCTCTCCACAGTACGTGCCATTGCAGGGTCCAGAGGGGCAGAGACAGCAGCAGTGCAGTGGCAGATGTCGTCCTGGAGCATGTAGTGCAGGCAAGTGAGCTCTCAGGGGAATAGCCAGCAATATATATGTGCTGGAGAGGCAGATACTGTCCCTTGTGTCCAAAGTGATAGGTCCAAGTCGTTTGCATCTTCTGAATCTGGCCAATCCATGGAATAGCAGCACCAAAACACGCCCACAGCATCCTTCAAATCTTCAACTTCATGACATACATGATTTTGCAACATTGTTGTGGGTGACCAACTGAATTTACAGCAACCGACTCGTTCGAAATTCGAAAACTCGACCATTTCCAGGCAAGCCCATTGTCAATGGGTGCGCACCGATCGGTCCATTGCGGTACAACGCGCACAGGGGTACAACGCGTACCCGCACACATTGAATGCAATGGGCCGGCCGGAGGCACCGATCGGTCCATTGCAGTACAACGCGCACAGGGGTACAACGCGTACCCGCACACATTGAATGCAATGGGCCGGCCGGAGGCACCGATCGGTCCATTGCAGTACAACGCGCACAGGGGTACAACGCGTACCCGCACACATTGAATGCAATGGGCCGGCCGGAGGCACCGATCGGTCCATTGCAGTACAACGCGCACAGGGGTACAACGCGTACCCGCACACATTGAATGCAATGGGCCGGCCGGAGGCACCGATCGGTCCATTGCAGTTCAACGCGCACAGGGGTACAACGCGTACCCGCACACATTGAATGCAATGGGCCGGCCGGAGGCACCGATCGGTCCATTGCAGTACAACGCGCACAGGGGTACAACGCGTACCCGCACACATTGAATGCAATGGGCCGGCCGGAGGCACCGATCGGTCCATTGCTGTACAACGCGCACAGGGGTACAACGCGTACCCGCACACATTGAATGCAATGGGCCGGCCGGAGGCACCGATCGGTCCATTGCAGTACAACGCGCACAGGGGTACAACGCGTACCCGCACACATTGAATGCAATGGGCCGGCCGGAGGCACCGATCGGTCCATTGCAGTACAACGCGCACAGGGGTACAACGCGTACCCGCACACATTGAATGCAATGGGCCGGCCGGAGGCACCGATCGGTCCATTGCAGTACAACGCATCACTGTACATGTGACTGGCATATGTCAGCATGCCTGTCTCAGATGGACATATGCCAGCCACAGATAGCTCCCAGGGAGTGAGGGGCACACCTACATCACGACAGCCTGTCCAAACTTTATCATAAGGCATGTAAGGCTGCATTTCCTATTGTGTGTATGTTGGTGTACATGTTGTCCTGTGGGTGTCACCTGTGGGCAGCCACCCCCAGGCTGTGCACGTGTTCATGGGGACAGGATCCTGGGTGTTACGTGTACATGACCACTGTGATGTGCAACTGTTCATATCTGTGCATGTGCCATGGTCACATTTCACAGTGGTGTATGTGTATGTCATGTCACATACCCCGTGAGTCACATGTGGGACGGTATGTTTGAGCCAGGGTGTCCCAGTGGCACAATAGTGATGGTCCTCCACAGTCTTTGTGCATGTAGTGTTTACAATGTCTCTGATTTCATGTGCACAATGGGAGACAGTCTCCACATCCACGTTGTGTGTGCATGGACTCTGATGTTGTGCGTGTGTGTGTCACAGACGTCCATGTCTGTCCTGCCGTGGCAAGTGGGGCCACTACCTGTGGGGGTCATGGTTGTTTTGCTGTGGTGTATACATGATACTCCATGTAATGCCAGTGTCCATGTGGCATTACAGGGTCCCTGGGAATGTACCTGTCGTTGAGCTGTGGTGCCTGGGGCACAACTGTCCTCACATGTCACTGTGGGGGGTTATTGTGACACAGCAGCAGGAGATGGGAACTGTGACACGGCCTCATGATATCCAATGGGCCAACCTGGGACTAATTGATGCCACCTGTTGGACCGTGTTGACAGATGTTGGCCATGTATGTACCATACATGTCCTTCCGGTACTGCACACTTCATGTAGTTGTGCCTCATAATGATGTATGTTGGGATCTTGAGTGTGTTCAATGCCGCATATGTGGGGTGACTGACAATCTTGCTTACTTCTCCTCTGCACTGCAGGGCTCCTGCTGTCCATCGACCATTCCCAGACCTGGCAACGATGGTTGAACGGGACAGCATCCGACGGTACCGCTTCACCAGGCAGCTGATTGAGGATTTGGCAGTGCAGTTGTCCCCACATTTGCAGCCTGGCCGGCCGTATCCTACAGCGCTGACCCCCAAGGTGAAGGTGATGGCAGCCCTACACTTCTTTGCCACCGGTACCTTCCAACATACTGTGGCGACTGCTGGTGGGATGTCACAGACCATGTTCAGCCGTGTGCTCCGCGATGTTTTGGCGGCAATGTTGCTCTTCCTGAACCGGTACATCTATTTCCCTAGACTGCGACGACTCACTGACGTGAAGAGTGACTTTTATGCCCTGGGGAGGATGCCGCATGTCATTGGCTCCATTGATGGGACACATGTGGCTTTGGTACCACCACAGGCCCAGGAGCAGGCCTACAGGAACCGCAAGCACTACCACTCGGTCAATGCACTGGTGGTGTGTCTTGCAGACATGACCATCACACACGTGTGTGCCCGTTTCCCTGGTTCAGCACACGATGCCTTTGTGATGAGGAGTAGTCGCATCCCCAGGATGATGGCACAGATGCAGAACCAGCGTGCCTGGCTTGTCGGTGTGTACTGACTTTGTGCCATTGTGTGTGATCTGATCTGTAGTATTCCGCCCACTTTTCCAAGTCAGCTAATGTGCACTTGTCTGTCAGTAGGTGACTCGGGATACCCCAACATGCCGTGGTTGCTGACACCCCTCAGGAACCCTGTGACACCAGCCCAGATGCGCTACAATGAGGCACATGGTCGGACCAGGAGAGTGATTGAGCGGACCTTTGGTCTCCTGAAGAGCCGCTTCCGCTGCCTGGACAAGACCGGAGGGTCCCTCCCATATGCCCCTGCGAAAGTGTGCAAGATTATCATCGTCTGCTGCATGCTCCACAACCTGGCAGTGCGGAAGGAGTTGCCTCTCATCCAGGATGACAATGACCAACATCCGCCACCTGTGGAGGATCCTGGCCTGGACCACGATGCCAGTGACGATGATGATGATGATGGTGATGGTGATGTCCGCACACAGCTCATCACCAACTTCTTTAGCTGAATGTGAGTATCCTGAGGTGTCATGTCAATGATGTGAGTTGGCATGATGTGTGGGTGGTGCTCTGGTGCTGTTGGAGTGTGTCCATGGGCTACTTGACTGGATGTGTGTTGCGATGTGTGGTGACAGGTGGGCTGTACTCCCCAACAGTGTTGACATGCTAACTTGGTTCTGGGTGGGTATCTTGTAACATGTATTGTGCATGAGTTTTGCTGTTCTGTCCTGTACTCCATTGCTTTTGACTGTGTGTCATTTCTGTCCTTCACAGGGTACTTTCAGATTCGTTTGGTCAACTGTGTCCACCGACGACGTGATTGCACATCCAGGCTGGTAGCTGTTGTGTCCCTACAGGTGATGTGCGCCACACCCATGGACTTCCTTCCGTCTACAGTTGTTGACTGTGTGCCCGCTGCCAGGTGGGATTACCTTGCATCTGTAGTGGTTACGGCATGTTGCAACTGTGTAATAAACCTGTGCTCCACTTTGTGATGTGCGTTGTCTGTGGTCACACATTTGACTGCCATTTGCTTACTGCACCTGTGGGCTACTTGACTACAACTGGGAATTGGTGTGGTGTCTGTGCATTGCACCGTCTTCCCTGGCAACATCAGTGTAGGCAATGAGTCAGATGGCCTAGGTGTGTATGTGTTGTGTAGCCCTGGTGGTGTGTCTCCCTCATGTGTGTCACGTTGCCTGTACTCACATGCCTGTGTTGTCCTTGCTGTTGCAGTTCGCATACACAGTGTAATTTTGCAGTTCATCATCCCCATAACAGCACCCACGTTGGAATCACGACAGAGGCAAGTATGGTGTATTAGTGTGTTTATTGCGATACATTTGTGTTAATAGTGCATGGGATGGGTAGTGCTGTACATAAATCTTGCAATCCCAAGTTCCTAGGTGAATAGAAAGTCCTGGTAGACAGGATCCCCAATATCGGGGCCACAGTTGTCTGACACATTGGTCCAACTTGTACTCCCCATGCAATGTGTGGGAGTAGTGTTGCCGTCAACAGGGTGAACAGTCTGTGCACAAAGGCGAACATCCAGAACAGGTTCAGGCTTCCTGGGAGTTGCGCTTGGCCATCGGCCTCTCACTTTTCCCTCCTCGGACGACCCCTCTTCTTGGGGGGGGCCCTCAAGTACAGGCTGCTGCGGTGCAGGGGACTCTCCGCCAGAGTCCTCCTCCCTCCCTGTGGCAGTTGCAGTTTGTTCGGCACCAGATGTTGTTGGCACACAGGGAGGTGTGGACTGGTTGCTGTTCATCTGGCGGAGGCATTGTAAAATGTCCCTGTGCACCGCCGTCATCTCATTCAGTGCATCCCACTTGGACTCCACGCGGGACATGTGTGAGTCCACACGGGACATGTGTGACTCCACGTGGGACATGTGGGAGTCCAAGCGGGCATGATGGGCAGCCTGCTGCTGTTTCATGTCTCTGAGGAGCCCCACTACCTGGCTGAGCTCTCCGGTGCTGGACTGGTACGCATCAGCTATGCGTACCAGTTGTGGGTCATCATGCACACCAGCAACGTCTGCAAGCAGCGACCTCTGTCTCCCACCCCTCCCACCACCCCTGCTGACATGTGCAGTGTGTGCAGTGGCACGCACAGATAACCCTGGTCCACCTTGGGGGTTAGTGGTGGTGGTGGTGTCCATGGCCCCAGGTTGGTCCAGGGTCCCTGTGCTGGTGTTGCTCCTTGTTCTGTCCATGTCGGCAGGGATGGTATTCGTGGTGACAGTCGTTGGAGGGGTGGGTGCAGCGGGTGCAGCTGGTGGTCCTGCTGCTGCTGCAGCTGGTGGTCCTGCTGGTGCTGCATGTTGACTTGCACCGGATGTGCCAGGTTGTTCTTCATCGTCCAAGGAGGACAGAGGCTGTACGACGCCAGTGAGCTCGGCATCCTCTTGAGCCTGGGACTGGGACTCTTCAGCGTCTGCTGCTGTGTCCCCATCATCACCTGTTTTTGGGAGATACAAACAATGTGTGTTATGTTTCTGCAGGCATCAATGGTTGACACACATGACAGTTGTGACTGTGCCTCTGGGTGCGGGCCTGTACATTGCATTGTCCTAAGTCGTCACAGTCAGGGGTTGATATTGGTGTGGCACATTGTCCTGCATTATTTGGGCATGTCTATGTATTTTCTGGGGTGTGAACATGGTCTGCATTGGTTGTGTTTGGTTGACAGCTGGCCCTCCTTTCCACCCACCCAGCCAGTCAGTTATCCCACCATGGAACGTGCTTGCATTGCAGGGAGTGTAAGTTGTCTCTCAGGATGTCAGTCAGTGGTGTCCTGCTGTTTGTTGGTGCACAGTTGCCAGCAGGGCCTTGTGCTCCCCACAGCAGTAGCCAGTGTCAGCCATCTTGTGAGTCCTTCTCCACTTCCTGTGATGTGAGCATGGTTCAGGGTGGTGTTGATGGGACAGTTGTGGGGGTGACCAATATCAGTGACTACGACTCCCATCATGCCATTGCCTCCACCCCACTTCCCAGCATTCCCATACTTACTTGCTTTTGTGTGGAGTTCAGTGTGTGTGGGTGTGAGAGCAATGGCAAGATGGCTGACAGTGGTGTCCTGCTGTTGGTTGGTGTGCAGTACCCAGCATGCCCTTGTGCTCCCCACGACACAGCAACAGTGTCAGACATCTTTGATGGGCCTTTCCACTCTCTGTGGGATGTGCATGCGTGAGTGTGAGCTTGCTGGGCCATGTGGTGGGGGATGTAGAGCTGTGACTACGACTCCCATCATGCTATTGCCTCCTCCCCCTTCCCAGCATGCCCATGCTTCCTTCCTTTTGACTCTGCTTCCCTGTGGGGTGGGCTGGCTGTGCTGACAGGATGGCTGGGAGTGTTGTCCTGGCAGTTGTTTGGCTAGAGGTCCCAAGAGTGTCCCTGTGCTTCACACAACATGACCCAGGGTGGTGGTTCTTTGTGGGATCTTGTGTTAGGATGGGGGGCATTGCATTCTACCAGGTGGGTTCTGTGGAGTTTGTGTTGGGGGGGGTGTGAGGGGAGGTGCTTGTGACTATGGTCAGTGCTGCAAGTCCCCCTTCCCACCCAGCTAGCCAGATATCCCACCATGGAACGTGCTTGCATTGCAGGTAGTGTAAGTTGTCTCTCAGGATGTCAGTCAGTGGTGTCCTGCTGTTTGTTGGTGCACAGTTGCCAGCAGGGCCTTGTGCTCCCCACAGCAGTAGCCAGTGTCAGCCATCTTGTGAGTCCTTCTCCACTTCCTGTGATGTGAGCATGGTTCAGGGTGGTGTTGATGGGACAGTTGTGGGGGTGACCAATATCAGTGACTACGACTCCCATCATGCTATTGCCTCCACCCCCTTCCCAGCATGCCCATCCTTCCTTCCTTTTGACTCTGCTTCCCTGTGGGGTGGGGTGGCTGTGCTGACAGGATGGCTGGGAGTGTTGTCCTGGCAGTTGTTTGGCTGGAAGTCCCAAGAGTGTCCCTGTGCTTCACACAACATAACCCAGGGTGGTGGTTCTTTGTGGGATCTTGTGTTAGGATGGGGGGCATTGCATTCTACCAGGTGGGTTCTGTGGAGTTTGTGTTGGGGGGTGTGAGGGGAGGTGCTTGTGACTATGGTCAGTGCTGCAAGTCCCCCTTCCCACCCAGCTAGCCAGATATCCCACCATGGAACGTGCTTGCATTGCAGGGAGTGTAAGTTGTCTCTCAGGATGTCAGTCAGTGGTGTCCTGCTGTTTGTTGGTGCACAGTTGCCAGCAGGGCCTTGTGCTCCCCACATCAGTAGCCAGTGTCAGCCATCTTGTGAGTCCTTCTCCACTCCCTGTGATGTGAGCATGGTTCATGGTGGTGTTGATGGGACAGTTGTGGGGGGGCAATATGTGTGACTGCGACTCCCATGATGCTATTGGCTACACTGACTTGGCCAGCATACACAGAATTCCTTCCTTTGAGTGGCCTTCACTGTGTGTTGGTGTTGTTGTGGTGGCTACATGTGTGGATGTGTTTGTTAGTTCTATTTGTGCCACTGCCTAGCTGTAGTTGTAGTTGTGTTTGTACATGTGTTGGCACAGTTGGATGTGACTTTTTGGATGGCATGTGTTGTGTTTATCTGACTGACATACACATTTTGGGATGATTCTGTTCTGGTTGCTGTGTAATTGCTATGAGTGCATGGTTTGACTCTCCCCTTGACAGTGATGTGTGTGTTTTGTGGCAGTATATTGTGTACATTTGTTGTGTACTCACCAGGCTCTGGGATGTCCTCTAGTCCATATACGCTCACTGGCGGAAGGATGGCCCGCACCTTCTCCTCCCAGGGCCTGAGGTATATTGGCTTGGCAGGAGGGCCACTGCCGGTGTATTGGCTGTTGATGTAGTCTTTCTTCAGCATGTCCCGTACCCTCCTGCGCACGTCATACCACCTGTTCTGGATGTCGGTCTTTGTGCGCCGACATGGTGATTGTGCGTTCACCCTGTTGATGATCCTCTCCCACATCTTGGTTTTCTGCGACATGGAGGTCTGTTGGACCAGTGTGCCAAACAGCTGTGGCTCCACCCTGAGGATCTCGTCTACCATGACTTCCAATTCACTATCTAGGAACTTGGGATTCTTCTTGGGGGGCATGGTGATGGGTGGTGATGGTGGGTGATGTGTGTGTTGGTGTGCAGGTGAGGGTGTGTGAGTGTGTGTTTTGCTAGGTGTATGTGAGGTAGGTATTTGTTGGTGTGCTGATGGTGTGTGGCTTGTGTGAGGGATGAGCTGTGGGTGTGTGGTTGCTTTCTCTTGGGTGCTGGCAGTGGAATGGCATTTGCAAAGGCTCATGGTTGTGATTTGTGTCCTTTATATAGGTGGAGTTGTGGGTGTGTCTTTGTTCTCTGTCCCCACCCCCCCGTATTTATTGGCTTGGTAATTGCTTGTTTGGCCTTTTTTTGGTTGATTTTTCCTTTGTGCTGTTTGTGCATCTCGGAAACGTTCTTGTGACCGAGTCGGACCCTGCATTAGTCTCGTACGGTGTTCTCCGTTTCGTTCGCGCTGTGTTTGTGCAGTTTTGCATGCTGCGTACGCGTCGGTCGCGGTGTTTTGTGTTGCTTCGGCTCGGTTTTGTATGCGTGTCGGTCGTACGGCTTGTCCTCCGTCCGACTCGGTCGTGGTTTTCGCGCCTTGCATCGTACTTTGCGGTTTGGAGTTCGCGTGTACGTTTCGGTCGGATTTGTTCCGGGTGCGTGTCGGTCGGTTGGATTCGCGTGTTTTTCCGGCCGGATTGCTGTTTTCCGTGCGGCTCGGTCGGTCGACTTGGTTTAGGTACGTGTCGGTCGGATTTTTCGCGCCTTGCATCGTACTTGGCGTGTCGTGCGCCACGGGTACGTGTCGGTCGGAATAAATTCCGGCTCCGAGTCGGTCGGTGCTTTTTCCGGCCCGAATCGGAATCGACCCCACTGTATTGGGAATAGTAAATTATATATGGTTAATGTTTAGCATTTTTTGTTACTTAATTCTAAGTGTAGTGGGAAGACTAAATTATATATTGTTTATGTTTACCACCTTCAATGAATATTGTTTAATTGTATTGGGAATAGTGAGTGATATATGTTTATGTACAAATATATTTTTAAAATTATTTATAATTTATCTAAAATTTTTAGATTACATATATGTTTTTTGCTGTGTATTTATTAACTTTATATAAAGAGTTGTAGGAAAATTACAGTATGTGTTTTTATATGTGAAGAAATATAAATGTGTTTTATTATGTGCAGTGATAATGAATTTTTATTGTGTAATTGATGTATAGTTTATAATTTACTAGTAAAAAAACCAATCTGATTATTTATAGTAAATTAAAATGGTACATTTATCAAATTAATATATTTAAGTAAAATATTCAATCATAAGATATACATATAAAAAAAATTAGACATTGTTTATTTTCAAACAACTTTTATTTTTGTATAAGTAGGTAGAAAGAGAAAAAATAATTATTTTATTTATAGTATGGAATAGAAATTAATAAAAATACACAAAATATGTCTATTTTTATTTAAGGAACATAAATTATTTTACATACATTTATTAGTTAATTGAATTTTTAAGGAAAAAAACATTTTATGATATAATTGTATTTTATAACAAAAGTATTCTTATTTTGATATACAAACAATATTTTGTTATTATTTTACAAGAGTTGTAACATTGTAATATATTTATACAAATAATATAACCATTGTTGGCATATATATACACAAAATAAAGCATTGTATGGTTAATTATTATTTAATATTGTAACATTATAATGCTGTAGTGAATTTTGTTTATCATTTTCAAATAATTATCACTTTATTACATGTTAATACATTTTTAATTAATATTATTAGTATATAAAATATTAATAATATTAATTATTACATTGTTGTATTGCATGAAATAATTTTTTTAAACAGGTAAGTTTTATTTAACATTTCTATATGTTTTTTTATAATTAATATAATTATAAAAAATACATATATAATTATAATAATAATAAATATATTTTTATGTTAATTATTATTATAACTTTACAAAGTATAATAAAATATATTATAATTTTTAAATATAGAGAAAAAATTGTATAACATAAGAAAAATATATCTGACATTTATACTTTGATATAATGCATTTTTTTAACATTAATCCTTTTTTAAACATTTATTTAAGCAGCCATTTTTAGTTCACAGGGACTATTTTGTAACCGCGTACTGTTATTTTGGGTCATTGAGGACCGGAGAAGCTCGCGGTTGGAAGCTGCGTCGCGTCGAGTAAGGTAAGGGAAATTTTAATTCTTTTTCTAACTTAATACTTATGTTTTAGTCTAGTTAGGATATATATATTGTATTTATAGTTAGGTCGTTGCGTTTTTGGTGTGCTTTACTTGTTAGTTATATTTTTGTGAGATGTCGTGAGTTAGTGTTTGAGGCGTAGTGTAGACAGACGATAATATGACTAAATATGTGTTGTTTTGTTGATATAAATTAATGTTATTGTATTTAATGAATGTATTTTGGTGTATTTGTGTGGGTGGGTATGCTTTCAATCTTTTTTGCAGGTTACTTTTAATCGACTTTACGTTGGAGAGACAGACTCGTTTAAAAAAAAAAAGAACTGTGTATTAGTTTGTTAAACTAATATTATTATCACAGTTTCTTTTGTTTTTCGGAATTTCCTGGAGCGATTTTTATATCTTTTTCGGGTTTTTGAGGGTTTCCGTTATTTGGATTTCGCAAGGATGGATTTATATAGGACCTGTTGGATTTTTGCATTTTTTGGGGGCTTTTTTAAACTTTAACATGGATTAACAGACAGATGTAAGGATTATTACTTGTTGGAATACATCTTCTACAGCTACATAAACCGTAAGTCTATTTTTTTAAATTAATTGGGTGGGAAATGTTGTTAAAATTAATTGTGATATATAGTATATTTTGATAAATATTATTTATTTGTAAATATATTTTTTTAGTTAAAAAAATATATATCACAAATAAGTAATAATTGTGAAAATATAATATTATTATATGTGTGTAAAGTGTTTGTTTTGTGAATGAAAAAATGTATAATAGCTGTGGAACTGTAGTTTATAATATGCTTTTGGCTATTAGGGATAGGTAATCTAGGCCTCTTGTTGATGGGTATAGGGTAACCTGACTTTGCAGTAGCTCAAACATTTTTTTAGTTTGTTTAGTTAATTTTGGACATATTTGAGTTACAGATTGTTCCATCCGTAATTCTTGATAGCTTTGTTCTTTTTGTATAGATTGTAGTAGTTTTTGTAGGGTAGGTTTACCTCTGCTTGTTGTTGCTTGGAAGGCATTATGCCATCCTTCAACACTATTATTTGTTTTGGCTTCTTTGTTTAAGGTACTTAGGTACACGTTCCACCAAGGAATGTGGAACTTAGGTTGCCTTCTATACCCTGATCTATGCAGTCTTCCCACCCAGGTGTCCTCAAAGTAGTCTAGTAGTGGGCTTATTTTGTCTTCGTTCCTTTTGTAATAGGGGCTCTCTATTAGAATATTGTAGTGCTCTGCTACATCAGTTACAGGTACATATGCTAGTGCTATTAGCTTTTTAATTTGGTAGGCAAATGTACTGTCTGTAGCATATTGTACACTTAGGGCCCGATTCTGATGCGGGTTGGAAAAGCTTCCCGACCGAGGGCCTGATTCTGATGCGGTTGGGAAGGCCTCCTAACGGCATTTGCTCCTTCCAAATCGGATCGGGAACGTGTCTTCCCGACCGAGGGCCCAATTCTGATGCGGTTAGGAACAAATGTTCCCATTGAAGTCAATGGGAGTTCAACCAAATCGTATCTGGAAGCATCCGGATGCATCCTACTCTGCCGGTCGGACTTTCCCGATCCGAGTGGGTCGGACACCATTTCCCAACCGATTCGGTCGGGAAGCTTTTCCAACCCGCATCAGAATCGGCCCCTTAGGGTTGATTTTTGTAGATGTCTCCAGAGACTCTGGTTAAAATGATAATAGCAACCCTGGATTGCTGTGTGTGGATAATTTTTCAGTATAGCATTTATCATGGCTATTTCAAAATCAATAATTATTTTTGAAGGAAAATAATTATTGCTTTCTTCTTTTATTTTAGTGAGTATATCTATGTAGGTAGTTTGCTGTTTATTTGGTAATAGGGCATAGATGAATGGAATATTTGAATGTTGGTACAATCCATGCACTGTGTACAGCTGTTAAAATGGTTTTGGACAGACTTTGAAAGTTCCATCCATCATCCAGGTGTCACATTGCTGTAATTTAACTAAATTGTTTGCAGTAGCAAACATAATTATTCTTTTATCTGGGCATTTGTTATCAAAAAATATAAATGGTTCTTTAGTGTGAGTAATGCTTAATTCTGGTGGAATAACTACTTCTGCAAACGTTTTAGGGGCAGGTATGGTACTTGTAGTTGCTTTTTTTTGTCTGGCAATAGTTCTTTTTAAAGAAGCTATGGACGGTAATTGTCCTGATGCATGTTGAGGTACTTTTAATAGTTGCTCTTTTAGTATTTGGGTAGTTGGTTTATCAGTACTGGTGCTTGCTTCTTTTATACTTTCAAGAGCATCTCTAACCTCAATCTCTGTTATGTTTGGGGGTGATTATGTTCTTTTACAGAAAGAACAGTAGTTTCATGAGTAGTAGCTCTTCCATAGCATTTGTTAGAGTAGTATTTGCTACACTTCCAAAACACTTTAAGGCCAGTTTGTTTCTCCTGTGTATAGACATACCCCATATAACATAATAACATTTTACTTTTTTGTGACATTACAAATTCTGCACGTTCAGTCATGTTGTTTTGTTTTATGCTAGGGAAAATTAAAAAAACTAAATTTTTAATATAATAAATACCACATATTTATTAAATACAGTTATATTTCAGTGAATATACTTACAATGTTTAGTTTGATGTAAATAAAATTGTCCAGGAAATGATTTCAAGCTTTATTTTCTATTTTCTTGATGTAATTTCTGTTGGGAAGAGAAAACAAACATTTTAATAATTTGATTATATTGTTTGTACATGATAGGGATTTTAGGGGAAAAGGGTTATTTGGGTGGGTATTTAAGGGTGTTTAATAATTGAAAATTATATACTTACTTTTTAATTGTATTTAGTTGGTTAGTGGTTGTAGAATTATTTTGGATGCTTTTGCTGTTGGCTGCAGAGGAGATAGATAAAGAAGAAAATATATATTAGTGAATAACGTTTGAAAAATAATTTTAGGTAGCTTTGGCAAAAATATAATATACTTACATTTATTGTTCTTTTATTGGTGAGAATTTTGAAAATATTTTTCTGGCTTTGTAAGATATCTGTAGAGCTGATATAAATGTAAGGAATGAAAGAATAGTAAATTAGGTCTCAGAAATAATTATTGTTGAAGGGTAGTAGTATTGTTATATTTTAAATACAGTTTTACTTACTTAGTGCAGTTTTAAAGATTTCTTCAGTAATGAAAGTTTTCTTTTAGGAAACAGTTGGGCAGAGTTTCACCTTCTTCTTTATTGTAGGTTAGAAGTGTAAAAGAGATGTAAACATTTGGGGGCCGATTCCGATTCGGGCCGGAAATCTCTCCGACCGAGCCAGACCCGGAGAGAATTCCGACCGAATCGGACCTGTGCAGCCCGACCGAACGAGTACGATGCATCCGTATGCTATCGTGCTCGAGTCGGTAGGACTCCCATTGAAGTCAATGGGAGCCGGTCGTACAACGCGTACGCGGGCTCCCATTGACTCAATGGGTGCGAGGCGAACAAGGCAGCCCCCTACAGCGGGTACGCGGCGAAGCGACTCGCACCGTACATGCACAGGTAGGGGGGACCCATGAGTCCCCCCTGTGTGCAACTCGCGTGGCTACGCGTACAGGGGGGTCTGACACGGACCCCCGAAGTACGGCTCCGACTGCTCTTTCGAGCCGGACGGCGCGTGTCGGTCGGACTGCTCGCGGCGCGCATCGTACTTACCTGGCCGGGGAACGTCTCCATTGCGCGGTGCGAGTCGTGTCCGAGCGAGTCGGTCGGTGCGGTTCGACCCGGGAACGAGTCGGTCGGAGCGGTTGGGACGCACGAACGAGTCGGTCGGCGATTTCGCATCGTACTCGCTCATCCGGACGCGCGTACGGATCGGTCGGGAAATAGGGCTCCGAATCGGATCCGGTTAAGCCAAATCCAATTCGGAGCCCTACCGGCCGAGATCGGAATCGGCCCCTTGATGTTTATATAGTGTTTATTTAATTGGTTGCTTTATGTTATTGGTGTATTTTAAAATGTGAGTATTTGATTCGTTGAAGTTAATTGTTTTTATTGTTTTGGCTGTTTGTTTCCATATAAGGGAAACGCTAATTAAGAAACTGTTAGTAGAAAGTAATTATTTTTTTGTTTTGCTTTTTTTAAATATTTTAAACATTGTTTTGAATGTGAAATGATAAAAGCATTATATATTTTACAGATTTTATTTTATTATTGTAATTGTTTGTTTAGAAGAAAAATTTATTTTTATATATTGATGTGTTTGCAAATAATTTTTTTATGTTGTTTAAGTGTTTTAAATTGTTTTATAATGTGAATTTATATTTGGTGCTAAAGATATATTTAATTGAGCAGTTTTTCTATAGTCGATATTTTCAAAAAGTCGATAATATTGATGTCTATATTTTGGTATTCGATATTTTTGTTATTTTGTATGTTAATTAAATTTAAACGATATTTAATTTAACGATATTTTGTATTTCGATATTGTGGTGTACGATGTTTTTTATATACGATATTGTGTACTCGATATTTTTGTATTTTTATAAATAAGTATGGGTAGTCGATATTATTGTAGTCGATATTATGACGCCGATATTTTGTAAATACGATATTTTTGTTGTCGATATTATGTCAGTGATCCGCCAAATTAAAGTGAAGACTAGGAACCGCAGAGTGCTCCGTGATTTCCTGTAATGGGAATTTGGTGGTTAATGTTTTCGTGACGGCTGCAGTCACGACGGAGGCACACACCCGCAAGTTGTTCGGCAGCGTTTGTGGCATTTGGTGGGAAAAAAATATACATATAGATATAGATATATATTATCTACTGGCGGTCGCCAGTAGATAGTTATAGTTAGGACCTATTTTCCATAGGAAATCCGCGACATTCTATTTGAAATAACTCTTGCGTCGGTTGACGAATCTTCGCGAAATTTTCAAACTTTATGGCCCGCTCCGGTCCGCTCCTACCCTGAAAGTCTCAGGGTGATTCGTCAAGCGGGGGCCGAGAAAAAAGGGGGGTCCCAAAACGTGTTTTCCCCATTCATTTTCCCATAGGAAACTTTAGACACGGCTTCAGCCCGAACTGCTGAACGGAATTACACCAAATTTGGCAAAGAGGTAGTTCTTGGTTCAAAAGAACCCTTTTTGTTAAATGGGGTAAATCCGTTCAGTAGTTGCTGAGAAAATCAAAAGTAAAAACACATATATATCTGGGCGGAGCATAACCACACATGTCATCGTGAGATCTGATTGGCTGTCAGCACTTCATCCTGGAATTGCTGGCAGCCATCTTGGGACCAATATAAATGATAGTACCCCATTGAAATGCATTGTAGTGAATCGAAGATTTTGAGGGTTACCAAAAGGAGAACTATAAAGGGTGATAACAGACTTTAGTTACATTAGAATTCATTTGTTGATGGTACCATACTAATTTCAGGAATTGTGGTGTGTTCTAAGGTGATTTTACCTTGTGAAAAACCTTCTGCTGGGATATCATGAATCATGTTTGAGAGAAAACTATTTTCACATGCTTGTCCCATACAGTTTTGGAAGGTGCCCCAGAAGCTAAAATGAGAGCATATTTTCTGTAAATTCATATTATCTTTCTCAGTCATGTGAGAATGAAGTCTGACATTCTCAGTAAAACATGTACATCCAACAAGGGCAGAGACTGTCAGTTGATTCCTTTGTGTTCTACTGCAGCTTCCCAGAGTGTTCTAAAGAACAACTAGAGCGCTAACAGTCTTACTTATGACAAACGTATGGCACACCTGAAGCCATCTTGATTGGAATAAACTGGTAACACTTAAAACATTTAATTTAAAAAGGAACAAAATGAGGGGGTTCATCTTGTCATATAAATTATGGTTAGTGCTCTGGAAAGAAAAATTAGGACATGTTTCAAGTGTGATCTCAAATATCTTCCTGTTATATTTCAACAGGAGCAGCCTGTCAGTTGATGCCTTTGTGTTCTACTGCAGCTTCCCAGAGTGTTCTAAAGAACAACTAGAGCGCTAACAGTCTTACTTATGACAAAAGTATGGCACACCTAAAGCCATCTTGATTGGAATAAACTGGTAACACTTAAAACATTTAATTTAAAAAGGAACAAAATGAGGGGGTTCATTTTGCCATAGAAATTATGGTTAGTGCTGTAGAAAGAAAAATTAGGACATGTTTTAAGTGAGAGCTCAAATCCTCTTCTATTTCATTAGAAAATTCTGACATGCAGACTGAAACAATCACTTTCAATACCAGCAGTAGACTTCCAGTTAACTCCTTGGTGAGCAGTAGCTTTACTACAGTGATCTAATGAACAACTAGAGTAATAACATTCTGAATTTATGGCAAATGTGTGACACATCTGAATGCCTTCTTGATGGAATCAAAGTAAAAAACTGAAAGCATTTCCTACTGAGTAGACTGCAGTAAATGAGGAAATTAGGAAACTTCATAACAAAGAAGTCTTCCAAGATGGCCACCAGTGAAAAAAGAGCCCAAATGTAGCACAAATATTACCCAGATTTAGCCCACATATAGCCCAATGACAAAAGTGTGCAAAACACTTTTTATTTTTAGTTTTTTTGCAGTTTTATGTAGTGCAGACTGGTCAGGTATTGGAGCATTGCATCTTAAAACATGACCCCCTACACTACAAAAACACCACTGCACTACCCTAAACCCTAAAACACTACCCCAGCACGACCCCCTACACTACACAAGCACCACTGCACTATCCTAAACCCTAAAACACTACCCCCAGCATGACCCCCTACACTACACAAACACCACTGCACTACCCTAAACCCTAAAACACTACCCCAACACCACTGCACTAACCTAAATCCTAAAGCACTACCCCCAGCACGACCCCCTACACTACCCAAACACCACTGCACTACCCTAAAACATGACCCCCTACACTACACAAACACCACTGCACTACCCTAAACCACTACCCCCAGCATGACCCCCTACACTACACAAGCACCACTGCACTACCCTAAACCCTAAAACACTACCCCCAGCACGACCCCCTACACTACACAAACACCACTGCACTACCTTAAACCCTAAAACACTACCCCCAGCACGACCCCTACACTACCCAAACACCACTGCACTAACCTAAATCCTAAAACACTACCCCCAGCACGATCCCCTACACTACCCAAACACCACTGCACTACCCTAAAACATGACCCCTACACTACACAAACACCACTGCACTACCCTAAACCACTACCCCCAGCACGACCCCCTACACTACACAAGCACCACTGCACTACCCTAAACCCTAAAACACTACCCCCAGCACGACCCCCTACACTGCCCGAACACCACTGCACTGCCCTAAACCCTGAAACAGCAGCCCCTGCACGACCCCCTACACTGCCCGAACACCACTGCACTGCCCTAAACCCTGAAACACATACCCTAGCACGACCCCCTACACTGCCCGAACACCACTGCACTGCCCTAAACCCTGAAACACTACCTCCAGCAAGACCTCCTACACTGCCCGAACACCACTGCACTGCCCTAAACCATGAAACATAACCCCCAGCAAGACTCCCTACACTGCCCGAACACCACTGCCCTAAACCCTGAAACACCACCCCCAGCACGACCCCCTACACTGCCCGAACACCACTGCACTGCCCTAAACCCTGAAACACCACCCCCCGCACGACCCCCTACACTGCCCGAACACCACTGCACTGCCCTAAACCCTGAAACACCACCCCCTGCACGACCCCCTACACTGCCCGAACACCACTGCACTGCCCTAAACCCTGAAACACCACCCCCAGCAAGACCCCCTACACTGCCCGAACACCACTGCCCTAAACCCTGAAACACCACCTCCAGCAAGACCCCCTACACTGCCCGAACACCACTGCACTGCCCTAAACCCTGAAACACCAGCCCCAGCACGACCCCTACACTGCCCGAACACCACTGCACTGCCCTAAACCCTGAAACACCACCCCCTGCACGACCCCCTACACTGCCCGAACACCACTGCACTGCCCTAAACCCTGAAACACCACCCCCAGCACGACCCCCTACACTGCCCGAACACCACTGCACTGCCCTAAACCCTGAAACACCACCCCTGCACGATCCCCTACACTGCCCGAACACTACTGCACTGCCCTAAACCCTGAAACACCACCCCCTGCACGATGCCCTACACTGCCCGAACACTACTGCACTGCCCTAAACCCTGAAACACCACCCCCAGCACGACCCCCTACACTTCACGAACACCACTGCACTGCCCTAAACCCTGAAACACCACCCCCAGCATGACCCCCTACACTGCCCGAACACCACTGCACTGCCCTAAACCCTGAAACACCACCCCCAGCACGACCCCCTACACTGCCCGAACACCACTGCACTGCCCTAAACCATGAAACACCAGCCCCAGCATGACCCCCTACACTGCCCGAACACCACTGCACTGCCCTAAACCCTGAAACACCCCCCCAGCACAATCCCGTACACTGCCCGAACACCACTGCACTGCCCTAAACCCTGAAACACCAGCCCCAGCAAGACCCCGTACACTGCCCGAACACCACTGCACTGCCCTAAACCCTGAAACACCAGCCCCAGCACGACCGCCTACACTGCCCGAAAACCACTGCACTGCCATAAACCCTGAAACACCAGCCCCAGCACGACCCCCTACACTGCCCGAACACCACTGCACTACCCTAAACCCTCAAACACCAGCCCCAGCACGACCCCCTACACTGCCCGAACACCACTGCACTGCCCTAAACCCTGAAACACCAGCCCCAGCAAGACCCCTACACTGCCCGAACACCACTGCACTGCCCTAAACCCTGAAACACCACCCCCAGCAAGACCCCCTACACTGCCCGAACACCACTGCACTAAAGCCTGAAACACCACCCCCAGCAAGACCACCTACACTGCCCAAACACCACTGCACTGCCCTAAACCCTGAAACACCACCCCTGCACGACCCCTACACTGCCCAAACACCACTGCACTGCCCTAAACCCTGAAACACCACCCCTGCACGACCCCCTACACTGCCCGAACACCACTGCACTGCCCTAAACCCTGAAACACCACCCCTCAGCACGACACCCTACACTGCCCAAACACCACTGCACTGCCCTAAACCCTGAAACACCACCCCCAGCACGACCCCCTACACTGCCCGAACACCACTGCACTGCCCTAAACCCTGAAACACCACCCCCTGCACGACCTCCTACACTGCCGGAACACCACTGCACTGCCCTAAACCCTGAAACACCACCCCCAGCACGACCCCCTACACTGCCCGAACACCACTGCACTGCCCTAAACCCTGAAACATCAACCCCAGCAAGACCCCCTACACTGCCTGAACACCACTGCCCTAAACCCTGAAACACCACCCCCTACACTGCACGAACACCACTGCACTGCCCTAAACCCTGAAACACCACCTCCAGCAAAACCCCTACACTGCCTGAACACCATTGCTCTGCCCTAAATCCTGAAACACTAGCCCCAGCATGACCCCCTACACTGCCCGAATACCACTGCACTGCCCTAAACCCTGAAACACCAGCCCCAGCAAGACCCCCTACACTGCCCGAACACCACTGCACTGCCCTAGACTCTGAAACACCAGCCCCAGCAAGACCCCCTACACTGCCCGAACACCACTGCACTGCCCTAAACCCTGAAACACCAGCCCCAGCATGACCCCCTACACTGCCCGAACACCACTGCACTGCCCTACACCCTGAAACACCAGCCCCAGCATGACCACCTACACTGCCCGAACACCACTGCACTGCCCTAAACCCTGAAACACCATCCCCAGCACAACTCCCTACACTGCCCGAACACCACTGCACTGCCCTAAACCCTGAAACACCAGCCCCAGCACGACCCCTACACTGCCCGAACACCACTGTATTGCCCTAAACCCTGAAACACCAGCCCCAGCACGACCCCCTACACTGCCCGAACACCACTGCACTGCCCTAAACCCTGAAACACCACCCCTGCACGACCCCCTACACTGCCCGAACACCACTGCACTGCCCTAAACCCTGAAACACCACCCCCTGCAGCACCCCCTACACTGCCCGAACACCACTGCACTGCCCTAAACCCTGAAACACCACCCCCTGCACCGCCCCTACACTGCCTGAACACCACTGCACTAAACCCTGAAACACCACCCCCAGCACGACCCCCGTTACTGCTCGAACACAACTGCACTGCCCCAAACCCTGAAACACCACCCCCAGCACGACCCCCTACACTGCCCGAACACCACTGCCCTAAACCCTGAAACACCACCCCTGCACGACCCCCTACACTGCCCGAACACCACTGCACTGCCCTAAACCCTGAAACACCACCCCCTACACTGCCCGAACACCACTGCACTGCCCTAAACCCTGAAACACCACCCCCAGCACGACCCCCTACACTGCACGAACATCACTGCACTGCCCTAAACCCTAAAACACTACCCCCAGCATTACCCACTACACTGCCCAAACACCACTGCACTGCCCTAAACCCTAGAACACTACCCCCAGCACGACCCCCTACACTACCCGAACACCACTGCACTACCCTAAACCCTAAAATACTACCCCCAGCACAACCCCCTACACTACCCAAACACGACTGCACTGCCCTAAACCCTCAAACACTCCCCCAGCACGACCCCTACACTACCCGAACACCACTGCACTGCCCTAAACCCTAAAACACTCCCCCAGCACGACCCCCTACACTACCCGAACACCACTGCACTGCCCTAAACCCTAAAACACTCCCCCAGCACGACCCCCTACACTACCCAAACACCACTGCACTGCCCTAAACCCTAAAACACTACCCCCCGCATGACCCCCTACACTACCCAAACACCAATGCACTACCCTAATTCCTAAAACACTACCCCCCGCATGACCCCCTACACTACCCTAAACCCTAAAACACTACCCCCGCACGACTCCCTACACTACCCAAAGACCACTGCACTACCCTAAAACACGACCTCCTACACTACACAAACACCACTGCACTACCCTAAACCCTAAAACACTACCCCTACACTACACAAACACACTGCACTACCCTAAACCCTAAAACACTACCCCCAGCAGTACCCCTACACTACCCAAACACCACTGCACTAACCTAAACCCTAAAACACTACCCCCAGCAGTACCCCCTACACTACCCAAACACCACTGCACTACCCTAAATCACTACCCCCAGCACGACCCCCTACACTACCCAAACACCGCTGCACTACCCTAAACCCTACCCCCAGCACGACCCCCTACACTACCCAAACACCACTGCACTACCCTAAACCCTAAAACACTCCCCCAGCACGACTCCCTACACTACCCAAACACTACTGCACTACCCTAAACCCTAAATCTACCCCCAGCATGACCCCCTACACTACACAAACACCACTGCACTACCCTAAACCCTAAAACACTACCCCCAGCATGACCCTCTTCACTACCTAAACACAACTGCACAATTTGTTACAGGCGTTGCAACGCAGGCCTGTGGTGCTTACTGGAAGTACCTAGTGGGCTAGTTGGGCCCCAGGGACCCTCAGGATTCAAGGTGACCTAATCCCCCAACTTAAAACGCACCACGGGCGCGTTTGCACAGTGGTGAAGGGAGGGGCGGGGCCTCAGGTGACATGTGCGCAAACACGCCCTGTGGTGCGTTTTAAGTTGGGGAATTAATTCCCTTTGAATCCTGAGGGACCCTGGGGGCCAACTAGCCCACCAGGTACCTTCAGTAAGCACAACAGAGTTGCATTGCAGAGAGGTGAAAAAAGGTGCGTGGCCTCGGAACGCCTCTCTGCAACTCAGCTCTGTGGTCCTAACTGTAGGTACCTGGGGGGCTAGTTGGGCCCCAGGGACCCTCAGAATTCAAGGGGACTTAATCCCGCAACTTAAAACGCGCCACGGGGTGCGTTTGCACACATGTCACCTCAGGCCCCCCCTCCCTTCACCACTGTGCAAACGCGCCATGTAGCGCGTTTTAAGAGGTAGTTTTAATCCCCCTGCCCTATTATTTACTAGGGACTTGCAGAGGAGGTCATGCTAATCACAGGGGTACCCCAACGCATAGTGCTCCCTAGTGTATGTAGGTGTTTTCACTGTATTCTAAGTGTCTTTTAGCATAGCACTGGCTCTGGTTAGTCAGAGTCAGTTACCACCAGTACCCGTCTGAAAAAGTTGTGGGCACAGGATGATTTTGCTACAAGGCCTCTTTCTGCTCCTCTGTTGGTTCTTTCTGCACATCTTTTGCTTCTTTCTGTGCGTTTTTTCTTCTTTCTTCACATGTCCTATTTCTGTAGGCATAGTTAGGAACTAGCATTTAAAAAAACCTTTGAAATTCACTTAAAAAATCATAGGTTTCAGGCACGTTATAGTTAGAAATTAGCATTTAAAAAACCTTTGAAATTCACTGAAAAAACCATAGGTTTCAGACACGTTATAGTTAGAAATTAGCATTTAAAAAACCTTTGAAATTCACTGAAAAAACCATAGGTTTTAGGGACAGTTATAGTTAGTTGGACATTTCGCTCGTACAAAACCATAGAAATTCCCCGTTATAGTTAGTTCAGCTAACTATAACTCGCGCCCCGCAATGCACTGCTGATGACGTCACATATTACATCACTCATGACATGGTCAGTGACATCACTGATGACATCACTGATGACATCTCAAATGACATCACTGATGACATCATCCATGTGATAATTTCATGCATCTTCTCACACCCTAATATAACTTTTGATACACCCACTCTAAATTACAGACTGCCATTCTCAAAACCATAGACACTCCAACACCAAAAACTACATACCCACTCACTGATTCTTAGGTCTACACACACATCCACTCACTCACCCGTACAGTCACTTAGTCACTCACTACAGGACTATCATATGCACTCATACACCTATATAAACACTCACAAACCGCCACTCATCCATAGAGGTACTCACACACCTAGTCAGTCATGCAAAAAACTTAATCACACACCCATTTACTCACCTATACAGTTATACACACACCAGCTCACTTACTCATACAAATACTAGCACATTCTTGCGCTCTTATACAATCACTGATACAAGTACACACTCATCCATACAGCCACTCTCACAATCACACACTCTCACTTATAGCCATTTATATACTCCAACACACATATATACTGCCTTTCACATATGTAGTTACTCACACATGTACCACTGAGATATACATTCAATCACTAACACACCCATACACACACTCACCTTCCCATACAGTCCATCACAGATGCACTCTTGAAACCATGCACCCAGTGAATCACCAACTCACACATCTATGCACAGAGTCACACACACCCCACCCACACAAACACTCAGGCACCCATACAGATACTCAGACAATCAATCAATAACCCATGTAGACACTCATGTAGCTATTCAGAAAGCCATGCAGCCGCTTACAAACCAACAGACAGACGGATACAGACATTCACACAGTTTAGTCACTAACCCATGCATTCAGTAAGATGCATTTAATCACTCACTTGTAGAGTCAGTCACTCACGTACTAAATCATCCATTCAGACACTTATACACCCACTCATTCTTCAATACGCCTTTCCCTATATATATTAAACATATTTAAACTTTACAGAAATACACAGTCACGGGATGATGTCATCAGTGATGTCATCAGTGATGTCATTTGAGATGTCATCAGTGATGTCATCAGTGATGTCACTGACCATGTCATGAGTGATGTAATATGTGACGTCATCAGCAGTGCATTGCGGGGCGCGAGTTATAGTTAGCTGAACTAACTATAACGGGGGAATTTCTATGGTTTTGTACCAGTGAAATGTCCAACTAACTATAACTGTCCCTAAAACCTATGGTTTTTTCAGTGAATTTCAAAGGTTTTTTAAATGCTAATTTCTAACTATAACGTGTCTGAAACCTATGGTTTTTTCAGTGAATATATATATATATATATTCCCTCCCGCTAAGGCGTCTTATTAACAATCTTTTTATTGCAGCTCCTCCAAACACTGATGCGTTTCACCTGTCTTACGCCTTTCTCAAAGTGTACAAGCCCCATCACCTCGTGAAACATTTATAAGCATTCTTCATGAATATAGAAGACATACTTCAATCCATCCTCACTTCTAGACAGATATAAGAAAACAGATCCGTTCCGACCACCGTTTGAGTTGACAATTTCAAATGCAACATCCAAATATTTTAATTTGTTTCTTTTTTTCTATTTTTCAATATTTATGATGGTAAAACTATTCATTTACTTTTTGAGTGAATGGAGTATTAATTTGTTAAAAAATAAGAGATAAAAACAAACCTCAAAATTGCCAATTGCACTGCTTAGCTGAATGAACCATAACTCACAACTCACATTCTCATGCAATAACTTGCTTGCACCCCAATACAAACCTTATAACTTCACTCATGATCACAAGAATGACATCACTGACGTCGTCAGTGACCTTAAATATCACTGGTAACATTACTATTATCAATAACATTATATTGGATGTTGTTTTGAGTATGTGTTAGTATTTACTGATGCACTGTTAAGTAGAGTTATTAATTGGTATACATATGTTGTAGGTAATTAGCATTGCACTTGGGAACAGCATATGGATTTTATGGTGGGTCATGAGTTGTAGTATGTTCAACTAAGCAAAATAGACCCAAACCAGAGGAAATGTAGATTTTGGGTAATCATAATTTTACTTCATGTGTGCTCTATTTGGGATTTTCTAAGCTTTCTTTAAAATCTGTTCCTGTCTTATGGTCAAGAAAATACATAATCTACCATCAACAAAAAATGTTTTTGCCTTTAATTGTTTAGGTATTTTAATAACATTCTTTACACCCCTTTGATGTGCCCACTCCTGATGCATTAAAAGATGTCATGTGAGCTACGAAGGGTTAATAATCTTATAATTGAAGAGTGTATTTGAAAATTATTTATGCAATTGGATCCCCCTGCATTCATAAATCCTTCAAGATTACTGAATTGGAAAAATAACCAATTCTCATTGGAAGAGTGAATACTTTTTCACTTTGCAAAATGGAGGATCCTTGGAAGGTTCAAGCATCCAGGCCATCTGTTTATTTGAGAGCAATTTACAATGTATTTTGTGGTAGCCATCAAAGGATACCGGGCATTGAATCTTGTGTCCTGAAAGATAATGATGAGGGGGTGCAAGTTTGCAGGGATAGCATCCCATCTTCAAATGGAGCATAAGAAAATCTCAGACGGGTGCATGCAGTCCAAACAATAATATTTTTTTTAAAAATTATATATATTTCTTTTTTGTTGCGAGTTCCAATAAAATAATAATAAAAGTAAATAAACAGGGCAACTGTACATGGTTAAAACCATAATCATAGAGCGCTGTGGATGGGGAGGGCTCATTCCATGCCTGGCCAGATACCTTTTTGCACTGCTGTAGGCCATACGCTTTTGTTTTGGTAGCACATGAGCCTGCTGAAGGGTCTGCACCCAGAACCAACTGTGCACGGTTGAAAACCATGTGTAGCTCATTCGATGGCATAGCAGCTGGTATCACTCTAGTCCAGGACCTGTTTAAAGACGCAGTCGGGTCTGGTGTCTCAGTGGACTTATGCATCCGTGGTAGGGGCCTGTGTTTGACCTCATGGTCACAGGTTTAAATCCCAATGGGTCCACTCAGCCTTTCATCCTTCTGAAATCAATAAAATGAGTACCATTGAGTTGGGTAACAATAAACATCTGTTATTCAGCGCCAAGAGACCCTTCAGGGTGAGCATGTGCTTTACAAATACATATGTTATGTTGTGTTATGTTATGTTATGTTATGTTATGTTAGTTCAGAGTAATGGGCATGGCCAAAGGATGTGATCAATATGTCCAAAGGAACAAGGCAAAGGGAAATACCTGGCTGCAGGCCAAGACCAGCACTCAGAGTGTTTGCTTTGAATGGAATAAAGTATGTGTTAAAACAGTTGAGGGTGTGGAGGACACGTTAATCATGAAACTCATAGCCCCAAGTAGGTCATAAATGATGCTCATCCACTTCTTGAGCAATGGTGCTATTCTTCATTGGGTGAACTTCCACATATGATTTCTGCTTTGCTCACTTTTCAAATTAAGAATCTATTACCTACTACATTTAACCTGAAAAAAAGTGATTACATTCATGTAATGGCAGAAATTGCCATTTTCAAGGGCCATGTAAAAGTACATTTTTACCGAATTTATTAATGAAAACCTAATTTTTCATAATGCAAAAAGACATGTATTTCTCACTTGTTTTCCAGTAAAGCACTTTTTTCTCTTATAAGTTAGGTGGCATCAATTATTGTAGATGTAGAGGCTATAATAATTTGTGGTACTTTGTGGTTTAATCAAGCAATTTTCTACTAGAGATCCTTAAGGTGTCTTTCTTAACTTTTTAGAATTACTCCAATGTAGTCTCCAGATCTTCTAAGATACGCTATTGTAAGGTGGGTTGGTGGCTCAGTGGAGTAATGCGTCCACTTCAGGGGCCTGTGTTCAACCTCATGGTTACAGGTTCAAATCCCGGCGGGTCCACTCAGCCATTCATCCATCTGAGGTCGATAAAATGAGTACCATTGAGTAGGGTAACAGTAAACATCTATTATTCAGCGCCAAGTTACCCTTACAGGTGAACGTGCGCTTTACAAATACACATGTTCTGTTATGTTTACATTTTCCAGGCTCTCTCTCTGCCTATTTAAGTTGTGGTACTCTTATACCTATTTCCCTAAATGTGTTAATTATCACTATAATTACAAAGTCCCTTGTGTAGAAATACTCACTGGAAAACCAGGATGTGTAATTTGCACACTCTCTGATTTGCAAATGGAAGTGCCATTTTTAATGCAACATTTCTACTAATAAGTCACATCACAATTTTTTCATTCAAAGGGGATTACAAAATGACCTGCTTAATGGCTTTTAATTAGACTGATGAAAATTAGGACCCCCGTGAGTGGCTGCAAATGCAGGTATGGAGGCCTGCAAGAAACAGCAGGCCTCCGTCCCTACATTTATATTGACAAATGGGAAACATGTTTTCCAAATCAGTCTGTGTCATTAAAGGCATGGATCTGCTTTAAAAAAAGGTGTTTTTCATTTGGAAAGGCCAGTAGGATCAGGCAGTGGTGATCTGGGCACTCAACACGATTTGCAAAGGGAAAGCGGAGCTCTTTGGCAGCTCCCCCTTTGGAATTATTTACCATTCCAATTTGCAGATCAGTAAAAGATCAATGGTTGTGAATGTAGTTGTGTTTACAAACTATTAATATACACCTTTGCAACTCATACATAAAAAAGGGAACACCCCTTTCGTGCCTCCTCCTATGTGCATTTTCTAAAGGGTTACAAAGGCCTTTTCATGAGTCAGAAAAATGTTTATGAAACATAAAAGGGCTTTTGCATTTTGTTTCTGTTCTGTGAATCATAGGGTTTTAAAGTGGTACCACAAAAGTGCATTGTCTTCAGGCATCAGTTCTAAATTCTACTCCTAAAACATTCTGTCACCTAATAGCTGCTTCAGACAATGACCAAGACTATACATATAGAGAGACACACATGACAGCAGTGGCAAAAAAGTAAAGGGCACTGTACTATAGTGTAGTTGCATTTATATATATCTTCATAGCCTGGAGATCACCAAAGTTGACTGTGGATGTGTAACTTGCTTCTCTGTTGTGTGCACTTAGTTGCTCTGATGGTGGATTGAAGAGTGCCCTATGTGTATATTGTTTTGTTGTTGGGCTTAAAGGCCAGAGGCGTGCTGTTATCATGTTGTATGCTGTGGTGCCTTTGAATGTAATGGTGTGAAATTGAGTGAGAGAGAAAGCATGTAATCTTATCTAGAGCTGGTGTGTTTGACAGGGTGAGAGTGTGAAGTGTGGCTGTAGAAAGCTGGCTCTCTATATAGTGCACTAACATGAAGTACACTGTGCAGAGAGTTCAGTGAGTCCCTTATTGATTTACAGAGGCAAAAGTAGATAATACCAACGCTTCATTTGTGGTAGTGTGGGCGATCAATTAGGTTTATCAGATGGTAGTGCTAACCAGTTGTTGTACTCACAGAGGCAATAAATGAGACACACACTCAAGAATAAATCGAAGACCAATTTATAAAAATAGTATTGATATTTATGTAAGTTTTAAGACCAAGAACTTCAATTTATCATAAGTACTTTCAAAGTTATGAGTTCGCAAAATATATCACTTCTGTGCGTTATTATGCACCATTGAAGTCAATGGGGAAAAGAAGAAAAATGCATATTAAATTAGGCAATGCTTTCTCGAAGTTCACCATCTTGTTTTAGGTCGATAGCAAGACCAGGTCCAACGTTCCAGCAGCAGAAGATAGGAAGCGTCCAGGATTTGGCCGGGAGCAGGACGCTGAGGGTTATGGTGACTGGTGCGCTATGACGTAGGGGCCATTTGGAAAGACACTAAACAGGAGGACTTAAAGGTATTCCGGTGGGTCTCATTTGAGGGAGGAGGTTGCAAAGATCACAGGACCATGGGAGCACAGCTGGGTCATCGTTACCGGGGGTTGTCGAGCCAGGTGCAGAGCAGTTAGGTCAGCATGGCGCCATGCATCGAGATGCCCTCGTGGTCAGGAGCAGGCAACTTGGAGAGGTGATTTTGGGACAGTTGGGCCACTTGCGATGTGGGTCTCAGGGGTCTCAAAGTCCCTTAATGATTGCTTTCTTCTGAGATAGTTGGAGTCCAGAATGGACTCTTTGTCTCTCTGTTTGCTGAAGGGGTCCGATACCCCAGGTATTGGTACGGTACAGCTCCGGTAGGTCCTGGTGTCTCCAAACATTTTGGAAGACAGATTTATTTGACCCTCCATAGGTGATGTATCTCTTCTGGTTCAGGTGCTACTTTGGAGTTACCGGGGAGCAGCAAGTTGACAAACCAGACTTAGTGGGATCGGTGCCTGTGGTGTGCAGGGGAGTGATACCTTCACTCCACGGGAGGTTCTTGGTGATTTCTCAAAGGCTGGAGGAGCTCCGGGGTTCTTGGAGTCTTCACAGGTTCAGGATGAGACTACAGAACCACAATTGTTGAGTCCTTGAGGCAGCGGGCAAGGTTTGGCACCAATTTTCTCTGCAGCAGAGCTTCAGTTCTCAGGCAGAAGCTCTTCTTTGCCCGTGACATCTCTGGTTCAGTGTCCAGAGATGCCACCTAAATACTAAATTTAGGGGCGTTAAGGGGGGTGGCAGGTAGTAGCCAATGGGCTACCTACCTTTAGAGTGTCTACACCCTCTAAGTGCTCACTTCCTGTTGGAAAGGGCACTAACCTAGCCCTGATAGGTTGCTTTCCCACCATCCCAAGATGGTGGATTTTCAGGAGAGGAGTTCACCTGCCACACCTTATGAATGGTGCTAACTAAATGTGGACACTCCTCCTCATCTGACTAATTTTCCAGCCTGTTCTCCCACCAAATGTGGTGCAGGACAGGGGGGTTGGCATCCCCCACTCTCTGGGGAAGCCTGGGCTGCTCTTCAAAGGGGGCATCGCCTTTGAAGCGTCCCACTCTGGAAGAGCATTCTGGACTGGAGGAGGTGTGCAGCACCTCCGCTCAGAGCAGGCTTTGTTTCTGGCATCTTAGAGCATGGGCTCTCACCCCATGAGGACAGAAACGTGTCTGGTGGAGGCAGGCTGGCTATGACTAGTCAGAGACCACACCAGTGCTTGGTAGGTTTTCAGGAGACCCTCTAAAGTGTATCCTGTGTGCATTTATTAATAAATCCAATATTGGCTTCAGTGAGGATTTATTAAGACAAAATGTTTGGTACCAAACATCTTAGGGCACAGTGAAGCCATAATGGAGCTAGGAAACCCGTAATGACAAGTATCCAGCCCATGTACTGTCTATGGCTTCCCCGTGCACTTACAATATCCAAGAATGGCTCATATATTGCAGGGTTATATCTGCTCATGCAGATACATCCAGACATGGGACATAGTTCACCCTGCCTTATGGGTGACTTACCTATATCACATACAGTGTATGAGGGCATGGCACACAGGTCTGTGTGCCATGTCAACTCTTCGGTTTACTCTGCACTAACACACACAGCCTGCAGTGGCCATGTGCATGGTCTTGATGAGGGGTCTCTGGTGTTGCACAATTTGTTCTGCCCCAGTGGACCTCTTCAGTACCCATGCCCTAGGTACCAGGGGATACCATTTACTAGGGACTTACAGGGTTGGCTGAAGTTGTGCCAATTGTGGTACAGTTTTGGAAAAGTGATCTGACACTGGGAACCTGGTTAGCAGGGACCCAGTGCACTTACAGTTCTAAATCACACCAGGCATCAAGCAAAAAGTGGGTGCTAACCATGTCAAAAGAGACACTTTCCTACAGTGGCTTCTTTGGGAATTTTCATGGCATCATACAAGATTTGAAGAGCCTTCGCACTGTGTTGTTTACACGTGTAACTGTGCTTATGCATAGAGAACATGCAATGCAATTTTGAGAATGCTTTATATGTATTTGTGCCCACCCACCTTGAAGGTGATTTGGTTACATTGTTAGTGCACTTAAATCTTCAATTCTGTTGTGTCCTTATACTACTTGTTGAAAAATTGTTAATTTTGTGGATGATGGTACTGCCATCATCTAATAGGTTGGAAATGAGTTAGCTCTTTACTACCTTTCTGAATTCCAGGAGGCCTTGGTATTTTGCAAAAAGTCTGGAGGTTTTCTGCCTGTAAGGATAAAGGTCCACCAACCTGTGTGCTCTCATAACAGGGGATGGCCAGCCAAGGAGCATTTCCTGAGTGGATAATTTTGATTTATGAGAATCTTTGAAGAGTTTCTTGGAAGAAGGCAGGACACTTGCCATGGACGGTGGCCTGGCGGATAATGTGCAATGCCTTGCAGATGAAATGCATGTGCATGGCTAGACAATGGAGTGCTTTGAGGACTTCAGATGTGATTTCATTAGCCAAAGCGCAGAGTTGTTTTGATGCCTCATGTTAGAAATGGGATCTCTAGTTGGCAAGGGCTTGCACCTTCGTCCAAGTAGGGACCCTTCTTCCTAGTCAGGGTAAGGGTGTTACACTTGTGAAGTAACCCCTGCTCACCCTCGTGGTAGCTTGGCACGAGCAGTCGGGCTTAATTCAGAGGCAGTGTGTAAAGCATTTGCACATAACCAACAGTAATACAGTGTAAGCACTACAAACGGACACCACACCAGTTTAGAAAAATAACCAATATTTTTATATACTCAAGACAAGACCAATTACGACAAAAATCCACAGTACTATACTTTAAAAACGAATACTTGATAAGGTAACTTCTTCTTTGCAGGAATAGTCCAAAAACAAAGTTCGTACGAGTCGGTAGCTCCGTCTGAGCCTACCGCGATGCTGAAAACCACAGAGTCTAACAGTTCCAGCCGACCGCGTCGATACGGGCCAGCAGAGTCGTGAACAGACTCGGTTACAGTACCTTTCTCGTTGTGGCTGGTACGGAGTGTACGAGCCGGTCGGCGTTCGTCGCGGTTGCGGTGCAAGACGGAGCGATGCAAGGTGCGGTGTCCCTCGATGCGGTGCAGGCAGTGGCTCGATGAGCGTCGTGCAGACGGAGTCGGTGAGTCCAAGGCGTGCGATGCAGGGTGAGACGATGCTCGATGCGGTGCTGACAGGTTGCGATGCAGGCGACCTAGCCGGAGGGCGGGAGCTGGCGTCGGAGAGCGGTACGAGTCGGAGCGGTGCGTCGCAGACGTGCGAGCGGTGCCCCAAATGCGATGCGGTCACGACTCTTGAGCCAGTTGCAGCGACTGCGTCGGTTGGGTCCGGTTGGTTCAGTGAAGCGATGCGATGCGAACTGCGGTGCCCACAGGTCACGGTGCAAGCAGCGGCTCGATGTTGGCGGCGTCGGACGTCGCCCACGGTGAGACCAGGGTTGCGATGCGAAGCGGGGCGATGCGGTCTGCGGTGCAAACAGGTCACCGGCCAGGGATGGATTCGGTGGACGGAGTCGGTTGCAGTTCCCTTCCTCTGTGGCAACTGAAACAGCGTTCCAGAAGCGGTACCCAGAGGCTTGGGAAGTCTTTGTAGTCCTTGAGACTTCTTAACAGGAGGCCAGCTCGGTTTCAGGCCCTTGGAGATACTCAGCACAAGTTTGTAGAAAGTTCAGTCCAGTCCTTTCACTGCCCAAGGCAGAAGCAGCAGCTGCAGGCCAACCCAACAAAGCAACAACACAGCAAAGGGGCAGTACTCCTCCTGGCAGCTCTTCCAGCTCTTCGTCTTGGCAGGTTCCTTGATTCCAGCGAGATCTAAATTCATGGGGTTAGGGCCCCAATATTTATATCCCAAATTCCTTTGTTCTCTGAAGGCAGAGAGGCCTTTGCCTAGTCCAAACCAGTTCTGGAGCACTTTGTTGACAAGTCTCCGTCCCTTCTTTCAGTGAGTAGGCCAGGGACATCAGACGCACCCCAGGAGGTGGAGCCAGCATTGTGGAGGGAAGGCACTGTCCTATTCAGGGCCCAGGTGCGACCCCTCCCACCCATCTACATGTAGATCTTGCTATTCAGCCCTGTGCTGACTCACCCTGTCTCCTGGCATCCCCCAGCCCCTGTCACTCACATTCCAGACAAGGAATACACAACCTCGCGGAGGCAGGCTTGGATGGTTAGACAAGAAAATACCCACTTTCTAAAAGTGGTATTTTCAAACACAGAATGTTAAAATCAACTTCACTAAAAGATGCATTTTATCATTCTGAGTCCAGGCATACTAAACTCGAATTTCTACCATGTTCCCGGGGTCAGTTAGGACTATAAGCTGTAATAATCAAAATTACCCGTTCTGGCCTAGGGGGAACAGGTAGCCTTGCAATAGTGAAAAACGAACTAGGCTGTAATTCACTATCAGGACATGCCACACACACCAGGGCATGTCCTACCTTTCGCATACAACGCACCCTGCCCACAGGGGTACCTTGGGCCTACCTTCGGGGTGACTAACATGTAGCAAAGGGAAGGTTTAGGGACTTGCAAGTGTGTGCACTTGCCAAGTCGACATGGCAGCCACAGGCTGCACACAGGCTCTGCGATGGCAGGCCCGAGTTACACTTTACGGGCTGTTTGCGTGGGTGGCACAATCCAGTGCTGCAGCCCACCAACAGCATTTGGTCTATAGGCCCTGGCACTCGCAGTGCACTTTACAAGGGACTGACACATAAACCAAATAGGCCAATCATGGAAACACCAATCCATAACACATTTTATACAGGAGCACTTGCACTTTCCCACTGGACAGCAGTGAGGAAAGTGCGCAGAATCATTACACCAGCAAAAACAGAGTCAAAAACCAAGAGGTCAGAAAGCAAAAAGTCAGGAGAAACACGCCAAAAGATGCCAAGTCTAACACATGTCCCCTCCAGCTGAAAGTAGGGAGAACTACCCAACCCCATTGGAGTTCTCTTCACTAAGGCGGAAGAACCTGGACAGACCATCTGCGTTGGCGTGTTCTGTACCAGGACGGTGTTCCACCGTAAAGTCCATTCCCTGTAGGGAGATGGACCACCTCAGCAGTTTTGGATTCTCGCCCCTCATTTGCATCAACCATCTGAGGGGCCTGTGGTCTGTCTGAACCCGGAAGTGAGTCCCAAACAGGTATGGTCTCAACTTCTTCAGCGCCCAGACCACAGCAAAAGCTTCCCTTTCTATGGCACTCCACCTCTGTTCCCTGGGAAGTAGTCTCCTGCTAAGGAAGACTACAGGCTGATCCAGGCCCTCTTCGTTCAGTTGTGAGAGCACCGCTCCCACACCATGCTCTGAAGCGTCAGTCTGCACGACGAATTCCTTGGAGAAGTCAGGTGCCTTGAGCACGGGCGCCGTGCACATGGCTGCCTTCAGGGCATCAAAAGCTTTCTGGCAGGACTCAGTCCAGATCACTTTCCTGGGCTGCCTCTTAGAGGTCAGCTCTGTTAAGGGGGCAACGATGGTGCCATAGCCCTTAACAAATCTCCTATAGTAACCGGTGAGACCTAAGAAGGCTCTCACCTCTGTCTGGGTCTTGGGGGTTCCCAAGCCAGAATGGTGTCAATCTTGGGTTGTAGGGGCGCCACCTGGCCGCTTCCTAACTGGTGTCCCAAGTACACCACAGAACCCTGCCCGATCTGGCACTTACTGGCCTTGATCGTGAGGCCTGCACCTTGCAGAGCCCTCAACACTTTCTCAAGGTGCTGTAAATGTTCTTCCCAGCTGGAACTGAACACAGCAATGTCATCCAGGTAGGCGGCACTGAAATCCTCCAGCCCAGCCAACACCTGATTGACCAACCTCTGAAAGGTGGCAGGGGCATTCTTCAACCCAAAGGGCATCACCCGGAATTGGTAATGACCTTCTGGGGTTGAGAATGCTGATCTCTCCTTGGCCCCATCGGTTAAGGCAATCTGCCAGTACCCAGACGTCAAATCAAACGTGCTGAGGAACCGGGCAGCTCCCAACCGATCAATGAGCTCATCAGCTCTGGGGATGGGGTGCGCGTCAGTCGTGGTGACGGCATTGAGCCCACGGTAGTCCACACAAAACCGGAGTTCTGGAGTGGCACCGGGCGCCGCAGCCTTTGGGACCAAGACCACTGGGCTGGCCCAAGGACTGTGGGAGGGCTCAATCACCCCTAACGCCAACATCTTAGAGACCTCCTCCTTGATGCTGGCTCTGACCCGGTCAGTCAACCTGTAAATCTTGTGCTTCACAGGAGGGCTGTCACCGGTGTCCACGTCATGGGTACACCAGTGAGTAACACCGGAGGTCAGAGAGAACAGTGGGGCGAACTGTCCCAACAACTGGCGACAGTCCCCCTGCTGCTCCTGAGTCAGAGTAGGGGAGAGGATCACACCCTCTACTGACCCATCATGCTCCTTGGTAGACAGGAGGTCAGGGAGAGGCTCACTCTCCTCTTCCACCCCATCATCTGTCGCGAAGAGCATACTCACTTCGGACCTCTCGAAGTGGGGCTTGAGGCGGTGTCATAAGGTTCACGTGAAGGACCCTCAAAGGGTTCCTTGGAGCCTGCAAATCCACCAGGTAGGTGACGTCACTTTTGCGCTCCTTTACCTCATATGGCCCAGTCCACTTGTCCTGCAAGGCACAAGGTGCCACTGGGGCCATGACCCACACTTTTTGCCCAGGTTGAAATTCGACCAGAGTGGCATTCTGGTCATACCATCTCTTCATTTCTTCCTGGCTTGCTTCTAGGTTCGCCTGAGCGAGTTTCCTGAAGCGGGCAGTTTGGTTTCTAAAGGCCAGCATGTAGCTAAATACATCCTGGGGAGTTTTCCTGGAGCCGCCTCCCAGCCTTCCTTTACCAAACTCAGAGGTCCTCTGACAGGGTGGCCATACAGGAGCTCAAAGGGGCTGTACCCAAGAGACTTCTGAGGCACCTCCCTGTATGCAAAGAGTAGGCATGGCAAGAGGACGTCCCACTTACGCCTCATGGGTTCTGTTAGACCCTTGATCATGCCTTTCAAGGTCTGGTTGAATCTCTCCACCAGACCGTTTCCTTGTGGGTGGTAAGGAGTGGTGAACTTGTAGGTTACACCACACTCCTTCCACAGGGATGTCATATACTTGGATATGAAATTGGTCCCCCTATCAGAAACCACCTCTCTGGGGAATCCCACACGGGAAAAGATCCCCATTAACGCCCGGCCCACCACTGGCGCCGTCGTTGTCCTGAGAGGGATTGCCTCCGGGTACCGGGTGGCATGGTCCACCAAGACCAGGATGTACCTGTTGCCCATGGCTGTCTTGGGATCCAGTGGCCCCACAATATCCATCCCTACCCTTTCAAAGGGTGTTCCAACAACAGGAAAAGGTTGGAGAGGAGCTTTGACCTTCCTCCCACTCTTACCACTTGCCTGGCAAGTTTGACAAGACCTACAGTGTGCATCTGACTGCCTTCGCATTTGGGGCCAAAAGAAGTGGGTGACAAGCCTGTCAAAGGTCTTGTCCTGCCCCAAATGTCCTGCCAAAGGCACGTCATGAGCCAGACCCAGTAGGAAGGTCCTGAAGCGCTGGGGTACCACCAGCACACGGGCTGACCCAGGCTCAGCAACCTTAGGCTCACTGTATAGGAGACCACTCTCCCAGTAGATCAGATGTGACCCGGACTGATTACCAGCTGCCTGGTCTGCAGCCTGCCGCCGCAGACCCTCCAGAGTAGGGCACTCGTTCTGCTCCCTGCAGAACTCCTCCCTGGTGGGACCCCTTCTTGCTGCCAATGGGTCAGCTCAGAGATGTCTCCCAGTTCGGCTACCTGCTCCCCTGTAGGCACCGGGGCGTCCCCCTCGAGGTCCGCCTCCTCCCGGTCCGTGGGAACTTCGGGGGCCGGTTTCCCGCGCCCCTGCCCTTTCTCTTGGCAGGGACTTGGGCCACTGTTCCAGGCTCCAAGTCCTCTTAATCACCCTTTCTGGCTGCCATTGACCGAGTAGACACGCATGCCCACTCTGGCAACCCAAGCATCTCCAAGTGAGACCTGAGCTCAACCTCCTTCCATGAGGACTGCTCCAGGTCGTTTCCTAGCAGACAATCTACAGGCATGGTAGGGCTCACAACCACCCTCAAGGGACCTGAGACCCCCCATTCAAAGGGAACCTGCGCCACCATACATTGGCGCTCTGAGTTGTCTACAGCAACTACTTGGTGGAATGCCCCGGGGACTACTTGCTTCTCAGACACCAGGTGACACCGGACTGAGGTCACACTGGCTCCAGTATCTCTGAGAGCCTCTACCCTGTTCCCATTAATGGTCACCCAGGTGCTATATTTCTTTGTGTTAGGGGGCACCTGGTTTCCTGGGACCATCTCACTGTCCCCTAGTGAGACAAGGGTCATTTCTGCGGGATCCCCACCCTCCTGTGGGCACCCCTCCTCCCCAAGCGCTACACTAGCCAACACTTTGGACTGTCCACCGGTGGGTGGCTGTGTCCCCTTCGGGCACTTGGGGTCCCCCTTAAAGTGACCTACCTGGTCACATGCATAACACTTGCGGGGGCCGGTCTCAATAGGCTTCCCTGTAGAGACCCCTTTCTTCCTATCACCGGGGGGCTGGGAACCTTTACCCTGGGTACTAGTTTGGGGCCCTTTAGAGAACTCCTGTGCTTTACCCTTGTCCCCCCACCTTTCTGCTGGGGACCCTGCCCACCTTTGGCTGAGTCTCCCCCAAACGCTTTCTTGTGGACCCTGGTACTCACCCAGCGGTCCGCTTCCATAGCAAGCTTCCTGGGGTCAGTTAGCTTACTATCAACTAGGTGCTGGCGCAGATCTGCAAAACATAGACTAGACAAGTGCTCCCATGCAATCAAGTTGTAGAGCCCCTGAAAATCTGTTACACTACTGCCCTTCACCCAACCATCCAGAGACCTGCAGAACACGTCCACACATTCCAACCAAGTGTTGGCATCAGACTTCTTACTGGACCTGAACTGATCCCTGTACTTTTCAGGAGTAAGACCATACTTCGTGAGATGGGCATCCTTCATGTCAGCATAGGTGAGGTGATACCCCTTACCCAAAGCTATCAGAGCATCCCTTGCTTCTTCAGGGAAAAGTGGCCACAATCCTGCTCCCCAATTCTCCTCAGGGACCCCATTCATGTGTATGGCTGCCTCATAACCCTGAAACCACCTTTGTATGTCATCCCCCTTTTTGAACTCCTTGCCTACGTTCTTGGGAATGTGCACAATCCTGTCTGCCTTTCTGGACGAATTGCTGCCACCATCTGAGCCTGACTTACTCCTAAGTTCTAGCTCCTTCAGTTCTCTCTCATGCTCTAAGAGCATCTTCCTCTCCTCGATGGCCAATCTCTTCTCCTCCCGCTCACTCTCCATCCTGAGCTTCTGCAGCTCAAACTGCCTTGCCTCCCGCCTGTCCTCCAGCTCCTCTGGGGACAGACTGCTGCTGCCTGATCTGGCGGGTTCCCCCCTACCCAAAAGCACATCCACCCTGGAAATAGGCTCCTCCACCTCCTCACTGAGATTACCAGGCTGCCCATTGGCATGTCTGGCTGCTACCCAGGCCCTCAGCGCCTTCTGTAGCTCCTCCTTCCTTGTGAGGCCTTTAATTTGGACTTTCAGGTTTTTACAAATCGCTCGTAGCTCCTTTACAGCATAGGATTCCAACCTATCCTCCTCAAAGATAACTTCCAGAGATGCAACGGATGATGCAATTGATTCAGGCATGACAAAAGTAGTGAGTTGAAAACTGGCAAGATCAAAAATAGGCCAAAAGTAAAAGAACCAGTATGTGGTACATAATGGTCTGCGATATGGTAGTAGTGCACACCAATCACTGTAAGTCAAGTGCAAACACAAGTCCTATCCTCACCGCTGACAACCAATGTTAGAAATGGGATCTCTAGTTGGCAAGGGCTTGCACCTTCGTCCAAGTAGGGACCCTTCTTCCTAGTCAGGGTAAGGGTGTTACACTCGTGAAGTAACCCCTGCTCACCCTCGTGGTAGCTTGGCACGAGCAGTCGGGCTTAATTCAGAGGCAGTGTGTAAAGCATTTGCACATAACCAACAGTAATACAGTGTAAGCACTACAAACGGACACCACACCAGTTTAGAAAAATAACCAATATTTTTATATACTCAAGACAAGACCAATTACGACAAAAATCCACAGTACTATAGTTTAAAAACGAATACTTGATAAGGTAACTTCTTCTTTGCAGGAATAGTCCAAAAACAAAGTTCGTACGAGTCAGTAGCTCCGTCTGAGCCTACCGCGATGCTGAAAACCACAGAGTCTAACAGTTCCAGCCGACCGCGTCGATACGGGCCAGCAGAGTCGTGAACAGACTCGGTTACAGTACCTTTCTCGTTGTGGCTGGTACGGAGTGTACGAGCCGGTCGGCGTTCGTCGCGGTTGCGGTGCAAGACGGAGCGATGCAAGGTGCGGTGTCCCTCGATGCGGTGCAGGCAGCGGCTCGATGAGCGTCGTGCAGACGGAGTCGGTGAGTCCAAGGCGTGCGATGCAGGGTGAGACGATGCTCGATGCGGTGCTGACAGGTTGCGATGCAGGCGACCTAGTCGGAGGGCGGGAGCTGGCGTCGGAGAGCGGTGCGAGTCGGAGCGGTGCGTCGCAGACGTGCGAGCGGTGCCCCAAATGCGATGCGGTCACGACTCTTGAGCCAGTTGCAGCGACCGCGTCGGTCGGGTCCGGTTGGTTCAGTGAAGCGATGCGAACTGCGGTGCCCACAGGTCACGGTGCAAGCAGCGGCTCGATGTTGGCGGCGTCGGACGTCGCCCACGGTGAGACCAGGGTTGCGATGCGAAGCGGGGCGATGCGGTCTGCGGTGCAAACAGGTCACCGGCCAGGGATGGATTCGGTGGACGGAGTCGGTTGCAGTTCCCTTCCTCTGTGGCAACTGAAACAGCGTTCCAGAAGCGGTACCCAGAGGCTTGTGAAGTCTTTGTAGTCCCTGAGACTTCTTAACAGGAGGCCAGCTCGGTTTCAGGCCCTTGGAGATACTCAGCACAAGTTTGTAGAAACTCGAATTTCTACCATGTTCCCGGGGTCAGTTAGGACTATAAGCTGTAATAATCAAAACTGCCCGTTCTGGCCTAGGGGGAACAGGTAGCCTTGCAATAGTGAAAAACGAACTAGGCTGTAATTCACTATCAGGACATGCCACACACACCAGGGCATGTCCTACCTTTCGCATACAACGCACCCTGCCCACAGGGGTACCTTGGGCCTACCTTAGGGGTGACTAACATGTAGCAAAGGGAAGGTTTAGGGACTTGCAAGTGTGTGCACTTGCTAAGTCGACATGGCAGCCCCAGGCTGCGCACAGGCTCTGCGATGGCAGGCCCGAGTTACACTTTACGGGCTGTTTGCGTGGGTGGCACAATCCAGTGCTGCAGCCCACCAACAGCATTTGGTCTATAGGCCCTGGCACTCGCAGTGCACTTTACAAGGGACTGACACATAAACCAAATAGGCCAATCATGGAAACACCAATCCATAACACATTTTATACAGGAGCACTTGCACTTTCCCACTGGACAGCAGTGAGGAAAGTGCGCAGAATCATTACACCAGCAAAAACAGAGTCAAAAACCGGGAGGTCAGAAAGCAAAAAATCAGGAGAAACACTCCAAAAGATGCCAAGTCTAACACCTCATTTTAGGGTCTTTGCGGTTTTCAGAGTTGTAAGATGGGGCCCCTTGGTACAGTCCATTTGCATAGTGAAACATGACAGCTTTCATGGTTGCCTAGAATTTCCAAAAGGGAAATTTGGCTAAGAGCTTGCATTGAATGAAAAGCATATCTTTTGACTGGTGTACGGGGCGGGTGTTAAAGAGAGGGCTGCAGCCAATTACCATTTCTAGTTTTGTTGCTTCAATCAGGATTGTAGGAGGAGGGCATGAGTAGAAGCCAGATGGTTGTTGGCTGGTATTTCTGCCTTTCACAATAAACATCAGTTTCAGGTGTTTCTGCGTATCAACTGTTTGGCAACTCAGAAGAAATGGTCTAGTCATTAAGGCACTGAAAGGCAGGCTTTAGGTGATTGAGCCTTGAGGTGCACCAATGGTGGAGCTGAAAAGAGATGAACTAAGGGCAGCAAGAAGAAAATATTACACTTCTTTGAGAGAAAGGAGGATATCCAGTCTACAGTAATTGTGTTTATTCTAATTTCCTCTATTCTTGGGGTAGTGAGTTGTGGTGGTGTGAGTGAAAGCTGTGGACAGGTTAACTAGTAAAAGAATGGCAAATCAATTTCAGGACACCATGGATTTTAGGTTGAACCAGATGACAATCAGGGTAAATTATATTTTTTTATGAGTGGAATCAAGGTTCGTTGTCTGAAGGTAAGTTGTCTTGTTCTAGAAAGTGATAGTCTATTGCTCTTTAACTTACACCATCTACTTGAACTAGATTTTACTCTTCATACATGGCATGATTTAGGAGATTTTGAGGTGGGAAGGATAGGAAGCTGAAGTTAGAATGTCCTTGCATTTATGGTAGCATGCTGACTGTAGCATGTGTAGGAGTCCATCGAGTGATTAACTCAGGCTAGTATCCAATGGCAGTATCTGGCAGGCTAGTGTGTAATGTCTAGGGACTTTATGATGGTGACTCTGGATTGTAGACTACTGGAAAGATTCTATAAAGTTCTTTTGTAGATCAATACGGCATTACAGATCTGCTATTTAAAGCGTGATATATTTTTGCTTTCTTGATGGATGATTATATATCCTTTTAAGTTATGGGCAATGAGTTTTAGCATGGTGACTGTTAAACTTCTTATATTTGGACCCTTGAGTTACTCCACAGTGAAACATAAACTCTTTTAACAGGAACTGTGAAAGCAAGAGGTATCCTTTTGCCTGAAATGAATAGACCCAGTATAGTGCAATGTGCCCTGTATCCACTACTAACAATCTTTGGCTCAAAATGTTGTGGTCAATCATAACAAAGGTGACTGAGAAATCCTTGAGAATCAGTCTGTGAGAAGTGCCCTTATTCTAAAATAGTCTATGCTCAGTAAGACTTGCCACCAACGCCTATGTTGTCTGTCTATCTGTTTCCTTGCAACAGAATGACCAGTTTATTAAAGGATATTCACACAAGCCTCTGTATTGGACGTTTGATACACAGAATGCTTTATTCTATTGTAGCTAATTTCTTTATAGCATTCAAATTTCTGAGATCTGTTGATACATATGATTCCAAAGGTATTTCTGGGATAGAGGCTTGCAGAAGAAGCACTAAAGGCATTAGTATTAGTGAAGCACCTTATTGCTAGGAACGAGCGCAATTGTAATTATGCTGGTACATTTGGAATTACTCCATTATTCCACATTGTGTAATTTCAGGCAGAAATTTAATACAAGATGTACCCTCTGGATAATTTTTTGAATGCTAGTGGCATTTCAGGTAGAGTTTTTACCAGAGCGGACCATTCAAGTAATTCTTGAGTGTGAAACTACAAATCAAAATGCAAGATGCTGTGTTTTAAATGCAATCAGCAGTTCCTTTAATGTGGGTGGTCAGCAAACATTTCAGGTAGAATTTTTAACCAAGCGAACCGTTAGGGTAATTGTGGAGCGCAAAAGTACGAATCTAAACACAATTGACAGAGTTTTGAACACAAATGACCAAAAATCAACTTAAAATTTCATTTTCAAGTTGAATTTGTACCTAAACTTAAACGTTTGAGTAATTTCTAAGTTTGAGATGCATTTTGCAAAATTACGAGTAATTTTGCTTAATTATACTACAGCAAATAACATGAGTTTCACACACCCAATTTCTTATCTGAGATTTGAATGCCCCTTAGAGAGATATTAAAACATTGATGATTCCTGTATCTCTATAGTCAGTAGGGGCCATGGGAGTGAATGGCCAAGACGGAATGATATTTTGAATAGAGTATAAGCCAGTGATAGTGGCAGTATGGCATTTTTCATTAATGAGATGCTTTGTAATAATGATTGTTATTACTATCTGTCAAAGATTATGAGTGCTTATGTCTCCAGATGTGCAGACTGAATAAGGTCCTTTCATCCTTTGCCAAAGGTTGCAGGTAACCTAGGGATTCTAATAATGGTCCCATGCAGTATACTTACCAGTGTGTTACTGTGGTGACAAATAATACAAAGTATAGATTTACTAGTCTTAACTCCACATCTGTATACATGGATGAGATCTATATTTTCAAGGCATATAGATATGGAGATAAGAATAGTAAGTCTACACTTACTTATGTATACATGTTTTGCCTGGTTAATGGTAGTTGATATTCTGCATTCAATACGTTTGTAGGTTGACATTTCTTCACTTAACATCGTGTCGTACAACACTTTTTTATGCTCTTCTTATTTTTCTGCATGAAAGAAAGTTCCATCAAAAAGAAGGGATGGCGCAAAGTTCCATTGATCTTGGAGGAAACAGAAGTAAGCTTGTTCTACCACAATTATTAAGGATTATCAAGACATTGAGATTAGATTCTATTTGTATTCAGTAGAAAGAGAAAGGAGGCTAGGAGCACTGCAGTTCTGAACTGCTCGCTAATACTAGAAAAATCAGCCAGTAAACAGTGCCTATAATTGTACAAGATAGTTTTACGCCTTTCAGTAATTTTAGGATTAAAGACCTAAGCTAATGACCAACTACAGATTTGGTTAAGTTGATTTTTTAGTGCCTGGGACCCCAAGAAGAGCTTATTGCCAAGATATATTATAGGGGCTATTAAAATGTGTAGGACATCTGTGCATTGTCTGCTGAGGTGTTTGTCTAGAAATTTGCAACCTACCTGCAGCACCACTGGAATCTTGCGTACAGTCATTACCCTACTGGGACACCATTTTAGTCCTGCGTACAGTCATTATCCTGGATGGCACAAGACCCAGTATCTATGGTTAAGCACCTGACATCATTCTTGCCAAATTGATCTGAAGGTTTTTCAAAGCTCAACCAGTTGCTGTGAAGGACTTCCTCTCAGCAGCTTAAAGTGTACATCCTGCAATTTTTTGAATACTATAAAAGTCATTCTAAATATGATAGGAAACACGTGAAGTGGATTTTTAGTTTTTTATAAAAAGTCTGTGGATCAGTGGGATGCGTAAGAAAGAAAGGGGTCCCCAACATGTGCCTGTGATCACTGCACTTCGTTTTCTACAGCTCAACCTGTCTACCTAAAATGAAATGAAGAAATGTAGTATCAGAGGAGGTGAAGGATCTCTAGTGACAGTGGCCCAGCTGAGTGAAACGAAAATTGTAATCGATGAGGCTTCCTAAATTAGTGAAGCATCGGAATAAGAGTCAGAGTAACAGTGCTAAGGAGGAGGCAGGTACAGATAGTACCTTCATGACTCATGGTGAATTATCTCTCTGTATCTCACTCTTTCTCTATATCTCACACCCACCCACTCACCTGGTCTCACTTACTGGACTCAACTACTTTGATGAATGCATGCAAGATCCCTTGACATACTCTTTTGTATCCAGGCAGAGATTAGGGCTTATCATAGCAGGAGACAAGGCCGCGTAATAAAGACTATTCAAAATGACCCCCAATAGATGAAATCCAATGTTCAGACAAAATACATTACAAGATAGCAAGATTAGGTGAATTAGAAAATACATATAGTCCAAATGTATGGCATTTACTAAGCATCACAAAGTCAATTTGGTTGGTTCAGTAAATACAAAGTAATGTTGCTCATAGTGCTGGCTTGCAATACTTTGCGTCCGGTGGGAGTTACATGGGTGGGACATGGGTGTTCCCACTTCCCATGCATCCACCCATGTATTTTGATGCACACCCAGATTTACAAATTCTTGTAAACCTGAGTTTGAGCCAAAATGGTGCCTGTACTCAAAGGGCATAACAGCGAGAAATATCATTGTTTCCATTTCTCACTTCCTCTTTCCGTGTGTGCTTCATTCTGTAGCACACATAGGAAGAGGAATATGTGTCTGTGGATTGTTTTGTGTGCAGGAAGGTATGCCTTCCTTCACAAAATCAATCCTGCCCGTAATGCAGACACCCTTGCACCATAGTGTGCTAGGCAGCACACAGTGCACCAGTGCAAAGAGAGAGCAGAAAAGCTCCATATCTTTGTAAATATAGAGCATTTTGCTTGATTCCTTTCACGCCACGCAGCAAGTTTCCTTGCTGCGTCGTATTGCCTGAAATAATAGTAAATGTGCCCGCGATATTCTTTGTGGCAGCCAACATCATCTGTACAACTCCAAATATGGCCCTAAGTTTTTGTAAGTACTTTGCTGTGTGACAGACTCGGATTTAGAGGGGGTCTGACTTACTTTTGTCACCGTACATTGTTACTTTTGTATTTTTTCTTTATAATTGTATGCTTAAAACCCTTAGATTAGCTAATGGGGGTCTCTATAAGGACTGTTGGGTGCAATAGCATTTCTGAAAAACAGCGTCAAGTATTTGGATTGGATAGGTAGCTTCTCTCAGTCAACTCTTTTGGGACTGCTCAAAGTCCTTGGAGTGGTCACTGATGTAGGGGTTATCTGACAAACATTTTACATTTCTGTCTTACCTTCCCAAAGTGCCTTTGGTCTAGTCTTGCGTTCTTACCAAGATAGATTGTCAAAGTTGAGATTAAAATCTGCAGAACCGAAATTTTCAGAAATTCTTGAAAGATTCAGTGGTTTGATTGAAGCAGATAGGATGTAGAGCCTTCTGCCGAGTTATGTAATAAAAGTGAAATCAGATGTAAGAGGTCGGCGATTCGGATTTGACATTTTGAATCATGTGTAAAATTACTGGTTGGCCTGTGATTTCAGCAATTAATATCTGGTGAAATTTGTGCAGGAAAGAAAGATGGCGAGTACAGGGAAGGGCTAAATATCAAGCTTTGCAAAGCAGTATACCTGAATCCACATGCGGCAACTCTCTTTGGTCCGCAGAGCATGGAATGAGGCAATATCAACTCACCCATAGCGCACTATTTGTACTTAAACGGCTGCTTTTTCTGCTGCTCTCCCCCAGCCACAGTTTTTGTTTTTGAAACATTTTATTCATTTTCTAAAAGCACAACATAGGCACTGATTTTCATAAGCAGATTGACTATCACCCCTAACCCAGGACGATCTCCAAATGCCACCCACATTACTTCAATCAAGAAATGTCCAACTGTGACTATTCTGACCAAGAAGTCCATATCTTGGCATGCTTGTTCGGACATCCACGAGCTTGCTTGACCAACGCTTCCTCATTCATTAGACCCCTCTATTCCCCGTCTCCTCTGCTGATGGGGTTCACTCATGAAGAAACTTCCATTAGGTGGATGTACAATTTAGCATTAGTATTTCCATTCATTAAAAAAATCTATAAACCTGGATTGTGGTGGTCAAAATAAATGTATTAAATCAAATCAAAATTTTTGGCACCTGAAGCCCAACTCGGATCACACATTGTATACTGAATTTCCCCAAAATCCTCTTCAAAACCCTCCAGTGGATTGTAGACATTTAATTCCCCCAGCATAATGTGTTGCATTATGGATAGTTTACATGGGATGTGCTTTGGTGGAATCCCCCTGCTATAATTTTATGAGATTATTATTGGTTTTATTGTTTTATTTGACATGCCTATAAATAGATATTTCCTTTCATTTGTTGAATCCCATCACGTCTGTTTGAAATCATTGTTTGTCAGGCTACCATAATTGATATTTGGTTAGCCATGCTACCAAATATCTTCTCAGTGCTGACTATTGTACAATTACCTGATTTTTGGGGTATTTGATGAGGTATCACCTTATGAATGCAGCCATTTCCTCCTGTCTCAAGATTGTGAAAAATATTCAGCCATTGCAGCAAAACTCTGTATCATACAGAATCATTTTCTATTGTGGTGTTCTTCCAGAAGCCTTATATCGAGTGCCCCTGACAGGTGGTGTTAATTCCGCACCTCTGGGGATTGCGGGTTGAAGTCTGAGAATCCTTTGAGGAATATTTGGGTGAATCTGTATTAACAGGTCCAATTTACCCAGTAATTCCTCACTGTCCACCACAGTTTTTTCAGCTTTCAGCAGGTGGATTCTTTAGAGGAAATATGGTTGTTTCGTGTTGTTGCTGCAGATCTTCTACTTTTCGATGAAGTGCACAGCATGGCTACTGTCCCATCAGGATTCATGGGCTAGTCAAAATGTGTGCCTATAAATGTACATTGTTTTAGTCTAATGTATTTCTGTTTATAATTATAGCTGAAGGATGGATGATATGGAAAATATTAATGCAAATATTCTGATGTCTTGCAGGCATTCACCACCTTTAAAAACAATCGGATGGATGTTGGAGTCAATGCAGTGCTCACGTTAGAGGTAAGCACATGCTTTTACAAGTAACCATATATAGGAGCATTTTTTGATTATGTTATGAAACTAAAGTGATTATTTCAAGCTGATGTGAGTTAGATCAAGTCTTTTGTAACTCCGATGTATTGTTGATTTACAATTTATTATCGATAGTTTCTACCAAGATTAACTTAATGTGTTTCTGTTAGAAATGGGGGTGTCTAGTTGGCAGTCGTTTGCACCCTGTCCAAGTAGGGACTCTTATTCTAGTCAGGGTAAGGGAGTTACACAACCAAGATAACCCCTGCTCACAACCTTGGTAGCCTGGTACGAGCAGTCAGACTTATCTTAGAGGCAATGTGTAAAGTATTTATACATAAAACACACAGTAACACAGTGAAAAGCCTATAAATTGACACCACACCAGTTTAGAAGAATAACCAATGTTTATCTAAAACAAACAAGACCAAAACAACAAAAATCCAACATACATAATCAGAGAGATCACTTTTTAGGAAGTTTACTACATAGAACTCTATGGATGTGTTGATTTTAGCACAAAGTACCTGTGATGGGGCAAGTTCCAAGATGAAAAACAGCCGCAGAAGAGAGAAGCATCAGAAAACACAAGTGGTGCATCGAGTCCTGAGTCCCATGGGAATGGAGGTCTCAGTTCTGCTGCACGGCAGGAGAAGTGTTGCGTTGATTCCTTACTGCGAGGGAAAGCAAGGTGTCAAATTCCAGACATGTAGCTTTAGCTCCTTACTGCAAGGTGACGTAGCTGGAGACTTGGCGCAAAGGTGTGATGCGTGCAAAATCCAGGCACGCTGGATCTATGTGGCTGCAGCCAAACAGATGCTGCATTGATTCTCCCAGCCGCGGACAGTTGATGTGTCGATTCCTTCAGACGCACAGCAGAGCCTGCATTGGAGTTGGAGCGGGGGTCTCAGACGTCGGAGACACGGTTCTTAAGACTCACGCTAAGGCAAACTCTCAGCCATACGACAGGCGCTGCATCAATTTTTCGGTCACACCGCGACAATGCATTGTTTTTTTAAATGCATGGCATTGCTGCGGCGGGAAAAACAGGCGCTGATGGGTGATGCATGGACTTTCAGTACTTGAAGCAGCAAAACCACCTCCAAGGGCCCAGAACTGGGATTGGCACCACTTGGCAGTTTAGAACTCCCAGCCTAGGAGTTCAGGGGAGCTGCAGAGAAAGTCTTTGAAGGCCCTGAGACTTCCAACAGGAGGCAAGCACACACAATCCCTTAGAGAACCTTAACATGCAGGATAAGAAAGTAAAGGCAAGTCCTTCCACTGCCCAATACAGAAGCAGCAAGCAGCAGGCCAGCACAACACAGAACGAGCAGAGTGGAGTTACCCTCCTACAGCTTCTCCTACTCTTTTTCTTGGCAGAATCTAATCTTGATTCAGAAGTGTTCTAAAAATGTGGGGTTGCAGGTCCAATACTTATACCCATTTCCACCTTTGAAGTAGGCATACCTCAAAGGATAGTCTTTCTAGTGCACAGATCCTGCCTTGCCCTGACCTGGCTCCAGACACACTACAGAGGGTTGGAGTCAGCTTTGTGTGAGGACAGGCACAGCCCTATTCAGGTGTCAGTGACAACTTCTCCCACCACTCTAGCTCAGGAAGGCCCATCAGCCTGGTGATGGACACTCACAATATGCAGGGCACACCTCAGCTCCCTTTGTGTGACTGTGTAGAGTGAATGCATAAAAGGCCTAACTGTGAGTCTAAACCAGATGTGGATTCTACAGGCAGGCAGAGACACAGGATGGTAAAGCAAGAAAGTGCCCACTTTCTAAAAATGGCATTTTCAAACACACAATTTAAAAACCGCCTTCACAGAAAGATGTGTTTTAAATCCTGAGTTCAGGAAACCCAAGCTCCAAATCTCTATCTCTTCCCAATTGAAAAATACATTTGTAAGGTATTAGTAGATAGCTCCAATGATAACGTATGGGACAAAGAGTTCTTGCAATAGTTAAAAACAAAATTAGCAGTATTTCACTATCAGGACATTTAAAACACACCAGTATGTGTCCTACCTTTCACATACACTGCACCCTGCCCATGGGGCTACCTTGGGCCTTCCTTAGGGGTGCCTTACATGTAATAAAAGGGAAGGTTTGGGCTTGGCAAGTGGGTGTACTTGCCAGGTCGACATGGCAGTTTAAAACTTCACTCACATACACTGCAGTGTCAGGCCTGAGACAGGTTTGCAGGGCTACTCATGTGAGTGGCACAATCAGTGCTGCAGGCCCACTAGTAGCAGTTGAACTACAGGCCTTGAGCACATACAGTGCACTTTACTAGGGTCTTACCAGTAAATCGAATATGCCAATCATGGATAACCAACCACAATCATAATTTACACAGGGAACATTTGCACTTTAGCACTGATCAGCAGTGGCAAAGTGCCCAGAATTCAAAAACTAGTAAAAATGAAGTCCAGCATACAGTCAAAAATACAGGAGGCAGAAGCAAAAAGCCTGGGGAGACAACACACCATGGATGCCAGGTCTAACAGTTTCAATAAAATGTTTGCGTAAAATATTGTTTAAAGGAATCATTTTAATATACTTATTTTCATGGAATAGTCTTAAAACAACCATGTTAGTGGCTTGGTGGAAATTAATCGCACTAGGAACTTTGGTGGCATCCTGTGGGTTTTCAAGCAATATAGAAATGTCAGTGCTATGACGTTCATTCAGAAGTTACACTCTCTAAAACTGAATCCTTAATATGTAGATTTGTTTTTAACTTGCTGATTACAACAGTGAGAATGAGCAATCAAAAATGAAAAGGAAGTTGTGAAAATTATTTTAAATGTTGTAACACAAATGTCATGCCTTTTAACGTTTCAGCAAGTCTAGACTTGATATTTCTTGTTATAATGTTAGGAGGTATCATAATGACAATTCCATACGTCAATATGCCCGAGTCTGTTGACAGTATTTTTACTACATTTTAGAGTACTTGTTTTCTTTAACGTGGTTTATTCAGTGAAATCTACAGTGTTTACCACAGAGTAGAGGGGTGCATTTCACACCGGTCAAGCTCCTTTCTTGTGGCTTGTAAGAGAAAATGCGCATATATAGATTTTCTGAATGTGGTGTTTGTTATCTTGTCATTCGTACGAATTGGTCAGTGTGTATTCTATGTCAATGTAATAGAACATCCAGACGACCCGGAATTTTGAGTCCATTACTGGCTAGTAAATTTGAACAATCGAATTGACACTCTAAATGAACCTATATTTGTTATAGAGTTGGGCTATCTTCAATTCTGACCTTAGGAAGCAGCAATAGATTGCCATTTTTGAAACGTTAACCTAGAAGAGAATATATTTAAGTTTAAAAACCAAAAGACGGGCTCCTGTTAAATCCTCAGTTTGAAACCTGATGTCATGTTTATGCAGTCACAGACGGAGATCACACTCCTGGTAAAATAACCAACAATGTATTTGCAATATCTTTTATCTATGTGTTCATATTTTATCTTGTTTCTGGTTAGTATCTCGTTGATTTAATCCAACCAGAGGAGTTAGATATACATTTTTACACATGGAAAAATTCTGAGATCAGATTCACATTCAGTTGTACTTGTAGTAAAGTGGGTTCTGCTCATTTAATGCCTCTGTTTTTTCTCTTTTGACTACCTGTTTTTTGGACTTTTACCGTGAGCAAGTCTCACAAACTGAGGCTCACTTACCATAAATTCTGTGGAAACACTTTTTGAGATGAAGTCGGCTGTTGCGCTGCTGTGATAAGACACTCTGGGCTGGTTACAATTGAACAAGTGAGCACACATGTCCACTGTCGTTGAAGTGACTCTTCAAGGGTTGGTGCTGACCTATGGTAACACAAGAGGGATGGGAGCACACTGCTTAACCTCCCTGACCTATGGTAGGCCTTATAATGTGAGTGGGGATTCATGGTGTAGATCTTCAGTGCTCACTTAAAGTTTGTGGTGCTTAACTGAAAGTACAGGTTCACCCCATTTGGGCCTACAGGGCCCAATGAGGTATCAGTTTTAGGGTAAACATGCATCCTGAGTGTAGATTCACAGTCACTATTGTTATAACTACACTCCTTATGGAACTTTAAGAATTGTCTTATTTCCCTGGCTAATCCATCGTCCGATTCCAAGCCTTAGTCACCCTTACTGAGCCCACTAAATTGCTCTGCTGGCCAGCAGGAGAAATAAAGGCCTTGTCACACAATAAACCATTAGCAGTGTTTGACCCACTCCCTGCTAAAGTAAGGGGTGTAGAGGAGATCTGAATGTGCTAATTTACTGGTCACACTGCTCCTGGCCAAGACAAATCCAAGCTTACAGAAACAAATGAGGAAGGCCAGATGTCTGGAGCCAAACACAGGATGGGCTCCCCTTTGAAAATTTGGAGGGAAGGGGTCAGGCAGCTTTGTCAGTTCGGGGCAGAGCTGAGGGTACCAGGAAAGGGCTTTTTATATCCCACTTCAAGTTGCAAAGTTTAAATGTCCCAGAATGCTGTGCAGTAGCGTTGGGCAGGGCTGGAGTGATGATGTGACACCCTCTGATTTGGAAGAGATGCCTCCCTTTTAAAAATGCCTACTTCCATGTTATATCTAAGGGTTGCCTACGTATTGTGGTATTCACATATATTTTAATGCTTATGTGGTGAGAGCCGGCTCGTTACATTTACTGCTTGTGACACCTTTGCTCCATGTCACTTATCTTGACAATTGGTCGAAATGTTGAGTGAGTGGTGTGGCGGTTGGAGGTGGTAGGGAACTCCAGGTGTCTGCGAGTGGCTGCCCATAATATGTACGGCTTGAACTTCAATAAACCTTCACTTTATTCACACTGAAGTGTGCTGGCGCATTAACTCCTTACAACGCTCAACTTAAGAACCCCTACACAAGGGAGAGACTCTTGAGAAGACACTGGACCTGGAAGCAATGACTGATTTAATGCCTAACTGGAGGGAGAAGCCACCTGACCCCACTGAGAAGATGGACTTTACCTCTTACTGACACCCAGGAGTATGTTGGGTCTCTCCATGGCAGTGGTGTTGGAGCCTGAGGAACAACTGGGGGATTGGACCTGCATGGGGAAACCTAGATTGCTCCTGCAGGACTTCTGTGGACTCGCCCTTGAATCTGCTGACACATACGTGCTCTGCAAGTAGCCAGGAAACTGTGAGACCTGAGGAGTACAGCTTGGAAGGTGCTCCACTTCTTGGCTGTGGAGGGACTATGGTAGATGCCCCCTCAAGCTGGAGAGAGCATCAGGATCCCATGCATTAGACACATCTGGCAAGGGAGCAGCTAAATCAATCTTGCCACCAAAAAGTAACCTTTACAGGCCTGGACACCTGAGGAAAATGCTCCTGGTGGATAGAGCTTGCCATCAGGAGCGAAACAACATAAAAATTATGGGCTGGAGAAAATTACATTTAAAGCCTGGTCCCTGAGGGGGAGAGAGTGGGAAAGTGAGCGCATACATTTCTGCCATAATCCTAAAATGCCCTTGCCAAGGGCCAAGCCGCTATGGTCAGTGTAAACTTCATTTAATTATTTTTGATGGGGAGGAGACATGCATGGGGCACACTCCCAGAGCCACCTTTGGCCCAATTACCCCCATCTCCAGGGGCCTGTCACAAGGATGCTGTCCTGGGGCACCCCATCTCCAAAGGACAGAAGGCCAAATAGTGATCACCACCAAACTAGTGATGTGCATTGCCTGCTCTCGGTGTAAGTGTCTGGGTGGAGCAGGGTGTAGACTACATCCTCATTTTCTTGGCCCTCCACCATATTCTGCACCGCGGCCTCCATTTCCTCTGATCCCACTTCTGACACCAAACGTGAGAGGGAGGGGCGGAAAAAGAATCTCGGAGGCTTAATGTGTGGCTCAATTTTGACATGGATTATTGTGGAGCGTGATAACAGGAGAATTAAAATGTCACAGTCAGGACTCTCTCTTCTGCCCGATGGATTTCTTTCCTTGGGGTTGGCTTCCTTCTAAGCCAAGGCTTCCGCATAGGGATATCCCCAAGAGTCACAGAGAGAAAAGAAGAAGGCGGCGGTAAGTCTGACTGTTAGGGCGGGTTTAAGCTCTATAGGGTAGAGTCCTTCACCATTCCCAGGAGTGTTGGGGTACTATGTGACAAGGTGTGCAAAAAGCAAAATTATTAAAAAGAGGAAAACTATAAGGTACTCTTTTGCTACAGCTGCAATCCGGTCCCTTGTCTTTAGGGATCAGGTTTATGCCCAAGATGTGCTGTGTCTGCCCATGGGAGTGGGCGCATGCAAAGTGCTTGTGCCAATAAAGGTCCTATGATATGCGTGCTCCTAAAAAGGGAGTCCAGATGCAAGGGTAGTGGGGTGATTGGTAGGCATACACAATAAAATCTCCTTGTGATACCCCTTGTGCCCCCTGGTAATACCCTCCCCCTCCCTTTACTCCCTTCCCGTGATTGATTCACATACAGCAGAAGCCGCAACTCTCCTGAGTTGCGGCGGAGTGAGAGCGTCCTCCGGGGGCATCCGCCAGTCTTCGGACCAGCTTTTGGGATCTCCGTCGGTGTCCTCGTCTCCTCTTGCGGCATCTGTTCTGCTTTCCGGTTGGTGTTCTTCTCTCCTTGGTGTGGCAGGGCTCTTTTCCCCCCCTGTAGTGTCTTCCACCTTCCGTGCTACAGCTGGGCTCCGTCCTCAATCATGGATCTCTGCGTCTTCCGGGTCTCCTGGGTCCTCCTTACAAGGTGGTTGCTCCGCCTCCCTTTTCGCCAACCACTGCTCCCATTGGTTCCTGTTCTCCGGAGGCCAGTTCTTTCCCTGTACACGAAAGGCGTCAGGGAGAGTTAACCCTTGCTTTGCCGGTCTCTGCGAGTCGGTAGTCCTGGCATGCAGAAGTAAACACGGCATTTGGGGCAAAGGGGGTTCAAGGCTGGGTCTCCTTCCTCACACAGAGGTAATGTGTAAAGCGTTTGCACAACATACACAAACACACCGTTGACACACTCGGCATACCACAAAAAGAGACTCCACACCGTGGTATATAAAAATATCACTTGTATTATATATAAAACACATATACCACAAATCACTTTGCCATAAGGCAATGGTCATAAACATCACGTAGACCATAAATCACATAAATCACTTTGTCAACTAAGCAACTGTCATAACCATACATTTAGCATGATACAGTGAATATCCTGGTATAGGTCACAGATCACTTGTAGTGCACTGTAGTAAATACTCCTAAGTTGCACCGGTCATGAAAGGCATCATAACAACATTAACCCTGTGCCCATCATATCATCCCAAATACCCCATTACATCAGGACACATGAAATACGGCTGGGTAGGAAATCTTACCATAACATGAGTGCATAAAAATGCAGCTGTTTTGTGAAGGACACATAAATCCCAATAGAAGGAAGCATGCAATCGGTAACGGAAAAGCCCAGCTGAAACTGAAAGTAGCAGCAGCACCTGCGCACCTATACTGGGGAATGCAGTAAACATTCACTGGGGATTGGGGGCCTCTGTCGAGGTTCCACCCTGTCCTGACCCTCTAACAATAATGGCCCAGGTATGTGCTGAGGATAGGGGGGCATACACGTACCCCCACCCGGAAGATCTTGACCGGTCTCCTCGATCAACTACCCCCTGCATCTTCCTGCAAGCCTGTGGCGCTGCTGCCAACAATCTCGGCCACACATAAACCAGACCCCAGCGGAATCCCTACTGCCGCACGGTGAGCTCTTCCCTGGGTATCAGGGGTGGGAGGCGTGTGGCATCGGTCAGCCGGGCATCGGCCCACGCCTGGGCAGCTGGTGCAGTGGGAGCTAGGCTCCTTCTCCGTCACATGGGGAGCATCCTGCAAAGCCCCGCAGCAGGCACCACTCCTCTCTGCGTTTCCTGGTGGTTGCTGGGGAAACAGCCGGAACCCCTGGTGGCCGCGTTGGTTGCCCAGCAACACTGGGAACTTCACTTTGCGCTGGCTGGCTCCACTGCCAAGCGACAGTTTTGAATGGAGAAAATCTGCTCTGCCCTCGGCCCCCTTGCAGTGGCTCTCCTTAGGATGCCACTCGAGCACTTACCACATGCTTCCTTTGGTTTTCTCTGGCAACGACCACATGCTCCGGCGGTGAAGGAGGGGGAGGGCAATGCACATGCTCTGACGAGCCAGCACTAGGACTGGCAAATAGAGCCCTTCATGTGCTGGTTGGCCATTAAAAGCGCTCAACACGCGCTGGCCTTCAAATAAGAGAAGTGATGACCACAGCGCTCACCACAAGCTCAGCTCTTTGGAACAAAAAGGTATAAGGACATTCCAGTCCTTTCTCTGCTCCAGGCAAGAGCAACATCTGCAGGCTGTCATACCCCACACAAGTCAGGGGCAGTGCGCCTCACACAGCTTCTCCAGCTCTCCTCTCAGGCATTTTACTTTTCTTGAACTCTTTTATCTCCCTGAGACTTCTAACAGGAGGCAAGCCCACACAAGCCCTTGGAGATTCTTCACAAGCAGGATACCACAGCAGGGCAAAAAGAGTCAGTCCTTTTCCTCCACCACAGACAGAAGCAGCAACTGCAGGCCAACCCACCCCTCATTCAGAAAAGGCAGTGCTCCTTGCACAGTCGTTCCGCTCTTCTTTTTGGCAGGGTCCTCTTGTTTCTTGAAGTAATCTAAAGTCCTGGGGTTTTATGTCTGATACTTATATGCCATTTTGTTATTGTTCTCTTTGTGGCAAGGGTCTCTGAGCCCAGTCCAAACCAGTCCTGTCCTCTCTGGTGCAGCATGACCACAGGGGGCGGAGACAGCATTGTGAAAAGAAGACACAGCCTATTCAGGTGCAAGCAAAACTCCTCCCGCCACTCTAAATGCAGACCAGGCGTATTCAGCCCATCAAAGAGTCACCCAGGAAAGGCAGGGCACACCTCAACACCCTTGTGACTGTCTACAGTGAATGTACATCCCCAGCTCCTGTCACTCCAACACTGGATGCTGAATACACAAACGCCAGAGGCAAACAGAATGGTAAAGTAAGAAAATTACCACTTTCTAAAAGTGGCATTTTCAAATGCTCAATTTAAAAAGCACCTTTCCCAAAAGGTGCGTTAGTAAATTCTGAGTTCAGAGAGCCTATACTCCATTTTTCTATCTTGTCCCTGTTGAAAGTCACACATGTAAAATGTTACAGGGCATCTCCAATGATAGCCTATAGGACAGACGGCCTTTCAATAGTTAAAAATGTAATTGGCAGTATTTCACTATCAGGACATGTCACACACACCAGTATGTGTCCTACCTTTACATGCACTGCACCCTGTTAATGGGGGTACCTTAGGCCTACCTAAGGGGTGCCTTACATGTAAGGAAAGGTAAGGTTTGGGCCTGGCAAGTGGGTGCACTTGCCAGGACAACATGGCAGTTTACACCTGTGCATGCAGACACCACAGTGGTAGGTCTAAGACACATTTACAGGGCTACTCCTGTGGGTGGCAAAACCAGTGCTGCAAGCCCATGAGTAGCATTTGATTTACAGGCCCTGGAACAATCAGTGCACTTTACTAGGGACTTAACAGTAAATCAAATATGCCAATCATAGATAACCCATCATATCACAATTTATCCAGAGAGCATGTACACTTTAGCACTGATCAGCAGTGGTGAAGTGTCCAGAATCCTATAGCCAACAAAAATAGAGTAAAAAAAATAGGAGGCGAAAAGTTTGGGAATAAACCTGCAAAAAGGGCCATGACAAAATGGCTGCTACTTAATACATGGGATAAAGTAACCCCTTCCATACAGTATAAGAATATTTCAAAACTCCAAGCACCTCCATGCCATATGGATGAACAAGTCCAAATAATAATTATTTTTATAAGGTCAAGGACCTCTGAGGTGTCTTGCAGTACCCTTTTTATGTATGACAGAGGGTATTTTATTAGTTATATTACATTGTCACATCCTCACCCTTCCACAAACTGCTTTAATCTTTTATGTCTTTCTCTTTCATATTCATTGCAGACAAAGTATAAAAGAAGGATAAATAAACACCAAAAAAAATCTAATCGAACCATACAAAGTGTCTATCTTTCCTGTAATAACCTAAAATGTGGAAAAAATAAACATTTCCATAAATATCTCCTTTGTGCTGAACACTTTTCATTTTTTAAAAATATATCAGAAGAAGGAAATGTCAGCACCTGCTTTTCTTTTTTTAAACAGGAGCTGTTTTTATGCTGCAGGCTGCTGGCACCAGGTATTGTGATGTCAGAACTCAACTGTAATAACTTATTACTGCTCAGCAGCTCCGTCATTTCTTTATTACAGGTGACTAGATGCGTCACAACTCTTCTGTAATAAGGAAATTAGAGACAGGCTTTTTTAAATAATTTGCAGGTTACCATGTGTTATAGCAGCATGGCAAACTGGAAAGGGGTAGCAGGGCACAATGCCATTTATGGACTTCCTGGAGCCCCCCAGTGAGCAGAAACCTTGGCTTGCCTACCACTGACTGGCTAATCCAGCCTAGGCCAGGCCAGTGCTATGCTTCCAGCACATCTCTCACTGAACTATTCAGCAGTGTGGGACTATCTGCTTGGTTGTTATTGACATGGTCTGCTTTAAATTTAGAGCATCTACCAAACACTATTGACCCACGTTTGTTTAATCATGTCAGGCAAAAAGACTATTAGTCCTATTTTTTCATTGAGTTCTTTTTAAAGTTTGTTTTTAAAGTCTGTTTTCATAGATTTTGAATTGCCTCTTACTGACGTGCCCAAAATACATTAGAGCTTACTAATAATTTGCACAACAAAATGTGCTGGGACCCAAAGTCTTTCTTAGGAACCCATCAGAGGGCCACCACATACTGGGGCTACCAAATACTAAGACTGTCTTTGTCTTGATACCACCCTCAATCTCTTTCCTCCACTCCATACACTTAAGGTGGCTATATTTGACATCTTTTTCAACCCAATCTTCTCACTTTGTCACGGTGTTCATTTCTCTTCCCCTTCTTTCACCCTGTTCTGCCTTTCTATCACTTGCTGTGTCTTGTGTATGACTCTGTACATAGGCACCCATGGCCTGAGTTACCCAAGGAGTGAGTCTATGGTATTTTTGACTCTTCTTCTTTTGTCTCTGCAATCACAAAAATCAAATATATACACTGAGTGGTCATTATATCAAGCGCCCAAACCTTACGCTTCCCCAGAGCAGGCGTAACAAGGAGAAATGTTTTCATTTCTCCCTGTTGTTCCCTCTTTCCACATGTGCTGCATTCTGCAGCATACTTAGAATGAGGAAAACGCCTCTTGTGATTGTTTTTGTGCAGTAAGGTATCCCTTTCTGCACAAAACCAATCATCCCCACAATGCAGGCACCCTTGCACCATGGCGAAAGGGTGCCTGAGTTGGCGCTCGCCTGAAAATTGTGTGCTGGCACTGGATGAAAGGACAGTAATGCACCGCATCTTGTACATACAGTGCATTTCTGCCCTTTTCAATTGGCGTACGGCAGCATGGGAAAAAGTTTTGTGGCATTGCCCTGTCAAAACTTTTAAATAAGGCTGTGTGTGTGTGTAGCAGGATGAGTAAGGAGTGCATTTCATAGTTAACTATGAGCACAGTGAAAACTATTTTGGGGGATGATGTATTAAGTCAGGAATAAACATAGCCTGCCAGACCATCTTTGCATACGTATTTGCTCCTTCAATGCATTTCTGTAGCCTTTGTGATAAGTCTGACTTTCAGGTGAGGGAGAACAGAGACTGAGGTGCAGTTCAGAGCTAGTCTTTGCCCGTGTTGTGCCCTTTTGTTCCAACTGAATTTTATTCCCATCATTTGCTAGGTATAGAGTGAGAAGATTTCTCTCTATTTTGTGCACACTCTTTGGGTCACTCTCATCTAGAAAATCCAAGCCACAACTCTCCTTCCTCCTGGTACTCGAGCACAATGACTCTGCCTGACCTGTCTGGAAGCAATAAGCAGAAATGTCAGAAACCTTTGAAACCACTTCCAAAACTGTGCCTGTAGAATCCACACACTCAGTCTGGAAACAGAGTGTAGGTATGGGGTTGAACCTCCAAGTCAGTGTTCTGTGAACTCCCCGTGACTGGTGTCCAGGCAGCACCCATTCAAGTTTTTAAGGAAATCTCTATGACTCAAGGCTAGTGACAGCCAGATTCCAAGCTTCAAGCCAGGTGAGAGGACACTACCCGATTTCAAGGATTCCTGCTGAAAGCACCAAGGTGCAGGCCTGAATTCTGCCCTGTTTTTCAAAAAGGGACAGACAAAGGTAGATCCTAGCCCAACTTTTTTGAATGAAGAGGAGCTGACCAAAGGAAGGACTGAACAACGTCAAGGAGCAACACCTGCACTGCAGTGCCTAGTGGGAGTCTGGTGCTGCAAAGACCAATGGATAGCCCTTACTTTCTGTTTCCCTTGGCTGCCTCCACCAGGGCCTCCAGGCTGTCTCTGCTTTCCTCCTGCTCGAATATGAACCCGCAATCCCACAAGTCCCCTGTAGCTCCCTAAAGTATGATATGCTAAAATGACTCAACTAGCCACCTGCAGTTGTAGGTCTATTGTCAAGACTCTGCATGGATCAGTCAAAGTGCCCCTATGTGACCTTTGCCCTCATTGAACAACATCTTTAAGCGAGTATCCTGAAGTGCTAACTCCAGAGACAACCGTAACCACTGATTGGGTCAATGAATCAGCTGCTTTCACACCTGCTCCACTTTTTAAGTGACATCTGTTAAAGCCTTTCATCTCATTTGGGCACAGGCATTTTGTTTTGGACTGTGACTGCTGCTCCTAGGATTGCTAAAGATCAGACCACGTCTGCTATTCAAGACTACAGAGGTGTCCGAATGATGGGAGGGCTGGGTAAGTGAAGAAAGGGTGACTATGGGCAGCAGCAATGATGCACCCCTGAGGGACATATTTATGGGGTTGTAACACAACGAGGTGCAGCAAGTCACTTTGCTGCACTGCATTACAGGGAAAAGGCAGGAATGTGCCATATTTATTACAATATGGCGCCTACCTTTCCATTTCCCAGTGCTGATGCACAATGGGCTGCCTAGAGCCAATGCAGGCACCCTTGCACCATGCACCTTGGTGCACGGTGCAATCCTCAGAGGCATATTCCTCTTTCTCTGTGTGCTGCAGAATGCAAGATAAAGCACTGGCTGGATAATTGATTTATTAAGAGTTACCTCTGTGCGAAAGCTCCTGCAGAGTTCCTTCTACTGCCTCTTCACCAAGATTTAGCCTTAAAATCAATAACTGAGCTTGCTAGGCTGAGGCTAGTCCTGTACCGGACCAGAGTCTGGTTGATGGGAGAGCTGGATCACTTTAGATCCGGGCTCCGTGATGTCATTAATAGCCCACAAGCATTAAATATTCCATGGTTGAGGTATGTCAAAGAGACACTAGATAATGTGGGCCTGAGAGACTTCTGGTCTAACAAATCATCTATTCCCCTCAAGTGCCTTATGTAGTTAAAAAGGAATTTGGTGCTGTGTTCTGGAAAATCAAATAAAATCAGCCTCTTTTGAGGAGCTTAATACACTCTTTTCTAAACATAAAACCTGATTACAAATTTGAGACATTTTTAGACCATTTGCATCCCCCTGTGTCCAGAAAATGTTATGTACAACTAAGACTGGGAACTCTTCCTTTGGCTTCCTTCAAGAGCAGCTGGCTAACATCCAGGCCTGAGTCTGGCAGGTGCCCTGTTTGTAGCAAGAGCCATGAAGATGCTGAGCGTTTATTTTTTTTTGCCCTGTGTACAAGAAGCCCAGATCAAAATGGATAAAAGCACTCTGCTTAAAGTTGGGAATTAAACATTTTTGGGAGCGTCAATCCACCTGGAGTTATCCATATTCAGTGTGTATGCAAAAGCTATCACAAACATACTTCGTTGGGCCTATAATCTCCTACATGCAGACCCAGGGTCTATAAGGCACATTTTCACACTGGAGACTTTTAGAAACGAGTCATCTCATCATACTTTTAATAAGAATTGAAGTATTGCACTAACTCAGTCTGGTTGCACGATTGCACTTTTGAAATCAATGTCTCCTTCACACTTAAAGCTTTATTCAAAGAGCCTCACCCCAAGAGTAAGCTACGAGTCGGATGTAGACCATTGTTCACAGCTAAAACACTTTGCACACCTTTTAGATAGTCTACAATACAAAACTCTGCAACAATACATACGTTTTTCATTAGAGCATAGGGTCCAGAGCACCATATTTTTTAATGAGGCTGGGGATTCTTCCCTTAAAGACCCAGACTTTTAAATGGGATAAATCGGAAAGTTCCACAGAAATTTGTGACTTATGTAATGAAGGACTGCAAGATTTCTTACATTTGTTATTAGTATGTCCAAATTTGATTCTGGTAGAGGCCCGGCGCCGGCATATAAAGCCTATATGTTTTAGACGTAATCTTTGCTCTGAAAAAAGTTTAATTGAGTTTTGTAAATCACAGCTTGATGAATTTGCTTGTTATAACCGGTATACATTTCTTTAAAGTTTTTTTTAATTGTTTTAACGTCCGAATAGTATAACTGTTTTACTATCTATTAATCATGTATTTGTTGACCTCAGTCTAGGTCTAAACCAAATTTAATAATTGGGAGCATCAAGAATTTGTAAAACTGATCCTAGGCCCATTGTTTTGCACTCTGTTTCTAAATTCCTGCAAGCTGTCTGGTTCACAAGATTCAAACTGCTAAACCCTGTGAACAATTTGCACTTTTGGAATTATTATCTGGGCATTAGGCGATACCTGGTAAAGTTGTTAGATTTTATATAATAGCCCCTAGAATTTATAATGAAGAATTATATACGTGTCTTAAATTTCTTCTTGTTTTTATTCTTTTTAACTCAATTTTACAATGTGTTTTATGTTTTTTTTATATATGTATTGTAAATTGTCGATGAGTTTTACCGAATTTGAAATGCCAAATAAACAAAAGAGTTACCTTAACAGTTACTCAATTCTGAGCCCCCAATCCCATACCACCTCCATGACTGCTCATCTTGCTACTCTGAGAGCAAAGTATTAAAGGATGTAAATGTTGATTGGTGTTTAGGTTGCATAGTAGGTCAGTCCTAGGACATCAAAGGTAAAAGGACCCAATTTCTACAGTGGGTCCAGTAGTCAAGTCAAAGCAAGAATCACTTTATTCGATTTGATCAATGCAAATCATAAAAAACACATCAAATCAAAAAAATCATTAAAAATTAAACAGTAAAATTGGACCATCAAAATGATAACATCTCAAGAGCTTGAATTAACCTGCTAAGAACCATGAAAGATAAAAACTTACATTTGGTGTGGATAAAAATTGCAAATACAGTAAAGCCGTCCGCACTTGACTAAAATTCATTGACATTAAAAGTGAGCCAATAAACTTATATCATAACATATTATATTTGGGACAAATAAGAACAATGTGCAAAGGGGGGGGGGTGAAAAAAACGTACCTGATTGCCAAGTCTCTCCTCCGTCGTCCCTCCGTCGTCTCTTCTGGTCAGAAAAGGAAGTAGGAAGCACCAGGCTCCCCATAGCCAATCACAACGCTGTAACGCAGCATTGTGATTGGTGTGAGCACCGTGGTTCGGCGCTCAGACAGGCAGTGGGAGCCTCGGCACACTCTCCACCCAGGCTGTAATTCAGCTGGGTGGAAAACATACAAAGTGCACATGACTGTTTGGCAGGCCCTAGACGGCCGGCCAAACATTCATGCGCACTTGGAGTGGGCAAATCACTCCTCGCCCTTCTCCTGTATGAGCAGCCCAGCCCGCCCTGCCCGCAAAGCTGCTGCAGCAGAAAAACATAAAATGATAATAACATTGAGTTATTATTATTTTATTTTCCCTTTATTTCACTGCTGCAAAGCAGTGGGGTGATGCACCTCTGCCTTAGCGGAGGAGCTGCCACTGAAATCAGCATGTACGAAATGTTACATAAGCCAGAGGACTACAAGGTGTAGGAGTGACATGTCATCCACTCTGGTAGGCACTATAGTTTTAGAGTGCTTGGTCTGGAAAAATCAGAATTGAAAACGTAACATCATAGTTGAGGGTTCTCTTTAATAATAAGAATCGATTTCTACCCAAATGAACCCTTTTTGCAACATTAATCTATGCTCTAAGCTATACTTTTGTGTGCATGTAATTCTTTGACAGTTAATATCACACTGTTCTATAGCAGAATTTTAACTTATAAACTGCAAGTAACAAAAGGATGTCTTTTAGAAAAGCAGTAACCCACTGACCTATTTACCTTGTGTGCACTTTGTGATCTGCACGTACATGATCTTAGCAGGAGGCACATTAATCCTCTGTGATACTTTATGATCAGTCAAAACCTCAACTAGACAACACTCCGATCTCTCTCCAGGAAGAACATTAATCACTGGAGTTATCTGACATTTTTATTGTTGCCTGGAAATCGCTGGGGGCAAGGAACATTGCAGAGGTGCTTTTAAAACCAAAATAATGTGAACACGGCGCTTCTTGAAGTCAGCAGCCGGTGCGGTGACACCAGTCGCACAGCCTTAGAGCGTACAGTTGCAGAAGAACAGGCGCACAGTGTACCCTGCGCAAAAAAATCATGTAAATGCAACCACTGTTCTCTGTTTCTGGTTTGTGCTGTCTGCAGCTAAAGTACTAACATCCGTGCCTACGTTGCATAAAAACAAGTGCCACAGCTGAAAGTTTGGCTCTGATGTCTGCGGCCAGCACTATGAATATCGTGAGTGCCGATTACCAAGCTGCGTATTCTTGATGCCACCGCATGCCTCTTTCATCCACCACCAGCCATTCTCAGCCTCTTTTTGTTTCACTCTTGCATGTTTTTATCATCCATGCTTCCTTCTTTTATCGCTGTTTTTCCGTCATTCCTCTTCCTGTTTCTTCACCCTTATGTTTTTTTCGCACTTTTCTGCTCTGGGTCAAAGTCCGATGAAGAATTAATACGTGAGGGTCCTCAAAATTAAGTGCCTGCCACCACCGGATGAAAATAAGCACTTACTTTTAAATTTTCAAGCTAAACTAATGCACTGTTTATAGTATAATATCCTGGATATCAAAAGCGCAGGCCTGTTCTGCATCTGCGCTACGGAGTGAATTGGATCACGCAGGCCCCTGCTGCTCACCTTTGACCCTGCTTCATCCAGCGCTCCTGTTAGTATTAATCTTGCATTCTGCTCCAGCCAAGATGAATCTGTAGTAATCAGATTATAGTTATTGGGCAGGTGTATGCGGTTTGGTTCTGCAGATCAGCACGGAGCCTATAAATAAAATATGGGAAACACAGACAACAATTAGCCGCCCCGTACGCCAACGAGACAAAGCCAGTGATATCATTATCCGTTTGCCGCCTTAGTCAGCACTTTCGCTAACTTTAGTTTTTAATAAGATTACGGGAGATGAAAGGGAAGAAGAGCTTGCTTCAGCTTTTCAGGTGGATGCAAGCACTTTTAAATTGCATTGTGTCCCCCGGAAACAAGAGGCAAATAGTTCCAATAAATTAAAAGTGTTTCTTAGACAGATAGCGGTTGTGTAATAATTTCGTTATCTGAGGAATCCATAGCTGTTCAATTTGAAAATGTATAAACTCACAGCGGTGCAATGCAAAAAAAAAAAATTTTGTGACTGGAAGTGTTGCTTCGAATTTCGCTCTAACAATACGTTTTATTGTCTGTTTAAAGTGTACTTACTAGCTCAGGAAGATTACAGATTGGAAGTACTAGAAACGAGGTCCTCTCTTCATTTACTGCACCCCGGAAATGTCATTATCCAAAGGTGACATGAGGTGTGGTACATGTCTCCTATTTTGAAAATTCCCTTGGAAAATTTAGAATTACAGAAGGAACTGGTGCATTCCGCACCAAAATTCTTGTATTGGAATATATCAGGCTTTTTTTCTCCCTTTAAATGTTGGCACTTTTGACCGGAGGAAAATTGCAGAAGGCGTTGAAGGGGGCACCTGTACCTGTAGTGGAAGTGCTGGCCTTCTGACGAATGTGTGACTACGAAGGCTGCGCACCCCAAAATGTACCATGCAGCCCGTAGTATAGCATATCTCCGGTGGTGCAAATAGCAAGAGGGAACTGGTAGGGGTTGAGTATTTTCCCTGCATGCACAGTGTGTCTACATCACTAACTATAATTATTTTTACCCTGAAGAAGACCCGAGACCTTTTAGGCTAGCATAGGGGTCAAAACAGGTTGGTAACAAAATAATTAACCAGGGGTTAAGTGATTCATTGGTTTTCACGCTATAACCCAACGTTCGATTTTAAAGTAGGTTTTGGGTATACCTCTAGGCATTTTTAACAGCTTATTTTTCTGCCAACTCAACAGGACCCTAGAGTTTGTCCTGGCAATAGATTTCTAAGAACTCCCAGGGTTATGAATAGCTGCCCTCGGTTGAGTCCGCTGAAGTGGCCCTGTTCCTACTCCAGTGTGAGAGGTCGTCAAATGATGAAGCTTGCCTTGATAAGTTAAGGGTGAGACGACCTCTCAAAAACCTTTTGATGACCCTCTCCAAAAGAAGTCCTAATTACTAATGGGTAACAGGGACACTAAATAACCTCAAGTAGTTTTGTGTGTTAAAGGCTCCCTTAACCCATGGGCGTAGGAAGTGTGGGGGACGCGGGGGATACATCCCCCCCAGATTTTGGAGTGGGGGGGACACGGGGGACAAGGGTGGGGGGGACGAGGGGACAAAAGAATTTCCCCTCTCCCTTCTGTTATTCACAGGGCCATTAGCGCGAAAGCACGACCTAATGGCCCTGCACTTGACCTGCCTGGAGTCAAAGAGGCCACCCACCCTCTACCTTTTGTTATGTTGCAGTAAGCCTCTGCGTTCTGGGAAGGGCAGAGAGGGAGAAAAACCCTGTCTCTTTTCCTTCATGCCCAGAGAAGGCAAGGACAGTGTCCACTTCTCCTGATCTGCCTCGGGCAGCTGCCCTCCTCCCCTCTCTCTCTCTTTATTCCTCCATCTCTTTCTGTCTCTGTCTCGCTCCTCCTTACGTGCTGATTTCAAGAGACAGCTCTTACGAACTCTCTCTTGCCTCTCCTTTTCTTTATTTGTTCCCCTGTGAAATTGATCCAAAAAAGGCGGAACACTTTGGCTGGAAATGTCCTCATTTTCTGACCGTTTTCTATTCAAAGAAAAACCTCAGGACGGAGAGAAAAATAATTAAATACCTAAATAAAGCAATACAGAGTGGTCAGCAGACAGGCCAGATTATTATTTACACCCACACACATTAGCGCCACTTTACAGAGTTTGCCAGTGAAAGCGCTACTTTCTTTTTATCTTCTTTCTTTGAACAACATAGTTTTCCCAGGGTGGGGAAGTGCACCATTCCTAAAGGGACTGCAATACCTGGTTGATGGGTGGAGTGGAAACATTTAATATGATAGTTTTCAACTGTTTTAATTATTTTAGCTTATAAAATGTGTACTGCGGCTCTGTGTTCGGGGATGTGGTCTTTTTAAACCAAACTGCTTACATTTTGAAAGGATATAAGCAATGGACATTGAAACGGGTGCCTTCCTGGTCCTGTAGTCATGTCCTGAACTTTTCAGGCAAAATCACTTACTGATTTCTGAATAATGAGTTTAAAACCGTTAAGGTAACCATGTTGTTCCTGATTACATTTCACATGCTTTGCTTATTCTTGCATTCCCTATGAGTGTTTTCTTTTTCCAGGGTGTTATTCATTTTTTTCAGGCAGCATTTTACTGTTGTCTAGTGCATAATTTGAATTTAGTCGCAGAACAATTGAGTTGGAGCTGAAGGCAGTGCGAGTTTCTCTCAGTGGGGCAGTATGGTGTTCAGTGGGAGAGGATGTGGCACTCTGGCCAGAGCTGCTGAATTTGGAACTGGAGAACCATGTTCAGCCTTCATGACCAGTCCACCAGACCACACTCCTGACAGAGCTCATTCCGATGCTACACCTTAGAAGGCCCGATAGACCTTAGCACCCGCAGGTGGACCCTAACAGTGGCAAGTGTGAGTTAACCTTGAAGGCCTGTCCACCACAATCCATACTGCAGGTCACCTCCAGTCTTGCGAGCAGGCATACGAAGAAGCACACCCTAGATCGACAGTGACTGTCACTGAGGTCACAAGACCCTTGAGGCCAGTCCACCTCACCCATTGGTACCTCCATTTGCCTTTTTCAGCAGTAGTAGTGCAACTTACCAGGGGTTGGCAATGTAGGATTTGCATGCACACCAAACTTAGGGGTGATTATAATGGCGGTGGGACCGCCACGTCACCCCGTCAGTGGCGGTCCCACCGCCATCGGTGACTGCATCACCGCCCGCCATATTACAATGGTGGGTGGTTCCCTGGCGATCGGAAAAACCAATCGCCACGCACCCGACTGGCTCCTTGAGCCCGCCAGTGTGGTGGAGGGGCTCGTGGTTCCTACAATGCTGGTGGTGCCTACCAGGCACCGCAGTAGGGATTACGATGTCCCTTACCCGCCAGCCTATACATGGCGGGTCACCCGCCATGGAAAAGCTGACGGAAAGGGACATTGGGGGCCCATAGCAGGCCCCTTTCCCCCAGCCCCCAGACATGGGACCTGGGGGACATCTATGATGCCCCCTACATATCACTGCACCATGTGGAAGGCACCGCATTGTGCCTGCCACGTAGTGCAGTGATATATGTAACATGTCCCTTTTTACATTGCGGCGGATGATGCAGCCAGCAGCACCTGCTGCAATGTAAAAGATAGGCACTGCAAACGCCGCAGTGGCGGTCGCATTGTAATGCCTATCGTGGGGCCGCCGCCTTGAAGGCCAGCGGTCCCATTCTCTGATTCGATGGCGGACGGACTGAAGTCCGCCTGCCATCGTAATCAGCCCCTAAGTTTGCAAACTTCATGGTCTCTGCTTCATGCACAAACACTTTTAACATATGCAGCCTGCTTTCGGGCCACTGGAGTTACGCAGCAATGGAGGCCAAAATTATGTCGCAGTGTTGACTAAATTATGGAACAATAAAAAAGCTGCAGAGTAATGCGGTACATTTTATGATACTTTATTATCTTGACATATTTATACATACTAACAGCCTCTGCAAAGCTTTTGCCTCATTAGTACCTGTGTAACATACAAATGCAGCAGTGGGAAAGGTGACCAGTCAACCTTTGCAAAGGGCCCTACACAGCAACATAAGTCACATTTCTTTTAGTAATTTTTGATCCGTTTGAGCTACAAAATTGTTTTGGGTGAAATCGTTTGATTATGCAGCAGATGATGTATTATGTGGCAAATATGATACAGCCATAGTTAAGTGGAAAACATTTTTCCACTTAACTTAATTTTGCCCCAACATTGTAGTTGATCAATTTGTAAGTTCCCCAAACCCAAAAGTCGAGTTTGGGCACAATTTGCATTTTTAAAAGCAGTCCTACAACACAGGGCTACTTTTAAACTGACCTCAGGCTTCAGCAGTGCACACATGCAAGCGCAGAAAGGGCTGCTGGCCTCTAAACTGCCATGCCCTATTATATTCTAGGGACTTAAAGGTAGTTCTAATCCCCCTGCCCTATTATGTACTAGGGCCTTATAGGAGAGGTCATGCCAATCATAGGGGTACCCTAACCCATAGTACGCCCTAGTGTATGTAGGTGTTTTCACAGTATCTTTAAGTGTCTCTTTCAGAATAGCACTGGCCCTGGGCCTGTTTAGGCAGAGGCCAGGGTCAGTCTGAGTCAGGTACCACCAGTACCAGTGAGCAAAAAGTTGGGGAGTGCCCAGGGCACAGGATGGCTTTGCAACACTAGAGAAGCACAAACTCAGAACACCATGGTTGGGGGTTCTCTTTAATAATCAGAATTGATTTCTATCCTAATGGACCCATTTTCCAACATTAGGATAAGGAAAGACTGGGGAAAAATCATAACGTTCTAATCTATACCTTGAAGTTTTCATGCAGCTCCTTGATGACGGTTAATAGCTCACTGTTCAATTTTAGGATTTTAACTTATAAACTGCAAATACCAAAAGAATCTCTCAGACAAAAGCAGTAACTCACTGACCTATTTACATGATATGCATTTTGTGATCTGCGTGGTACACGTTCTTTGCAGCAGGCATATTACCCCACTGTGGCTACCTTACCATGAGTAAAAACTTCCACTAGACAAACCTCCGATCTCTCTCAATAAAGAACATTAATCACCAAAGTTATCTTCACATTTTTATTGTTGCCTGAAAATTGCTGGAGACCAGGAATGCAGCAGCAGGTACTTTTCAAACCATAATGCACTTGCAAACACGACGCCCCCACCCTAAGTCAGCGACCTCTGTTTGCTTGGTGCATGAAGATGCAAGATTCATATACATGTTTTTTTAACATTTGGTCTGATTACTATATGGATGTAAATAACAATAAAGCATACATGAAAACTGACTACATGCTTGCTTTTCTCAATATTTCACTTCGAAAGTATGTGATTGTATTTGTTTAACGGGCGGTGATTTGCATAGGGTCACTGGAAAGTCCACAAGGTTGTCCCTGTCCCCCCCAGAATTTTAGTGTCTCCTACGCCCCTGCCTTAACCTGCTATATCGTCTCTATTATCCACATTACTAAGGATGCACAAAGTCCCAGAACCTTTCCTCCACAACATTCTTAAACTTTGGCAACATATTTGATTTTTTAAGAAGGTTAGGTATAATTTAGGTTCATAAAAACGTATGAGAAAGATCTACCATTTTCAAATGTAGTATCCGTAAGCAGATTGATTTAAAGCGCATTGCCAAAAATAAAACGTGCATGACGAATTTGTGTGTGGTAAATTTATCACAAAATGTATTTTTCTTTACTGGGAAAAAAATTGATTAAAAGGATCATAAGTATGCAGAAGAGTAACTTAAAATCAAAGGAAAGGTGTTGTGCATTAAAAGATAACAATGGATTAAGATTTTTTGTGAGGCCAAATGGGTCCTTAAACGGAGCAGTGTCTTACCTGAGTCATTAAAAACAAAAAGTTAACGTATTGTTTGATTGTGGCATTCATTTCATTTCTTTTTCTCATTAAAACCTCAAATGTACTTTTCCAAAATTCATACTGTGGCCATTTAAAATGTCCTAATTATATATAGAGTACAAACATCAATTAACTTGCTAATGAAGAGGTCCGGAGTGAGGATGTTGCCGAGTTTGGTTGTTCACAATGGACTTATTTTGGAAATGGACCACCCAACTTCAGGGAAGATAGCAGTTCCAGCTCATACAATACGAGGATATTGTAAGGTCCGCTAAGATGATAGAAGAGTATCTATCAAAGCTAAGCAAATATTTTCAAGCTGTTTTCCAAAATAGACCAAAGAAATCATGTGCATATGAAGGTTTTCTGGACCTGATGATAGAATAAAACGACCCACTGCCTTAACCTCCTCAGGAATTCTTTTCTTAATAAACGAAATTTGCAAAGATTGAGCAAAGCTAAAGTCCAAATAATTTGCTGAGGTTCCAGAATCTAAAAGCCCTGAAACCAACTTCTCTTGACCTTCTGCCAATGTTATCTTGGATCCAGGATCGTAACAGAGGCCCAGGATGCACCAGATAAGAGGGAGGTCACAAGCGGGAGGCCCCTGGGACCGCAGAGGAGCAGTGTGAAGACCAGACGCGAGGAGTGTACTGAGCTGTGCCCAATGCCTGACCCTAAGATGGCCGCCTCTGGGGACATCTGACACACCAATTTTCTAATAATGGCCACCATGAGTGGGCCCCTTTCCAAAGCACTGCTTCTCCCCTTGTTGGGGAGGGATCCAGCATTTATGCCCTGAAGTCTCAGAGACCCCTCTGAGAGAGTCCACAGCGACAAGGGAGTCTCACACAGCGGAGGCCTGGGTTTTGATCCCATTACCGCTTGGAGCACAGCACCATACACCGTGACCGGCGCGCTCGATGGAACTTTTGGACTATGCCCCCCTAGGCGTAAACTATTACCTTTCTGTATGTACTGCGGTGCCCGAGCAACCTTTGGCTGATGACCGGTGGAGCTGTCCCACGCAGCTATAGAGGAGTTTGGCTCTGGTTCATCCCTCAGTCGTCACCTACCCAGCCGGACGTCAGACACTGTTTTTCCTCGTCTCCCCGTTGTGCCTCCTACACCCTCCCTCTCCTCTTCCCTTCATTATTCTCCATCTACCTCCCCTATTCCTTCCCTCTCTCCCCTAATCTTCTCTCCCCTTGCCTATTTTTTACCTCATGTTTATGCTATGCTTTTGTACTCATGTAATTCCTGTAACTATGCTCCAGTAACTGATGTAACTTTGTAACCATGTTCTGAAACAATGTTTCTTCCTCATATAAAGCGTTCTGATACCTCCGGGTCTAGCCAGCGCTATATAAAACTCAATAAAACTTGCTAGATAATTTATAATGCTATGTTATGTTAATATGATTTGTAGAGCGCATGGCTGCCCCAGCAACAGGGCTTCCCAGCGCTGGACCCAGTAATGCGATAGAGAGCAGCAGGAAGGGAAAAAGGCTAGCAAGAGGCCTGGGTAGAAAACAGGCATGTTTTTTTTTTTTTTTAAACTAAAATGACTGAGGTAGTTCTTAAATCATGAGGCATGTTGTTCCAAAGGACACATGTCAATACCTGAAAGGATCAACCACCCAATTTCTTTCTCTTGAATCTGAGGACCCACTGCCAGATTGTAGTCTCTTCAGGATTGATTTCTTACAACCCAAGTGCAAGCTGTTGCAATAATCATGATGAGACTGGATGAGGGATTGAATAATCACGTGTCAAATGTGGGGTTGAAAAAAACCTATGATAGATTTGAGGCCTCTCAGGAGACCGAAATAGGAGCTGACAAGCGTTCTCACTTGGTTGTCAAAGGAAAGCGAGTCGTCGAGCCAAATGCCTACGTTTTGATGGATGATTTGGTGATAGGAGGTGGCCCCAGAGCCTCTGGACACCAGTGATCACCCCACCTCTGGGCATGCTTGCCAAACAGCAAAATCTCAGGTTTGCTGGAGTTAAATGTAAGAAAGTTGGCATCCATCCAGGTGGCCACCGCCAACATACATTCCTTAAACTTAACAGAATCTTGAGAGGCATCAACAGAGAAAGAGACAATAAGTTGAGGATCATCCACATAAGATCCTATAGAAATCCCATAGGACTTCACAATCTCTGCCAAAGGCCTGATGTAAATATTAAAGGGGGTAGGGCTCAATGAGGAGCACTCTGGGACCCCGTGTTTCAATGTTCTCAGTGAGGAAGAGAAAGGATGAGAAATAACCTGAATGGAGCGGTTGTTCAAAAAAAGAAGCAAACCAGGATAGAGCCTTGCCACAAATACCTATATCACAAAGGCTCTGAAGGAGCACCTTATGGGATACGGTGTCAAAAGCGACACTCAGGTCCAAAAAAGTAGGCCTGTAGAACTGCCCTCATCAGTACTTTTCGGAGGGATTCTGTAACTGTCAGCAAGGCCAATTCCAAACTGTGATTTTACCTAAAACCGTTTTGGGACATATCCAGAATGTGATTACTTTCTAGAAGATCCCTTAGGATTTGATTGACACGTTTTTCCATGACTTTTACCTAGGTAGGGAAGCAGGGAGATAGGGTGATAATATTCAGATTTGACAGGGTCAAGACAAGCTTTCTTCAACAGGGGTATCATCTACGCCTGCTTCCATGCCTGTGGAACAGTAGCCGTAAACAGGGAGAGATTGGCCACCTCAAGGAATGAGGGAAGGTAGGCCTCTGGGAATTTGAGGACAAAGTCCAGTTTAAGAGGGTCATCCGAGGAGCCAGATTTCACTACGTAGCACAGAAAGGAAAAAGAAGGCAGATCAAGGGGGGCTAGTTCATTAAGTTCTGGCTCTGAATGGACAGGACAGGCCTCAGTGTCAGTAGGGACCTTAGGTGAGAAATGGGAGTAAATAGTGTTGATCTTTTCAATGAAAAAGTAAGCAATATTGTTGCAGTGTTCAGCGGGGGCCTCAACTGGCCCTATTGTGGCAGGTTTCGTTAAACTGTTTACAATGGAAAATATTTCTTTTGAGGGCTTTTTGCTATTTAAAATCTTATTGGAGTAGAATTACGCTTGTGCTTTCCTTATTGCTTTGTGGTATAATTTGATTGCACTCATATACGTTAGTTTGACCACTGCGTCATAGGACTTTCTTGAGGCTCGCCTGAGCACTTTGCAATGTTTTTTCTCTGCCACCAACTCCTCGTTAACCGGGGGGCGGAGGGCTTGCTTCTGGCACAAGCTTGAGGGGGGGTAAAAACTTGTGAAGAGCTGAGGGCAGCCAGGCTTTTACCTTGGAATCAGTGCGATCCACATTGGTATCTAACACAGGGGTGGTGGCAGATGTATAGCTGCTAAAGTTTGCCAGATTTAGTTTGTGGCAGGGCCTTTTCCTAATAGTATTGCTGTAGAGAAAGTTGCTGATGATTGATATTGCTAAGGACATAGGGATCAGATAGTGGTCTGACCAGGTCAAAGACCAGGGAAGTACAACCTCTAAATTTGGAAGGCTAGAAAAAACTGAATCAAGAAGATGCCCAGCTATGTGTGTGGGACCTTTTACTAGTTGAATCTGCTGAAGTGCATCTAAGTTATCCAGCAGTTCACAAACCCTAATATTGTTAGGCTGTTCAAAGTGGAGGTTAAGATCACCAAAAGTGCTGACATTGGAGGTTTTAAGAGCTGGGGGTGGGGGTCACCTGGTTAATTAAGGCTGTACTGAAGGCTTTGACGGGGACAGGAGCTTTTTAGGTTAGAAGGCAGGGAAAAGTACAGTTTGTGTTTACTGATATCTGGAAAAGGACACTTTCAGAATCTTGAATGGAGCAGGGGTCAGATTTGCAGGCTATCCTAGATTTGTAGGTGATAGCTATGCCTCCCCCTCTCAGCCTGTCACTTTTCATGATGCTAAAGCCTGGAGAAGTGCTAGAAGAGATTCAGAGGTAGTTGTCAGACTAATACAATAAAGGGAGTCACTGTTCCTTGTAAAGGGAAATCAAAGAATGAAGTTTTGTCCTGTGCTACTCTATGTGTGGGGATAGTGTGTCCTCATCATGATGCCCTCACATACCCCAAAGGATGTCATGCTTCATCATAGGGCTTGTTGCTCCTCGTCGGGCCGGCGCTGCAATGCCCTACGGGTCCCCCGAAGGGTCTCTTTATCGGAGATCTTTTGATGAAGAAGCTGTATGGGTGCGTGCGTGTGAGTGGTAGTGAGGTCTCAAGTAGTGAATATGAGTCATCTTAGATTATTCACAACAGGATACCACTACTAGTGGCACTGCATGGAATCAAATGACAAAAGAGTGACCCTGACATATACCAATCATTGACCTCTTTATTATATGTCTCTTCTTTATAAGCCCACATGTCAGAATGTTGAAACTCCGCTGATTATTGCTTATCATTCTTTCTTTCACTTTTCACTTCACTGTAAATAATATGTAAAACACGTAAAATAGAATCTCTTTTTAAACATGCACCAATGCCTAAACCGTAGAGATAAGACTCACACTAACGATAATGCGCACCGGGCCCTCCAATGGTAGACCCGGACAATACTCATTATAGAAAATATCAACATATCTTCTGTCCTACCCTCTTCTCTTTTCAGAGACGCTACTCCCTCTCACTAACCTAGCAGCACGGGTCAAATCCAGGCCGCTAGTGATACCTAAACTTACCTTGGTCCTGAAGAAACGCTTTGGATCTCCTCCTGAGGCCACAGAGAGCGTGAAACATATGGCGACCACCTTATACGCCCATTAGAGACGTATATCTAGCTACCTAGGGACATAATATCCGCAGAGCAGCACCACACACCTTTTAACAATGACAGAGGGATCACCTTAATAAATAATATTCACTCCCCCTCCAGTCATTTAAAAAAAAAAAACACTACTTGAGACCTCACTACCACTCACACGCACGCACCCATACAGCTTCTTCATCAAAGATCTCCGATAAAGAGACCCTTCAGGGGACCCGTAGGAGCATTGCAGCGCCCGGCCCGACGAGGAGCAACAAGCCCTATGATGAAGCATGACATCCTTCGGGGTGTGTGAGGGCATCATGATGAGGACACACTATCCCCACACATAGAGTAGCACAGGACAAAACTTCATTCTTTGATTTCCCTTTACAAGGATGTCACTGACCATGTCATGAGTGATGTAATATGTGGCGTCATCAGCAGTGCATTGTGGGGGCGCGAGTTATAGTTAGCTGAACTAACTATAACGGGGGAATTTCTATGGTTTTGTACGAGTGAAATGTCCAACTAACTATAACTGTCCCTAAAACCTATGGTTTTTTCAGTGAATATATATATATATATTTCCACACAATCCTTCAGCCAGAAGAAAAAATGGGACGCACTCCCGTAGTTCAGTGCAACGATAATTTATTCTTTTATTCGTTCATTTGCAGGGATAGCAAGAATGACCTACGCGTTTCGGTTTTACAAAAACCTTGCTCACGATCAACTGAACGCTTGTCTCCGCCCAGTACAAATATTCAAACAGTCATTAGCTCATTTCCTGTTTGATAATTACCAACGTCCTTGTGTATTATGGGTGATGTAGTTTATAGTGAAAAAAATACCTTATTTACAAAAAGTGAAATTAATGTGATTAATCAATCCTGATTATATCGTGCTCAAATGTTAAAAAAGACAACCATTTTTTTCCTTATTTAAAAAGTGAAACAGAGTTCAAGAGTCCCATTTTTCTTTTCATACTTCGTAGTTATCACACCCTTATTATATCCCTCCAGTGGGACCTGAAATTATTTCTGTTCCTTATCACTTCTGTCCCTTCAGTGGGGTATGGGTGCAAATACATCTTTGGACTCCATTCAATCTGTATTCCCTTTATTTTATTTTCCTGTTTCTTTATTTTATTTTTCTTCCTTATTTGTCTTCCTTATTTTTCCATGGTTGGTTCCTTTAAATTCTTGAGAAGCTACAGTTTACCATTTTTTATAGATGAATGCTATAACTCTTCCGATTGATTTAGGCCATGAGGACTTAATGTTACGCAAATTTAAAATATGCCGTGATTCTTTTCGGCGCTAAAGTTTTCTCTGTCCCCTCCACGTTCTTTCTTAGGGACTGTTTCAATGCCATAGAACCTCAGTTGTTTCCAGTCACTCTGATGGTATTGTTCCATATGCTTAGCCACTGCGTATGCTCTATCTTTGTGTATAGTTGCCCTGACGTGTTCCATTACACGTTTTTTCAGCTCACAGATGGTACTTCCTACATACATTAACGGACATGGACATTCCACCACATAAACTGTGTATTGTGTTTTACATGTGATTAGTTGACGAATTTCCCACATTTTGTTGTTAGCCATTCTGACTTCTTTAATCTGTTTGGCAATTTGACAAACTTTACATACATGACATCTCAAAAATCCTTTGGTTTTCAACCATGTGTCTTCCTTTTTCTTTCCTTTAAAGTGTGACTATGGATTAGATGATTCTTTAAGTTCTTTGCTCTCCGATAGGTTATTGTCGGATGTTTCCCCACTATTTTACTCACTGTACTGTCTAGTTGTAAAATTTTCCAATTTCTTCTCAGAATTTTGGTGATTTGTTTACTTTCCTGTGAGTAATCTGTTATTAACCTGATCGGCTCAGGATCATCCTTCTTCTCCTTATGTCTTTGCACTAGACATTCTTCTCGTGATTTTTCATTTGTTCTTTTCCAACATTTTTTGATCATGCCTGTATTATATTTTCTTCTTTTGAATCTTTCTGATGTAGCTACGCTATGTTTCTGCCATTCCTCTTCCTCACTACAAATTCTTCGAATTCTGAGGAATTCCCCATATGGGATGCTGGAGATGAGTGATTGTTGATGGAAACTGGTTGCTTCTAGGGTGGCATTAGTTGCTGTATTCTTCCTATCTAGTGTCGTGTGGATTTGGTTATCCTTGATGTAGATCTCTGTATCCAGGAATACTACTCGTCAATTACTTATCTCATAAGTAAATTTCAGATCTATAATACTATTGTTGATTATTTCGAAGTATTCCTGAAATTCCGACGTGGTGCCATCCCAGATGATGAACGGCACCAAAAATGCAGCGACAAGTGTTACAGCGTGGTGGAAGGTCCTTTGTAAACCTAGAATGGTCACCTGTTACTTATTGCTAAATGAGGGTGTTAAATTGGTACTAATGGTGTGCAAGTCATTCTTTCTTCTTTCTGCGCCTCTCTTGCCTCTTTCTGCGCCTCTCTTGCCTCTTTCTGCATTTCTGTTGCTTCTTTCTGTACCTCTTTTGCCTCTTTCTGTACCTCTTTCTTCTTTCTGCACCTCACTTGCTTCTTTGTGCACCCCACTTGTCTCTTTCTACACCTCTCTTGCCTCTTTCTGCACCTCTCTTCCCTCTTTCTGCACCGCTCTTGCCTCTTTCTGCACCTCTGTTGCATCTTTCTGCACTACTCTTGCTTTTTTCTGTACCTCTCTTGCATCTTTCTGCACCACTCGTGCTTCTTTCTGCACCCCTCTTCTGTCTTTCTGCACCCCTCTTGCCTCTTTCTGCACCCCTGTTCCTTCTTTCTGCTTTTCTTTTGTTTCTTTCTGCACCTCACTTGCTTCTTTCTGCACCCCTCTCGCCACTTTCTCCACCCCTGTTCCCCCTTTTTGCATCTCTGTTGCTTCTTTCTGCACTTCTCTTGCCTCTTTTTCCACCCCTCATCCCTCTTTCTGCACCTCTGATGCTTCTTTCTGCACTTCTCTTGCTTCTTTCTGCACTTCTCTTGCTTCTTTCTGCACTTCTCTTGCTTCTTTCTGCACCTATGTGCCTTCTTTCTGCAACCCTTGTGCCTCTTTCTGCACCCTTCTTCCCTCTTTCTGCTCCCCTCTTGCCTCTTTCTGCACCTCTGTTCATTCTTGCTGCACTTCTTTTATTTCTTTCTGCAACTTTCTTGCTTCTTTCTGCACCTCTCTTGCCCCTTGCTGCACCCCTCTTCCCTCATTCTGCACCTCTGTTGCTTCTTTCTGCACTTCTCTTGCTTCTTTCTACAGTTCTCTTGCTTCTTTCTATACCCCCTTGCCTCTTTCTCTACCCCTCTTCCCTCTTTCTGCACCCCTTGTGCATCTTTCTGCACCCCTTTTCCCTCTTTCTGCAGCTTTCTTGCCTCTATCTGCACCTCTGTTTCTTCTTTCTGCACTTCTTTTGTTTCTTTCTACAGTTCTCTTGCTTCTTTCTATACCCCCTTGCCTCTTTCTCCACCCCTCTTCCCTCTTTCTGCACCCCTCTTGCCTCTTTCTGCACCTCTGTTCCTTTTTTCTGCACTTCTTTTGTTTCTTTCTGCACATTTCTTGCTTCTTTCTGCACCCCTCGGGCCTCTTTCTGCACCCCTCTTCCCTCTTTTTGCACCTCTGTTCCTTCTTTCTGCACTTCTTTTGTTTCTTTCTGCACCCTTCTTCCCTTTTTTGCAATTCTCTTGCCTCTTTCTGCAGTTCTCTTGTCATTTTCTGCACCTCTCTTGCCTCTTTCTACACCTCTCTTGCCTCAGTCTGCCCACCTGTTCCCTCTTTCTAGACCCCTTTTGCCTGTTTCTGCAACTCTCTTGCCTCTTTCTGCAGTTCTCTTGCCTCCTTCTGCACCTCTGTTGGTTCTTTTGCACCCCTCATCCCTCTTTCTGCACCTCTTTTGCTTCTTTCTGCACTTCTCTTGCTTCTCTCTGCACCTCTGTGCCTTCTTTCTGCAACCCTTGTGCCTCTTTCTGCACCCTTCTTCCCTCTTTCTGCTCCCCTCTTGCCTCTTTCTGCACCTCTGTTCCTTCTTGCTGCACTTCTTTTGTTTCTTTCTGCAACTTTCTTGCTTCTTTCTGCATCCCTCTTTCCTCTTTCTCCATCCCTCTTCCCTCTTTCTGCACCTCTGTTGCTTCTTTCTGCACCTCTCTTGCCCCTTTCTGCACCCCCTTCCCTCTTTCTGCACCTCTGTTGCTTCTTTCTGCACTTCTCTTGCTTCTTTCTGCACCCCTTGTGCATCTTTCTGCACCCCTTTTCCCTCTTTCTGCACCTTTCTTGCCTCTATCTTTACCTCTGTTCCTTCTTTCTGCACTTCTTTTGTTTCTTTCTACAGCTCTCTTGCTTCTTTCTATACCCCCTTGCCTCTTTCTCCACCCCTCTTCCCTCTTTCTGCATCCCTCTTGCCTCTTTCTGCACCTCTGTTCCTTTTTTCTGCACTTCTTTTGTTTCTTTCTGTACATTTCTTGCTTCTTTCTGCACCCCTCGTGCCTCTTTCTGCACCCCTCTTTTTGCACCTCTGTTCCTTCTTTCTGCACTTCTTTTATTACTCTCTGCACCCTTCTTCCCTTTTTTGCAATTCTCTTGCCTCTTTCTACACCTCTCTTGCCTCAGTCTGCCCACCTGTTCCCTCTTTCTGTACCCCTTTTGCCTGTTTCTGCAACTCTCTTGCCTCTTTCTGCAGTTCTCTTGCCTCCTTCTGCACCTCTGTTGGTTCTTTTGCACCGCTCTTGCTTCTTTCTGCACCTCTCTTGCAAATTTCTGCACCGCTCTTGCCTCTTTCTGCACCCGTCTTACCTGTTTCTGCACCTCTATTGGTAGTTTCTGTACTGCTCTTGTTTCTTTCTGCACCTGTCTTGCAAATTTCTGCACCCCTCTTGCCTCTTTCTGCATCCCTCTTCCATCTTTCTGCACCTCTCTTGCCTCTGTCTGTACCCCTCTTGCTTCTTTCTGCACCTATGTTCCTCCTTTCTGCACCTCTCTTGTAAATTTCTGCACCCCTTGTGCCTCTGTGTGCACCTCTGTTGCCTCTTCCGCTCCTCTCTTGCCTCTTTCTGCACCCCTCTTGCATCTTTATGCACCTCTGTTGGTTCTTTCTGTACTTTTCTTGCCTCTGTGTGCACCCCGTTCCCTCTTTGTGCACCTATTTTGCCTGTTTCTGCAAATCTCTTGCCTCTTTCTACACTTTTCTTGTCTCTTTCTGCACCTCTGCTGCCTCTTTCTGAACTTCTCTTGTCTCTTTCTGCACCTCTGTTGCTTCTTTGTGCACTTCTCTTGCCTCTTTCTGCACCCCTTTTCCCTCTTTCTGCACCTCTGTTGCTTCTTTCTGTACTTCTCTTGCTTCATTCTGCACCTCTCTTGCTTCTTTCTGCACCTCTCTTGCCTCTTTCTGCACACACAGGGCTTAAACTGACATCAGGCTCAGCAGTGCACACATGCAAGTGCCAAAAAGGGCTGCTGGCCTCTAAACTGCCATGCCCTATTATATGCTAGGGACTTAGAGGTAGTTTTAATCCCCCTGCCCTATTATGTACTAGGGCCTTACAGGGGAGGTCATGCCAATCACAGGGGTACCCCAACCCATAGTGTACCCTAGTGTATGTAGGTGTTTTCACTGTATTCTAAGTGTCTTTCAGCATAGCACAGGCTCCGGGCCTGGTTAGGCAGAGCCCAGGGTCAGTCAGAGTCAGTTACCACCACTACCAGTCAGCAAAAAGTTGGGGGGTGCCCAGGGCACCGGATGACTTTGCAACAAGGCCTCTTTCTGCACCTCTGTTGGTTCTTTATGCATATCTCTTGTTTCTTTTTGCACCTTTCTTCCTCTTTCTGGACTTCTGTTGCCTCTTTCTGCACCTCTTTTGCTTCTTTCTGCACTTCTCTTGCTTCTTTCTGCACCTCTGTGCCTTCTTTCTGAAACCCTTGTGCCTCTTTCTGCACCCTTCTTCCCTCTTTCTGCTCCCCTCTTGCCTCTTTCTGCACCTCTGTTCCTTCTTGCTGCACTTCTTTTGTTTCTTTCTGCAACTTTCTTGCTTCTTTCTGCACTCCTCTTTCTCCATCCCTCTTCCCTCTTTCTGCACCTCTGTTGCTTCTTTCTGCACCTCTGTTGCTTCTTTCTGCACCTCTCTTGCCCCTTTCTGCACCCCTCTTCCCTCTTTATGCACCTCTGTTGCTTCTTTCTGCACTTCTCTTGCTTCTTTCTGCACCCTTTGTGCATCTTTCTGCACCCCTTTTCCCTCTTTCTGCACCTTTCTTGCCTCTATCTTTACCTCTGTTCCATCTTTCTGTACTTCTTTTGTTTCTTTCTACAGCTCTCTTGCTTTTTTCTATACCCCCTTGCCTCTTTCTCCACCCCTCTTCCCTCTTTCTGCACCCCTCTTGTCTCTTTATGCACCTCTGTTGGTTCTTTCTGTACTTCTCTTGCCTCTGTGTGCACCCCGTTCCCTCTTTGTGCACCTATTTTGCCTGTTTCTGCAAATCTCTTGCCTCTTTCTACACTTTTCTTGTCTCTTTCTGCACCTCTGCTGCCTCTTTCTGAACTTCTCTGGACTCTTTCTGCACCTCTGTTGCTTCTTTCTGTACTTCTCTTGCTTCATTCTGCACCTCTCTTGCTTCTTTCTGCACCTCTCTTGCCTCTTTCTGCACACACAGGGCTACTTTTAAACTGACATCAGGCTCAGCAGTGCACACATGCAAGTGCCAAAAAGGGCTGCTGGCCTCTAAACTGCCATGCCCTATTATATGCTAGGGTCTTAGAGGTAGTTTTAATCCCCCTGCCCTATTATGTACTAGGGCCTTACAGGGGAGGTCATGCCAATCACAGGGGTACCCCAACCCATAGTGTACCCTAGTGTATGTAGGTGTTTTCACTGTATTCTAAGTGTCTTTCAGCATAGCACAGGCTCCGGGCCTGGTTAGGCAGAGCCCAGGGTCAGTCAGAGTCAGTTACCACCACTACCAGTCAGCAAAAAGTTGGGGGGTGCCCAGGGCACCGGATGACTTTGCAACAAGGCCTCTTTCTGCACCTCTGTTGGTTCTTTATGCATATCTCTTGCTTCTTTTTGCACCTTTCTTCCTCTTTCTGGACTTCTGTTGCCTCGTTCTGCATGTCTCTTGCTTCTTTCTGCTCATTTCTTCCTCTTTCTGCACATGTCCTACCTCTGTAGGCATAGTTAGAAATTAGCATTTAAAATACCTTAGAAATTCACTGAAAAAACCATAGGTTTCAGGGACGTTATAGTTAGAAATTGGCATTTAAAAAACCTTAGAAAGTCACTGAAAAAACCACAGGTTTCAGGGACGTTATAGTTAGTTGGACATTTCACTCGTACAAAACCAGAGAAATTCGGCTGTTATAGTTAGTTGGGCTAACTATAACTCACGCCCCCGCAATGCACTGCTGATGACATCACATATTACATCATTCATGACATGGTCAGTGACATCACTGATGACATCACTGATGACATCGTCCACGTGATAATCTGATGCACCTCCTCATACCCTAATATAACCTTTGATACACCCACTCTAAAATACAGACTACCATTCTCGAAACCATAGACACACCAACACCAGTTACTACATACCCACGTACTGATTCCTAGGTCTACACACACATCCACTCATTCACCCATACAGTCACTCATACATGCAGTCACTCATCAATACAGCACTATCATATGCACTCATACACCTATACAGAAACTCGCACACCGCCACTCATCCAGAGTTACTCACACACCTAGTCAGTCGTGCAAAGAATCAATCACACTCCCATTTACTCACCTATACAGTTATACACACACCACCTCACTTATTCATACAGATACTAACACATACTTACTCTCTTATACAATCACTGATACAAGCACACACTCATCCATACAGCCACTCTCACAATCACTCACTCTCACATATAGTCATTTATATACTCTAACACTCACATATACTGCCTTTAACATATGTAGTTACTCACACATGTACCACTGAGACATCCATTCACTCACCAACACACCCATACACACACTCACCCACCCATACAGCCCTTCACAGATGCACTCTTGAACCCATACACCCAGGGAATCACCCACTCACACATCTATGCAGAGTCACACACCCCCACCCACCCACACAGACACTCAGGCACCCATACAGATACTCAGACAACCAATCAATAACCCATAAAGACACTCATGTAGCTACTCACCAACCCATGCAGCCGCTTACACCAAATGACAGACTGATACAGATATTCACACAGTTTAGTCACTAACCCATGCATTCAGTAAGACACGTTTAATCACTCACTTATACAGTCAGTCATGCACCTACTAAATCATCGATTCAGACACTTATACACCCACTCATTCTTCAATACACATTGGCATACATATATATATAACATATTTAAACTTTACAGAAACACACAAGCACTGGATGATGTCATCAGTGATGTCATTAGTGATGTCTTTTGAGATGTCATCAGAGATGTCACAGACCATGTCATGAATGGTGTAATATGTGACATCATCAGCAGTGCATTGCGGGGGCGCGAGTTATAGTTAGCTCAACTAACTATAACAGCCGAATTTCTCTGGTTTTGTACAAGTGAAATGTCCAACTAACTATAACGTCCCTGAAACCTGTGTTTTTTTCAGTGAATATATATATTTGTAAAGCATATAGTAGAGCAAGATCCAAATGGGTAAAGCCGCTTTGTAAGCTATCTGGGATAAGGCAGAATCTTGTGGCATTAAGAATTTTTAAGACTAATATGAACCCTACAGTTGTCTTTGCAGTAGCCAAAGTTTTATAATCTGCATTGGGTCATACAATGTAAAGCCTCTAAAGTGATTCCTAGACATTTATCCTTTTAACAGTTGTTTACAGACGTTTGTACATTGCACAATCGCACTTTATTGATGTTCAGGAATGGTTCTCGTTTGATCGACTTACAACAAATTGGTGTTTGACAGAGTATGATGCACTGGGCAAGATACTATCAATTTATTTTTACTGCTTTTAATGAATGTTAAGATTCATTTGTTAGTTTCGTGTAATTTTAATGATGTTTTTCATTGTTTTTTTATGTTTCGTTGTTAATGGACACTGTATCTGAAATAACAATAAATTACATGAAATGAGTAATAGCTGTCTCAGCCTTCCATCCTTTCGATGGCAGTAAATTGAGTAGCATTAAAAGGAGTGTAGCAAGCGGGATACCGGTATGGCTCGCTTTGCGGTAAGGAGAGAGATAAGATACACGCCTTCTCGTCTTTGGAGTGGTTTATTACAAATCATGAACCCGTATCTTTCAAATTGCCAGAGTTCAGGGTAATATAACACAATGATGGAAGGATAATTCCTCTTATCCTCTTCTGGTTCTGGTATGGTAGTTCCCGACTTCTTCTCAATCTTCTATTTGTTCGGCAGACCCTCTCAAAACAAAAGCAGAGAAGAGGGGCATATATTAGGGTGACTGCTTTAACCTGAAAGCGGGGAAAGGAGTGAGGGACCACCAGTGCTCATTCCGACGTCTATAGACGTGTGCTCGTGCAGAAACGGGAGAAAAGATAGTTTACCGGGAGGTTTTAAAAGAAAAAGAAGAAAAGAGGCGGACACTCTAACGGCCGGTTCTCTTCCTCCTCCCGACCCAGCCCGCAAACCGCTCCCGTACCTGGGAGAGCCACGCTCCTCCGGGAGCATGGCTGGACATAGCGTCTTGTCGTTGGCCTCCTGGCTCGTCAGTCCTCCTGGTTCCCTCTGGATTTTGGTGCCGTTGTAGGGAGTCCTCTTCGGGCGTCTCCGTCGACCTCTCCGTGGCGTACCAACAGCGCGCTTCCTGCTCTCTTCTTCCGGGTTCTTGACGTCCGCTCACTCGTCTCTGTGGTTCAGGGATTGGCCTCGAGGGAGTGACATCAGTCTTTTTGGCGGGGTAGTCAATGCAAGGATTCCCCTTAAAGGTGCCGTCTTCTCTGAAGGGGATGTCGTCATCCCGGGAGGTATCCGACTCGCAAATCCAGTCGCCTGCCTGCAAAGAAAGGAGAGGGTCTTGTTAAGTGGGCACAGTCCACCAGTCCGGGTTGGGCATATTCCCCACACTTCCCTTTTGGTAGTCCTGCGGGGTTGTGGATTTGCGACAAGGAGTAATAAAAGACCTCTTCACTTTTTCATCCTTCCACAAACATTGAACAGAGCACCATGAAAGTGGGTAATAGTAGCAGTAGTAGTAAAATTAGTTTGAAGTGCTTACAAAGCCACTGTGTAGTATGAAATGCTATATATAATCAGTGTCCTGAGGATCCACAGGGATCTTCAATTTCATCTTTACTTTTCAATATGTATATATGATCCACCTGGCAACATTGCTACATCAGTATCATATCTGTTTTTAAATGTATGCCAAAGGTTCACTGCTGATGATTTTGTTTTACTTTAAGGAAGACTGCAGCACTTCTTCCAGAAACTCTATCCTAGTTTATTTCCTCCTTAAAAGTTTGGATACTGACCAGTTACCTAAAAAATTGACATTTTGTTAATCACCAAACAATGCCTGGAAAGGTCCGAAAATGTCTTGTCTTTCTCTATTAGTACTTGAACCAGGACTAGAGATTCAGTGATTCAGTGAACACGTTAGTGATACCCTTGGATTGAGACAATGAAGCAAATACACAAAGTCACAAAGCTTTGTGTATCCGGTATACATTTTTTCCCTTGCTTAGCTATTTTCATCAGATGCAGGCAGAGGTTGACTTCGGTCAGGCATCAATAAAATACAGGTATAGCATCTATATAGGCATAACTAAATGTATATTGCAGCATTTATAAAATCTTACTGCTCCACTTTTGACTGGTCTACATAAATTAACTCATATCTCTGCAGTTTTGATTCACTACACTGGTTGCCAGTTGCTAAGACTACAGTTTTTAACCAATTGTGCACCATACACTGCATGGTTCAGTAATCCTCTCCCTCCTTGTTGACTCCAAAAAATCAGGTTGCCACTTCTACCTGCATCTGGTGAAAATAGTTAAGCTGGGGAAAAATGTGTCCTAAACGGTAACAAAGCCTTGTGACTTTGTGTATTAAAGTCAAGTTAAACTTTCACGGTAAATTTTCTTTCTTCAGGTCCCCAATATGAGTCCCAGCCTCAAAACGCAGGAACACTACCACTCTCTCCAAGAGACTCTCAATTTCTTTCAGTTATCAGAAGACACTTAAAAGCACCTTTTTGATTTGCACAGTCTTGACATTCTGGCCTCATGTTCTTCCCCAAAAAATTCCAAGGCCCTCTAAGTATGGTCTCGAGAACCAGGAAGCAAAAGATGAACATGTGCTTTATAAAATTTTGAATGTTTATTTCCTCATTAGCAGTTTCTGCAACTACAACTAGCATAACATTCCACAACATTCTCTGCTCTCTTTTCTATCTCTGCTCAGCAGTTCTCCTGCTCCCTATTTTTCCTATCATTCCCAGGAAGTTATTTTCCTCTGATATTTTTCTGCTTGTTCATCAAGAGCCCTCGTTTTCTTGCTTTGTTCCACTCTCCCGTGCAATTACCCTGCTTGTTTCCATCACATACAGTAAAATAGGCCCAGAGATGTGATCAGTTCCAGTTGGAAGGTAAACCTTGTAAAGGATCAATTGTTCCCAAAATAAATTAGATAAATCTAACATTTCTTTAATCACAGAATTCCATTTTGGTCCTTCTAAACTCGGTCTCTGATGTGATTATTAATAGAGCACATTAACGTTTTTGAATGAAGTTTGCATCTATATTTAAGTGACATATTGTTCTCCACAGTGCTTTCAATCCTCTCCAGGTTTTACATTTAGTTTCTAAAGCCTCATTAAATGGTCAGATGCTCGGTGTTCGAGTAGGATCTGATTAAACAACCCTCAACAAAAGTGTTGATGACTCTAGTCTAATCCTTTGACATGCACAGGATGCCCTGAGTCCGGATTGCGGCTGTTGACCACACCCTGCACCCATTGCCACTGAGCCTGCAGTGCAAAGCTGCTCACGGTTTGTAGTAGGAACAGGGTGAATTCTTTGCCCAGTACTGTCACCTGGTCCTCTAACCCCAAGTTCCACTGTACATATACTTTGGCCCTGTGCCCCAGCTGAGAAGAAAAGATGTCACCTATAGCCTTGCCCTGCAGCCAGTCTCCCTGGCCCACAATCTTTTATGCATGGACTTTCTCTGTGAGAACACAAGAGGGTCCCTGGCTTAACTAGATACGTTTGGAGAAGAGAGCAGGGAAACTAAGCATTGCAAACATCAATTATAATACAGCACTATTATACTTAAAATATGTACTGACTGCTTGTATTTGTGGGTGCTCACAACTACATTATTGTATGTACCATTTCTCTTGGTTTTATAAAACATTATTTATATAAAAAGAATTTATGTATTTGGGACAAATAAATTATAAAGATATTTTTGTACTAGATGAATAAATTACAAAAACTACTGGTCTGATTCATGGCTTTCTGTATACTATAGACGTATTGCATGTGGTATATAAAGGGTTTTTGAGAAGTTTTTGTTCTTGTTTGCAATGGACTTTCTCTGTGCACATCAGGTGGTGTTTGCTGAGCCGGTCTTTGGCCCTGCTCTGTAGAGAGTCTGTATGGTATTTTTGGACATTTTGGTGGCGAAGGAGTTTACCTTTGTTCAGTCATGGCCTGTTCCCTGCCAAAGTGGTGGGGCGGGTCAGAAGAGGGAGCTGAGGGAGGTCCGGGGGGTGTTCGGGGGCCAAAATAAAATAAAAAAATAAATAAACTTACCTGATCGCTGCCGCCTCCGCCATCCGCTCCATTGCGCTCTTCCTGCTTCTGGGACAGGCTTCCAGACTGCACTGCGGCCAATCATGACACTGCAGGAAACAGCGTCAGGATTGGCCTGAGTGCTGTGACTTTGCACTCCCAGGCAGACTGGGAGCCTGTGCCTGCTTTCTCCAGCCCCAGCAATGCAGCAGGGGCTGGAGAAAGCTTCACTGCTCATGAGATGTTTGACCAGCCTGAATCGGCTGCCCAAACACCTCATGCGCAGTGAAGGGACAAGGGAGTGCACTACCACTCCCCCACCAGTGTCATCCCCCTGGACCCAGCCCCAACACCCATCAGAGTCCTGGGGGCAGGTCCAGGGGGATTAAATTAAAATAATAATAAAACGGGTTAGAAACCCGTTTTATTAACGTTTGATTTGTGAGTGGTGGCAGGGGGCCACGCTCCTCCGCCCTAATGGAAGGGCCGCTGCTGTCTTTGTTTTGTTTTTTGGGTTGTTAATCCTTTGAAAACCAGAAGAGTGGTTTTGTGCATAGCAATGCATTTTCAGTGTGTGACATGCTTCTTTGTTCAATTTGTCAATAGCTACTGGTTGAAAGCACTATGTTTTACAGTCAGTCCAATATGAGGCCAGTATCTAAAAAGCTGGGGTCAGGGGCTTTGTAAGGTTGCTGACATGTCAACAATCTCCCTCGGTAACAATTAGAATATGCAATTGGTTCTATCATAGACAGAGGTGTCCAAAATAGGTCAAGGAGGTCTGGATCCATGCCAGATTTTGACGGTATCCACAAGTGATAAATTTACATACAAGTAATCTAAACTGAACTCTTTTTCTAAGTCATTAATCCGATAATCTGACATTGGCCTGGCCCTCATGGACTTACTTTGGATATACCCTAGCCGTAGCAATTCCAACAGCCACAATGTAAGTCTTTCTCTACCAACCCTATACCCTGACTGCGTGCATTCTGCACATAACAATACAGTAGAAGACGCTAATATTCACAAAAGGCACTGTAACTTTGCCTATTGGGACCAAAGAGATGCTGATGCAAACAAACTCTCACATCCAAATAAAAAGGAATGGTCTTTATAGTGCTTTCTTCTTTGAAACCGCAACCCCTTACTGCAGATATAAACTGTGGTGCTGTACTTACCCCAAGTGGAATGAAAACTCTAAAAATCTACTGTAAGCAGCAAGTTTGTGGAAGTTTATTGTGTTGCAAGTTTATGTTTTATATCAGGAGCCCTCTATTCTTTTTTGACCAATTGAATACCTTGAAAAGAAATATATATGGATAGGGTATATAATATGTCACAGTATAAAATGGTCCTATATTGCTGTTGAAAGATTGTGATGACATCATAAATGACTCAAAAATTACGTATTTTTAATAATTCATATTTTATATTTTTGCTGGGTCATTTAGTTTAGTTTTTTTTTAAACAAGTAAAAGTTTATTGAAAGTAGTAAGTGAAATAATACACGGTAATGTTTCGTGATCTGAATTACAAATATGAGAAAAATAATAAGTAGTTAAGAATGCAGACTTTTTGTATAAGACACATTCCATTGTTAAAAACGCAATAATTTATGTAGGGATATATTGTAAAAGCAGTTGTCTGCAAGGTGCGGCTAGTCATGGGAACTTACTGTAATCAGACTGGTCAAATTTTGTTTATCTATCATGAATTATAATGCTTTGAAGAGCGCCGTGAGCCTGTTATTAATATGAGGAAACACAGATTTCACAAGGAACCATTGAGTATTTTCTGTATTTTACTGGTTTAAGAGAAACAACTGTTATGTTACTATTTTAGGCAAATAAAAAGCCAAAGCCGATGAATATTCATGATTTAATATTAACATAGTCTATGAACAAATATGTAAGTCGACTGTCACCACATGCTCACATGCAAAGGAGACCAAAAAGAAATATCACCTATGAAAACGTTTGCCAAAATGTGTAAACGTGGGTATTGAATGTACAGGCGATTGGCTAGCCAATTAGGCAAAAGGATGGCTGTCAAACAGTGAAAAGGACCATAAGGGTATGCAACATGTATAAAGATATAGGGCCAGATGTATCAAAAAAGCATTTTGCAATTCCCATATAGCGATCTTTACCGATTCACCATTTGGTAATCGCAAAATGCAATACATGAAAAAGTTTGCAAAAAAAGTGTGAATCGATAATATTCACATTCGCAAATACAGATTCCCAATTAGCGAATCTGTAATAGCGAATTCGCAAAATAAAAAATCGCAAAATTGCGAATCTGCTATTCTGATGCAGGTTGATGATCTCACAACCAGGAAGTGAGTTTCTCCATGCTGTTTCTGAGTGCCTGAGGCTGAGAGCAGGAGCACACCACTCAGGAGCACATCCAGAGTGCAGAGACAGGCACAAATACACAGCATGGCTTCACAGGAGAAGGCAAAGAAGGCAGCAGGACGCAAGAGAAAGCAAAAGTTCAGTGAAAAAGAATTGGAGTTCCTAATTGAGGAAATGGTGAAGAGCCATGAGCAACTGTTTGGGTAAAAATCCCTACACATCCCCAAGTCAGAGAAGAGGAAGATCTGGCTGGACATCCAAGCCAAAGTCAACGCCATAGGGGTCACACAGTGCTCCATAGAAGACCTACGCAAGCGCTGGTACGACTTGCGCTCAAGGGCAAAGGAGAAGGTGGCAAGCAGGCTTGCGGACGCCAAGAAGACGGTTGGAGGACCATCAACAGAGCCGGCGTCCACCCCCCCTTGAGGACTTGATGGAGTCAACCCTAGAGCCCGAATCCATCAGTGGTGTAGCAGTCATCGACAGCTCAGCCACAGCCACACCAGCCAAGGTAGGTTGCATGATAAAATACATCTGACCCATGACTCACAAAAAACCCCACTTAGAAATAACAAAATGAAAAAAGTTAAATTCCCACTCCAGTCCACATTTTGGTTACCACCCAGCAATGCATCATGGGAGATGCAGTTAGACACATAAGATAGGAAAACAATGATTCAAAGCAACATAGCCGCAGTTGAGACCCACTAGTAAATAACCAATTAAGACACACAATTTTGGTATACCAACTCAAGTACATTTCATTTTCAAATAACATAAAGCAGGACACACAATAAGTAGTTTTGTTATATTCTCAGATGAACCTGCACCACAGGGTGAAGACACACCAATAGCTGAGCCAGAGGAGATCCAGGAACAGGCAGGGGTAGAAGAGACAGACACCACAACACCAACAACACGTGCACCAAGACCATGCAGGTACACTGTGGCTCCACTACAGGAGTTGGAGGTAGAAGGGGAAGACATCCAAGAAGAGCCACTGTCAAGGCCAGATGAGCAGGCACAGCCTCAAGGTGATCAGTCCCACTTGCAGCATAGCAACACCAATCGCAGGAGACACATAGCAAGAGCACACAGTGCTGCTGAGGAAGGAGAGGGTTCCTCTGTCTTTGCTGGGCTGGAGGACACTACGGTGAAGGTGCAGCAGCTGCAATTGAAAGGCATGTGGTCAATCCAAAGGCAGCTGGTGTTTCTGAATCACAACATGGCTGACATTAAGGACAGCATCAGGGAGATGAATAACACAATGGCATAGGGCCATAAGGCAAATGCAGAAAGTCTCAGGGACATGACAGCAGTGATTAAAGATCTCTGTACCACCATGCAGAGAGGGAGCATGCCTCCAACCGCGGCAAAAAGCACCACCTATTTAGCCCTTTGGATGGTTACACGAAGGCAGTTAACCATCTGAGCAATGCCACAGCTGTCCTGTGCAGATACACTGTGTCCATGCAGGTGAAAATGGCCCACTGCAGTCATGATGTTGCCAGGGGATTGGTGCAGGTCACCACTGCTGTTGAACAGCTACAGACAGCTACTATAGCTGGGACAAGTATACTGGGTGCAGGGGGCAGTGAGGAGGCCTCCAGCCTCAGCAGCAGTACTGCACCGGTGACTGAGCCCAGACGGCGGAGTGCAAGGCAAGGTACGGCATCCGAGGCCTCATCAAGGGAGGCCAGTGTACACAATATCCACTCTAGTGCTGTACGTGGCCGTAAAAAGTAGTCAGTGGTGGGACCGAGGCATGCCAATGGGTGAGGTAACCCATTGCATATGATGATCAGTGCAGAATGTTGTGCATGGTCAGTATAAATGCCATGTTGACCTACAAAATTCACACACAAGAATGTAGTTGACGGCTGTGTGCACACAGTTTACCTGATGTTAAGGTGAATAAAAACACAGTTGAACAAAAGTCATGATGTGCATTGTCTCACCTAGAAATAGTTGTGTGTTATTTCATCACCTCTCTGTCTGCCATCTGCTGCACCTACACCACCTGCTGCTCTGCGAGGTGGACGTGCTTCATCCTCTTCATCAGACTCTGAATCTGTGAGGTCCAATGTTACGTCATTGGGTGTTGCTAGGTTGTGCAGCATGGCACAAGTGGCCACAATTTTGCAACAGATCTCTGGCCTATACTGCAGTGCACCTCCACTTTTGTGTAGGCAGCGGAACCTACTCTTCAGTAGGCCAAATGTCCACTCTATAACATTGCGCGTCGACTTGTGTGCAGCATTGTATTTCCTCTCACTCTGAGTTGCAGGATTAAGGTATGGTGTGAGTATGAAGGAGCGCACAGCATATGCACTGTCACCTACAGGATGAAAGGCAATAGATTAATCACTGTCCTATTTCTACAGATCCAAGGAGTCTGTCAGAGTGAGTTACATGCATTTACCTAGCAGGTATCCTTTGCCAAATTCACCCACAGTGAGACGTGTGTATATTCCACTGTGTCTGAATATGAATGAATCGTGTGTACTACCAGGATATTTGGCCACTATGTCAGTTATTATGTGTGAGGTATTACATGGATGTTGAGTGAATGAAAGGATTTCCTGTTCCATACTCATTAGCTGAGGGGGGACAGATGGCTACATGTGTCCCATCAATGCACCCAGTTACATGTGGGAATTGGGCTATTTGGTAGTAATCTAATTTGGTCTGCTGCAATACCTGTTGTGTAGAGGGAAATCTGATGTAATGGTGTATCCTCTGTACCATTGCATCCAAAAAAGCATTTAGGAAGCGTGAAACGCAACTTGGGGACACCCCTCCTGCTGCAGCTATCGCCCGCTGGTAGCTCCCTGATGCTAGTAGGTGCAGTGAACATAGGACCTGCACATGTGTGGGAATTGCTTGGGTCCTGTGGGTTTGATGCTCCAGTATTGGATGTAGGTCAGCTATCAGGTCTAGTATTGTTGCTGAGACTAGTCTATATTTGTCATGGATTTCTTCCTCTGTCTGCTGAAACAGGGTTATGCGCACTCTGTAAATGCGTTCCTGTCTCCTCCTCCTTCTCTGGGCTGCTGCTTGAATCTGCATCCTCCTCGCTATGACATACAGCGCTGCCATTGTGAAACATTCTGAGGCCTTCTGGGCCTGTTCAAATAGTTTGCATCTGGTTACCACCTGACTTGAGTTGGTGGTAAATTGCACATTCAAAAATGCGAATTTTGGTTTATTCGCAATTTGCAAATGCTTCATACATTGGTCCGCGATTCAGAAATTGTGAATTCGCAAAATTGTATTCGCAATTTGGGATTCGCAAAATTGGAATTTGCAAAATTGGAATTCGCATTTTTGCGATTACCAACTTTGCGGATCGAAAGCTTTCATACATTGGATAAGGCCATTTTGCGTTCGCAAACAGCCAATTTTGCGAATCGCACCGTTTGCGATTATAAAATAGCTTGATACATCTGGCCCATAGTACGGTTGGTGTTACTGTGTTCCACAGATTTACATCTGCTGCCGAAGGACAGGAGCCACAAATCTGTATTTGTTTGTGTCTGCCATCTGAAATTGCATGCCTTTGACGCATCTATTTTAGTGTCTGTGACCAATGTAAAGCAATTAAAAGTATTTATTTTTCCAGTATGCCATAATCTGGAGACTAAAAATAACATATATGTGTGTTGAACTTTGACATGTACATACTAAAGTGGATGACAGTCATGGGAATATAAACGTATTCAAAACTTGACATCATGCAATACAATGAAGCATACCTGTGTAAATCAGTGTTTAGAAAATCTTACATAAGACAAAAGGGAATATGAGGTGTAGGATTTACATGTCATCCATACTGGTAGGCATTTTTTAAGAGTGCTTGGTCTGAAGAAACACAAACTCTGGATTCAAAACTTAACACAGTGCCCTCAGCAGCACCCCGACCCTCACGGACCATGCCCAAAACCTCGGCATCATTCTCGACTCCTCCCTCTCCATGACCCGACAGGTCAACGCCGTCAGAGGAGAAGAAAAATGCACTTGCACACCGATGGAATTCATTGAATCACAGTATGTAATGTAATGTAAATATAATTTATAAAGCAAGGCTTATGCCCGAAGGCGTCTTGGCCTTAAAGGCAAAAGCCCGACCTTGGTCCCAGTGGAATGCGCAGCAGGCATATGTCCTGATAGAAACTTGCAAGCCTTTGCTAACAGTTTGACCATCAGCCGAGCACTGTGGTCAAACCCAGAGGAACCTGGAGCAAGAATCTACTGCAACTGAAATAAATTTGAACGCAGTATCAGAAATTAGAGGACCGCAGTGATCTAAGTAAATATATACCCAATCTGTTGGTTGGAAATAAATAATTGTGTCTGTGGGGGACGAGACACAGGAGAACATTTAATCTGTTGACAGATATCACAACACAAAACATATTTTCTTGTTTGTTGGTATAAACCTTGCCACCACTATCTTTGCTGTAAAAGTGAAATGATGGCAGCCACACCGGCATGCGCAAAAGCTATACCTTCATGTGCGGCCACAATTAAATCATGTCTGTTGTCTGTGTTGGGAATCATGTGATCACCAATGCCAGGAATATTTACAAAAGGAACATTCTGGTCATTTAAATGGTAGGAATATTTAGAAGGGAAACCTTTCTGTACGGGTGTGTCGTTTTTAAGAGCATTCATGGCTGCCAAAATATCATTGTTCATACGAGTCTTAGAGCGAGTTATCACTGCTATATTAGCTGTGGCAACTGCAGATTTGGCAGGTTCATCAGCCAAAGAATTCCCTACAGCGTGTGCACCCACATGTTGATGGCTCAATGTATGTATAACATGAGTGTGTGGCAATCTATCCTTAAGATCTGCCACCTTAACCCAAAGCAGCTTGTGCTTGATTGTGCTACCCTTGGAATATCTGTAGTCATTGTGTTTCCAAAAATGTAAATTATCATTAAAACATTGTACGCAATAATGCAAAACACTCACTATGAGTGTGGGGAATTCAGGATGCACATTTTCAAGTGCAAGAATCAAACCCTTCAATTCAACTAATTGTGCAGTACAGTCCCCAGGAGACTGTGTGCGAGTTTTATGAGAGAGAAAAACACCATAGGAGATAGTACCAAGATCGATGGTGTATGCAGCAGAATATTGCTGTTTAGAAGCTGTAGCAGGCTGAGCAGAACCATCAGTATAAATGATGAATTTATATTGACGAAGAGACAAAACCGAAGAAGGCAAAGGATAAACATATTCCAAGAACTCCTGTGTGTGCAAAGAAGGGTCATAGAAGAGGCTCACATCTATGGCTGTTAAGGACGTAGTCCACTATATCCAGCAAGGGTGGAGGGCTTTAGAATTAGGAACGATAGCTTTCGTAACAGCCTCTATGGTTGGCACAGGAGAAACAACAATAATGCATTTACCTTGAACGAGTGGCTGCTCCTTCAGGATGGCTATCTGCACAGCAGTTAGAAGTTTTTCAGTGGAAGCAAAGTGCGTTTCTGCAGGTGAATACATATGTGATTTATAAGCAATGGGCACTGTCTCACCTTCATTAAAGGTGACATAAGTAAATCCAATTGCACCGGGAGAGACCCAGATGACTACATTTGTAGTATTAACACATGTATGTAAATGGCGTGTTTCAAGCATGTCAGACTGTAAAGCTATGAGTGTTTCAGTATGTTCTGACATCCAGTAGGAAGCGGAAAAATCTGGGCGTATTAAGGCATAAAGAGGTTTAATACATTGGGCATAGTCAGGTATGTAAGTCCTGACAAAATTTAAAAATCCCAGGATAGACTGCAATTTTTAAGGGTACTTGGATGTTGTAATTGTGCACACCTTTCCAAAAAATGAGGGGCAATACTTTTTCCCTCACTGGTAAGCTCATATCCCAAGAAAAGGACACTGAGAAAAGCAATGTAAGACTTTTTAAAGTTAGACCTGTAACTAAGGTCTGCAAATTGCAATAAAATGCGATCAACCTTCCCCAATGAGGGTTCAATTCATCGTCCGTTATGTAGATATCATCCCCTTAGGACAAAGCGTCAGGGTTGACTTCATGAAGAACCGACAAAATTTGTGCTGCAAAAACTCCTGGGCTGTTCTTGTAGCCCCTAGAAAGTTGGGTGTAGCGCCTCTGAAAACCAAAGGTGCTAAAAACATACCAGTCATGACTCTCTGGAGCCACATTGTGATTGAAGAAGCTGTTGCAACTTTTCACAGTAGTTTTATATCTTTTGCAGACTACATTGTAAATGAGTGCCGTACTGTGTGTGTTTTGTACTGCAAAGGGGATGGTATGACCATTTAAGTGTCTGTAATCTAAGACAATGCAATAGAAAAGGTCTGGTTTCAGAACAGGAAAAAGAGGGTTATTTAATTGAGATACACAGGGTTCAATAACTCCCTGGTACTCCAGTTGGGAAAGAATTTCCTTGACGGGTGCTTTAGCATCTCTTTTAATAGGATACTGAGGTTTTCTTTTAGGCGTGGACCTCATAGGAATAACATGGTAAGGGGAATCCCTATCCCAACCTGTATGGTTACGATAAAGTGCAGAGGCCAATACAAGGTCCCATTCAGAAGCACAAGCCTGTTTAACTTTGTTAGGGACATGGTGTGAGAAAGATGAGAGAATGACATCCCCACCCTGAGTGAATGCAAGAACAAAAGGTGGGGCCAAGTCGACCTCCGCCAAGAGAATATCATAAGACGTAGCTAAATTGACCTAGAAGATTACTTTAATGGTGCGTTTAACGTCATCTTCGACTTGAATATCCAAAAGATACAGTCTGTCAGGTGGGACTACGCGGGTGTCCACGGTTTCAACTGTAATAAATGTATCAGCTGCTTTCACCAACAGAAATTGGTGGCGACTCCGGCGTACTATGGTGACCTTTGCTGCGCTGTCGAGGAGAGTCACTGCCCAACTCCTGTTCTGGAGTAGGGTTCTCACCGTCTGTGGCATAGTTAGCTGTTAAAGCTGCAACTTTCTTTTTCTGAAAAGGGGGTTTGAATGGAGAAGGTTTATCTTCTTCCTTTATCTTCACATCAGACGAGCATTGTGTCTCCCTTTTCGGTTGCACATACTCTCCCTGTCTGCGCTCAGATCGCCCTCCTCTGTCATACAGTTGGTCAGGCAATGCTTGAAAGGAACGAGGAGAATGGGGATCAGGAATCGGATATCTATCAATAGTTTTAATTTTAGTGCGATCATGAAAATGGTATCATCTTTCGGATGACTCTGGGGGCGGAGAACATCTGCATTGTCTGTAGGTTTCTGCTGTTGTTTAGATTCATCCCATGGTTTCTTTGGAAACTTACAAATTGGCCTGGCATCCTTATCAGAACTAGGTTTGCCAAGAGGTGGTACTGCAGGTCTGGTTCCCAAACTATTGCAACCTAAAGACGTATACACATTAGCAATAATGAGAGGCAACTCATGTCCGCAGTCGGCTACTGCCACCCGAGCAAGTCCCTGGCGTATTTCCGAAGATGCTGCTTCACCTTTAATATTAGAAAGAAACATTTCAGAGACAACTGTAAAATTTCTCACAAGTTTCATCCCCAAATCGAGGGCAGGACCTGCCCCATTCTCATTCTTTATCTGTTTGAGAATGTTCACTAGAACGGCCATCGAGGGAGTGCCATTACAAAGAGTGTAAACAGTAGCAAAGATGGTCCCCCAAGTGTTGCAGTCAGCCATAGTGGGAACCAGACCATTGGGTAAGCACATAGTAAGAATCCGATGCTTGTCTTATGGTCACGTAAGGGGAAACACAGCTTTGATTTGATCTATTTTCTGGGAAATCCAAAAGGGGATTTCTTCACGATTTGTGCGTCTTTTGCCCATAAATGAATAAACAACTACTGGGCTAAATATGGGTCCAGCAGGCTGTTGTGCCTGCGCCTCCAGGGCAATACTGGCCAGACCAGCTAGCAAAGTATGAGAAATGAATTGTGTAAGACGTCTATATAGGCTGACTAAAATATTATATAAAGCACGTATCAGAACTAAATTGAGTGCATTTAAATCATGATGGGGCCAATGTCAGCCATGTGGCCCCATCATTACTTAAGGGGCCCATTCGAACATTTCCAAGAACATGGGGAAGGATGCCACTAAACCAAGTTTGGTGTTCTCAAACTGTAAGTGGAATCTCAAGACGTGCATATGGAGGATATGCAGCAGGTGCCTGAGGCACTGTATAGTCAAGAAAAGTATTATCATTAGCGTCCACAGCCAGAAAGGTGGCCCATGAATAAAAAACCTCAAAGCGGAACGCGGCATCCGCCTCACCTACAAAAATGACAGGAGTTCCTGCATTATGGGCTCCATGTTGAAGCAAATGTTGAGTAACTGTCGGGCGACAATTAACAGCAATAGCTATTGGCCGAGCCATAGCTAACCAGAAAATGATTCAAAGTGTAGCACAAACAGGGCAAAAACCTTTTAATATTCAAGCTTGAAAAACCAACAGAGCTAGATACTGCCTAATAACTGTGGAGAAGTACTTCCTAACACCATGGTCGTCTCCTCAAAAAGGTGCTGGGGTATTGTGGACAAGCACACGCACTACTCGGGGCTCCCGCAAGTAAGTACCAGACCAAACGTTGGTGCCGCCATGTTGCAGGGATTTTGCTCTGGAACAGAACTATGCTTGGAACCATAGAACATCAGTATGAAGGGACTGAGTGACCATACCACCTGAGTGTCCATGAGTCTGAATCCGACTAGCTATAGTGCCTCACTTGCCCTCCTAACCATACCAGAGAAACAAGTGAATTAGCATCTCAGAACACAACATTCTCAACACTCTAAGGAATCGCGGTAACAGGACACACCCTTTCACTCTCTCACTCGTATTTGTCCACAATAAGATAACCAGGAGACACGAAGGAAGTTTAGAATATTTTTTCAAACTATTGTGCTCTGAAATGCAGTATACATGATACAATAGGAAAACAAATTTATAATAAAAATACTGTTAGCATGGTTAATGATCCATATACCATGAAAAGCGCTGTCATTTTATAGGACAGAGTGACTAACCTGCCCCTTACTACTAGAGCTAAATGATTATGTGAAAAGATCTCTGGGATTACCAGCAAACCCCATACCTTAGCATACACAGATGGATGGTCTTGTCTCAGAACTCTCGTTCAATGTGTGTGTTTGTGGCTCATGTACTCTTCTATATGATAGAACATGTATGAGCATAAACAACAGCTACATTCTTGTGTTATGTCTTGGTACTAGTCCCTGGCCAGAAAGAATAACAAGGAACATTATTGTTTGACCTTGTCAGTGGTGCTCAGACTAAATCCCAGGAAAGTAACAGAATGCGAAAACATAAGTAGGTTCTGTGTGAAAGTACGATGTGCCACAAAGGCAAGCGTGTTTATACAGTAACATGTACAAAGGTAAAAGAGGCCTACGACATGTACAGTTAGGCTAACATAGGGAAAACTACAATGGGCCATGCAAGAAACACGACACCATCAAACACTATCAGGCACCTCAAGCCTATCCACCTCACCTTACGATGATTGCTACTGTTCTGCCATGCCTTGTGTAGTCCATACCAGAGCCTATAGCATGGTTCCAGTAGCAAGCAATTCAATTTTATAGCACTATTTGAGGCTGTCATATTTGTCACCCTGTGTAAGATATGGAGTTAGCTTGTTGTTACTTAATAAAAAATATAGATATCAAATCAAAGCAAGCAGCATTTGTAAAGTGCAACACTGTCATCCCTAGGGGTATTTGGGTGCTGTGTCTCTGTCGAAGATCCAGTCTCTTTCTGAAGTGTGCTAGCAAGGGGGCTTTACGAAGCTGGGGGGGAAGGTCATTCCTTGTCTTGGCAGTGATGTAGGAGAGGGAGCAGCCACTGCTGTGGCTGGGAAGGATGCGGGGGGTGTGTACAAGGCGAGTGAAGAGGAGCAAAGATGTCTAGTGGGTTGGTGGGAGTTCAGCCAGTGGCTGAGGTAGGCAGGTACTAGGTCGTGGAGGGCTTTGTAGGCATGTGTGAGGATCTTGAATTGGCATCTTTTCAAGATGGGGAGCCAGTGGAGGTCTCTTAGGTGGGGGGTGATGCAATTTCACTAGGGGAGGTCCAAGATGAGTCTGGATGCACGGCCTGAGTGGTGAACTCCGCTCCACTCGTGAAGTTTGCAGAGGGTTCTGCACTCCGCGTTACGCGGAGCTCAAGGAGTACTGAAAAACTGCACAAGTTGGAGAGTGCGAGTGAGGGAAATCAACCTCCTGGCGAGATTTCTCAATGCGGGCGGTCGGATTTCTCATTGCGAGTGGCCACGTATGCTCACGACCGCTCTCGTTGAGAAACCGTCCGTTTGCGTTGAGAAAGCTGCAGCTCGAGTAGAAAATCTACTCGAGCGGCAGAAAGGAAGCAGCACCCGCTTGCGCCTGCTTGCACTGTGCATGGTACCATTTGTGATAATTTCACAGTGTGGACAAACAGCAGGTGATGAAAATTACAGCAAACAGCATTTTTGTAACACACTCCGCCGCTTGCGGAGCTCCGAGTTGCGCGGCAGAGGTTTTTTTGCACTTTGTGGAGTTCAACTCAATGAACTCTGCCCAGGCTTAGTCTAGAGTCTTGTGAGGAGCTGGGTGGAGTTGCTGACATAAATGTTGTTGCCATAGTTGAGACGGCTGGTGACGAGGGGCTGAGTGATGGTCTTTATGGTGTTGGTTGGGATTCATCTGAAGATTCTGAGGAGCATGCAAAATATGTAAAAGCAGGATTAGGCGACTGTGTTGACTTGTCGTTTCCTGGTCAGTTGGCTGTCGAGGATGATGCTGAGGTTACGTGCATGGTTGGTCAGTGTGGATGTGGGTCATACTGAGGTGTTGTTCCTGAAGATCAGTACTTCTGTATTTTAGGAATTGAGTTGGAGTCATTTGGCTCTCATCCATTTGGCTAGGTTGATCATGGTGTTGCAGAAGTTGGTTTTGGCATTGGTGGATTCCTTGGTGAGCGAGAGGATCAGTTGAATGTCCTCTGTGTAGGAGATTATGTTGAGTCCGTGGGATCTGCGATGTCTGTGAGGGGAGTCATATAGGTGTTGTACAGGGTGGGGCTGAGGATGATCCTTGTGGCATGCTTCATATGATGTCTTTGGGTGTGGAGGTGAAGGAAGGCAGTCAGATGCTCTGTGTGCATCCTGTAAGGAAGGAGGTGAACTACTTGAGGGTGTCTTGATGTATGCGTATGTTGTAGAGACTGAGTCAAATGCCGCGGAGAGTTTGTGGAGGATTAGGGCCACAGTTTCTCCATGTTTGAGGAGTGTTCTGACATCATCTGTAGAGGCAATCAGTGGAGTCTCAGTGCTGTGATTGGCATGGAATCCTGATTGAGAGGCATCCAATAGGTTGTTTTGTTCCAGGAGAGCACGAGAACTTTGGCTGGGTAGGGGATCAGGAACAATCATTTTTTAGATCTTTAGGGTCAGCGGAGGCTTTCTTTAGGAGGGGTCTGATGTCTGTGTGTTTCCATCTAACCGGCAAGGTTGCTGTGGAGATGGAGGTGTTGAGGATGCTGGTGAGTTGCGTGCTGATTGGGTTTGTTGCGAGGTTGTTGAGGTGGTGGGAGCAGGGGTCGGTGGCCGCCCTAGAGTGAATGAAAGACATGATGGCTGAGGTGGGCAGGGCTGTGACCGGGTGGTGATGGTTTGGCTGCTGTCCGCTGGTTGGTTGCAGTCATCTGGGTTGAGGGTGGCAGGCTGGATGTTGAAATTGTTGTAGATGTTGGAGATCTTGTTGTGGAAGTAGTCCGAGAGGGTGTTACAGAGTTCTTGGGAGGGGTGGATGGTGTTCTCTATGGCTGTCGGATTAGAGAATTCTTTAACCTTTTTGAAGAGTTCCTTTGTGTGGTTGGCTGCGGAGTCGATACGGGTGGTGGTGGCTGCTTTTTTGGCTTCTTTGATATGCCGGTGATAGTTGCTGGGGGATGTTTTGTGAGCTGCTCTGTTGGCTGGATTCTTGGTGGCTCACCATTGTTTCTCCAGTTGATGGCAGTTGCGTTTTGTGGTCCTGAGTACTGGGGTGTACCAGCTGGCATGTTTGGAGCTCTTCTTGGGTTTTGTAGGCTTTTCAAGGCGACTCTGTTGGTGCTGTTGGTGATCCAGGCGGCAAAGTTTTGTATGGCTGGTTGAGGCCTGTTGAGACCTCGGGTTGGGAGGATCACCACTGAGTTTCGGTGATCTTGCTCTAGCTGCGGTAGAAGGAGATCTGAAACCTGGTGATGGTGTTCTTGGTGTTGTGATGAGGAGTGTACGATAGTGTGGTCAATCCAGGAGAGTTCTGTGGTGTGGCTAAATTTGATTCTGCCACTTGAGGTGACAATAGGGTCGAGTGTGTAACCAACTTTGTGCGTGGGTTTGGTGGCCAGTTGGGTGAGGCCGATGTTGCTCAGGCTCTCCAGGAGGGTGATGGACTTGGTGTCATTGAGGTCGTCGATATGGAAGTTGAGGTCGCCGAGTAGGACGAAGTGGTGAGAGTTGATTACTAGGGTGGAAATGAGGTTGAGGATGTTATCACAGAAAGTTGTTAAGGGTCCCGGGGGTCTGTAGGCGAGGGTGCCTCCCTTTGTGGTCTTCACATCAGTTTGTAGTAGTAAGTAGGGGTGTTCCTTGAGAGGTGTGGGGTCGTCATTGGTGATGGTGCATCTGATGGATTCCCTGAAGATGATGGTGATGCCTCCGCCTTGTTTGTTGGTGCGGTCATGGTTCATTATCTTGTAGCCTTTGGGAGTGGCGGTGTTGCTGTTGGAGATGGAGGATCGGTTGAGCCTCATTTCGGTGATGAAGGCGACGTCCGTGGAGAGGGTGGAGATGGTGTCCCAGATTTCTGTGGCGTGTTTGCAGAGTGAGTTGGCATTGAGCAGGATACAATGGATTGGTTGTGGAGTGTTCTTTGTCTTAAGGGCAGGAGTGGTGCAGGATATTTTGCAAGTTGTGTCGCAGTGGCAGTCTTGGCAGGCGAAAGGTCCTTTGGTAGATCGGGTGGAGGAGGAGACGCAGATGTTTTGTCGTCCGGGGTCCAGGTCCAGGATTTCCGCGGGAGGGCCAGTGGTCCTGGCGCTGGGCGTTGGTATGCGTCAGGTGCATGGTCATGCAGCCGCCTTAATTAGTGGTCCTTGCAGGTGGTCCTAATGGTAGGCTGGACTGGGCAGCGTGGGGACAGGGCCAGCAGACAGCGCAGGATAGCAGGCAGCACAGGGGCTGGGACAGCAGGCAGCGCAGGGACAGCAGGCAGCGCAGGGACAGCAGGCAGCGCTGGGACAGAAGACAGTGCAGGGGCAGAGACAGCAGGCAGCAAAGGGACAGCAGGCAGCGCTGGGACAGAAGACAGTGCAGGGTCAGAGACAGAAGGCAGCACAGGGACAGCAGGCAGTGCCGGTACTGAAGGCAGCAGAGGGGCAGGGACAGCAGACAGCACAGGGGCAGGGGGTACAATACATTGAGCAAGGGTCTGACGAAGAGGAGTGGCCCCACCCAGCCTCCTCCTGGCTCTGACAGGTGCAGACGGGCCCGCCATTGGTCCAGGCTTCGCCCAGCCATATCCCACGATTCAGAAGCCACAGTTGAAATTTATCCTGTGGCGGGAGGCGTGAAATAGAGATTACGAGCTGGCCCCATCTGGGGTTTCTGGGAGCTGCAGTCTGATCGGCGAAACTCAGGTGGTGGAGGGGTTCTTGAGGTGCTCTCTAGCGTTGGTGCAGGCAGAGAACAGGAGGGAAGACACCTCCTGCAATGACGGCGGAAGGCAGCTTCCCCCTATGGCTTACTTAGGGTTTGTCCAATGTCCTGTATTCCATACTATAAGAGCATTATAGCTTATGACCCTTGAAATATGTCAGTAGGGATTTCCGTCGTGTGAATATCCCATCCACCAAATTCTAAATAAGGCACATGATTCTTTACAGAAAACGTTTAACATTATAAAGTGGATTGAGTAAACAACAATGACCAGTGGCGAGGAGTAAGTTGTCGTTTTACGCATAGTGATCCGACGGCATTTGATTTGTATTTTATTTGAAAAATGTGGTCACTTTCTATTGCCGTTTTTAGATTTCTCTAGCATTAGTTGGGATTTGAAGGTGAATTCAAGCCAACAATGCACGCGGGAGTCTCAAATGAGCATTCCATTGTATTTATAATGGAAATGTTAACATTCCTGAGCAGTTTTCACTCATGGCTAAATAATTTAAATGCAGACCTTGCGTAGGACCAGCCTCAGTCACTGACATGAAAGAACATATTCAAACTTGTTCCATATTAGATAAAAGAAGAGAAAAAAAGAGAGCGAGAATGGAAAATGCTTCTGCTGCACAAATGCAGCAACAGTTTATGAAGTGTAAAATAAAATGTGAGGCTGGAAAGCCTAATGCTATCATTAGTTTTTCAGGAAACTGGAAATTTATAAACACAGCAGTGAAACAGAAGCTAAGTGAGATTTAGTTAATGAGAAAAATGTTAATGATCTACATTTTTAAATTGAAAATAACATGTTTCTCCATTTAGGGCCAGGTTTAAAAATTAAAGACATGTAATTGTCTCGAGGAACATCCATTTTTAAGCCAGTGATTTAGGTTAAGATATTAATGCTACCGTCATGCACCTCATTAACATCCTGGATTGTTTTCTCTTAGGGTTCTGTCTAACTCAACACACATATTTTCGCATAACCATCCATAAATCTTTAAAAATTGTGTATTTTTTGATTGGCTCATTTTCTTTGCATTTTCAAAACAACCGTGAATGTGGGTTGAGAATTATTTACTGTTAGGCAGTTGGTATTGGTGCAATATTGATATTTTTTGTTTTGTTGTCTTCCCCTTTTTCTTCACTCAGCTGCAATTTAAGTGGACAATTACACTACTTATAGAACAACAACCAAAGGAGAAGAGCTAATAACAGTATTTAAAATGTATTTACTGCTTATGCCTTTTAGCACAAAAGCCTAAAGATCATGGAAACACATCAGCAACTGACAAATGCGACCATTACACACCATTACCCAGCAGTGACTATTACTCTTTAAACTCGTGCAGGAATTGATGACTCTGACCTTTTAGTAGAGGTGACTACATTATACAACAAGGGAAGCGTGCTGTCGACTTCATTTTCTAAACTCCCTAAGTGTTAATTTAGAGTGACATGTAAGCCAATGATACTTGAGGAATGTCGAGGAATGTTTCCCAGAGGTATGCGAAATTTGTAATTCATACTGCAAACAAATAAAATAAGAAATACCACCCTTGCCAATATTCAGTGGTACAACCCATTCCCTAATTTCCTATCAGATCACTGACACTATATCGAAAAGAATATTGTGGTACAAAAATATTGTGTCAAAAATTTCGATTAACAAAGTATTGTATCCCTATATTTATAATGGTATGTACAAAAATATCGAAAACAAATTGTTTCACACTAAGATTGTTAAAAACATGCAAAAATCTTGTTTTTTAATGGGAAACAACCTTTACCACGCATGCATTACATCGCATGCCATTAGATCACGGTTTTTACAATGCAAGTAGTTACAACGACTGGCGCTGGAAGGCGCTATAGGACAAGGAATAGTTTAATTTACTATCCAACACCTTCCCTACTGTACGTAGGCTGGAGTTGGAATAGTAAATTAAACTACTCCTAAGTCCAGCGCACTCCAACGCAAGTCGTTGTAACAACTTGCGTTGTAAAAACCGCGATCTAATGGCATGCGATGTGAATGCATGCGTTGTATCGTCATACATTCTTTTTTAATATATACACAGATTAAAATAGTAAATCTTAAATATTTAATTTAAAACATTAATATCAAGTGAATTAAATACATATAAACAATATTTAATACTATATATAAAAATATAGACTTATATATGTATATGTGTGTGTATGTTTATATATACATATATATGATGTAACACTTTTATTAAAAATATATATTTTATATTATATTAAATTTTTGGGAATTATTTTTCTAAATTTTCTGCTTTAAAAATCATATATATAAATATATATAACAAGGGTTGCTTTTATTAATTCAAGGTTGGCTTGGATGGTATTTTACTAATCCAAAGCAGTAATACTGTGCCTGGAATGGTAATAGGCTTTTGTCATTTTACAGTTTGGCATGAATGGCACCGTGCTAATCTTTGTTGTAGAAATGATAAAATACTTTGTAATTTCAAGCTCGGAGTGGGTGGCAAGGTGTTAATCCTATGCTTAAAAACTTTGCTAGAAAAATAGACATTTGAGGTGAGCATATTCAAAGTGCTGCTAATGTTGTTGGATGCTCTATTCAGGAACTGCTCTCCATCTAAAATAGGGAACTACCCAGAGATCGCTGCTTTTTTTTGCATAATTTATGCAGCACTCTGAGCCTGAAAGGGTATTGTTTTGACTTATACTGGGTGCTCCCTTGTGTCTGGACAAAGGTAACACTCTCTGAAGAGCTGTAATGATAGCAAAACACATAGGGTTGCTTTTATTAATTCCTGGTTGGCTTGGATGGTATTTTACCAATCCAAAGCTGTAATACTGTGCCTTGAGTGGTAAAAGATTTTTGTAATTTTACAGCTCGGCGTGGATGGCACTGTACTAATCCTATGCTTAAAGATTTTGCTGTAGACATGGCAAAAGACTTTGTACCTTTCGAGCTCGGTGTGAATGGTACTGTGCTATTCCTATGCCTAAACTCTTTGCTAGAAAAACAGACATTTGTGGTGAGTAGATTCAGTGTCCCTGGTGTTGTAGGGTGCTCTATACAGGAGCTGCTCTCCACCTAACCTTTGGAACTACTCAGAGGTCTCTACTTCTCTTGGGCATATATAAATATATGCATATATATGTGTGTGTGTATATATATATATATTCACTGAAAAAACCATAGGTTTTAGGGACAGTTATAGTTAGTTGGACATTTCACTCGTACAAAACCAGTGAAATTCCCCCGTTATAGTTAGTTCAGCTAACTATAACTCGCGCCCCCGCAATGCACTGCTGATGACGTCACATATTACATCACTCATGACATGGTCAGTGACATCACTGATGACGTCACTGATGACATCTCAAATGACATCACTGATGACATCACTGATGACATCATCCATGTGATAATTTGATGCATCTTCTCACACCCTAATATAACTTTTGATACACCCACTCTAAATTACAGACTGCCATTGTCAAAACCATAGACACTCCAACACCAATAACTACATACACACTCACTTATTCTTAGGTCTACACACACATCCACTCACTCACCCGTACAGTCAGTCATACTTACGGTCACTCAGTACAGGACTATCTTATACACTCATACACCTATATAGACACTCACAAACCGTCACTCATCCATAGAGGTACTCACACACCTAGTCAGTCATGCAAATAATTAATCACACTGCCATTTACTCACCTATACAGTTATACACACACCAGCTCACTTACTCATACAAATACTAGCACATTCTTACGCTCTTATACAATCACTGATACAAGTACACACTCATCCATACAGCCACTCTCACAATCACACACTCTCACTTATACCCATTTATATACTCCAACACACATATATACTGCCTTTCACATATGTAGTTACTCACACATGTACCACTGAGATATACATTCACTCACTAACACACCCATACATACACTCACCCACCTATACAGTCCATCACAGATGCACTCTTGAAACCATGCACCCAGTGAATCACCCACTCACACATCTATGCACAGAGTCACACACACCCCACCCACACAAACACTCAGGCACCCATACAGATACTCAGACAACCAATCAATAACCCATGTAGACACACATGTAGCTATTCAGAAACCCATGCAGCCGCTTACACACCAACAGACAGACAGATACAGACATTCACACAGTTTAGTCACTAACCCATGCATTCAGTAAGATACGTTTAATCACTCACTTATAGAGTCAGTCACGCACCTACTAAATCATCCATTCAGACAATTATACACACACTCATTCTTCAGTACGCCTTTCCCTATATATATTAAACATATTTAAACTTTACAGAAACACAGTCACTGGATGATGTCATCAGTGATGTCATTTGAGATGTCATCAGTGATGTCACTGACCATGTCATGAGTGATGTAATATGTGACGTCATCAGCAGTGCATTGCGGGCGCGAGTTATAGTTAGCTGAACTAACTATAACGGGGAATTTCACTGGTTTTGTACGAGTGAAATGTCCAACTAACTATAACTGTCCCTAAAACCTATGGTTTTTTCAGTGAATTTCTAAGGTTTTTAAATGCTAATTTCTAACTATAACGTGTCTGAAACCTATGGTTTTTCAGTGAATTTCAAAGGTTTTTAAATGCTAATTTCTAACTATAACGTGCCTGAAACCTATGGTTTTTAAGTGAATTTCAAAGGTTTTTTAAATGCTAGTTTCTGACTATGCCTACAGAGGTAGGACATGTGAAGAAAGAAGAAAAAACGCACAGAAAGAAGCAAAAGAAATGCAGAAAAAAGCAACAGAAGTCCACAAAGACGAAGAAAAAGTGCAGGAAGAAGCAAAAGATGTGCAGAAAGAACCAACAGAGGAGCAGAAAGACGCCTTGTTGCAAAATCCTCCTGTGCCCACAACTTTTTCAGACGGGTACTGGTGGTAACTGACTCTGACTAACCAGAGCCAGTGCTATGCTAAAAGACACTTAGAATACAGTGAAAACACCTACATACACTAGGGAACACTATGCGTTGGGGTACCCCTGTGATTAGCATGACCTCCTCTGTAAGTCCCTAGTACATAATAGGGCAGGGGGATTAAAACTACCTCTTAAAACGCGCTACAGGGTGCGTTTGCACAGTGGTGAAGGGAGGGGGGGCCTGTATGTATATTTAACACTCATAAACTTTTAAAAAACACTCACAGTCACTGGATGATGTCATCACTGATGTCAGTGATGTCATTTGAGATGTCTTCAGTGATGTCATCAGTGATGTCACTGACCATGTCCTGCGTGATGTAATATGTGAGGTCATAAGCAGTGCATTGCGGCGGCACGAGTTATAGTTAGATCAGCTAACTATAACAGCTGAATTTCTCTGGTTTTGTATGAGTGAAATGTCAGCCTAACTATAACGTCCTTGTAACCTTTGTTTGTTTCCGTGAATTTCTAAGGTTTTTTAAATGTTAATTTCTAACCATAACGCCCCTGAAACCTGTGATTTTTTCAGTGAATTTCCAAGGTTTTTAAATGCTGATTTCTAACTATAACATCCCTGAAACCTGTGGTTTTTTCTAGTGAATTTCTAAGGCTTTTTAACTAGTAGTCATGTTTGCAGAGTGGTGGCGAAAGGGGTCTGGGCATCTGACCAGCTCTCAGGAATTCCATTGTGTAGAACATACAGGAGGTACCAGGAGGACTTCTTTGCCCCCAAGGTCCCTTTGGAGTACAGTGGTCTTCATCCCCCAACCAGTAGTGTGCCAGGAGGCACATTTGCAGAGTGGTGAACAAAGGGGGCGTGGCCTCCGAAGACCTCTTAGCAATTCCACTGTGTGGAACTTACTGGAGGTAACAGGAGGGGTAGTTGGCCCCCAGGGATGTACTTGGGGGCCAACAACCCCTCCTATTACCTCCAGTAAGTGCCACACATCAGGAAGGCTGATTTTGGTAGCAGGTCATGCCCCCTTTGCCCACCACTCTGCAAATGCACTTCCTGGTGCACTCTTGGTCCCCTTCGCTGCTGGGGGCCCTTAGGGGCCAACTAGCCTACCTGTTACCTCCAGTAAGCCCCACACAGTGGGATTGCTGAGAGTTGGTCGCAGGCCACACTCCCTTTCTCCACCACTCTGCAAATGCGCCTCCTGGCGCGCTCTTGGTTGGGGGATGAAGAGGCGCGTTTGCAGAGTTATGTAAAAAGGGGCATGGCCTTCGATCACCTCTCAGGAATCCCACTGTATGGGTCTTACTGGAGGTACCAGGTTGGCTAGTCGGCCGCTAAGGACCCTCAGCAACAAAGGGGACTTAATCCCCCAACTAAGAGCATGCCAGGAGGCGCGTTTGCAGAGTAGTGGAGAAAGGGGGCGGGGCCTCCGGCGAGTTCCCAGCTTTGTTTTTCAATGTATTTTAGAAAGGGGCCTCTGTGGGCCCCCTTTCTTTTTACCCTTTTGGGCCCCGGAGATCGCATCCCCCAGGGCCTGACCCATTTTGTTTTCTATTAAATTAAAAAGGGAGGGGGCCCCCTCCCCAGGCCATTTTCTGCCCTGGGGACCCCATCCCCCAGGGCTTGGCCATTGCTTTTTTTTTTTTTACTTTTCTTGTAAGGGAGGGGGCTGCGCAGCCCACTCCCGGCCATATATATATATATACACACACACACACATCTATACATATATAGATACAATAATCCCAAAAAATGTACTAACAATATTATAAAAACTATATATATATAAATATAATATATATATATATATTATATTACCTACTGGCGGTTGCCAGTAGGCAATTATATTTAGGACCTAGTTTCCATAGGAAAAGCGTTTTTTGATTTGCCAATATCTTTGGCGCCAGTTGACGAATCTTCGCGAAATTTTCAAAACTAATGGGGCACTCCGGTCAGCTCCTCTCTTGAAAGTTTCGGGGTGATTCGTCAAGCGAGGGCCGAGAAAAAAAGGGGGGTCCCAAAACGCGTTTTTTCCATGTTAGTTTACATAGGGAACTTTAGACAAAGCTACAGCCCGAACTGCTGAACGGAATTACACCAAATTTGGCATAAAGGTAGGTCTTGGTCTAGAAAGCATTTTTTTTTAAATGGTGTAAATCCGTTCAGTAGTTCCTGAGAAATTAAAAAAATAAAAATATCGATATCTGAGTACCGAGGAGAATTCACGAACCCGCCCGGGCACGAGCTTCACTCTGATTGGCTGTCAAAACTTCAAACCAGGAAGTGTTGGCAGCCATCTTGTGACTCAGTAACTGAGTCATAAGAAAAAGGGTGAAAAAAAGATGAAAAACAAGAAAAGGGGGCAGGGTAGAAACACCCTGACCCCCTAGGCCTGCTCAGGGGGTCCCACAAGGACCCCCAGGCCCAAAAAAAGCATTTTTTTTTTTTAAAACAGATGAATTCGCGCTGGGTGCGCAAATCCGCCCAAATTTTTTTTTTAAAACGAAGCGCGGGCTCCCGCGCTTTATCTGTAAGCCCCCGGGTGGGCCAGGTCCCGGGGGCAATATTTATAATGTATGCAAGGGCCCCTGCAGTCCCGGGAACTGCCACCTCCCAGGGGCTTGAAAAAAAATGTGTGGGGGAGCTCCTGCCCCCCCACGCTGTCCCGGGGACCACCACCTCCCCGGGGCATTGTTAATGATATGCTGGGGGCCTCGCGGGTCTCCCCAAGCCCCGGGGACCACCACCTCCCTGGGGCTTAAATTTAGAAATTAGGTGTGTGGGGGGGCTCCTGCCCCCCCCACACTGCCATGGGGACTACCACCTCCCTGGGGCACTAATTATTCAATTGCGGAGGTCCGTAGCGGGCCCCGGCCCCAGGGACTACCACCTCCCCGGTGCTTTGAAAATGTAGGGAGGGGGGCTGCGCGGCCCCCCTCCTGGAGCCCTTGATGGCCCTGGGGACCGCCACCCCTCAGGGCCAGCTCCTGCAATGTCCCAGGGTGCCCACCCCCGGGACATTGCCATTTGCTATGGCAGGGCGGGAGCACAGCTCCCGCCCCGCCATAGCAAACTCCTGCTTTACTTCGTGGAAGTGAGAGCAGGAAACCTGCTCTCGCTTCAACGAAGCAAAGCAGATTGCTTTTGGGCAAGGGGAGCTGCATGTCAGCAGCTCCACTTGCCCAAAAGCAATGCCAGCTCCCGCAGGAGGCGGGGAGCCGGCTGGGACCGTGGGGGCATTGGGGCTCCCCCACAGTCCCCAACTTGAGGGCCGGCCCCGGGGGATGGGGTCCCCGGGGCCAGAAGTGGCCCGGTAGGGGGGCCACGCGGCCCCCTCCCCTTTAATTAAATATATATTTTTTTTTTAAATGGAAAGGCCGGCGCCGGGGGATGGGGTCCCCGGGGCCATAATTGGCCTCTGGAGGCGGGCCACGTGGCCCCCCTCCCCAAAATTAAAAAAAAGAAAGTCTGCCAGGCCCCAGGGGATGGGGTCCCCGGGGCCATAAGTGGCCCAGGGAAGGGGGACACGCGGCCCCCCTCCCATAAAATTACAAAATTATAAAAAAGAAAAAAGAAACCGGCAACTCGCCGGAGGACCCGCCCCCTCCCTGCATGACTCTGCAAACGCGCCCCCTGGCGCGTTATAAGTTGGGGAATTAAGTCCCCTAGAATACTGACGGTCCCTGGGGGCCAACTAGCCCACCAGGTACCTCCAGTAAGCGCCACACAGCTGGTTTGCAGAGAGGTGGTCCGAGGCCATGCCCCTTTTTACACCACTCTGAAAACACGCCTCTTGGCGCACTGCTGGTGGGGCGATGAGGTCCACTTGTGTCCTGAGGACCTCAGGACACAAGTGGACTTCATCCCTTGAGCAGCAGTGTGCCAGGAGCCTCGTTTGCAGAGTGGTGGGGAAAGGGGGTGTGACCTTTGTCCACCTCTCAGCAATCCCACTGTGTGGGGCTTTCTGGAGGTAAGAGGTAGGCTAGTTGGCCCCTAAAGGACCCCCAGCATCGAAGGGGACTTCAATCCCCAACCAAGAGCACGCCAGGGAGCGCGTTTGCAGAGTGGTGGGCAAAGGGGGCGTGGCCTACTATGAGAACTTAGCAATCCTGCTGTGTGGGACTTACTGGAGGTAATAGGAGGGGTAGTTGGCTCCAAGGATGTCATTAGGGGCCAACTACCCCTCTTGTTACCTCCTGTAAGTCCCACACAGTGGGATTGCTAAGACGTCTTCGGAGGCCATGCCCCCCTTTCTCCACCACTCTGCAAGCGCGCCTGCTGGCAGACTACGCGATGGGGGATGAAGTCCAATTTACTCCTGAGGGACTTTGGGGGCCAAGAAGCCCTCCTGGTACCTCCTGTAAGTCCTACGCAGCGGAATTCCTTAGTGCTGGTAGGAGGCCCAGCACCCTGTCTCCACCACTCTGCAAACGCGACTACTAGTTAAAGAAGTGTTTGCAATGTAATAGGTTTCGCATTTGCGAGAATTAGAGCTATTGGCGTTGTAAATGCAAAAGTTTTTTACTAATGTTTTTGGAGTGGAGTGGATGTACGTTGTGTGTAGTGGAATTATGTGGTATGTTGTGCAGTGAAATTATGTGGATAGAAAGTATGTGGTATTTAGTGTATAGGAATTATGTAGAGTGGGATTATGTGTTATGGAGAGTAATTATGTGGTATGGTAGTCTGTGTTGTGGAGTAGTAACCTCAGGTTTAGTCTTCCTCGTTGCCTTAGAAGCTCAACTATGAACTCAGACAAAAAAAGAAGGAATCTCTGAGGAGCACTTGTGGAACTAGTCAGGGCCACTGGAATTATGTGACTGTTTGGATGCACCGACTTTCGCACAATTATACATTTTCTGTATTAGCCACATAATTCATCATCTGCTCCCTAATCTGCAGATTTGAATAAAAAAGCCTTGTTTCTAGCTCAAAGGCTCAAACGTTACCAAAAATGCAGTGACAAGTGTTACAGCATGGTGGAAGGCCCTTTGCAAACCTAGAATGGTCACCTGTTACTTATTGCTAAATGTGGGTGTTAAATTGGTACTAATGGTGTGCAAGCCACTCTTGCCTCTTTCTGCATTTCTGTTGCTTCTTTCTGCACGTTTCTTTCTTTTTCTGCACTTCTCTTGCCTCTTTCTGCAAATCTCTTGTACTTTCTGCACCTCTCTTCCCTCTTTCTGCACTTCTTTTGTTTCTTTCTGCACCTGCCTTGCTTCTTTCTGCACCCTTTTTGCCTCTTTCTGCACCTCTGTTCCTTCTTTCTGCACTTCTTTTGTTTCTTTCTGCACCTGCCTTGCTTCTTTCTGCACCCCTCTTGCCTCTCTCTCCACCCCTCTTCCCTCTTCTGCACTTCTGTTGCTTCTTTCTGCACTTATCTTGCTTCTTTCTGCACCTCACTTGCCTCTTTATGCAACTTTATTGCCTCTTTCTGCAGTTCTCTTGCCTCCTTCTGCACTTCACCCTGCCTCTTTCTGTAACTCTCTTGCCTCTGTGTTCACCTCTCTTGCCTCTTTCTGAACCTCACTTGCTTCCTTCTGCACCCCTTTTGCCTGTTTCTGCATCCCTCTTCCCTCTTTGTGCAACTCTCTTGCCTCTTTCTACACCTCTCTTCCCTCTTTCTGCACCACTCTTGCCTCTTTCTGTACCTCTGTTCCTTCTTTCTTCACCTGTCTTGTCTCTTTCTGCACCCTTCGTGCCTCTTTCAGCACCTCTGTTGCTTCTTTCTACAGTTCTCTTCCTCTTTCTGCACCCCTCGTGCCTCTTTCTGGACCCCTCTTGACTCTTTGTGCACCTCTCCTACCCCTTTCTGCACCCCCTTGCCTCTTTTTCCACCTCTGTTGGTTCTTTCTGCACCTCTTTTTCTTTGTTCTGTACTTTACTTGCCTCTTTCTGTACCCCTCTTGCCTCTTTCTGCACCTCTGCTGGTTCTTTCTGCACATCTCTTGCCTCTTTCTGCACCCCTGTTGCTTCATTCTGCACTTTCCATGCTTCTTTCTGCACCTGTCTTGCTTCTTTCTGCACCCCTGTTGTCTCTTTCTGCACTCGTCTTCCCTCTTTCTGTACCTTTCTTGCCTGTTTCTGCATCTCACTTGCCTCTTTCTGCACTTTTCTTGCTTCTTTCTACACCTCTGTTGCTTCGTTCAGCAATTCTCTTGCCTCTTTCTGCACTTCTCTTGCCTCTTTCTTCACCTCTCTTGCCTCTTTCTGCACCTCTCTTGGCTCTTTCTGCACCTCTTTTGCTTCTTTCTACACTTCTCTTGCCTCTTTCTGCACCCCTGTTCCTTCATTCCGCACTTTCCATGCTTCTTTCTGCACCTGTCTTTCTTCTTTCTGCACCCCTGTTGTCTCTTTATGTACCTCATTTGCCTCTTTCCTGCCTCTTTCTGCACCTCTCTTGCCTCTTTCTGCACCTCTGTTGCCTCTTTCTGCACCTCTGTTGCTTCTTCATACACTTCTCTTGCCTCTTTCTGCACCCCTGTTGCTTCATTCTGCAATTTCCATGCTTCTTTTGTCATCTGTCTTGCTTCTTTCTGCACCCCTGTTGTCTCTTTCTGTACTCGTCTTCCCTCTTTCTGTACCTTTCTTGCCTGTTTCTGCATCTCACTTGCCTCTTTCTGCACTTTTCTTGCTTCTTTCTACACCTCTGTTGCTTCTTTCAGCAATTCTCTTAACTCTTTCTGCACCCCTCTGGCCTCTTTCTGCGGCCTTCTTCCCTATTTGTGCAACTCTCTAGCCTCTTTCTACACCTCTCTTCCCTCTTTCGGCACCACTCTTGCCTCTTTTTGTACCTCTGTTGCTTCTTTCTGCATCTCTCTTGCCTCTTTCTGCACCCTTCGTGCCTCTTTCAGCACCTCTGTTGCTTCTTTCTGCACTTCTCTTGGTTCTTTCTGCACTGCTCTTGCCTCTTTCTGCATCCCTTTTAGCTCTTTGAACACCTTTTTTGCTTCTTTCTGCACTTCTCTCTCCTCTTTCTGTACCCCTCCTGCCTCTTTGTGCACCTCTGGTGCTTCTTCCTGCACTACTATTGCCTCTTTCTTGCTTCTTTCTGCAGCTGACTTGCCTCTTTCAGCACCTCTGTTGCATTTTTCTGCAGATGTCTTGCCTCTTTCTGCACCTCACTTTCCTGTTTCAGCACCTCTCTTGACTCCTTCAGCACCTCTATTCTTTCTGCACTTCTCTTCCTTCTTTCTGTACCTCTCTTGCTTCTTTCTGCACCTCACTTGCCGCTTTCAGCACCTCTGTTGCTTTTTTCTGCAGATCTCTTGCCACTTTCTGCACCCTTCTTTTCTCTTTCTGCACCTCTCTTGCCTCTTTCTGCACCCCTGTTCCCTCTCTCTGCACCTTTCCTGCCTGTTTCTGCACCTCTCTTGCCTCTTTCTGTACCTCTCTTGCCTCTTTCTGTACTTTTCTTGCCTCTTTCAGCACCCCTTTTGCCTCTTTCTGCACCTCTCTTGCCTCTATCTGCACCCCTGTTCCTTCTTTCTGCACCTTTCCTGCCTGTTTCTGCACCTCTCTTGCCTCTTTCTGTACCTCTGTTGCCTCTTTCTGTACTTCTCTTACTCTTTCTGCACCCTTCGCGCCTCTTTCAGCACCTCTGTTACTTCTTTCTGCACTTCTCTTCCTTCTTTCTGCACCCCTCCTGCCTCTTTCTGTACCTCTCTTGACTGTTTGTGCACACCTCCAACCTTTTTCTGCACCCCTCTTGCCTCTTTTTGCACCTCTGTTGGTTCTTTCTGCACTGCTCTTGCTTCTTTCTGCACCTTACTTGACTCTTTCTGCACTTCTCTTCTTTCTACACCTCTGTTGCTTCTTTCAGCAATTCTCTTGCCTCTTTCGGCATCTGTCTTGCTTCTTTCTGCACCCCTGTTGTCTCTTTCTGTACTCGATTTACCTCTTTCTGTACCTTTCTTGCCTGTTTCTGCATCTCACTTGCCTCTTTCTGCACTTTTCTTGCTTCTTTCTACACCTCTGTTGCTTCTTTCAGCAATTCTCTTGCCTCTTTCTGCACCCCTCTTGCCTCTTTCTGCGCCCCTCTTGCCTCTTTCTGCACCCCTCTTCCCTCTTTGTGCAACTCTCTAGCCTCTTTCTACACCTCTCTTCCCTCTTTCTGCACCACTCTTGCCTCTTTTTTTACCTCTGTTGCTTCTTTCTGCATTTCTCTTGCCTCTTTCTGCACCCTTCGTGCCTCTTTCAGCACCTCTGTTGCTTCTTTCTGCACTTCTCTTGGTTCTTTCTGCACTTCTCTCTCCTCTTTCTGCACCCCTCCTGCCTCTTTGTGCACCTCTGGTGCTTCTTTCTGCACTACTATTGCCTCTTTCTGCACCTCTCTTGCTTCTTTCTGCAGCTGACTTGCCTCTTGCTGTACCTCTCTTGCCTCTTTCTGCACCTCTCCTACCTCTTTCTGCATCAATCTTGCCTCTTTTTGCACCGCTGTTTGTTCTTTCTGCACTGCTCTTGCTTCTTTCTGCACCTTATTTGCCTCTTTCTGCACTTCTCTTGCCTCTTTCTGTACCCTTCGTGCCTCTTTCAGCACCCCTGTTGTTTCTTTCTGCACTTCTCTTCCTTCTTTCTGCACTCCTCATGCCTCCTTCTGCACCTCTGTTGCTTCTTTCTGCACTTCTCTTGCTTCTTTCTGCACTGCTTTTGCCTCTTTCTGCATCCCTCTTGCCTCTTTGAGCACCTCTTTTGCTTCTTTCTGCACTTCTCTCACCTCTTTCTGCACCCCTCTTGCCTCTTTCTGTACCTCTCTTGCTTCTTTCTGCACTTCTCTTCCTTCTTTCTGAACCTCTCTTGCTTCTTTCTGCACCTCACTTGCCTCTTTCAGCACCTCTGTTGCTTTTTTCTGCAGATGTCTTGCCTCTTTCTACACCTCACTTGCCTCTTTCAGCACGTCTGTTGCTTTTTTCTGCAGATCTCTTGCCTCTTTCTGCACCCCTATTCTCTTTCTCCACCACTCTTACCTCTCTCTGCACCCCTGTTCCCTCTTTCTGCACATTTCCTGCCTGTTTCTGCACCTCTCCTGCCTCTTACTGTACCTCTGTTGCCTCTTTCTGCACTTTTCTTGCCTCTTTCTGCACCCCTTTTGCCTCTTTATGCAACTCTGTTGCTTCTTTCTGCACTTCTATTGCCTCTTTATTCACCGCTCTTGCTTCTTTCTGCACCTCACTTGCACCTTTCATCACCTCTGTTGCTTTTTTCTGCAGATCTCTTGCCCCTTTCTGCACCTCACTTGCCTCTTTCAGCACCTCTGTTGCTTTTTTCTGCAGATCTCTTGCCTCTTTCTGCACCCCTCTTTTCTCTTTCTGCACCTCTCTTGCCTCTATCTGCACCCATGTTCCCTCTTTCTGCACCTTTCCTGCCTGTTTCTGCACCTCTCTTGCCTGTTTCTGTACCTCTGTTGCCTCTTTCTGCACTTCTCTTGCTCTTTCTGCACCCTTTGTGCCTCTTTCAGCACCTCTGTTACTTCTTTCTGCACTTTTCTTCCTTCTTTCTGCATCCCTCCTGCCTCTTTCTGTACCTCTCTTGCCCCTTTGTGCACCCCTCCTACCTTTTTCTACACCCCTCTTGCCTCTTTTTGCACCTCTGTTTGCTCTTTCTGCACTGCTCTTGCTTCTTTCTGCACCTTACTTGCCTCTTTCTGCACACCTCTTGCTTCTTCTACACCTCTGTTGCTTCTTTCAGCAATTCTCTTGCCTCTTTCTGCACTTATCTTCCTTCTTTCTGCACCCCTCCTGCCTCTTTCTGTACCTCTCTTGCCTCTTTGTGCATCTCTCCTACCTCTTTCTGCACCCCTCCTGCCTCTTTCTATACCTCTCTTGCCCCTTTGTGCACCCCTACTACCTTTTTCTGCACCCCTCTTGCCTCTTTTTGCACCTCTGTTGGTTCTTTCTGCACTGCTCTTGCTTCTTTCTACACCTCACTTGCCTCTTTCTGCACTTCTCTTGCTTCTTTCTACACCTCTGTTGCTTCTTTCAGCAATTATCTTGCCTCTTTCTGCACTTCTCTTGCTCGTTTCTGCACTTCTCTTGCGTCTTTATGCACCTATGTCCTCTTTCTGTACCTCTCTTGCCTCTTTTTGCACCTCTCTTGTCTCTTTCTGCGCTTCACTTGCTTCTTTCTGCACTCTCTTGCCTCTTTCGGCACCTCTGTTGCTTCTTTCTACACTTCTCTTGCCTCTTTCTGCACCTCTGAGTTAGAGGTAGTTTTAATCCCCCTGCCCTATTATGTACTAGGGCCTTACAGGGGAGGTCATGCCAATCACAGGAGCACCCCAACCCATAGTGTACCCTAGTGTATGTAGGTGTTTTCACTGGATTCTAAGTGTCTTTCAGCATAGCACTGGCTCTGGGCCTGGTTAGTCAGAGTCAGTTACCACCAGTACCAGTCAGCAAAAAGTTGGAGGCACAGGATGACTTAGCAACAAGGCATCTTTATGCACCTCTGTTGGTTCTTTCTGCATATCTCTTGCTTCTTTCTGCACTTTTCTTCGTCTTTCTGGATTTCTGTTGCCTCTTTCTTCATTTCTCTTGCTTCATTCAGCGCCTTTCTTCCTCTTTCTGCACATGTCCTACCTCTGTAGGCATAGTTAGAAATTAGCATTTAAAAAACCTTTGAAATTCACTGAAAAAACCATAGGTTTTAGGGACGTTATAGTTAGAAATTATTATTTAAAAAACCTTTGAAATTCACTGAAAAAAACATAGGTTTCAGGGACATTATAGTTAGAAATTAGCATTTAAAAAAACCATAGAAATTCACTGAAAAAACCACACCTTTCAGGGACGTTATAGTTAGTTGGACATTTCACCCATACAAAACCAGAGATATTCGGCCGTTACAGTTAGTTGAGCTAACTATAACTCGTGCCCCCGCAATGCACTGCTGATGACGTCACATATAGCATCACTTATGACATGGTCAGTGACATCACTGATGACATCACTGATGACACCACTGATGACATCCCTGATGACATCATCGACTTAATATCTGATGCACCTCCTCACACCCTAATATAACCTTTCATACACCTACTCTAAAATACAGACTACCATTCTCGAAACCATAGACACACCAATACCAGTTAGTACATACACACTGACTGATTCATAGGTCTACACACACATCTACTCACCCATACAGTTACTCATACATGCAGTCATTCATCAATACAGCCACTGATATATTCACTCATACACCTATACAAATACTCACACACCACCACTCACCCATAGAGTTACTCACACACCTAGTCAGTCACCCAAAGAATTAATCACACTGCCATTTACTCATTATACAGTTATACACACACCACCTCACTTATTCATACAGATACTAACACATACTTACTCTCTTTTACAATCACTGACACAAGCACACACTCATCCATACAGCCATTCTCACAATCACTCACTCTCAGATATAGTCACTTATATAGTCCAACACTCACATATACTGCCTTTCACATATGTAGTTACTCACACATGTCACACTGAGACATCCATTCACTCACCAACACAGCCATACACACACTCACCAACCCATACAACCCCTCACAGATGCACTCATGAACCCATACACCCAGTGAATCACCCACTCACACATCCATGCAGGGAGTCACACACCCCACACTCACCCACACAGAGACTCAGGCACCCATACAGGTACTCAGACAACCAATCATTAACCCATGTAGATAGTCATGTAGGTACTCACCAACCCATGCAACCACTTACACACCAACTGAAAGACTGATACAGACGTTCACACAGATTAGTCACTAACCCATGCATTCACTAAGACACATTTAATCACTCACTTATACAGTCAGTTACGCACCTACTAAATCATGCATTCAGACACTCATAGATCCACTCATTCTTCAATACACCTTGGCATATATATAAATTAAACTTTTTAAAAAAAACAGTTAGTGGATGATGTCATCAGTGATGTCACTGACCATGTCATGAGTGATGTAATATGTGACGTCATCAGCAGTGCATTACGGGGGCGCGAGTTATAGTTAGCTCAACTAACTATAATGGCCGAATTTCTCTGGTTTTGTACAAGTGAAATGTCCAACTAACTATAACGTCCCTGAAACCTGTGGTTTTTTCAGTGAATATATATATATATATATCAGCATGTGAATCCCAAAGTATCCAGCCACAGCGGCGCAACACGAGGGCACAGACTCCAAGCCAGTGATGATGGCAAAGTGTCTTTATTTAAGTATCAATGTCCAAAATGACGCGTTTCGGCCGCCAGACATGCGGCCTTGTTCACTAACTGGCCGAATTTCTCTGGTTTTGTACGATTGAAATGTCCAACTAACTATAACGTCCCTGAAACCTGTGGTTTTTTCGGTGAATATATATATATATATATATATATATATATATATATATTACTTATAAAAATAAACACATAATAATGATTAAACAATATTATGAAAAGTATTGAAGTCTGGGACTAATAGATAAACTATTCTCACTCCAATGTATGCAATAGTAGTAAAGCGTAGGCTTTCAGAGGGGGTTACATTTATTGTTCCCACTTTAAACAGTTCAAAAATAGGGAACGTATTGGACTTTGGAGGGGTAAGATGTGTGTAAATCAGTTGCTCACAGTCTTTGGTTAGGTGCAGCAGAGGTTGGATATAGGACCTGGCCACCAACCAGGACCTCCAAGCACCACTGCACAAGACCGAATTGCACAGCAGAGGCCAGGCTTTTCACCCAACTACTAGTGGGTGGTCTAACGCCATGCTGGCTTCGGACCTCAGCAGGTCTCTATTTATTTATATTTTTAATTTTCAGGTTTGTGGATCCTTCCATAGAATTTGTGGGTGCATGGACCTATCTTTGACATTTTGTAGTGCCCTGCTGGTAGGTCAACATGGGCAGCTGAAGCTTGCTGTGGGTTTGTGATCCCATGGCCTGGAATCTTGCTTGAAGGTTTTGCTGCACAGCCAGAATTCTCATATCTCGGGGGCTGTGCTGGGTACTTAGACTGCAGCCTCAAGATTAGTTAACAACACAGCAAATTTTTCAAAAAATTTATTTTAAATACTAGACCGTTTTGGGGCCCTCACAAATGGGCCTGAGTTTCAGAGTGTTCTCATCCTCACCCCTTCTAAAGCCTTTACATTTATGTATCAGGAAGTGGTAACAGAGAATCTGTTTCCCATATTGGGGGCCACACAATATTCCTGATGTTGCCACTAGTCAAACAGGGGGCTTCTGTTGCTGACTCCTACTCCTGGTTCACAGAATCAAAATGGACAACAGGAGGAAAAGCTCCCACATCCAATCAGATTTATTTTATTTTTAAATTTATGGACTTAAGCAGCTCCCCAAAGCTGGGTTTGTGGAATTCCACAAACTAATGGTCAAGATAACACTGACATTTAACCTCTTCATATCCAACCTTTGATACTTTTAAATACTAATTTCTTGAAGTTATGCCAAATTGACTGTGATTCCATTATTTTGCATCCAACATCCTATGTGAGATCTCAGTTTTAAAGCCTTTGTTAATTTTTTTGTTTGAGGGGTTTCTTGTTGTGTTTTTTTTTAGCCCTTACTTGACATATCTGCATAAAACATGACATGAAGAAGCCAAAGTGATTGTACATTTTTTGGGAAAACTTTGTACAGATTTGTTGAATAGTGCCAATGTTATTAGCAAAACAATGCAATGTCTTTTCAATGGAAAGTCTGACCTAGCCATAACTACACAAGCAGGCAAGCAGGCAGGCAGGCACAGGGCCATATCTACCAAGATATACTGCACAAACAGTCTACCTAGTGCCACGCACACACCTTTGCACCAAACTGCAGATGTGTGTGCTTTATGTATAGAGTAGCTTTTGTGCTGGAAAGCTACCCATTGAGTACAAAATACTATGCTTAGACTAACTTACAACTTTTCACACATTAGATGTGTGCTGCACAGTGCAGCACATAAGCAACCTTTGAAAAGTTAGGACAAAATAAAACATTTCTTCTTGTTAACGCTTGCCTCGTTGAGGTACAAATTTGTGTCCACCAATTTTAGTACCTATAGCTTTGCGTTAAAAGCCATTGGTGGTAGCCTGGTAATGGACAAGTATCACCCATGGAACACCACCTTAACGCAGTACAAAAGCATTGCAAAACATTTTAGGACACATTTTCAGTGCAAAAACGTTTTGCACTGGAAGTAAATACTTTATTGGGATTTTCATTGTTTCCCCTCATTTTGCATGACTTTGCGCCAGCGCAAAGCCATGATAAACCTGTCACAAAGTCTGGTCCTTTAATGTTCTTATATGTTTTGCATGTATGTGTGGGTGAAAGAAATTAAGGATACAACCTTTTTCTTTTTTTTCGTATATTTTTTCATTTTGTCCATAGTGTAACATTTTGTCCCTAAAATGTATTTTAGCTATTGTTATTGTTACTGTTATTTTCATTGTTAAAAAAGAAAGTTAGAACTCAAGAATGAAAGGAAGAGGAGAAGGTAAAACAAGAGAAAAGAAAAAAACAAACATGGAAAAGTGAAGAGAGAAAAAAAGACAGAAAGTAGAGCCACATCAGTGGAGAAAAACAAGAAGAGGAAAGAAAGAAAGGCACAGGAAGGAGAAAAAAGAAATAAAGAAAAATAAATGTAGTGTCATTATTAAATATGCAACTTTGGATGTAGTATAATAACACTACAAATATTTTACTGCCAGTGATTTTATTGAAATAATCCTGTGACTCAGACTCATCCATTGAAGGTTATTCTAGACAGTTATATATTGTCCAGGAAGCAATACAACAGTGGGACATAAGTTTTTTCTACACTGTCGAGCTTCTTGGTCTCATGGAACCCGGATCACATTATTTAAAGTGCAAGATTAGCAGGCTGCTGCATATTCACAAACAAGACAATGAGCTACTACAAAATAGCCTGTGTGGTACTACAAAAATAAAAGTAGAATACATTAAGTGAAATAAAACATTAAATGTAAAAAAAGATTTTGTGTGTATATATAACTTTATGTGGATAGAAATGTATTAATGTCTATTCATATTTACATGTAAATGTATATACATAAAACGCATGTCTGTATAGGAGGGCGCATTGTTGGGAAGTGAATTTTTATCACTAACTTTCTGGTGCGTGACACCTCACTTAAATTACTGGCAGGATAGTTGAAGGGCAGTAATGTGAGTTCTTAAGATGGTCTACATGATTTATTAATGTGAGAGTAATTGTCCTTTAGAGTGTTGCCAGATTCTATTGGATACTAAACTGACTGACCCAAGGTGGCTTGGTGAGGCAGCTGATGAGTAGATAAGCACTCAGCTGTCTAAGGAGTCTTATTGGGGTAACTATAAGAAGGAGGATTCCAAGCCTTCCTACCATGATGGCTCTCATGTTGGTACCCCCAGAGCAGATCATACCAGACACTTTCCATGAGATAACCAACTCTTTCAAAGGGGTGAAATACCATTCCATGGCATGGCCATCTTGGCGGGTGGGGCAGCTATTGGCTCTTTGAAGGTAGCTGTCATGTCAGTGGCATGTTAGTTAGGGAATGACCTGACAACCTCTGTCTGGTCAGTGGTAGAAATTCAGACTCATGCTGAAATAAAGGGTCTGTCTGGGTGGGTGTGTATGGCCACAAGGGCTCAAATACCTCATCAGAGAAGTCAAGGGGACTTGGAGTCTGGAACAATGGCTCAAGTTCTTGCAGTTAAGATGGAGGGAATGGGGCATGGAAGCCAACTCCAAAATGTTCCATGGTCCAGGAGCAGTCTAGCCAACAGGGGGACCTAGTGCTTAAGGGGGAAGAAGAACTCTTCAGGGAGACCTGCCTGAAGTCTGAGTTTAAGGTGTGAATGGACACCCTCGGGGCAATTCTGCAAAACACAGAGAGAGTGCCTAACCCTTGAAGGCCTTCACCACCAAGGTGAAGCAGAAGAGCAAGGGAATACGAGTGGGTCCAGCAGGATCTACTTGTAGATTTTCTTTCTAGCGAGGTTAAGGACCCTTAAGGGGGAGCAACTAGAAGGTTTGCAGCTGCAAAGTGCTTTAGGTCCTTATTGCTAGAGTTAGGTCATACCATTCTCTTAGCTGGCCATCAGAGGAAGAACAAGATATGGGAATGGCTTATCAGCCATTTCTACTGGCCCCTTATGTGTTGAAAGGTTGTGTGTGAAAAGGATAAGGAGTCTGTCCCTTTTCAAGCTAGCGGCAAGAAAGGAGGGAAGCCCAATGCACTCCTAATATTACTTCAAGTGGTGGGGACATCCTTGGAGAGGGTGGTTATTGACATTGTCAGTACCCAGGGCCCCAAGAAAGCTTCAGGGAACAGGTTCATTGTGGTTGTGGGTTAACATGTCACAAGGTACACTGAAACCATATCTCTGAGGATGGTAGCTTCTCCTGCGGGGCACAAACTTCAAGTCCAAGTACTTAAGGCTATGAAAGATTATTGGGAGGTAAGTTACAAGTTTACCACTGCATATCACCCCCAAACTAAGGGTTTAGTTGAGAGATCCAATAGGATCTAAAAAGGCAGGATCATGTGCTTGGATGAGAAGCTCAGGTAAAAGTGGGAAATCTTTTGCCATGCCTTTTTGTTTGACTACATGGAGGAACCACAGAGGGAGTTGGCTTCAGACACTTTGAGCTTCTGTATGTGCACTCTGTGAGCGGTGCATTAATTCTTCTCCATGAAGGTTGAGAGAAATCTTTAAAGGAATCCAAACAGGACATTGTGTTTTATGTGCTAGGCCTCTGCTCCTGGTTGGAAGAGTAAATGACCAAGGACAACAGAAATGTGGAGTCCATAAAAGAACTAGGAAAACTGTGGTATGACTAGTAGGCAACCCTGGTTGAGTACTAACCTGCCCAGAATGTTTGGATGGTTGAGCCTCTGGCTGCCAAGGCCCTCCAGGACTAGTGGACTAGGTCCTACTGCATACTCGGAAAGGTGGGAGAGGTCATCTACTTCGTTAGCTTCATCACCCATGGAAACTCCACCACAAGGTGTATCATCTCAACTTACAGAAGCACCACTATGACCGGGCTGCCATGGCCATGTTGATAGTGACTGATGGAGATGTAGAGTAAGAGATTTAACTCCTTCCAGACCTCTACTCCCACAATGCATAAGATGCCTCCATAGAGGTAATAGTTCTCTCCCCTATTCTGATGGGCCAACAGTAGAGGGACTGATACCAGTTACTGGGACAGTTTCTGGGCTATTTTCTCTGGATTAACTCAGTGGTGTGTCCATGACATAGACACTGGTGAAAAATTGGCATATTGTCAGATAGGTTGAGGTCATGGATCAAGGATGAGGTTTCCATGATGTCATCCCAGGGAGTGGCAGAGCCTTCCTGCAGCCCATGGGCTGGTTCTGTGATGCTATCCCCAAAACCACCATGGAAATGAAGTTTTGTGTGGGCTAAAAGGGCTCAGTGCTACCACAAAAACTAAAGCACACCCCATCCCCAGCGCAGATAAGCTCATTGATTGTTGGGGATTTACCAAGAATCTGAGTACCTTTGACTTGACATCAGGGTACTGGCAGATTGCCTTAACTAAAGGAGCTAAGGAGAGGTCAGCATTCCCCACCCCATTGGCCATTTCCTGCTTACTGTCATGCCCTTTGGCCTAAACAATGTACCTGGCATCCTCCAAGGGCTGGTTATACTGTCCTGTAAGGTGTGGCCAATTTTAGTGCAGCATATCTCGATGATATTGCTGTCTTTAGCTCCAAATGGCAAGACCACCTGACTCATCTGCATGAAAACTTTAGGCGCTGCAGCAGGCAAACCTGACTGTCAAGGAAAGTGAGCAACTAACTCATAAGTAGGAGAGGAGACCGTTGAGAGGGAGGCCTTTGCTGTAGTTTGTTAATTGAAAAAACAGAGGCCCTACTTGTTTGAGACTCATTTACTTGTTCACACTGACCACAGATCAGGTGGCTAATGCAGATGAGGGGAGAAAACCCAAAATTGTTGAAGTGGTCCAAATTCCTACTGGGTATGGACTTCAAAATGGAACAATGATTTGAAACAAATTACAACAATGTGAATGGCATTCTCAGGTTTTTCCACTTAGATAATGAGAACAGATAGGGGTTAACTAGTGGCTCTGGGTAGCGGCCAGGTTGCCAGGGGTTTAACTAGTTGATCTGGGGGAGTAATTTTACAAACTGTCTCCTTTTTGAGGTGGTCACCACCCATTTTCTCTTTGGTAGATGGGGAAATCTCACCTGCTGATAATAGTGAACTCTAACACTGGGACACTGCTATCCAGTGGCAACTATATGTGCGCTGACCCTAAAAACTGAGTTGAAATTTACTTAAAACTACATTTGGCATGTTAAAATTTACTATAAGTCCACTGTATATAGTGTAAAAACTATATCTATGGCATGCAAAATTAAATATAGCTTTCAGAAAAGTTAGATTTAATTGCCTCTGCGTCCTGTGGCAAGTGTGTGTGCTCTGACCGCTAATACAAACTAGGAAATGGCTTAAAACCCCATTTGTTACAAAACATACAGTTGTCCTAACGATAAGTACCCACAAATCTGAAACACGTAAGAATTGAATTCACTGTTTTCATGAATTATTTTATAAATTGGTCAATGTATTCAATATAAAATGATAATAGTAGAATTCCGTTATTAATGTAAACAATTCCTGATAGGAGGTAGTTGCTCCGTAGTGAATCAAAGTGAGCAAAAGGTAGAGTGCCCGTGATAGAGTACGAAAAATGAAAAAGGGTAAAAGGAGAAGACAGTATTTACAATTTTTCACATGTACAACCTGTCTATAGCATTTTTATACAATAAGGAACTCCACAAAATGCGGATGCAATAAATGTCCAATTTGTTTGCGCACAAGTGGATAAATGTATCAGTACAGGTCAAGGAATATTAAAAGTGTCGACATTTCAACCCCACAAGGATGAACAGGCCCAGTTGTCCCTCAGGACGGGGTCTTCATCAGGACAGGGGAGCAACCTATGTGCTACAGTTGAATAATCAGTGGGGTCCACGTTGGGGACTCCTATACAGAGGAAGATCACGGCCTCTTCAATGGGTGAGGCTGTGTTGCGATAGACCGAGCGCCCTTGTAGCTGGGTCATATGATGTCATTTGAGATGTCATCAGTGATGTCAATGACCATGTCATCCGTGATGTAATATGTGAGTTCATAAGCAGTGCATTGCGGGGGCATGAGTTATAGTTAGTTCAGCTAACCATAACTGTTGAATTTCACTAGTTTTGTACGAGTGAAACCTGAGCCTACCTATATCGTCTCTGTAACCTTTGTTTTTTTCAGTGAATTTCTACGTTTTTTTTATTCCATTTCCTAACTATAACGTCCCCATAACCTTTGTTTTTTTTCAATGAAGGTCTAAGGTTTTTAAATGCTAATTACTAACTATAACGTTCTTGTAACCTTTGGTTTTTTTCAGAGAATTTCTGTTTTTTTTAAGTAGTATTCACGTTTGCAGAGTGGTGGAGAAAGGGGGCAGGACCTCGCACAAGCTCTCTGGAATCCCGCTGTGTAGGACTTACAGGAGGTAAGAGGAGGGCTTTTTGGCCCCCAGGTTCCCTCAGGAGTAAAGTGGACCTCATACCCCAAACAGTAGTGCACCATGAGCCACTACTGCAGAGTAGTGGAGAAAGGGTGTGTGGCCCCTGAAGCCCTCATAGCAATCCAGCAGTGTGGGACTTACTGGAGGTAACAGGAAGGATAGTTGTCCCCCAAGGACATCCTTGGGGGCCAACCACACCTTCTGTTAACTCCAGTAAGTTCCACACAGTGGGTTTGCTGAGAAGTTCTCGGTGGCCAAGCCCCCTTTCTCCACCACTCTGCAAACACACCTCCTGGCGCACTACTAGTAGGGGACAAAGTCCCCTTGGCTCTTGAGGGTCCTTGGGGGCCAACTACCCCTCCTGGTACCTCCAGTAAGACCCACACAGCTGGATTGATGAGAGGTCGTTAGAGGCCACACCCCCTTTTTCCACCACTCTGCAAACGCGTTTTCTCTTTATCCTGAGGCACTCAGGGGTAAAGTGAAATTCATTCCCTAACCAGCAGCATGCCAGGAGGTGCATTTGTAGAGTGGTAGAGAATGGGGGTGTGGCCTCCAAGTCCTCTCAGCAATCCTGCTGTCTGGGACTTACTGGAGGTAACAGAAGGAGTTCCTGGACCCCAAGGACCCTCACTGTACAAAGGGACGTCATCCCCCAACCACCACTGCACCAGGAGATACATTTGCAGAGTGGTGGTGAAGGGGGCTTGGCCTCCAGCGACTTGCCTGAGGTTTTTTAAAAATGTTTGTAAAACTTTTAAGGGAGGGGGCTGTGTGGCCCCCTTCCCAGATCCATTTACTGGCCAAGGGGCCCCATTGCCTAGGGCCAGGCTTTTTTTCAATGGGTGAGGGAGGCCGAGCGGCCTTCCTGCCTAGGCTGATTTTGGCCCCAGGGACCCCATCCCCTAGGGCCCAGCCTGTAGTAGGGCCCTTGGTCCCACCCATGGCAACCACTGCTTTAGATGGGGACCATGAGGGTAGGCTGAAGGCTTCTGTGGTCCCTGCTGGCTCCCTGCGTCCTGCGGGAGCCAGCATTGCTTTTACATATAGGGAGATGCTAACATGCACCTCTCTGTGTGTAAATGCAAATTATGCTCCGCTTTGAGCAAGGAAAAGCAAAATACTCTTATTTGCTTAAAGCAGAGCACTGTTTGCTATCTCCCGCCAAGCCATAACAAACTGCAATGTCCCGGGGGTGGGCACCCTGGGACATTGCTGGCACAGCCCCAGGAGGTAGTCATCCCTGGGGCTGTGGGGAACACAGCAGGCCCTGGTTCTTAATTATTTACATTTTCCCCAGGGAGGTGGCAGTTGTCGGGCATGCAAGAGTGCCCCATGGTCCCCCTGCATTTTTTTCACTATTGTTCCAGGGAGGTGGCAGTCTCTGGGGTTGTGGGGGGCATGTGCCCCCCTGCATTAATTTCTTATTTAGTCCTGGGGAGGTGGTGGTCCTCGGGGCTGTGGGGGGATATTTGGGGGGCCAAGCAGCACCCCTGCATTATGTAAATGTAAAACCCTGTGGAGGTGGTGGCCCCCGGGGCTGCACGGGGTCCACGTGGCCCCACTTTCAATAAATGCTACATAGAGCCCCAGAGAGTTGGTGGTCCCAGGGGCATAGGGGGTGCCGCATGAGCACCCCACATTTTTATAATCATGCCCCGGGGATTTGGCCCACCAGGGGCCGCACGTTTTTTTTGTCAATTTTGCACGGATTTGTGGCTCCAGAGTGAATTTGTGGCAAAATTGAATAAAGCAATATTTTAATACCTTGAGGCATCCCTCAGGGACCCCTCCAGCATTCCCAAGGAATCAGGGTATTCCTACCCTGCCCCCTTTCTTTTTTTTTTTATGTTTTTCTGGGATTCGGCTTGAAGCCGAGTCTCAAGATGGCTGCCAACACTTCCTGGTTTGAAGTGTTGGCAGCCAATCGATCTCAGCACGAGATCGGTTGGGGTCACGGATCCTCCGCATCCCTATACATGCAACTGGAAATTTCTTTAAATAGTACTAAAACTACTGAACGTATTTACACCAGATAACAAAAAAGCACATCCCTGAACCAACATCTAACTTCCTGCCAAATTTGGTGCAATTCCGTTTAGCAGTTCGGGCTGTAGCCTTGTCTAAAGGTCCTACAGGAATTAACAGGGGAAACGTGCTTTAAATCACCCCCTGGTTCTCGGCCCCCACTTGGCGGATCACCCCAAAACTTTCAAAATAGCATCAGAAGTGAGCGTTGCATCAGTTTTTAAAATTTCATGAAGATTAGTCAAAGGCGCCAAAGTTATTGGTAAAACAAAAAACATTCTTCCAATTATAGCTACATCCTAACTATAACCACCTACTTGTGACTGCCAGTAGGTTTTATATACATATTTATATATTACCTACTGGCAGTTGCCAATAGGTAGTTATAGTTAGCCATTAGGTAGTTATAGTTGGGATCTAGTTTCCATAGGAAGAGTTGTTTTTTTTACCTATAACTTTGGCGCCACTTGATGAATCTTCACAGAATTTTCAAAACATATGCTTTAGTGAGTCCAGCTGCTGTGTTGAAGGTTGTTGAGTGATGTGTGTGAAGCGGGAGGCGAGAAGAAAGGGGGGCCCAAAACATGTTTTCCCCATGTTAATCCCCATAGGACTTTTGAACACAACTATAGTCTGAACCGCTGGACAGAATTACATCAAATTTTGTAGAAAAAGTAGATTTTGTTACACAGATCATGCTTTTTGTGATTTGGTTTAAATCCATTCAGTAGTTTTTGAGCTATTAAAGGGCAAAAAATACAGATATCTAGGGTCGCAGATTCTTGCAGAGAATTTGTGGATATATGCTGAAATATGATTGGCTGCCAACACTTTAACCAGGAAGTGTTGGCAGCCATCTTGGGACCCGGCTTGAAACCGAGTCCCACAAAAAGATTTAAAAAAAAAGGGGCCAGGGTAGGGTCACCCTAAAACACTGTCCATGGTGCACCCCACCACAGTTAAAAAGTATTAAAAAATAAAAATCTTGGTAAAATCCACGTCCGGATTTGCGAATTTTTCCAAGATTAAAAAAAAGCGGTCTCCTGCGTTTTTACTTTATTATGCTCCCAGGTCGGGCAGGTCACAGGAGCATGCACTGGGGGCTGGAAAAGGAGGGAGGTGCACAGGGACCCCCTCCTAGGACTTATAGTAGCCCCGGGGACTGCCACCTCCCCGGGGCTTTAATACAAATGAGTGTGGGGGGCAACGTGGATCACTCTGCAGCCCCGGGGACTGCCACCTCCCTGGGACTTTGATTTAGTACAGTGCGGGTGCCGTGTGGAACCCCCTGCAGCCCGGGAGACTGCTACCTCCCCGGGGCAAATAATTTAAAGAAATGCGGGGGGCCTGCGCAGACCCCCACCCTGCAGCCCCGGGGACCACCATCTCCATGATGCTAAAGTAAACATTGGAAGGGGCCCCCTCCTGGAGCCATACATGGCCCTGTGGACTGCCACTCCCCAGGGCCGGCTCCTGCAATGTCCTGCGGTGCCCACCCCCAGGAAATTGCAGTTTGCTGTGGCTTGGCAGGAGCTTCCAGCCAAGCCACAGCAAATGCTCCACTTTCAGCAAGCAAGTGCTGAAAGCAGAGCAATTGTCTGTTTGCCTGCTTGCTGTCAAGCGAGCAGGGGAACAGACAAATTGCTTTGAGATCCAGGGAGCTGCATGTTTAGCAGCTCCCTGGGTCTTAAAGTAATGCCGCCAGCTGTCGCAGGAGGGGGGTAGCCAGCAGGGACCGCAGGGGCCTTGAGGCTTCCCCTGTGGTCCCCAATGGAGAGGCCAGGCCCCGTGGGATGGGCTTCCACATGCCCCCTCCCCTTTTTAAAAATATATAAATATACACGGGGCCCCAGGGGATGGGCTCCCCGGGGCTGCAATTGGCCTGGGGGGCGTGCAGCCCCCGTCCCCATTTTTTTAATATATATATATATAGAGGCTGGGCCCTGGGGCCAAAATCAACAATGTTATTTATTAGAAAGGGTACCTGGGTCTCAAATTTGCATTGCAATGTTTAAAAAGGGGTCACGGTAGAGACTCCCTGACACCATGGGGGAGATAGAACTGGCGTGAAAGCATAAAGTTTAAAAATTAAATGTGCATAAATAATCTTTTCAACTTTTCTGTAAATCAACGGCCCAAGTATCAGGCAATAATTGGTTCAGGCACCAGTTGCAAAACCATACGGTTCCTCCTTATTTCTAGGGACACAACTGAGCAAAAGGGCTAAAGGCTCCCAGTGGCACCCACATGCTAATTCCATCCCTTCTTTGTGTGATTGCCACAGTCGTTCACCATCAAATTTATTTAGTGTTTGCCATGTATGATTTTAACACTTGTCTGGGCCTTGATGACTTGATTGACCAATACAGAAAAGATGCAGAGTTTCTTCTTTTGTTGTTTCTTCTTCAATACTCTGCTGCAATATCACGCGTAGATCTGTGGGTGGCACCTTCTCTGTTATCATTTAGAGGCAAGGCGCCATCCCATTGAGATCAACTTCGCTCAAAAAAATGAAAGATGACATGGATATTATAGTTAGGACATAGGATAAATAAAACATAGAAATTCACGGGAAAAAAACAAAGATTACAGGGACGTTATAGTTAGGTATTGAATTTACTCGCACAAAACCATAGAAATTCAGCAGTTCCAGTTGCCAGCCCTAACAATAACTTATGCCCCAGCAATGCATTGCTTATGACCTCACATAATACATCACTCATGACATGGTCAGTGGGATCACTAATGACATCACTGTCTTCAGAACAGGCTGTCCTTTCATGGGGATGAGTTGCAGTAGGTCATGAAGACAAATGCTTTCCTCCAAACAGCACGTCATACTCTGTTTTTAAAATCTTCTGCATTCTTAAGTGTATGAAGGCAAGCATTAAGTTAAAAAAACATGATCACCTCATCGATGATTAAAAGCTGCAGTTTCATCAATACTCTTGACACCTCATGACAAGCTTCAACAGATAACTTCTGGTATTCCAGTTTATTGTCATGTTCAACAGGAAGCATAAGGAGCTGTTGTAAAGTATTTCCTTTAATGCTGTGTGCAGCTAATCCAGTTGGTGCTGTTACTACACATGATAAATTTGATTCTGTAGTCCTTTGCAGATAAGCAGTGAGAACTTTAATTAGAAAGCTTTTCCCAGTTCCAGCTTGACCTCAGATGTAAAGTAGTATTGGCTTAAATGAAGAGCATTCACATTCTTTCTTCTCATGCAGAAATCAATGCTCTATTTTATCTTTTATTTTGAAAAACATTTATTTCTGTTCATCATTTAGTTGTGCTACTAAGTGTTCGAAATCAAACCTTTCCTCTCTCGATTGTTTCATTGTAGTCTCCACCTCACTCATGGCTATGGCTGCTTCATTTTGAATAACTGGTTGTCCAAGTGGATCTTGGCTCAGTGGTCCAGAACTTTGGCTGCTTTTGAACTCTCCTTAGCTACCTCAAAAGAAATGGCTTCTTCCTGTTCAATCTCATCTTTCAACATTTGAAGCAGTTTGAAAAGACTGAACACTGAATGCTGTCTTTTAAAGCATTGAAAGAGTCTTCATAGCAGTCCTAGTCGTAGTCGTAGTTCTGATTCAGCACGCCAAGGCTTGAAAAGTTGCAGAAGACCCAAATACAAAAAATTCTCTTCTTTCTGCAGTTTAACAACTCAATTTTCTGTGGTTATTTAGATTTCCTTTCCTTTGTCTGACCAAACAACCATCACATCCAACTTCCACATATTTCCCTTATTCTATGTTTTCTGATACATTACTTTTATATCTGTAGTGTTGAAGTACTTCATATAGGCACATGCTGTCTAGGTGTCAACTCCTTTTGGGATAGTACGTATCCAACATATTTGACTTCAGAATATCTCTGCTTTCCGGATCAAACTCTGGTAGATACTGAATTTTTGGGAAAGACTTCAATACTCTATGTTTTGAGCTTGTAAGGCCTAGACTTACCCAAACAATTCCCCTTGACTTTGCCAACAAATTGGCCGAGTTCAACCGATCAGAGCACTCATAGGACACCACATCTCTATGAGAAACCATTTTCAAGCAGAAGTTGTATAATTTTTTGGTAAGACACTTTTATGCAGAAATCTCCTCCCACATCTCCTTCATCTCTGACTTCTCTGATTTTGTAATATATGAAATGATGTAAAGAGCAACAGCAATGGAGTTGTCTGCAATAAATTGTATGTCCATGTTCACATTCTACATTTTTAGAATGACTAGATTATGGTCATTAATATACTCTGGTTTTATCATGTTGTAAGTGATTTCTGGTGATTTTTGTGTTAGTGTATGTCTTATGGCAGACACAAATTGTTTACTCTTCCTTGCGAAATGACGGGTCGTGGGAATCCAAAGCGACATTTTGTATACAATTTACCATTGCATCTGTATTTTCGATGACAGTACTTCCCACATCTATGACTTTGAAAGTTCAGAACTTCATGCTCTTTTCACAACTGTCTTTTTGGATGGCAAATGTCACATACTGTTGATCAAAGATAAGACAGACTCATCACTGTCTCTTCCAAATTTCGGTGCATCCTTTATCCATAACAGCATGTGACTATGAGGTTCACCTCTTGCTTGGAACACTTTTCGTCAAAAGAAATCAGTTACTTCAGCAAGAGAAGGATTTGTTTTGTTGCAGATGAAAGACATCATAGCTTGAAACCTGTGGTTAAAATATCTGCAAACATTAGCAGGATCCAAGGAGCAAAGTTCTCAGGCTGTCTTCACTGGGATGTCTTTAATGTTAGAGTTCACTTTTCTCAAAAATTCAAGCAGGTCATCCCAGTCGTACTCAGCCCAGCTGAGTGTCAGAAATCAAGTAGGTGCACCTAAATTTCTCAACATACATTTCAGTTCTCCATGACAGCGATACCAGCACTCATTGGTGCCACGTTGGCACACCATCAAATTAATTAAGCTGTTTTCTAAGTTTTCATCCTTTCCATAAACTTTGTCAATTAATTTTTTTGCAGAGGGATTTTGAAGAATAAAACCTGTCATTAGGATGTGGTTCACAGCATATCAAAGTCCAGACAAGTCACTCTCAAACAGAAGATGAAATATGTAGGGAATACACTTCCAAAATCTTGGATCCTCTGAGTATAATCTTGTTGACTGATATTCAGCTGCTGGTATCTGTACAGGTCGTTCTTCAAAGTGAACACAAGGAGATGATGGACGGAGTGCTGAAACTTTTCAAACACTCACCCCCAGTCACAGATCTGGGTTGAATCCATCATCATTCTTTAGCTCACTTTGCCACCCCAGTTCAGACATGGCTATATGCAAATCAGTCTTGACCCTGTGTCTCATGGGAACAGTCCAGACCGAACTGCCAAGCCATGTCTTCCCTGGACCGGAATCAAGCATCCTGGGACCGGTTTCGGGCTAACAGTCCTCATCAGCCAGGCTATCTTGAATCCAGTGGCAAAGTGAGCAAGGGACCCACGTCTGGGCATACCCTGCCAAATTAGGGCGAACAAAGCAAACACAAGGAGATGATAGACGGAGTGCTGAAACTTTTCAAACACACCCCCAGTCACAGATCTGGGTTGAATCCATCATCATTCTTTAGCTCACTTTGCCACCCCAGTTCAGACATGGCTTATATGCAAATCAGTCTTGACCCTGTGCCTCATGGGAACAGTCCAGACCAAACTGCCAAGCCATGTCTTCCCTGGACCGGAATCAAGCATCCTGGGACCGGTTTCGGGCTAACAGCCCTCATCAGCCAGGCTATCTTGAATCGAGTGGCAAAGTGAGCAAGGGACCCACGTCTGGGCATACCCTGCCAACTTAGGGCGAACAAAGCAAACACAAGGAGATGATGGACGGAGTGCTGAAACTTTTCAAACACTCACCCCCAGTCACAGATCTGGGTTGAATCCATCATCATTCTTTAGCTCACTTTGCCACCCCAGTTCAGACATGGCTATATGCAAATCAGTCTTAACCCTGTGCCTCATGGGAACAGTCCAGACCGAACTGCCAAGTCTTCCTTGGACCGGAATCAAGCATCCTGGGACGGGTTTAGGGCTAACAGCCCTCATCAGCCAGGCTATCTTGAATCCAGTGGCAAAGTGAGCAAGGGACCCACATCTGGGCATATCCTGCCAACTTAGGGCGAACAAAGCAAACACAAGGAGATGATGGACGGAGTGCTGAAACTTTTCAAACACTCACCCCCAGTCACAGATCTGGGTTGAATCCATCATCATTCTTTAGCTCACTTTGCCACCCCAGTTCAGACATGGCTATATGCAAATCAGTCTTGACCCTGTGCCTCATGGGAACAGTCCAGACCAAACTGCCATGCCATGTCTTCCCTGGCCCGGAATTAAGCATCCTGGGACCGGTTTTGTGCTAACAGCCCTCATCAGCCAAGCTATCTAGAATCCAGTGGCAAAGTGAGCAAGGGACCCACGTTTGGGCAGACCCTGCCAACTTAGGGCGAACAAAGCAAACACAAGGAGATGATGGACAGAGTGCTGAAACTTTTCAAACACTCACCCCCAGTCACAGATCTGGGTTGAATCCATCATCATTCTTTAGCTCACTTTGCCACCCCAGTTCAGACACGACTATATGCAAATTAGTCTTGACCCTGTGCCTCATGGGAACAGTCCAGACCTAACTGCCAAGCCATGTCTTCCCTGGACCGGAATCAAGCATCCTGGGACCAGATGCTTGTTTCCGGTCCAGGGAAGACATGGCTTGGCAGTTCGGGCTGGACTGTTCTTATGAGGCACAGGGTCAAGACTGATTTGCATATAGCTGTGTCTGAACTGGTGTGGCAAAGTGAGCTAAAGAACGATGATGGATTCAACCCAGATCTGTGACTGGGGGTGAGTGTTTGAAAAGTTTCAGCACTCCGTCCATCATCTCCTTGTGTTTGCTTTGTTCGCCCTAAGTTGGCAGGGTCTGCCCAGATGTGGGTCCCTTGCTCACTTTGGCACTGGATTCAAGCTAGCCTGGCTGATGAGGGCTGTTAGCCCGAAACCAGTCCCAAGATGCTTGTTTCCGGTCCAGGGAAGACATGGCTTGGCAGTTCGGTCTGGACTGTTCCCATGAGGCACAGGGTCAAGACTGATTTGCATTTACCCATGTCTGAACTGGGGTGGCAAAGTGAGCTAAAGAATGATGATGGATTCAACCCAGATCTGTGACTGGGGGTGAGTGGTTGAAAAGTTTCAGCACTCCGTCCATCATCTCCTTGTGTTTGCTTCGTTCTTCAAAGTGGCCACCTTCTCCAGTCGGAAACAGTTGTGGAAAACAGCAAGCTTCTAAACTTTTCTCCCACTCACTCATGGGAGCTCCTTTTGCTTGCTTCATTTGAAAGAGATAAATAGCATCACAGATGACTTCTTCAGAATGCACAGGATGGATGCTGTAGTGTTCATAAATCTCTTCTGATCTGGATTGATCCACTTTTGCAATCTCTCCACTTGATGGTAATGTTTCATCCTCTACATATATTAAATGTTGATCAACATCAGCATTTGTGCAATAAACATTATTTTGTACCAGGTAAAATGTTGATTTTTTTACTTCACTAATATCCACTATCTCTTGCCATATTTTTTTATTCTTCATATGCACCTCATTTACTAGAATGACGACTGGTTCATGATCCTCTCTGTGTACACCAACAGTTTCAATATTCTATTTAAAACCTAAAGGTAAGTAGATAACCTGCCCTTTAAGGCCCTTCTGATGGTCAGTTGGTGGCAGCATCCCTGCCTTAGGCTCCATATTAACTATAGCCTGAAATGGATGTACACCTTGTATGAGAATGGATTCATAAACATGTGCATCTCGTAGTTCTTGTGGAAAACATACTAATTCTACTGTGTTATGTACTGCTGTAGCTGCCATTTTGTTATTCTCTAACTCATGCGTACCCGCAAACTTTTTTCCCTGGGGCCGAAAAGTTTGTTCTTTGGTGTGGCTGAGGGCCGCACTGATGCCAGCAGGTTGGTGGTTGAGTGTGGGGGAGGGGGCATAAAGTGGGTGTATGGAAAGCGAAACGTGAACATCTAGTGGCTGAACTGAATTTTACAATGTGGAACCAGAAAACCTGGGATGAATCCCAGCTTCCCCACTTGAGCAAATTGTGTGATCCTGGGCAATTGTTTTATTTTATTTCCCTCCTTTTTCTTCACATGCAGGAGGACCTCGAAATACATGACTTCAGGATTTGCTATACAAAACTTTCACCTGTGTTTGGATTTAATCACTAATGGTATTGTTGTCAAAGTGGGGGGGAGGGGAGTCATGAACAGTTCTAAATTCATATTTGAAAACTATCACTTTAAAAACAAATTCTTCTGAATGCACTGCTGTAATCTGATTCACTAAGGTAAAATGGTTCTGCAGGTTAACGAAATACACTTTTTGAATGTTTAAGAGACTATGATATTTTTACATGTTTTCTGTCTTTACAAATTAAGGTGTTGCTAAAGTTAAGGGGTGCAGTCCACCCTAGTTACTTCCTTTTTTAACTGTAATTAACCATTAAATAAATGCTTGCTTGTTATATAACATCTTTTTAATGTCAGTGCTGAGTTGAGTAGACAGCAGTGACCAGGGGGCTCCATGTAAAGGTCAGGAGGGCCGGGCCACATGCGGCCCCCGGGCCGCACTTTGAGTATCACTGCTCTAACTTATAGCAGCACTACTTACATATAACTTGCTGTGTGGACAAGTCAATTTGTCCCTCTCCAAATAAATAGCTAATTCTTGCCACTTATCTCTATTCTCCTGTTGAGTTTTTGAGGATACAACTGCATTGCAAGTTTGGCTGACAGCAAATACAAACATAGTTTGATTTCTCAGAAGAAACTGTGCTAAAGTTCCTCATCTCTTCTGTAAAGGTATTAACACTAATACTTGTGTTGTGTTTTTCTACATTTCAACACACCAACACCTCATTTTCCCTGCACTCCTTTTCAGGACCAAAGAAATGAAGCTGAATGTCTTCACAAACATTTTCTACCTCTCCTACTGTACCATGCAAAAAACCTCTATTCATTTCTCTAAAACATAGAGCTGGAGTTTTTACATAGTAAAGCCTCCTAACTAACTTCCGCATTATAGAGTGATGAACAGCTAACATTCTGAAATGATGAAAGGTGCTTTGGCATACGTTCTTTGAGAGACATGCTAGTGAATGTCCCTGTAAATTTGTATACTTCTTTACTTTGCATGGATCTAATCCTTGCAGCATGCTTATTTTCTGTAGCAAACTTTTGCATGTAAACATATGAAGAATAGTTTTTAATATGTCAATTGATTCCTGCTGAACACTGTAAATATTGCTGCAGTTCCATTTGTACACAGGGGCCTGTCTACTCCTTTCCTGTACCTCTTCAGCTATCACTTTTTTATCATTCCTAGGTACCATCTCCTCTTTTCCAATGGAAGTCCCATTCTTCATCTCATAACATTGTCCAGCTGTTTCAACTGTATGCACAAATGTATTCTCTTGCAAGTAGCTTTCTTCATTAAAGAAAGGCTCAGTCCTGGAAGTATGCTTCCATTTGCCACTGAAAATTTTGCATAAGTTACTTCTAGTTACAAGTCTTTTCTTGTGGCTTCTTTTCCTCATAGACAGCACTATTTTATACAGTGTTCTAATTCTGTTCAGAATCAAAATAAATAGCTTTCTCCTGAGAGCAAAGGCCTTATCAACTTTATCTTCAACATGTTAATTTTGTTTGACTGCCTCTCTTCTCCTTTTATGCTGCTTCATAGTTCTTATCAGATTGTAAATTACCCTGCAAGAAACATTGACTCTAATTTCTTTAAACTGCCTCTTTCTTCTTGTTAAACTGTCTTCTTTCTTATATGATATTTTACTCTTAATGCCATGCACTTTTTGCCCTTTCTTAGCTGATTTACACGTTTGCTTTTTATTAACTTTCTTTTGCTCACTTTTTAGTTTTGCATATACAATTTTAAGAAACGCTTTTGTTTCCTTACCAGTAGCTCTATTCTCTTTCACAACATTCTCTCCATTTTTTTCCTTTTGTTTCTCAGTTGTGAAGAGATAGTATCCTTTCCTCTGCTTCTTTCTTTCAGTTTTTGATGGCATTGTAATTATATTGTTTTAAGTGGAAGTAAATATCTTCAAAGTGAAAAAACAAATGACCACATTTACGTTTTCTTTACGTACTATTAAATTATATTTTTGAAGCATTTAACTAAAAATGTGAACAGTTATATTGCAATAGTCTAGCCACTTTATATCTGTTTTTCATATTTCCTTCTCTATATAACTTTCCCTGTGTTAGTGTATCCATCAGTGTGGGTGTGGTTAAACTACCATATGCATCACTGTAATCCTTAAGGGTGTAAGCATATATGTCAGTGTATGTTAGAGCCTCTCACAGTATGCATCAATGACTGTCAACGTGTGATACTGTGTGGAGAAGTGTGTACTAGCATATGCCACTATCTTCTTCACTGTCTCCTTCATTGTGCATGTGTTTATATCAGTGTACGTGTAGGTTTACTACTCTATCCATCAGAATGTACATGGTTGTGTCATGATATGTTTCACTTTCTTCCCGGGTGTTTCAGTGTATGCATCAGTATTATCCTGGATGTGAAAGTAAAGGGGTTAGTGTGTGACTGTCTCTGTTAGTCTGTGCATCACTGTGTCACAAGGTATCTCACTGTATGCATTAGTGTATCTGTAGTTGTCTCACCATATGCATCAGAGTGTAACTGGGTACCTTAGTTTATGCTTAAGTGTGTGCCTCGATGTATCAGTATTTACATCATTGTGTGTTTGGCTGTGTCACTGTGTGCATACGTGTCTAGCTGGGTGTATTAGTGTAAACATGAGTGTGCGTCTGGCCATGTTAGGGTTATCACATAATATATCACAGAGTACCTAGGTGTCTTATTGTATGGGTCAGTGTGTTAATGTGTGCATTAGTGTGTGCCTGGGTGTGTCAGCGTATGTAATAGTGTATGTCTAGCTGTATGGTTTTATGCATTAGAGTGTACCTGGGTGTATTAGTGTATGTATAAGTGTATGCATGGGTTTCTCAGTGTATGTGTCTGTGTGTTACTGGGTGTGTGAGTGTATACATAAATGTGCCCCTAGTTGTGTCAGCTTTTGCATCAGTGTGTGCCTGGGTTTTCTTAGTCGATGCATGAGTGTGAGTTTCCCTGAGTTAGTGTATTCAACAGTGTCTGCCTGTTTATGCTACTGTATGCATTAGTGTGTCTAGGTGTGTCAGTGTATGCCTACCTACAATCTACCTTACGGGTGAATTACATGTAGTAGAAGCACAGTTTAAGGCTTGTCAAAACATTTTAAGTGGCAAGTCATCCTGGCAGTAAAACTGCACGCACAGTCTGTGCAGCAGCAGGGCCGACACGTGTTAAAAAAGCACATTAGCTAAAGGGGTGACTGAGAGCTTAAGCACAGGACTAGTCAAGTTTCAAGTTTATTTTTATTAGCGTCGTTACTTAAAACCATTGCTACAAAATGTATTGATAAAAAGTTTCATTATAAATTACGTTATAAGAAAAAATTAATAAAGGAATTTGGTTAAAACAAATAATCGTTCATTTTCAATGCCGCTTATAGTAGACAGTTTGTTTGCTGAATAACTATTAGCTGCCATACGTTTGGGTGGAGATGTCGCTCTGCCGAGTTTAATATTGGTGCCGGAACATTCCTCCCACAGTTATGGCATTTTCTTCCCCACCTGCCTCAAGAACTTCACCAAGCGACAATTCAGCTGCGGGTCCTCTGGTGCGAAGCAGGCCAACACAGCTTGTCTTCGCGTGCGAATGCCTCTATGATTAAAAAATGGTTTTAAAAGTTGTTTTCATTCAAGTGTCAGTTCTTTACAGGTACAGAGTAGGTGCAGCATGTCCTCCTGTGCTGTACCACATAAACGGCAGGTGGAGTCGGATTGGGCCTTCAGCCAGTGCGTAAAGTACTTTGTGCATGGTAGTAGGCCAAGTCGATACTTTAAAAATTGGATTTTGGTAGATCTAGCATACCCCAAAGCTAGATATTTTTGAGCAGCAGGGGTAGAGTAGGTGCTCAGAGTCATCCAGCCGTGTGTCCTTTTAGATAAGGCTGCTTTATCCTCGATCCATGATAAACGTTTTTACTGTTTTCCATACTAATTTTTTGAAAAGGCAGTGGTTGGTGGGTGTTTCCCAAAGCTCGGTTAGCCCCAGGGTGATCTGACTTGTTTGTAGATATTTTGCAGAAGGTGATGATGTTTTGTATTGTAACTCTAACCACAAGCGCCAGTTAAGAGTTCCTGGTCCAGATTTTCGTACCTTGTCCCAAAAGATGACCTATGCTCCTTGTCTTGCCAGGGTCTGCTTTTGGACACCAAACTCAAGCCTGATCTGTGCAGGAGAGACATATTTTGGCAAACCAAAGATTATTCTGTATGCTGTTGCAACCGTGCTGTCTAGTAGTTTGGAGTCCCTGACCCTCTGTGCCTCGCTCCCATAAGATATTGTCGGTAAGAGTTTTGCCTGTATTACTTTGGCTAGTGGGAGGAGTGATGGGCCACTCAATTTGGAGTTGAGGGTTCTTATTGAAACTGCCAGGGCTGTTCCCTTCCTCCTGATTGAGCCCCTTTGGGCAGTGAAGTGGCCGCCTTTGTCGATGACCACTCCTAGGTATTTATATTCTGATGCAGAATCTATGCAGGTGTGCCCCCAGAACCAGGCCGATGATTTCTTTGAATTCTTTTTGATTGTCATGGTCTTAGTTTTCTCCAGGTTGATGTTCAAGTTGTTAGCTTTGGAGTATTCAAATGTGGTGGTAAGGAGACGCTGTAGACCCACCTTCGTCTGGCTAATTAAGACTAAGTCATCTGCATAGAGTAGACATGGTAACGCTAAGTTCCCTAACCTTGGGGCGTGTGAGTTGCTAGCGTTTAGTAGTGGGACAAGGTCTGCAAGGAACAGATTGAATAGTATCGGTGCCAGCACGCAGCCTTGCTTGAGTCCTTTCGTTGTTGGTATCCGTCTTGAAAGGGTTGACCCATCACCCAGTTTTATTTGGATCCAGGTGTCAGTGTGCAAGCTGATTAGCAAGTTAAGCAATGGCTGAGGTATTCCCCAGTTGGCCAGTTTTGCCCATAATCTGTTGCGGTTTACATGGTCAAAGGCTGCCCTATAGTCAATGAAGCATAAGTGTAATGGCATTTTTGTATTCTCTGCCTTATCAATCAGCCAAGCCATAGTCGTGATATTTGTTAAGGTTCCAACAGACTTAGAGAAGCCAGTCTGATTTAGAGGAATAATCGAGTTGTCTTCGGTCCATTGCTGGAGTTTGTCCAAAAGAGTTCCTGCAAAAAATGTTGCCTCATTATCCAAAAGAGCAACTAAACGGTAATTCTTTGGCAGGGCTTTGTCTCCTGACTTGAAGATTGGCGAGATTATCGAGGCCCTCCGGGATGGGGGTAGCAGGCCAGTCTGCCTTATTTCAGTGAAGAGAGGGCTGATTGCTCTTGCCCAGTAATCTGCATCTTGTTTGTAAAGCACCGGCGGGATTCTGGTGGGGCCCGGTGCCCCTTCTTTCCTTCCCTTCCCTATTTGTCGTTTGATTGCTTTAAGATGGTCGCTTGGGAGTATAACTCCCGGCATTATGCCTTCATCCCCTTCCGTTACTGTTGCGCTTCCCTCGTCGGGTCGATACTCAAGTGTGGTTATTCTCTGAGTTGCGGCCGGCCTAGCTCCTGTAGGCAGTGAGATCTCATCTTGATGGAAATGATTTCCAAGGTAGGTTGCCCAGTCCTCTTCTGATATGTTGGATGATAATTCCTCATATGCAGGGTGAATGAATTGATTTATTGTCCCCCAGAATCTTGCGCTGTCGCTCTGTTTAATATCGGTGCGCAGCTTCGCCCATACCGCGTCCTTAGAGGCTCTCTTAGCCGCCCATGTTACTCGCTTTAGCTGGGTTTTCTGCTGTCGTAATGCGGCTAGGTTTGTAATGTCGGTTGGATTTCATCTGAGGTGTCACAGCGTGCGATTGATTGTTTTTTTTATGGATCTTATCTTGATTTTTTGCTGTTTTGTAAAGTTGGTTGTACTGCTGTATCTCGGCTGTGCTCTTGGTTTCATTGGGGCAGCAAAAGACTCTGCCATTAAAGTTGTGAAGTTCACCCATTTCTCTTTTTCATTGCCCCCTTCCCGTGCTTCAAATAAAAGTGTCGCAGTTTGCATGAAGCTCCCTTGCCATGCTTGCACGAATTTTATTTTCCTGTGATTGATTGTAAAATTTGTTCCTTGTGGGCCGTTCGTTTCAAGAACTCAGGCATGTTTGTGCGAAGTGTGAGTTCCTGGGGCCGATGGTCGCTATCCGCTTTGTCGCCCATGCTAAATGTGGCAATTTCATTGAACAGGGTTAGGGACACAAAGGTATAGTCTAGTGTCGAGTTTCTGGTTGATGAGTAGTGAGTATTCAATTCAATTCAAAACGAGCTTTATTCGATTTTAAACATTAAAATCATAAAAGCAGGCATAAAAACATTTCATCTGATATCTTAAAACTTATTAAAATACATAAGATACAAACCAGTTCCTTAAAAATTCTTACAAATTCATTTGAACAATAAGTGGTTCCAAATACATCAAAAAACAAAATTTGTATTACTGTGCATAGTGTGTCCCAGCTCCCAACACAGTCCTTCTAATATAATTGGTATCTGACGATTAAATACAAAGAGATTTCCTAGTTCTGAGCACACTTTTTAGGAAACCCACCATGGAACCAATACAGTAAATATTTCCTAACATCTGCAAATATAAAAAAGCAGGGCGACATTGTCTCCATCCTCCTTGTTTTAGTAAAGGTGTTACCCATCTTCGCCTTTCATTGATATAAAATTTACAGAATAAAATTACATGTATTGTTGTTTGTGGGGAAATATTGTCACAAGGGCATCGACAGAGTTCCCTTGACCAGTTGTTTAAATCAGGGAGACTAATCAGACGATGGAATTTCCCAAATCGGAATCTTGTTAGTAGATATCTATCATATCCCCCCAAGATACATGTCAGATACGGTTGAATAGCATAAATTACAGTTATTATTTGATGCTCAACCACCGTAGGTTTATTCATTTCCAAGGTTAACCGGTTTTCTTCCAGGTGGGTCATACATATTTTTTTAAAATCCTTCCGGGTAATAGAATTCATTTTTTCGGGTAAAGAGTAAAACTCTGGGTGTCCAATATCCTGCATAACATTTTTTACGTATTTTAACCATGGGATCTTGGAGGCATTATCTAGTCTCATCGCATCAGTTATTATTTCCCTGTTTAAGCCAGTGCTAGCAGAGATCCATTTTCTGTGCCAGAACAGCACTGGTTGTACCTTAATTAGATCGGAAATATATGGTACACCTAGTTCGCTATGACAATTAAAAACAGGGGCACTAACTGGGACCGCTAAAATGAATCTTAAAAAGCGTTTTCTATATATTGAATCGATGTACATTCTTGAAAGCCCCAAATGGCTGCCCCGAAAACTGCTATGCTCACACATTTGGCTTGATAAATTTTTAGAAGAATTTCTGGTGGCCTTCTCCCCAATTTTTTGTGAAGTTTATTAAAGCTGCGGTGGATTTCATAAACAGGAGGCTCCTAGCCTTAATTGCTGTTGCCCAAGAACCAGTTTGATTAAAAAGGACACCCAGATAACAAAAAGAGTTAATAGTTTCCACCCTACTCCCCCCCCGCATGGTAACTTCTATTCTTATTTTTCCCTCTCCCACATGACATGATAAAACTTTTCTTTACATTCATTTTTAATCCAAGATTATCCATAAAGCTAACATAAAAAGTGAGAGCCCTCTGTAAACCGATCTGGGTACGAGCCATAAGTACCGCATCATCATCATAGAGGAGAGAGCATATAGGGCGGTTATTAACATGTGGTGAATCCCTAACATGTGACACCAACTCCTGCTCCAAGGCATTCGTGTATAGTGTAAACAGGAGTGGTGCCAAAACACACCCTTGCCTTACACCCCTCTCCACTTTAAATGGCACAGTACACTCTCCCTTAAGTCCATAACGGACTTTTGCGGTGGCACCACAGTATAGCTGCCTTAAAAACTGGATTAAAACAGGATCAACCTTTAAATCACTAAGAACGCCCCACAGCTTATTATGAATTACGCAATCAAATGCAGCTGTGAGGTCGACGAATGCCAAATAAAATTTTCCTGTTTTTGCCTGCGTATATTTTCCAATTAAAATACTAAGGTTAAGGATCTGCTCGTTAACTCCTGAACCAGATCTAAAACCATATTGTACATCGCTTAAAATACTTTTATCTTCCGCCCACACCTGCAACCGGTCTAAAACAATCCTGCCCGCTACTTTCATAAGTGAATCTAACAGAGATATTGGGCGGTAGCAGGCAGGATTATCCCGCTCCCCCTTCTTAAAAATAGGAACTATAATTGATTCTGACCATGTGCTTATAAATCCCTTTTCACAACATGCTTGTAGAACCCGAGTAAGAATGGGGCCCCACATCTCCAAGTTCGACTTAAAGAGATCAATTGGTACCCCATCCGGGCCAGCGGCCTTGCCACTCTTACTTGTATTTATGGCCGTGATGACGTCTTGCAATGAAATATCAAAATCAATTGGCATGAAATTCTGGTGAGTCCACCCAGTGTCTTGGCTATGGACTACTTCCTCAGTGGCCCTCTGTGGGGAGTACACACTTGAAAAAAAGTCCACCCACGTTTTTTCCGCTATCGCCACCTCAATTGATGGTGCGTCTAATCTGTGATTGAGGAATGGGGCATTCACAGCTAACCAGAATTTCGAGCTGTCCCTGCTCAGTGAGGCATCACTGAGGTTCTTCCAGGCCTTTTCTTTTAACTCGTTTATCCTATTTTTCCTAGCTTCATTATAAAGCTTTCTACAGGTCCTAATCTCCTCTTTATCTCTGGTTGGTCTATGTAGGGTGCTCTTTAGGTTAGAATAACTTTTTGTGCAATTATTATCAAACCATCCCTGTCTGGAGTTACGTGTACCTTTATTTTCCGCTTGCAACGTATTTTTTACAATTTCAGTAATAGAAGTAAAATCCTTTAAAACGTTTTCGTGCGATGGACTATCACTTAAACATATTAAAATTGGGTCTAATGCCTTTGTGACTATTTCTTTACTTAATTTTGTGGGGTCCCGGCTCGCCCAGCGAATAGCGTAGCTGTTTAGTCTTCCCAGCTCTATATTTTGCACCCATGCTAATGTATTACAAGTTTTCCTTGCTGAACTATTTGGGATTTCTATTTTCACACTTATTGCCAGATGGTCACTCATAACATTTTGGTGAATATTATACCCTTTTACATAACATGCATGTCGATTTGGTATAATAATAAAATCTATAGTTGATTCAGCTCCTCTACCTATAAATGTATGACCAAACTCCACTCTTGGAGAACATAAGCAGTTTGAGAAACCAAAATCATGTTTATACATAATCTCATTAAACAGCTCACCTTTATCTGAATGGAAAAAATGAAATGGAGGGTCTTCATCTTCCAAAGTTAGTCCACATTTCCCTATTTCAGCCAGTGGGCACAGACCAACATTAAAATCCCCACCCAAAATAGGAATAATTTCAGTCTCGCTTTTTAGTTTTAAGTTACTAATATCATCGCTGAGCTTCCCAAATATGACCCCCAATTGCCCCTTTTCCACATTATTATAAAAATTAATCAAAACCAATGTACAATTTGCTACCATATGTATTAAAACAATTTGATAATAAATTTCAGATCTAACCATCGCGATGTTATGTGCCCCTAACAAATTTGAGACATATACACATATTCCCCCCTTTGATCTGCCACTCGCTGATTCAATAGCTGGTGTATGGAATGTCTTAAATCCATTAATGTGTATTTCATCGATAACCCATGTCTCTTGTAAGCACAGTATATCAAAATTGCTAATAAAATTCAACCAGACCGGATCATTCACTTTATTCCTTAAGCCCGCTATATTCCAGAACAGGATTCTACATAATCCCGTTGCTTGGTCAGTTATTTCAATATAATCTGCCTTAATAGAATCCTCACTGTTAGGGTTATTTTCCCCCTCATCTTCTGGCTCGACATGAGTTGTGCCACACAGGATAGATACACTTGGAATTTCAGCACTATGATCGTTTCCAGTTTCAATTCCTTGCGAGTTCTGGCTGATTGATAGTCAGTCATTTTCATCTAAAGTGGTTAGCGGCCCAAATCTATTTGACACTGCTAAATTGTAAAGTGGACCATCCAGGGCCTGTCTATAGGGCCCATGATTTTCAGGTTTATTTGGACGCGGTGGCTGATAAAAAAAGTCCAATGGGAGTACTTGAATGCTAGTATTGATAGGGATCGAATTTTGTATTCTCAATAAAATTTCCCTTACCTTCGTGGGTGATCCTAATGAGAGGACGATACAGTCGCCTTCAAAGAATTTTCAGTTTTTTCCTAACCAATTAATTCTCCTCACCATCTTAAATTCCCTAAAGAGTGCTCTGGTCAGACCTATCCTATTACCCACCAGTGTACAGTTTTATTTCTTAGGGCATGCCAGGTTTCCGTTTCTGACTAAGGAAGAGAGGGAACATTGGCTAGAATATCAGTATACGGTGCAGCTGCCGGTGGCAGGTTAAGTGTTATTGCGTTTTGCATCACCCCAGGGGTATTGTTAATTGTTGTACTAGTACTTTCCCCTCCTATCCGTCTTTCAGCTCTTTTTTGGCCAATCCCTCCCGTCTCATTTAGTCTATGCTCCTTTCTCCCTGATGGGGTCCTATTTTCCATGCTTACGGTTATAATTGGATAAGGTTCATATGGCTCGCCCTGTTCAATTGCTCCTTGTAAACCCTTTGCTGACCGGGGAATGGTTTTTAAAACACCCTTCTCAGGGCATATAGATGTACCCAGTAACTTCTGAGTTTCTACAACCCTTTCTTGTGTGGCCTTATTCTGGGCTGCTAGGACTTTCTCTAGACCTGCTTCTATTTTGTCCAATTAGCCCGCAAGAGTATTAATAGATTTTGTAACAAACTCCTTTAGGTCCTTAATGACCAAGGGCAGGTTTACTGGCTCACATAAAGATGCGTTGCTAATTTTTCTCCCCCTCGGTACACCTACACTGCCTATATCCCTCTGCGTTTTATTTTTGGCACCCTGCAATTTTCCCTGTAACTTTCTTGGGTGAATTGTAGTTAGTCTAGAAGTAGGAGTAGGAGTCGGTTGGGTTATATGTGTGCCTTCTACGGTTTTATCAAGTTTCCTTAAAATTGGCGATTTACAGGATTTTTTTGGGGGGGTGAGTGATCATTATCCAATTCCCCGAAAGGAATAACATCGGAGATTTCCTGAATACAGCCATTTTTACGTTGCACAATCGGGAGATCTTTCACAACAGCCACTACTTCCCTTGGCATGGTACTATCTGTCGTTTTTTGTAATGCTGACGGTGAATCCACCGTATCAATATTTAGTGTTTCTTCCACAGAACTTATCTGCCTTTCGATATCACCGACTGCCCCTGTTAGGAAATTTAGCAGAGTCATATTAACTTTCCTGTGCTTACTTGGTGTTTTCAATATCTGACTCGCCACTTGCTTTCTTTTTCCCATAGTGCAGGTCAATTGATTACCTACTACTACAACTATGGGACTAAAACTCAAATATCCCCAAGGGAGATCCACCAGTACACAGCCTGTTTACTAACTTAACCACAAAGAATATAAAGTGCAATGTGCGTTTTCCTATGGTAAAGTCAAGATCTGAAGAGGAAAAGTGCAAATGCTACCACTAGATTCCAATTATCATCAGATATTAAATGAATAAATAAATAACCATATTTCGCAAACTATGCATATACAATTTAAAGCTATTAAAAATACTGTTAAAAATACGAGCAAAGCGCCAAGTGCAAAATACAAAAAGTTAAAAAGAAAAAGAAAACCTGGTACACGAGCTACAGGGACCTATAAAGTGCAGGTAGCAAGATATTAATGTGCAAATAGCAAATTGTTTATAGTCACCAATAATTGGTAACATACATGGCCTCCAACCAATTGTGTATAGTTGGACACTCAGGTAGGTGGATCACAGTACCTTTAAGTCCGATCCTATTTAGAGACAGAACCCTAAACGTTCGAGAGGTGGCCCTGCCCTGCCTCTTCCTGGCACGGACGGGCCCGCCCTTGGCCCGGGCTTGGCCCGGCGCGCGCCCGCGCACGTCCCGTGAAGCGGGTGCCGCGATGCGTTAAGTAAGCCCCCCTGGGTGCACAGCAATGATGTCGGCGCCTCCAGACGCGTGCAGCAGGGCTCTCTGGGGCTTGGAGTACCCCACAAAGTGCGATTTGGCGGCGAAGCGGCTCCCGCGAAGCGGGTGCCGCGAGGCATTAAGTAAGCCCCCCTGGGCGCACAGCAATGATGTCGGCGCCTCCAGGCGCGTGCAGCAGGGCTCTCTGGGGCTTGGAGTCCCCCACAAAGTGCGATTTGGCAGCGAAGCGGCTCCCGCGAAGCGGGTGCCGCGAGGCGTTAAGTAAGCCCCCCTGGGCGCACAGCAATGATGTCGGCGCCTCCAGGCACGTGCAGCAGGGCTCTCTGGGGCTTGGAGTCCCCCAAAATTAAACTAGATTACTGAATGATGCGAAGGAAACCACTGCTGATGGAAGGAAGCGTCAGTCACCCCGTCTTTCCGCGCTCGCGTGCGACGCTCATCCTTGATGTCTCAGCGTGCGGCACGGACAGTCCATAAATTCTAAAATAAATAAACTCATAAGTAGTGAGTAATTGCCGGGGGGTTGTCACTTGTACTTCTGCCATTTACTGCTCTAAAATTGAGGTGTTCGAGGTCCTCTAAAAGACGCTGGCTAGTTTTTGTAGGCAGTTCTGATGAGCTCTTCCCCTGTGGTGGGATGTTCCATATCCGATTTTGTATAGACAGGTCCTCCACTCTCGATGAGCCGATTAGATGTAAATTGAAGTCCCCTGTGAGTATCAAGTCTGGTGTATTGACCTCACTTATACATAGCTCTAAGAAATCAGTCAGTTGTTTCGCAGCCTTGATTTTCCTGTTCGGGTGTATGTAGGCGTTTATTATTACAATGTCCTTACACCCGTTCCCTGTTAGCCCCCTTGGTGCAGATATTTTTATTGCAATAGATTCTGATGCTGTCGGGCCAACTAAGCGGGCTGATGTTGTATTCATGTTGTTCACGTAAATTGCGAGGCCTCCCTGCAGGTGTCCGTATCTTGCCCCTTTGAACGCTGGTGCGAAAAAACGTAGATATCCTTGAAAGTGTGGTGGATCAATCAGCCAAGTCTCCTGCAGTGCGATGATGTGGAATGACCTTTAATATTTGATGAAATTCAAATCTGTCATCTTGCTGGACAGCCTGTTGATGTTCCATGAGCATATCCGCATCAGGTTGATTTCTCCTGTTAATGATGATTGGCGGCTAGTTTGTCAATTGTTTCTTGCTTGGTTGTTGATTGTCCTTGTGAGCCATCCTAGGTCTTCGAGTCGGGGTACTTGATGTACAGGTTCTGAGCAAGTTCTGTGTGTTTCCTATGAATGCCTGTTTGTGAGAGGAGAGCGCCCTCTTGCGCCTTTTAATACAGACCTTGGGATGTTTTTCCGAGCTGTCGGTGCTTTATCTGTATGCACCAGGGCCAGCGGAGCAGGATAGCCAGGTGCGCTACTGGGGATGGTGTTTCTCCCCCAGCTTTTGAAAGTCGAGCTTTCCAGGAGTATTTTTTGTGCGATAGTTGACTGTCTCCCTGTGGTCAATGTATCCTCTCCCCCGTGGGGGTCATTACGATTCATGAATTCTACTGAGTCCAAGCCTGTAGTAGTTACATCTGTCAATGTAGGTATATGCGACAATAGACGGAGGATGTTCCCTCGATTTAGTATGTTGTGTGGGCCTCTTGAACTATATCCTGGTGTGAACTTGAGGGTGTTCCCGTCCTCGTTGAAGTTACCAGCTATGTTGGCTGCTTGCTGGTTAATAGTAGACCGATAGTTGCTGATTCCTGGTTTGTCCGATTTTGTCGGTCCTTTAGTGGCAACCCTGCACCGATCACTCTGAGTTTTATTGGCAGCCGGTCCAGTGCTGGCCAAGTGGTCCCTTTTTTCCACAGAAATGGCCCTTAAGCTTGACTAGCCTAGCTTTGGTGCGATCAAGTTTACTGGTCGCTCGTCCCTTACTGGGGATAAGGCGGGGTTGGTCGGGCGTTGGAGTGCCATTTCCGGTTGGAGTTTGGGTTGGCTAGTAAAAACGGCCATGACAGCCTGGGGAGTCTTAGCCCCTTGATAGACTGACGATGCTGTTGTTGGAGTAGGTTAGAAATGGTGTGGTGTGTTTGCTTCTGCCTTCGTTCTGCATGATGTTTGGCCATGTGCTTCTGCCTCCTTTCCGAAATGGTTATGGTTGAGTAAGTATTTATCTTCATCTCCAGCCTGTGTTGGTTGCCGTGGTGACCCTGGGGTAGTGGGCTGTTTGTTGGATTTGGAGGCTGCCCCCTTTTCAGCAGCCGTGGGGTTTTTGTTCCATGCACCCACAGTCGCTGGGATTTGTTGATTTGTGAGTTCAGACGTCTCTGGCGGTGTCAGCCTGAATAGGTGGGCAGAGTCTTCCTGGCTAGAGATAGGCTTTTGGTTCCGGCCCTTCCTCCTTTGGGCACGTCGTTGTTTTGCGTTTGAGTTGTCATTTGATTTTGTTCCTTGAGCATCTGGATCTGTCCCGGGCACCCGAGCTGGCCCAGTTGCCAGTACCTGTGCTGTTGCTTTATTGCGTCCGTCACTTTTGACTTTGCATCTTGTTAATGATTTGGGAGGGAGAGACTTTTGGTCCGAACTCTCCACGCCGTATGTATTCGTTCTGATTTGTGCCTCGGTAGGGGGAGGCCCCTTTGAATGGGGATTGATGGGGCTCTGAACTGTATTTTTTATTTGTGCACACAGGTTGCTCAGCATTGAGGGAAGGGAAGCTAGTTTGTCGACTATTGGGCTGCACCCACAGCTTAATTCCCTGTCTTGAGTATTGCCCCGTGTGTTCTGAAGAAAAGTGTTTAGAGCTCCTAATTTCCCATCAATTGCTACTACAAAAACAGCCAAGGTGTTTAATAAGGTCAGCTGAGTGTCCATTTTATCAGTTTGGTACTGGAGGGCTTCCACCAGGAGTTGCACTGTTTTAAGTAAACTTGCCCAAGCGCTTTCAGAATTCAATTTTTGCTGATGCTTGGTTGGGCTTTCCAGATCAATCCTTAGTGCCGGGTCCTCCGTCCCCTGGTTCCCTCTGGCCTCCAGGTGCTCCAGTGCATCGGAGTTTTGAGGATTGGTCCTGGACTCCGCTAGTGGCTCTTGTGTGTAGGTTGCCATCAGTTCTTCCCATTCCTTTGCGTCAAGGGTGGTGATCTGTTCAAAGTCTCCGTTCTCATGTCCTGTTTGACTGGGGATGAGTGCTTGCAATGTTCAACGCTCCGTCCATCATCCCCTTTGGTGTTCCTGTTTCTGGTTCTAGTTTAGACGATATTGATGTTAGCGATAAGTGAAGCTCCGCGTTGGGTTCTTCTGGTGTTAAGGTCAGTTTAGGCTTTGTTTCGTTGATGGAATTGAGCGAAGTGCCTAGTTCTATTATTGATAGGTCCTTGTCTATGATGCAGTTATTCCTCGTTTTTCTGTTGCAGGCCCTCTCCTCCAGGGGCTCTGTCTCTCCTCTCCCGACCCCCCCAGGAGGTGTTACCCTCTCCATTTTTGGTTCTTGTTTACAGGTTGCTATTACTTCTGCCATAGTTAGCTTAGCAGGACACTGGGGGTCTTGTGGCGGAAGTATGGCTTGATTTTGTGAGCCTGGTGTTGAAGCGGCCACAGTGGGCAGTTTGGCATCGAACCCAAGTTGGATCTCTGGGCCGGGTGTTGCGCTTGACCCGAGGGCCAGTCCATTCCTGCTGCTTACGTCATCTAGCGGTTTGATTGGAACAAGCGGCGTGCATAGGTCCAGGGCTGCAATTGTGCTCGAGAGGAAAGCATCGCCCGCATTTTCCAGAAACTGGAATTTGGTGTAGATCTTAGGCTGTGACAGTGTAGGACAGCTCTGGGAGGCTTTCACCTCATGTTGTTAATCCCCCGTGGCGGGGCCCTTCCCTGATATGGAGTCGCCCGGTCTGTTTTTATGGTGGGGCTCAACCAAGCTGCCCTGTGGCGACAGGGACTTTCTTTTGCATTTGTTTGTTTTTGTCTTGGGCAGAGGACCCCCTCTCACCCTGCCTAATCTCATTTCACCTTGTCTTTTTGTTCCACCATGTTCCTCCTTATGCGCTGCTGACTCCTCTGACTCCCTCTCTCTCTCTGTGGTACCCTGACCTGTCCTGTACCTTAGTTGCAGGTAGCGCGCTTCGTTGATAAGTGTAGGTGACCTGCGTAGCTGTTGCTGGAGCTGCCAACCAGACCGGGGCAAGCTGGGCCTAGCTGTGGCAGAGATTTCGCTCCGCCCGCTGCTTCTTCTGACTCCCGGGCTATCTTAATCTGCCTTGGCGTTCCTGGCCTGCTGTCCCAAATGCCCCAAAGGTCCCAGTGTCCCAGTGACCCAGTTAGCCTCAAATGCCTCAGATGCAGTCAAGCTGCTTGCAGTCAGACCAAGATAGAGCGAGGTGGGGTTGAGGTGGGGTTGAGTAGGGGTTCAACAGCTCTGTCTGCGGATTTCAGAGGTACTAAGGGAGCACGCATCGCAGATAGCGTTTTACCAGACCTGCGGTGAGATTTGATGGTGAACCAGCTGGTGAGAGAGCTCAGTGGGGGGTTTCACCTCTTGCAGGATTTAGCGTGCAGACGGCAGGTTGAAGGGTTAAACTCTGCTATAGGATGCTCTTGTGTTCTTATGTTCTTTCCTCTTCCTTCTAGGACTAAAATTAGTGGCAAGTGCAAGCTGGGAGCGAGATGTTGTTAGTGGCAAGTTAGTGACGAGTGGCCGTATTCACTGGTGGAGGCGATGGTAGAGAGGGCAGAGAGGTTGAGAGGTGAGGGGAGTTTAGGTGGGGCAGGGAGAGTGGGCAGACTGCCTCCCCTGTGCTGTCCACCTATGAGCCTTATGACCTCCACCTCCTGCTGCTACTGCCCCCTAAGCCCCCTAGGCTGGCGTTGAGAGGCTGGGGGCAAATGAGCAGGGCACACTGGTAAGCTGCAAGCTGCACCCAACCTAGTTGGGCTGCTTCCGCGGACTCACCGGGCTCGCACTCAGTGGCCGCACCTAATGGTGATCACGCTCGCTACACTCTGCTCTCCACATGTCTTGCTGCCATGGCGGGTCCGAGGCGGGTTCCCGGGGAGCGGGGGTGGGCTGCCGTGTAATGCCGCGGCTACCCAGAGCTCTGCTGCCCACCTTTTTTTTTAGGATGCCGAATCTGCTGGATCCGCCGCTCCGCTGCCTCGCCGCCTTGCTGCTTCGCTCTGCTGCGTGCTGCGCCATTGCATGCCGATAGCCATACAGTGCACGTAATGGGAAGCACATGACTACATACCTGTGAGAGAGTAACACTTCCTCTGTGTATATGTCACTGGATGTGTAAGTAACTATGCCGCTATATGACTGACTCTAATAGTTTCTGTATGGGTCTCTTAATGTGTATGTGTGTGGGTCTATTGATTGCTAACTGGCTGTGTTAGAGATTACTGGGGAATTAAACTGTGTGTGCAAAAGGATCTGTTACCGCTGAATACATAAGTGTTGTGTGAGTAATGTGAAAATGCTTCTGACACTGTCTGACTGTGTGTGTGAGTTGCTCTATGCTTTTGTAAATTAGTAATTCAGTCACAGTATGGGTCCCTAAGTGCGCATGTAACTCACTCAAACTTGAAAGTACCTAAGTTATGTTTTAAGCATATAACACACTCCCAAAGGCCTACCTACAGCCTATCTTAGGGGTACTTATATCTAGTTAGGAGAAATGTAAGACTTAGGAATGTCAAGCCGACCTAGGAGGACAACTGCACATATATGTTTTGGCACCCTGAAGGTCTTAAGGAAAATCCTTGATTTAATTCCCATAACATCAAGAAAAACCATAGTCCATGCACTTATTACCTCTCAGCTGGACTATGGGAGTGTACTCTATCTTGGGGCTCCCAAAGGGAGCCTGAAATCACTGCAGCGGGTTCAGAATGCAGCTGCTAGATTGGTCTTAAACCTTCCTATAAGGTCTTCAGCCTCTTGTGCCCCTAACTCTCTGCACTTGCTCCCGGTGATTAAAAGAATCCAGTTTAAAGCCTTACGCATGTGCCAACAAATTCTCAAGAAGCAGGGCCCAACGTACCTTCACCCCTTGTGCAAACATATGTGCCCTTGCGAAGTCTAAGATCCTCGGATGCGAAACTAGCCAGGGTGCCTAGGGTAAATAGGGCCAGAATGAGAGCAAGATCCTTCTCCTATCTTGCACCCAAATTGTGGAACTCCCTCCCTAAGGCTCTAAGAGACTCCCCCTCCGAAATGGATTTCAGAAATAGATTAAAAACTTGTATCTACAGCAACTGTCTTCTAACATAGGTGAAGTTAGGTCCTATTTCCTTTAGTTCTTTGCTCTATTCCTTCTAACCCTCAGACAGCGCGGAGACGCACCGTTTGGTGTATTCAGGCGCTTTATAACTTACGTTTTTATTATTATTATACGCTTTACTGTAGCAGGTCCAAGATATGTTTAAAGGCCTACTTGTCTGGATGGATTACTTCTTATGGGCCAATTATGATGTCAGTCGGAGTAGCCTCCGACCGCCATCATCGCGGACCTGAGGTTGGAGGCTTTTCGACCGACATCGTAATAGGCCACATAGTGTCAGTTCTTCAGTATATATCAGAAGTGGTTGTGTCATTTGATATGTAAGTAAGTATGTTGGTATATGTGTGGATCTCTTAGTTACTCTAAGGGTCTCTCAATGTGTATGTACGGAGCTGCATTGATTGCTTACTGGCTGCATTAGTGAGTTTTGAGGTATTTAACTGTGTGTGCAACTTCCTCCATTATTGCTGGATACATAAGAGCTATATCTATGTGTGAGTGAATGTGTAAGTGCCTCTGTCACTGTCTGTCTGGGTGTGTTAGTGGCTCTATCTTTTTACATATAGGTATGTGAGTTGTAGTATGGGTGGAAGACTGGATGTATAACTGGACATATGAGTCTGCAAGTGCACATGTAACTCAATCAAAATGGAAACAACATGTCTTTTCTTTTCAGCTCATAGCTCCCTGCCCTATAGCCTACCTACAGCCTTTCTCAGAAGTAACTTATATGTACTAGAAGAGGAGTGTAAGGCTTGCCAACATGTTTTCAATGTCACCTCAGCCTAGCAGGAACACTGCACATATAAGATCTACTGTAGCAGGCCCGCGACATGTTTAAAGGCCTACTTTTTTGAATAGATGACTTGTTAGTGTCAGTACTTCAGTAAAAACCTAAGTGAGTGTCTCAGTGCCTATGTGGGTGTATCATTGCTTATGTAAGTAAATATGTTGAAATATGTCTGGGTCTCTTAGTTACTCTATGGGACTCGCGATCTGTATGTTACGAGCTGCATGTATTGCTTGCAAGCAGTGTTAGAGGGTATTGGCATGTTTAACTGTGTCTGCAACTGCCTCCACTACTGCTGGATACATAAGAGCTGTATGTGTGTGTGAGTGAATGCTTAATGCCTCTGTCACTGTCTGACTGGGTGTATTAGTGGCTCTATCCTTTTACATATAGATATTTGAGTTCCAGTATGGATAGAAGACTGGATGTATACTCGAGATATGTTTCTGCAAGTGCGCATATAACTCAAAGTGGAAACAACATGTCTTATCTTTTAAGCTCATAGCTCCCTGCCCTATTGCCTATCTACAGCCTATCTCAGGAGTGACTTGTATGTAGTTGAAGAGGAGTTTAAGGCTTAGCAACATGTTTTCAATGTCAACTCAGCCAAGCAGGAAAACTGCGAATAGAAATGCTCTCAGAAGCTCTGCAGTAGTAGGCCCAAGACATGGTTTAAGGACTCCTTAGCTCAATGGATGTCTAGGTCTGACACTGCTTGACCACATGTCTTAATGACCGTATCACTTCTTCTACAGGTGTGTCACCAGATGCAGAACTTACTATGCCAGTATATAACTTACTGTATTAATTACTCTATTGGTGTCTAAATGTGTATGTAAGTGTTATTGCTACATACATAACTAGTGTACCAGTGTGTGAGTAAATCTCTGTGCACGTCCATCATTGTGTGACTCTGTTTCTGAGTGGCTGTATGGTATTCTAAATATATATGTCAATGAGCCCACAGATAGATAGGGGTAAGGGCTGGAAAGAGGAGCATATAACGGATGTTTGGGGCCCTCAATTTTTGTTTTTCTTCCTGGAAGGATCTCTTCTGCTGCTAAACTTTCCTTGTGTAGTCCGGACAAATCATCACAGTTGAAGGGCTGAAATATAAGAGACCTCATCCTGTGTGCTACCCGAAGGATGGCATCTCAATCGGCATAATTAAGTGCTCGGGCAATGAAGGGGCGAGGCTGGGAACCTACAGGAGGATTTGCAATTAATTCTGTGTGCTTTCAAGAAGGAGAGTGATAGCTCTGAGGCCGGTACCCAGCTCTTCTGCCAGTCTTAGAAGAATGTGACAGAACACCAACGATGTGTAGGTTGGTGCACCTTGACCGCCCCTCAGCATCCTCTGCCCAAGCCTTCAGCTGACTAACCCTATGTTGAACAGAGGCAATTTGGGAATCATGTGATTTGACAGTGTCTTCAGTTTCGGAGAATGCCCTCTCTGTCCGTGACCATGTCTACTGTGTTCTGCAGGTTTTGCCAAATCAAAAATTGACCTGCTAGAAACAGGTAACCCCTGTGTTCCTCCAGCTTGGTCTGAACCTGTCAACTGAACAGAGGCAACTGGCCTTTTGAGGGCAAAGAGTTCTCCCATATTCTTCTGACCTATCTAAATGCATGTCACCTTTGACCCCATCTCCGCATATTCATAATTAACTTATGGCTTTAAAAAACTTTCTCAGAACCATCACCACAGCAGCTCTCGGCTCAACCAAGCCAATACCATAAATCGTGGATGTCTTCCCCAACAATAAGGACAACTAAGCAGTTTTATTCTTGTCCATACTTCAGTAGTATTGAATTGATATTATAAATGCTAAAGTATCCACAAATGGCACTTTAATTTCAAATAAGAGCCTTGACCCTTCGGTTGTAGTGAAACTCATGGAAATATAGGTCACTTTGAGCTGTAGAAAGAAAGGCTTCAAATCTCTGTGCTCTGAAACCCCTGAAGTCTTGGGGATCTTTGCAGTGGCAGCTGGCAAGGAACAGGGGTGGTGGGCGAGGGCTGAAAAAAAAAAATTTAAAAAAAGACTTACCTCTTCACGGCCGCCATCTCTCCTCCATCGTTGCTTCTCTTCCTGGCGAGTTCCAGAAGCTGGAAGCACACAGGTTCCCCAAAGCCAATCACAATGCTGCTGTTAGCAGCGTTGTGATTGGTCTGAGCATTGTGGTTCGGCGCTTAGACGGGGACTGGGAGCTTGTGCATGTTCTCCACTGAGGCTGTGTGTTACTGCCTGGTGGAGAACATGCTAAGTGCGCATGACTGTTTGGCCGGCCCAAGACGGCTGACCAAACCGTCATGCGCACTTATAGTGCACGAACCACTCCTCCTCCCAAGCTGTGACACTAGGTACGCCCCGCCCTAACCCAGCCCCATAGCTATGAAAAATAAAATTATAATAACGATGTTATTATCATTTTCTTTTTTCTTTTTCCACCCCTGGATTTTTGGAAGTTTAGCTGCCAATTCCTGTTAGTGCAGCTCGATTTTCTGAGATTTATGGAACAGAATTGCACTTTGAGTACGAGAACCTGCTAGGAAAACCTACCCCTGCCTCTAAATGCAAATTCCATGAATTCCTTCCTCACGTTGAATATTTTTATTAAAAAGCAAAATATTTCTACACACCAGTTATTGGATTATCAAAAAGTGAAATAATAATTTGGGAGAGGGTTACCCAATCAATTCAATAAATACATTATTTTTAGATCACAACACAGTACACTGAGAAACTGCTTAAACCCTGGTAGGTATGGCACAAGCTACATGCCACTCCCCAGAGAAATATGATCGTTTCAAGCATTACCAAACAACATTAAAAATAAGAATACAACAAATGGAAATTCTCAAACCAATTAAAAATAATCAATTAAAAAATAATAAGCAAAATAACACATAAATTGTTCACTGTAACGTTAAGCAAGTCAGTTTGGGAATAGCCTACTGTACCTTGTGTTTATAGTTAAGGAGAAAATATGCTCTGACTCCGATTGGCAGTCATAAGCACACACAGCACTAATGCAGGCAACAATCAATCCATAAAAAGCCAAATAAATCGAGGAGACCAGCGAGAAGGTGAGGTTGTTAGAGGAATACATAACATTTAAAATAAATAATTTCTCAGAAACTATATATGGCAACAAATAGAATTTGAATAGATGGCATCAACTGCGGGAATGGAATTCATTATTTTGATGGTTGCTGTGCGCAACCTGGTGTGCAAAAGAAATCCGGTTCAAGGGGGTAATTGCCCAACCCGCATCTATCTCATCGCTGCCGCAAATGAACATACGGCGCAGTTGCTTCTTAATTGTTGCGATGCCACTGAGGCATTTTACCTCTCCACGGTGACTTGCACCAACTCCAATTCGCGTGCATTAGTATACGCTTTATGCTTCCTGCTTCAATCCATTTGATGTGTGCTTGGCTCCGGACCAGGGCTTTGGGCTTGCAGTATGGAATCGCCATAAATCTGCCCCGGTAGGATGCAGTGAGTATTAAGTGCAGTCAATAGCATGCGTGCACGAACACTTTGATGGGCTTCAGCGCCAAGACCTCCCATTCCCAGCACATCTCTCGGAGACAAAATTAATGTATCTCATATTGTATTGATTGGAGCTAATAAGTGCCTGAATGATTTGATGCGAGACAGAGGGATTATGAAGGGAAGAGGGGAGAAGCAGCTTGAAAGAAATATGCGGTTTCATTACGTGATGGATTCCGCCAACCCCTCCCCCCCCCTTAGGAATTTAACAAGCAAGTCTAAGTGCACTTAGCTGTTCTTGACATCTGTTGAAATGATATCCGCCTGCGATGAGGGAATCGTTGCATTGGGTCTGAGGGTACTGTCAGGATCAGTCAGCCACAGGAAACTGCTTTCCCGTTCGCAAAATTAGAGGAGGGAAAGGGCTACATTAGCACTTTTAGGTTAAGCTCTAACAATTATGGTGCCTCTAATAGAATTCTGCTTGGTGGTTTTACGGGTCTGGCTTCGTCTGTGGTGGAAAGTAGAATAAATCTAAAACCCGGCATTCATTCAAAGAACATCAACTTAGTGTATGTGCTGGAGTCCAGAATAGCACTCTAGATGATTCCATTGGCGGACACTCAATGTGCAGCTTGCTGTTTGTGAGCGGCTTCCATGTTATATCTTCATTAGGAGGTACTGCCAGCCATTAGGAAACTCAGAGTCTCTTAGGAAGGGAACTGACAATGTACTGTTGCAATGCACACACACAAAAGCCCAGCCCCATTGCTCGTGACTTTTTAAGGGTGGCTAATGCTACATTGATATCAGGGCCGGCTTTAGCGCTGGTGACGCCCTGTGCGACAATCACTTTTGACGTCCCCCACACCCCTTGACCGCCATCTTGGATTCTCTCACTACCACCGGGCAAAAGGGACCCTCATTTCTCTAATCATAAGATATTGCTAAACACAGAACCCCCCCCCTGAGGTCAGCGCCCCCTCCACAAGCCAGCGCCCAGTGGGACCGCACCAGTTGCTCTGCCCTAAAGCCGGCCCTGACTGATACTTCATTGCTTTCCATGTCTTTCTTGCAGCATTTACTTTTATAGAGCCCGTGACAGCTATTCAGCATTTGTTAATTTGAATGAATGAATGATGAATATTTGTATAGTATGCAGATACCCAATGGGAGACAGCGTTTACAACGCTGGCAATACCACGCGGGTTGATAACAACGCGGTCGTTACAACGACTGCGTTGTTACCACGCGTGGTATTACATCGCAAGTCGTTTCAACGACTTGCGCTAGGTGGCGTGCAACACCAGGGAATGTGTTGGATTTTAAATCCAACACCTTCCCTGCTGTTGCGCTAACTGGAGTAGGAATAGTAATTTATACTATTCTAAGTCCAGCGCGCCATCTAGCGCAAGTCGTTGAAACGACTTGCGATGTAATGCCACGCGTGGTAACAACGCGGTCGTTGTAACGACTGCGTTGTTACCTACCGCTTGGTAACACCACGCGTTGTAACATCATACATTCATACCCTATCCCCTGTGTCCTTCAACTTCTCAGCTTAAAAAAGGATTCCTCATGTACCCCTGAAACTCATTGACACTGTCATTTGCATTCGGGGCAACTCAGTGTGTTTCAGTGCTAAGACTGATTCTCATTCAACTTCATGTATCTCGTTTCATGGGTGGGAATCAAGGTTAGTGGGTGGTCATGTTTTTTTCTGGAAATATCATCAAATGCATATGTTGACATCATTTATAGGCTCCATGTGTGTCACATGTACATTCAGATTCCTGATTTTCTGGATATTTTCAGAGAAATTTAAATACAAATCTAAATGTAAGTAATTTAATCAATGGTTATCCTGAAAATGTAGCATGGGCCAGTCTCCGCAGGACCTACATTCGACATCCCTGCCGTTGATACATGTTCTACTATACAAATTCAAAAAGTCATCTTAGAGACTATAGTCCTGACTGCTGAAAATCTGCAAGATGTGCAGATTTATTCACATCTCGAAGTGTGGCCAAGAGGAGTGGGATAGTGAGTAATTTTCATGGGAGTGGCCAATGAAAATGTTATAAGCACACATTTAATTCTAAATGTGTGGGCATCCACAATCCTTTGCAAAACCCTTCAGGACATGTATTACACATCCAAACTCACACCTTAATAAGGTAGGTGGATGTGTTGTAGCAAGTGTAGCAAGTGCATCTTACACTTTCATTTTAAAGGTTTTAAAGGGGTGCAGTAAAAGGTTTCTTCACACCAAGGGGCTTATTATGAGTCTAGCGGACTCCAGGAGCACAGCGGTGTTGGACTTCCGACCTCTCTATTCGGACCAGGGTGGTCGGGCTGCCCTGGGACCACCGCAACCGCGCGGTGGCACGGCGGTCTTGAGGTTGCAGCCATGCCAAGTATATTACGAGTTTCCTCACTGCCACACTTTTCATGGCAGTGTAACCGCCATGAAAAGTGTGGCGGTGAGGAAACAAAAGGGACCCTACAGGGCCCCCGGGTGCCTCACGCCATGTGAATGCACACAGGGGTGCACATCATGTGCCCCCCTGTGTGCATGCACACCAGTACCTGTCACGGCATGGACTGCAGCAGTCCATGCCGTGCAGGTATTACCTTTGATGTTCCATTAAAGTGCTGTTAGAAATGGGGGTCTCTAGTTGGCAATGGTTTTCACCGTTGTCTAAGTAGGGACCCTTCTTCCTAGTCAGGGTAAGGGGGATACACTTCTAAAATAACACCTGCTCAACCCCTTGGTAGCTTGGCACGGGCAGACAGACTTATCTCAGAGGCAGTGTGTAAAGCATTTGTGAACACATACAGTAATACAGTGAAAATACTACAAATGGACATCACACCAGTTTAGAAAAATAAGTAATCTTTATCTAATCCAAACAAGACCAAAACGACAAAAATCCACAATACAGTATTAAAAAAATGACTTTGAAAAGGTAGAAACAGTTCTGTTCAAAGTAAATTGCAGATGCAACACTTTCAACACAAAGTACCTTGGATGCGTCAAAATCAAAAGCAAGAACCTCCGAAGGGAAGGTGATGCGTCGGTTCCTTACGCGCAGGGAAGGTGATGTTTCGGTTCCTTACTCCAGGGGAGGTGATGTGTCGGTTCCTTACTGCCACACAGAGGAGGTGATGCGTCGGTTCCTTACTGAAGGGGAGGTGATGCGATGGTTTCTTACTGTGTGGGGAGGTGATGCATTAGGTTCTTACTACGGCCCCAGCGTCCTTGTAGACTTGGCACCCCAGTGCAATGCGTAAGGATCGGGGATGCGGCGGTTCTCAATGCGGCGACGGCCGCGGTCACACGATGTGTTGGTTCTTGCAGCCGCACAGCAGGGCCTGTGTCGGAATCGGTGAGGTGATCTTGGCCTTCGTAGATCGGTGCACTCGATGCGGTGTGCAGCGATTTCTCGAGCCGCAGGCAGGCGCTGCATCATTTTCTTCAGTGGCATGATGACGATGCGTGGAAATTCTTCACGCACTGCGGTGATTCATCGGAAACAGGTGCGGATGCGTCGCTTTCCAGCTCCCAACAGCAGGAACAACCTCCAGAGGCCCAGAACAGCAACAGGCACCTCTTGGCAGGTCAGAACTCCCAGCAAGGGAGTTCAGGGGAGCCGGGGTGAAGTCTTTGTATCCCTGAGACTTCAAAGCAGGAGGCAAGCTATACTTCAAGCTCTTGGAAATCTTCCTCAAGCAGGGGACACAGCACACAGCAAAGTCCTTGTCCTTTCCTTGGCAGAAACAGCCACTGCAGGCTAACCCCACACAACACACAGCAAAGGGGCAGTACTCAGTTTCTCCAGCTCGTCTCCTTGGCAAAGGTTCCTCTTGAATTCCAGAAGTAATCTGTGAAGTCTTTTCTATCCCTTAGACTTCCAACAGGAGGCAAGCTCTACTTCAAGCCCTTGGAGAAAACTCTAATAGCAGGATGATGAACGTACAGTCCATTCCTTTCCCTGCCCAAGACAGAAGCAACCACTGCAGGCCAACCCCAACAGCACACAGCACAGGGGCAGCACTCCCCCTCCAGCTTTCCCAGTTCTTCTTCCTGGCAGGTTCCTTAGTTCAGCAGTAATCTAAAGTTCAGGGGTCTGGGCCCCACTTTTTATAGCACAAATTCCTTTGTTCTCTGGTGGCAGAGAAGCTCTTTGCCCAGCCAAAACCAGTTCTGTCCTCTCTGGTGCAGCTGCCTGGCAGGAGGTGGAGACAGCATTGTGTAAGGCAGACATGGCCTATTCAGGTGCAGTAGAAATATCCTCCCACCACTCTGAATGCAGCCCAGGTCTATTCAGCCCAGCCCTGACTCATTCAGGAAAGGCAGGACACACATCAACCCCCGTGGCTGTCTGAGAGACTGCACCTCCACAGCCCCTGTCACTCCAAAGCCATAGTCAATACACAAACCAGGAAAGGCACACAGGATGGCTAAGCAAGAAAATACCCACTTTCTGAAAGTGGTATTTTCAAACACACAATATAAAAATCATCTTTACTAAAAGATGAATTTTTATATTCTGAGTTCAGGCATACTAAACTCCATCTTTCTATCTTGTCCCAGTGCGAAGTTATATTTATAAGATGTTATAAATACACTCCCATTCTATCCAATGGTACAGATGGCCTTTTAATAGTGAAAAACTAAATTGCCAGTATTTTACTATCAGGACATGCCACACACATGAGCATGGCCTACCTTTCACATACACTGCACCCTGCCCACAGGGGTACCTTGGCCTACCTTAGGGGTGACTCACATGTAAGAAAAGGGAAGGTTAATGCCTGGCAAGTGGGTGCCCTTGCCAGGTCGACATGGCAGTACCAAACTGCGCACAGACACTACAGTGGCAGGTCTGAGTTACATTTAAAGGCTGCTAATGTGGGTGGCACAATCAGTGCTGCAGACCCACTAGCAGCATTTGATTTCAGGCCCTGGGCACACACAGTGCACTGTACTAGGGACTTACCAGTAAATCAAATATGCCAATCATGGAATCACCAATCCATAAACACAATGTACAGAGAGAGCATATGCACTTTAGCAGTGGTAAAGTGCCCAGAGTCATAAAACCAACAAAAACAGGGTCCAAAACAGGAGGCCAAAAAGCAAAAAGACTGGGGATAAACCTGCTGGAAAAGCCAGGTCTAACAAGTGCCTATTTCATAGGCACCGCCCTGGGAATACCAAAGAACCACCTGCCAGACAGGATAAAACTTCTGATCTGGCTGCCGGTTTCTACACAGGTTTGCGGTACGGGAGCGGGGCAGTCCCGCTCCCCACCGCCAAACTCATAATAAGGCCCTAAAGTTATTGTTTTCCATTTGAAAAATCAAAAGTGATGCAAATGGATGATTTTTCTAAACCAGCAGTTTCTCAAATCTGCAAAATGCAGTAGTAGAAGAAATAGCGGAAACGGACGTATGTGGGGAAATCTCCAGGAATCTTAGCTTTCCATGCTACATGTCTGATATTTCCCTGGATGGGGAACAGCTTATAAATGTCCGGAGTGCATGGATAAAGGTGCACCCATGCAGCCTTTATGTCTTTTCTGTAAACCAAGCCCAATAAGTTGGCTGATGTTTAATATCAATGGTGGGGTTGGTTCAGAAGAAGACTGCCCTGAGCCACATTTTGGGTGATATGGGTATTATCCTGTACTGATACGGAGATTGAGATTACGAAATTCTCATGGGAACAATTTTGTATGTATGGCTGAGCACCGAAGTTCATATAAGAATTTACATTTAGAATTATATGTGGGATATTAAGCCTCTGAGAGAGATCAGAAACCCTTTTGTTTTTTGATTTCCAAGACACTAAAATCAACTTCCTTGTGACAGTTGTGGAAGGGGTTCATAGCAGTATCCACTCTTTCTTAAGGGTATTTTATTTTCAATGTTCATCATGGTTTATCCTTTGTCAAAGGAGTGATTTAACTTTGGTGTTATATTTGGTGGGATTTACTGTAGACAAGCACAGTTCATACAAACAAACACAGGGGCAGTGCTTATTCTGTAACAGAATAAGTGCCAGAGCCCTAGGTTTCGGTCAGAACCCCGTGGCTGTGTTATCGAAGGTCAGGGTGCTGAATATCAAGGCTGTGTAGGCTTGGTTCCACCTGATACCTCTTTAATTCACCACCAGACACTCACTGTCTCTTCACCTCATTCTTGCGCTTTCTTTTTTTATCTTTTTCCCTATTTTCATTGTTTTGCCATCTTTCTACTCCTCCTTTTTTCCCCACTTTTGCGTTTTTTCTTTCTCTTGCTCTGGATGTTAATGTTAATGTGTAGAGATTTATAGAGTGCACGGCTGCTAGACAGAGTGTCCCAGCGCTATGCGGCAAGTCATTGAAAAGAGAGGTAGAGATCCACTACTGCATACAAAGCCCTGCTGGATAGAGGAAGATCGAAGCCGCTACAACGTAGAAAGCCATGTCATGAGCCTTTTCTTAAACAATGCTTCATCATTAATCTGTCACAAGTCCAATGGGAGATTATTCCAACCCACTCAAGAAAGAAAATGAACGTCTACCCGCTTTGCCTAGACAAACTCTTGGGATCTTGGCCAGATTTTAGTATTTTTTTAATATTCTGTTTATTGATTTTGAAACAGCACATACAAACACAGAACACAGTTATGCTGCAAGTATGACTTCAAATCGCATCTATCATAGTACATATAAACTGTGGTGGTTGGAGTCATACATTTAAACTAGAAAACATAACTGGAGGAAGAGGTAAGGTAAGGACTGCGCAGTCATTGCTTGGAGAAATTGCTGTTGTGGCAGTGCAACTGGCTTAAACCTACGGATGTCCAATGGGTACCGTGCAGGCAATGTCAACATGTCACCCCAGGCAGGACAAGCCATTTCCCTGGGCGGATTCAAAGGGGGCAGTCATCGCTTAAGTGGCTCCCAAATCACCAAGCGCAGGACAAGTAGCAAGATATGCCTCAAAAGGAGATCAAATATCTTTGGGGCAGGCAGTCACTGGCATAAGTTCCCAATAAGCACTCAGTTGTTCCTGACAGTACACTTCATCCCTAAGCCAATCTGCAGCGCGTGGAGCCCTACGTCTTCTCCAGCACATTGCCATGCGGTTCCTTTTAAGCAAAAGCAGGAGTGCCGTCAGTCTATGATCAGCCGGCAGATCATCTTTCATGTAGCCCAATAGCGCAACTCAAGGGGAGCGCTCTAGTATATACTCAAGAATCACATCAAGTGCAGCAAACACTTCACTCCAAAAGCTCTGCATGGCAGTGCATTCCCAAGATAAATGCAAAAAGGAGACACAGGGTGTTGCACAGAGCACACAACGAGCATGCTCAAGCAGACCCTTTTTGTGCAACTCAAAAGGGATGTGATAGAGACTATGTACGTACTTAAAGTGAACAACGCACAATCTATAATTAGTGGAGAGCGTGCAAGTTTGAGCACAGCAATATCCCCATTGCTCGTTGGACAGAGGTGAGTCCAGATCACAATCCCACACGCCCGCAGCCTCTGGGCTTGCAAACTGGTGCAGCTTCTTGCATTCCGCATAGAGCCTAGTGATTAGACGACGTGGGGAAAGGGAAGTAAGGATGATTTCTAGGACGGGGAATGTGGGTGGCACATCTGGGAAAGAGCTATGTGTCAATCTAATGGCAGCACGTAGTTGGTAGTATGTAAAGGTATCGAGGATGCCAACATGAGGGTCCTGCTGAGCCTGCTGTGGTGTTATGAAAGAACCATCCAGATAGATTGAGCCCATTGAAGTCAGACCCAGTGAACGTAATCGGACTCAAACACCAGCATCAGCAGTGATAGGGTAATCAGGGTGGCCGAAAAGTGGGACCGAGGGAGCATGGAGGCACTCCAACCGAGCAAGCCGTTTCAGATCCCTCCAACCCACACAGTGCAGGCCACTGTGTCCACCCACGCACGTGGACGCCACAGAGGCAGGAAAAGCTCCATCTGAAGAAGGCATGGCCAGGCTTGATTGTATTCAGGTGCCGTGTGGGCTTGCAATTGAATCGGAAAAAGACAATAATGCACAAATTGCGTCTGAGCACAATAATAGTAGAGGTCCATATCAAGTGCACCAAGTCCATCATGCTCAAAGGGGAGCATAAGTAGTTCCCAAGCAATTCTGGGTTGTCATCCCGTCCATGCAGGAGATAACAAGTTGGAGCTAAGCCTTCGGCGGAAAGGCAGTGAAAGGGGGAGTGGCAAATTTATAAACAGATGTAAGAACGTAGGAAGAATTATCATTTTAGCTAGGGCGAGCCTATGAGTCAAAGAGTGTGGCAGTTCCCACCAGCTCATAATATGTTCCTCCACCCACATCATTAAGTGTCCATAGTTGTCTCGCCACCAGCTGGCCACATTCCTACTCAACCAAACCCCAAGATACCGGACCGGGCCATTTGCCCACTTAAGTGGATGTCCAGGGGTAAAGGACATTGTTGCATCCGTTAGTGGAAATAAAACTGACATGGCCCTGTTAATGCCAATTTCAGAGAGACCGCCAAACCTGGTGAATTCACATAGCAGGGGGTCAAGATTGATATTTGGGTACCTGATATATAAGGTCACATCTTCAGTATACATGGACACTATAATGTGGCAGAGGCGAAATGCCAAACCTCAATGCGCATGGTGCTGTCGCAGTGGGGCAGCAAGTGGCTCCATAGTGACAGCAAACAAAATGGGGGAGACAGGGCATCCCTGGTGAGTCCCTCTCGTTACTGCAAAGGGAGCTGTAATTCTGCCATTAACCTGCAGCCCAGCAACTGATTTACTGTACAGAAGACGTATCAAGCAAATAAAGCAATGGCTAACCCGTAGTTGTGCAAGCAGAGCAAAAAGGTACGGCCATTCCAATGAATCAAATGCTTTAGTAGCATCAAGAAAGACTACAAGAGCACTCAGGTATGGTTCGATGGTGTGGAGAAGAGCGAATAAAGTACGCAAGTTATGGGAGGTGGACCTTCTCAGCACAAAGCCAGATTGATCAAGCCTAACAATGGTCGGCAGTAGTGGCAGCAAACGTGAAGCAAGGAGCTTAGTCTGGATCTTATTGTCCATGTTGTTCATGGAAAGAGGGCAATAAGATTTGCAGCGTTTAGGATCCTTGCCAGATTTACAAAGTGTCACAACAAGCACCTCACGCAATGATGGGTTCAAGACACCCAGAGAGAGAGATTTCTCATACATAGCAAGGAGGGGGGGCATCAGTATGTGCGCATATTCTTTATAAATAGCAGTGGTGAGACTGTCAAAACCCAGTACTTTGCCCACTGGCATGCCGGTTATGACTTGTGTCACTTCCTCCACTGGTAAGGGCTCATTAAGGTATCTCTTATGGCCTTCTTCCAACCACAGGAGGGGCACAGACTCAAAATAGTCAGTTAAGTCAGAAGGAGGAGTGCTCTGTGTAGACTGATGTAACTGGGAGAAGATGTTGACCATAATCCCCCTAACAGCCTCGTCCCCTACACACTTGTCACCACCATCATTGTGTAGTTCAGTAAAGTAGTCACTCGCCCAAGGTTGCATGTGAGCCAAGGACTTCCCCATTCTATCTCCCCCACTGTAGTGCCTGGCTTGGGCACCTTTGTATAAATAGTTGGTCTCCCGCTGCGCGGCCTCCTCATATTCCGCCAGCTTCTGCCTAATAGTTGCAAGCACCACTGTGTCACAACCATCAAAATATTGCAACTCTAATTCCCTAATCTCCCCCTCCAAATGCGGCAGATCACCTCACAACAATCGCAGCACCCTTGCCTGCTTAGCAATACATGCACCTCAGAAGATGACCTTAAAGGCCTCCCATAAATAAGAGAGCGACATCTCAGGCTGATCATTATGTTCGAAGTAGTCTGTTTCACCTCTAAATAGTTGGTCACGCAATGCCTCTGCCTGCAGTTTTCAAGTGAATGCCCGTGGGCAATCACCTGGAAGCTCAAGTTCTAATAAGACCAGGGCATGATCAGACAGTGTTCGTAGTAGTTGTAATATGTCCCTGGTCCATGCGACTACGTCACATGAGACTAACCAGAAACCGATTTGTGACCAGTTATAGCGCGCTCCGGTTATACAGGTTCCCTCAGCTGCATGCAGGTGCCTAACGCGCCAGAGATCTATAAGGGAATAGTCAGCCGTAAGTAAGCGTAGGTGGGTTGCCGCTCCTAGGTGGGGGCGTCTGGAGCTGCTGAATCTTTCCACCTCCAGGTCAAGAATAACATCAAAATCCCCTCCCCAGAGCACCGCGCCTGGGCGAAGAGAACCAGCAAGATGCCAAACCTCAGCAAAAAACTGGGAGTCATCCGTGTTTGGTCCATATGCTGCAATAAGCCTAACCGGGTGGCCACATAAAACTATTTCCAATATGACATATCTCCCTTGCCTGTAGTAGATTGCGCATTGCAGCTGCCATGCCACACCTTTACAAATAAGTATGGCTATTCTTCACGCAAATTGGAATAGCACGCCATGTGCCGCTCGCCCACCTATCCGCTTGCAGTTGTGTCTGTGTATTTGCCATAAGGTACAGCTCTTGCAGAAAGTAAATATCCACCAAATGTCTGTGCAGGTGCGCTAGTACCTGTCCCACCTTACTGTGGCCATTAAGTCTGCATATATTCCATCTGATGATCTTAACCGACTGGATTGAAAGCACTGCTATAAGTTCCGGTATTCGGACGCAAAGATGACAATTGCCATGGTGCACCTAACAGAAATGTGCTGAGCAGTCTAAGTGGAAAGAAAGGGAAGAGAATATAGCAGCCAATGCTCTGCAATTAACAATGCCCAATAAATATTTCACACACCACCCACTTTGACCCCCCAATCGGGCCAAATATTGCTAACCCACCCTTTCTGCAACACCCAACCATGAATTGTAGAATGTTTACAGGGACTCCTTCCATGAGGGTGAACCAGAGGTTCAACAGACATCCAGCTGCAGCAAGCTGGGGTCCGGAGTCAGAAACTCCGAAATACACAAGTACTCCAGGCCAACTACATCAACAACATATCATGAGCTGTACAGTCACACCACCCACTACATCTGCTCCATTCGTAGTCAGCGGGCCACATTTTAGCATGGGTTCAGCCCCTCTTACCAGCATGGAAGAATACAGTACAGTGGTCCATCAGTGAAACAGCACCATGAGCCTCAGTATCTTGATGAGGGCCGGCAACACTCCAGGGGCCAATGCCACTCTGAGCATAAGGTCAGACCTTGGAGCAGTTACATCACACTGTCAGTAGATTGGGAAATTAATCATTATCACTCAGTTCATCCGCATTCGGTGATGAGGAGGCAGGCGGGGTGCCCACCTTCACAACCGGGATGGGTTTAACAAACTTCACCTCCAACCTAGAGTCTGTGAAATAGTGAGCCTTCCCTTGTTGGTGAATTCACAGCTTGGTGGGATACAGCAGAGAGTATTTGGCATCCACGTGCTGAAGAGCACGTTTCACAGGTAGAAAATCACATCTAGGGGCCTGGACCATCATTGTGAAGTCAGGAAATATTGACAGTTGATTTCCCTGATATTGTAACGGACGTCTCTCACTAGCCAGGCACAAAATCACATCTTGGTCTCTATAATTCAATAAACAGGCAATAATAGGGTGGGCAGGCGATCCAGGTGGGGGTCTCTGACCCAGGGAGTGGTGGGCGTGCTCCACCAAAAACATAGCAGACAGAGCATCTCCGAATAGGGTGCGCAGCATCTCCTCCACGTAGTCCTCCATTTTGCCCATTGCCATGGATTTGGGTACACCCATAATATGAAGGTTGTTCCTTCTGGATCTCGACTCGATGTCTTCATACTTGTTTCGTAAGACCTCAAGCACCTTCTCCATGTGGAGCAGTTTCTCACGATCCACTGATTGTCCATCTTTTACATCGAAGGTGTGATGCTCAAGTTGTTCTAATCGGTCATCATTCTTATCAACGTTTTCTTTGAGGCAGTCAAATCTATCTTCTAGGAGGTCCATTTTTGTGTCAATCGCAGAGAGACTTTGTTTACGCTCCAGGAACATAGAGCTAATATCAGGGGCTGGGGGGGGGGGAGATCTCCTTACCGGACCTGCAGAGGGGCATTCACAGGAGGATCCATTGTGTGTGTCTGCTGCGATTTTCATATGTAAGCTTAGCCTGTTTCCCATCCACCTTGCCCATCGCAGGATGAGACGCGTCACAAGTGTAGTGCAGCAGAGCCGGTCGTCTAGCACTACGCCCAGATGTCCGTCAGCTTAGGACATCAACTTGGTTCTTCCAGTCCCAGCCACCACATTCTGGGGATACACAGGCAAGGCACCAGGACTGGCCCGCCTGTAATTCTTTCACAGTCAAAGCTAACCTTCTAGGGCCACAGGTGGTTGAAGTCACCAGCAGAGAGCTCCACCAAGCAGTCAGCCCCGCCACACCCCAACACCTGGGGGGGCACAAGCAGGCCCGGGACTCCTCTCTCACATAGGTTCCTCCCCAATGAGCCAGAATTAGGCACACATTACTTGCAGGGCTTGATTAGTTTCCACAAGCTGCCGACAATCAAGATTAGCGAGGTCCTAAGGACATCAGAGCATCCAGAACATAGGCGGGCCACAATCAGCAGCAGCACGCAACAGGTGGCGTGAGGACAGAGCCAGATCTAACTGTTTAGCAGTTAGATATATTAGCATAAAGGTGCAATATAGAACAGTCCCCACTGAACAGCAGCAGTTTCATGAAGTGTCTAGCAACCAGTGAAATGAGGTCAACTCTCAAGGCCATGAAATACCCACAAGCGTCATGATCTAATCACTCCAGTGCTGAAAAAATGTCAGCAGACCAAAGAGCATAGGGCGACCCACGTGGCCTGGGCCGCCTCCACTATACTGCAGCCGCCCGCAAATGTTCCAAGTACTCACGGCTTAGCGCCACGGGGGTCATCTGGCACCCCTCCCAGCTGAGCAGTCAGGGCCGCTATCACTCTTGTATCATGCAGCTCCAAGAGTGCTGGTCACAGGGGCAGTCCAACACATCGGCCACGCGCTTCATTCTTGGGGCTGCTACCATCCCCTCCACAAGTCCCGTCCTGGGCAGTGTGGGTCCTGCCGCACGCAGTCAAACAGTTGCCACCCCTCTTTGCTTCGCCGGGGCACTCTCCCCTTCAGTGCCATAGAGTAGGATCACCTCACCCAGCAGTAGGGCCTCCTCACTCATCAAGCGCTGCCAGGGAGGCAATAAGCCAACACTCCGAGTGCCAGGCCAGCAGCCCAGGCACCCAGCCTGCTGGAGAGCACCCTCACTTCCTCACTCTGCCAGAGCAGAGACCCGGCAGGGGAAACAGGAATGTCAGAGGTGTCCAGCTCAATGGCAGCTGCGCGACCGCCACAAGTCAGTAATGGCGGCTAGGCCTCATTCCAGGACCCCCCACCTCACATCTCAATATACGTGTTCCGCTCACCAATTCAGGCCACCAGCAGGCTCAATCATGTGAGGGAACTTTGTTGGTGTTTAGTGGTCTGATAGCACAAGTTCCTCAGGATAAATGTCGAATGAAGAACTCTGGCCGGCAGAGCCTCCCTACAAGGTGGCCATCTTGCGGCCGGGCCCTCAAGTGCCTCCCAATCTTGGCCAGATGGTTAATGAAAGACCTTAAGACTCTTATAGGGTTGTATAAGGCATTACTAGCAGATAGATCGTCAGATCCAAAATGATGGATCGCTCTGTGCTTAACAAAGAGGTCTTGAAAAGAATCCGTTTTTCTACAGCCTGTTGATGAATAGTAGGTGCTGGGTCCCAAAAATGAGTGCAGTGGCCCCCTCCTTCAACCTCCCGCCAGGGTTGGATTGGGATTAAAAATCGGCCCGGGCATGCTAAAAAAAAGTGGCCCACATTTGCATAATGCCTTTCTGCAAAACACTGCTTCGGCGAAATTTTATTAAAAAAAGGGGGGTTAAAAAAATGCACGGATTAGTTTACCATGGTGAAACACACCTGAAAACAAGTGAGGCCACTTCTACTCAGGCCCCTGCCCTCGCTCAGTATGCACACATTAATTGGCCGGCCCAGCGAGAGAGAGAGAGGGAGTGTGACACCTCCGCCCGTTGATAAAGGGGGGTAATGGACCCCCATTTTCCTCCAGAAAGGCCACTCAGGCACCCACTGGGCCACTGGCGGCATCGAACAACGCAGAAACCGCCCAAATCGACCCCCCAGGCTGCTAAAAAAAGCAGCCCACAGCTGGAATTCTGATACCGGCCCCTCGGGCATTGCCTGAGTGCCCGCGTTAGCAATCCGATGCTGCCTCCCGCGCAAACTAAGCAATGAAACGAGAGGTATACTCTGTCCTCTCTTTAATGAATATGAAAAGTTTAAATTCCTTTTACAGTGGATAATCATGGTATGTGGTCACAATTTGACCTTAGCTTGATTCGAATAAAGCTGTTGTGAATTCAAGAAGATATTACTAAATACAAGACTAGGGTATTACAAAGATGAATGAAGATTAAAAAATATACTTGTATTAAAACTGTACGATATTTGAACACATCGCAGTAGATGCGCATTGCCGTTGCACAACAACTGGTTAAGGTGAACTCTCCCCCTCTTAATTAAAAAGTGCTGAATAACGTTTGCATTGAATAAATATATATAAAAGATCGGAGGAAGGCAAGACATGGAAAGATATATTATACTCTGCAAGTGTGTCATAATTAATACTTATTTCTTCAGAGTATTCCTCGTTCTTTGTTCTCTGCCATTGCTCATTTCCCAGAAATTGAACTGAAAAGTACTTTTGCAAGAGGCGTGTTATGAATCTTTGTTGAAGTATAATTAAGGGAAGCTTGTTTTTTCTTCCTTCTGTAGAATTCATCTTATAAACATCAGCGTGCTTCCAAAGGAAATTTCTACATTTCCCGCAAAGGAATTGTTTAGTTGCCCCATTGAACCTATTGATTTTCTTTGCCCTATAATCTCAGCTGAATTTGTGATGGATGTTTTGGTTGGGATTTTTAAGCAAGTAATGTGTACAAAGTGACTAATCTAGTAGTTTTCTAAAATAAATCAATTACAACATGACCTCTCCAGAATATATGAAGCAGTACAATTAGGCCACAGACATTGACTAGCAGATCCGTAGGAGGGAGACATGTTTATTTCAAGAAACACATTTTACGGATTTAAAGCTGACTGCACCCATCAGCAGGTCAAATAAGTGTATTCAAACTTTCTATTACTCCTCCGTATTACATTATCTCACCAAGGCATTATGAAGATGCATATTTAACAAAAAAAATGCAGGTGTGTAGATTGTGTCCTATCGATTTAAGATCTAAAAAGAAAAGCAAAAATAGTTCCTAAGGTCCCAAAAACTTTTGGAACAGAAACAGGTGGATATATATGAACATTTGGAGGTTTCCGTCTACACTATGCAAGAGTAAATAACACCGAACAGGCAAATGGTGCCTGGAAGAATACTCAAAACTAAAATGTAATTTCTACTATTTTTTTTTACACTGCTAACAATTATGGTATGAATTAGACTCGCAAAAGAGTTGGCACTTGTTTCGCTCATTGTTTCGTAGCTGGGTTTGGTGAGCTCTTGATGAATAATGGGCCTCCAATTTTTTAACATAATGAAAAGTAGTTCCTGATTGTTATGATTTTGATATTTTGGCACAAGGTGTAGTAATGGCCTTTGCTCATTGGAATAATATTGACATTGGAGGTAGTGATCTCTTTTCCATTAATCACGGATCACCAATTAGATAGTTCAGTAGACCTTTGAAACTGAGGGGCATATTAGCAAGGGCACTATCGCCGCTTTAGCGGCACTTTTTGCCGCTAAAACGGCAATATTCTTATCGCCCTATCAGCAAACTGTCTCTAACAGCAGTTAGAGACAGTTTTCGGGCATTAGCGCCCGTGTTTTTACCGCTTTGCATGTCAGCGATATTTATCGCTAATGACATGCAAAGTGGGCGTTCCGACGAACAAACCTGGGAAACACCCGCTAACAGGCCTATCGCCTATTAGCAAGGTGGCGATGGCCCCAGTTAGCGACGTGAAAAGTCGCGCTAACCGGGGTCATCGCCATTTATTTAACACCTGCAATTAGCAGGTGTTAGCCATATCTAACATGGGGGGGTGGATTATGCTGATACGACCACAGGGTCGTATCAGCAAGGTTATCGCCGTTTTCCATGAAACATCGCTGGAAAACCAGCGATGTTTCATGGAAAACACCGCTATGGCTGGAATAATTATCGCCATAGCGCTAAATGTCGCTAATACAGCGTTAGCATGGCAAATTATTCCGACGATAGCCGGCGATAAAAAGTGCTCGCTAAACACGCTTTGCGATGTTTAGCGCACTTTAGATAATATGCCCCTGAATATTTAACTGGATGGAACACGTTTTCTTTCCAACATGTCATAGTAACAGCATATGTAACAGTTAAGGTTTTGCAACATTATACCCCCACTGAATTAACAAGAGTCTGTAGTTAAAGATAATGATACAAAAGCATTCCCTTCTGCATAGCACAGCCTCTATTTCCAGTGTGACGATGGAATAGAGTGACCACCTAATTCTAAGTCATTATGGACAGCGTTTCCAGTATTGCCCTATTCGCCTTCAAATCAAAGTTTTTTAGCTGTCTAAATCTAATTTGTATAATTGAGGCAAGCCCAGAATACAGCCAAAAAGCAATAGGTGATCACACAAAAATGAAGGACCGAAAACTGTGTCCATAAAGTCCTGGAAGGAGGCGATCATCCTGCATGCATTTTTCCTGCATAATTGCAGCAGAGAAGATTTTATGCACTGAAGTCCTAATTCACAAAGGTACACTTACGCTTTTGTGTACCTTTACTGTATTTTTGGCATTCGCAAACTACAAGTTTAATATTACTAACAAGAAATATCTGTCTGTGGAGACTCCACACATTAAAAGATAGGCCTGTCCATCAGTATGTGAACCTGCCAGACTCAGAGAACACAAATGTATTTCACTGAGGCATCTCAAAACAACATTCAGAGTACAAGAAAATAATCTGGTGGCTGTTACTCTTTCACTAACAGGTGCAGGTTGGGTGGATAGCTAATACAAGATAACACATGCTTAATCCAAAAAGACATATGTATTTATATACCAGTTTAGTATAGTCCTCTTACATTTCCTGCTATATTATGGCACTTTACAAAGAATTAAGCAGCATGCAAATAGTAGCAAGAGCAGATAGAAGTTACTGAATGTAGCAAAAAAATGTTGAATGTCATTAGTGAGAGATCATTAGAGAGAACAGGCATTGTTTCAGGAAAAGGTGAATTTTTATCCGTTTCCTGAGAGGTTTTAGAGTAGGTTGAATTCCAAAGGTATGGATTTTCAGCAGGCAATTGCAACACAAGTCAAGGAGTGGCATTTTCAAAGAGAAGTTTCGATCACTAGCACACTGATCCCAAGTTGTTCTCAATAGTCAGGAGGTAAAATCACCATGGGGAAAAGCCATTGTCTCACATTCCAGGGCCCCATTTTGACTTTTACATATCACAATGGAAGATCACATACAGTTAGTTTAACAGCATAGTAAAAAAAGCGTATTTCTCCCTTTCTTATCTATAGGCCAGATAGTGGGACCTTTTTTCCACAAAGCATCTCCAGGTATTACCTAGGGAAATTACATGATGAAATTTGCAGTTTCAAGGCCAATTTATTGTTTTTGCAGAATGTCACTTAGGGCTTAAGGACTGTTCCCTGTTCAACATTTTCCTTTGTGCTCGGAATGGGGCGCTTGCTCTTCCCAGATTTTGCTTCTCTGACCTCTTTGCCAACCTAAAATGTTATGTTAATTGGCCAGAAGGTGATTTATTTTGCTGAATATTTTAGTACAGAAAGCAACGTGAATTTGAATATAGCTTCAATTGGATGTGTAGGTTGCTTAGATTGGAAATTCATGGCAGAATTTCACCTTGGAGAGAGAGAGCACGGACATGGAGCACAGATCTAAAGTTCAGAGGGGCGAGGAAGGTTTGTGTGACACATGCTAATATGGCAGTACAAGTGTTCTCAAGTGGGGAGGTGGTATTAGCTGCTTTAGCTTCTTTAGTGCACGCTCTATGTCGTCATTAGCACAATTTTTATCTGCTAGACATTCAAAGCTTCACCAACAGACATGACACCAAATTTCCAATTAAACAACAAAAGTGCAATAGTTTTATTGGTTGGAGATGCATGTTATGTACATACAATGTCCTTAACTCCAAAGATATGATGACAATGCCTAAATAATTAAAATTTTGGACATATTGTCAGCAGTGCCTAATGAATAAGTTCTGAAATGATTTCCGGAGACCGATGCAACTGATAAGGCCAAATTTTGCACCCTAATTTCACTTACGTATCTCCGGCCGATGATCTTTTATTGCCTGCTAAAAAATGTGGAGGGAAGAATATACTTTACCAATTATACAATTTCCCTCCCATCCGTGTCCAATAACAACGAACTCCGAATTTAGCTTTTGTAGATTTATTACAAAGCCAGAAACAACAAAATATAGACACACCTCAAAATCAAGGTATAGAGATACATGAAAACTAATACAGAGCCCAATCTACGAATATAGTTCATACGACAAAATAGGCATAAAATGATGAATTCCAATATGAGAACACAGCAGAGTATAGATGCTGCATCCAAATCTCTTCATTTGTATTTCGGAATTTAGAATAATCTGTCCCTACTCTGCATCTAAAGTGGCATCCCTTTTCTTCCCTTCCTAGTAAATTCCCCAAAAGGTGTCAGCACGTGTTGACTTCCAAAGAAGTACACTCACGTCAAATGGGTCAGGTAGCTTAGAGCTACAGAGCTCGTTCTAAGATGCTCTCCTCTCTCAGTCAAAAGCAGAAGAAGTCCTCCAGATCTGTCCCTGTACCTAATTCAAAAAGGCAAAGTTAGACCCCTGACGAGTCACATGGTACATTGTTCAGTGAACACCTTCTTCAGTAACCTTCCACAAACTCAATTAAATTTACACGACTGTCCACCGACCTTGGCTCCCAAGTTCTCCAGGCACAGAAGGTGTCCTCCCTTTCTCTTGTCCGAGCACTTCAAAGACATTCCTTTCCTCCCATGTATCTTCTTAAATCTGAATGAACGAGGTCAAATTCCTGCACCTGCAGTAGGGGTGAAACGAAAACATTCTACACACATACATTTTAATTAGCTCCTCACCTTAAGAGCAAACGAGGAGAAATGAAACCTTGAAGGAACGAAAGTCATGCCTACGATTCTGGCTAACTTAAAACACTCTTTAATATGCATTCGCTACACAGACCTTTATATGAGTCTTATAACAGTGAATACATCTGGTTACTTTTAATCAACATATACGTGTACAATTACATGATTTCTCTAAATACACTCGAAATATTAATCAGTTCTGTAAAGCACGTCATGATTTTTCTTCACAAGATTTTCAAACGATGATATATAAACTTCATTTTAATATGCACGAAGTTCAACCACACATTGAATATATACGAGTGTAATTCGTACATGAGTATAATGCACCCCTTACAAATTTTAAAGCGCCGTGCGCTCTATCACAACAACAGACATTTTCTTGGTTATTTCTTCATTAACTCTCATATTTATGCTTGGGAAAAGAGCTGAGAAACAGCTATCTGCTTTAACTTGAAAAGCTCTCTTTTGCTACTGAACTGGACATTCATAAATAATAACTCCCTGTATTTAGATAGGGAAAGCCGAATTTGCTTATTAGCGCACACTGTTAAAATATTTGATCTAGAACTAGAAAGTGTGGCAGCTAGGACACACCTCAGACAACCCCTCTTGTGATAACAACATCACTGGCAATCTCTCAGCTATTGCAAAAATATACGAATGTCGTCAAAAGCACTTGCCTTAATTACCGGTTATCGTAGAACTGAAATTCAGTCAACCTCATCCTAGACCTTCCTTACACAATGAGTGTGCGCCTCCCTGAAAAGCACCCTACTGCAAACCTAAAACAAAATACTGGGTCCACATCCTCAGTTGGATGACGTTAAAATGCATGCCTTTACCACGTATACCTTTACCACCAATACGTATGCCTTTACCACATATGCCTTTACAACGCAAAGTAAGTATATTAAAGGTAAGTTAAACCTATATATATTGTATTGTATTGTAATTGCATTTGTATAGCGCTTACTACCCCTGACGAGGCGTCGAAGCGCTTTTTGGCGAGTAGCACGCTACTCCGGGACCCATAGAGGATTAGTGTTGAATTAGTATAGTGAAACATGCAAGTAAATTTTAAGTGGTGGATATGTTAGTCAGTCATTTGGATTCGGAAGGATAGCAGAGGAAAAAAGGTTTGTATTTATATAGAGCTTCTTACCCCTGATGGGGTTTGAAGCGCTTTTTTTTTTGGTGAGTAGCACGCTACTCCGGAAACCCATAAAGGATTAGTGGTGAATTAGTATGGTGAAATATGAAAGTAATTTGAGTGGTAGATATTAGTCAGTTATTTGGAGTGAGAAGGATAGCGGAGGGATAGAAGGGAAAGAAAGGTTTGCATTCATATAGCGCCTGTTACCCCTGATGGGGTGTTGAAGCGCTTTTCTGGCGAGTAGCAGGCTACTCCGGAACCCAGAAAGGATTAGTGTTGAAAATTAGTATAGTGAAATATGAAGTAATTTGAGTGGTGGATATGTTAGTCAGTTATTTGGATTGAGAAGGGTTGGGGAGGGGTAAAAAAGGGAAAAAGGTTTGCATTTATATAGCGTTTGTAACGCTGATGAGGTGTTAAAACGCTTTGTTGGCGAGTAGCACGCTACTCTGGAACCCATAAAGGATTAGTGGTGAATTAGTATAGTGGAATATGGAATTAGAGAAGTGAACATGTTAGTCTGTTATTTTGATTGAAAGGGATAGTGGAGGGATAGAAGAGTGAAGGATTTCTTTTTTAGGTCATAGCAGTAGGAGGAGGCTTTTGGATGAGTAAAAGGGTTTTTGGAAGGGAAGAGTCAGAGGGAAGAGTTTAGAAAGGTTTGTTTTGGGGGATCGGTATAGTAAAAGAGGTGTCAGATGATGCAAGGAGGGGTAGAGTAGGAGAGAGTCAAGAAAGGGTTATTTTGGGGAACATAGTAGTGGTATGGGGTTTGGGATAAATGAGAGAGTGGGTGTAGAGGATATAATGATAGATGTTTAGGGTGAGAGATAGAGTAGTGCATTGGAAAGAGTAGTAGAAAGAAGTTTGAGATGAGTCAGAAAGTTGGGCTAGAAGATATATGGAGAGAAGTATAGGCTGAGAAATAGGGTAGTGCATTGGAAATGCTAAATTAGAAGAAAGTGATAAATATATAGATCCATAAGTACATTGAAAGTATATAGATGCATAAAGGAGGTAAGTATACGCAGATTAAAGATATTGATAGAGGTACAGGATGAGAAATAAGGTAGTGCATTGGATATGCTTTTTCAGGAGAAAAGTAACAGACACACAGATCCAAGTAAATGGAGGTACATAGACGCACAATGGAAGCAAGTACATGTAGACCAAAGATGATTTTTTTTTGGATAACATAATTATTCTACATGTTTATACAAAGCAATACACAAAGATAGGTACATATCTATAGTGAAAATAAATGCTTATATATAGAGGGACACATACATAGGGTGGGTATTAATGAATGGGAAAATGGGCAGCATTTCTGTCCCAGGTCCCGACCAGTCTCGAACAGGCACTCACCCTTGTCCTCTCCACCCTTAGCCTCGATGCCCGGGCTGAGACGCCCTAAGCCTTGGCCGTTTATAGCCCTAGTAGTCAGGTGAGCCCTTCAGCCAATGTGAACCCTGGCCCTAACACTATCCAATCACAACACTAGCCCTAAAATCTAGAACCAATAGGAGACGAGGACCTTACAGCCAATCTTAGCCCTGGTCCAAGCACCCAATCAGTTTCAAAAACCCTGATCTCTACGTCCAATAGAGGCCCTAGCCCTTCCAGTAGTCCCAACCCTAGTCCAAGCAACCAATGGCACAGGAAGCCCTAGTCCCTACTTCCAATAGAAAGCCTAACCCTAGCCCTAGTCCCACCCTAGTCCCAACAACCAATAACACAGGAAGCCCTACTCCCTACTTCCAATAGAAATCCTAACCCTAGCCCCACCCTAGTCCCAACAACCAATAACACAGGAAGCCCTAGTCCCTACTTCCAATAGAAATCCTAACCCTAGCCCTAGTCCCACCCTAGTCCCAACAACCAATAACACAGGAAGCCCTAGTCCCTACTTCCAATAGAAAACCTAACCCTAGCCCTAGCCCCAACCCTACATTGATTGAATCACAGACCCAGAAACCAATCAGAACCCTCAAATACCCAACCAATGAGGACACTAACCCTAATCCAATAGAAACATCAGATACAACCACCAATAAGTGTACACATGTACCAAACAATATCAGACTATATAAGGTCCCAGCTACCTCAGACAAGGTTTGCTGGCCAGGGAGTTGGAAGCTGATCCTCTATTCAGAAATCTCCAAGGAGGCAGAAAGGCTCAATCCACACTTTGGACTTCTGCAGGTAAGGCCCTAACAAACTTGTCCTCTAACAACACTATTTGTATAAAGCTTTACTCCCTCACCTGGCCAAAAAACGAAGTGCACAGTCCCTATTAAACACAGTTTAAACGGGGAAAGGAAGATGGCGGATTGATGCCGCCGCTGGGAAGTAGGTGCAGAGCTGTCCTCTGGAAACATACCGGGTAAAGGCACGCAGATGATTTAGACGGCATCAAGGAAGGCATTGAAAGATGCAGAAGAAGGGAAACTAACTCGCTAACTCGCTAAAGGAGAGTGCGGGCGAAAAAATATGAGGAGCTGAACGACTTTTTCCCTACCTGTTACGGCTGGCTCTGCCGCGATTTTGACCCGCCTCACACTGAGCAGGTTGACTGCGCTGACCGCGTTGACTTCCTCCCGTGGTGCAGGGGGAGAGCTGATCGGCACATGGATAAGTGGACTGTCTAATTGTCGGGCATCTCTACAGTTGCTGCTTTACAAACCGAATACAGCTAACTAAAACTGGTTAAAAGAGACGTGGGGCTTATTTTCTTATTTTCTTTCGAGGATATCGTGGATAGTGCGGATAGCCCGTATGATTTTCTTGGCTGATAGAATTCCACTCCGGGTTTTGACACTAGCCGCTGGCTGCTCTGGACGTCTCTGCCGGCTTTCTTCTCAGCTGCTGGGTAACCCGTTTGTTGGATTCTTTTACAGTGAACTGAAGAAAATGGGCCCGCCAAAAATGAATCCCTCGAAGGGAGGCCGCGCTGGTGGTCGCACAGCAGCAATAATGGCAAGTACCGGGACCGCTATGAACGCTATGAACGCTAATGAGGGGGAGAGGAGAAAGGAGAAGAGACTGAGGTGGTGCACGCTGCTTCAAGGGTAGGTCGCCCTATTTTGAGAGTATTACAATCTGGAAAGGCCTCTTTAGTTATCAACCCGAAGGGTACAGTTACCTATCCTTTAGAATCAGATATGGTGAGCGCACTGAATGAGGCAGTGTCGCCAAGTGGGGGAGATATGACACAGTCGGATGCAATGGGGCCTAAAAATACAAAAGAAGCAGCTTTAATAGCTTCAAAGGCTATAAGGGAGAATCTGACCACCCCCACTTTACATCTCTCCACCTCTACGGCAAACTTACTACAATCTCCTCATCCTTCGCAGCTTCTGTATAATCAGTCAGCGGTGTTATCTTCTCCCTGTGGCCCCTGTACAGACCCAGAAAAATCGGAGGAAGGGACTGGGGGGGGGGGAGCCTGGTACTAATGAAATTGGCAAGGACAATGAGATCACCCCCCCTCAAAGCTTGGGTCAAAGAGTTGGCTTTTTGAATGATGGGGGTGCGGAGATTCCGGAAACCAGCTCTGGGAGCCAGAAAAATTCACAAGATATAAATCCTACGATTGGGTTACAGTCAGTTGTGATGAATCTACTGTGGAGCATGGTGAAGAGGGGACTCCGACTAATAAACAGAACAAGGGGATTGGCAAACCAAGAGCTTAGAGATGCAACAAAAAGAAGACTCTTGATAAGCAAAGTGACACTGCTCTCAAGTCTGCTAAGTCTGTAATAACTAGTAGTCCGCTTCGAAAATGGGTTACGAAGAAGGGCGAGGTGAAGAGAATGATTTCATGCCTCTCTGGCTCTAGCTCCGAGCTGCTTTCTCAGACTACCCAGGTTCTTCCAGCTCCCCTAGTGGCAGAGAAGGGGCAAGGTAAAGATGGTACTGGGGCTAATAGCAAGGACTTTAGAGAAACTAATAATCAGAGGCTATCGTCAATGCTTCCCCTTATAACGCCTTCAGTGGCCATTCTAGCAAATCAAGTAAATCAAGAGGGGCCGATGGGCCAGATAGGTGAACTTAGCCAGACAGCTGAACAGATTTCATTGCAAGAAATTTTTAAGGCACTACAGACACAAAGAGCTGAAGCCCAAACATACAATGCCGAGGCTAGAGCCGATAGCTCTGCAATTAAATCTACCTTGTCAGACTTGAAAAATCAAATTGCCGCTATTACCACTGATGTTATTGAGTTACAACAGAGGGTAGCTGAAACCGAAGATCATATGAGTCAAACATTGAAGCGTACAGACACACATGACACTCAAATAAGATCTATACAAATGAAGGTCGAAGATTTAGCCCGTTGATTAGATGAGACTTTCTCAACAACTGAGATAATGCTGGGCTACAGAGACGATGTTAATAGAGCGAAGAAGGCTTTAATGACTATAGCTATAGTCTCTGCTAGGTTGGCTATAGCCCGGACATGGATCTCTCCAAAGCCGTGTAATGTAATGGAGCGGTGGAGTATTTTTATTGAAATTTTTGCACGAGAAAAAGCTTTAGCTAAAATCAGAGTGTCTAAGGCACTACGAAAATTTAATGCTATCTGGCATGATATGATTCAGCATTAAGCTGTCAATTAATTTGTTTTTTTCTCCTCCTGCTCTGTGTGTTTTTCTATTAATTAGTTAGTCTTTCTTACTGCTATTTTTTAATTGTATAATATTACCCCCCTAGGGAAAATGAAATGAATATGAAAAGATATGTGATAGTTGATTTTCTGTTTGTATATTTGGTGTTTGAACCCTTTGCAAAAATAATACAAAAATAAAAATAAAATAAACACAGTTTAAACAGCTTACAGCAGATTACTGCTGTCTCAGGGGGAGGGAGGGGGCTGGTTTCACTGACTTGTTAACACAAAATGGTCACTGGGGGTGCACTGCTTAACATACAGGTCTTAGCACAGAGCAAAGGAGACATTTGGAGGGAAAAACTGATAGTCACGGGGAATGAGAGGGAAAAACTACAGAGTTTGGACTGCAAATCCCACAATTCAACAGGTTAAATGGAAGCAGTCACGGGCAGGAAAAACCACAAGTTTAAACACAAAAACATGGGATAAAATATGCAATCACTGGCAGGTTAAAACTACAATTTTAAACTGTAACAACCACAGGCAAAGACAGGTAAAGAAATGTAAAAAGAAAAAAATAAGATGATGCAATCACAGGTGGGGAAAATCGTTTTTTAAACTTTTTTAGGAAAGAGACAGCACTAGGCTGCCTCCTTACCACCTCCTGGACTCTGCTCACTGCAATCTGGGCACAAGTAGGCTGCAACTCACAAGATGGAGGAGAATGATTTGGGGTGCACCCAGCAAAGCCTTAAGGGGCCTGGGCAGGTGTGAGAGGAGGGCTCAGATTTGCTTGGAGCTGGGGAAAACCAATAGCAGTCCTAGGTCTGCTGGCCTGGGGGTGGGGTTGGGACTGGGGAGCTGCTCTATTCAGAGATCTCCTAGGAGACAGACAGGCTCAATCCACACTTTGGTAAGGCCCTAACAAACTTGTCCTCTAACAACACTATTTGTATAAAGCTTTACTCCCTCTCCTGGCCAAAAAACGAAGTGCACAGTCCCTATTAAACACAGTTTAAACAGCTTACAGCAGATTACTGCTGTCTCAGGGGAGAGGGGGACTGGTTTCACTGACTTGTTAACACAAAATGGTCGCTGGGGTGCACTGCTTAACATACAGGTCTTAGCACAGAGCAAATGAGACATTTGGAGGGAAAAACTGATAGTCACGGGGAATGAGAGGGAAAAACTACAGAGTTTGGACTGCAAATCCCACAATTCAACAGGTTAAATGGAAGCAGTCACGGGCAGGAAAAGCCACAAGTTTAAACACAAAAACATGGGATGAATTATGCAATCACTGGCAGGTTAAAACTACAATTTTAAACTGTAACAACCACAGGCAAAGACAGGTAAAGAAATGTAAAAAGAAAAAAATAAGATGATGCAATCAGAGGTGGGGAAAATCGTTTTTTAAACTTTTTTAGGAAAGAGACAGCACTAGGCAGCCTCCTTTCCACTTCCTGGACTCTGCTCACTGCAATCTGGACCTCTTCCCTTACCATTGTTGCCTCTGTAGCCTCCGCGAAAGTATCCTTTGGAGGGCGTTTGAGTGGGGCTCTTATAGGACAAAGAGGGATGTTCTGAGCCAATGGTTTTGGAGCCAGCTCTGTAGAAGGAGCGGCGAAAAGAGCCTCTAGGGGAAGGGAATTGTAAGGCCCCCATAGACTTAGCAGTTTCCGTATCCTTTTTCATTTTTTCCAAAGATGTGTCAACTGAGGGCCCGAAAAGATGCTGTTGATCAAAGGGCTGATTTAGAATAGCAGATTGCACCTCCTGTTTGAATCCGGAGACCCGGAGCCAAGCGTGCCTGCGCAACAAAATGCTAGTGTTAATGGCGCGAGATGCGGTATCAGCCGCGTCGAGCGCCATTTAATTGAGGTGTTTGTGATCAATTTCCCCTCTTGGATAAGGTCATTGGCCTTTTCTTTGTACTGGTCAGGAAGGTGTTGCATGAGCTTTTCAAGCTCGTCATAGTGAGCCCTGTCGTACCTGGCCAATAAAGCTTGGGCATTGGCAATCCGCCAATGATTTGCAGACTGTGACGCAATACGTTTACCAGATGTGTCTATTAATTTGGACTCCTTATCAGGAGGGGGGGTGTCGCCTGTACTCTGTGAGATTGCCCTCTTGCGTGCGTTAGACACCACAAGAGAATCCAAAGGGACCTGACCTTTAATGTAAATTGGGTCATTGGGAGCTGCCTTATACTTTTTATCTACCCTGGTGTTGAGAATTCTGGCTCCGACAGGGTCCTTAAAAACTTCTGGGGCATGTTTGAGCATGCATTTTAACATTGGCATGGTGTGTGTGGATTTTTGCGAGGGTGCAAAGGTTTCAAGTAAAAAATCTTCCTCTAAGGGATCAGAATGTAACTGTACCCCGTGGTATTGGGCAGCCCTGTTGATTAGTTGCACAAACCCAATGTTGTCATCTGGTGGTGATGGCCTAGATGGATAGAGGTCCGTGTCATTATGTAGGTCGGGATCTGTGTTGCAGTCATCCCAAGGGTCTACGTCGTGTGGGATGGTATGTGCATTATCCCCATGTGGATCTATATTCCCACCCCTATCGGTATGATCATCCTCGTTATCTGATGTTTGAGGTGAAAAAATAGGTTGTGGGGAGTGTGGTGGAGAAATTAGAAGATTTGGATCAACTGGAGGAGAAGGAGGTGGGGAGGTGTTAGTACTCATCTCCTTTCGTTTCAAGGGTATTTCAGATTCCTCTGAAGTGTCCAGTTTCCTCTTTTTTGGAGGCTTGGCGAGGACTTTGCCAGTCTGTGGGTTAATGAAAAGAGTTTTTTGTTTTGGATCCGAAAAATCAGGTACAGGCTGTGTGGGTAAAATTTCTTTTTTCGGTGCCAAAGATTTTGGGTCAGAATGTTCTTTGAACCAAGTGTCTGAGGCTTTCTGTGGGGTCTTGGACTCCTTACATTTTTGTGGCTCCGAGACTTTTTTCGGCTCTGATGATTTTTTGGACTCCGAAGCAGTTTTCTGCTCAGACGATTTTTTGGATTCCAAAGCAGTTTTCGGCTCCGAAGATTTTTTAAATTCCAAAGCAGTTTTCGGCTCCGAAGATTTTTTCGGTTCCGAATGTTTGTCTTTGGTCTGTTTCGACGCCGAGGGCTTCAGTGTCGAGGTTGTCTTTGGCGTCGACGAAGTGCGTGGCACATCTTTGGTCTGGTGCTTCGGTGCCGAAGGTGACTTTTCGGCACCAGAATGGGGTTGGCTCGAGCCCGAGCCGGAAGGCTTATGTTTTGGTTTCATAGCCAGGCCCAAGGGCGGGGCGTCTGAGATATGTTGCCGGTGTCGACCTGAGGGCGAGGGTGTTACCGGAGCCTTAGGTTTGGTTTTTGGGAGAGGGGTTTCGGTACTCACTGTCTCCTCTTCGACGTTTGAGTCGTCGGCCTCGGAGATGGAGATGTCTTCTTCATCACCTTGTTGTTCCGGCTGGACATTAAGATCTGTTCCGAAGATGTCCAGAATCAAGCTGCTTCCGCGAGACATTTCGTGACGTTGAGCCCAACGATCATGGATGGTTCTGTTCGACCTGAACGATGCACAGGCCTTGCAGTTTTTGCCTTCGTGCTCCGGGGAGAGGCAGAGATTACAAACTTCGTGCAAGTCCGTGTGTGGGAACTTAGCACCACACCCGGGGCATTTTTTGGAAGGAGTCCTTTCCATTGACTGCAGGCGTGGTCGGCGCGGATAGGCCCAACGGCCCGCGTCGAAGATCGAGGAGTTTGTTTTAAGATGCGCGTCGAAAGGGAAACGCGATCGAGACAATACCGTCGAGTGGAGAGGGATTGCGCGTCGAAGGGAGATTCGAAACAGATATCGACCCGGACCGCAGCAAATCACATCCGAACCCGATGGCGGAAAAAAACAATCTGGACATGGAGTCGATGCCCATGCGCACTATCGTCCTAAGGTGGAGTCACCTACCTCGTGACTATAAAAGACTTCTTCCAAGACAAAAACAAAGTGCAAACATCCGAGCCCAACACCAGATGGCGATCTATGCACAAGTATACCATCTACAGCTCATATGCCTCGAACAAACAATCTAACAATGGAGTTGATGCCCATGTGCACTATCACCGAAAGGAGGAGTCACCTACCTCGTGACTGGAAAGACTTCTTTGAAGAAAAACAAAATGCAAACATCCGGACCCAACACTAGATGGCGATCTTTGCAAAAGCATATGATCGACAGCTCATATGCCTCGAACATAGTGTTATCGGTTTTAAGGTAAGTATTTGTAGTGGGAGTTGAGGTTCCGGGGGTAGACTCAAGTGTCCCCCAGGGTCAAGGATGCACTCTAGTTACACCCCCAGCGGCACTAGGGCGGCCGGGTGCAGAGTGCTCAGGCCCAATGTTATCCAACGGGGGATAGGGGGGCCTCCGGTTGGTGGCTGCTGGCGAGCAGGCCACAAGGTTGTCGGAGCAAAACTCCTGGACTTTGGTGCTACTTTGTTTCCCCATTTGCCCTGAGCCAAAGGTGCACTTTTAGCGGCACTAGGGCGGCCGGGCGCAGGGTGCTGTTTTGACGTCAGGCGCCCTGTTGTTTTCAATGGGGACCTCCGGTTTGCAAAGACACTGCAGGCTTGGGGACGAAGGTCTTCTGGGTGCGACCACCACTATATATATATATATATATATATATATATATTCACTGAAAAAACCATAGGTTTCAGACACGTTATAGTTAGAAATTAGCATTTAAAAAACCTTTGAAATTCACTGAAAAAACCATAGGTTTTAGGGACAGTTATAGTTAGTTGGACATTTCACTCGTACAAAATCATAGAAATTCCCCGTTATAGTTAGTTCAGCTAACTATAACTCGCGCCCAGCAATGCACTGCTGATGACGTCACATATTACATCACTCATGACATGGTCAGTGACATCACTGATGACATCACTGATGACATCTCAAATGACATCACTGATGACATCACTGATGACATCATCCAGTGACTGTGTGTTTCTGTAAAGTTTAAATATGTTTAATATATATAGGGAAAGGCGTATTGAAGAATGAGTGGGTGTATAAGTGTCTGAATGGATGATTTAGTACGTGAGTGACTGACTCTACAAGTGAGTGATTAAATGTATCTTACTGAATGCATGGGTTAGTGACTAAACTGTGTGAATGTCTGTATCCGTCTGTCTGTTGGTTTGTAAGCGGCTGCATGGCTTTCTGAATAGCTACATGAGTGTCTACATGGGTTATTGATTGATTGTCTGAGTATCTGTATGGGTGCCTGAGTGTTTGTGTGGGTGGGGTGTGTGTGACTCTGTGCATAGATGTGTGAGTTGGTGATTCACTGGGTGCATGGTTTCAAGAGTGCATCTGTGATGGACTGTATGGGTGGGTGAGTGTGTGTATGGGTGTGTTAGTGATTGAATGTATATCTCAGTGGTACATGTGTGAGTAACTACATATGTGAAAGGCAGTATATATGTGTGTTGGAGTATATAAATGGCTATAAGTGAGAGTGTGTGATTGTGAGAGTGGCTGTATGGATGAGTGTGTACTTGTATCAGTGTTTGTATAAGAGCGTAAGAATGTGCTAGTATTTGTATGAGTAAGTGAGCTGGTGTGTGTATAACTGTATAGGTGAGTAAATGGGTGTGTGATTAAGTTTTTTGCATGACTGACTAGGTGTGTGAGTACCTCTATGGATGAGTGGCGGTGTGTGAGTGTTTATATAGGTGTATGAGTGCATATGATAGTCCTGTACTGAGTGACTAAGTATGAGTGCCTGTACGGGTGAGTGAGTGGATGTGTGTGTAGACCTAAGAATCAGTGAGTGGGTATGTAGTTTTTGGTGTTGGAGTGTCTATGGTTTTGAGAATGGCAGTCTGTAATTTAGAGTGGGTGTATCAAAAGTTATATTAGGGTGTGAGAAGATGCATGAAATTATCACATGGATGATGTCATCAGTGATGTCATTTGAGATGTCATCAGTGATGTCACTGACCATGTCATGAGTGATGTAATATGTGACGTCATCAGCAGTGCATTGCGGGCGCGAGTTATAGTTAGCTGAACTAACTATAACGGGGGAATTTCTATGGTTTTATACGAGTGAAATGTCCAACTAACTATAACTGTCCCTAAAACCTATGGTTTTTTCAGTGAATTTCAAAGGTTTTTTAAATGCTAATTTCTAACTATAACGTGTCTGAAACCTATGGTTTTTTCAGTGAATTTCAAAGGTTTTTTAAATGCTAATTTCTAACTATAACGTGCCTGAAACCTATGATTTTGTAAGTGAATTTCAAAGGTTTTTTTAAATGCTAGTTTCTAACTATGCCCACAGAGGTAGGACATGTGAAGAAAGAAGAAAAAAACGCACAGAAAGAAGCAAAAGATGTGCAGAAAGAACCAACAGAGGAGCAGAAAGAGGCCTTGTTGCAAAATCCTCCTGTGCCCACAACTTTTTCAGACGGGTACTGGTGGTAACTGACTCTGACTAACCAGAGCCAGTGCTATGCTAAAAGACACTTAGAATACAGTGAAAACACCTACATACACTAGGGAACACTATGCGTTGGGGTACCCCTGTGATTAGCATGACCTCCTCTGCAAGTCCCTAGTACATAATAGAGCAGGGGGATTAAAACTACCTCTTAAAACGCGCTACAGGGCGCGTTTGCACAGTGGTGAAGGGAGGTGGGGCCTGAGGTGACATGTGTGCAAACGCACCCGTGTCGCGTTTTAAGTTGCGGGATTAAGTCCCCTTGAATTCTGAGGGTCCCTGGGGCCCAACTAGCCCCCAGGTACCTACAGTTAGGACCACAGAGCTGAGTTGCAGAGAGGCGTTCCGAGGCCACGCACCTTTTTTCACCTCTCTGCAACGCAACTCTGTTGTGCTTACTGAAGGTACCTGGTGGGCTAGTTGGCCCCCAGGGTCCCTCAGGATTCAAAGGGAATTAATTCCCCAACTTAAAACGCACCACAGGGCGTGTTTGCGCACATGTCACCTGAGGCCCCGCCCCTCCCTTCACCACTGTGCAAACGCGCCCCGTGGTGCGTTTTAAGTTGGGGGATTAGGTCACCTTGAATCCTGAGGGTCCCTGGGGCCCAACTAGCCCACTAGGTACTTCCAGTAAGCACCACAGGCCTGCGTTGCAACGCCTGTAACAAATTGTGCAGTTGTGTTTAGGTAGTGAAGAGGGTCGTGCTGGGGGTAGTGTTTTAGGGTTTAGGGTAGTGCAGTGGTGTTTGTGTAGTGTAGGGGGTCATGCTGGGGGTAGATTTAGGGTTTAGGATAGTGCAGTGGTGTTTGGGTAGTGTAGGGAGTCGTGCTGGGGGAGTGTTTTAGGGTTTAGGGTAGTGCAGTGGTGTTTGGGTAGTGTAGGGGGTCGTGCTGGGGGTAGTGTTTTAGGGTTTAGGGTAGTGCAGTGGTGTTTGGGTAGTGTAGGGGGTCGTGCTGGGGGTAGTGATTTAGGGTAGTGCAGTGGTGTTTGGGTAGTGTAGGGGGTACTGCTGGGGGTAGTGTTTTAGGGTTTAGGGTAGTGCAGTGGTGTTTGGGTAGTGTAGGGATACTGCTGGGGGTAGTTTTTTAGGGTTTAGGGTAGTGCAGTGGTGTTTGGGTAGTGTAGTGGTTCGTGCTGGGGGAAGTTTTTTAGGGTTTAGGGTAGTGCAGTGGTATTTGTGTAGTGTAGGGGGTAGTGTTTTAGGGTTTAGGGTAGTGTAGTGGTGTTTGTGTAGTGTAGGAGGTCGTGTTTTAGGGTTTAGGGTAGTGCAGTGGTCTTTGGGTAGTGTAGGGAGTCGTGTGGGGGTAGTGTTTTAGGGTTTAGGGTAGTGTAGGGGGTCATGCGGGGGTAGTGTTTTAGGGTTTAGGGCAGTGCAGTGGTGTTTGGGTAGTGTAGGGGGTCGTGCTGGGGGGAGTGTTTTAGTGTTTAGGGCAGTGCAGTCGTGTTCAGGTAGTGTAGGGGGTTGTGCTGGGGGTAGTATTTTAGGGTTTAGGGTAGTGCAGTGGTGTTCGGGTAGTGTAGGGGGTCGTGCTGGGGGTAGTGTTCTAGGGTTTAGGGCAGTGCAGTGGTGTTTGGGCAGTGTAGGGGGTAATGCTGGGGGTGGTGTTTTAGGGTTTAGGGCAGTGCAGTTGTGTTCGGGCAGTGTAGGGGGCAGTGCAGGGGTGGTGTTTCAGGGTTTAGGGCAGTGCAGTGGTGTTCGGGCAGTGTAGGGGGTCGTGCTGGGGCTGGTGTTTCAGGGTTTAGGGCAGTACAGTGGTGTTCGGGCAGTGTAGGGGGTCGTGCTGGGGCTGGTGTTTCAGGGTTTAGGGCAGTGCAGTGGTGTTCGGGCAGTGTAGGGGGTTGTGCTGGGGCTGGTGTTTCAGGGTTTAGGGCAGTGCAGTGGTGTTCGGGCAGTGTAGGGGGTCATGCTGGGGCTGGTGTTTCAGGGTTTAGGGCAGTGCAGTGGTGTTTGGGCAGTGTAGGGGGTCTTGCTGGGGCTGGTGTTTCAGAGTCTAGGGCAGTGCAGTGGTGTTCGGGCAGTGTAGGGGGTCTTGCTGGGGCCGGTGTTTCAGGGTTTAGGGCAGTGCAGTGGTGTTCGGGCAGTATAGGGGGTCGTGCTGGGGGTGGTGTTTCAGGGTTTAGGGCAGTGCAGTGGTGTTTGGGCAGTGTAGGGGGTCGTGCTGGGGCTAGTGTTTCAGGATTTAGGGCAGAGGAATGGTGTTCAGGCAGTGTAGGGGGTTTTGCTGGAGGTGGTGTTTCAGGGTTTAGGGCAGTGCAGTGGTGTTCGTGCAGTGTAGGGGGTGGTGTTTCAGGGTTTAGGGCAGTGGTGTTCAGGCAGTGTAGGGGGTCTTGCTGGGGTTGATGTTTCAGGGTTTAGGGCAGTGCAGTGGTGTTCGGGCAGTGTAGGGGGTCGTGCTGGGGGTGGTGTTTCAGGGTTTAGGGCAGTGCAGTGGTGTTCGGGCAGTGTAGGGGGTTGTGCTGGGAGTGGTGTTTCAGGGTTTAGGGCAGTGCAGTGGTGTTCGGGCAGTGTAGGTGGTCGTGCTGGGGCTGGTGTTTCAGGGTTTAGGGCAGTGCAGTGGTGTTCGGGCAGTGTAGGGGTCATGCTGGGGCTGGTGTTTCAGGGTTTAGGGCAGTGCAGTGGTGTTCGGGCAGTGTAGGGGTCTTGCTGGGGCTGGTGTTTCAGAGTCTAGGGCAGTGCAGTGGTGTTCGGGCCGTGTAGGGGGTCTTGCTGGGGCTGGTGTTTCAGGGTTTAGGGCAGTGCAGTGGTGTTTGGGCAGTGTAGGGGGTCGTGCTGGGGGTGGTGTTTCAGGGTTTAGGGCAGTGCAGTGGTGTTTGGGCAGTGTAGGGGGTCATGCTGGGGCTAGTGTTTCAGGATTTAGGGCAGAGCAATGGTGTTCAGGCAGTGTAGGGGTTTTTTGCTGGAGGTGGTGTTTCAGGGTTTAGGGCAGTGCAGTGGTGTTCGGGCAGTGTAGGGGGTCGTGCAGGGGGTGGTGTTTTAGGGTTTAGGGCAGTGCAGTGGTGTTCGGGCAGTGTAGGGTGTTGTGCTGAGGGGTGGTGTTTCAGGGTTTAGGGCAGTGCAGTGGTGTTCGGGCAGTGTAGGGGGTCGTGCAGGGGGTGGTGTTTCAGGGTTTAGGGCAGTGCAGTGGTGTTTGGGCAGTGTAGGGGGTCGTGCAGGGGTGGTGTTTCAGGGTTTAGGGCAGTGCAGTGGTGTTCGGCCAGTGTAGGTGGTCTTGCTGGGGGTGGTGTTTCAGGGTTTAGGGCAGTGCAGTGGTGTTCGGGCAGTGTAGGGGGTTGTGCTGGGGGTGGTGTTTCAGGGTTTAGGGCAGTGCAGTGGTGTTCGTGCAGTGTAGGTGGTCTTGCTGGGGGTGGTGTTTCAGGCTTTAGTGCAGTGGTGTTCGGGCAGTGTAGGGGGTCTTGCTGGGGGTGGTGTTTCAGGGTTTAGGGCAGTGCAGTGGTGTTCGGGCAGTGTAGGGGGTCTTGCTGGGGCTGGTGTTTCAGGGTTTAGGGCAGTGCAGTGGTGTTCGGGCAGTGTAGGGGGTCGTGCTGGGGCTGGTGTTTGAGGGTTTAGGGTAGTGCAGTGGTGTTCGGGCAGTGTAGGGGGTCGTGCAGGGGCTGGTGTTTCAGGGTTTAGGGCAGTGCAGTGGTGTTCGGGCAGTGTAGGGGGTCGTGCTGGGGTAGTGGTTTAGGGTAGTGCAGTGGTTCTTGTGTAGTGTAGGGGGTCGTGCTGGGGGTAGTGTTTTAGGGTTTAGGGTAGTGCAGTGGTGTTTGTGTAGTGTAGGGGGTCATGTTTTAGGGTAGTGCAGTGGTATTTGGGTAGTGTAGTGGGTCGTGCTGGGGGTAGTGTTTTAGGATTTAGGTTAGTGCAGTGGTGTTTGGGTAGTGTAGGGGGTCGTGCTGGGGGTAATGTTTTAGGGTTTAAGGTAGTGCAGTGGTGCTTGTGTAGTGTAGGGGGTCGTGCTGGGGGTAGTGTTTTAGGGTTTAGGGTAGTGCAGTGGTGTTTGTGTAGTGTAGGGGTTCATGTTTTAGGGTAGTGCAGTGGTGTTTGGGTAGTGTAGGGGGTCGTGCGGGGGAAGTGTTTTAGGATTTAGGTTAGTGCAGTGGTGTTGGGGTAGTGTTTTAGGGTTTAGGGTAGTGCAGTGGTGTTTGTGTAGTGTAGGGGGTCATGCTGGGGGTAGTGTTTTAGGGTTTAGGATAGTGCAGTGGTGCTTGTGTAGTGTAGGGGGTCATGCTGGAGTAGTGTTTTAGGGTTTAGGGTAGTGCAGTGGTGTTTTTGTAGTGTAGGGGGGTCATGTTTTAAGATGCAACGCTCCAATACCTGACCAGTCTGCACTACATAAAACTGCAAAAAAACTAAAAATAAAAAGTGTTTTGCACACTTTTGTCATTGGGCTATATGTGGGCTACATCTGGGTAATATTTGTGCTACATTTGGGCTCTTTTTTCACTGGTGGCCATCTTGGAAGACTTCTTTGTAATGAAGTTTCCTAATTTCCTCATTTACTGCAGTTTCCTCAGTAGGAAATGCTTTCAGTTTTTTACTTTGATTCCATCAAGAAGGCATTCAGATGTGTCACACATTTGCCATAAATTCAGACTGTTATTACTCTAGTTGTTCATTAGATCACTGTAGTAAAGCTACTGCTCACCAAGGAGTTAACTGGAAGTCTACTGCTGGTATTGAAAGTGATTGTTTCAGTCTGCATGTCAGAATTTTCTAATGAAATAGAAGAGGATTTGAGATCTCACTTAAAACATGCACTACATTTTCTTTTTGCAGCACTAACCATAATTTCTATGGCAAAATGAACCCCCTCATTTTGTTCCTTTTTAAATTAAATGTTTTAAGTGTTACCAGTTTATTCCAATCAAGATGGCTTCAGGTGTGCCATACTTTTGTCATAAGTAAGGCTGTTAGCACTCTAGTTGTTCTTTAGAACACTCTGGGAAGCTGCAGTAGAACACAAAGGCATCAACTGACAGGCTGCTCCTGTTGAAATATAACAGGAAGATATTTGAGATCTCACTTAAAACATGTCCTAATTTTTCTTTCTACAGCACTAACCATAATTTCTATGGCAAAATGAACCCCCTCATTTTGTTCCTTTTTAAATTAAATGTTTTAAGTGTTACCAGTTTATTCCAATTAAGATGGCTTCAGGTGTGCCATACTTTTGTCATAAGTAAGACTGTTAGCGCTCTAGTTGTTCTTTAGAACACTCTGGGAAGCTGCAGTAGAACACAAAGGCGTCAACTGACAGGCTGCTCCTGTTGAAATATAACAGGAAGATATTTGAGATCACACTTGAAACATGTCCTAATTTTTCTTTCTACAGCACTAACCATAATTTCTATGGCAAAATGAACCCCATCATTTTGTTCCTTTTTAAATTAAATGTTTTAAGTGTTACCAGTTTATTCCAATCAAGATGGCTTCAGGTGTGCCATACTTTTGTCATAAGTAAGACTGTTAGCGCTCTAGTTGTTCTTTAGAACACTCTGGGAAGCTGCAGTAGAACACAAAGGCATCAACTGACAGGCTGCTCCTGTTGAAATATAACAGGAAGATATTTGAGATCACACTTGAAACATGTCCTAATTTTTCTTTCCAGAGCACTAACCATAATTTCTATGACAAGATGAACCCCATCATTTTGTTCCTTTTTAAATTAAATGTTTTAAGTGTTACCAGTTTATTCCAATCAAGATGGCTTCAGGTGTGCCATACTTTTGTCATAAGTAAGGCTGTTAGCACTCTAGTTGTTCTTTAGAACACTCTGGGAAGCTGCAGTAGAACACAAAGGAATCAACTGACAGTCTCTGCCCTTGTTGGATGTACATGTTTTACTGAGAATGTCAGACTTCATTCTCACATGACTGAGAAAGATAATGTGAATTTACAGAAAATATGCTCTCATTTTAGCTTCTGGAGCACCTTCCAAAACTGTATGGGACAAGCATGTGAAAATAGTTCTCTCAAACATGATTCATGATATTCCAGCAGAAGGTTTTTCACAGGGTAAAATCACCTTAGAACACACCACAATTCCTGAAATTAGTATGGTACCATCAACAAATGAATTCTAATGTAACTAAAGTCTGTTATCACCCTTTATAGTTCTCCTTTTGGTAACCCTCAAAATCTTCGATTCACTACAATGCATTTATATTGGTCCCAAGATGGCTGCCAGCAATTCCAGGATGAAGTGCTGACAACCAATCAGATCTCACGATGACATGTGTGGTTAGGCTCCGCCCAGATATATATGTGTTTTTACTTTTGATTTTCTCAGCAACTACTGAACGGATTTACACCATTTAACAAAAAGGGTTCTTTTTGAACCAAGAACTACCTCTTTGCCAAATTTGGTGTAATTCCGTTCAGCAGTTCGGGCTGTAGCCTTGCATAAAGTTTCCTATGGGAAATTGATTTTTTGACTCTTATTTTTTTAATTTCTCCGCAACTCAGCTGCTCCCCATGTGTAAAAGCAATGCCGGCTCCCAAGGGACGTGGGGAGCCGGCGGGACTGTGGGGGATTGGGGACCCCCCACAGTCCCCAACGAGAGGGCCAGCCCCAGGGGATGGGGTCCCCGGGGCAAGTAGTGGCCCGGGAGGGGGGCCACGCGGCCCCCCTCCCCCAAAAAAAAAAAAACGATCGGGCCCGCAGGCCCCGCCCCCTTCCTTCACCACTCTGCAAACGCGCCCCTGGCGCGTTTGCTGAGGGGAACGATTCCCCTTGAATACTGGGGGTCCCTGGGGCCAACTAGCCCACCAGGAACCTCCAGTATGCGCCAGGGAGCTGCATTGCAGAGAGGTGTACAGAGGCCACGCCCCTTTTACACCTCTCTGCAACGCAGCTCTATGGCGCTTTTTGGAGGTATATGGTGGGCTAGTTGCACCCCAGGGACCCTCAGGATTCAAGGGGAGTTAATCCCCGACTTAAAACGCGCCACGGGGCGCGTTTGCACAGTGGTGAAGGGAGGGGGCGGGGCTTCAGGTGACATGTGTGCAAACAGGCCCCGTGGCGCGTTTTAAGATGGGGAATTAAATCCTCTTCAATCCTGAGGGTCCCTGGGGGCCAACTAGCCCAACAGGTACGTCCAGAAAGCGCCACAGAGCTGCGTTGCAGAGAGTGTAAAAGGGGTGTGGCCTCTGTACATGTCTCTGCAACGCAGCCCCTGGCGCATACTGGAGGTTCCTGGTGGGCTAGTTGGCCCGTAGGGACCCTCATGATTCAAGGGGACTTAATCCCCCAACTTAAAACGCACCACGGGGCGCGTTTGCACAGATGTCACCTCAGGCCCCGCCCCTCCCTTCACCATTGTGCAAATATTCCTCTAAAATCAGCCGAAATCCGAATTCAGATTTACTCACCTGTTATCAGGAGAGACCTCAGTGCTGCATCTTTCAGCCCAGTACTGTTCCTCAAAAGTAATTTTAACCGTACTTACCGGTAACTTGAATTTCCTTCATAGGCTAACATTGACTGGTTTCACTTGGAAATTCTTCTAAGTGTGGAGTTTTGGAACTTTAAAATATTCCTCTAAAATCAGCCGAAATACGAATTCCGATTTACTCACCTGTTATCAGGAGAGACCTCAGTGCTGCATCTTTCAGCCCAGTACTGGTCCTGAAAAGTAATTTTAACCGTACTTACCGGTAACTTGAATTTCCTTCCATAGCATATCATTGACTGCTTTTTGCTGAAAAAGTTTCTAAGTGTTGATTTTTGAAACATACAAATATTCCTCTAAAATCAGCCGAAATCCGAATTCAGATTTGCTCACCTGTTATCAGGAGAGACCTCAGTGCTGCATCTTTCAGCCCAGTACTGTTCCTCAAAAGTAATTTTAACCGTACTTACCGGTAACTTGAATTTCCTTCATAGGCTAACATTGACTGGTTTCACTTGGAAATTCTTCTAAATGTGGAGTTTTGGAACTTTAAAATATTCCTCTAAAATCAGCTGAAATACGAATTTTGATTTACTCACCTGCTATCAGGAGAGACCTCAGTGCTGCATCTTTCAGCCCAGTACTGGTCCTGAAAAGTAATTTTAACCGTACTTACCGGTAACTTGAATTTCCTTCATAGGCTAACATTGACTGGTTTCACTTGGAAATTCTTCTAAGTGTGGAGTTTTGGAACTTTAAAATATTCCTCTAAAATCAGCCGAAATACGAATTCCGATTTACTCACCTGTTATCAGGAGAGACCTCAGTGCTGCATCTTTCAGCCCAGTACTGATCCTCAAAAGTAATTTTAACCGTACTTACCAGTAACTTGAATTTCCTTCCATAGCATATCATTGACTGCTTTTTGCTGAAAAAGTTTCTAAGTGTTGATTTTTGAAACATACAAATATTCCTCTAAAATCAGCCGAAATCCGAATTCAGATTTACTCACCTGTTATCAGGAGAGACCTCAGTGCTGCATCTTTCAGCCCAGTACTGGTCCTGAAAAGTAATTTTAACCGTACTTACCAGTAACTTGAATTTCCTTACATAGGCTAACATTGACTGGTTTCACTTGGAAATTCTTCTAAGTGTGGAGTTTTGGAACTTTAAAATATTCCTCTAAAATCAGCCGAAATACGAATTCCGATTTACTCACCTGTTATCAGGAGAGACTTTAGTGCTGCATCTTTCAGCCCAGTACTGATCCTCAAAAGTAATTTTAACCGTACTTACCAGTAACTTGAATTTCCTTCCATAGGATATCATTGCCTGCTTTTTGCTGAAAAGTTTCTAAGTGTTGATTTTTGAAACATACAAATATTCCTCTAAAATCAGCCGAAATACGAATTCCGATTTACTCACCTGTTATAAGGAGAGACCTCAGTGCTGTATCTTTCAGCCCAGTACTGGTCCTGAAAAGTAATTTTAACCGTACTTACCAGTAACTTATATTTTCTTCCATAGGAATCCATTGTCTGGTTTTCAGCAGAAAAGTTTCAAAGTGTCGATTTTCACAAACTACAAATATTCCTTAAAAATCGCCTGTATGACTTAAACGCATTCTTTCAACTGTTTACAGGAGATGCACCAGTGCTGGATCCAGGATCCAACACTGAGTAAGAAAAAGTAACGATAACAGTTTTTACCTGCTAAGTGAATTTCCTTCCATAGGATAACATTGGTGATTCTATGAGAAAAAGTTTCTAAGTGTCAACTTTTAAAATACAATAATATTCCTTAAAAATCACGACTGTAACCAAAACGCTTTTACTCAACTGTTTACAGGAGATGTACCAGGACTGAATCTAGGATCCAGTCCTGTGGTTAGAAAAGTAATCCATAAAGTAACTAATTTCATTTAACTAGAAATTCACATTGAGCTGAATGTTGCATTGTGTTTGAAAATGTGTTGCCCATTGCAACAACTGTAACTACTGTACTTAAAAGTCTATTGCCTATGTGCAAAGTATTTAAACTAAAGTAATTCATTCTGAGAAAGTATTTTTTGTAATGTAATGTATAATGTAATTACAATGTAATTTAAAAAATAAAATATGTAAAAGAAATTGTTTCTAAAAATGTAGTAAATCAGTATGAAAAAAATTAATATAAAAATTAATACATTTAAATATTGTCATTTAAAAACCTTTGAAATTCACTGAAAAAACCGTAGGTTTCAGGCACGTTATAGTTACAAATTAGCATTTTAAAAACCTTTGAAATTCACTGAAAAAACCGTAGGTTTCAGACACGTTATAGTTAGAAATTAGCATTTAAAAACCTTTGAAATTCACTGAAAAAACCAGAGGTTTTAGGGACAGTTATAGTTAGTTGGACATTGCACTCGTACAAAACCCGTGAAATTCCCCCGTTATAGTTAGTTCAGCTAACTATAACTCGCGCCCCGCAATGCACTGCTGATGACGTCACATATTACATCACTCATGACATGGTCAGTGACATCACTGATGACATCACTGATGACATCTCAAATGACATCACTGATGACATCATCCACGTGATAATCTGATGCAGCTCCTCACACCCTAATATAACCTTTGATACACCCAATCTAAATTACAGAGTGCCATTCGCAAAACCATAGACACTCCAACACCAATAACTACATACCCACTCACTGATTCTTAGGTCTACACACACACATCCACTCACTCACCCGTACAGTCACTCATACTTATGGTCACTCAGTACAGGACTATCATATGCACTCTTACTCCTATATAGACACTCAAACACCGCCACTCATCCATAGAGGTACTCACACACCTAGTCAGTCATGCAAATAATTAAACACACTGCCATTTACTCACCTATACAGTTATACACACACCAGCTCACTTAATCATACAAATACTAGCACATTGTTACGCTCTTATACAATCACTGATACAAGCACACACTCATCCATACAGCCACTATCACAATCACTCACTCTCGCTTATAGCTATTTATATACTCCAATACACATATATACTGCCTTTCACATATTTAGTTACTCACACATGTACCACTGGGACATACATTCACTCACTAACACACTCTTACACACACTTACCCACCCATACAGTCTATCACAGATGCACTCTTGAAAATATCCACCCAGTGAATCACCCACTCACACATCTATGCACAGTCGCACACACCCCATCCACACAAACACTCAGGCACCCATACAGATACTCATAGAACCAATAAATAACCCATATAGACACTCATGTAGCTATTCGCAAATCCATGCATCCACTTACACACCAACAGACGGATACAGACATTCACACAGTTTAGTCACTAACCCATGCATTCAGTAAGATACGTTTAATCACTCACTTGTAGAGTCAGTCACGCACGTACTAAATCATCCATTCAGACACTTATACACCCACTCATTCTTCAATACGCCTTTCCCTATATATATTAAACATATTTAAACTTTACAGAAACACACAGTCACTGGATGATGTCATCAGTGATGTCATTTGAGATGTCATCAGTGATGTCATCAGTGATGTCACTGACCATGTCATGAGTGATGTAATATGTGACGTCATCAGCAGTGCATTGTGGGGCGCGAGTTATAGTTAGCTGAACTAACTATAACGGGGGAATTTCACGGGTTTTGTACGAGTGCAATGTCCAACTAACTATAACTGTCCCTAAAACCTCTGGTTTTTTCAGTGAATATATATATATATATATATGTGTGTGTTGCCCAGTTGAAGGCGTAAGCTGAAATGCGTTAGCATCCCATGTAGGGTGTGTTTTTTAAATGAAAATAAAGTAACATTGAGCAGCTTGACAGTGTCATTACGACTTCTGTGGGATGTGGCAATGAGGTGTGGCTGACGTTCGGAACAAGAAAAGTGTGGTTGAATATATATTGTGTAGCTATATTACCTACTGGCAGTCGCCAGTAGGTAGTAATAGTTAGGACCTTGTTTCTATTCAAAACGTGTTTTTTTCATTTGCCAATATCTTTGGCGCTGTTTGACGAATCTCCGCGAAAATGTCAAAACTAAAGGCCCACTCGCTTTAGCTGCTGTCTTGAAAATTTCGGGGTGATCCGTCAAGCGGGGGCCGAGAAAAAGGGGGGATCCCAAAATGCTTTATCTCCATGTTAATTTCCATAGGAAATTTTAACACAGCTACAGCCTGAACTGCTGAACGGAATGGCACTAAACTTGGCAGAAAGGTAACTCTTGGTCCGGAGTGCACTCTTTTTATTAAATGGTGTAAATCCGTTCAGTAGTTCCTTAGAAATTTAATCATTTCACAGATATTCAAATGTGGCCGCGGAGGATCCATGAACCCTCCCGTTCTCGAGCCTGCGATCTTTTTGGCAGCCAACACTTCAAACCAGGAAGTGTTGGCAGCCATCTTGTGACTCGGTTGAACCGAGTCACAGGGAAAAAGGTCAAAAAACATTAAAAATCAAGAAAAGGGGTCAGGGTAGAAACACTCTGACCCTCTACGCCTGCTCAGGGGGTCCCACAGGGACCCCCGGAAAAAGCATTTAAAAAAAAAAAGAATTGGCGGGATTTGCGTTGGATCCGTGAATCTGGCCGAAATTGTTTTTAAAAAACGAAGTGCGAGCTACCGCGTTTCGCTTCCTTTAAGCCCCCGGGTGGGCCAGGTCCCGGAAGCAATGAAAAAATGTGATGCTGGGGCTCCCCCAGCCCCGGGGACCGCCACCTCCCTGGGTCCTATTAATTCAATGCGGGGGCTATGACACCCCTCCCCCCCACGGCCCCAGGGACCGCCACCTCCCGGGGCTATAATTATCAAATTGAAAATGGCCCGGGAGGTGGGGCACTCAGCACCCCCACGCTTAAAATAAAAAAATAAAATGGCCATGCCCCTAGGGATGGGGTCCCTGGGGCCAAAATTGGCCTCAGGATGGAGGCCACGTTGCCCCCACGCCAATAGGCACGATTGCAGACTAGTGGAGAAAGGGGGTGTGGCCTCTGACCACCTGTCAGCAATCCAGCTGTGTGGGGCTTACTAGAGGTAACAGGAGGGCTAGTTGGCCCCCAGGGACCCTCAGCACTTCATCCCCCAAGCAAGAGCGCACCAGGAGGCACGTTTGCTGAGTGGTGGAGAAAGGGGGCATGGTCTGCTATCAAAACTCAGAAATTCTGCTGTGTGGGACTTACTGAAGTTACTAGGAGGGGTAGTTACCCCCCAAGGACGTCCTTGGGGGCCAACTACCCCTCCTATTACCTCCAATTGGGTCCCACACAGCAGGATTGCTGAGAAGTTGTCAGAGGCCATGCCACCTTTCTCCACCACTCTGCAAATGTGCCTCCCGGCGCACTACTAGTTGGGGGATAAAGTCTCCTTGGCTCCAGAGGGACCTTGGTGGCCAAGCAGCCCTCCTCCTACCTCTTGGAAGTCCTACGCAGCAGAATTCCTGAGAGCTGGTTGGAGGCCCAGCCCCCTTTCTCCACCACTCTAGATACGTAACTGCTAGTTAAAAAAGCTTAGAAATTCACTAAAAAAACAAAGGTTACAGGGATGTTATATTTAGCAAATAGAATTTAAAAAACCTCACATATTGCATCACTCATGACATGGTCAGTGACATCACTGATGACATCACTGAGGACTTCTTCCACAGAATCTCTGATGCACCTACTCATACCCCAATATAACCTTTTATACACCCACTCCAAATTTCAGACTACCATTCTTGAAACCATTGACACACCAATACCAGTACGTATATACCCACTCACTCATTCATAGGTCTACACACACATACACTCACTCACCCATACAGCCACTCATAAACCCAGTCACTCACCAATACAGCCACTGATATATCCACTCATACACCCAAACAGACACACACTGTCAGTCACCCATAGAGCTACTCACACACCTAGTCACTCACCCAAAGAGTCAATCACACTACCACTTACTCACCTATACAGTTATACACACACCACCTCAATTTTTCATACAGATACTAACACATACTTACTCTCCTATACAGTCACTGACAAAAGCACACACTCACCCATAAGGCCTCTCTCACAGTCACTCACACACACAGTCACTTATATACTACAACACTCACATATAGTGCCTTTCACATATGCAGTTACTCATCCATATACCACTGAGACATCCATTCACTCACTGACACAGCCATACGCACACTCACTCACCCATACAGCCCCTCACAGATGCAGTCATAAACCCATACACCCAGGGATTCACCCACTCACACATCCATGCAGGGAGTCACACATCCCCCACCCACACAGACACTCAGACACCCATATAGACACTCATGTACCTACTCACCAACCCATGCAACCAATTACACACCAATTGACAGACTGATACAGACATTCACACAGATTAATCACTCATGAGTGATGTAATATGTGACATCAGCAGTGCATTGCGGGGGCGTGAGTTGTAGCTAGTTCAGCTAACTATAATGGCTGAATGTCGGAGGCCGCAGACAACCCAGATTGTCTCGGTTCTGCTCGGGGTTGCGCCATGTACCAGAGGAGATGTATTGGTTCTGCTGGATCCAAGGATGGGCTGGCAGAGCACCTTCAGCTCCACTTCCAAGGGTCTAGGACTGGGGTGCACCAGTTGGTAGGGTAGGACTCACAGATGGCAGGGTACAGCTGCTGGGTTCAAGGTTGTTGCAGCCTTCTGTCCTTGAGGGTCTTGGCAGGAGGCCAACCAACTAGCCCTTGGAGTGACTTTGGGGTCCTGGGTTCAACAGATGCAGAGCCATTCCTTCTCACCCAGGCAAGAGGGCAGCTTGTCAGCACAACAGGGAATCAGTCCTTCAGAGCAGTGGTCCAGCAGAATGGCAGTCCTTTCAGCAGCACAGCAGTCTGTCTTCTTTGCAGAGTATCCACAGGTCCAGGAGTGTACTGAAAAGTTGGTGTCTGAGGTCTAATATATTTATACCCAGTTCGGCTTTTTTTTTTAAACAACATTTTATTGAGTCAACCACCATGTATAATCCGGTACAACCGGGATTCTCAATAGAGTCAATATGAATCGGTATTACATTTAAGCTGTTGACATGCATTATATCAATATACAGAACAGAAAAGAAAAAAACATGGGGGCATATTAGCAAGGGCACTATCGCCGCTTTAGCGGCACATTTTGCCGCTAAAGCGGCGATATTTATATCGCCCTATCAGCAAACTGTCTCTAACAGCAGTTAGCGACAGTTTGCGGGCATTAGCGCCCGTTTTTTTACCGCTTTGCATGTCAGCGATATTTATCGCTAATGACATGCAAAGTGGGCGTTCCCGACGAACAAACCTAGGAAACACTCGCGAACAGGCCTATCGCCTATTAGCAAGGTGGCCATGGCCCCAGTTAGCGACGTGAAAAGTCGCGCTAACCGGGGTCATCGCTATTTATTTAACACCTGCAATTAGCAGGTGTTAGCCATACCTAACATGGGGGGTGGATTATGCTGATACGACCACAGGGTCGTATCAGCAAGGTGTTCTCCCTTCTCCATGCAACATCGCTGGTTTTTCAGCGATGTTGGCCCATTTCCCCCGCTATCGCTGGAATATTCATCGCCATAGCGCTAATCGTTGCTAATACAGCGTTAGCGTGGCGATATATTCCAGCGATAAAAAAAATCACGCTAAGCAGGGTTAGCGCTGATTATCGCCTCTTCTTGCTAATATGCCCCATGATGAGCTAAAATGCTAGCCCTCAAACGTATAACAAGTTGTGCCATGTCTATATTGCAGTTCTTTACACTGACTCCCTCCCGCCACCATTGTCATGTAGTTCCTATAGTACCCTTGCAGGACCTGCGCATTTGGATAACATAAACTGTGGGCTTGGTGGTAGACTGGCTCTGTGCACCCCCACCGCGTATGTTAGCCGGATTTGCATTAGCTAGCTCACAGTGCCACTAGAATCTCCTCTTATCGGGGAGAAATTAGTTTCTGGCAACCTTAGATCATGACAACCCTGATCCCTCAGAATCGTGGAAACAATGTACTACTTTTCGCTCAGTCACTTGTGCTTACTTATTCGGTTTGTCTCAGAGAGTTGCACAGAATAAACAGTCTGGGCGTTTCAATAAGTATTTATTGAACAGTTGTTATTCTAGTGTAAAATATAGGTGCTGTAGCAACCAGCAGACAATAGCAGAGATATATTATCAGCAGTACGATAAAAGTGAAAGGGTAGTACAGTTCTACCATATTGCAAGAATCATGAATACATACATGAATATAAAAAGCATTATAAAAGTGTGCGTACTCTCACGATGCCTAACTAAATGTACCTAAGTGTACCTAGCATGGGTGTAGGTCTAAAAGCCTAAGAGCCAAGAATCCTTCTAGGATTTAGTCGAACCCCATTACCTGAATAGAGAGAGTGTGGGACCCCGTCCTGGTCTTGAGTTGGACACCCCGCAAGGGCTGTGTTAGACCGCTGTCAGCTGGAGCGACTGCATGCAGGAGCCTCAGCGTCTCTGGTCAGTGTGTCAGCATGGAAGTCTCGGTTCCCTCTGTCTTACCGTGGCAAGATGTGGTGTATTTATACCCTAAAGTGTCTCGTCCCTTAGTATGGTTTGTATTGGTCTTTGTTGGACATGAGGAAGACGTCAGGGGTGAACTTTGTACATACATATTATGCTGGAGATGTAGCTGGTGAATGCTCATGCATAATTTATGAGTACATTGTAGGCCTGTGTTCGGGAAAAACCCTGCAGTGTTCAAACCACAGACAAGATAACGTTCAACCCTCTGAGTTCGTTGTGTACTGTAGGGAACTAATGTAGGTGAAAGATCATGCCTATATTAGGGCATAGGAGATCATGACTATAATAGGGCATAGACGATTATGACCATAATAGGGCATAGACGATTATGACCATAATAGGGCATATAGGATTATGACCATAATAGGGCATATATGAACGTGTCTATATTAGGGCCTCTATATGAAACATAACACCCACTCCTCTTTCGAATTGGATGACAATGACCATACTTAAAATCTGGACAATTTAATTTTTTTTCTTAAAAACAGCTAAAACCATGGTTTTAAAAAGACATTTAAAAATGTTTAAAAATGTTACAAATCAGCTATTCTTTAGTTGCCACTTGAAAAAGTCAATTTTGTCTCACTTATAAAAGTTGCATTACCTCAAGCAGAAGAAGGCCATTCTTTCTCAAGTGAAAAAAGTGTCAATTTAGGAAATGTTCCAAATTTAGTTCGTTTATTTATGAAAAGAAGTGGAGAAGCCGAATTCTTTTTCAGGACGCGGTGAGCCAATTCAAGATTAAGTGTCCTGGCTGGGTGATACAGCATTATCGGTGTTAGCTACTGCAGACGACAAATCCAACGCCTCACAGAGAACGTCAATCGCACATAGATGGAATTCAGCACTGCCAACAGTCGGTGCTGCGGCAGCTTGTGCAGCAGTTGTTACCTGAGTGCCTGTGGAGGAGCCACCTAACCCAGCTGGAGCAAACGGCACCTGTGGATTCTCAAGGAATGCGTTCATCAGAATTGGAAGACGCTGGGGACAATCGCAGAGCATGGGCCTTTAGGGGGTCCAGCATAGCATCCATGTCCGGAGGCGAATCTGATGGAAACGTTAGACAGAGATCCAACGTGCATTCTTCTCCGCAAAACAGGCATCGAAGAACAGGTAAGATGCAGTCCACCCAGACTGGTCTAAACGATAGAAACCAAGAGCCGTTCAGTTCTCTTAGGCAAGGTATACCCAGAAGCTGCACCATGCGTTCACGGTATTTCCGCTCCATGGTTATGTTCGCCATTTCCTCGGAAATTGGGCCGTCCATTGCGTAGCAGTAAGATTACAATCAAGACTCCTGCAATTAGGAACAGGATAAGCGGGAGACCTCCAAAGACGCTTCCCAATACGGAGTGTATAAAATTTGGGATTACTCCGAGGACTGTCTGAAAGGTGCTTAACCCGTTGCGTGCGTCTGTCGGCCAACGGCCGTCGCGAGCACTACCTCTGTAGTGCTGCGAACGTCCGTTGGCCGACGCGGCCCCGCCCACTCCGCTAAACCGCCGCACCGCGGCAGAATTGCCGCTGCGGTTAAGCGGTTAATAGTCCTGACCCTATGGTCCTAAATAGGTGTACAATACCACTCGTATCAGACATGTTAAAGATACGACCCACCATTTCTGCTAAATGAAAGGGGCAGTTCGTACGCATAAGCGCCTGTATCTCAGTCGAGGTCCTTGCAACTTGAAGTTCAAAGGTTTCTCGAGTGGAGGTTAAGGGCATGGGTTGCTGTAAAAGCATGGCTTTCAGTCTGCTCAAAGTATCAAATTGTATAAAGGAAACATTCAACGAAGGCCATAACGGCGCCTCCCTGACTGTGTTCAGTGGCGGAAACAATACTTGCATACAGCAAGTAACCCTGGAGTTAACAGTGACCAGATAGGCGACGCCCGGAAGCATCCCACAGCAACCTTGATCGTTTAGCATCAAGTAACTCCCATTCGAGAGCAGCTGGAAAACCGGCATGATCATGGCCGCTGGGGTCCCTGACATGTGACAAGATAGATTCGCTACCGAACCACTACATGCTCCGTGCAGAGAAATATCCTGGCACATGAGAGAACCGCTTAAAGTGTTCCTGCAGTTTGTACCACTCAGAAACACTTCTCGATCCCCACTCCGGCATCGATATCTATATGGTAACTTCCAAGATTCCTTAATGTAACCTTTACCCATTTTTTCATATCTGCCTGCCTGCCTTTGCTCAAGGCAATATTTATTTATTTATTTAGTGTTTTGTATAGCGCGTACATGACCTGTGAGGGTATCAGAGCGCTTTACAGCAATAGTACATAAGAATTAGCAAAACAAGATAGATACAAAAAGGAACATGTAGACATGAGAGCAGAGTCGACAATCCCGGCAGAGTTCCAGTACGAGATAAAGCAAGTCGCTGAACTGCTGAAGCTGCAGAAGCATTGAGAGGGATTAGGGTAGGAATTTGCCCATTAGGAAGGTCTTCACTTCCTTTTTGAAACTTGATAGGGCAGGTATTCTTCTGATGTAAGGTGGCAGCGAGTTCCAGATTCTGGGGGCAGCTCCAGAGAAGGCTCTGTTGTATGTTTTCTTCTTCCGGAAGAGGGGTGGTTTCAAAACAAAATCCCTGGCACACCGAGAGTACCTGCCACCTCCGGAGATCTCAATTTTCTGAGCAAGGTATGCAGGAGAGTTGGAGTGTACAGCTTTATTAGTGATACAGGCCAGTTTGAGTTGGATTCTGGCTTCGTACGGCAGCCAATTCAGCGCCTTTAGGTGCGGCGTAATGTGATCGAATTTTCTTGAGCCAGTTAGGAGTCTTGCAGCTGCTTTGAGACAGGCTTTTGGGGGAGCTGTTGAGATCTTTGGTAGGCCAGATAAGGTTGAGCATCCATATTCAATCCTAGAGATAACTAAGGCCTGGACTGCCATTTTTAGGTCCGAAGGGTCTAGGAACGGTTTGAGATTTCTCAGGTAGCTGAGGTGAAACCTGCCATTTTTGGCCAGAGTGTTTATGTGGGATCGCATGTTTAGGTTTTTGTCCAGTGAGATTCCGAGTGATTTGGCTGAGTCCACTATGGTTGGGGTGCAGTTCAGCGCGGTGATCGAGTTGGTCCATTCAAGTATGTCAGGGGAGCTTTGTGGGGGGGAGATTAACAAGAATTCGTTTTTTTGCGCATTAACCCGTTTGCTGCTGCTGTCGGCCAACGGCCGTCGCGAGCACTACCTCGATAGTGCTGCGCACGTCCGTTGGCCGATGCGGCCCCGCCCATTTAATAGAACATTCCGCACTGGCGCGGAACGTTCGAAGCAGCAAACGGGTTAAGTTTGAGCTGGTTGTTGGCAAGCCAGTGAACCGTCTGTTTCAGTGCATCATTCATTATTTTGACCTCCTCAAGAGAAGAGAAGAGACTTTGATGTAGATCTGAATATTGAAACTGAAACGTAGAGACCGACAGAGTGATTTGGCCATGAATTAGCCATTCAGTTAATGGTGATTCGGCTACAGTGAATGGTAACCTTTCCAGTTTCTCAATACGCAGCATTGTATATTTGGCTCCCCTTTGTGCTATTTCTGTCTGTTTATCAGTTAGATTGTATCCCGAAAACAGAGACGTGGTGTTTATAAAACGCCAGGGCACGTAGCCTGCACGCAAAGATTGCAGCGTCCAGCTTAACATTATAATAGAACGTAACTGAGATTGCCCGTGTTGTAACAAGGCCAAGTCTTTTTCTAATACGTCAATTGCCGAAGATACAATGTTGCCTAAGGAGTAAATCCTGGCGGTCAAAGTTGTTAACCCATTAGCCACTACAGCTAATGCCTTCTCTAAGTTAATACAGTCTATGTCCGGTATTCTTTCTGCGGCCTCCTGTTGCGATATTTTCCAGTTTTCATTATAGTAGGCATAAATGCCAGCATATATGAAACGTTTCTGACGTGTTTTCCTTGGGCCTAGCAAAAAATCCCTAAGGTCTACATCAGGTGTGAGTAAGGTCAAGTGATGTTTCACTTCTGTGAGTGTTGAGGTCTCTAGCCAATCAAGGCACAACTTCCCAACACTATAGGATGTCACTACCCCTGGGTGTTGTCTCTGTACATAGCGTGTATCTGGCCTATTGATACAAAACCCTCGGTTATACCTAGGAATTTCTGTCGACATGTGTTCGTATCAACGGGCCAAATCAGCCATTCTGTCCAATTGGGATCTGACCTGTTGTACTGGAGAATGTCATCTCATCCTACCCCATGTGTAGTTGAATTCTGCCCCCCACCCATCTGTGATGGTGCTGGAAACCCAGGTGTGTTCATTTCCTTGTTCTTGGCTAGTCCAAGACAGGATGTCTGTTGCACAGTTTCATTTAGAAATATCATCTGCTGTGGAATGAGGCATGCTCTAAAAAGCGCTTCTGTTCCCTGGACCTGCCAGTCCCTAGAACCCCAGATTGATTTTAAATCTATAGTGTCCTTCCATAGGTCGAAACCCTGTGTACACATAAAGGAAGCAGAGTAAATCTGTTTGGTGTTAGTCAACATAATTTTCTGTGCTGATGTTGTTGCCACTTTTTAATAAAATGACTTCGGGTCAGATGTATTAAACCCTGAAAAGTATGTGAATTTCTGTGCAAATGTTTGCGAACTACCTTTTGGAGGTGTTGGGCAGTGTTCCCACTGGTGGTATTCAAATACATTTCTAGGTGTTATAGATTTGTGCAAGAAATGATGACCATAATGTTGGTAACAGTACAATGTATCATAGTCTGAAGTACCTTCTAACATTTCATTGTTCGTAAATGCTGCAGTTTTTTCCAAATCAGACATCATATTATTTACAGTTTCAGTGTCCCAATCATCAGAAAATGTACTGGAGGTAATGATATCACTTAAAGAAATTTTAAATACATTTTTAAGCTTTAAAAGTTCAGTTGGACCGAATATATCGAAATCAATCTTGTCCCATACTATACCGTCCGGTATAGGAACTGCTGTGATGTTCACTGAAGACAAGTCTCTTGGCTCACGATGTGAAGACTGGTGTGGCTTTAAAATCAAATTGACTCTTTGGGCTGTAGAGCTCTGCTGGAGATATCGTCCATTAATAAGCATACTAAAAGTTATAGTTAAACCTAGCCAGAAAATAAAAAATAGAATCCCAGTGATATACCATAGTTCTATCCAAGGTGACACCAGGTAAGTCTTTCTAAAAAAGTGCAAAAAGTCAATGAGTTTCTGTTTGTGGGATTTTTGGGCTGGCGTCGTTTCCGGCTCGCTTGGATCCAGAGAAAACGTATCAAAGTTCATGAAGTAGCCAGAAGCAGTTCGATCAATTGTTGGAATTGCATCGGGATTTGTTGAGATCGGATTTTGCTCTTGACGAGGCATGTTGACGTAGACATCTGTAGTCGGTCTTATTGCAACTTCGTTGTTAAGTTGATTTTCATTTTGAAGTCGAACCTCTGGTTGAAGTGGAACTCGTTCCATAGCATTGTTGCTTAGTCCTTCATTCCGTACAGGTGGCTCTTCAAACGTGATGAGTCTTTCTGATTGAACTTCTTGGATTGTAGCGAGAGGAGGGCGTCTGCTACTGTGGAGTCCACGAGGCCTACTGTTTAGTATCGGCCACATAGTGTGGTTTGATTAGGTCAATTGAGACATATCTTTTCTCCTTTTTCCTGGCAAGAGGCGGCAGAAGTCCTGTTCTTGTGCCTTGGATTGCTAGGACCGGTACAACTGCTCTGTAGGATGGTCCGAATTCTTTCTTGTCTGCAATCTGTTCTCTGACCAGATCCCCGACCTTTGGGATCCAGACAGGTCTTGCCGTTACTGCCTTGACTTCCTCAGTGGCGGTCTGTTTTAAGTGGACGTTGCTTTGTTGTGTCCGGATTCATTTAGATCCTGTAAAACAGCCAAACGATCATGGATATCAAATGGTTTTTCATCCGCCACTGTGCCTTCACAATCAAGATCAGGTACCCACATTCTTGTCCCAAATAGGACCTCGTAAGGAGTGACACCCCCTAGAGAGCTTCTTGGCTGGTTGTTAATTGTTCTTTGGACCCCATAAAGGTGACTGACCCAACTACCGCCCTTGCCTAATACCCTAGCTGTTAAAGATTGCTTTAAGTCACGGTTTTTCCTCTCTACAACCAAATTACCCTCAGGATGGTACGGAGAGGAGTACAGCAATGCTACGCCCATTCCTTCCATGGCCTCTTTGTAAGCCCGAGAGCTAAACGCCGGGCCACGGTCAGAATGTAACGTGCCAACTGTGTATGTGCTGATAAAGACTCGCAAATCTTTTATAACGGTTTGAGCGTCAGCCGAGCGCTGAGGCCAGACCCATAGGAATATAGAGCAGGAATCCACTGCAACCATGATATATTTCTTGGCCCCATCAGATTGTAGGGGTCCGCAGTGGTCCAAATATACACATGCGAGAGGTTTGTCTGATTTTAGTAATGGTGTCTGTGCTGGGCGTGCTACGGTGGAGCCTTTCATCTGCTGGCAGATGTCGCACTTTAAGACGTAGTCTTTGGTCTGCTTTGTTAACCCTGGCCACCAGTAGCGCTGTTTCAATAAAGAAATAGTCGCTGTAACGCCTGTATGCGCGGAACCCAATCCCTCGTGTGCTGCTAGTATTAAAAAAGCGATACCAAAGGGGATGATGGACGGAGCGTTAGAGCAAATCAAACACTCACCCCCAGTCAACTGATCTGGGTTTAATCCATCATCATTCTTTAGCTCACTCCGCAACCCCAGTTCAGACATGGCCATATGCAAATCAGTCTGACCCTGTGCCTCATGGGAACAGTCCAGCCCAAACTGCCAAGCCATGTCTTCCCTGGACAGGAAACAAGCATCCTGGGACCGGTTTCGAGTTCAAAACCCTCATCAGCCAGGCTATCTTGAATCCAGTGGCAAAGTGAGCAAGGGACCCACGTCTGGGCATACCCTGCCAACTTAGGGCGAAAAAAGCGATACCAAAGGGGATGATGGACGGAGCGTTAGAGCAAATCAAACACTCACCCCCAGTCAACTGATCTGGGTTTAATCCATCATCATTCTTTAGCTCACTCCACCACCCCAGTTCAGACATGGCCATATGCAAATCAGTCTAACCCTGTGCCTCATGGGAACAGTCCAGCCCGAACTGCCAAGCCATGTCTTCCCTGGACAGGAAACAAGCATCCTGGGACCGGTTTCGGGTTCAAAACCCTCATCAGCCAGGATATCTTGAATCCAGTGGCAAAGTGAGCAAGGGACCCACGTCTGGGCATACCCTGCCAACTTAGGGCGAAAAAAGCGATACCAAAGGGGATGATGGACGGAGCGTTAGAGCAAATCAAACACTCACCCCCAGTCAACTGATCTGGGTTTAATCCATCATCATTCTTTAGCTCACTCCACCACCCCAGTTCAGACATGGCCATATGCAAATCAGTCTGACCCTGTGTCATGGGAACAGTCCAGCCCAAACTGCCAAGCCATGTCTTCCCTGGACAGGAAACAAGCATCCTGGGACCGGTTTCAGGTTCAAAACCCTCATCAGACAGGCTGTCTTGAATCCAGTGGCAAAGTGAGCAAGGGACCCACGTCTGGGCATACCCTGGCAACTGAGGGCAAAAAAAGCGATACCAAAGGGGATGATGGACGGAGCATTAGAGCAAATCAAACACTCACCCCCAGTCAACTGATCTGGGTTTAATCCATCATCATTCTTTAGCTCACTCCACCACCCCAGTTCAGACATGCCCATATGCAAATCAGTCTGACCCTGTGCCTCATGGGAACAGTCCAGCCCGAACTGCCAAGCCATGTCTTCCCTGGACAGGAAACAAGCATCCTGGGACCGGTTTCGGGTTCAAAACCCTCATCAGCCAGGCTATCTTGAATCCAGTGGCAAAGTGAGCAAGGGACCGACGTCTGGGCATACCCTGTCAACTTAGGGCGAAAAAAGTGATACCAAAGGGGATGATGGACGGAGCGTTAGGGCAAATCAAACACTCACCCCCAGTCAACTGATCTGGGTTTAATCCATCATCATTCTTTAGCTCACTCCACCACCCCAGTTCAGACATGGCCATATGCAAATCAGTCTGACCCTGTGCCTCATGGGAACAGTCCAGCCCGAACTGCCAAGCCATGTCTTCCCTGGACAGGAAACAAGCATTCTGGGACCGGTTTCGGGTTCAAAACCCTCATCAGCCAGGCTATCTTGAATCCAGTGGCAAAGTGAGCAAGGGACCCACTGTGGGCATACCCTGCCAACTTAGGGCGAAAAAAGCGATACCAAAGGGGATGATGGGCGGAGCGTTAGAGCAAATCAAACACTCACCCCCAGTCAACTATTCTGGGTTTAATCCATCATCATTCTTTAGCTCACTCCACCACCCCAGTTCAGACATGGCCATATGCAAATCAGTCTGACCCTGTGCCTCATGGGAACAGTCCAGCCCGAACTGCCAAGCCATGTCTTCCCTGGACAGGAAACAATCATCCTGGGACCGGTTTCGGGTTCAAAACCCTCATCAGCCAGGCTATCTTGAATCCAGTGGCAACGTGAGCAAGGGACCCACGTCTGGGCATACCCTGCCAACTTAGGGCGAAAAAAGCGATACCAAAGGGGATGATGGACGGAGCGTTAGAGCAAATCAAACACTCACCCCCAGTCAACTGATCTGGGTTTAATCCATCATCATTCTTTAGCTCACTCCACCACCCCAGTTCAGACATGGCCATATGCAAATCAGTCTGACCCTGTGCCTCATGGGAACAGTCTAGCCCGAACTGCCAAGCCATGTCTTCCCTGGACAGGAAACAAGCATCCTGGGACCGGTTTCGGGTTCAAAACCCTCATCAGCCAGGCTATCTTGAATCCAATGGCAAAGTGAGCAAGGGACCCACGTCTGGGCATACCCTGCCAACTTAGGGCGAAAAAAGCGATACCAAAAGGGATGATGGACGGAGCGTTAGAGCAAATCAAACACTCACCCCCAGTCAACTGATCTGGGTTTAATCCATCATCATTCTTTAGCTCACTCCACCACCCCAGTTCAGACATGGCCATATGCAAATCAGTCTAACCCTGTGCCTCATGGGAACAGTCCAGCCCGAACTGCCAAGCCATGTCTTCCCTTGTCAGGAAACAAGCATCCTGGGACCGGTTTCGGGTTCAAAACCCTCATCAGCCAGGATATCTTGAATCCAGTGGCAAAGTGAGCAAGGGACCCACGTCTGGGCATACCCTGCCAACTTAGGGCGAAAAAAGCGATACCAAAGGGGATGATGGACGGAGCGTTAGAGCAAATCAAACACTCACCCCCAGTCAACTGATCTGGGTTTAATCCATCATCATTCTTTAGCTCACTCCACCACCCCAGTTCAGACAATGCCATATGCAAATCAGTCTGACCCTGTGCCTCATGGGAACAGTCCAGCCCGAACTGCCAAGCCATGTCTTCCCTGGACAGGAAACAAGCATCCTGGGACCGGTTTCGGGTTCAAAACCCTCATCAGACATGCTATCTTGAATCCAGTGGCAAAGTGAGCAAGGGACCCACGTCTGGGCATACCCTGGCATCTTAGGGCGAAAAAAGCGATACCAAAGGGGATGATGGACGGAGCGATAGAGCAAATCAAACACTCACCCCCAGTCAACTGATCTGGGTTTAATCCATCATCATTCTTTAGCTCACTCCACCACCCCAGTTCAGACATGCCCATATGCAAATCAGTCTGACCCTGTGCCTCATGGGAACAGTCCAGCCCGAACTGCCAAGCCATGTCTTCCCTGGACAGGAAACAAGCATCCTGGGACTGGTTTCGGGTTCAAAACCCTCATCAGCCAGGCTATCTTGAATCCAGTGGCAAAGTGAGCAAGGAACCCACGCCTGGGCATACCCTGCCAACTTAGGGCGAAAAAGCGATACCAAAGGGGATGATGGACGGAGCGTTAGAGCAAATCAAACACTCACCCCCAGTCAACTGATCTGGGTTTAATCCATCATCATTCTTTAGCTCACTCCACCACCCCAGTTCAGACATGGCCATATGCAAATCAGTCTGACCCTGTGCCTCATGGGAACAGTCCAGCCCGAACTGCCAAGCCATGTCTTCCCTGGACAGGAAACAAGCATTCTGGGACCGGTTTTGGGTTCAAAACCCTCATCAGCCAGGCTATCTTGAATCCAGAGGCAAAGTGAGCAAGGGACCCACGTCTGGGCATACCCTGCCAACTTAGGGCAAAAAAAGCGATACCAAAGGGGATGATGGACGGAGCGTTAGAGCAAATCAAACACTCACCCCCAGTCAACTGATCTGGGTTTAATCCATCATCATTCTTTAGCTCACTCCACCACCCCAGTTCAGACATGGCCATATGCAAATCAGTCTGACCCTGTGCCTCATGGGAACAGTCCAGCCCGAACTGCCAAGCCATGTCTTCCCTGGACAGGAAACAAGCATCCTGGGACCGGTTTCGGGTTCAAAACCCTCATCAGCCAGGCTATCTTGAATCCAGTGGCAAAGTGAGCAAGGGACCCACGTCTGGGCATACCCTGACAACTTAGGGCGAAAAAAGCGATACCAAAGGGGATGATGGACGGAGCGTTAGAGCAAATCAAACACTCACCCCCAGTCAAATGATCTGGGTTTAATCCATCATCATTCTTTAGCTCACTCCACCACCCCAGTTCAGACATGGAGTGAGCTAAAGAATGTTGATGGATTAAACCCAGATCCGTTGACTGGGGGTGACTGTTTGATTGGCTCTAACGCTCCGTCCATCATCCCCTTTGGTATCGCTAGTATTAAGCCTTGCCTACGATCTATATCTGGGATTACTCTATCCCCCACTCCAGGAATCTGAGCATATGGAATGTTGTGTGCATCTAACTTGTAGGAGTACTTGAGTGGAAATTTCTTTGGTACTGCTGTGCTGCCTTTGCCTGAAGCAATGACAGCTACCATAATCTTGCCGTCTATTCTCGTCTTTGAACGAGTGATTGCAGCTACGGACGCTGTGCGTACAGCCTCCTTTGCGGCTTCATCAGCAAATGAATTCCCTTCAACGTGAATGCCATCACGCTGATGACTCAGTGTATGTATCACGTGAGCCCTTGGTAGTTCGTTTCTCAACTCCACTACCTGTTCCCATAGCATCTTATGCTTAATTGTGCCACCTTTTGCGTCTTTAAATCCGTTTTGTTCCCAATGATGTAAATATTCATTGTACGACTGTACACAGTAAAAGGAATCACACACAATTAGTGTGGGGAATTCGTGTTCCGTATTTACAAGTGCCAGTATCAGTGCTTTTAATTCTGCCAACTGAGCCGTGCAGTGTCCTAGAGATTGCGTTTTAGTGCAGCTTGGATGGAACTTTCCATTGCGCATGCAACCTTTAACGATTGCACACGCTGCGCTGTAAGCTTGCTTACTCCCTATGGCTGGTTGAGCAGAACCGTCAGTGTAAATAATGTATTCATACTGATCTAGAGGCAAAATCTCATTTGGTAGAGGATATTCTTGTTCGTATTGCAGAAATGCTTGTGTTTTTAAAATTGGATCAAATCTGTATTCAACATCCGTTGCAGTAAGAGAATTAGCCCATTCTATCCATCTGGGATGTAAGGCTTTCGCATTTGGAATGCTTGCCTTTGTAACAGCCTCTAAGGCTGGTACTGGGGTCACAACTATTATGCGCTTTCCCTGAGCCAGAGCTCTTTCTCTTGCTACAGCGGTCTGCACTGCTGTCAGGATTTTTTCTGTTGAAGTGAAACGCATCTCTGCGTTTGTGTACAGGTGTGATTTGTATGCGATTGGTACAGTTTCACCTTCATTGAAGGTTAAGTAAGTGTACCCGCATTGACCCGCTATTACTCGGATCACTAAGTTGCGTACGTTTACGCATGTCTGTAAGTGTTTTGAAGCTATCATGTCTTCTTGTAGTGAACGTAGGATGTTTGTATGTTCCTGTGTCCATTGCCTGACCGAAAAATCAGGTTTTATTAAGTCTTAGAAAGGTTTTACTCTTTCTGCGTAATCCAAAATGTATGTTCGACCAAAATTTAGGAATCCCAGAATTGATTGTAAATTCTTTAACGATTTTGGAGGTTGGAGCAGCGCACACTTTTCTAAAAGTTAGCTGCTAGGCTTTTTCCTTCACTTGACAGCTCATACCCTAAGAACAGGACATTGAGATGGGCAATTTTTGATTTTTGAAATTAAATTTATAGCCCTCAGAGGCGAATCCCATAATAATGGTGCTCACCCTGGTCAAGTGCCTCGGTAAGTCATCGTCCGTCAGATAAATATCATCCACATAGGACAATGCTTCTTCATCCAAATTTTGGAGTACCTCTGTTACCCTTGCTGAAAACAACCCCGGGCTATTATACCATTGGGGCAGACGACAAAATTGCCGCTGGAACCCTAGCGCTGAGAATGCAGTCAAATACATGCTTTCAGGCGCTATATTTTGGCAGAAAAATCCATTTGAGATATCAAGTGTTGTTTTGTATTTTTTCCGCACAATGTTATTCATTAATGCGGCACTGTGTGTATTTTGAACTGCAAATGTCTTTGTGCAAGTGTTTAAATGTCTGTAATCTAAAACTAAACGATATATGTTATCAGGTTTTGATACGGGGAACAAAGGATTGTTCATTGGTGAGGTGCAATTTTCTATCACCCCATGGTATTCAAGTTGATCTAGGATCTCCCTGACTTGTTTTTTAGCTTAATGCTTTATAGGATATTGCCTTTGAGCATTTGGTGAAACTTTTAATGGGATCACGTGGTGGGTTGAATCCTCATCCCAACCAGCATGATTTTTGTACAATGCCGGAGCTAGGGCAACCGCCCACTCCTGCGCATATGCATGTTTTAAATGTATGGGAACGAGGTCGGAAAATGCTGGAAAAATTATAATTTCTCCCTTAGGGCACTCCATGACGAATGCTGGCGGCCAGACTTGCTCTGCTAATAGGATGTCATATCCAGATGACAGATTTTTCCAAAATAGACCTTTAACTTTCCTGGGCTTGTCCCCCTCCATCCGGAGTGTTATCTCATGTAACTTAGGTGGGACACTTACCCAAGTATCAGGTGTTTCCACCATGATATACTCACTCAACTCCGCTGTCATCAGAAATTCCTTCAGGTTCTGGCGAGCTATTGTTACTTCTGCCGCGCTGTCTAGCATCGTCAGAGCACATTCCCCGTTCAGAAGCTGTGTCCTCAGGATTCTGGGCATGTCTGATCTTGAGACCTTCTACCTTCTTCTTTTTGAACTGAGGTTTTGATTTTTGTTTATCTTCTTTTTTAGGTGCATAGTCCGCAGCGCGTTGCATGTCTCTGGTCTTTGTACGCTCCTCTTGTCTTTGTTCTGACCGTCCTTCCCTCTTGAAGTTTTTTGATGAACCCTGAAAGGAACGAGAGGAACGTGTATCAGTATCCTGATACCTGTCAGGTTTCCTAATATTATCTCTATCCGGAGGTTATACCTCCTTTCAGAGGGCTCCTGTTGAGGAGACCTACCTCTGGATTGAGATCTGCTCTCTTTAGACTTTTGTTGCTTTTTATTCTCCCACTTCTTTTTAGAAGAAGTAGGTGTCTGCTTTGTAGTGTCCTTTTCAGAACTGCCCACTAGTTGTGGTTTTAATGCTTTCCCACCTAAACTGTCTCTGCCTAGTTCTGCATATGCAGTTTCAATTATTTTGGGTAGTTCGTGTTGTTGATCTACTGGACTGAACTCCCTTAGGCGTTGGCGGATCGCCACTGAGGCTGCTTCCCCCTTAATGTTAGCTAGTATTATGGCTGATACCTGTTCGTAGTTACCTAGTAACTTCATCCCTAAGTTAAGGGCAGGCTCTGCTCCGTACTCATTTTGTATCTGTCTCAATACATCAGGTACTACTGCTAATGACGGGATACCATGCGTTCTGGTATATATGGCAGCAAAGACTGTACCCCAAGAGGTGCAGTCCTCTATTTGTGGTGTGATCCCCATGGGCAAACAGATTGTTAGTATTCTGTGTTTATCACAGGTGGTAGTATTCGGGAATACTGCCTCAAACTGAGTTATTTTCTGAGCTATCCAGAATGTTATTTGTTCGCGTTTTGCGGGCATTTTGCCCATTACCGCGTGTAATGTTTGTGGAGTAATTTTATTTCCTGTACCCTGAGCTGGAGTACTATTTGCTGCACCTGGTGCAGGTTAGATTGTTAAAGTCCTCATGACAAATTGTGTCAGATTTCTGTAGATTTTAATTAAATCTTTGTGTTGTACGAGTAAGTCTCCTGGTGGCATTATGTCAATGTCAGGATGTGGTGTGTAGGCCGCTAATATTGGCCATGTGGCTCCTTCTCCTCCGAGTGGGCCTAACCTTGCTCTTCCTTGTACGTGGGGTAGGGCACCATTAAACCAGTAATAATGTTCCTGGTAAGTGAGTGGAATCTCTATGTCCTCAAACGGACAATATTCCCGTGGTGCATCTCCTTCTATATAGTAGTGAAATTTATTTGTTACTGCATTTGCTGCTGGGAGTGTAACCCATGAATAGAATACCTCTGTTTTGATTGATTTGTGTGCCTCAATCACGAAAACTACCATGCCACCCCTAGCTTGTAAACAATTTTCTGATAGTCTTAGGGTGACTGTCCTTCTGAATTTTGGTGCAATCTGTATTGCATTCGCAGGATCTTCTCCTTCGTCTGAAAAATTCAGTTCAACTCTCTCTGCCCTTACATCGGCATCAGTCATGTTTCGAGGAAGAAGTGTTCCAAGGGAACTAAGATAAGGTGTTATGCACAATTTTTAGGAACACTATGTCCTTTCAAGCTTGAATAACCAACAGCCAATAAATAGTATTTTTGTACTACTCGGCTGCGGCGGATTTTCTGCCCACCCACTCCAGATGTCTCTGGGGTTTTGTGAGTAGGTTCTCTGAGAATAGCACGACTGAACTACTCAGATTCTACTGTTAAATAAGTACTCAACCAACGTTGGTGGCGCCATGTCGTGTAGTTCCTATAGTACCCCTGCAGGACCTGCGCGTTTGGATAACATAAACTGTGGGCTTGGTGGTGGACTGGCTCTGTGCACCCCCACCGCGTATGTTAGCCGGATTTGTATTAGCTAGCTCATAGTGCCACTAGAATCTCCTCTTATCGGGAAGAGATTCGTTTCTGGCAACCTTAGATCATGACAACCCTGATCCCTCAGAATCGTGGAAACAATGTACTACTTTTCGCTCAGTCACTCGTGCTTACTTATTCGGTTTGTTTCAGAGAGTTACACAGAATAAACAGTCTGGGCGTTTCAATAAGTATTTATTGAACAGTTGTTATTCTTGTGTAAAATATATGTGCTGTAGCAACCAGCAGACAATAGCAGAGATATATTATCAGCAGTACGATAAAAGTGAAAGGGTAGTACAGTTCTACCATACTGCAAGAATCATGAATACATACATGAATATAAAAAGAATTATAAAAGTGTGCATTCTCCTACGATGCCTAACTAGATGTACCTAAGTGTACCTAGCATGGGTGTAGGTCTAAAAGCCTAAGACCCAAGAATCCTTCTAGGATTTAGTCGAACCCCATTACCTGAATAGAGAGAGTGTGGGACCCCATCCTGGTCTCGAGTTGGACACCCCGCAAGGGCTGTGTTAGACCGCTGTCAGCTGGAGCGACTGCATGCAGGAGCCTCAGCGTCTCTGGTCAGTGTGTCAGCATGGAAGTCTCGGTTCCCTCTGTTTTACCATGGCAAGATGTGGTGTATTTATACCCTAAAGTGTCTCGTCCCTTAGTATGGTTTGTATTGGTCGTTGTTGGACATGAGGAAGACGTCAGGGGTGAACTTTGTACATACATATTATGCGGGAGATGTAGCTGGTGAATGCTCATGCATAATTTATGAGTACATTGTAGGCCTGTGTTCAGGAAAAACCCTGCAGTGTTCAAACCACAGACTAGATAACGTTCAACCCTCAGAGTTCGTTGTGTACTGTAGGGAACTAATGTAGGTGAAAGATCATGCCTATATTAGGGCATAGGAGATCATGACTATAATAGGGCATAGACGATTATGACCATAATAGGGCATATACGATTATGACCATAATAAGGCATATATGAACGTTTCTATATTAGGGCCTCTACACGAAACATAACACCATGTCCCATTCATTTTTGATCCACAGAATAAAACCCTTGCTCCTCATCTTATTGTTACAATACTCTTATGTCTGTTGCTATTGGAGTGAAGGGCTCCATGTATAGTCCTCGGTATTCCGCCCACCTTTTCCAAATTTTGGGGTGCTTCTGTGGGCATCCTCTGGCCTTAAATATGGGTAGTTCCAGGCCCATGCAAAGGTCTAAGCCCTTTTTCCATACTCCCAATGAGGGAGGGGACGGGGCCTTCCACACTCTGGCTATGTCACAGTGAGACCAAGGAATAGCAGATGGCGCTTTTAACTATTGCCCTGACCCCTTCTGTAATATATAGTAAGGCCAGTTTTGGTGACATATGCATATCCCACCCCAGCACATCGGAAAGGCACGTCATGACCCCTCTCCAGAACCCATTAAGCTGTACATTGGCAGGTTGTATGTATGAACATGCCATCAGCGTTACCGCAGCGCAAGCAGATAGGGGAGGCCACCAGATCTGCCCTCCACAGCCTATTTCTGGTCAAATATGCCCAGTGTATGTATTTGAATTGGATTAGTCCTAAGCGCAAAGCTATAGCTGCTCCACGTGGAGATTCCAGCGCCTCAGTCCAGTTGCCATTGTAGAGTTGGCCCAGGTCTGTCTGCCAGGCTTCTCGAAGTGTGTCTAGTGTAGTAGGGATGTTGGTCACTAAAGGCTTGTATATCTTAGTCATTTTATGATCCCCAAGGTCTCCCATGAACACTTTGGCCTCTATCAGGTTGAATTCAGGCAAAGTCTCCAGCTGTGCAATGTGTGGCGACAGATCATGACGGAATTAGAGATATTTATAAAACTGCGAGTGCGGCATGTCATATTCTCTCTGGAGTTCTTGGAAGGATTTCAATGTTCGGCCATGCATGACGACTCCCAATGTGTAGATACCAATGTCATCCCAGCCCCTAAACCCAGCCAGTGCGGAGGTTGGGGCAAAAGACCGTTCTTCCACCAGGGTGTCTCTTCTGTCAGTCGGCCCCACCATCCCATTCGGCACAGTGACTGCTTCCAGACCCCGAACACCACTCTTGTGGCTGGCGGCAGTGACCCAAGCACCGGCCCCGTGTAGAGGAAGGAGTGTGGGGTCGTATCACCCATTAACCAGCGCTCCAATGCATACGCCAGGTCCCACCTGTCTCAATACCACCATTCATTTAGCACCAGGAGATTGGAGGCTGCATGATATGATTGAATACCTGGGGTTGCTATCCCTCCGCAATATGTGGATTGAAAGCAGGTTCTTAAAGTGACCCTAGTGGAGCCGTCTGCCCAGAGGAACCAACCCAACATCGCATTTATCTGCTGGAACCATGTGGTCGATATCAGGAAGTGGGGATTCTGCAACTGATATAGGAGACGAGGGACGGACACCATCTTGAAAATGGCCGATCTCCCAAGAATAGAGAGAGGCAGATGCGACCAGGACCGAAGCTCAGTTTGTATTAGCAACCACGTAGGAGTAAGATTCCTCTCCCACACTATAGGCTGGGAGGCCGACAGGAACACCCCCAAGTATTTAAACCCATCTGTGGCCACCGTCACAACCTCTGACTATGCGTCCAGTTCACTAGCTCCCCGTAGTGGCCATAGGATTGATTTGCAGGCATTCATAATCAGACCAGAGGTCTCACCGAATATCTGCATTATTCTAAGCAGTCTCGGTCCTGTCCTATTAGGGTCGCTGAGGAAGAACAGGACATAGTCCGCGTACAATGCTATACGATCTGAGATCTCTCTTGACCACTCAAACCCTCGGACTTTCGTGTCGATTCTCACCCATGACGCCAGCGGTTCCAAATAGATATGAGGACAGGGGGCATCCCTGACTGGTACCACATCAAATGGGTAAGGCATGGGAGATTGAGCCCACCACTCAAACGGAAGCTGTGAGGTCTGTGTATAGTAGTTGTATAAATGAAATAAATCGAGGGCCAATATTTAAGCGTTGCAAAAGCCCAGAGAGATACGTCCTGCTTAACGAATTGAAGGCTTTATCGATATCAGCTAATAGTAGTGCCGCCGAGCCATCTCAGTGATCTGTTGCTGCTATGGCATTGTGGGCGTGACGGATGTTATGGCGTGTGGCACAATGGGGCATGAAGCCAGCCTGATCTGGATGTACCAGATCTGCCATATATGGCAAGATGCGGTTTGCGATAACTTTAGCCAGCAGCTTGGCCTCCATGTTCAACAGAGAGATGGGGCGGTAAGACGCGTGCTGATCAGGGGGCTGGCCTGGCTTAAGAAACACCGCTATTTTGGTGTGTCTCCAATCAGGTGGAAGTTGCCCCACCTCCGAGGCAGCATTCACCACCGCAAGGTAATGGGCACCGATATAACTTAAAGAATTCACACGGAAACCGGTTAGGGCCTGGTGCCTTACCCAAGCGCAAGTCCACCAGGACAGCTACATTTCTTCCATTGTAAGAGGAGCATCTAACTCCATGCCCGCTGCCTCGGGCAGCACTCTTGGAGGTAGGTCATCTAGGAAGCGTTGTATAGTGGGTTCGGGTAAAGTATCTCTCGGGGCATATAATTCTGCATAGTACTCTGAAAAGCTAGATGCAATTTGAGACGGGTCAGTGAGCACCTTGCTGTCCGAGTCGTGGATACCAGGTATATTAGGTGGGCGCAGCGCCTGTTGACATAGTCGATGGAATAACGTGCTTGATTTGTCTCCCCATTGGTATATCCTGCTGCGGGATGCCAGCCAGGCCAGATTGGCCTCGTCTAGCAGTACTCCAGTGTGTAGTTGTTGTGTAAGGAGCAATTGATGACGTGCCTGTCTCCTGCCCTCCCCCCTACTCCGCTAATCAAGATCTATGAGCTGAGCCTCAGTCTGGATTAGTGTCTTGCGAGGTTTCCTCGATTGAGCTGTACAGAATGAGATATCTACGCACCGTAGGGTCGGTTTCATGGCTTCCCACAGTGTCTCCACTGACTCCACAGTCCCGACGTTGTAGGGAGATATGCGACGATTGCTTGCTGCATGTGTGACCTATAGTGTTGGCCATGTAGATGCCAAGTTGAAAGGCGGGACAACCCGGGCCTATCTGCAGCTCAACAGCAACTGGGGAATGGTCAGATAAGCCCCTGGGTAGTATCTCAACAGTCACTATTCTATGAAAATACCTAGAGGGCACGATTATGTAGTCTAGGCGGGAGAATGAGTCATTCACGCTCAAGTAATATGTGTAGTCTTGGTCTGTCGGGTGGAGTCTTCTCTACGTGTCTTCCCACCCCATCCACCAGGGCCTGTAGTCGTGTTTCTCGTGTTACCCCGGGTCTCCTAACTACATGCCACCTGTCTTGAGTCGGATGTAGAACATCATTCCAGTCTCCCCCCTCTATAGTCAGTCCTCCGGGAACCTCCGCCAGAATCATCATCAGGCTCTCTACAAATACCCATGTCAATGGGGGGGAGTAGACGCTACCCAGGAGACTTTGCTCCCCATATCATGTACCTGAAACAATGATATATCTTCCTTGGGGATCGGACCAAGATTTGGCATGTGTAAAGGGGACCCTGGGATGTATCAGGATTGCAGCTCCCCGAGATCCTCTAGTGAACCCTGAGTGAAAAACCTGGACATACCCTAAACAAGAGAGGCATGGTACTTTAGTACCTAGGAGGTGGGTTTCTTGTAAAAGTATGACATCTGCCTTGTAACGTTTGGCCTGGCGGAGTATGGCACCTCTTTTAGCCTTATTGAGAATGCCCCGCACATTCCAACTAACTATCTGGAGCCCATCTCCAGGGGCTACTATCATGTTAGTAGACATAGGGTCTGGTGGGTCAAAAACCTAGAATTGGACCTGTGTGTGGCTTCATCTGTGGGGGTATCATATGTGTAGTAGAGAGGAATAGCACAAACAACAGCATTAAACAATTCAATAACCCCTCCCTTCCTCCCTCCCCAATACCTCAAAACCATTGAAGCATCTGTCGCGGCTGAGGTGTAGACCCTACTCCAACGGGAGCCAGATTCAAACCCTCGCCAATGGATCCCCTTTAAACTATCCCTAATCATGAATTTGTCTCTTGACTTTAAAATTGTTTCTTCGGAGGAAGTAGCCCTCGTATTCTTGCCGTTGTCAACTTTACATCGGATTGCATCCTTGGCCCTTGGTTAATTCACTATGAAGTTGGTGACTCATGTTGGGTCTTGGTAGTTCTCGATCGGGATTCGCTGCGGGCCCTGGATCGATGCAAAGATCGTGACCTATCATTTTGTTTTCCTTTAAGTTTGGACAATTTATGGGCCATGTATCCAGATGATGAATCCGAGTCATGTCGCGGCGGGGTATGTGGCTTTGCTCTAACTGTTTCCTCAGTCCATGCAAATACCTCCTCTGGTGTCTCAAAAAATAGTGAGCGCGACTTGTAGGTCACTCTCAATCGGGCCGGGAACAGTAGGGCGTATGGAAATTTCAGGTCTCTCAGGCGGGCCTTTGCCTTAGTGAAGGATTGTCAATGTTGTTGTACCAATTTGGTGAAATCCGGAAATATTAATATGTGTTGTGAGGCATAGAGATGTGAGTCTTTCAATCTGGCCTGCTACAGGATAGTATCCCTGTCATGGAAGTTCAGGATCTTGGTAATAATGGGCCTCGGTCTGGTGCCTGGAGGGGGTTTTTGGAGTAGGGCCCATTGTGCACACTCTATAACAAAGCATTGAAACCTAGAATTGGGTGGAAGCCAATCCGTAAGCCATGTGGTGAGGAATTGTTCCATGTCATTTCCCTTGCAGCCCTCTTTTGGAAGCCCACTAATCAGAGGTTACTTCTGCAGGCCCTTCCCTCCGCATCCTCCACCCTCGTTGCAAGGCCCCTCGTAAGGGACTCCAGGGAAGACACCTTTTTCTGTAGGGAGGTGACTGTGTCCTCTACACTTGAGATCCGAGTTTCGCCCTCTGTTATTCTATTGACCGCATTGTGTAGGTCTTGACAGATTAGCATGACATCAGAGCCTATGGCCCCAATTTTGGCCTCCAATGTATCTCTTGATTGGGTGATGACAGCCATTAATGCAGCATTGTCCGGCATGACACTGACCTGGCTTACCGGGTCTGCCGACTGGACTCCTGCATCTGTGTACCAGTCCATTGTGCTCTGCTTGGTGCCCTGTGGCTTGTCATTTTGGTTGCGGGCAGGGGGGCCGGGCAGGGCAGCCCTGGGCCGCCGCGCGCACGGGATACTCTCGGACCGGCTGATATTGACAACTGAGGAGGATATACGATCGTAATACTGTTGGAGGGGGCGTTGCCAAGCCTGGCCGAGCCCTGGTCAATATGTGGAGGCTACGAGGGTGGCAGCCCACTCACAAGTCACACCAGGGCCTAGCCCGGCCGCATCCGCAACTCCCCCATCCCCTATTGTGCACCTTCGTCTCAAGCTGTTTTGGGCTGGATATTGTGGGCTTGCGCCATTTCTTTTCCCTCAGGTGGTGGGGCCCGCACCAGCTTTACCCCCCAGGGAAGTCTGGATCAAGCCTCAGCTCTTGTCTCCGTCACTGCAGCGCTCACCTGAGTCATCCGAATGCGGCGTCTGCACACGCTCTGTAATTATCAGGGCACACACGGCGGGGCACATCGCTCTGTGCTGCCTTGAGCAGGCCCCGGCCCGGACGATCCCCCCATGCTGGCAGCGCAGACTCTGAGAGAAGGGGCAGGCCGGGCCCGGGGATGTTCCACTGCTATCGGCGGGCCTTCCCTGAAGGCCACTTCTGCTGCTCCGGTCGGCCCTCAGCCAAACCCCCGTGACACGATCTTGCCGCCGACATCGGGGGTAACACGGCCTCAAGCAGCCCAATTCAGCCAGGCCCCCCTCCCTCAGATGCTTCCGTCTGCCTCAGCGCGGCACCCCAGCACACAGCACCACGGCCCGGGGCCACGACAGGCCGGCTATGCACCAGGTATGTCCACACCAGAGTACCTCCGATCTCTCAGGCGGGCCAGTGAGTCCACCGGGGCCCTCAATAATTTTTATGCGGAGGGGCGGTGGGTCATCTAGCTCAGCAGCACACATACGGTCTCCGCTATGGCCTGGCCGCACCGCCTCGAGATTAGCAACCGTAATGTGCCATCGGCAGCTAGCAGAGTCGTTCTTTCTTGCATGAGTGTTGGCAGATGTAGGGATTCTCTGTGGAGGTATAGGGATAGTTTAATCTGCCGATTCAGCAGGATATTCTGCAGATAGATTGTCGGGCTACAGGAGCTTGCCTAAAGCGCATCCGCCATGTTGGACCGCCTGGCCACGCCCCCCAGTTCTGCTTTTGAAGTGGGAGAAACTTCAAGAGGTTTCCCTTTGAAGTCCACAGTCACCCTGCCTTCCCTGTCCTTGCTAGAGACTACCTTTGAGTGAAGTGGTGTGTAGCCGAGTCCCTTACAGTGGAATAGCGTAAATTGGAGTAGCTTAGAATGTAGTGGCATATAGTGGAGTTCGTAGACCGAAGTGGCATAAAGTGGAATATCATAGAGCGAAGTGGCGTATAGTAGACTTGCAGACAGTGGAATAGCATACAGTGGAGTGGGTAGAGTGGAGTGTCACACAGTGGAGTAGTGTAGAGTGGAGTCGCATAAAGAGCTGCAGTACAGCAGTGGCAATACTTTTCGTGTTTGTCCAAAATATCGGATTAGAAATATCGAGTTGCAGAAATATCGGGGAAAAAATATTGTGATACATTAATATTGTGATACAGAAATATTGTTGTCAAGAATATCGATTTTTCAGATAAGTAATACCGATTTTAATAATATCATTGTTGTTAATATCGTTTTCAATAATATTGTTGTAAAAATATCATTTTTTAATTATCTTTGTGTGTTAGTTCATAAATTGAAGTTATGTATTATAATATTTTTGAATATAGTTTGCAATTTTAAGTGATTTATAAGTTTTTAATTTAGTTTCTAGTAGTAATTTATAGTGTTGTATCGCTGTTAGTTTTGCAGGGGTCTAGGTGGGAAGGGAATTAATTATAATTTATTAATGATTAATTTATTATTAATTATTTTATTGATTATTAATTTTGTAAATTGTGTAATAATTGTAGTTTTACGATATATATTAGGTGTGGGCTGCTGGGTTTGTAGAAGCATAGCATGGGAAGTTAATTGAGTAATTATTAACTAATAATTAATTGATTTATTGTTACATTTTTAATTGATGAATAAATATGTAAATTGTGCAATAATTATATTTTTAGGTTCTATATCAGGTGTGGGTTGTTGGGTTTATAGTGGTTTAGGGTGTCAAGTTTTTTAAGTAATGATTAATTAGAAATGTATAATTAATTATTTAATTGATTAAGAAATATGTAAATTGTGTAATAATTGTCCTTTTTAATTTATATATATTAGATGTGGGCTGCTGTGTATTTAAGGGTATAGGGTTGGAAGTTAATTAATAGTTAATTAAAAATGCATTATTAATTTAATAATCAATATTTAATTTATTACATTTATTGTAGTTATATTTTAAGTATGGTCTGGTAGGTTTGTGGGGGTCTAGTGTGGTAATTTAATTAAGTAATAAATAAAAGACAATTGTTTAAATTGATAATTAATTATTCATTTGTATACTAATCATGTTATTTGTTTCATTGTTTTATTATATATCTTTATCTATATGTGGGAATAGTAAATTTTACCCCTCCGGAGTCCAACGCTTTCCCTACTGTTGTAAGGACTGGAGTGGAAATAGAAAAATGTTACCCCATCGGAGTCCAACACTTTCCCTACTATTGCACAGACTGGAGTGGAAATTGTAAATGTTACCCCTCCAGAGTCCAACGTTTTCCCTACAATTGCGCAGACCTGAGTGGGAATAGTAAATTTTACTTTTCTAGGGTCCAATACTTTCCCTACTGTTGTAAAGACTGGAGTGGGAATAGTAAATGTAACCCCTCTGCAGCCCAACGCTTTCCATGTTGTTGCACAGACTGAATTAAGAATTGTTATTTTTACCCATCCGAAGTCCAATGCTTTGCCTACTGTTGCACAGACTGGAGTGGGAATAGTAAGTTTTACCCCTGTGGTGTCCACCACTTTCCCTACTGCTGCAAAGACTAGAGTGGGAACTGGTGTGCATCCACATAAGGGGGCATATGTTGTGCCCCTCTGTGTGCATTCACCAGCGGAGGAGGAAAGAAGGGTCCTGCAGGGCCCCCTTTGTTTCCTCTCCACTGCGGTGTTCATGGAGGAGGAACCGCCATGACACCGCCAGCGGAGAGGAAACTCATAATATGCTTTTGGGGACCGAGGCGGTCCCGCCAAGCATATTGCGGCCTCCTGACAGCTGCAACACCACCAGGGAACGGCAGTTCCTAGGCAGCTGTGGCGGGGCTGTGGTGGTCCGACTACCCGAATCATCATAGGGCAGTCGGGAGACCGCCACCACCGTGCCCCAACAAGTCTGGCGGTCCGTGGACTCCCAGACTCTTAATCGGACGCTTAGTGTTGTCCCTCTGACGTCCAGCGCTTTCTCTACTGTTGCATCGACTGGAGTGGGTATAGTATATGTATTATTCCAAGATTTTTATATTTCTTATTGTGTAAGTATATCTAATATTATTATTTGTGTATTTGTTTAATTTTATAATATTTGTATATATGTAAATTTTTTGTATAATTTTATTTAATATTTTTGTAAAAAAAGATATTTAATTAATTTTGTAATTTATTTAGTATGTTGCATTTGAGTTAATCTTTTTAATGTTTTATATATATATAATATATATATCTTTTTATAGTAGTGAATATATCTTTTAATAATAGTGTTCTATTATATATATATGTATATATAAATGTACACACACCCACATTTATTTGTGTATGTACTAAAATGTTTTTCATTTACATTATATTAATGTTAAATATTAAAATATTGAAGATTTACTATTTTAAACTCCATATATATTAAAAAACGATATTTTTGTATGTTTTTAAACGATATTAATGCAAAACAATTTATTTATTTTCAATATTTTTGTACTTATCATAAGTATAGGGAAACTATATTTTTGTTCTTAATTTTTTTCACTCAATATTCTGTCAGAGATCCGTCCATTCAGCAGGACAGCAGACGTTCTTCTTGGCAAAGTATCCACAGAATGTTCAGAAGTGTACTGAAGAGTTGGTTTTTGATGTACAATGTTTATACCCAGTTCTGCTTTTGAAGTGGGAGAAGCTTTTAGAGGTTTCCCTTTGAAGTCCACAGTCACCCTGCCTTTCCTGTCCTGGCTCCAAACTAACTTTGAGTGAAGGGGCAGTAGTGGAGTTCCGTACAGTGGAATAGCATACATTGGAGAAGCGAAGATTGTAGTGGCATACAGTGGAGTTGCGTAGACTGGAGTGGCATAAAGTGGAATATCGTACAGTGGAGTGACGTATAGTAGACTTGCATACAGTGGAATAGCATATTGTCAAAACTCCACGGAGTGTATGGAAAGACAGCATAAAATGTATAAAAAACAGGGTGCTATTGTACACTCAAATCCTTCTGGTGACATGGTAATTACCATGCACAAAACAGTCTCAAGCTCAAAAGGTAACCTAAACCACATCTTATTGGTGAATTAACTCTAGCCAAATATAAATAGAATGTACAAGAACCTGATCAGAAGCATTACAATGCCTATCGAATACCTGCAGAAATTCCATGAAATAATGCCTAACAAACCGAGCATGGAGTCAACTATGAACCAAAAATTGAACAATAGTGTAGACAAAAGTAAGAATCTGACAAAATAGCCAACAAAAATAGCTCCTCAGTGTTAGGGACTACAGCGCTCTTCCAGGGGATTGTTTGAACCGTAAATACTATCACAAGGGATCAATAATTACACAGTGTATGCAATGGGAGATCTCTAATATTTGGGGAAAGAATCCAGAATGATTAGGAAAAGGGAAAATAAGTGAATTCAGAGGGATCAGGCTATGTGAGTACAAAGCTAATTTCCAAGAATAGTGGTTGGAGGATAGTTGCCCATTCTGCCGACCTGTGTTTGAACAATGCCAGTGGTATGCTATTCGGGCCCGGGGCCCCTTCCTTTCTTCCTTTTGAAATCTGTTGCCTTATTAGAAGTAACTCTGGGGCACTGATCTCACCCTCTGCAGAATGGCTTATAGCTGGAGCTTTTGGACTAGTTTCCTCCTTTAGTGAGATGCCTTCTGAGGAGTCCCCAGGTGGTGCTCTGTTCGGTAGAGTTGACTTGGTGACCGCATATTGGTGGTTGAAGTGCTCACTTAAAAAGGTAGCCCAGGTTTTCTCTGAAATGTGGGAAGAGATGCCTCCGTGGTTCAGGTGCATTATTGCGTTCACCGTTTTCCAAAAACGGCCGCTATCGTTGTAATTTATGTTCTGAAGGAGCTTTACCCGGGTCTCCTCTTCATGGTTTTTATTAATGCCCCATTTTGTTTTTTGACCTTTATTCTGTGTTGTCACAGTGAAAACCTAAGACTTGTATTCCCTGGATCACGTCGCAGGGATATTACAAAACCGTTTATGGACCTTTTGAGGTCCTTTAGTTGGACCCTTTGGGCTTTTGTAGTCCTGTTTCTCCACCTTGGGACCTGGTGGAAGTGCTTTTTCGAAGATGAGGCATAAAGATCCAATAATTTAGCAGTAAAGCATTCCCAGTTGGTAATATAGCTCTTTGTTGTTGTTGCTTGTGAATGTAGCAGATTAAATGCTGTTCCTGAGAGGGACTTCATTTTTGCTGCCTCAAATGTAATTCTCTTAAAATTTATCATTTGAGTTGGGCCCAAGGATGATGATGGGCGGATGCTCGGGAGTGCAGTTGCTGATAAGATGATTCCTTGTGGGAGATGATCGCTGTCCCCCTTGTCAGCCATTCTAAACCCAAGTATATGGGAAAACAGCTAAAGACTGACAAATGTGTAGTCCAGTATGGTGTACGTGGAGAGAAAGTAGTAGGTAGGTACGGGAGGGCGGTCTCCAGCGAATCTTCCATTTAAAGCCCTGAGATTAAGATGTTCTAGATCCTCTAGGAGGCATCTGTTTTTACTGTTCTTCTTACCATATGAGGAACCGCATTGGGTTGATATATTGCAGATTAGTGATTGAGTGCTTGCTTCGATCTCCTCCAAAGTGCCTAGGAGGAATTGGTTGAGGTCCCCCAAGAGCATAATGTTTGAAGTATCTATCTTGCTTATGTAAGTTGTTAGTTGGTCAATTAAATTGTCTGCATCTTTTACTTTGTGTTTTGTATGGATGTAAGCATTGACTATCACTGCCTCATCTTGTGCCCCTGACAGACAGGGGGAGATCTTAACAGCTGATGAGATCCCTGAAACAGGGCCAATTCTTGTAGCTGATGTTATGCTGGAAGTGGATACATAGGTTGCCAGCCCTCCAGAAGAATGCCCGACTTTCCCCGTCTTTGCAGCCGGCGTGGCAAAGCACAGAAACCTTGTAGATGCAGTGGGTCTGCGAGCTATGTTTTCTGCATCAAGATTATGTCAAACGAGTTGAGGTACCGCAGGTAATCCAGATCCTGAATTTTTGTTGACAGACAGTTGACGTTCCATGAACAGAGGCAGAATGCTGTGTTTTTAGCCCTGGTGCATCCTTCTTTCTGCAAGTCTTGTCATTGAACTTCTGGGGTAATGATTACGGTTCTTGTGATCTGTCTGAGATTTGGCTGTCGGCTTTGGGGGAATGGTGCTGCCCAGGGGATGAGTTGATAGTTACCCACTGGGGTTGCTCTTTGATGCTGTGAGTGCACCAAGGCCCCTCTGAGCACTGAAATGCAGGGCTTTGGGGGATTGGTAACTCCAGAGCTTGGACTTGGATTTTATGGATACCCTGGGTTTTGGTGAGGGGCGATGTTGATTCCTCATGATTTAAAGATACTAACCTCATCTAACACTCTCTGTGTGATTATGGGTGTTTTCCACATGGCACTGGTTGCCTCTGGCATGGACTGGTTTTCGGGATGGATAAACTCTATTGAGAGAAGGTCTGTTGTGTTTAGGTCCGCGAGGTTTGTTGTGGCTTGTAATAATCTCAAGATGTTCCCCCTATTTAAGATGTCATGGTTCCCTTTTGAGATGTACTCAGGGTTGAACAGGGTGGAGATAATGCCAGGCTGTGTGGTGCTCGGGAAATGTGTCGGCTGAAATGATTCTCTGTCGTGCAACATAGTTGCACGTTGGAAGTTGAGTTGGATGACCACCTTGGGTTGGAATTTCTCCCCCCTCTCTTAACGGGCTGTGTTCAGTATCAGTCCTTGTTTTGTTGGTTGTCGCACCAGGTGGCGTCTGTTTGGGGGGGTGCAGGGTGCCCAACTATGCATGGGAGAGATCCTGCCTGAGGTGCCCTCCGGTTTTGAGTGGGACCATGTTTTTGGCAGTGTGCCTTGCATAAATACTTGACCGATCATTGTTGGTTCGATGTTCTTGGACGGGCCCCTTGATTGGATCCTTTTCGATCACCTGGTCCTTGGCGGCTGCTGGCGTTGGGTCTATTTGGAGTGCCACCCTTTGCTTTGGTCGAACTGGGTGTCTTGAGGGGCACAAGGGTGTATGATGAGCTTTGATCTGTGTTACCTCTCTCCCTGTGCGGATCGTTCTTACCCAGTACCATGTCCCTGTTTCCTTTTCCGTTAGGTGACCTCCTGGTACTACGAGGGGAAGGCGTACCTCCTTGACTTGAGTGAGTGTTGGTTGATTTCAAGTTATTGTTTTGTTACTTGAGTCACTCAGGTTGGTGTGTGATTTTGTACGTTCTTGACTAAAAATAGGGAAGATGGCTATTTGGTTTGGGAGAAGTTTCTGGTTGTGGCCTTTGCTTTTCTGCTGCCGGCGTGGCTTAGCATTAGGTTTTAAACTGTGGATTCCTTCTTGGGCCACCGTGTTTGATTCTTTGGGAGTGCCTGCAGGCCCCTTTCTTTGTTGGCTGGCTGAGCTTTCCCGCTGGATGTTCTGAAAAGGTTCCCGTTTGTTTGAGTTGTCATGCTCCCCACGATCTAGTTCAAGCTCTGAGGTTGTGCCATTGGTGGACTTGCTTGTGGAGGCTGTTGGCACATTCCTCAGGTCTTTGAACATGGTGGTTAGCATTGAGGGGAGGTCGATAGTTTGTCCAGGATCCGACTACAGCCACACCTAATACGCGCCTCGGTTTGGGCTCTCTTTATTAGTCCATTAATATCACCCAGTTTTTAATCAATGCCAGTGGTGAACAGTGCCAGTGTGTTTGATAAGGAAAGCTCAATGTCCATCTTGTCAAATTGCTAGTGAAGCGCTTCCACAGACAGTTGCATGGTGGCCCAAGCACTGCCAGCCTGTTCTTTAGTGCTCATGGCCCCCTCGGGCTCCTCTTTGATCTCTTCCTTGGGAGATTGGGCGTGGCCTACAGTTCTGGCCTGAGGCATCTTGGTGGGGAATACTCCTAGATGGCGGTCTGGTGAGTAAGCTGCTTGCATGTCCTCCCATTCCTTCATGTTCAGACACAAGAGGTTTGCCCTCACTTCTTCCTGGTGGGTGGGATCTTCAGACATGTCTGTCCCTGTATGTGGGGGGCTGCAGGCAGCGGGCGGTCTGGTGGCTACTGGGGTTGATACATTCGCTGTGGGAGGCAGGGACCTTGAACCCGGAGTAGCTTTGGTGGTGACTGGAGATGTGCTCAGTACAGCTTTGGGTGGAGGTTCTGGCTGGAGGTTCGGCCTACTCCTCTCGGTAACTGGAGATCCTGTGGGGAATTGGTTGTTGTCAGTACTCTCTAGGACGCTCCCCCATCGGACTGCTTCCGTTGGGTCAGTTTCAGCCTGTGCGTGCTGTTCAAGCCCCGCCTCTAAAGACAAGAGAAACGCTGGTGCAGATGCTGAAGATGAGGCTTGAGCCTCATGTTGTTCGATTGATAACGCGGATCCTAGTTGTCCATTTGAAGGCAGGTTTTGAGTTATTGTTGACGGCATGGCATATGTCAAGGTTTGATGGATGTGAGAAAAGGTAAACATAGGGTGAGCCATTCTCCACAAGGATTTGCCGTTGGATAGCTATGTGAGGGTGCGCAGATCCGGTCATCTACTAGTAGGATGGCCTCCTCATAAGGTTGGATAAGAGGTGAAGCCGGAGACGGCTGTGATAGCTGTGGTGGTTGTGAAGGTTGCAAGGGAGTCTGTAGTCCTTTAAGCGCACTGTTGCTTGAGTAAAGTGCGGCACCTGCGTCTTTTAAGAAATTGAATTTCGTATAGATTTTCGGTTAAGTTGAAAAAGCTGTGTGTTTTGATGTACCACCCCCACCTCTTGGCGACATCCTGTCCTTTGGGTCTTGCCTTTGGTCTTGCTCTGTTGTGATTGTGGAACTTTGGGCATCGTGCTGAGCGGTGGAGAATCATTGCTTGTGTTTTTTCCCTCTTATTCCAGCCGGCCTCGGCGGGTTGACCAGCCTGGTTCTCCCTGATCTTATTATGCAGCCGGTGGACTCCCTACGGTTAGCTCTTCTTCCTGCACAGTGCCAGATGGTCTGGATTAGACTCCTTCCTTTGATTTGCCCTCTCCCTGTTTTTCAACGGGACGGCTATAGAGATATAGGGTCAGAAAGGAAGGTGGTGATGGTGGTACTGGTGGCCTGGTTAGGTGGGGGCCCCAGCACCTCAGACCCTTGTCCTCGTGAGGGAGTTGGAGGTCAGGGCGATTATTCATTTTTTGTTTTGTGTATGGGGGTGACTCCTCCCCCTTTCCTTGTTTGTTTTCCTTAACCTTTTCCCTTAGGATCCTGTATGCCTTTTGGGACTTTTTGGAACCTTCACTGGGAAACTTAAAGGCTGGAGCGGCAGCAATGGCCCCCAGTGCACCGAGAGATCTTGTCTTGTCTTGACTGAGCCAGTTTCTGAGTCTGTGTGCATGGCTGAGGAGAGTAGGGCTCCTCAGGCCATGCTACAGGCCGCGCCCGGTACTGTCCGGGCCGCCTCCGCAGCCCGACGGGTGCACACTCTCTACAGCAGCTGACTACAGCTGCCACACTCATCTTGCAGTGTTAGAGACTGTTGATCCCTGGATTGTGGCAGAGAAGGTGATGGTGAGGGGCAAGGAGAGATGCTCCTGAGCTTCTGAGCTCCCTAGGTGCTCCGTTGCCCTGGGCTCCCTGCCACTTGCCGCCCACGACTGCCAGCCTCTAGCTCAGACCTCTAGCCTCCTTCGCTGTTTTGCTGAGGTTTGTTGGGGCCAACTGCCAGCTGCAGGGGGAGTGGAGGGCAGCTTAACGCAATGGAGGTGATGGAGGCAGTGAAGGCAGGGTGAAGTGAGGCAGGGCATGTTAGGCAGGTAGTGTAAAAGCAGTGGTGCCAGCCAGCCAATCAGCAGCCAGAAGGTTCTCAAGGGCGGCTACCTTGCAAGTGTGTTGCTGCGTGCTGGGACCTAGCTGCTGTTGGGCGCTGCAATGCTGCAATGATTTTCAGAAGTACTGCCTTCCTTACCCCTTTGACGCTTTGACACCCGTGCAGGTGCGGGTGTATGGTCCAGCCAAGGTGAGTGCTGCTCCATCTTGATAGTCACCTCGGCTGATTTGGCTGCCTCCATTCACAACACAGCTATAGTGCTGTTAGGGCTGGTAGTGGGCTGGTAGTGGGGGGGGAACAGGCAGCCTAATTGCCCAGTTGCTAGCAAGCCGCACCGGCCGGGGCCGGCCGCTACAGCCTGCAGTGGGTCAAAACCCCCCCAGGTGTCTGTGCTGCCGCTGCGGATGGTAGTAGAAGCTGGATTGTAGCCTGTGGGCAGGAGCGGCTGGCAGGGGAGCGAGGAGGTGGAGGGGGCTGGTCAGATGGAGCCGATTAAGTCGGATCAGCTCGGTCCTCGCTCCTGTTGCACTGCACTCTTGAACCCCCTGCCACTCCTGGTACGTTTCCGTGTTCTTCGGCGTTGCTGCCTGCTGCTCGCTCACTGGTTGCCCGCTCTCTTCCGCCTACCACGTCACTGTCAGGAAGAATAGCAGGTGGAAGCAAATTGTCCAGGAACCAATTGTAGCTTGTGTTATGGCCTGGAAAAGGGCAGCAGCACAATCTGCAATTGAAAAGGGCATATTTTTAAACATCCATGCAGCGTGTGCCAGGTACCACGTGATGCCTGGCACACTGCGCATGGATGTTTGGGGGGGCACCACATATCCCCCCCGACCCATAGGGGAGGCCCAGGGGAGATGGAGCCCTGCTAGGGGCCCTCAAAGTCCCTTTCCGTCTGCCTGTGCTTGGCGGTGGCCATGTACAGGCCGAGGGAAACGGACATCGTAATCCCTATGGCGTGCCTGAGCAGGCACCGCCTCTATTGTAGGGATTACGGTCCCACCGCTGCCCAGATGGGCTCTTTGAGCCCATTGTAAAAGCAGCAGTCAGTCCCTCCACCTAATGCCTCTGACCGCTAGTTCTTAATCCAGTGGTTGGACCGCTTCTGTGGATGTCGGTGGGCCCGCCTGGATCAGAATAAGGCCCTTCGTTTCTATGCAGTATCTTCATGCAATGTATCTGCCACATTTATAATGACCTTTAATTGGTGGAAGGCCCAACTGTGAATGTGTAGTAGGAGCAATAGGAAGAGAAAGTAAAACCCTCAAAACTTTATCACAAATGGTCGGTGCCCTCTTGAAGAAACATAGAGGCAAGTCACTACATTTTAATGTGTCTTGGTCCAGATGCCAGTGTTTACATATCACCTTTTTGATAGCATTACTATCAGTGTTGAATGTGCTCACAAAAATAACACAATCTGCAGCTGGTTGGTGGATGTTAGGGATCAATAAGTCTGCCCTGCTGGTATACCAGGCCCCTTCTCTTGCTTGTTTCAATAATCTCAGTGGGTAACCCATTTTATGTAGATGTGATATAAGGGAATTGTGATGTGTGGTCCCCTCTTGAAGGAACATAGAAGCAAGTCGCTGCATTTCAATGTGTCTTGGTCCAGATGCCAGTGTTTACATATCACCTTTTTGATAGCAATGCTATCTGTGTTGAATGTGCTCACAAAAATAACCCAATCTGCAGCTGGTTGGCGGTTTTCAGAGACCAACAAGTTGCTCTGTTGGTATACCTTGCCCTTTTTTTGCTTATTTCAGTAATCTCAGTGGGTATCCCCTGTCATGTAGATTCCTTAAAGAAATCATTTTTCCGGGTGCAATTCCTATGTATCCTAAGGAATTGGCCATACGGCGATTGTCTTAAAGCCCTCTGTGGTGATGGCTAGGGTACATCAATAAAGAATTCCTTTTGGTGGGCTTATAAAATAATGTGGTGTAAAGTGCATTGTCATCCACCTTGATAGTCAAATTTAGGAAAGTAATTAAGTGCCTGTCATAATCCATGGTGAGTTGTATGTCAGATGATCTGTTGTTAATCCACTGCAAAAATTGTTCCACTGAAGAGGTATCTCCCTCCCAAATCAATAATACATCAACTATAAAAAGAAGCCATACTGTTGTATTCTGCCTAACAGGATTGTGGTCACTGTAAAGGTGTGTGCATTTGTAATCATCCATGAATAGGTTCACCAAGTTGGGTGTGAACTCGGATCCCTTTTCAACTCCTTTGTTTTGATAGTAAAAAGTATTTGTGAATTGGTAAAAAATCTTGGAAAGTGCAATATCAGTCAATTTGACTAAAAAATCAGTAGGGTCCCTAAGAGGTTGCTTCCTTGAGTCAAGTGTCTTAGTGATCATGCGTAATGCCTCCTGTTGGGGGACATTGGTATACAGGGTTTTTATATCCATAGTGACCAACAGTAATTGGGAATTTTTAAAAGGCAGTCCTTTTATAAGAATGTGTAAGGGAAACATATGGTCTAAGAAAGATATCAATATATTGGCAAAGTATTTCATGGCGGGACCCACATCCCGAGACTATTGTTCTTAAGGTGTTGGTGGTTCATGGGAAAGATATATATTGCTGGATTTCTGGGAAATTTGACATTAAGGAAGGCGTGTTCATTAGTTCATTAAGTACTCAATTTTTTGTCATTATTATTAAAGAAATAAATTCTCTAAAAGTTGGTATTTCAAAATAAGGTAAAATAGAACATTAATAAGAATTACAAACGCAGTCCAGAATATACAACAAATGTGTTCCGTAAAGGAATCCCCTAAACTAAACTAAGGAATAATATGTCGAAAAGGGCATTTAGGCAACAAGGTAAGATGTCAGCATGAGAAAACCTGGTTTCTGATGAGAGAATTAGAATGTTCAGGCATGAAGCCTTTGCATTTGAGCAGTGAAGATTGGCAGAATTGAGAAGGATATTCTCATTTCTAAGTCAGCAAGCATCTCTGAGGTCTGCTTCTCCTGTCTCACATTCTAAGGAGAGCATTCTAAGGATCTCATTTTTCCAATGACTCACTGGGTCTGACTCCAGCAAAACCGAAATTGAACCATGGTAGGAGTTCTCGCAACAATAGTTTGGCTACAGTGAGACTGTCATTCCTCCGTGTTGGGTAAGCTTCCACCCAATGGGAGAAAATGCACTGTATGACCAGCATATATCTCAGCCCATTACAGACAGGCATCTTGATGACGTCCAACTGCATTCTAGTAAAGGGTCCTCCTGAATTGCCTATGTGACTCATGGTTATAGGGATTCTGCTCCCTACATTCATTTGCTGAGAGTTGATGCATCTATGGCACAATTCCTGAGCTATGACTCTAAATCGGGAATTGAACCAAGTCTGTCTGAACAATCTAACCATGGCATCCCTCCCTATTCGTGTGGGAGCATTAAAATGTCTAGTCATTGGGAACAACAGACTATCAGGCAACACAGGCCTTCCATCAGCTGAGACCCAGATCTCATTTGCGGTCCTACTGCATCCTGCTCTGACCCATCCTTGTTGTTCCGCTTCTGACACTGCCCCCTGCAATCTCTTGATTTCCTCCCAAGTATCAGCTACAGACAACAGCATTGAAAAATTGGCGTCCTCATCAGATTCATTTGCATATTCTCTGGTAAATGTGCGTGCCACAGTTGCACAATACTGAGCAACTTCGTTGGCATATCAGTTTCCAATGGTTACATAATCATTTCTGCTTTTGTGGGTTATGCATTTAACAACTGCAATTTCCTACAGATAGGAGATTCGGATGAGGTAATGAATCCCCTCTGTGACCATAACTGTACAACGGTATGGACCACACCAAAGCCATATGGACTGTCTGTAAATATTGTCACCCTCAGTTAATCTAAAAAATCACAAACTCGGGTAAGGGTGACCAGCTCTGCTACCTGGGAAGAGGTGGCACCTCAAAGCCAGGAGGCTTCCACCACTTCCTTCACCACTTCGACAACAGCATAAGCTGCTCTCAAATTCCCATAGTTATCTTTTAAACATGAACCATCAACAAACATTGCATAGTTGGGCTCATCAAGGGGTTCATGCTTAATATCAGGTCTTGGCTTGGTGCACAAATCTGTGACATTGAAACAGCCATGCTCCAGGATCTCATTTTTCAAATGAGTCACTGGGTCTGACTCCAGAGAAACTGAAATCGAACCATGGTAGTATTCTTGCAACAAAAGTTTGGCTACAGCGAGACTGTCATTCCTCTGTGTTGGGTAAGCTTCCACCCAATGGGAGAAAATGCACAATATGACCAGCATATATCTCAGCCCATTACAGACAGGCATGTCGATGAAGTCCAACTGCATTCCATTAAAGCAATTCGATTTAATTTTCAGGCAATGGTAACAGTGTAGCTGGGTTAAGGCTCTGACATCTTTTTATAGTAACATTTTCAACAGCAAGAATCCATTACTCATACTTTGTGAGTATACTGTGGGTCATATATTGTGTCTTAGTATGTGTGAGCAAACTCTCCTCTGAATGTGGGACCACCACCGTAAGAGGATGCCCCATGACTATGCTCTCGCTTTTCTCAATACTGACACCAACACCAACCGCTATAACGCAGGCGGGAAGTCCTGCAGCTACAGGGCCAAGAAGGTTGAGAAATATACCACAGGTCTTAGAGAGGCTCCATGTAACCGAGTAAGCACTGAGAGAGTGCAGTCCTCTCTCTCACTGCAAAAAGAGTGAGCATTTTACTGTAATCTCAGCATTCCTAGTGCCGGGTCACGACCCAAACTTTCTCTCAACTCTAGAAATGCTTTTAAACAATCGCTGTCCCATGGAAGCGGATTAAGCACATTTTTGTGCATCAGCCTCAGTAAAGACTTGGCCATTATGGAATAGTTGTGTATCCACTGTCTACAGTAGCCCACCATTCCCAGAATCATTCTGACTTCTCTCTGAGTTTTAGTTGGATTCATTTTCAAGATAGCAGTAATTCTCTCTTGTGACACCTTCCTCACTCTCTTCTTGATGAGATGTCCCAGATACAGAACCTTTTTTTGGCAATACTGCGATTTACTCCGGGACACCTTGCATCCATTCTCATCCAAATGATTTAGTAAAGCAATCATATCCTGTTCACAGGCTTCTTGAGTACTTGACTCCACAAGCAAGTTGTCTATGTATTGCACAAGAATGGAATTCAGGCCATTTATAAGGACTCAAGATTATTTTTCAGGATCTGATTAAAGAATAATGAACTGTTTGTATAGCTTTGTGTAACTCGGCACCACGCCTAAACTCTATTATGGAATGGAAAATAAAAACTGACTATCCTCATGCAAAGAGATTGAAAGAAGGTCTGGCAAAGATCAACCACTGTGAACCATTCAGCATTACAGGGTATCTGTAATAATATTGTAGCTGGATTCAGTACCACTAGACATCATGAGATGAAAATACTGTTAATTTTACGAAGGTCCTGCACTATTCTAAACTTGCTGTTAGACTTTTACAAGCCCATGATCAGTGAGTTGCATAGGACTTCTGACTATCTCTCTTAAAAGCCATTCTCATAACATTGACTCACTCACCAGAGTGATTCCAGGCACTTTCTCGTGTGAGATTATATGGTGGTGTCCTTGGACACTCAGCATTAGGTTGAATTGTTATTTGGATAGGCTCTATACATTTAAGACTGATATCTTTCTCTGAAAAACTCTATACTTTGTGTTGCATAGTATCTGGAAAATTAGGAGGTAAGTCCCCCACTGTTCCCATAGGGAACAACAGAACTGATGACCCTTGTCTTGCCATTTTGAATTCAACATCCTTATCATGCTTTTATAAAGCAACACCCTTCAGTGAACAGTAAATAGTGCAATTTAATTTGCACAAGAGATCTCTCCCTAACATGTTTACAGAACTCGAATCACATGTAACAAATTGGTGATCTTCTTCAAATGAGCTTATTTTTACATGGACCTTTGTTGACACAGGGTTAGTTATCTGTTTATTCTTACACCTTGGATCTTCTTTCCGGAGAGGTGTAGGTCAGAGACTTCCCTATTCTAATTAGGCCTGGGCGGTGAACTCTGCTCCGTTCGCGGAGTTTGCTGAGTTTTCTGCACTCCATGCTCCGCGGAGCTCGCAGAGTGCAGAAAACTCTGCTTTGCGTAGTGCAGCGGAGTTTTTTCCCCGCTTGTGCTCGCAAACTGTAAGTTCGCGAGCTGCCGCTTGGGTAGAATTTCTACCCGAGCGGCAGGAAAACTAGCGCGAACGGCAGTTCGCACTGCACTCCGCACCTTGCAGAACTTCGCAGAGTTTTTTTGTCACTTCGCGGAGTTCGGCGTATCAAAACTCCATAAACTACGCCCAGGCCTGATTCTAATAGTCGAACGGGTATCACTGGTGTCAATAAAAAAAATGACACTTGGTGGCCATTCAACTCACCTTCTATGAATAGACCACTTTGGTCTTCCTCTAAGACTGTGCCCAGCACGCAGTCTTACTCCATCCTAAGGCACCATCATTGTGAATTGTCAGAGTCAAAACTCTCATTCATGGGGTACCATTGAAATGGGTTCTGATTTTGGAAAGGATTTATGTTTGCTCTTGGAGCTTGATTCACATTAAATCTTGTGTTGCCCATGTTCTGTGGAGGCATCAGCGTCTGAGGAACTTGCATTATTGAGGCTTGTGACTGATTTGGTGTTTGCATTTGTTGAACTGGGGTGCTCTGCATTTGTGTCAGATTAATATTTTGTATATTCCCATCACCAACTACTCTGTTGGTTTTCTGTTGGCACTCCTTCTTCCAATGTCCAAGCTTGTTACAATAATGACACGGAGTCAATTTCTTCAATGTTGCGTTATCTACAGGAGAATTTGGGTGAACCGAGACACCTCGACCTCTTGAGAAATGCTACTTACACATTGTATCATCTAACCTCCGATTTGGTAACCATCACCTTGTATTCCACCAATATTTCCCATATACGGGTGATTTTGAATCCCTTTCTGTGCCAACTTTTATTAGCAGGCATAGGTTTCTCCTTAATTTATCCTTAAGCCCTTTTCTGCTTCATTTCTTGCTCATCACTGGAGTACTTATCATACCTCAGGATCACATCCAACAGCTACGTCTGTCAGCAAATCACATTCTGTTGTATGTGCATACTGATCTCTGGCACAACTCAAGAGAAAAAAATGGAACACAAAGCTTCCCATATCTCCCCTTTCAGGATTTTCTTGACCACTGTGTTTTTTAAAAACCTGCAAACACCATTCATTATAGGCATGCATTAATTGGTTTGCTTCCTGAGTCATTCTATTGATCTTTAGGTACCGGCGTACCTTTCCCTTCAGGAAAGTGATCACCGCAACACAATGTTTCATCACCATAGGAGATGGTGCACAAGAAGATGGATCCTTTGGGGGTTCTGTCCGTGGCCACTGTGAGACAACATTGTTGATATATCAAGTGATTTATTTAGAACAATTATAACTATGGTAGACAGGAGTACTAACCTAAACTATGATCTCTCAGTCACCATTTTATAATTGAAAAAACATGTATGATGGGGACCTGAGTGTGGAAATTAGGAAAAGGTGGCATTGTAAAAGTTCCTGAAAAACACTTTGCATTTCAGTCTTCAGGGACATAATCATCTAACAGAGCAACCCTACATTCCCCTTAAAAGGGGTGAGTGACTCATAGTTTACCATATAAAATTCAGTGGCTTAGAAAGCCCGCCAAATTATTTACAACCTTATTTTCTTGCCCATATAATTAAGAAAGTTGTACTCTGAGCCATAAGCAAAGAAAAAGCAAAGAACTATGGCTGTCTACAGAAAGCAACAATACCAATTAAAAATTGAAGTGTGTGGTAAGGGAACAGGAATAAAACAACTCTTAATGCATGAAAATGGGAATAGCATTTTAGAACTAATCCTAAGCCATGGTATAGCTAACTATTCCAGAAAATGTAGGCATGGTTACTTAAAAAGTCAGTACTTCCTATTCCACTAGCACGCAATTAGAGGCAATGATGACTTTAAATAAAACTTCTTTTTTAAATCAACTTCCAATGAACTCATATATTTTTTCACCTGAAGAATCAGGAACATATCGATGATTGAATTAGCAATTGGACAAGTGGGTGCCTGTGCTCAAAACAATGGAGAATTTTGTGGGTGAAGAAATCTTTTATGAGATGCTTTGACCCATTTTTACATGAATGGCCAAATAGCTGAAAAAGTTCCCCCAGAAACCTATGCCAGAGAAACTCTGTTATCCTGAAGAGATCCAAACACCTGGGGTGTAGACACTTAGAGCAAGGCAAGAATGAGAATTTAGCCAGGTGTAGAAAAATGATCTCTAGTGAGGTGGGTCGCTGTGATTGCAGATCGTATATAGATGTCTCTCAGAAATGTAAAATACTAAGAAGGCCTATTAAATAAATCCCTTGAACCCCAGATAAAGATCCGTCAAAGAGGTCTGGCACATGATCGGGGGTCTTTGAGCAGGAGCCAGTGATGTATCGGAAATTTGGGTTAAACATTTTTGGAATTGCCTGTAGCATGTGATTTTCCACAGACCACCTTAGGGCAGATATATGCAATATGCCCAAGTAGAAGGCTAATTTTCAATGCAAAGTCAATCAGAATAAAAACATTTCTCATAATTAGCCATGACACGAACAGTAGTGTTGCACAAAGATAGCAGGTAAACCTCAAAGAAGTAGATTTTGTCCTAACACTACGCAGAATCCTGAATCTTCAGGGTGTTGTTGACTGTTTGGTGGGAGACTCGCTCTCCCTCCATATTTAGAGAACTCTAGGGGGCTTATTTACAAGCCCCTTCCGTCACTTTTAACATGGGAAAAGTGACACAAAAGTGGCGCAAGGGGCCTGTAAATCTGCCCCTAGGTGTCTGCGCCCTCGTAGGAATTACACTGTACAGCGGCGCAGTGGGTGTTAAGTGAAAAACGTGCTTGGTGCTTTCTCCGGTGATACACGCACTGGTGACCAAAAGGTGCGCATCTATAATCGAGAATAGAGTGTTTCCGGGCCATAACACCAGAAGAGGGGGAACACAGTCACTGGCGACATTTTTCCATGGCCCCCAAAACAACTTGCGATAGAATGGCCTGATCCTATAACAGGAGAGACAGACACCAGTGAATGGTCAGAAGCATCCCAGCATTGAGGGAACCAATGTCCTTAAAAGCAGAGCCCCCACTCCACCCGCAGTAACCTCGCTCACCTCGCTGTTGGGACGCTGCTGTCATTGTGCCGTGCCCATTGTTTTTTTGCCTGGAATTTTCATCCTTGGCCATGCGGGGCCTGCAAGTGGCTGACTCCGCTTTTAGAGGCATTTGTTTCCTCATTGTTGGGACGCACACTTTGTAGTCTCTTACACAATGTTAGATTTTCAGACTTTGTTAAGCTTGGATGTTTTTTGCAATTTAATTCTGAGTTTCATTTCCAGTTTTCCTGGTCTACCTAACAGATCATTTGCTAATATCTTAGATCCACATGAGAGGATATTAATATCCACTGGGTTTCACATTGGATATTTGACTTGCATAGCACAGGAGAAGTCTTTCACACGTTTACTGATAACTTACACATCAAAATGCTACCTAGGTTTTCACAATCAGGGGCTTATTTACATGCGTATAGACATGGGGCTGTGGGGAAGTGATCCCTAATGCCCAGAGGGTTGAGAGGATTCTACATTGGAGTATAACCTCCCATGTCAAGACATTACACCACAAAAAATACTCCTGTAGACTAACTAGTGGTAAACAAAAAACTGTGTTACCTAAATACGATAAGGGAGGTGTCTATGTAAAGATCTAGAACTGCTGACACCCAGGGGTGCGCAAGGAAGCAATTCCTTTTTGTTTAGTTACCCTCACACACCCTAGTGGTGTCATGCTTCATCATCGGGTCACCCCGACGCCTATAAGTCGGGGTGGGCTCGACCACTGTGTTGGGAGCTCTTTGGAAAGTGAAGACCAGGGGGATTAGAGATAAAAAAGCCTCAGACAGACCCCGGTTTCCCTTTATTATTGGGTCTATCAGGGATATTAAAAATAATTAAAAGGGCGGGTCAATGGGAGTAATTATGGTCCTATGACCCTATTGCCAACATGTTTCAGTCCTGGGTTGGCCGTAAAGGTCCTGGACTTTCTTCAGGGCAAAGGTCGTCCTCCCTGGGAACAACAGTGAAAGGGGAATCCCTATCCTGTGAATGAATAAGGGCAGAGTAGCTGCTCCTTTTGTGTAGATAACAGATGTTTAATCTGTTACACGCAGTCCTTCATCTCTGAAAAACACAAGAAGCAAACAAACACCATATCGTTTTCTTTGAACATACATCAATTGTGTAGTTATAAACACTCCCAATTAGGTGCGTTGACTGTGACCCAACATCTAATGAATGCCAGGTGATTGTGCAAATGGAAGTTCTCATTTACATCATACTTGTGCCATACACACCTATATCTGTAACACAATAGTGCTATGTGGCAGATAAATGTGCGGTGGCGATTTTACTCGCATACTGACTTTATCAGCAGGCCAGTGTGTGTACGTTCAGAAGTGAAAATATCGCGTGACAGTCTATAAGAACAGCACTAGGCTGCTATCAAGCAGTGTACTATTGTGCAGGCGTACACTCGCATCTTTTCTTTAAAAAGTATTTTTCATAATAAGAGCATCCAAATTCTTACCCAATTTGCGGAGAAAAACTGTGTCTCAGGGGACCGCTAGGCGTGATGGAATAGCCCTGTAGTCAGACTCTATTGTGTTGTTCGGGGGTAGAAAGAGGATGAAGTACACCGGAAATTTTTAGACAGGGCAGAAAGCCTATGTCGACCAGAATTACAAGACTAAACCGGTTGTAAACACCTGTCACCCCCCTACTTACTTCTTCAAGGGTCCTATCCCGGTCACTTATCAACAAAACATGAGCACAGGTGGTATCAATTCCAGTACTGTGGATTGTAATAGGCTCTGACCACATACGATCAAGTTAGCTCCAGGAGATAGTGTTAGTCATGTATTAGACTTGATTCATTCAAGGTTAAAAATTAATTAAAAATAGCAGCAGTGATAAGGCAATCATACTGGGGTGGCTATCAAGGATAGTAGTGCATGGACTTCCATTATAGCCACTCACCTAATCAGTAACCAATTACTGATTAGGTGAGTGGCTATAATGGAAGTCCATGCACTACTATCCTTGATAAGTTGATAAGTGACCGGTTGTTTTCACAAATGTTCTTTTTACTAGATTGGCTACAGCACCTACGGACCTCCAGCCGATGGTGTAAGTGAACTGGTAATTTCTAGGTTATTACACCACCATACCAGACACCAGTGTAGATCTCGTACCACTGTTCTTTTGATTTATTCCCTGGTCCTGAAGAATTGCCGCTTGATCCCGTTTCGGGACTGATAGGCAAGAAACATGTTGACCTTATTATAGCCACTAGCTGCAACATCACTGTAGTTAGCCGCTATACACCTTTTTAATCAGGGTAGGAGGCAGGATTATTAAATAAGTGGCCCTGACCACCGTCCCCTGTTTTAATGCACTTCTTCACATACTACACCTCTACACTTTAGAGCCCCTCACACACACGCACCATACGGCAAGGATAAAAAGATCTCCGCTAAAGAGCCCCCACAGAGGGTGCCCATCGGGTATTGCACCGCCGACCCGAAGAGGAGCATGCCCAATGATGAAGCATGACACCCAGCGGGCTGGGTGTGTGAGGGCACTTTATCCGAAAGGAGGAATTCCCCGTCCCCTTTCTGGCTAAATAAACTTTTGTAGCCTCTCTCTGCCGGTTACTTACACAAACATTACAGGAACTGCATACTACTTCTCTTGTCTATGGTAGTTGGGCACGTATGCTGGACCTTCTGATAATCGCCCATTTCTTCCTCGTGTCTCTCTTTTTGTAAATAATAAAAGATTTTGCAACAGCATAAAGTCATGGCAGCTTACAATGAAAAACCCTACCAAGCGTTTTAATAGTCCATGCGCAAAGATCATGACAGTAACCAGGTAAAAATATTATCTTTTGGAGATCTAATACTGTGATAAACTTAGCTTTGTTATAAACCTGCCCCAAAAATTATTTCAAAAAAGTTGTTAATAGTCTTTTCTCAAACTGGATTAAAAGACTTATCTTGACAGTGGGCTGTTTGCTGAGGCATCATTTAGGCAATTTTACTTTGTTTCTGTACAAATTCAGAATGGGTGTGGACATAATCAGTGCTCTGAATAAAAGGGTTTTAATAACCCCTCTATTTGTGGGCTAGCAGAACGATGATAGAACTATATCTCAAGATGTAAGATCCCAACCTTCTGCGTAGTAAACTTTTGCGAGCCGGCCCATCTGTATTAGCAAGAGTTTCCGAGAGACATCCTGGAACTTCTGCCTAAGAAAGAGGAAGAGGAAGAGTTAGTGGGCCAAGAGTGTATTAAGCTTTGCAAAGAGAACTCTGCACCTGATTCTTGTAGAATTACGTGGAGGTGGCCCTGGGGAGCTGATTGATGAGTACCTTATGATCCCTTTCTATAGTCATCTTGAAAGACAAAGGATAGAGCTTTGAGGGCTAGATTTTGCCAAAACTACAAGGAAGAACTACAATAGCTAGCCAGATTTTGCTTGCATGGGATGTTTACAGTAAGAGGTTTATTTAAAGTCACTATATCCGTATTCTGATTGGGGTTATATGGGTAAAATGCAGCCCAGAGTCTGTATTTATTCCCACCCCTTCTGCTTACTCACAACACTAACACTGGTCCATCTGTGTTCTCTGTCACTGCATTTGATCAGTGAGCATACTCAGATTTTCGGATCTTCAAACAGGTAACTATGGAAGGGCTTCTATAGATGGTATAGTGGCTGTGTTCGGTTTATGAGGAAACATCATCCTAACAGCCCTGCATGCAGGACTCCGTCACCAACCCGACGCATATCGCAGGACACATGCTCGACCCTATTTTCACAGCCAGTGTCAGAGTCAAGTAGAGTCACGTACCGAGCTCACCTGGACACATCACACAATCATCCATTTCACCATCACATGAGCCCCCAGCACCACCACCAAGATGCTCAGCACCTCACACAACAAGTGGAACAGAGTATCCGAAAGCCAATGGACAAACATATCTCATCCTGACCCCACTCCCAACCTAGAACAGGTTATCAAGAACTTCTCCACTTAAATCATCAACTGCACTGACAGAGTCGCCCCCTTCAAACCCATCAAACTCAAGAGACCCACCAAACATGCCAGCTGGTACACCATGCAATTGAGAACCACAAAACGCAACTGTAAGCAATCAGAAAGGAAATGGCACACCAGCAAGGAGCCCACAGATTGCACTATCTTCAAGACATCGCTCAACCACTATCACCAACTCCTGAAAGAAACAAAAAAGAATGCTCTAGCCAACCGCATTAAATCCAGCTCCAACCACAGCGAAGAACTCTTCAGCATAGTCAAAGAGTTCTCCAACCCCTCAGCAACCAAAAACATCTTCATCACTTCCCAAGAACTCTGCAAAACCCTGGCAGACTTTTTTCACGAGAAGATCTCCACCATCTACAAACACTTCAAACCCCAACCTGCAGCCTCCGACATCTCAGCCTCCTCTCTCCCACAGACACTAACTCTGACCACCGGATCACCACTTGGAACCAGCTCACAATACAGAGCACTACAGCCATTATGCACTCCGACCACTCAGGAGCACCCACGGACCCCTGTCCCCCACACATGCTCAACATTGGAAACAGGACCATCAGAAACAAGCTCACTGCCGTCTTCAACACATCCATCACCTTGGCCACCTTCCCTGAAGAATGGAAACATGCTGAAGTCAAACCCCTCCTCAAGAACCGTTTGCCGACTCCAACTTGCTCCAGAACTATGGGCCCATCTCTCTGCTCCCCTTTCATGCCAAAGTCCTCGAAAAGACCATCAACCGCCAACTCACGGAATACCTAGAGAACACTGATCTGCTGGACTCATCCCATTCCATATTCCGCATGAACCACAGCACCAAACCTGCCTTGATTGCAGCCACTGACAACATCAGTACCCTCCTAGACCTGGGTTAAACGGTCACCCTGATCCTTTTCCACCTCTCAGCAGCCTTTGACAACGTGTCCCACTACACCCTGATCAAGAGACTCCATCAGGTCAGAATCCAAGAGGACACCCTCAAATAGATTGCATCCTTCCTCACCAGAAGAACCCAGAGAATCTGCCTATCACACTTCAACTCGGAACCCAAGAACATCATCTGCGGTATCCCACAAGGTTCATCCCTCAGCCTGACTCTATTCCACACTTACATGACCTCCCTGGCCAACATCGTCAGAAGCCACGGACTGAACATCATATCCTACGCAGACGATACCCAGCTCATTCTCTATTTGAAGACCCATCCATGACGAGGGCCAACTTCCACTTGTGCATGACCAGCAATGCCGACTGGATTCAAAACAACTGTCTCAAACTCAACACAGACAAAACAGAGGTACTGATCTTTGGGAACAACATCTACCCATGGAACGACTTCTGGTGGCCTGCTGAAATAGGACCCTCACCCACCCCTACAGACCACGCCCGGAACCTCAGCATCATCCTCGACAGCAACTCACCATGAAAAACCAGATCAACACAGTCTCCTCCGCATGTTTCCTCAATCTTCACATGCTCCAAAAGATCTTCAAATGACTCCCAGTCATCACCAGATGCACCATCACTCAAGCCCGCATAGCTAGCCGTCTGATCTATGGTAACCCATTCTACATAGGAATCACCACACACCTCATAAAGAGACTGCAGTCCATACAAAACTCAGTGGCCAAACTCATTCTCGAACTCCCCAAGCAAATCCACATCACCCCACACCTCAAGAAACTCCACTGGTTCCCCATCCACAGAAGATGTCAGTTCAAGATTCTTACCCACGCCTACAAAGCCCTTCACATTTAAGGACCAGCATATATCAAATACTACTTGAACTTCCACCAACCCTTCAGGTGCCTGCACTCCACCTCCCTCTCCCTTGCTCACACCCTCTGCATCTGCCACAGCAACCGTGGAGGTCGCTGCTTCTCCTACCTCACCACAAAGTCCTGGAACAGACTTCCCCTCCACTTCCAGACTCCACCCTCTCTTCAAGAATTTAAAAAGGCACTCAAGACCTGGTTGTTCAACTAATTCCACCCGAGCAGCATGGCCCTTAGCACTTGGATACTCTTGTGGGTGATTAGCAGTGCTTTATAAATCCTGTTTGCTTGATTGAATGATTGACGCAGACACCTGAAGTAGGGGCAGTACCTCAAACTGCCCAGATAGTAAAACAGAAGAAGAAAGGCCGGACTTCTTTTTAAAGGGAGCAGAGCAAGATATGCCCTCTCTCCCTATCCAGCCAAGCTCCAACATGCCACTTGATACAGGACTTCCTCATTGTCCTCCGGGACCAATCAGTGCAGGTTTCCCACAAAGCCAGCATGGATACCCCTCTGGGAATTACTATTTAAAACTAAAGAATGAAATGAAACAAACAGCTATTTATGAGCCACAAAGAAGCTCTGTGATGTCAGTATGGATGGGTGTAACTGGAATAATTCTCTCTAGACTAGTTACTGGTAAGTACTGCAAAATTACTTGTAATTATGCATAATTGTGTGAGAAGCGTAATCCAGCATTTTGTACTATATTCTTAGTGCAAAATGCACCCTTGCTTCTAAAAAGGGCATGAGGATGCATTTTGTGCTAAGAAAATAACACTAATTACTACAGGACATGAACAGCTGTGGCCAGCAGCCACTCGCTGTCTTAGTTTATTGTTCCTATGCTTCTAGTGGGACTTTTGCCCCAAATTAATCTTAATTACTCAAGATGGCGTAATCGCATAATTCCAGGAATTTTGCATCACAAGAGTAATGCGTAATTACATGAATAACTCCAGTTACTCTGGCATATTTAAGATTTCGCCCAGACCTGGATGTCAGTACATCTGCTCTACTACAGACAAATAGTGATGGGCAGGCTTATACCAATGTAACCTGAGTAGGCCCAGTGTTCCTCACAGGTACCAGATTTTACTTTTAATCACTCGATTGTTTAACCTTGTGGGAGCTCAGTTGCAGCGAGCATCAAGAACGAGACCTCTCTTCGTAGTTCTATTATATCAGTTTGCTACAACAGGTTTATCATTCTTCTTCAAAATTGGGAAGAAATTCAGCTGTTGCTAATTGTGTACATTTATTCCACCAATTATAGCTGTAATCATGAGTGTATTTTCTAAGTGGAAATCTCCAAGAATGGTTTTCTTTACTTTTGCATTCATATATACCGAATAAATTGTGTTTTTTCTATTCATGAAACTGAAGTTTTACAGGCATCCCAAAATGAATATTTTTGTTGTGATAATAGTGTAATATGTTTAAAGGACAATGGTTCAGGGATGGCCTCAAAGGTCCAAAGTGAAAACGGTGACCCGGAGCGGGGCACTGTTGTTTGAATAAAGTTAATTTTCAGAACGAAAATGGTGACCCAGCAAGGGGCACTACTGTTTACATGTATGAGATTTAAATTTAGTCAGGAGCAAAAAGGATTTACAAAGGGTCATGTGTGTCAGAAAATGACGGACATTTATTTTTCAGATATGCTTAGTATTCAGGTGCTCACACATTAAGTGAAAGAAAGCGTGACGTGAGTAGTGATAGTGAGTTTTTAAAAAAAGGCATCGCATTGACAACAATATAGTTGAACTCCACAAATAATTTATACACAGTGAGTGGAGTTCATGTTGTAGAGTGGTCGACGACGTTTCGAACGCAATTAGTGGGGTTCATCTTCAGGACATAGGTGAGCTAGCTGAAAATGAGAAGGGGTGGGAGGGGAAATTGGGAACACATTTAATGGTATGAAAATAAGACCCTTAAAGTATGCATACATTTTTATTAACAAGTGAAAGTGTTTATATTGCTCCCTGATTGACAAATCGGTGGTTACAAGTTTTCCATATGAGCAATAAAGTTAAGATACCGGAAGTTTACGATAGCGAGTTTAGGAGAAGCTAATGAAGCGCCAGGATGGTGGAGACTGAAAAACTCTACACAAGTGTTGCCAATTACGCGGGAAGTGCTCAAGAGTCTACTAACATTTGGAGTACTGCGTAGGCAAGTGGGGCGCTAAGTGAGCAATGGTAGAGAATTGTGACTTACTTAATGGCGAAAAAGAGGATCTGTTAATTCCACAGATACCCTCGGGTAGACTGATTGTAGTTCAATCTAATGAAATACGGAGAAAAAAATGCTTAAAGAACTAATGTAGACGGCACAATTAATGTGGTGCAACAGAGGTGGCGAGATTACTTTCAGGGTGTGTCAAGTAGCTATATATGATAAGCATTTGGATCACTTAGTAAAGTGGTGAAGGTGGCGCGAAGACCTAATTAATGGGTCATGGGGGTAGTATTCAGTTCAGGTGCCTAGAAGCGCTTGTGACAGAGATGGGAGACATACTAAGAAGGTATGCTGTGGGCTTGCAGGGATTAGATCGAGATGCATGCAGTGTAAATGGGTAAATTATGAATAGTGTTGGGCAGGCTTATACCAATGTAACCTGAGTAGGCCCAGTGTTCCTCACGGGTACCAGATTTTACTTTTAATCACTCGATTGTTTAACCTTGTGGGAGCTCAGTTGCAGCGAGCATCAAGAACGAGACCTCTCTTCGTAGTTCTATTATATCAGTTTGCTACAACAGGTTTATCATTCTTCTTCAAAATTGGGAAGAAATTCAGCTGTTGCTAATTGTGTACATTTATTCCACCAATTACAGCTGTAATCATGAGTGTATTTTCTAAGTGGAAATCTCCAAGAATGGTTTTCTTTACTTTTGCATTCATATATTTTCATACAAACCGAATGCAATTGTGTTTTTTCTATTCATGAAACTGAACTTTTACAGGCATCCCAAAATGAATATTTTTGCTGTGATAATAGTGTAAGTGCGTGTCTCAATTATATATCTTAGTAACGATCAAGGCTGTTAATGGTTTCACACTACCCATGATTAAATCACACTTCTGGGAAATAAAAACGTTAAACTGCATAAATGTTGCTGTGTATACAACTATTGTCGAGCCTTCAGTCACAAAATATTGCAAACATATCACAAAAATAAAAGTGAGTGATATGTTCGGTGAAGTATTTGATAGGAATGTTAAACTTTATCTCTCATTTCAGATGTTTGTTAAGATCATGCCTTAAATATTCAGTGTTCAAACTGGTGCTATTACATGCTGGTAGGCACACAGTTGGTATGTATCCGTGTACATGCAGTGGTAAAGATTTTATTAGAGCACTGGGTCTTTGCAAACACTGTCTATATAATGCGTCTGGACAAATCCGCTCATTCATTTTACATTGCAGTTTGATTTTACCGTTGACAATCCAAGCCATCAATGAAGCTCATAATGTATTCATGCTGGTGTGTCACTTGTGTACAACACTGAATGCCTGCAACGATGGCAACGTTTTCGAAATCCTGAAGCCCATTTTTATTTTGACCAAATCAAATGGATTTATCCTTTTTCATCTTGCATAAATTTTATTACAACATAGTTTTCATCTATGCAGATACCAGACTAGTAGCGATTTAGACAGAAGAATGGTCTTCGCTAAAATATTAATACATATTGCAATTCTTTTTTGCGGACCAAGGGGTGTAGCTATCAGTAATGTAGCATGTGCAGTGTCACTGGGGCCAAAGGCTGTAAAGGGGCCCCTTACACCCCAATACTGAGTGTTTTCTCCCATCAAAAGTTGGCTAGGGGACTTAATTTGCATGCTTGCATTTGGGCCCCTGGTAGCCTGGCAACACCATGGTCTCAGACTCGAATATTTTGCTTCCCACGTGCTGAACTATACATTCTATCAAAGTATTAGTGTTAGAAAAAGGGTTGTTGGTTGAGGGGGTGGGACCCTACTCAATCAACAGCCACAGTCCTTGTTAGGGTGAACCACAAAAAGTCACTAAATTAGCCTGTGCTTAACCCTTTGGTAGCTTGGCACGAAAGCTGTCAAACTTAACTTAGAGGCAATCTGTGAAGTTTTTATGAAGCGCTTAAACAGTAATAATGTGAAAACACAAAATCTAACACCAATTTAGAAAAATATAGTATAATTTAATAAATTAGTTGACGACAAAATGACCAAAATCAGTAGAACTGGAGATGTGCAATGTTAAAGATTTACGGTAAGTATAGCACCTAAAACAAATCCAGACACAAGTTCAGACCGACCGCGATGGGGTGCAGGTCCAGATACAGGGGCCAGGTTAGGCCCACAGAAAAATTTACCTTCTAAGGTCTAGAGCAAAGAGTTTCGTTTACGATGGAGGAGGCTGCGAGGAGCAGAGAGAGTGTTGTGGATGGTCGTCACTGTAGCGCAAAGATCCTGTTGGGAGTTGCAGACGATCATTGCTGGAGATTCGTGTTGGTGGTCACTGTGGGCTGTCGATTCTGTAGTGCGAAGTACAGATCTTGCTATTCCTCTGTCATTATCATTGCTGCCAGTCGCTGTATAGTGAAGTGTCAGAGATTCTCATTGGCGGTTAGCGTGGGCAGCATAATCTTGGCATGAACGGGCCAGTCAAAAAGAGCCCAAATCCTCAGGACTGAAACCTTTCTTCAAGGAGGAGCTTAACCAATGACACACCAAGGGTTCAGGACATGGGAGGCATCTCTTGGGGATCAGGAAGTCACTTCAGCAGGTCCAGTTGCAGGTCAAGTCAGGTCCAGTGTAGCAGGTCAGCTGTGCAGTTGCAGGGAGACCTCTGGAACTTGTTGTGACCCTGTAGCTCAGTACAGGAGGTCAGTCAGCTGACCCTTGGTGTCACGTCAGCCTGGGATGGAGGGTGCAGGTCTAGTTTTCCTTCGCAGACAGCAGGGCATGCCTCAAGTAGCAGGGCAGTCTTATGACAGCAGGGCAGTCCTTCTATAGAATCCACAGTTCCAGGAGTGTAATAAAGAGTGGCCCCATTTTTACATCTGGTGGTAGCTCTGAAATGGGAGAAGCTCTTGGATTTCCCCCCCACAGAGGTGTTTGCAAATTCCTGGCTCCCTGTCCTGGTCCCAGTCTGTCTGCAGTCACAATATGCTAGTGTGAAGTTCTTTGTGTGTGAGTTGAGGCCATGAAGTGCAAGTGTGACAGGTGACAGGTCTGCCCCTCTCATCAAGTCAGGATGGCCAAACGTGCCAAGACCCAGACCCTCTATTGTGTAGCTATCTGGGAGGAATACACAAAGGTCAACTGCTAGCTATACCTAGTCATGTAACCCAGGAAACAGCGTACAGGAACCAAATGATTAGGACAGGAAAAGGCCAAGTTTCTCAAAGCAGCATTTTTTCAGATTTGTGACTTGAAATCCTACTTCACCATTTATGAGGGTTTTAATTTACAATTCCTCAGACACCAAACTTGAAGTTTCAGCCTGCTCCCAAACAAATGTATTCGTTTATTAAATGTAATAAGGCAGCCCAATGTTATCCTATAGGAGAGATAGGCCACGCAGTAGTGAAAAAGGAATTTCAGAGTTTTTAACTACTAGGACATGTAAAAATTGAAAGTACATGTCCTACTTTTTAAATGCAATGTTCTATGAGCTGTTTAAGGCCTACCTTAGGGGTGACTTATTTGTATTTCAAGGGGAGTTTTAGGCTTGGCGAAGATTCATTTTGCAAGTCAAACTAGCAGATTTAAAACTGCATACAGCCTGCAATGGCAGACCTGAGACCGGTTTAAAAAGGGCTATTTAAGTGGGTGGCATAAGTGCAGCAAGCTTACTAGTAGCATTTAATTTACTGGCCCTAGGTACCTGTAGTGCCACTTTACTAGGGACGTATGAGTAAATTAAATCTGCCAATTGGGTGTAAGTCAATTTTACAGTTTTTAAAGGAGAGAGCAGAAGCACTTTAGCACTGATTAGCTGTGGTTAAGTGTTTAGAGTGCTAAAGTCAACAAAAACAAATTCGACACAGCAGGAGTGATAAAGGTCAAAGGTTTGGGGTGTGACCTTGCAGAGAGGGCAGGTCCAACAGCTAGTTTAATTACTTTTGCAGTGATATGTGTTGAAGTATCAAGATTGAAGGCAGGTCATTTGATGCATCATGTAAATGTTGTTCTTGAGTAGCAGATGAATCAATGGAGTCAGGCTTACACTATGCACTTGTAGTAGATTATCTTATTTCCACCACAAACATGGCTGGCGTGTTGATAAAAGTCATTGCGCTTTGTAGACAGGTGTACTGTCTTCCTCTTTCAATCGGCTGTCTGGCTGAACAATGTTCCCCCACCCAAGGCTCCAAGGCCGGTCATTAGGCCCATTGAAGTAGCTCCCTCATTTTGTCAGGTAAAATTACCAGACAATGGTGCCTATCTGTAACAATTTGCCTTGCTGCTATGGACCAGAGAAAACAGAAAATACCAAAATATAAATTTGCCTTGGTCTCTAAGAATCATTTTTACCAGATCTGGCCCCCATTTTTTGAGCTTTTCAACTGTGAGTCCATTAAAGGTGTTTTATGTGTTTTTGTGATGCTCACCAGCAAAATACCAACCAATGAACATAGATTGAACTGGGGGCTAATCGCAGCATGTATCACCACTGATAATAGAGGATGACTGGTTTGCCTATAGTAGACAATAGGGAGACATATGGACGGTAGTATTTAGGATCTTAGTGAGATTTCAAAACCTTTGTACACTTACCCATATGGGATGGGTCTATTGTCCCTGTCTAAGTAAAATGTTTTCAGTCCCCAATGACTGGGGTTAATGGGCAGAGGAAGGGGAGGAGATGAGATCTGGTGGAGAACACCTACCCACCTGATACACAAACGAGAGAGAACATGAGCTGAGACATAGGTCAGCTCATTAATCAAAGAGTTTAAGAAAGACAGTGCCCCCACCCATTCTCATTCCTTCGTGTATTTATTTCTGTTACACACATGAGATGACAGTAGGAATGGATTCAAATCTGACTAGCAACTGCATTTAAGGTGTCAAGAATTTTCCAAACATGCGTCTACTATATCCTTATTAAGAAGAGAGGGTAGGCAAAGCACTTCAAAACAGCAAATGGGTCCCGAAACATCAGAGAGCCTTAGTCACCCTTCTCTACAATTTCACAAATAGATTCTTGTAGCACAATAATGGATGACATAGATCCCCTATGAGGTGTAAGCGAGATTGCCCACAGCATGATGTTCCAAAAATTGCAGCTGAATGGAAGTGTCCTTCTCTTACTCTTTCAATAATAGTGAATTATTGGAAATTGGCCAATATTAATAGCAGTTAAATAAGTCAAGCAGCATATTTTCTTAGCAGGTTTTTGACAGGCACATTTATAAGATTTTTTGCTATTAAGCACATCCTATAGAAGGCTGTATTTCTCTTACCTATTCTTTTATCATTTTTACACCGGAATGGTCACCATCACAGTTGCTAAGACTAAGATTGTTAATAAAGTCTCTGATATCCTGGTCAAGTGCATCATTAAACTTGAACGTGATCTTCCAATCTAGGTTAGAGGGTAGAGCACATTGATTGTATTACTCATATTTTTTTTATAGGAGAATATTGGTATTTGCTTCATATTTTCACATAGAATGCATGAAGTGAAGAAGGCACATAGGCAATGCAAAGTAAACCAATAACAACTTTTAATGGTACATATGTAGTAAACAAAGATACAGAGTCACTGAGCCCAGAAGACCACATCAATTCTCAACGATCTCTCTCCATTACACCCTCGTATTCTCTCCTAGAATCTTAACAAGACCAATAGATAGTACACTTACACTTTTTGTTTTTCTGTCGACTCTACACTAAACCGCGGAGGGATTTTATTATCCCCCTATTAAGATGTTGAAACATTAGGAAGTGCAGGCCGGCCTTGTATCATCTTCAACTTTTGAATGACGAATTTACATGTTTAATGGTGTATAGATATATTTCTACAGCAGTCCGTTTATGGAACTTAGTTGGGAAATGATTTTATTTATTCGTAAATGGTATTTTTACTGAATTTATTGTCATTACTACACCGTGCTCTAGCCACATGTCTTATGGCTTTTTCGGTTCCATTTGCTCCCTAATGAACTGTTTCTGAATATTATGGTTTTCTGGGGATACAGTGTTGTTTTCAGTATTTATATTTGTATTTTTGTGCACTGGCCTATGTTTACTGGTACAACATTTTAATCTTTGCCCTCATTTGGAAACTTGTGATTTGCTGCTATGTGATGAAATACCATCCTATTTTTTAGTTTACACTGCTGACAATGAATGTTATCACTTATTGTCTGTTTCTTGTTTTAACTTTTGATGTCCTCTTTTATGGTTGCAAAAAGAACCGAATAAAGAATATTTGACTGACTGACTGACAACAAAGGGTTTTAGAATGTCCTGACTACCAACGCTAGCCAATAATGGATCATGACATAAACACAAACCAAAGACACACATAACTATACCCAACAGATTTGTATTTTATTACATCATTCATAAAAACAATAAGACCTGCAGTGCAAATTATTAGTTCTGTACCAATCAGAAGAGAATTTGACAGATCTGTCCAATATTATCATTTCTGAAATCGATGTTCTCGTATAAAACCCTGGTTTAGTTGTCATAATAATACCCTTTTGCCATCATATCATTTGGGGTATGATTTTTATATCCTCATGAATTAATGAACTAACTTAATGGTAAGAATCTGCAGATGTAGAGGGGTCATGCAAGACTAAGAAATATCCTACCTTAATTTGTCAATATAATGGCAAGTCAGCTTTCATGTTGTTCAAATTCCTAGATATCTTGTTGATAGTCGAAGAGTTTACTGATTTCATATTTCTGCACAGTGGTTTGTCTAATCTACATTTTCCATGTTCAGACTGAGAAACTCTATATAGTAAGCTAGGAGTCAATGCAGTATGCACACCTAATTACAGGCAGATTATTATTTGAGGATATAAAAATCATGCCTCAAATGATATGATGGCAAAAGGGTATTATTATAACAACTAAACCAGGGTTTTATATGAGAACATGTTGGGTATAGTTATGTGTGTCTTTGGTTTGTGTTTATGTCATGATCCATTATTGGCTAGCGTTAGTAGTTAGGACATTATGCAGCTTAAGTGGAATCTAGTTTAAAAATTGTTTCTCTCAAAATATGCCTGTCTTAATCTACAAGATTATGAAAAATAAAATTAAAATCTACCAAAATAATTTTGTTGTGGATGGAGGTGAACATGAGTACTAAGTCTACTAAGCCAACCTCAAAGATTTTAGGCATATTTGGTGGTTGAGAAGTACATAATCTAAGTTTCAGCATCAAGACACATTTGAACTATGAAGCATTTATAGATATTACATCTGAGAGATGAACATGAACTTTTTATGACTGGGATTTGAAAAAGTGCTATCTCTGAAGCCCATACTATGAGCTCTATCAGTGTACAGAATGTCAGTGGTAAGAAGAGGCAGCATTTAAGACTGTGGTACTAAAGTGAACATTTTGGAAATAAGTGTACCTATTATGAATCACCTGTTTTTGTCTTGAAACCTCTGCCATCTAGAATGATACCGGAGAGTTGGTAAATATGGGAGGGGAGTCTGCATTATGTTTGATTAGAACATTGGAATGTTGTGAGCTCCATTGAAGATCATGGAGCAGCATATATAAACTGATACAGACCAGCTGCTCTCAGCATTTCAACATTCTACTGCACAGCCTTTGCCTTTCTCTGTCCCTGCCTCTCCAAAATATATGGAGTGGATAGAGGAAAGCGAAAGACAGGGGCTGTGCTGTTGGGCACACTGGAGCCTTCCCCCTTCCATCCTCCTACAGCTCACAGAATCACTTGAGCCTCGGAAGGATGTAGAGGGAATGCAGCTCAGCTCCTGGATCTCCCTGGCTTCGCTGAATAGAAAAAAGCAGTTTAGCCAAGCCCAGGAAGAACAAGGGGCTGACTTCAGCCCCCTTTCACAGCTAATGCTGTGAATGTTCAACAGCTAACAGCCATGGCCCAGAGCGTGGCTCTTGAACAATCACAGAAACAGCTGTGAATCCAAGGCTTCGGAGCCTTGGAGAATTTAACCACCTCGAGCTCCGAGAGGCCTTTGTTTTTATAATTAGGACATTCTGCCCTCAATGGGCAGAATGCTCTAATAGACTTATAACCCACCATAGCGGGCTATGCTGGCCATTAAAGGCCCAATACCTTCTTAAAGGCTTTTACTTTCAGCTCGGGCCTTTAACACTGAAGCGGGCCTTGAATGGCTGGTATAGCACGGTACGGTGGGCTTGAAGGCTATATTAGAAAATTGAATGTTGGGAGCTCCATTGAAGACAATAAAGTGGCTCTGGGCTCATAATGAATGGTATAAGCCTTCTGCTTCTACATTCCAATGATTGTAATTCTGTTTCTCCCTTTTATGTAGAGCATTTTACCCTCAGTGGGTGGAATGCTATAATAGCCCTATAGCCCTTTTGCCTCAGCCTATACTGCTTATTAAAGGCCCTCTCCCTCATTATAGGCCCTCTTGTGCGGTTGGGACCTATAACTTGGGTCAGATTCTTTAACAATCGGCATAGCCATCAGCAGTGGGCTATAAGGCTATATTATAGGATAACAGTGAATGACATAGAAGAATCAGTGTTTCACCACCAATTCCTGCAAGACGTTTTTGTCTAATCTCTGATGGGCTTTGAACCGGAGACTTCTCCAGATGAAAATTTGTTGAGCTGCAACTTTTACCCTCATGTGGATGGAAAGTAGTATGCAAAATGTCACTGCCTGTGACATTGAAAAGGTTTGAGGAGAGACAAAAGCGTTCAAAGTTTGGTAAAGGTGCTGTGGCTGAGGTTTTAGAAAGGATATGAGACTAAAAGAACTAATATTATTTTGCTAAGTCAAGATGATATGAGCCGGTGGATTCTTTCTATTTATTATGGGTCTTTTGTTCTCAGGAACTAAAAGTTTAAATTAAAAAAAAAATGAACATTTTTTTCTAAGGCTACCTTTCTTTTGAGTAGGCATCAACTAACATAATAAGCACTGTGACAAAGAAAGCAGATTAGTTTGTGGTATGTGAGTGTCAGAACCCCGTTCAGAGGGTCCCGGTGCAAGCTGGGGTTACTAGACCCAACCAAGGTGGTTTACTCCTGGTGTACCAGGGCCCACCTATTCTGGATCCTGCTCAACAGGGTCAAGCACCTCCTTCTGCACCTGATTCTCAGTTAGGAAGCGGTGCACAAGCAGTCAAGGCTGCCTTGCAGGGAAGTGTAGCTACAGATCAGTGAACACGACTCATAACACAACATGCATGTAGCACCCACAGTAAATCATTGTCCAATCAAATACTTATTTTGTACAAATGAAGTAATTTAATTCTTATTCTACACATAAAAAGTTATCAACATTCAAAAAGCATTAACTTGAGACAGGCACCCTAGTAGTTGTCAGGCCCCACTGGGCTATTAAGTTCCCATGCAAAGGGTGTGCTGTTATTTCCCGTTCACATGTGGCAACATCCAGGGAATGTAAACTACTAGACGCCATACATGGGGTATCCCCCTCTCAGACTCAGTCAATGAGTCGCAGTCATTTAAAGTCAAGTAGGGTTGAAAAAAACAAATGCAGTATATCCCCCCGGGGCATGGTAGGCCCAGTTCTTAGCTTACCCATTCTGGTGGTACGAAACCTGGCAGCAATGCAGTGTGGCTGCACTCACTCTCATTTGCAGCTCCTGCCAGGCACCAGCTCTCACTCCTGAGCCGCGCTTACTAGTGTCCTGATGATTGAAGTTACTACGGCTCCAGCCACACACAGTAGGTCTTTTTCTTTGGCTTGCTCGGGGATAGGGGCAGTCTCTTTGGTATTGAGGGGGCTCCGACTGCATCTCCTCTGTCCTCGGGCCTCCTCAGATACAAAGCCTCCCTTGTCTTGGTTCTAGTAGCAGTTTTCAGGTCACAGGCAATGACCCGAAACTCTGGCCTCAGCACTTCGGGCGACTCCTCCTGGCATACGGGATAACTCCGACCAATCTCACTGTTGGGTCTCGCTGGCCTCAGGGTGCCTTTCTTGCAGCCCCTCCTGGCATAGGGGGCCACGGTAACTTTCCACACATGGGCGATGGCCAAATCGATACTACACAGTTCCTTGGCACACGGCGGCCTCCCCTGGCATACAGGGTTGCTAAACATAGATCACCAAACTTCACAACGCTGCACAAAGGCATTGGGCCAATCAATACAGCTCTGTCCTTGGTGCACGGTGTCCCCTCCTGGCATACAGTGTTTTGCGGTTTCTACTACTCCAATAAGCCTATAAAATTTGGCAACATAAACACCAAAACAATGCAGGACTGAGTCTGTGCACACCATCAGGATATGTTGACCAAGTGTTGGCTAGCTCACGGCACACCATCTGGACCTCTACCCTGACAAGGTACCAGATGGTATATATGTGAGAAGTTGGCCTGGCATATGCTGTCCACTAATTATAGTGGGCACCTTGCACCAGTCCAAACAACCCCTTATTGGAGATAGGTTAAAGACAACCTTATTGAAAGCTATCCTAGTGGTAGCTATGGAGAGCAGCCTTCAGGCTAAGTCTTGAAGGAATGTAAAGCAGCTTGTTTTACCAGTCTATAATCTCTTGAGTGACCAAATGAAAGAGCACCACACCAGGTATATATTCAAAATATATGTATTTATTGCTAAACACACCCCTCTAGTCTCTTTATGAGGCTAGAGTTCGAAGTACATAAGTTATAAGTTATTAAATCACAGTAATAGCACAAATACACGTTTGGGCCCTAGGGGCGTACCAAACCATATACCAATAAAGTGGTATGCGAACCACGACTGAACTAGACACTAGGCCTAGAGCCTCTAGAAGTGCTTGGACCACAAGGAACCACCCAAGGTAGTGACACAGGGGACCTACGGGAGACGCGTGCAGTGTAAATACACAACCGCGATACGCCGTTGACTTCTATGGAGAAAGTCGGGATCGGGAAAATAGAGAAAAGGGTCACTTAAAAGATGACTAGGACAGAACCCTTTGAGATCTAGGACTTTGAAGAGTCTCTACCCACGGGAGCACCGGAGTACTCGTGTTACCTCACCCAGGGAAGCCGGGTGCATAGGTGCCTTTCGGGGTCGTGTTTCGTCGTCGATTCGAATGGCGATCTGCTGCAAAGTGCTGCTGGCGGCCAAGAGAAAAGTGTCCGGGTGGATCCAAGAGTGGATCGGAGTTCTGAAGAACCTGAAAGCAGAGGGGACAGAGTCTGGGTCACTAGCCAGTGACCAGGAAGGCGATGGACAGATGCCCACCGATGTCGAGTGCTTCAGGTGCGTTGACAGTCGTCTTGACTCTTCAGCCACGAGGTCCAGGAGGTGTTGTCGGCGACCAGGAGCAGGATTCGGGCTGGTACACAATGTCTGTCGAGTGTTGGGGTGTCGGCAACCGGATTGGACCCAACAAGCCTTGGCAACGGCAAGTCTCGGTGAAGATGTAGATCGTCGATGGTGCAGACCAGCAAGGTCTGTGGAACTCACCCAGCAAGGGTAAGTGAGGGCAGGCCTGGAGCAACCAGGATGCCAAGTAAGAAAAGGATTGGCCTTCGTTAAGGGCTACTAGCCAACGGGCTAGCGACCGCGAAGGAGCCTCGTGACGCCGCACGTGGATCTGGCTTACAGGACACTCGTGGAGTGGGGGCCAGTGATCTTCGGTGCAGGTGGTGCTGGAGGCTAGGGCTACTCGGAGCCCAAAGCACGACTTCTTGGGAGACCCAGAAGAGGATGCACTTGCAAATGTGCTTGGTGTCCAGGGGTCACGGTCTCAAGTCACCCACGATAGCCACGGGCCTCAGCTTTGCTGGGGACTCAGGGTAGCCTCGGGAAGTCTGAGAATCCACCTCTGGTGATGCATGACTTCGGCGTCCGACGGGAGCTTCAGAAATGCGAACCGGACAGATGCTTCTTTGGTGCCTGCCAAGCAGGGGAGTCACTCCTTGACCCCAAGGGAGATTCTTCAGTCCTCTAATCTTGTCGTAGAGCGTCGAAGGTCCAGGATTCAGTTTCAGAGTTTCGTCCAGGTATAATCTAAAGTCCTAAGGACTGGGTTCCTACCTTTATTCTAAAAATAGGGGTTGGACTACTCTGTGGCCCCACCTATGGGTGGGTCAGGGCAGAGGGGTGGCTACACCCCTTTCTCTTTGTCCAGTTCGCGCTAAAGCAGGGGCTGCAAGCCCCTGATCCGGTTTGAACTGGGGTATGCACAGGGACACCAAATGTGCCCCCAGTGCAGGACTTCAAAGCACCCGAAAGTGCTCCCGCCCAGCCCCAATACACATTATCCTGTCTGGGGAGGTGGTCACACCTCCCTGGGACAGGAAACCTATTGTCCAGGCCTCCCCTGCCGGAGTTTCGTCCAGCAGCAGGAGGCCAGACTCGTGTCTGTGGCAGCAGCATCCATTTTGTGATGCCAGGGCTCTGGAAAGAAGTTACCGGACTAGTCAGAGTTAACATGTCTTTCCCTCTAGAAGGGTGGAATGCTACCCCCGCTGCCAGGATTGGCGGGGGGTAGTATTCCAAGATGTTTGACACCAAACACGACATGTTTAGGTGCAGCCATTCCAAAGTTAGCATTTTACCGCGAGGATATAATGCGCTTAAGAGTATATGGTCAGGCTGCACTACAAACAGCATCAGAGATGGTCTCCGAATGCTGCAGAGGGGCCCTGCTCATGCAGGGGCACCCTCTCACATAGGAACCACGCACTCTGCCTTTAGGATTGATAAGGCCTGCCTTAGGAGTGACTTATAGGTTTATATGTGTGTATGTATTTCGTGATATAGGTAACCTATATCACAGTAAGGGGTGCATGCACCACCTTACCCAGGCTGCAGTAGCAGACCTGTGGTGTCAGTTTGGATGGCCTTCCAGGGGTGGCATAATACATGCTGCAGCCCCTGGCAGGCCTCTGAGGTACCTATGCCCTTGGTACATAGTATACCATATACTAGGGACTTATAAGGGCACTCCAGATCCCAATCAGTGATGTGCCTAAGGCACATGGAAACCATTTTAGAGAGGAAGCAGCTAGGCTGGGGTTCTGATTAGCAGGGCCCCAGCCAGACTAATGTCGAAAAACAGTGAAGCATCAGCAAAAAGTGGGGGTACCCATGTGAAGCAGATCCTACTCTCCTACACAACCCCCCAAACGTAGGGACATTAAACTAACCTTGCCCAGTTAAGTCTTCATGTTCTAAGTGGAAATACCTAGAGAGTCCATCTGCATTCGCATGGTTACTCCCAGGCCTATGTTCCACTGTAAAGTCCATCCCCTGTAGGGAAATGGACCACCTAAGCAGTTTGGGGTTTTCACCCTTCATTTGTTTTAGCCATAAGAGGGGCTTATGGTCTGTCTGAACCAGGAAGTGTGTACCAAACAAGTATGGCCTCAACTTCTTCAGAGCCCAGACCACAGCAAAGGCCTCCCTCTCTATGGCTGACCAACGTTTCTCTCTAGGGGTCAGCCTTCTGCTAATAAAAGCTACTGGCTGATCCTGACCTTCTTCATTCAATTGTGACAGTACAGCCCCTACCCCCAATTCAGATGCATCAGTTTGAACAATGAACTTCTTGGAGTAATCAGGACTCTGCAGAATTGGAGCAGTGCACATGGCCTGCTTGAGGTCATCAAATGCCTTTTGACAGCTAACTGTCCACTGAACCTTTTGGGCATTTTCTTAGAAGTTAAGTCATTCAGGGGTGTCACTATTGATCCATACCCCTTGACAAATCTCCTATAGTACCCAGTCAGGCCTAAGAAGGCTCTCACCTGAGTCTGGGTAGTGGGAGCAGTCCAGTCCATGATGGTCTGGATCTTGCTCTGCAAAGGTTGAACCTGGCCTCCACCCACAAGGTGGCCCAGGTACACAACCTGACTCTGCCCTATCTGGCACTTAGTGGCCTTGATAGTCAGGCCTGCCTTTGCAGGGCCTGTAAAACATTCCTGAGGTGGACCAGGTGATCCTCCCAGGTGGAGCTAAAGACAGCAATATCATCTAGATAAGCTGCACTATAGGCTTCCAGTCCTGTGAGAACTGTATTCACCAACCTCTGGAAAGTGGCAGGTGCATTCTTCAGACCAAAGGGCATTACCACAAATTGATAATGCCCACTAGGGGTTGAGAATGCTGTCTTGGGCTTTGCAGTATCAGCTAGTCTGATCTTGCCAGTAGCCAGCTGTTAGGTCAAATGTGCTGAGATATTTGGCAGAGGCCAAAGTATCTATGAGCTCATCTGCCCTGGGTATTGGATGGGCATCAGTCCTAGTGACTGCATTGAGACCCCTGTAGTCCACACAAAACCTCATCTCTCTTTTTCCACCACTGGTGTGAGGTTTCGGTACAAGGACTACTGGACTAGCCCAAGGGCTATCTGAGGGTTCAATAACTCCCAATTCCAACATTTTCTGGACTTCATGCTGATACAGTCCCTGACATGGTCAGGTTGCCTATAAATCTTGTTTTTAATAGGCAGACTGTCCCCAGTGTCCACTTCATGAGTGCACCAGGTGGTCTGACTGGGTGTCAGTGAAAACATATGTCTAAACTGATTGAGGACTTGCCTGCAATCAGTTTGTTGCTGGGTAGTGAGGCTGCCTGCCAAGGCTACACCATCAACTGACCCATCGTCAGGGTTCTGTGAGAGCAGGTCAGGGAGTGGGTCACTCTCTTCCTCCTGCCCTTCATCAGTAGCCATGAGCAAGCCCATGTCTGCCCTGTCCACATATGGTTTTAACCTGTTGACATGGAGACTCCTGGGTGTTCCTAGGTCCACTAAGTAAGTGACCTCACCCTTCTGCTCAACAATAGTGTGGGGTCCACTCCATTTATCTTGGAGAGCTGCTGGGTCCACTGGCTCCAACACCCACACCTTCTGTCCTGGCTGGTAAACAGTCAGAACAGCCTTTTGGTCATGCCAGGCCTTTTGAAGTTCCTGGCTAGCCTCAAGGTTTTTGGTTGCCTTTTTCATGTACTCAGCCATCCTGGAGCGGAGACCAAGTACATAGTCCACTATATCTTGCTTTGGGGGCTTGAGAGGTAACTCCCATCCTTCCTTCACCAAGCACAGTGGACCCCTCACAGGGTGGCCAAACAGAAGTTCAAAAGGGCTGTAACCAACCCCTTCTGAGGCACCTCCCTATATGCGAATAAAAGGCAGGGCAAGAGTATGTCCCATCTACGCCTAAGCTTTTCTGGGAGCCCTTTAATCATGCCCTTCAAGGTTTTGTTGAATCTCTCAACTAAACCATTGCATTGTGGGTGATAGGGGTGGTGAACTTATAAGTCACTCCACACTCCTTCCACATTGCTTTTAAGTACCCAGACATGAAGTTAGCATCCCTGTCTGATACTACCTCCTTAGGAAAGCCCACTCTTGAGAAGATTCCCAGGAGGGCCCTTGCCACCACAGGTGCTGTAGTGGTCCTGAGGGGAATAGCTTCTGGGTACCTGGTGGCATGATCCACTACCACCAGGATAAACCTGTGCCCAGAGGCTGTTTGGGGATCCATGGGACCAACAATGTCAATCCCTACCCTTTCAAAGGGCACCCCCACCACAGGTAGTGGTATCAGGGGGCCTTTGTAGTGCCACCTGCTTTGCCACTGGCTTGGCAGGTTACACAGGAGCGACAAAACTCCTTACTGTCTTCAGACATGTGGGGCCAGTGAAAGTGAGGGACAATTCTGTCCCAAGTCTTGTTCTGGCCCAGGTGACCTGCTAAGGGAATATCATGGGCTAGGGTCAATAGGAAGCCCCTGAACTTCAAAGGTATTACCAACCTCCTGGTAGCACCAGGCTTGGGGTCTCTACTCTCTGAGTACAGGAGTCCATCATCCCAATACACTGTATGGGGACCACTAGCTTTCCCAGCAGCCTCAGCAGCAGCTTGCTGTCTGAGGGGTTCAAGGGAGGGGCAGCTCTGCTGCTCCTGGCTCAGATCTGCCCTAGAAGGTCCCCTGTCCCCAAGAACTCAACCTGGTCAGGTTCAAGTTCCTCTGGGACAGTTCCTTCTTCAGGGCTGAGATCATCCCCCTCAAGGGACTGATCTTCCTCCTGAGCCAAGGGGGAAGGCACTGCCTTAACCCTACTACTCCTCCTCTTGGAAGGCACTTGGTCCATTCTTCCAGAATCCAAGGCCTGTTCAGTGCTAGACATTTTGGCTTGTGACCTGGTCACAGCAAACACATCTGCAGGGATCCCCAGCATTTCTGCATGGGTCCTGAGCTCCACTTCTGCCCAAGCAGAAGTCTCTAAGTCATTGCCAAGCAAGCATTCGACTGGTAGGTTTGCACTTACCACAACCTTCTTAAGGCCAGTTACCCCTCCCCAGGAGAAGTTAACAACTGCCAGAGTATGGTCTGTTCTGACATTGCTAGCATTGGTCACTTGGTACATCTCACCAAGCATAACTTGCCCAGGTAGCACAAGGTCTTGTGTCACCATTGTGACACTTGCCCCTGTGTCCCTAAATGCCAAAGCCTCACGTCCATTAATTAAAGGCTGTTGTCTGTACTTGCCCAGATTACTGGGACTCACAGTGGAGGTCACATCCATGCCTCCATCACAGACTAACACAGCCTGAGTCAGTTCTCTGACTAGGTCAGAGCCCAACTCAGTTCCCAGGGTGAACCCTACTAAACCCTTTGCTGGAGCACTTCCACCAACTGTACTAGGGGGAACAGGTGCCTTAGGGGCATTGGTGGGTGCTGGACTGGAGTCTTTGGACTTGGTGCAATCACTGGTCCAGTGGGTCTTTTGCTTACAGACCTTGCACCATGGTTTTCTTTGGCCTTTCCCTTTGGTAGACTGTGAATCCCCACCAGAAGAAGATTTTTGGGGGCCTGATGAAGACTTTTGATCTTTACCCTTCTCCCCACCCTTGTCAGAGTTCTTAGCATCTTGCTTCTTGGTTTCCCCACCTTGGTTCTGTACCTTCTGCTTCACCCTGGTTCTGACCCATTTGTCTGCCTTCTTTCCCAATTCTTGGGGAGAGGTCAGATCAGAGTCTACCAGGTATTGATGCAACAGCTGATTTTGACAGTTATTAAGAATCTGCTCCCTCATTATCAGATTGTACAATCCTGAGAAGTCACACACCTTACTGCCCATCAACCAGCCTTCCAGAGCCTTGGCAGAACAATCCACATAGTCTACCCAGTCTTGAGTCTGTGCTTTTGGGTGTCTCTGAACTTCAACCTGTACTGTTCAGTGGTTAGGCCAAACCCATCAATAAGAGCACTCTTCAAGACCTTGTAATTATCAGCATCCTCCTCTCTAACAGTGAGGAGCTTATCTCTACCTTTGTCAGCAAAGGAGAGCCACAAGATTGCTGCCCACTGCTCCTGAGGGACCTTCTGTACCTTACAGGCCCTCTCTAGAGCAGTTATCCACTTGTGGATGTCATCCCCATTCTGATAGGGAGGGACAATCTTGCTCAGGTTCCTATGGTCATAGGACCTTTCCCTATCTCTAGGGATCTGGCTGCCACCATGGGACTCTAGTCCCAACTTTCTTTTCTCTCTAAAGAGATCAAGGGACTCCCTGTCTAAGGCTACTTGCTTCCTTCTGAGTTCAAGCTGAGCTTCCTCATATTGAATCAGCCTCTTTCTTCTCTCATGAGAGGATTCCCTCCTATGAGATGAGACAGAGCTCCCTATTGAGGTGCCAGAGTGGTTGGACTCCTGAGAAGGAGACCTAGACCTCCTGGTCACACTCATAATCCTTCCTGGGGGACAAAGGGTGCATCATTCTGATCCTCCTCTTCCTCTTCCCCAGGAGGGGTTGGATTTTCCAGGTCAGGGTCATTGTCACCCTCCTGGCCAGTTTCAGAGGGGGGGCTGGGGGTATTGGTACCCCTGGTCCCTTCCTCATCTTCTTCCCCACCCTCAGCTCCTACCCCTTCAGTCCCTACAGGCTTACTAAGGTCATAAGCCACCAACAACTCCTTGAGGTGTTGGGTGGTTGGGCTTTGGCCTGTCCTTATTTTTCTCAAGTTACATAAAGCTCTCAATTCCAAGAATGGGAGTGATTCATACTTGGAGGGTGGAAGCTCAATGGCTTCCTGCAAGGATTCTTTGGATCCTGCCCTTAAAGACATTACTAGTGTGGTGTGGTGTATGCACTACCTACTCTAGTGTGGCCTACTAAACTCTCTTGAGTTGTAGAAAGGGTTGTGCTATCCCTTAACACACAACTCTAAGTTCAGTAGAACTTACTGTATTCTAAGCTTAAATTATATGTACCTTAGGTACCTTTAGTGGTTTTTCAGTTGATCAATTCAATTGAGATTATCTGGTAAAACAATAGCAAGCTGGAACCCCACACGCTGCACACCAATGTGAGAAGTTGGCCTGGCATATGCTGTCCACTAATTATAGTGGGCACCTTGCACCAGTCCAAACAACCCCTTATTGGAGATAGGTTAAAGACAACCTTATTGAAAGCTATCCTAGTGGTAGCTATGGAGAGCAGCCTTCAGGCTAAGTCTTGAAGGAATGTAAAGCAGCTTGTTTTACCAGTCTATAATCTCTTGAGTGACCAAATGAAAGAGCACCACACCAGGTATATATTCAAAATATATGTATTTATTGCTAAACACACCCCTCTAGTCTCTTTATGAGGCTAGAGTTCGAAGTACATAAGTTATAAGTTATTAAATCACAGTAATAGCACAAATACACGTTTGGGCCCTAGGGGCGTACCAAACCATATACCAATAAAGTGGTATGCGAACCACGACTGAACTAGACACTAGGCCTAGAGCCTCTAGAAGTGCTTGGACCACAAGGAACCACCCAAGGTAGTGACACAGGGGACCCACGGGAGACGCGTGCAGTGTAAATACACAACCGCGATACGCCGTTGACTTCTATGGAGAAAGTCGGGATCGGGAAAATAGAGAAAAGGGACACTTAAAAGATGACTAGGACAGAACCCTTTGAGATCTAGGACTTTGAAGAGTCTCTACCCACTGGAGCACCGGAGTACTCGTGTTACCTCACCCAGGGAAGCCGGGTGCATAGGTGCCTTTCGGGGTCGGGTTTCGTCGTCGATTCGAATGGCGATCTGCTGCAAAGTGCTGCTGGCGGCCAAGAGAAAAGTGTCCGGGTGGATCCAAGAGTGGATCGGAGTTCTGAAGAACCTGAAAGCAGAGGGGATAGAGTCTGGGTCACTAGCCAGTGACCAGGAAGGCGATGGACAGATGCCCACCGATGTCGAGTGCTTCAGGTGCGTTGACGGTCGTCTTGACTCTTCAGCCACGAGGTCCAGAAGGCGATGTCGGTGACCATGAGCAGGATTCGGGCTGGTACACGATGTCTGTCGAGTGCTGAGGTATCGGCGACCGGATTGGACCCAACAAGCCTTGGCAACGGCAAGTCTCGGTGAAGATGTAGATCGTCGATGGTGCAGACCAGCAAGGTCTGTGGAACTCACCCAGCGAGGGTAAGTGAGGGCAGGCCTGGAGCAACCAGGATGGCAAGTAAGAAAAGGATTGGCCTTCGTTAAGGGCTACTAGCCAACGGGCTAGCGACCGCGAAGGAGCCTCGTGATGCCGCACGTGGATCTGGCTTACAGGACACTCGTGGAGTGGGGGCCAGTGATCTTCGGTGCAGGTGGTGCTGGAGGCTAGGGCTACTCGGAACCCAAAGCACGACTTCTTGGGAGACCCAGAAGAGGATGCACTTGCAAATGTGCTCGGTGTCCAGGGGTCACGGTCTCAAGTCACCCACGATAGCCACGGGCCTCAGCTTTGCTGGGGACTCAGGGTAGCCTCGGGAAGTCTGAGAATCCACCTCTGGTGATGCGATGACTTCGGCGTCCGACGGGAGCTTCAGAAATGCGAACCGGACAGATGCTTCTTTGGTGCCTGCCAAGCAGGGGAGTCACTCCTTGACCCCAAGGGAGATTCTTCAGTCCTCTAATCTTGTCGTAGAGCGTCGAAGGTCCAGGATTCAGTTTCAGAGTTTCGTCCAGGTATAATCTAAAGTCCTAAGGACTGGGTTCCTACCTTTATTCTAAAAATAGGGGTTGGACTACTCTGTGGCCCCACCTATGGGTGGGTCAGGGCAGAGGGGTGGCTACACCCCTTTCCCTTTGTCCAGTTCGCGCCAAAGCAGGGGCTGAAAGCCCCTGATCCGGTTTGAACTGGGGTATGCACAGGGACACCAAATGTGCCCCCAGTGCAGGACTTCAAAGCACCCGAAAGTGCTCCCGCCCAGCCCCAATACACATTATCCTGTCTGGGGAGGTGGTCACACCTCCCTGGGACAGGAAACCTATTGTCCAGGCCTCCCCTGCCGGAGTTTCGTCCAGCAGCAGGAGGCCAGACTCGTGTCTGTGGCAGCAGCATCCATTTTGTGATGCCAGGGCTCTGGAAAGAAGTTACCGGACTAGTCAGAGTTAACATGTCTTTCCCTCTAGAAGGGTGGAATGCTACCCCCGCCGCCAGGATTGGCGGGGGGTAGTATTCCAAGATGTTTGACACCAAACACGACATGTTTAGGTGCAGCCATTCCAAAGTTAGCATTTTACCGCGAGGATATAATGCGCTTAAGAGTATATGGTCAGGCTGCACTACAAACAGCATCAGAGATGGTCTCCGAACGCTGCAGAGGGGCCCTGCTCATGCAGGGGCACCCTCTCACATAGGAACCACGCACTCTGCCTTTAGGATTGATAAGGCCTGCCTTAGGAGTGACTTATAGGTTTATATGTGTGTATGTATTTCGTGTTATAGGTAACCTATATCACAGTAAGGGGTGCATGCACCACCTTACCCAGGCTGCAGTAGCAGACCTGTGGTGTCAGTTTGGATGGCCTTCCAGGGGTGGCATAATACATGCTGCAGCCCCTGGCAGGCCTCTGAGGTACCTATGCCCTTGGTACATAGTATACCATATACTAGGGACTTATAAGGGCACTCCAGATCCCAATCAGTGATGTGCCTAAGGCACATGGAAACCATTTTAGAGAGGAAGCAGCTAGGCTGGGGTTCTGATTAGCAGGGCCCCAGCCAGACTAATGTCGAAAAACAGTGAAGCATCAGCAAAAAGTGGGGGTACCCATGTGAAGCAGATCCTACTCTCCTACAATATGCAACCCCAGAACATGACAACCCTGACTCCCCAAGGAAAGCGTGGAAACAGATTTTACCCCCCGTTAGTAGCTCATGCATGCTCAAAGAGAGAGACACACAAGAAATACTCAAATTGGCATTTCAGACGTTTATTGAGGCAATTGGACTCTTGAGTAATATACGTGTGCTGCAATGATGGATGGAATGGAGCAAAACAATGTCACCAGCATTACAAGAATGGTGAAAAGAATGAATAGTTCAACCATTGTGCAATTGCGTTGATTATATGGATGCATAGAATGGTACTCCTACCTAGGTCTTCCTATCCTAGTAAGCATAAGGTGTGCAAGTCTGCCAAAATATCTTTCAATGGTCTAACTCCCCATTTAACTATGGGCGTAAGTCATCTGGCAGCCAGCCTTGATGTAGAACAGGATGCCGTCCTTCTCAGGATTGTGATGGAATTCAGCCGGGCTAGATTTCCATCATGGGGTGACCTCGGCAATCCCATCAAAATGCTACTTTCCCTAAGCAAGGGTTTGGTGCAGCTTATATGATAAACTTGACCCATTCTCTCTATGCCGGAGTTCTGGTCTGGCTGTCCTTGTTGGTTCTACCCAGATGATGAACAGACAACAACAAACAACAACATTTTGAGCAGTGAACTTAGTCCTTGTATAGAATTTACCAAGGCCTGATAATGTGTCTATGAAGAAGGGTAAATATAAGCAAACCATTTTCTAGGAACATTATCCCACACTGGTGCACAAGCAAATGTGTGTTCATAGTCATGGTTTAAAAGGATGTCAAATTTAAACGTGAACATGTAAAATGGAGGTGTTTGTGCCCGGGCCTATGTAACCTCAAGACAATGAGATCACCAAACTTTACAAAGCTGCACATGGGCAACAGCCCAATCATGTGGCACAGCTTCTCACACCATGCTCAGGATACCCACACATCTGGGTTCCCTTCTGGATCTTTCTCCCTTCAACACTCTCCTCTTCATCACAGGAACACCGGTCTTGGCGAATAGGCAGGTACTGGTGCTTCAGACTCCAGGACAGGTGGTCTTGGTACCCTGGGTGATGTCCCCTCACCCACCAGGGAGACTAGCAGGCCAGGCCCCTAGTCTTGGTCACAGGCAGAAGTCTTGCAGAGCTTCCCCTCATCAGCAGCCCGGCTGGCTGCTCGGAAGATGACAAAGTATAGGATCTTAGACCTATGGTCTGGACCATTGAAGTTTTATTTTGGGGATCTGCTTCCTTGAAATGGACATCTCTCCCCTTTCTTCTTTCTCCTGAAAGATGTCTGTCACAGCAGGCATGACTCCCAAGCTGATGAACCCACAACAAGATTCGTAGGAGTGACCAGAATTCACACCTGGATGTCAGACACAGTGATATGTGCATCAAAGGTACATTCTGGGTCCTCAGCCCTACCCTTTATGATTCTCTTATCAGCCCCATCTCCCTCTTTCTGAAATGTGTCCAGGCCCCTTTCTTATGATCTGTCACTGAATGAAAGTGCCCTTGCAAATGCACAGGGAGAGACTGGCTCCCCCTCATCCAGTGCTTCACCCAGCCAGCTTACAGGAATGCAGGAATATACCATTCTGTCTGGGGAGAATCCTCTACTCCTCACATTTTCACGAGGCAGGCCTGGGCTTCCCAAAAAGGAACAAAAGGACCTCCATGTAATGAACCAGTGCGGGCACTCTTGCACTCAGTATACATTCACAGCACACTCCACTGTCTAGTACTGTTGTGCCCATGTACCATGCTACCAGCAGCATTTCCACATGCAGCACACGCACTCAGTCTATGCACATTGTTCAATACTACAGTCTCTCTGTACTGCACCAGAGTGTGTCACTTTGAACACCCTCTGCCAGCGCACACACCATGTGCACACTTTTCCACACTGCACCTTCTGTGTAGTGTATGTCTTGCATGCTCACATGCGCTCAGCAGATGTTTTCACCACGCATGCATCAACCTGATGTAGGCCAAGGGTGAGTTAAACTCTCAGCAGCTGAACTGTTAAAAAGGTGAGTGCGCCCATAGGCCTCATTCCAATGACACAGGGTAAATAGGACCTGGTCACCACTTCTGATCATTACACTGTATGCTACCACCACCGCACTTTTGCTGTTTAACTCCTGATGAAGGCAGTAGCCTTCCACCACTATGAGGGTAAAGCTTTGGGTGCCCCTCCTGGTCTAACAAGACCACAATCCATGAGACAAGCCTATGTCATGACACACACGCATGTTCGCCTTTGACAAAAAAAATCTGCATTAGGGATTCAGACAACAATACAGTTGGGCTTCTCAATCAATCAATCAATCAGGTGTTTGTTAAGCGCAACAACTCACCCGTAGGGGTCTCAAGGCGCTGGGAGGGGGGGGGGGTTCGCAGGTTCCAGTCCATCAAGGAGGGGGTCTGTCGAAGAGCCAGGTTTTGAGGTTTCTTGCGAAGATGGGGAGCGATGTTGTCTGTCTGAGGTGGAGCGGAAGGTCGTTCCAGGCTCTGCCCGCGAGGAAGGAGAAGGAGTGGCCTCCCGATCTGGTCTTTCTGGTGCGGGGGACCACAGCGTAGGAGAGCTGGGCTGATCGTAGGGTCCTTTGGGGTGCGTGGAATTTGAGTCGGCTGTTCAGGTATGCTGGTCCGGTGTCGTGGAGGGCCTTGTGAGTGTGGGTGAGCATCTTGAAGGTGACTCTAGCTTTGATGGGGAGCCAGTGGAGTGTGCGCAGGTGCTGGGAGATGTGGCAGTGTCTTGGCAGGTTGAGGACCAGTCTTGCGGCGGAGTTTTGGATGTTCTGTAGCTTGCGGGTGAGGTTTTTGTTTATTCCGGCATAGAGTGCGTTGCCGTAGTCGAGTCTGCTGGTGACCAGGGCGTGAGTGATGGTCTTTCTGTGTTCGAGGGGGATCCATATGAGGCAGTGCTTGAGACCCGCGCTGAGTATGTGTTGGGCTGGGCTTGCCGCTGCAATATATGCTTTGTGGGCTTTGCTAAGGGGGCAGATGGATAGGCTCTCAAACAATTTCTGGAAACTTGGTTGACCTTCTGGATGTCTGCCTCTTAATTGTCGACCTGCTTTGTTGTGGAGAGCGTGCACTGCACCCTTGTGGGGTGACCCTCCTAGGCACCCTGCCGCACGCTATGATCGCTAAATTCTTGAAATATTGAGACTGGGATGCAATTCACTGAGAGGCCCAGGGTTCGGGGGGACTGCAGTTTCAGGGGAGCATGTAATGATTCTTCAGACTTAACCCGCTCTGTGCAGCAATGACACAGGACCTATGACGGAGTCAAACAGCAACTTCAGTCCAGGTGGGTTCGATATACGCTGCTTTCCCGACTCACCTCAAAGTGCTTCATAACTTCAAATCCTGGTTTTTCAAGACCCCGGAGGAGACCCTCCCCTGTGTGACGTAACAGCTGCCACTTAAATGTAATGCTCCACCCCATGGGATTCACCAAGGTGGGTGTCTCCGGACTCCCCTCCAGAGGCTGCACAAGGTCCATGTGGGGCGAACACCGGGACTCCCAGAGGCATCCTTCTTTGGACCCTGGGGTGTAGTGGTCGCCCTCTCCCTCTCTGGACCCCCTTTGAAATGTGCCGCCTTCTTCAGCTAGTGGCTCTTTGGGTGACAGGGGCCTTTTGGCAGTCACATAACCGATCCTGACAGCATTGACTGTTTTCACTATATCATTTTATCAGATCTGGTTGGGTTGGGACTCTAGGTTCTTGGTTTGTTTTCCACCTAGTTACTGGTTGTTGTGAAAATGGGGTGACAGATGCTTCCGCTGTGGAAGTGTGGGTAGGGAGAGATATCTCAGGGTGTTTCTACTGTTATAGGTGTTTTTTCTGTTATGTTTTTTCTCACAGTTGCACACTGCATGTTCCTCCCAGCCCCCTATTCCATCCCCTGAGAGCTCAACCCCCTAAACAGACGCTGCCGACCTACTTACTGCCCTCTCCTGGAACATTAATGGTCTCAACAATAAAATCAAACTAGGTGCATTGTTCCAGTACTTGAAACGCCACAGCCATTCTGCTCCACAAACACTCCCCCTGCTGGTTACAAAATCCCACTGCAATGACCTGAGCCACTTTGTCATGATAGAGGATGACTTGGGGGGCAGTCACTGAATGATCACCTCTGTTTATGCCCCTCTCACACTTGTGTCCCCCACACGACAGGCATTTGAGCCCCTGCTCAATAATACCACTTGGCAGCATGGGCCTCTACCCTGGCTCTGTTGGACACTTGGAGGTTTTTCCACCCAGACGCTAAGGACAATACTTTCTATTCCCACCCTCACAAATCCTCTGCCTGACTCGATTATCTCCTTATACCCTCCACGGACACGGCAGTGTTGATTGATTCACACATCCTTCCCCATGCACTGATGGACCATGCCCCAATCACTCTTGCCCTCAGGTCTTCCAAGTGACAGAAACTACCACAATGGAGTCTTAGCACCTGGTGCCTATCTGTAACAATTTGCCTTGCTGCTAGAGGCAAGAGAAAACTGAAAATATCAAAATAGAAATTTGCCTTGGTCTCTAAGAATCCTTTTTACCAGAGGTCGACTTTTAGGAGGAGGGACATGAAGTGTTGGTACCCCACTTGGTTGCACCAGGAATTCACACGCTACTTCACTCCCCTATACGCTAGCTATCCATTCCCCACAGATGAGTCTTGCTTCTTCCTAGTCTATCTGCCACAGATAGACGAGACCTCGAGGAGTCCATCCCGGCAGCGGAGATTGCAAAGGTCATAAGATCACTCCCCACTGGGAAAACGCTGGGACCTAATGGCTTTCCATTAGAACTCTACAAGAAATATCCCTCCCTCCTGACTGCCCCCTTGCTTACAATATACAAGGAGTCACTGCATGTAGGTGAGCTCCCTTACGAACTCAGAGGGGCCACTATCTCTGTTATCCTCAAACCACAGAAAACTCCTGAAGAGTGCGGGTCCTACAGGCCTATCTCTATCATAAATCTGGAATCCAAAATCCTGGCCAAGGTGCTAGCAAACCAGCTTGTGAAGGTCATTACCTCCCTAACACACCAGGACCACAGCGGGTTCAAGCTGGGGTTCAGCATGTGCCATTGCCTCCGGCAGGTACACAACGTGATTGTCTTGTCCAGGGATGACGCGGACTGCTGTGCCCTCATCTCGATCAACTTCGAGAAAGCCTTCGACTCGGTCCTCTTGCAGTTCATGTTCTGCCTCTTCGAATGCATGAATTTTGGTCTCCTTTTCTGCTGGCTGCTGGGTCCGGATGCTCTACTCCAGGCATTGGACCAGGGTCACCGTGAAGGGAAATACTTCCCAGATCATTCCCATGAAGCGAGGCACAAAGCAGTGTTGCCCCATCTCACCCCTCCTATTTGCACTTGCCATAGAACCGATAGTGGAATGGATTCGGAGTGATGTGTAACTCTGCAGATTCCACTATCCTGATGGCAGAGAGGATTGGGTTTCGCTTTACGTGGATGACCTTCTGGTTTACCTAAATGAGTGACTTTTAAATATGCTGCAGATATACGCAGAGGCTTCCGGGCCTCATTGTGAACAGGCCCAAGTCCACTTACATCCCTCTCAAGAGGATATCAGAGCTAAAAACCTGCTCCAATGGCCTTCCCGTTACTTTAGATTCTTAGGGATGTACGTCGTCTTTTCCCAACTACAGGCTTGGGCCCTCAACGTGACACCTCTGGTTGCTCAGGCTAGAAAGGGCATAACTCACTGGACGACACTCCCACTCAATGTAGCAGGCACAGTGGCTCTGTTAAAAATGGTCGCTCTGCCATGGTTTCTTTACACTCTGCAGAATTACCCATACCCCATCCCACCCACCTTCTTTCGCACATTACAATCTGAAGTCGTGCGCTTTATTTGGGCAAGGGGTTCAGCCACAGATCTCTTCCTCTAAATGTGTGCTTAACCCATACTACTGGGGGCTGGGGCTTTCCGAACTCCAACAATCTACAACTGGGCCAGTCACCTCCTTCCAGTTACAAGGATGTTTTGCGGGTCGGGACAACCAATTCAATAGCGGTGGAACTTAGTGCGCAGGACCACCATGTCATACTCAACCTTCTCTATGGTCCAACATGCCAACGACCCTCCCTCCTGTGACCAAGTCCACCTTGCTTAGTTGGCACCAGGCACTGTGGCATGGAGTGCAGACGGTGGTGACGCCGCTTTGGCTCAAGTTGTAGCTCAGCCACACAGCCGCCTTAGAGAGATTCCTTGTGTGGCACTCCATTGGTATCTCTACAGTGGGGGATGTCTGGATGAGCACTTCCATGTGCATGTTACAACACCTCATAGACACATACTCTATGAGGGAGAGATGGGAGAGTGACGTGGGCCCCTTGGACAAGGACGACTGGGTAGAGGCCAAAACGGTCCCTAGGACACTGGCAATTTTCATGTAGCTTTGCCTCATCCAACTAAAAACTTGCACCACACATACTACAGCCACTCATGGTGGCACAGGATGAGGGCTGACTTACCACCGTAGTGATGGCGTTGGCGGCACCAAGCAGGTATGAATTTCCAACACCTTTTCCCAGATTGTCGGCAGGACAGCCTCACCGCACCCGAAGCTAGCTCTCCCGGGCCTGATGGACACATGGGGGGAGTTGCCATATCAGACGGCTGGTTGATACTGGCCTCATTATCACTAAAAGGGACATTGCCTGGCACTGGCATGCTCAGTAGGCCCCGACATTCCTTAAATGGACCCGACTGATGGACTCCACCGCCACAGCTGAAAGATTTCTGTATAAATCTAGAGGGTGCCCAGAAAAACACAGTAAGGTCTGGGGAGAATGGATGGTTTATTCGGAAACCCTGCCATCGGAGGACTAGCACTCCTGTGGCACTCTTTTGTTAACTTTCCTACCTGGGCGCAGTGGGGTTTGTGATTATTGCAGCGGGGTTATCATTACTGTTGTTGCTTGCATGTATGTGACCTGAAACTAATAAAGAAAGTTGTAAAGAACAAAGGCAAAAACCCAGACAACTATAGCCAACACAAGAGGGGCTTCCATATGAGGTTTTGCCTGGAAAGGTCCTGGTGGTGATGTCAGCAAGGGGCAGAACTGAGGCAAACAGAGGAGATGTGACCAGTGACATCTGGACAGTGCCATCTTGGACTACCCCAGCATGCTGTGAAGGAGGGCTAGGACAGGGGTGAAGAGATGATGTGCCACTCTAGGATTGGTCAGGGGTGCCTGGCTTCCAGGACCTTCCACCACATATAAAAACTCTTGCACAAGGGAGAGAGAAAGGACTTTTGTGCTGTTTGCTGTGATTTTTGTTTGGACTGAAACAGGTGGCAACAGCAAGGGACAACTGGAAGGACAAACCCCTGATTCACTAAGTGACAAAGTACTCTGTCCCCAGTTGGCCCCTAGGACCAGAGGGTCTCTCCGGGGGCCAGTGAGGCTGATGCCCTTCAACTCACTCACTTCAACTCACTTCAACTCCAGTAGGGAGAAGGTTAGGACTTTTCTGCCCATGCAAGAGGAGAGGAACACCAAAGAACAAAGACCAGGAGAAAAGCTAGTGTAGGGAGCAAGTGGAACCAACTCTCTGCAAAGTACACCACCTTGGAGGATGGAAGGTCTGCTGGAACTGCCCCAGGTGGCTGGAGCTCACCACCAGGAGTAGAGTAATCCCAGGATCACCAAATTATGCCAACGAGGCCTGAGTTCTGCATTTTTAAGGTTAGTGACCTATGACACCCAGCAAAGACCAAAGCTCATGGGGCTCTGCTGCACCTTTGAGAAAGTACCCCTGGGGTTGGCAAGGACCGAGGTCAGCGCAAGAAGTATTTTTCCATTTTCAACCAGGGAGGGGTGTGTGTGGGGCCCCCTCCTCAGGCTCACTCCCACCCCTGGTGTCCCCCAGCTCTCCAAGGGCCGACGCAATCAGTAGCAGTGGTTCGCATTGGTGCACTCCAACCAGGTGAAGAGGAACCAGGGACCCCTTCTCCAGGCTCCCAACAACAAAAAGAAAGTGGGACGGCCACTGTGCTCCCTCCAGCTTGGTGGACCTGCCCCCGCTTCCTGTATCTGGGGGAGTTGGGCGGCCAACATGAAGGAAACACCCTGCCCGCATGGAGCGGGCAGGAGAGGGCACCCTATAATGCCTAAGGGGTTGGCCTGTACATTACAAGGATGCTTTGTGGTGTCGTATGGCTTTATACTTTTTCACTAAAAACTGTGCATTTGTTGGCCAACATGAACATTGGGATAGTGTGAGTCTGATTCCCTGCACCCCATCAGGAGATGTTGGCCTGTAGTCCTGCTAGCTCACAGTGCACCATCCACACCCCTAGCTTTACAGGTTAACAAATGTGTGTGCAACCTCGGAAAATGACAACCCTGATTCCCCAAGGAATCGTGGTAACAGATCTAGAACCTTTTTGTTCGGACTCTCATGCATATTCAAAGGAGATATGCAAGAAATACAAAACCTGGAGTTTCAATATTCATTCAAGCAGTGAGATTCTTGAGTAAAATACATGCGCTGCAATTGATAATAGAACAAAACATATTACAATGATTAGCAATACAAGAACAGTGGAGAGAATTAATAATTCAACCATTGTGCTAAAACAATGAATATATACTTGCATATACGTAGTGTGATATTGTATAATGTAGTATGCTCTTATCTAACGCTCTCTAACTTAGTTTGGTCTAGGGAGGGTGGTCTGCCAAGAATCCCTGCCGGGTGATCTAACTCCCCTTTGCCTGTGGGCAAGTGCCATCAGGCTGTCCTTCTTGGTGTAGAGCGGGACATCCCTTTTGGAGAGGATAGGAATCAGCTGAGCTGGAATTCCAACATACTGCGACTTTGAAGTGTCAGCAGAGTGCTCCTCTTATTTTAACGAGGAAATTAATTTGTATATATAATAAACAGTGCCCATGTTGACATGTCGAGGTCTTTGTCAGGCCGCAATTGTTTATGTTAGTTAGATAGCATTGTCGCCTGCTGGGCAACAATGAGCCATGACATTTGTGGAGTGAACTCTATACATTGTACTGAATGTTCAAAGTGTCATGATAATATGCCTTCAAAGTTGAAATGTAAGCAAATTCAGTTTTGGGAAATCATAACCTGCACTGACATGTACACAAATGCATGTCAAAAGTCACTGTATTGCAGAAAGGACTCAAGAAACGTGAACATAATGATGGTGTTGTTTCTAGTTGGGCTACATGACAGGTAGGGTCACCACCAACAATGTTTTGGGGGGCTGCAGGAAGCACAGCACCCCCCAGTGATTTCTCAAAAAAGGAGTGACCATATGTTTGCAGGGTCCATAAAACCATGACGCCCATGGTGTACTGACTGCATTTTGAAGCACTCCCAAGGTTGGAGCTTTCGCTCTACAGCTAGGGGTGCAGAGCTCCCTGTAGGGACTGGTTCTATGGCTGCATTTTATATGGCCTGAATGTGTATAAAAACACACAGAAACATGATATCTTTTATATCCATAGTGTTTTTGATCAATGTTAAAATGTGAAATTGACACTGTTTATTTACATTAAGGGTTGCCTGTATACATGATTAATGACTATGGTGAAAGGTTAATGATGTTTAACATGTGCTGTGTTTGCCTTTTAATGTGGTGTACCTTTGATAAAGAAATAGGCCTACCTTATATATTGTGATGACCCTTGTCATGGTCAATAGACATGTTTTATTTAAAGTCATACCCCCTATATTATGATGCGCTGTCTGGTATAGGTGGGGGGTACTGTGATTTTGAGGGTCGTGACCCTGCAGGGGTCAAATGTGATTGCAGAAGGATATCTATGGTATTTTCAATCAGCCTGATGTATACATTTGTAAATTAATCCATAGCATTTAGAAGTGTGTGTGTAATAAATGTACTCATCCTTTTCTAAAGAAAAAACACTGAATTATTGTGTGCCAGTGAATGGTGATTACTAGCCACTCCACTTCCCCAGAGTAAGCCTTGGACTGCTCTGCTTCTCTAACCTGAGAGAGTCAATTACTACAATTTATTTATTTATTTTAGGAGTTTTCTAAAGCACGAACATGACCTGTCAGGGTATCAGAGCACTGTACATAAAACAGTCAGGTCAAACATACAAGGTAAAACATTTATGAAGGGAAGTGAGGGGGCAATACAAACAAATACAGAAAAAAAAACCCATCTGATAGATCCATGATCCAAAGAAGTCCACAAGTAAATGATCAAGCACAGTGATAAAGCAAACACAGCAAACAGATACAGAAAACCACAGCGATTTGGTAGATCCATGATCCAAAGAAGTCCTTTTGTAAATGATCAAGCACATTGATAAAGAATCACTAGTAATTAAATATTCCTAGAGTAGGTGACCATTAAGCAGAAGCTTTTTTACTACTTTTTTGAAGACTGAAGAGGAGGGATTTATCCTAGTTTCACAAGGAAGTGTTTTCCATATTCTTGGGGCAAGGCCACATAAGGAGCGATTGTAAGTCTTCTTTTTGTTGAACATCTGTGGTTTCAACAGTAGTAAGTTAGAGCTTCTTGAGGAGCGACTACCCCCAGATAGTTCACATTATTTAGACAGGTAGACAGGAGTGTTGTAGTGCAGGGCCTTATGAGTCATGCAAGCTATCTTAAACTGTATTCTAGCTTCAAATGGGAGCCATTTTAAATGGTTGAGGTCAGGGGTGATGTGGTTGAATTTCCTGGAACCAGTGATGAGCCTAGCAGCTGAGTTCAGTGAGGCATCAGATATAGAGAGCACCAGGCAGGTAAGAGTTGGTATTACTCACCATGAACATCACCAAGCATTGATCGATTGTGTTCTTAGATTGTCTCCCGCAGACAGTATCTAAAATAACATTAAATCCATAGTCAGACCATTGTACACTTTCCTTGTAAGGGATTAAGGGCAATATCCAGAAATGACCACAGCCTTGTTTTCAAAGACAGGTTACTTTGCCTTGCCAGATTGATTTCCTTGTGGTAACTGGTTCCAATTAACAAGCTGATACTCCAGAACACGGGATGCGAACTCGTGGAAGCTCTGTCTCATGCCGGTGACAATCAGCTTTAAAGGCTGACAGGCTCTAATTCAGCAAAAAATCACCAATTTTAACTCATTATCAACCTGGGTCAGCCATGCTCCGATCGTCTCCCTCAAACAGGCAACAGGAGAGGGCACAGGGACAGATTGGTTGTCGATCGTCTGTGTGCTCTGGTTATCTCCTGAAAAACAGGCAACAGCAATGCAGTGACTCACGTCGCCCCACCAAACAAAGAGGGTGGGTGGCACAAGCCTGGGCAACCATCAAGAGAGCAAAAGGGTAGATCACTTTGGTTTTCTAGGAGAGGCTGCAAATCGAACCCCCTGGGGTTAGGAAGCTGGGGTGGGGAGTACCTTCAAAACTTCCTATAGTGCCAGTAAGTAGAATCCGTCTCGTAGGTAGAATTCAAGTTGTTTCAATGGGGTGCTATATTTCCAGGAAGGAGAAATTGTGGACTTATTACTTGTGCAGGCCTCACATCCTTCTCAACTAATAGTCCAATTTCCTACAGGAAAGCTTTCAATTTTTAAAATGAAGTTTTAATCCATACAACCATGAATGCATTGCAGCGTTGATTTTGGAACACTCTGCTAAATGGATATTTTTATTTTGTAAAAGTTTTCATGCTGCCCCATATCAAAATACAGATCCTTGGTAAATTTAACTGAACAAATAATGATGTGCACACAGTTATATGTTTGTTTGAGTCACAAAGGAGAGTAGATGTGGCCTGAAGGCCAGAGCTGCCGACTATGGAACCGACCAACCAGTTTCTAGTCCCATTATTTGTTTAATGTCCTGTGATTCTGGTCAAATCACGTAATCTCTCCATCCCACTAAGAATACATCTGACCTTCTGTGCTGTAATCTGGTGCTCCTGTAAACCACTCTAATACCCTTGGGCCAAGTGCGTGCTACATAAAACTACTGAATCAATACTTATATTTGTGTTGGCAAGTACACGTGTTTGTATTAATTTATGTATGCTAGCTAAGATTTTACTACATCATCCGTCAGTGCAAACAACATTGTACAGGTAATGCATTTGGCCTAGTCTCTTCATTTGTTATTAAATGCAACTGGATTTTGCCAATGAAGAGTGACAATCCAGGCCGTCATTGAAACACATCATTTATTGACAGCCATCTTTTACTTGTGCAAAATTCTATTTATCTGTTAAAATTGCAATGTTATGTGAAATCATACTGCTAGCTGTGAATGAAAAACAACAAACATGCATTCCAACACTATTTTGTTTGTGTGTAATATGTCTAATGACTGGGGCAGAAGCACTTTCTTCGCTAGATCGCTAGTTCTATTGAGATAAATTCACTTCGAGACAAAGGCATTGGGTCGCATGTAAAACATCCTGAGATCAATCATTGATTACCATAATGTCACAGATTCCATCATGGTTAAGTTTCATTACTAATGTAATGTTAAGCGTCTGGAGTATAAAAAGGAAGGCAAGTAACGTGACACCAGTCGTCTACGACAGACCTGTCTCGGTTAGTATCTAATTTCACCATACATATGAAGTTCATAAACCCTCATTAGATGTGGTCTAGTAATCTTGATTAGGTCCTCTGCTTATAGTCAATGGCCCTGTAGGAAATTGGAGTATTAGTTGAGGGGGGTGAGGACCCACCTCAACTAATAATCACAATCCTTGTCAAGTCAGTAAATAAACCAGTGCTTAACCCTCTACTAACTGGCACAAAAACAATCAGGCTTAACTTAGTGGCAATCTGTAATGTATGTATGCAATACCCAAACAGTAATAAAGTGAAACACAACACAAGACAAAATCTAAAATAGTAGAACCAGAGTGATAAATTTTTAAAGTTTATGGTTCAAAATAGTGCCAAAAAGCATTGAGCAGATTTACAGTCATGTGGTTAAGCATGATAAGAAGAAAGTAAAAAAATAAGGCTGACTGCAATAGAGAGTGGGTCGGATGCAGGATCAACCCAGTGAAAAGTTTTATTTTCGGACTACATGTCTGGAATCAAAGTCAAAAAAATGCCCAGAAGGGCAAGATGGCAAGCTGTGGACGAAAAGGGCTGCACGTAGTCGGATAGCAGCTGGATGAGGTCTCAGTGAGTCTGTAGATATTTGGTAGGAAATCTTCAGTCAGGAGAAATTTGAATTTCACGACCAGAGAAGGTTCATCACCAGACAGATACTTTTCTCGCTTTTACCCTGTGAAGATTTCTACCTTTGGACTTAGTCACTTTTTTGGAGCTCAGATTCTTCCATCAGGGCAAGGCTGCACCTGAGGAAGACTCATTGAGGCCATTTACTTCTCAGTGAAGTAATGCAGTGGAGAAGGACGTAGCAGGAGCAGCCTCAATCTTTGGCCCAGGAGCAATGAACCTTCGTCGGATGAGCTTGGCAGGTTGGTCCTTATCCCCATTCGGTTCTCAGACCAAAAGGTTAGAGAAAGGTTTCAACGTCCCAGGTTTCAAGAACATTTTGGAGGAGTACTCTTGACACCAACCAAGGGTCCAGGACCTAGAGGACACTACTTCGGGGCTCAAGACCCCGTCCAACAGGAGCTAGCAGCAGAGTTCAGGGCAGGTTCAATTAGAACTGATCAGCTGGGCAGTAGCAGGAAAGGCCTATGGAAGCTTGTTTTTTTTCCTGTAGCTCGAACAGTAGGTTAATCAACTGATCCTTGCAGTCACTTCTGGGATCTTAGGTTCAAGGCAACTAGGCCCAGTCTTCCTTCAGGCTCTTAAGACAGCAAGGCAGACCTTCTTCTGATTTTTACAGGTCGAGTAGTTTTCTAAGGGAGGCACTGGGGTTTCCATTTTTTTGCCCAAAGCCAGCCTTTAGATGGCGGAAACTCCAGGCCACTCCATAATCAATAGGGTTAAAGTTTCCAGTGGTGCCCAACTCTCTTTTGTAGCACTTCCTGTGTGTTTTAATATAAACTATCCCAGAGTGCCCTCTCTATGTAAATCCAACATTGCAGAACCCTTCTTCCCCTGGTCAGAGCTCCCTGTGTCCACTCAGAGGTGTGGCTATGGAAATGGACAAACTCTCCCTTGTGGTCACGCAAAACCAGTTCTGGAGCAACTCCCCCCTCACACTGGGTTTGAAGACAAGCTGATTAGGAAGGCAAAGGGAGGCAGGCTTAAGTGTGATCTACATCTACCAGTGACAGGGTAGGCACACCTTGATGCTCAGGAAGGGGCTGAACACAACCGACCAGGCTATCTTGCTCAAAAAAGAAAAACACCGCTCTGCATCCAAGAAATGTATCTAATGTCTGTGAGTAATACACATAACACCATAGGAGAGCCAATAAGAGTCAGGTGACATTGGACACTGGTAGAAAGGCACATTTGGCTTAGACAGAGAAATTACTTTCTGAAAGAGTTGTTTCTAAAATAGTAATGTAAAAGCGGACTTCTCCATTAATTTAGATTTTAAATTACCATTAAAAATTAGTCCTTCAATCATGGATCTAGCTGTTCTCAATTTGAAGTTAAGCATTTCAAATTGTTATAATGTAACCCAGTGTTTTCTATTGGGGGAGCCAGCCTTACCACACTAAAAATTGACATTGTAGGTTTATCACTGTCAGGACATGTAAAACTTTAAATATTCATGCCCTTTTATTGAAAAAGCATGCACCGTGCCCTATGGTCATTTAGGGTGTACCTTAGGGTTGACTTATAAGAGCTAAAAAGAAAAGGTTTAGGTCTGGCAAAAGGTATATTTTGCCAGATCGAAGTACCAGTGGAAAGCACAAGGGTAGGCCTGGAGACATGTTTTAAGGTGGTACTTTAGTGAGTGGTACAATGAGTGTTGCAGCCCACCTGCAGCTTTTAATTTACGGCCTTAGGTAGATGTAGTACCATCAGTAGGAACTTAAAAGTAAAGAAAATGTGCCAATTATGACTATGTCAATCTTGCCAGGTTTGCAAGGGAGAGCACAAGCACTTTACCCCTGGTTAGCAGGGCTAACGTGCACAGAGTTCTATGGTTCTGTAACAGAAGGCAAAAATCTATGTTGACGCCGCAGAAAGAGCAAATTTCCAACAGGCCCCAACTTAAGTTGTGCAGGAACACTGCAGGGCTGAATGCAGATTTTGGCCCAGATTTACTGAGTGTGTGCATTGCCTTTGCCTCACTCAAGTGATGCAACGCAAGCTCTTAAATCAGATTTACTAAATCACACAGAGCCACCTTACGTGTCTGAACGTGGCTTAGTAAATCTAGAGTAAAGCAAGACAGCACAAGTCGCTGCCTTGCTTTGCTCTGCGTTTGGGAAGGCGATCCATGGGTGGAATGTGGGCTTTCCCATGGATCCACCCATGGATTTTGGTGAATTCCCAGATTTACTATGAATAGTAAACCTGGCAATGCATCATAATGGTACGACTTCCCAACACTGGCGTAACAAGGAGAAATATCTTTATATCTCCAATGCTTCTGAGGATTGTTTTTGTGGAGGAAGGTGTCACTTCCTGCACAAAAAACAATCCTGCCTGTAACACAGGCACACTTGCACTATGGTCATTTTGTTTACAGCATTTTACAAAAAAAATCGAATTCAGTTTGGTATTTTTATTGTTTTGCTTGTCTACTTTATTACTGTTTTGGTACCACATACTCTGTACATTACCCTAAGTTAACATGTGTAGTCTATGTCATAGGCTCTGGGGCTGTGTTCAGGTTAATCCAGTTTCTTACAGGCGTACTAATAGATTTTTCAATGTGGTTTGAAATGTTTTTGATTTCAAATTCGGGTTATAAGCAACTTTGGTGCCATTTGATGAACCTGAATGAAGCTGACACTCTTCTCTTTCATCAAGCTATGTTTTGCATGCCAGGTGTCCTGCAGATCCATCCATTCCTAGAAAGTTTGAGGCGTGGCTCAAGAATGAAGCGTTTCCAATCCAAGTTTCAATAGGACATTTTGCTTTCTACTGAAGCAAAATTTGGTGAATGGAATTACAGCAAGCCTTTTTTGGAAATAGTACTTAACTCATAAAAGATGATGTACGGGGTTTAATGTAGGTTTGTTTAATATTTATGAGATATATGCATTAGAAAATATTTTGGGTGTGTTTCACAGGGCAAATACTTCTATGAATCTTGTCAGTTGAATTTGCAGGCCCAAAACTCATAACTTACATCAGTCAGTCAAGGTTGCTTTACTCGGTACATACATAGCCAAAAGGCACATAAAAAGTAAACAACAATACGAAAAGAAACCAATAAACATCTTATCTGAAAGATACATAAAATGCAATTAATCACATAATAACATCCCCGACCCCAGAAGACCCCCAAGCAGATATACCAATAGGCAACAGACGGTCAGGCGGACAATGTTATGGCCATTTGTAAAGCACACATATCACCCCAAGAGGTCTCATGGCGCTGTAGCGTGGCCATCTAAGGAGTGGGTCCTATACCATGGAGAAATGCTTCCATTTCTAACGATAATGGCATTACTCCTAGTCCTACTCCCTCGCCTTCCTTCAGCACAATTGAGGCCCCGCCTCCCACCCAGACCCACCCCCAGCATAAAAACTCTGCCCGCACCCACCTCCACCTGTACGTAAACAAGCCGAGCTAGCACTCAGATGAACCGGACCGGGAGGGAGGGAGGGTCCTTGAAGGAAGGCGAGGGAGTAGGACTAGGAGTAATGCCATTATCGTTAGAAATGGAAGCATTACCTCCCGTCCCTCCCTCGCCTTCCTTCAGCACAATTGAGGACATAGCAAGCAGAAGAAAACAGAGACGGACAGCTGAGTGCGAGAGAACACCAAAACAGAAACAGTGCCCCAAACACAGCAGATCAACATCCCAGGAACCCAGCGGCCCAGAACAGCAGAAAAACGTCCCAGACACGCAAACGGACAGCGACAGTCAAACGGAGAGGGAGAAGACCAGGACGCAGGCCAACAGATCCCACAGAGGAGCCCACCCGACAGGACACCACAACCGGCAGGGATCGCAGCAAAGCACGCCGGACATCAAGCAACGCAGCCACCGAAGCCGCCAACAGCGAGAGGAACACCCCCGAACCCCCACAGGAGGAACCACCCCCAAAAGACAGACAGTCAGCAAGACCGGGGACCAAAACCAACGACCCAACAGAGCAGAGGAAGGCCAAACAACCACCGCAACCGGATCAAAGCAAAACGAGAACCCACAGCCGATCCAACACCCCCAAGGGCAGCGCAGAGGGGATGGCAACCAAAAACAAGGCCCAAAAGACAAGAGCCGCAACCCGAGACCCTCAAGGGGGACCAAAGGGAGGACAGCCAATACCTGCAGCCAAGACCCCGAAGGGAAGGACCAGACAGGGCGAGGGGCACCAGACCCCCGCCAACCCGCAAGAACGCCAGGAGCATCAAGAAGCCAGAGAGCCGCCCACAGCCCCCGCAGAGAGGAGACACCGACAAACCCAGAAGAACCCCACCCGGAAGGAATCGCCATGCCAAACATAGGCCAGCCACCACGGGAACAACACCCAGAGCAGAACACCAGTCCAAAAGGACCGCCCATGCCAAGCCCAGGACAGCAGAGAGGAGGACCGACGGGAAGGCAGCCAAGCAACCGCCAAACGGCCAGGAACCCCCAACCCAGCAAAGCCCAGACGCACCACCAGGCAGCAGGTGAAACCCCCACACAGAACCCAGGGGAAGGGCCGGAAACATCAAAGAGAACGGAACCACCGTAAGGACCCACACCCCGAACGCAACAGAAGTCGGACAGGAGAGGAGACCAAGGCACCCCAGGCCAACGGGGAGCAACCAACAACCCCCGAGCACAGAGCCACCCGACCAGAACCAGAAAGGCCCCGAGCAGCGGAAAAGGGGGGAGAAAGGCCCCCAGAAGATCCCGAGGCACAGGAGAGGGAAGGCCAACGACCCCCCCAAGCCCCGGGACCCAGCCCAGAGACCAGAACCGGGCCAACAAGGCCCTCCCGGATCCGCAACAGGACCACCACAGGGAGGCCCCAATGACCCACCAACAGGCAGGCCACACAGGGAAGAAGAGAGAAACGAGGGAAAAAGGAAGGACCCAGTACAACAGATCCGCCAGCCCAGAGGCCACCCGCCGAAGGGTGAGAGCCAACAGCCCCAGCACCCAGACCGGAGCCAGAGAAACAGGACGCCGGCAAACAAGGAATAAGGACCAGAACCTGGACCCACCCAGAGGGCGGACAGAGGACCACGCCCCAGAACGCCAGACCGAACCAACACCCCAGGGGCCCAGCAGAGAGCCCCGAAAGAGCACCGGGCAAGCCCCCAACAACTGCCAGCAGGAGGAACTCCGGGAGAGCAGCAGGGACAGCACCCCGAACCCGAACAGACCCCAGCCAATCCCGCACCCGGACAGGCCGGCGGCCAAGCCACCACAAGCGGAGCCGGAGGAGGCAGCAAATAGCCAGCCAGAAAGCGACGGAGGGAGAGCCACCAGGATAGCTCCCCCCCCCCCTGACAAGGACCTAAAAGGGCAGCGGGGACAAAAGACCCCAGAGACCAACCCAACAGGATCCAGACGGCCAGGCGGAGAAGAAGAAAACAAGTCCCGGGAACCGGAAAACCCCCCAGAAGCCAGGAGCCCCCATCCCTGTAGCCACAGGACCGCCGGAGGAGCCACCCCCGGACAACAAGGCCCGAGCCAGCGAAGGAAGAGAGACCAGACGCAGGCAGGACAAGGGAACATGGCCACGCAAAGGCCGAAAACGAGCCCCAACGAACACCAAGCCCCGAGAGGGGACCAGAGAGACACCCCCCAGGCCACCAACAAACCCGATCCCCAGAAGAACCACCAAGGGCCCCCCGAACAGACCGAGCAAAAAAGACACGCCGGCCGCACACAGCAAGAGGCCGACCGACAGAGAAGGACGAAGGAAAAACCCTTGCATGAAGGAGAGCCACCAGGACCTGCGGGAAGACCCAGGGCGAGGGCCGGAGGCCGAAGGGAAGGACGCAAAACCGAAAGGGCGTCACCCACAGCGAACCGCAGAAAAGAAGCGGCAACTGGGAAGCGGAGAGAAGCGTCCCCGAGACCCACGGCACGCCAAAAGAAGTCAGGCAGAACCAGAGGAACGACGCCCGAAGGGGCCAACACCAGGAAGGGAAAGGGCCGAACGCAGGAGCAGACCCACAGGAGAGCCAGGACAGGCCGAAGCCGCCGGACACCCCCAACCCCAGAAACAGAACGGAGAGGGCCCCAGGCCCGGGCTCCACGACAGGAACCCAGCAGACCGACCACAGGGCAAGCCAACAGGACACCCCGTCCAGCAGAGCCACCACGCGGGGACCGGAGACAGGCAGGGAGGCAACCAAACCCCCGAATCCGGAGGAACCTGCACCAAGACGACCCTCAAAGTACACAGGACCCAGCCACCAGAAACGGGCCGCCGCCACCAAGGAAGAAAAGGCCGCAGACGACCACCCACCGCAGGGAACCATCCAGACAGCAGCGACAGGGACCCAGCCGGGCAGGGTCCCCAGGCGAGGAGGCAGGGAGCCAGGGTGAAAACAGGCCAAAAACCCTACCCACCGGAAAGGCGGAGGAGACGCCCACATCGGGGACAAAGGAGAGGCCCCAGGACAAGGCACCCCAGAAAGGCAGGACACCCCACACAAGGAAAGGCACGCAGAAGCCCCAAGGCGGCCAGAAGGACAGAGGACATGCAGCCCACAGTACCGAAAAGACCCAGGCAGCCACCCATCCAGGCACGAACCAGGCCCGACCCCGCCGAACAGCAGAGACTGGACAAGAGCAGGGGGGGGACCGGGCGCCACGGCCGGTGGCCCTAACAGCCGTCGCCAAAGCCACGAAACCCCACACCAAGGAGGGCGCAGAAGAAGCCGAGAACAGGCCAGCGCCACAGCACCAGCCAAGCAGAACAGCCGACCCGCCAAGCAGTGCGGTCAGGACAGAGTCCAACAGCCCAAAGGGAGGAAAGGGGCGAACACCCCCAACAAGCAAAGCCGCCGGAGGAAGCAAGGGACCCGCAGCACCGCAGGAAAAAACCCACTGATGCAAAAGAGGGCGTGAAGGAACCTGAAACCAATCAGGACCAACACAGCACAGAAGGAATGCACAGGGCTGAGGAAAAGAGATCGCACACAGCAGGCTCCGCAGGCAACAGACAAACAGTCGCCAGCCGGGCGGGCCACAGTGGATAAAGCAGCAAGTACAATCCACACAAAAAGTGAAAATAGCACGAAATACAGCAAGCAAGGGCAACGCACGCCACTCCCACAGCACCAATCCCCACACCGGGACCGAAGGGCAAGCCCAACCAGAAGGGCCGGGAACACCAAGGAAGAATCCCACAGACCCCGCCCAGCAGGGAAGAGGAAAGCCCAGCCAAACAGCACAGGAGCCCAAGCGACCCTCCACACCCCCGGAGCCAAAGGCATCGCCAGAGGCGGCAGAAGGCCCAATACCCCAGGACCCAGACGGAAACCAGCCGCCCACAGGATCCGCCCGGACGAGGACGGGATGGACCAGAAGGCAGCGGCCGAGCCCGTAAGTACCGGACAGAGCAGCCTCAATCAAGTCCCGCACCAGCCACAGACATGAGAGGCACCGTACCCCCCGTGGAGCCCATGCGTCCAGGGCACCCCAGGGGACCGGAGACCAAGCAGCAGAGGAAGAAGACACCAGAATGCCCCCCAACAACCTCAGCGACCCAGGGCAGCAAGCGGAAAAATAGCCCCCAGCAGCCCCAAGACAAGGCAGACAGACGACCACGCCCGTCAAGAGAAAACAGCAAGTCACAGAACATGGCACTCCAAAAGGAAAAAGGAACAAACACCGGGTCAAAAACCCGGCCTACCAGGTCTTCGTGATGTGTGCAGTCCGGGAGCAGAGGCAGCCAAGCAGGCCCGACCCGGAAACACAGCCCCAGCCACAGGAGGACCGTCGAACACCGTCGCGGCCTCCCAAGCAACCGCTCCGCCCCATACCACGAGGGAGACGAGGAGAGGAGGCACCGCCAGGAGAACGCTGCAGAGGGCACCGCCGTCGCAGAGAACCAGACCGAAGACTCCCCGGCACCGCCACAGGGAGGAGCTGAAAGGGTAAGTCTCACTAGGGAGACAGAAAAAAACAGGTGGAGGTGGGGGCGGGCAGAGTTTTTATGCTGGGGGTGGGTCTGGGTGGGAGGCGGGGCCTCAATTGTGCTGAAGGAAGGCGAGGGAGGGACGGGAGGTAATGGATTTAGAATAACCATGTCTCCTCTAAAAGCGAATCTGACTCCTTAACCCTCCACCCTTCTCCTTGATCTCACAGCAGCTTTTAAGAGGGCACATACCCCTAGAGAAACGTCTTGATAATTTAATAGCAGGAGATAAAACAGTGCATCTTTAATCTTCCAGAAGCCTACAAATGTTGAGATCGGTTTTAAAAAAGATTTAAAATATAAACAAACAAAAAAGTGCAAAAGAACATAAAGTGCATCTGGGGTTGTTCTCATTGACCGTCACATGGACAAACTGTCCCTGCAAATACCACCTGTGTGTCTGACCCCAGGAAACTGGGAAGCCCTACCACAGAGCCAGCCCTAAATCGAAAAAAGAGAGACCTTTACCACCGTGACAAAGGCAAAGTGACATACAAAACATCATGCTCAAGTTTAAGCAGTTCATAGTACAAGTTTACGGTCTTCCTATTCATCTCATTTGCAAGTCTCTGGAAAAAAACAAAAGTCTATAAACAACAATTTGGTCTTCAATTTATCTGATTTCCTAATTGAGTCCGGTGAATCAAACAAGGTTGATAAATTCAAGGCACCACACATTTTACGTACTTGGGCTAGCCATGGGATGGCATAACTTCTGTCAACTAGATTTGAAATTTAGGGAATCTGTGATTGGAGTTTGAATTTTTTTCTGCCATCTTCTCATTTAAAATAAAAAAAATCAGAGAGAAGGTGCTTTTATTTGCTAAATATGAATTCACAATACTAGCCGAAGGTTTAGAAAAAGCCACTCAAAAACAGTAAATAGCGATTCCACCAAACTATTAAAAACGACAAGCACTGTTCAGCCATTTTGAGCTCTGGAATGGTTGCTGCCATCTTTGGCTCTTGAGTATTGTGAATCTCACAAGTTTGACAAGGCCAAAGTAAAAAGTCAACATACATATACGATACCACTGGAAAATACTTCTGGAGAGTGAGAGTGAATGATAAGAGGACAGGACAATCTTTCGTTTCACTTAAACAATGTTTTCATAAAGAGAAAGCTAACAATTTTACTGATAATATTCAACTCAGAATCACAACTTTGGGTGACTAAGCGCAGAGCGTGGTGCAGGGCTGGCCCAGCATCCAACCCTCTCTTTGCAAGGCTGATGAGCAGGTGCGGTTGCGCACATGGTCATGCTGGCCACAGGGTCTGGCTGTAGCCCAGTACATAGAAGGCTATGGCCAGGCCTTTTGTGTGACTGGTAGCGTGCCTTGGCTCTTGGACCCATGGCCTGAGGCCTGGTCACTGACCATGTCCTGTGTCAAATTGATAGGATACTTGTGCATTTGGATGCAGGGCGTAGTTCTGCACCCAACGCGATTGGAATGCACATACCAAGTTTAATGGGAGAGGGTGAATTAAAATCACCTCTGTGGATGAAACAAAACCTTCAAACCTCTGAAATTGACAATTTATTTTTAGCCACGCAAACCACAACTCTCGCCACTCCCATGTAGTGGTAATGATTGCTCACAATTCCTTTGATGACACCACCAGTCACATCATTTATGACATTACTATAAAATGTAAGTGTGGTTCCATGCCAAGGGCGTGTTTGCCACTCCACACAGGGGCTACTTTGCCAGGGCTCCACGAAAAGGCTACTTTTCAGGGGCTCCTCCCAGGCTCTTACATCTCTGGGTATTAGTGGAGGCTTTGGCTTTGGCAGGGAATGGGCCAGAGGGGTTGGTTACAGTATGGTCCAGGGTGTTATACACTCAGGCTCAATGCTGGTTACTTGTCTTTGATGAAAAGTGTGGGCTCTGAACGGCCGACTGCGGACAACTTACCTGCAGAAACCCTCGAACTGCCCCGATCAGAAGCAAGAACGGATCACTGCTATAAGGAAGGGCTGCTGAAACGGCCAGTTTACCAATTGTAAAGCTTTAAAAAATTACAAAAAGCAAGGATGTGGTGGCGCGACTTAACAGTTTTGCTGACCCCTAGCATTAAACCCATATCGCTTTGATTTTACTTTGAAAGAAGCAAGTATGTATTGACCTCTGACCTTCATGTTTAAATACAACAGTTAACATATTTTTTGATAAGAGGTGAGTATTTTCTGCCCCTCTTGCTTGGGCAATGGCTCCCTGGGGTTGGTCTGTGCCTCCATTTCCTCACAATACTCCTCAAAACACCTGTATTCAAAGTTGTTTATATTGTTCGATATTATGTACAGGCCCGTGATGTGATTGAAAACAAAGCAGTCCCGTTCATTTTTATGTGTTTACGTGTAATTAAAAACACTGCACGATTAGACAGTTTAAGATCCGCGGATATCTTGCAAAGAAAAAAAAGAACCAGGAAAGTGGACGCGTAGCCAAATGACAAATTCTATGGCGGGCGATAAAGCAGCCAGATCAGTAACACACAGCCATAAGAATATATTGACTACGGCCCAAACTCATCAGAAGATTGATCAATCCAGCTGACTTGCATTAATTGTGAAATAGAAGCAACGCTGTGATCAATGACAGGAATGAAAGTGCAGCGGTAACGATGCCGCAGCCAGCTAATCCAATAATGGAGGGCCTGATGTATAGCATATTGGAATTCCACTGTTCGCGGCCCTGTCACAATAAAGTATATCCTGCAATTATGGGGAAAAATTGAGCAGGCAGCATTTGAGCCGGCCTAATCAGCCAATGACACCGTCATTCTACTGATTAAACACTAAATTAAGTGACGCTCCAGTTCTGTTGAACGTCAGTGGTTGTGTGTGGGTAAGGGGGCGTGCGGGGGAACCCTCCATCTAATATCCATGGGTCTCTTAATTTTAATCTTGCATCTCTGACGGCTGTCATTTATAGTTAGCAGTGGGTGTTGTTTTTTTTAAATTTGTTATATCTGGCATCTAACCCATTGCATTTTATTAAGCTTACGAATAGACAAAATACCGCAAGAAAGCCATGATACAGGAATAGTGTTGTAACATTATCAAGGGGCTTGATGCAAACAGGCGAAGGGGAATATTTAAATTAAATAGAAGGAAATTCCTAGAACCGCTGTTATGGTGTTTTACTTAAGGCTTTCGTCGAATGTCTAAAGCGATTTCCTCGAAATATGGAAATGTGTGTTTTAAGTCTGTTTTTTCCACTTGACCAAACATATAATAACTAATACCTGTGTTTCAGTTCCTTAGCCTGAAATTGTAACTATTTTGAATGTTCATCAAAGGATAAGGATTTTTATTGACCACCAGTCATCTCGGTCAGTGATATTTGTAACTTCTGCATATGATCTAAAAACGCGAATTTGTTCCTGTTCAACGCTTGCGTATAGAAAAACGTGTCGCTAACTCAAAACGCCTCATTTTTAATTGGATTTAAACACAACGAGAGCCTCCCATCTTCCTCCCTTCTATCCTTGCCCAATTGTAATTTACTGTAATCTTTTTTTATTTATTGTATTGAGCTTTTGGTAAAGCACGGAGAGCTGTACAGAGCTCCGAGATACCTCGCCCTTTTGTCAGGAAAGAGACATGCAGATAAGTTTACAATGGGAAATCAAATAACTAGAAGCAAACGATACAAATAAAAATATAAATATAAAATCTCAGTGTGAATAAGAGAGCCTGGGATAGGGTAGGGGCTATAGTCTAGGATGTGAAAAGTTATGAAGAGGTGTGTTTTGTGGGAAAATCTGAGGTGCAAACAGTTGTTCCTGAAAAGCCAAGGAACTTGATGGATGGTGTCAGGTGGAGAAGAAATACATACTCAATATTGTTCAGCCATTCCTGGATGATGAATTTATCTTCTTAAATGGAGGAATTACCAAACAAGGGTTTTGTTAGGTTCAGTTTCAGTTCCATTGTGGATATCTAAGTTTCAAATATGCTCAGCTAGAATCTAAGTTGAAAGATGTCTTTAGCTGAAAGTACTCAGAAAGGTAGCTGGGTCTCATGAGTGCATTGGTGTTTAGAAATATTCTGTTGGCTAATGAGCATGCAGAGTGGCTTCATGTAACAAATAGGAGCAAGAAAAGAATCCTGTCGAACTGACTCCAAATAAGAAAGGGATCGGTGAGGATCTGGAGAACCCCACATGTGCAGTTTTTGTTTTCTGCCAAAGATGCATGAAGTGAACCGATATAAGCAAGGGAGTAGCCAGAACAATAAAACACCCCCACTTTGACCCTTATGGCACTAAACATGCAAACAAAGTGAGAGATCCCAGCCATTTCTGTGCAGACCTGTGAGAATTGTTCCCCGCAACACCACTCATTGGGAAAAATAGTGCAAAATGACTCTTACGGCACAATTTAAAAAGAATACATGGCCAAACAGATGCATGTTTAACAGGCTTATTGTCTATCTTTCTTCTTTCTTTTCTCCCTGCCTTCCTACATTTATGCTATCTTTTCTTCTTTGGTCTTTCTTTCCATTTATTCTTCATTTAATTTTTCCTTTTCTAGTTTTGTCATTTATTCATACATTCTAACTTTTTACCTTTCTTTCCTTCTTTATATCATTCTTTCTTTTCTACTTTATAGTAAGATTGTTTATTATTGTTATTATTATTATTACTTTATAGTATTCTCTTTCCTTCTTCCCACACACTTAACTCCTTATATCTTGTTTCCTTATGTCCATTCTACTTTCATTTCATCTCACCCTCTTGCTACCTTACTGTTCTTCTTTATTTCATTTTGTTTCCTTTGATCCATCTTTCCTTCCTTCAGCCCTTTACTCATTCACTCGTTTAATACCTTACTTATCATCTTCCTGCCCTTCTTTCTCTCCTTCTGTTCATTATTTATTTCCTTCTTTTTCTCTTATTCTTTCCTTTCATTGCCCCTTCTTCCAATTTTGTTCCTTTGTCGCTCAATCCTTTTTCTTGCCGTTATTTCATTTTGTTTTCTTGCTGTCTTTCTTCCCTCCTATTTTCCTTTTGTAATTTTGTTGTTACTATCTTTTCTTCCCACCACTCTTCTTTCTTTCTCTTCCTTTCTCTCTTATTCTCTCTTTCCACCCTACTTTCCTTTTTCCATTCTTCGTTTGTGCCTTCTTTCAATAGTGCTTCCTTTCTTTCTGACCATTTCCATTCTTTGCAGCAGTACTTCATAATCTCTTTATTGCTCATTCCATTTGACTTGCATTTATTTTTCTCATTGTCATCACTTTAATTTTCTGTCACATAATTGGACTCTTTTGCACCCTTTAGCACCAGGTCAAAGCTTTGTTATGTATCCCCCCCTTCAATACTTATTAGCTTTGGCTTCTATCTTGTGTCATGCAAATCAAAGATAAAAGACAATAATGGGCCTAAAAGATCAGGCTATTCTGACCCCCGCTGAAGCTGGTATAGCGGGTGCTTCACTCCGCCCCTGAATATAAGACACTGTCCATGAATGACAGTCGGATGTCAAATAATACCCTATGCTAATAAAGGCTCCTGACAGTTCAAGCAGTATAAAGAGACCCGGATCATCACTATCCGTGATTAATAGAATGCCATCTTTTCTTTTGGTTTTATAATGTAGAACATGTGACATCTAGAGTGGTAGTGTTTGAGCAAGTTAAGGAGACCGAGGTGTTTTTGAAGTTGGGAAGATACTGAGTGGGAAGGTCATGAATTTTCCAAGGAAGGCAAGGCCTGTGATAGGCAGTAGCTGCAGTGCTTATCTGAGTCAAGGCTGAGTCTTTTTGAGATGATGCGAACTTCTCAAATCTTTAAGTCAGAGAGGAAAAAACTTTCCGAAGAGGGATATTGAAAGTCAAGATGGGAGTAATGAGCTCAGAAGGCAAGGATGGCGTAATGAGGGGGCTGGCTTTAGAGGGTATAGGAAGTAAATCAGTTAAGGGGTGCAGTCAATTGGTATGTTAGAGCGGTAGATGATGTTTTGTAGTACAGGTTGTAGTTTTGTCAATGTTCAGTCTGGTTGTGTTATTTTTTCATAAAATATCTATTAATGAATAGTAATAGGAGAATTGGAATTGGGGTGGGGACATTTTTGACAGCTTTGAAAAGAGGTTTAATTTCATTTTTAGTCTTGAGGATGGCATCTTTTTAATAACAGCCTTTAGCAATTACAGTGTTTTTGCAGGTTTTGTGTGCTAGTTTGAGAATGAGAAGGTTGGCTAAGATTTAGATTTACGCCCTTTATTTCCAAATTTTTTAATATTTTGTTTGTTGTAAGAAACAGTGGTTCACTATAGATAGTAAATCATGTAATCAAAGGAAAGTCTGGTCTGAATAACTTTTTTTCCAGACAGTTAGTTCACCAAGGCATATTTTGAAGTAGGCACAAAAACGGTATTTAGGCTGCAATTACTTTATTCATTGAATATTTTATATTGCAGAATATTTGAAGCATATCAATCACAAAGTGTGAAACAAGATCCTGTGCTCACATTTAAGTGAAGAGAGCATGCAGTGACAAGTATGTGATAAAAACATGCATCAACTAACAAAAACAAAACGTATGACTCCTTAGGTTATTTTTATATAGCGAAAAAGGAGTCTGTAGGTCTATAGTTGACGGTGTTTCGACCTCTATAGATGTGAGGTCATCATCAGGACAAGGTGTGTGAGCACCAAATATCTAAAGAAATGAAAGAAACATCGGGATCAGAAGAGAATTATCGTGGGCCTAAATATGCAGTTTGTAAAAGGTAAAGAAAAACATGCCTGGTGAATAGGTAGGGTAATACTCCTACAACCAGGGTCATCTCAGTAGGGAGGATGCCTTAATATGGGCCATCAGTGGGCCTACAAAGAAAGAAAGGCGATTAAACATTCTTATGGAGTCCCTGAGTGGACGCAGCAGAGGGAGGAAGGTGGGATGGGGGACGGGGGAAAAAAGGGGGGTGAAAAGGAGGGAGAGAAGGGAAAGAAAGGAAGGGAGTGAGAGGGCTAGGGAAGTATTTACTGTGGAAGGGCCACTGGTGCCCTGTCATAAAAAAATAATTTAAATCAACAGCAGATGAAAACTCCATGCTGAAGGGAGGTAGTGAAATTATCCAAACTGCAAGGGTGGTTTAAAGCCCTTGAGACGCCTCGAGGAACATATAATTCAATTAGAACCAGAATTAGGCTGGCAGCTGAAACAGTATAATGTAAGCAAGATTAGAAAGCAATTTAATTGAAGTAAAACAATTGCTGGCAGTGCCATATCAGTGTGTTATGAAGAGGTCTGCTACTCACTTGAGGCCAGAGATATGCTACCTGCATGAAGTCCTTATTTGATTCTATGCGTGGGCTATACGGAAGCGCAGTCTTCGCGGCTCATAAATGAAACCTTAGGGAATGAGACAAGGAATACTAAGTCTCTCCACGTGAGGGGGAAGCTTGAGAGCAGACTCTCGACAGTACCGCTTTAGCATGGGATTTTATTGACTTACCTGTAGACCAGTGGCAGAGTGCCTACTGGGCAGCACCCATAAGTGGTGTAGTCCGGAGTCTTCTAGCATGGCATTGGTTGCAATGACGAAAACGCCATAGACGCCGAAGACATCTGGATATACGTCCCAATGCGCATGCGCATATACATGGATCTAACAAATGAGCTAGTGCGAGAGCCTACGGTTCAATGCGGCTGCACAAGCAAGGCAATGTATTAAAGAATTCAATTGAATTAAGGGATGGTGAGAAAATGTACGTGCTCCGTATTGTGAGTGCGATCCCTCTGGGTACCAAAAAATATATTTTTATTATATATATATATATATATATGGGCTCCATATTACGTATGTAAGCCCTCAATTCAACGGAAGAGGCAATCTAATCTTTATAGAGTGACCCTCCAAGGACTCTATTGTGCCGTTCTAGGCTCGGTGCAGATCGGGTAAGCCCTCCGGTCATTTAAAACATTTTATGGGTGGCCTAGTAATGAGGGGACAACCACTCGTGATTCACTGGTGTGGGAGAATGAACCCACGTGCGGGTTTATCCCTTTTATTCTAACCCCGCAGGCCACGCCTGGCCTGCGGATGACGTGGGTTACAGTTTCGGCTGGCGGACTAGACCGCCAGCACTCTAAACATTGCATCCCTTTCCAAGTTGGTTCTTGAAACAAACCTCCTGATGTCCACTTAACAAATACAGTTCCGTTGCAACAATTCTTAGAGTCTTAACATGCAAAATCCTGAAGATGTTGGCTAGGGCGAGGGTTGGGTCGTAAACTGTAGCGATGAGGTTGACTTTGCAGGGGTGGTTCACTGGCCAACAGCCCACTTGGGAGCGAACCGGGAGGTAGCGGGCTTGAGGGAGTGGGTTCCGGTACGTTGTCTCGGTCTTTGTCCTGGCTCTGTAGGCTTCTGCTCGGGCTCAGCAGGACTGGAGGGCTGGACTCCGAAGACTCAGGCGGGACCTCTTTGAAGCAGGAGATGTTACGCGAGATTTCCTTGCTCCCTTTCCGAGCCGTCACCATAGTTCCATTGTTGGTGACAACTGTCCAGGTGCCTGGTTCGTGGGCGGTCCGGAATTTTCCCCCAGGCTGGCGGTCCTTCAGTATAACTGTGGCACCGGGTCGGAATGACCTAGGTGCAGCGTGGCGCCGGATGCTTGCTCTATGGTTCTGTCGCTCTCGCCTCGCTTGGGTTTCCTGGACATCCAGCTGCGGGGGTGTCCACCCTGGACACGTGGGGATCAGGTCCCTCCATGGGCCGTTGAACATAAGAGACCATGGACTCTGTAACGTGGTGCAGTGTGGGGTGCTCTGGTATTCCCTGAGGAATTCGTGAAGACGCCTCTCCGGATCCACTTGTTCCATATTTGCAATGCACAGCATTTTGTTCAGAGTCCTCATGAAATGCCCTACATCCCCATTAGCTTGGGGCCATTGAGGCATGACACGGCGGTGATGGATCCCCCGCTGGCGGAGGAAGGCGGAAAACTCTGCCCCGTGGAATAGGGGCCCATTGTCGCTCCTGATCTCCAGGGGAAATCCGAATGTGGCAAACACCTTCTCCAGGACCGGGGCCACATGTGTGAAAGCGGTCGACACCACTGGTTCCACTATGGGATATTTGGAGAATGCGTCTACCAGGACGAGCGTGTGTTTCCCTCCAGGGAAACTCCCGAAATCCATGCTTACTTTCGACCATGGCATAGTGCAGGCCTCCTCAGTGATTACAGGGGTCGGCCTCTCAGGAGCGCAGGTTATCTGGCAGGCTGGACATCGGCGGACCAGGTCTTCCACCATCACCTCAAGTTCTGGAAACCAGACTTTTTCCCTCATCCTCGCCTTCATCTTTGTCACGCCTTGGTGGCCTCCATGGGCCAGCTGGGTTGCTTGGTGCCTTAGAGATTTTGGTATCACCAGCCTCGAACCTCTTAGGAGTATTCCGTCTGCCGTGGCGCTCAGCTCACTCCTCACCCTCCAGATCTTTGTCAGCTCTTCTCGGTCCTCAGGCGCCCATGTGTTAGTCTGTTGGAGGTAATTCCTCCACGACCCTTCTTGGACTGCTTGGAGAGTCCGTGTGTATATCGTATCTTGCTTGGCAGCTTCCCTGATCTCCTCGAGCGTCATCGCCTGGGGACACGCCACCACTGAGATCATGTTGATGTATTGCTCCGACCCTTCCAGGTCGTTTCCTTCTTCTTTCGGTGCAGGGTGTCGGGACAGAAAGTCCGCTGGGTTCTTCGCCACCGGTCGATACACCACGTCCATTTGGTACGGCTGAAGTTGCACTGCCCACCGCTCAATCCGGGGAGGTGGGTGAGGGGCTGTCCCCTTAAAAAGGGGGACCAGAGGCTGATGGTCGGTGACCACGGTGAACGGCTGGTCCGTCAGGTACAGGTGAAAATGGTTACAGGCCCACTTTATCGCGAGCGCCTCCAGCTCGATCTGGGCGTATCTTGCTTCCGTGGGAGTTAGCGATTTGCTGGCAAACAACAAGGCTGCCCACCGACCTGGTTCCTGTTCCTGGGCAAGCACTGCCCCCAGTCCTACGGGACTGGCATCCACCAGTAGTTCCGTCCGTTTTGCCGGGTCGAAATAGGCGAGGGTAGATTCTCCCAGTAGCGCGTCCTTGATGCTCTGAAAGGCCTCCTCTTCTCGCGGTCCCCACTGCCATTTGACGTCTGTTTTCGTGAGCACTCTGAACGGCTCGGCGCGGGTGGCAAGATCGGGGATGAACCTCCCGCAGTAGGTGGTCATGCCAAGGAAACTCCTTACTTCGGTAGGCGTGGTTGGGGCTGGAGCATTCCGGATGGCTTGTGACTTTTTGGGATCTACTTGGATGCCTTCCTGGCTGAACACGTACCCGAAGAATTCCAACGACGGTTGGAAGATTTGACACTTCTCCCGGTGGAGGGTCGCGCCATGTTCACTGAGGCGACGTAACGTACTCTTCAGATGTCGGTGATGGTCAGCGGCTGTGGCAGAGTGGATTAAAATGTAATCGCTGATGTTTATCACTCCGGGCAGCCCGGACAGCATTTCGCGGATAGTGTTTTGGAATACCTCAGCTGCTGAGGATATCCCGAAGTTCAGTCGTTTGTAACGACGCAACCCTAGGTGGGTACTAAATGTTGTGATATAACGGCTTTCCTCCGCTAAAGGCAGTTGGTGATACCCTGCGTTCAGGTCGATTTTGGAAAACCACCTCGATCCTTTGACATCTGCAATTATATCATCCATTGTAGGCGTAATGTGGCTCTCCCTTTTGATGGCTTGGTTGGGCAACCTCATGTCGATACAGAGGCGTATAGTACCTGGCTGCTTGGGTTTTTCCGCTATTACCATTGGGGACACCCACGGCGTCGGCCCTGAAACCTTCTCGATTACTCCTTGCTTCTCAAGACTTTCCAGTTCTTTTTCCACCAAGGGCCTTAAGTGAAAAGGGACTCGCCGGTGTCGCAGTGTGACTGGGGTGATGGATTTGTCGATGTGTAGCTTGATAGGATCACATTTGATGCGCCCTAGTCCTTGGAAAAGTTCCAGGAACTGGTCGAGGATCTCGTCCACCTCGTGTGCTTGGACGCTCCTGGCGAAAGACACTAGGCCTAGGTCTTCCGCTGTGTGGCTGCTGATTAGGGTGTCCGCTTCACGATCGATCACATGTATGATAGTGGTGACCTCCTGGTCGTTTGACCGGACCGGGATGGATATCTTACCCCGTAGTGGCAAAGGGGTGTGGCTCCCGTAGGCCAATATCTTGGTCCGGGATGAAGTGATTGGTGGCCGGGGTCGGAGGTGTCTATATTGCTAGAGGCCCATCATGTTTACCGATGCCCCGGTGTCGATAATCACCTTCACTTCTGATCCTGCGATTTGCACCACGCAGGTGGGTTGGGGCCATCTGCAGCGGTGGATGAGTCCTCTGGCCCTTGATATCTTCGGCTCGCCCTTGGAGGCTCCTCCTACTGTCCGGATTCAGCTAGGGACAGTTGGCGTACAGCCCGGGATGGTGGTTTCTGCCCTCGGGTGTCTCAGCCACGATTTCTCCTCCTGCACACCGCTGCAAAGTGGTTGGGGATCCCACAATTTGCACAGGTCTTCCCCTGCACGGGGCAGTCTTTCGCGGCATGTGGTTCATGCCCACAGTACCCACACCGCGTCTCATGAGGATGAAATCATGTTATACATATAACCCTTGGTTATCAGGAAAGGGGGAGGAATTACATAAGTGAGTATTTAGAGACATGTCACAGAACACACATTTATATATTTACTAGAAAGGGGGGAAAGGGAAGGAAATTCATCTTGCATCAAACATTATTTGTATGGTCCAAATAAAGACTATATCAACAGCTATAGTTATTATCCTATAGGATTGTGTACCATTTTTCTTGCATATTCACCCCATTTGCAATGGATTGGCACTGGAAAATCCATTTACACTCCAGTCTGTTGAGTAACATTTGGTTGTTACCACCTCTTGGTTGGGGTTTCAAAATGTCTATCACTTGTCATGAGAAGTTATTTTTCGTATGTCCATTACTCAGGAAGTGCTCGACAAGTGGTGCCCTGGTGACTTTGCAACGGATCCTGCTTTTGTTTTACAATATCCTGGTATTTGTCTTCTGTGTTGTTTGGCCAATGTAAGCTAGATCACATGGGCAATGTATGCAAGAAATTACATTTGATGAGTTACAACTGGAGAAAAATAGAAGGTTTTGCCGGACATTTCCATATTCAAATACTTTTGTGTTATGAGTTGAGCTGCAAGCCAAGCAGTTACCCCATTTGTAATGTCCTAAAACTGACGGAAGAACCAGAAGAGGGTGAATGGTGTTTTCAGTGTGCTTGGGTTTATTTGCTCTTACTAAATGATCTCTGGGGGGTCAGGCAGGGGTGCGTACTGGCCCCTCTCCTCTTTATTTTATACATTAATGACTTACGTAATGTACTGACTGAACTTACTAACGATGTCCCGAGAATTAATGGTAATATACTCCCCGCCCTACTGTATGCGGATGATGGGGTCCTAATGGGCCGCACACCCAACGCATTACGCACTTTACTCCGGGGCTTTGTGGATTTTATGGCCGGTTTAGATCTCTGTACCAATTTAAAAAAATCATTTTTAACGGCCTGCGGCCCAAAAAAGCACTCTATTAATTCAATTACCTCAGGATCTGAACGCTTATTACGCACTTTCCCATATTTGGGGTTAGTATTTTCAGCCAACGGCTCCTGGGCAGATCATGTGGCACACAGCAGGAGTAAGTTTTTAAAAGCCACCAATTCAATTTTGTGCCTTCTGCAACCAAAAAGGGCCGAGGTGGTTTTATCTGTAACCAAAATTGATAAAATACAGTGCATTCCCACCGCAACATACAGCGCTGAAGTTTGGGGTTTTACAGAATGCAGTAGTATCCAGGGTGAGGAAAACAGATTCTGTCGAAAACTCCTGGGGGCCCCAATTTCCTCCTCACATTTTGTTTGCCATAAGGAATTAAAATTGTTTTATATTGAAGATTACATCAGGGCTCGCCCAGCCATATTCTGGCAAAAAGTTTGGAAAAACCCGGCTGCGACCCTAACAAGGGATATAATAGTTGATTGTCTTAATTGTGATAGGGGTGGGGACATACCCTGGCTCGCCGCTGTTAGAAAAAGTTTGATCAGTGTGAATCTTGAACATATCTTTTTAAATCCAAGCGATATGGAGGGCATAAATAAAAAATCCCTCCAGGAGGTTCTATATGATCAATATTGTCACACAAGATATGTTACAGAGCTCTCGAAATCGTCAGTTGCAAGGTATATGTCCCTGCTAGACGCAACTTGTCCCCCATCACATCTGTCATCCAGCTATCTTTTACAGAATATAGGTCGCTGGGAAAGAAGCTTGCATTTTTGCCTTAGGGCTGGCACTCTAAAATTTTTGCTTTGCTTCCCCTTAGGGTTCAATGTTAATCTTGAGCAAATGCCCTGCCCTTGTGGCAATGATAGCAATCAATCAATGCTACATTTTTTATTTTTCTGTAATTTTTAATCAAAAATATACCAAACAATTTCTGATTCCTTTTTTTAAGGTAACTGCCATCACCGATTATAGAGCAGCCTACATGGAAATTCTTAAACTAAAGGGGGATGACTTGGTTTTCCGTGTGAATTCCTTTTTGAAAGTGGCAGTTCGTTCACGTACCTCAATGAGCACCCCTGATGGCTGTTTCACATTGTTCCTAATTTTTGTTGCCTAGTTAAAATATTTAGTTTATTTTTGTATATTTATCTATTTATTTTTGTATTTGTTTTGATAGTTCTCATGTTCCTTATTTATGTGTCTTTTGAACTATTCTTGACCTTGTACTGTATATACCTGATTGCACTTTATTATATTATGCTGATATTCGACATGAGTTATAAACTCTCACCCGGACAGTATTTTTCTAAGAAGTTGCTGTTTTGTACACTATGTTTCTATTCTTAACAGTATAGAATTGACTGCACTTTACTACATTATGCTGCTATTTGTTAAGGGTTATAAGCTCTCATTCGGTCAGTGTTTTTATGAAGTTGCTGCTTTGCACATTATGTCTTCCCCTATAATACATGTATTTTTATTGTTGCTATTTGGTACTGGGGTGGTGGAGTGAGCTAAAGAATGATGATGGATTAAACCCAGATCAGTTGACTGGGGGTGAGTGTTTGATTTGCTCTAACGCTCCGTCCATCATCCCCTTTGGGATCGCTTTGTTCGCCCTAAGTTGGCAGGGTATGCCCAGACGTGGATCCCTTGCTCACTTTGCCACTGGATTCAAGATAGCCTGGCTGATGAGGGTTATGAACCCGAAACCGGTCCCAGGATGCTTGTTTCCGGTCCAGGGAAGACATGGCTTGGCAGTTCGGGCTGGACTGTTCCCATGAGGCACAGGGTCAGACTGATTTGCATATGGCCATGTCTGAACTGGGGTGGTGGAGTGAGCTAAAGAATGATGATGGATTAAACCCAGATCAGTTGACTGGGGGTGAGTGTTTGATTTGCTCTAACGCTCCGTCCATCATCCCCTTTGGGATCGCTTTGTTCGCCCTAAGTTGGCAGGGTATGCCCAGACGTGGGTCCCTTGCTCACTTTGCCACTGGATTCAAGATAGCCTGGCTGATGAGGGTTATGAACCCGAAACCGGTCCCAGGATGCTTGTTTCCGGTCCAGGGAAGACATGGCTTGGCAGTTCGGGCTGGACTGTTCCCATGAGGCACAGGGTCAGACTGATTTGCATATGGCCATGTCTGAACTGGGGTGGTGGAGTGAGCTAAAGAATGATGATGGATTAAACCCAGATCAGTTGACTGGGGGTGAGTGTTTGATTTGCTCTAACGCTCCGTCCATCAACCCCTTTGGGATCGCTATTTGGTACGCACCACAAGCCCCTACTTGTTTATTGCTTTTATGCTGCTACTGCTCCATATACTGTGTATTTTTATAAATGTATGTATTTTTGCTGGTATTTTTATTTTGACCTGTGATTTTATGGATATTTTATATCCGAATAAAGATTTATTGATTGATTGATTGATAAATGATCTCTGATGATGCTCCATCTTTTGATAGAGAATAGTGGTGTTTCTAGTGCCATGTTTGTGGTTGAGAGAGTACATTTCAGTGCTTTTTAATGCTTTTAGTCAATTTTTTGCTGATGCAGCAGAACGTGGCTACACATGTAATCCTTGTCATTGGAGATCTTTCCTTAGGTAATAGGAGTATATCCCTGTGTGAATACCATGCAAACTCTAGTCAGCATTTTATAAGGCATCTGGGATATCCTCTGTCTTCAAGAGTATGGTAGCTTCTTTGAAGAAATCTTCCTTAAATCTACAATTGCAAGAAATTTGCAAGAACTGACCGTAGGGTAGTCGGTCTCTCAGTGCTCGTGGTTGGGAATTAGAGTATTGCAGCAGTGCGTTCCTCTCAGTGGGTTTTCAGAACAGCATGGTGTATAGTTGATCATCTAAAGTATTTACTGTAACATCCATGTAGTCAATTTGGTTGTTGCTACATTGGTGTGTAAATCTAAGGTCAGGCTGACACTTGTTGAGATATGGCAGAAAAAGGTAAGTTCTGATGTGTCGCCTGACCATATGAGGAAGATATCATCAATATACCTCTTACGCATACGTATTTAGTCAAGTAAGAGTTCATATCATTGAGGATATGTGTTGTCTCCATATTATCCACAAAGTGTATGGAAAAGTTTGTGGTGAAAACTGCACCCATAGAAGCGCCCTTACGTTGTCTGTAGAACTTTCCTTCAAAAAGGACGTAGTTACGAGTCTGGGTATTGCTAGAAGGGAGATGATAAAGCTCATGGGGACCTCATGTGGGCAGGCCTATATTCAAGATGGTTTCTTATTACTTCAATACCACCCTGTTGAGGGATGTTGTTATGCAAAGATTCTTTATCTAACGTTACCAACAGCTCTGCAGTGGTGTCAAATTGTTATGCCTCTATCAAATTGATAAAGTGTGTGGTGTCTTTTACATAGGTCATTGTAGGTAATACTAGGTCTTTGATGAAGAAATCTATGTATCTACCTAGGGGTTCCAAGATGGATCCCGATAGTATGGGTCTACCTGGGGGTGAGATCAAGCTTTTGTGAATTTTGGCAACTAGTAGAGGACCAGAGTACAGGGATTTTTATTGTTAAGAAAGAGATATTCATTATGTCTGATGAAACCATCTTCCTCTGCTTTCTTGGTAATCCTCTCAATCATGTTTTGCATCTCTGGTAGAGGGTTTTAGTGAGCAGCTCGTAATGGTCGTCATTGTTAAGTTGGCGGAGAATTTCACTATCATAGTTAACTTTGTCTTGGATGACTATGCTGCTACCCTTATCACATGGCTTGATCAGTATGTCTGCATTTCTGCATTGTCACTTTCACGCATTTCAAAAGCACACACTGTAGCTACTTCACATGATTTACAGTGAAACGCAGCATTTTAATCTTCAGTTAACTTTATTAATCACAGCGTCCACCATGGCGTATTCACCATTTAAGCATTGGCATTACCCAGTGTATCGTAAAGCATGTTTTGCACTCCAGGAGCGCTTTTAGTTTTTGATGTCTAAATTCAAATGTGACTTGAAATGCATGGTTTGGAGCGGTTGCCAGGGAATGTTCATGGATTTAATGTGCACAGGCATATTGGGGTGCACAGTATCCATCAGATCACAGGCACTACGCACTTTGCTAAGTTGTACATGAGTATTCAGACTTTTCATGCTAGATTTCAGAATGCTTAGCTGCTGTTATTTAGTTATGTTTATATCTTATTGATTAGAGACCCCTGAAGAAGGGTCACTTGACCCAAAATGCATTGGGGACAGTTATACATATTGATATATATGTGATACTTGGATGAGAATTCAGGAATACCATTGAAATTACCATAATATTATGGTTTGATGAACATGGTAAAACGATTGATGTGAATAAACAACACTAATAGCCTTACAGAAGTGTGAAAAGATTGTATGTTTGAAGATTTTGAAGAAGAACCATCTGGCTAGGATGTTAAGTGCTAATGGGGTAGGCAAGTGGGGATCAACTACCAGCACATATATTTCATGAACATTAGGTACAATACCAGAGACATTGCATATTCCTGGTCAGCACAAAGATAAACAGAAAGAAATCACGGTGAATATTATACAACAAGGAGTGCGGTTTGGGAACATAGTTCAATTGATCACTATGTCGTCATTAGCCTTGAGCTCCCATAGGGTCTGTTTTTCTTCAAAGCTAATGTTGTATGGTATCAATTGATGCCCACCTCTCATGTTCTCAAAATCTTTTAGTACAAGCCGTTCAAAAGTCAAGATCTCAGGAGGCATAAGGGATGTAGGTGGTTGAAACAAGGATTTTGGATGGAAGTCAGTAGTGTCTAGATTGGGCTTATCCTCCCTGCTCAAAAAGAAAAATGTAAGTCTTATTTTTCAGAAGAATTGGAGAATTTCAGTTTGTAAAGTAAACCAGTCGGGTTGCTCTGTAATAACAAAGGGGATGCTTCTGCTTAGGAGACAGATTTTGGTGGAGGGCATCACATGTTGAGACAAGTTGAAGATGGGTATCTCTTCAGTAGCCACTTGGGGGACATTGAGTTTAAGATCTATTATTGGGGTCCCCATTGGTAAAATGTGCATCTCGTTTGTCGTTCTCCCAGAGGAAAATTGTTCTTGTTCTTGCCTCTCCCCCTGCCTCTGTAGGTTTGTTGACCTCTCCTTAAAAAATGGGGGTGGGGGGCTTGTATTGAAGGACAGGGACCTTCCCCTGGGTCACAATTTGTCTGACTCGGCTGAGGAGTCCGAAAACGTGACTGGTTGTTGATGTTTGAATCTCCCCCATGCTCCTGTGTTGTTCCTTTGGGGACCCTGAGGAGTAGTGAGAAAGAACTCGTCTAGCAAGTAAGGGTATGTCCTCTCCTTGCTGTAGTTATTTATGTCTTGGGACACCTCGGTAGATTTTATATGATGTTCAAACTTTTGGAAGTCTAATATGGTTTTTGTCATGTTTTTCTAAGGCTCATTTGGCATCTTCTAGAGCACCTGATTCCAAAATTGCCTTTTCAAGTTTCAAAATCTCTTCTAGTTCCTTTCTACTGTGTTCTAGCGCTGTATCTATCCCCAAAACCATCCAATGGCTGGAGCATGTTGTTGCTAGATGACTGAAACCAAGTCTTAATTTTATGTCTTGAATAAAAATGTCAGGAACATAAGGATGTGAAGGCCTATAGGAATTATATCTGCCTTCAGGTATTCCGTCATAAAAAAAATAATTTAAATCACCTGCTGATGAAAACTCTGTGCTGCAGGTCTTGTTTCAGCTGCCAGCTTAATTCTGGCTCTAATTGTATTATATGTTCCTTGAGTCATCTCCAAGGGCTTTAAACCACCCTTGCAGGTTGGATAATTTAACTACCTCCCCTGCAGCATGGAGTTTTCATCTGCAGGTGATTAAAATGTTTTTTATACGACAGGGCACCAGTTGCCCTTCCACAATAAATCCTTCTGTAACCTTCTCACTCCCTTCCTTTCTTTCCCTTCTCTCCTTTTTCCCTCCTTTTCACCACCCCCTTCTCCCCCCTCTTTTTCACCCTGCCCCCCTTCCACTCTCCCCTTCCTCCCTCTGCTGCGTCCACTCAGGGACTCCATAAGATAGGTTAACGCCTTTCTTTTTTTTTTAGACCTACTGATGGCCCATTTCAAGGCTTCCTCCCTACTGGGATGACCCTGGTTGTAGGAGTATCACTCAACTTGCTCAGCAGGCAAGTTTTTCATTACCTTTTATAAACTGAGGGGCTTATTTACATATAAAAATAAACTAATGATTCATATGTTTTTTTTTGTTAGTTGATGCATGTTTTTTAGCACACGCTTGTCACTGCACGCTCTTTTCACTTAAATGGGAGCACTGGATCTTGTTATGCACTATCTGATTGATATGATTAAAATACTCTGCAATATGAACTATGCAATTAATAATTTAATTGTAGTCTAAATACCATTTGTATGCCTAGTTCTACATTTGCCTTGGTGGATTAACTAATTGTCTGGTAAAAAAAAGATTTTCAGACCAGACTTACCTTTATGTATATGATTTACTATCTATAGTGAGCCACTGTTTCTTAAATTTGGTTTGTTACCCCAGGTTCTCAAAAATATTTGGGGACTCCTTTTTATAAACTATATGTTGTTTGTTAACGTTGTAAAGATTTTGTCTGAACTCTTTGAATGGAAGAGACTGTGTCTACCACCGGGGCCTGAAAGGTGCTGGTGGGCTTGGCCTTCTCTGCAGGGTCACCCCCAAATGCTTTCCATTCTCCCTTCCTTTTCTTGTTTGTTAGCCTTAGGACTCTGTGCACCTTACCACTGCTAACTAATGCTAAAGTGCTCATGCTCACTCCCTAAAACATGGTAACATTGGCTCACACCTGACTAGCATATTTAATTTGCTCATAAGTCCCTTGAAAGTTGATACACCATATACCCAGGTCTAGTCAAATAAATGCTACCAGTGGGCTTGCAGCACTTATTCTGCCACCCACTTAAGTAGCCCCTTAGAACATGCCCCAGGCCTGCAATTGCAGTCTGAAAGCAGTTTTAAATTGCAAATTTAACTTGGGAAAATGGAACTTTTGCCAAGCCTAAAACTCCCTTTTTAATTTATATGTCACTCTTAGGGCCCTAAACTGGTCAGAGAGCATGGTGCATTTTATGTAAAAAGTTGGACATGTACTTTTAAGGTGTACATGTCCTGGTAGTGAAAGACCTATATATGTGTTTTTCAGTACTGTTATGATGGAAAAGTCCTCTGCATGGTAAAAGGTGTGTACCCATGCCCTGAGTGCCTAACAGTACAGCTTATCAGGATCCCTAATGCTGATTTTTTGCTGTCATAGGCAAACTCATATCATACATGTGCGTCATGGCGTAGGCCTGTCTCACGGATTGCAGTATTGTTGGATCGGGAGGGGCGCCCAAAATGCTACCCTCAAAGTGGTGGCAGGCTACCTCTTACATCCGGAGTTAAGCAGCACAACCACGGTGGAGGTGGTAGGGCAGAATACCGTGTAGTGATCAGTAGGATTGAACTGGTCCTTTTTATCCTGAGTCACTGGAGTGAGGCCTACAGAATCACTCACCTTTTTTAAAGTTCAGCTGCTGTGTGCGTAACTCACCATTGGCCTACATCAATTGGATGTAGAGTGCTGCGCAGGACTCGCTGCTGAAGGTGCTGCACCACCATAGACATTCTTGACTATTTCCTAAGAGTCAAAGGGGGCTGGGGTAAGTCTACTAGTGAGCATTTCCTGGATGCAGCCACCAGTGAATGGGGAAATAACCCCAATCACATTGCAAGAAAGAGGGTGAGACAGAGATTCACCAGATGACTCGAGAGCCCTGAACTCAAGAAGGTTCTGTTGTGGCTTATGAATGATGTTAATTCTTTGAATGTGTAGCGTTAGAAATAAAATACTTGTTTTTTTCATAAAAGAGCAAGTATTTGACTTGACACTGATTTATTGACATTACTGAGTGTACTTTGAGTTATGAGTGGTGTTCACTAACCTGTATCTACACTCCCCCATGCCCTCACAATGAGCCTTTGACTGCTTGTCCACAAATACCATCAAGAGTCAATTGCAGAAGGAGTACTTGGCCCAGGATCCATAGAAAGTCGGGCCCCGGGACATCAGGAGTAAAAGGCGTCATCGTGACGTTTGGGCTCAGTAGCCCCTGTGTGTCCCATGGCCTGCTGAAAGGGGTTCTGACAACTACTGTGAGGCCTACCTCCCTCATAGGATGACATTAGGTCACCTTATTACATTTAATAAATGATAACTTTTGTTTGGGAGGAGGAAGAAATGTCATGTTTGCTGTCTAAGAAATTGTGATTTGAAATCATCTTTAATGGTAAAGTCGGACTTTGTCACAATTCTGAAAATGGGACTTTTAGAAAGTTGGCATTTACCTATCCAAATCATTTGGTGCCTGCTCCCTGGGTCACTCGGCGAGGTATAGTTGGAAGTTGGCCTTTGTGTATTCCTCCCAAATAGCCACACAATAGAGAGCCTGGGTGTTGGCAAGATGGGCCATCCAAGGCGGGATGAGGTGCAGAGATGTGCCAAGTCCCACTTGCACTTCAAAGACTCTGCTTCAGCTCACACACACAAGGAACTTCACACTAGCCTATTGTGCCTGCAGACAGACTGAAACCAGGGCAGGAATGCAGGAAAGTCCAGACAATTTTGTTAGGGGGGACCCTCCTGTTGTATTCCTCTTAGGGTGTCCATAAACGGGCTTTCCAGTATCATGTCCTTATATAGGCACAATTCGCCCTGCCCTTATATAGGCATAAAATCCCAGTTCTTATTTAGGCATTAAACCGTGCACTCCAAATACAGGCATGGTCTCCGACATCCGTCCACCCTAACGTCACAACGAGTTCATGAAGAACAGACCCTTAGGCTGCGGGAGTTTCCCTATCCCAGGACTATTGATCTCTTCAAGGACTCATATATTATGCATGAACCATTATTCCTTAGGGGTTCATTCATGACGTCTTCCGCTGTCCGACTCACGTCAATGCTAACATTCTTAGGTATTTCTCAGTTATAAATATACCTTCCCTAGCCCCTGTAAATCAGAGGAGACCTCGACTTCAGAGGAGCCCGTTTCCCGGCCTGACGCACTGAGAAGACGCTGTCATCCCTGCACGCAGAGAGTCCATCTTCCAGTGATCTGACTTCCCTTGCGGGGTGTTGGAGTTCGAGTCTGGCAAGAGATTCCTACCTCTCTCATTCTTCAGGTATGGAGCTGACTAGAACCTAGAGGGACTCTTGGCATACTAGGCATACTAGGCTTAACATACTCTTAGTATACCATAGTAAGGAATACTTCACCTACTTCATACCTCTCCCTACACCTAGGTTAGGTTAGGTACATTGGGGTAGAACTAGATTAGAAATGCATCCTATGAGTACTCGCATTTTTAGTCTGTGTCATTTATGTAAATGCATATATACTAAAAGATAATGCTATCGCAGTATTATTTATTTCTACTGCTCACACTGTACATTATTTATCTCGCATACTGTCTTGTGATCGTAACAGCACATTTTACTTACACCAGAAACAAGACTGTTCAATAAATCTTTTATTGAAACGCCCGTCTGTTCTTTCTGTGTAACTTTGAGGAAAACTAAGCATGCACGATTGAGCTGAGTGAAATAGTTATCTATTGTTTCCACAACTCTGGGACATGTTCTGATTCTAAAGGGAAACAAAGTGGTCATGTTTTGCGGCTGCCAGAAACTACTCCCTTCTTGTCGTCAAGGAGTTTCTAGTGGCCTCTGAGCTAGCTGGCACAAGTAATTAAGTTTAATATACTCGATAGGGACATACTGACCTTAGTCCTATGTCAAACCTATAGGATATATTATTCCAATGCGCAGAGCCTATTAGGGAAATAGGAGCTCCACTACATGGCGCCCAACGGTTTGGTAAGGCGGTAATTCAACGTTAGATACTGAGTAACTCAGCCGTGCTTTTTCTCTCAGAGACCCCTACCCATATACTCCAAAAGACGTCTGGAGTGGGCAGGGTTAAGTATCCACCACGGCTACATAGGGCAGTACCCTATATATTAGCTGTTTGGTTTGCTCAACGTTGAAGGATACAGTGTTCCAAAAATATTGTGCACCTTCTCTTTGTTTCCTTGAAACTTGTTCTACATTTTTCAAAAAACAAAAATGCCTGACTCCGACAATGACGCCGGAAACGGTGGAGCTGCGGCTGATCCAGCCCAAGCAGCAGTTTTTAACTTTACAGGTTTTATTGAAACCGAGGAGGGTGTTATAGACATCCCTCAAAACTTAAGAAGAGCCATCACTCTAAAACGTATAAAACACGGCCTACCACCAAGAGGCGGTAGAGCAGTTTTCGTGATAGAGGCACATGAATCCTTTCAGACAGAGGTATTCTATTCATGGGTAATATTTCCTGAATCCAATCCAGTAACACACATGTTTCATTTCTACAAAGAAGATGATCCACCAGAGGAATACATTCCTTTCGAGGATATTGAAATTCCATTAACATACCAGGAGCATCAGCTCTGGTTTAAAGGCGCCCTAAAACATCACAGAAACATTACCAGGCTCGGTCCACTAGGTAGACCAGGAGCAACATGGCCGATTCTAGCCGGCTACACACCTCATCCTGACATTGAAGAAATGTCAGACGAGGAACTACTTACTCAACTCACAGAGTTAATAAAAATCTACAGACAATTGGTCCAATATGTCATGAGGACTTTCACAGTCCAACCACCATTAACACTCTCAAATCAAACTCCTCACCAGGGGAATACACTAAAAATTACACCACAGACTCTATACGGAGTCATGGGTAAAATGCCCACAAAACGTGAGCAAATTCCATTCTGGATAGCTCAAAAGATTACTCAAATAGAAGCAGTATTTCCAAATACTAGCCCATATGAGAAACACAGAATACTGACAATCAGTTTACCGATGGGGATCACACCACAACTGGAAGAATGCACCACTTGGGGCTCAGTCTTTGCTGCCATCTATACTAAAACACATGGCATTCCGTCAATTGCGGTAATACCTGATGTCCTGAAACAAATTCAAAACGAATACGGGGCAGAGCCTGCTCTAAATTTAGGTATGAAATTACTGAAAAATTTCGACCAGGTCTCAACAATAATATTATCTAATATTAAAGGGGAGGCAGCAGCAGTGGCGATCCGCCAAAAATTAAGAGAATTCGATGTTACAGAACATCAAACAGAGCTACCCAGAATTATAGAACAATCTTATGCAGAATTAGGCAGAGATAGTTTGGGTGGAAGACCAGTGAAGCCGAAACTATCTGAAAGTCCTGAGAAGGACTCAATTAAACAAACTCCTACATCTTCTAAAAAGAAGTGGGAGACTAATAAACAAAATTCAAATGAGAAACGTTCTCAATCCCGAGGTAGGTCTCCTCAAAAGGAGCCTTCTGAAAGGAGGTATAACCTCAGGAATAGGGATTATTTGAGAAAGCCTGACAGGCATCAAGATACTGATACACGTTCCTCTCGTCCCTTTCAAATCTCATCACAGACTTCGGAAAGAAGAGGACGATCGGAACATAGAGAAGAACGCGTGAAATCAAAAGACGAAAAACACGCTCCAAAAACTAAAGCAAAACCTCAATTCTCCAAAAAGAAAGTAGCAGGTCTAAAGATCAGACATGCCGAGAATACTGAGAACACAACTCAAGAACGGAGAATGGGCTCAGACAATGCTGGACAGTGCAGCAGATGTCACAATAGCTCGCCAGAACCTGAAGGAACTTCTGGAGATAGTGGACTTGAATGAGTACATTACAGTAGAGACTGTAGACACCAGGGTTAGTACTCCACAAAAGTTATATGAAATAACACTCCGGATGGAGGGAGACATACCTAGACAGGTGAAAGCACTTTTTTGGGAAAGACTATCAAGGGGCTATGACATACTTCTAGCAGAAAAAGACTGGCCACCACAATTTGTCAGAGAGTGCCCCCATGGCGAGGACATTGCCTGCCTTCTCCAACCATATTCCAATACACCTAAAATATACATATGCCAGGAAATGGGCAGTAGCCCAACCCACAGCATTATATAAAAATCATGTAGGATGGGATGAGGACTCACCTCACCATAAAATACATCTGAAACATGAACCAACTGCACAAAGGCAGTATCCTATAAAGCAAGAAGCTAAGAAACAAGTCAGGGAGATCTTAGATCAACTTGAATACCAAGGGGTGATTGAAACATGCACCTCCTCAATGAACAATCCTTTGTTTCCTGTCTCCAAACCAGACAACACATATTGTCTAGTTTTGGATTACAGACACCTAAACACTTGTTCTAAAACTTTTGCAGTGCAAAATGCACATAGCACAGCATTAATGAATAACATTGTGCGTAAAAAATATAAAACAACATTAGACATCTCAAATGGTTTCTTTTGTCAAAACATAGCACCTGAAAGCAGGTACTTAACAGCATTCTCCATAATGGGGACCCAGCGTCACTTTTGTCGACTCCCACAAGGGTTCAAGAACAGCCCAGGGTTATTCTCAGCGAGGGTAACGGAGTTACTACAAATTTATGACAATGAGGCATTGTCCTATGTCGATGACATCTATCTGACAGATGAGGACCTGGACAAACACTTGAACAGGGGGAGCACCATTATACTGGGTTTCGCCTCTGAGGGCTACAAGTTCAACTTTAAAAAGTCCCGAATTGCCCATCTCAATGTCCTATTTTTAGGATATGAGCTTTCAAGTGAAGGCAAGAGCTTGGCAGCTAACTTTCTAGAGAAATGTGCGCTGCTCCAACCTCCAAAAACGCAAAAAAACTTACAATCCATCCTGGGTGTCCTAAACTTTGGAAGAACATACATTCTAAATTACGCAGAAAGGGTTAAACCTCTCTACGCATTAATCAAACCTGATTTTTCGATCAAAAACTGGACACAGGAACACACAGAAATCTTGCGTTCACTACAGGCTAACATGTTAGCAACAAATCACTTACAAACACGTGTAAGTCAACGAAATTTGGTGATCCGAATAATTTCGGGTCAATGCGGATTCACCTTCAATGAGGGTGAAAAAATACCAATCGCATACAAATCACATTTGTACACACAAGCGGAAATGCGCTTCAGTTCAACTGAAAAAATTCTGACAGCAGTTCAAACCGCTGTAGCAAAAGAAAGAGCCTTAGCCCAAGGGAAACGCATTATTGTCGTAACCCCGGTACCAGCTTTAGAAGCGGTCACAAAAGCAAGCATTCCAAATGCTAAAGCATTACATCCAAGATGGATACAGTGGGTTAATTCTCTTGCTGCAACAGATGTTGAATAGGTTTTTGATCCAGATTTAAAAACACAAGCATTCCTGCAATATGAACAAGAATGTCCTCTGCCCACTGAGATTCTGCCTCTCGATCAGTACGAATTCATAATTTACACTGACGAATCCGCACAGCCCGCAACAGGGAGTAAGCAAGCTTACAGTGCAGCATGTGCAAACGTTAAAGGTCGCATGCGAAATGGCATCTTCAGACCCATGGTCACAAAAACTCAATCTCTAGGAGATTGTACAGCTCAGCGAGCTGAACTACAAGCATTCAAACTGGCACTTGAAAGTACAGATCGAGAATTCCCCACACTAATAGTGTGCGATTCCTTTTACTGTGTTCAGTCGTATAATGACTATATACAAAATTGGCTTGAAAATGGTTTCAAAGATGCGAAAGGAGGCACAATAAAGCATAAAATGCTTTGGGAACAAGTAGTTCAGTTGAAAAACGAGCTACCAAAGGCTCACGTGATCCACACACTGAGTCATCAACGCGATGGCGTTCACGTTGCAGGGAATTCATTGGCTGACGAAGCCGCAAAGGGGGCTGTTCAGACGGCTTCCGTAGCTGCGATCACTCATTCAAAAACAAAAATAGACGGTGAGATAATGTTGGCTGTCAATGCTTCAAGCAAGGGCAGCAGTGCAGCGTTACCAAAAAAGTTTCCACTCAAGTACTCTTATGTAATTGATGCAAACAACGTTCCCTTTGCTCGAATCCCTGGAGTGGGGGATAGGGTAATTCCAAACATGGAACGTAGAGCAGCCTTGATTTATGAAACACATTTGGGGGAGGGTCTGTCACATCACGGGATCTCTAAAACAATTTTGACGTTAAAAGAGATGTACTGGTGGCCTGGAATGAATACAGAAATTCACATATTCATCAATAACTGCTTAGACTGTAAAATACAGCGAGAATGCCACCAGACACCATGCTGCGAATGCAGCTGCCCAATACAGACACCACTGTTAGACAGCATTAGACTATCTACGCGCATGCGTCCCTCTGGACACATGCAATCAAACAAATACTGAATCAAGGTTCCTATGGATATTGCCTCAGCGCTCGGCTGACGCTCGAACTGTTATAAAAGATTTGTAAGTCTTTATCGGCACATACGCAATAGGCACGCTACATTCTGACCAGGGTCCTGCGTTTAGCTCTCGGGCTTACAAAGCAGCCATGGCCAGTCTGGGCGTTGCATTGCGGTACTCCTCTCCATTCCATCCTGAGGGAAATTCGGTTGTGGAAAGGAAAAACCGGGACATAAAGCAGTCTATAACAGTTAGGGTATTAGGTTCGGGTGATGGGTGGGTCAAACACCTTAATGGGGTCCAACGCTCATTGAACAATCTGCCAAGAAGTTCTCTGGGGGGGTCACTCCATATGAGGTCCTATTTGGGACAAGAATGTGGGTACCAGACCTTGAACACGTAGGCACAGTGGTGGAAAATAAAACATTTGATATCAAAGATCGTTTGGCTGTTTTACAGGATCTGAATGAATTAAGAACGAAACAAAGCAACGTATTCCTGCAGCCAACCACCACTGGGGAAAAACCGGCGGTCCTAGCAAGGCCTGTCTGGTTTCTAAAAGTTGGGGATCTAGTCAGAGAAAAGATTGCGGACAAGAAGGAATTTGGACCTTCTTACAGACAACCAGTACCTGTCCTAGCAGTTCAAGGAACAAGAACAGTACTTCTGCCGCCCCTTGCTGGAAGAAAGGAGAAAAGATTTGTGTCCATCGACCTCATCAAACCACAGTATGTGGCCAATACTAAACAGTTGGCCTCGTGGACTCCGACATAGTAGCAGACGCACTCCTCTCGCTACTATCCAAGAGGTTCAGACTGAAAGACTGATAACTATCGAGAATTCAGCTATAACAGATGAAGGACTAAGCAACAACGCTATGGAACTCATCCCTCTTGAAAACCAAGTAACAGTTCGTCCAAATACACCTGTCTACACCAATGTAGCAAGTGATGAACTGGTTCCAGTGATTTCTACAAATCCTGATGCAATTCCAACAATTGACAGAACTGCTTCTGGCTATTTCATTAACTTTGATACGTTCTCAGAAGATCCGAGTGAACCTGAAACGACGCCAGCATCATTCAAACTCAAGCAGCAAGTACAAGACTTTCTTCACTTTATGAAAAAGACTTATTTGGTTTCTCCATGGATTGAACTCTGGATTATATCTGGACTATTTGTTTTCCTGCTCTGGCTAGCTTTGGTTACAACTGTGAGCGTGCTTATAAGTGGCAGATACATCCATGTGAATACTGAAGGAAAAGATGTGAACGTACTTTTGAAACTTCATAAATCTTCCCATCGTGAAGCAAGAGACTTGTCATCAGTGAACATCACAGCCGTTCCTGTACAGGATGGTATAGTGTGGGACAAAACAGATTTTGACATCTTCGGCCTGACGGAACAATTGAACATTCCACATTTATTTAAAATTTCACTAAGTGATCTAATTTCGTCCAGTACCTATTCTGATGATTGGGACTTTGAGACTGTTAACGACATAATGTTTGACTTAGAAAAATCTGCTGCATTTTCTAAAAATGAATTTTTAGAGGGTTCACCAGACTATGAACAACTGTATTGTTATAACCACTATGGTCATCATTATTTGCATAAATCTGCATACCCTAGAAATGTGTTTATGTTTAACCAATGGGAGCATTGTCCTACACCACCACAAGGTAGTTCAAAAACATTTGCTAGCAAGTTTCCATATTTTTCAGGTTACAATACATCTGACCCAGAATCATTTTACTTTAGAAATGTAAACAAAACAGGACTGAAAATTATGTTAACTAATACAAAACAGATTTACTCTGCAGCATTTATTGCCCAACTGTCTAGACAGGGTTTCGACTTATGGAAAGACACAATAGACATATACACCGTCTGGGGTACTAAAGATTGGCAAGTGCAGGGGATAGAAGCTTTATTTAGAGCCTGTATCATCCCTGAACAAATAATGTTTTTGAATGAAACCATCCAACAAACATCTTGTCTTGGATTAGCCAAGATCAAAGAGATGAAAACACCTTCTGTACCAACACCTGCAAGTGATAACGATACACAGGCAATGGTGACAGTTGACAATATATTACAACTCAACAGATCTAATCCTGATTGGAAAAAATGGTTGATCTGGCCCACAGACACGAATAACTGTCAGGAAAGATTCCTGAATAAAACTCAGGGCTTTACTATTAATAGGCCAGACCCAAGATACGTCCAAAGACAGCATCCGGGGGTAGTAACAACATACAGTGTAGGAAAATGATGCCTCAATTGGCTGCATAAGTCTACACTACAGGATGTGAAACAACACTTTTCCTTACTTAAAGAGGACGCAGACCTTAGGGAATTCTTGCTTGGACCAAGAAAACCGCGTCAAAAACGTTTCATATATGCCGGCATTTATGCTGCCTATAATGAAGCATGAAAAGTGTCACAGATGGAGGCCGCAGAACGAATACGTGAACTTGATCGTATTAATTTAGAGAAAACCCTCTCTGTGGTCGACAATGGGTTAACAACTTTGTCCTCCAGAATTTATTCGTTGGATGGCATTGTATCCTCTGCTATCGACATACTAGAACAAGATTTGGTGATGTTACAACAAGGTCAGTCTCAATTACGTTCTATTGTGTTATTAAGCTGGACGCTGCAATCTTTGCGAGCGGGCTATGTGCCTTGGCGTTTTATCAACACGTCAGCTCTGTTTGCAGAATACAATCTAACTGATAAACAGATCGAATTGGCACAAAGAGGAGCAAGGTATACAGTGCTGAGCATTGAAAAACTGGAAAAGTTACCATTCACAGTGGCAGAAAAACCAGCTACAGAATGGCTTATTCATGGCAAAATAACATTACCTCTGACTACTTTTCAGTTTCAGTATTGCCTCAGACAAATGCAAGCAGGCAAATATGAAAGGTTGGGTACGGAATACATTAAGACATCTTGGGATTTACCGTATACATATAGATGTTGGAGTGGGGATCGTGAAGTGTTTTTGAGCGGTACACACTGTAAACGTGCACTGAGCGGTTCACTTATATGTCAGGACATTTCTTTACACGGGGCTTGTAATGGTTCTGTGGCAAATTTGTCTTGCCTTCAGCAGGGTACACCAGCTGCTGTGATTAATCCAACGTTTGGACAACTTTCTAATGGGAGTTACCTCATGTTGAATGATCAGAGTTGCTGCGGCATGTTGCCAGGCATCCCATATCTAGTAACAGTCAACTCCAGGGTCACTTGCTGTATGCAAGTATTGTTTGCCCCAATAGACACAGTCAGGGAGTCGCCTCTATGGCCTTCGCTGAACGTCTCTTTTATAAGATTTGATACTTTGAGCAGAATGAAAGCCATGCTTTTTCAGCAAACAGTGCCTTTGACCTCGGCCAAAGAAACCTATGATCTACAAGTAGCAAGGACTTCGGCTGAGATACAGACTTTAATACGTACAAACTGCCCTATACATTTCGTAGAAATGATAGGACGTATCTTTAACATGTCTGAAACAACAGGAATTGTACATGTATTTAAGAGCATCTGCTCCGGTCTGTTAGCACCTTTCCAGGCAATACTCGGAATCATCCCGAACTTTGCACATTCGGTGTTTGGTGGCATACCATTAATTCTAGCACTTGTTGCCGGAATTCTATTTCTCTTCCTGCTATTGCGCTATGGCCAGCCTATTCGCAGACATCACTCCGAGCGAAATGGAGAAAGCTCTCCTTGAACGAAAGTGCCGTGAGCGAATAGTACAGCTATTGGGCATGACTCGTCTACGGGACCTGAATACCACGTGGTTCCTGTCATTCAGACCAATCTGGCAAGATTGCATCTTACCTGTTCTACGCTGCCTGCTATGCGGTGAAGAATGCGTGTTGGACACCTGTCTAACATTTCCATCAGCAACGCCAACGGATATCGATACTTTGCTGGTCCCGATAACGGCCCATGCTCTGTGTTGTCCCCAGAGGCTACCAATCCTGATGTCAGCGTTCATTGAGATCTCACAGATGCTTCTGGCTGCTGCCGAGGTACGAGAAAGATCTACAGGCGCACAGGTAACAACGGACGTGAACATTGCTGCGGCAACCTATGCTGGAAGCGATGCTTCACATCTCTGTGCAATTAATCTACTACACAAGGTGTTCCAACTGACACCAACTTCAGTGGATGATGTTTTGTCTATAGAAATAGATGATCTCATGTTTACACCAGACCCGTAAACTGACTCTGATTCAGCATACAGTGTTCCAGAGATGCAGTAACAATTTGGCCTTCATTCTTCAAAAACTTGGAACTCAACCAAAATTGAACTTTTTCCCATTTTTCGAACTAAAATGGCACTTCAATCTGCTTAAAGTAGAACTGGCCTTATAGTACAGACTTCACGGTACTTCCACGGACACTCAGTCATCTTGTGTGTCTAGAACAGTTCATTAATTTTCATGACATGGAATGACTTTGATTTTTGAACAACTTATCGATCATTTTCTGTCACATGTAAATATTACTGCTTATTTCATTCCAATTGCATTTATTTTCGCACTTTATGCCTGAAATGAAAAGCATTTGCTTCAGATGTACAGTACCTTTTGCATTTTTTACTATGTTTTTTAATGCTGTTAAGAAATATTTTTTAAATATGCGGTACTCCATTTAATGTTTAGCATTTTAAATGTTTAGCATTTTAGTATTATCGTACACACGAAAGTGGAGTGGGTGTTGTATTCCTCTTAGGGTGTCCATAAACGGGCTTTCCAGTATCATGTCCTTATATAGGCACAATTCGCCCTTCCCTTATATAGGCATAAAATCCCAGTCCTTATTTAGGCATTAAACCGTGCACTCCAAATACAGGCATGGTCTCCGACATCCGTCCACCCTAACGTCACAACGAGTTCATGAAGAACAGACCCTTAGGCTGCGGGAGTTTCCCTAGCCCAGGACTATTGATCTCTTCAAGGACTCATATATTATGCATGAACCATTATTCCTTAGGGGTTCATTCATGACGTCCTCCGCTGTCCGACTCACGTCAATGTTAACATTCTTAGGTACTTCTCAGGTATAAATATACCTTCCCTAGCCCCTGTAAATCAGAGGAGACCTCGACTTCAGAGGAGCCCGTTTCCCGGCCTGACGCACTGAGAAGACGCTGTCATCCCTGCACGCAGAGAGTCCATCTTCCAGTGATCTGACTTCCCTTGCGGGGTGTTGGAGTTTGAGTCTGGCAAGAGATTCCTACCTCTCTCATTCTTCAGGTATGTAGCTGACTAGAACCTAGAGGGACTCTTGGCATACTAGGCTTAACATACTCTTAGTATACCATAGTAAGGAATACTTCACCTACTTCATACCTCTCCCTACACCTAGGTTAGGTTAGGTACATTGGGGTAGAACTAGATTAGAAACGCATCATATGAGTACCCGCATTTTTAGTCTGTGTCATTTATGTAAATGCATATATACTAAAAGATAATGCTATCGCAGTATTATTTATTTCTACTGCTCACACTGTACATTATTTATCTCGCATACTGTCTTGTGATCGTAACAGCACATTTTACTTACACCAGAAACAAGACTGTTCAATAAATCTTTTATTGAAACATCCGTCTGTTCTTTCTGTGTAACTTTGAGGAAAACTAAGCATGCACGATTGAGCTGAGTGAAATAGTTATCTATTGTTTCCACGACTCTGGGACACGTTCTGATTCTAAAGGGAAACAAAGTGGTCATGTTTTGCGGCTGCCAGAAACTACTCCCTTCTTGTCGTCAAGGAGTTTCTAGTGGCCTCTGAGCTAGCTGGCAGAAGTAATTAAGTTTAATATACTCGATAGGGACATACTGACCGTAGTCCTATGAGAAACCTATAGGATATATTATTCCAATGCGCAGAGCCTATTGGGAAAATAGGAGCTACTCTACACTCCAGAAGTTTCTTTCACATCAATGGGGCACCAGTAATAAAATTATGACCTTCAGACCCACTCTTCAGTTCACTTCTAGACCTGCGAAGGACTCTTGCTGTCTGTTGCATGCTGTGTACTTCAGAGGACTGTCTGCTACACCTTGAGGACTGCCCTGTTTCTTGAGACCTGCTTTTCTGCTTGTATGTAGGACTACCAGAGTGACTCCAAGGGTTAGTTGGCTGGCCTCCTGATCAGAGTTTCAGGGACAGAAAAGTCTCCAACCAATTTGAACCTGCACCTCGGCCCAACTTGAGTAAAGTTTGACCCTCCAAGTGATGCCCCTCCAGTCCTGGACCAATGGAAGTGGGGTTAGAGGTGCGGTACCAACCTAATTGAAGGTTCTACCAAATACTGTGTGAAGCAACGCCAAGCCCCGCAGAGCAATGCTGCGCAGACAGTCCACCAACGACATAAGGTGCAATCCTCAGCAGGCCTAACTTGGTCCTATGCCTGGCCTGCGTGCATCGTGGTTGGCTTGAACTTGTGACTTTGTACCAGTCCAGCGCACCCAGATAACCTCATTTGGAGCTTTGTGCCTTACAGCACTACTTTTAGCCAAAATCTTTAAAATTGCATAACTCTAGTTCTACTGATTTGATTTTTGTCATTTTTGTGTCAAATAATGTATTACATTTTACGTTATTTCTCTAAATTGGTGTAGTACTTTCATTGTGTTGTCATTTTATTACTGTTTATGTGTTGCATAAATACTTTACACATTGCCTTTATGTTTAGCCTGGCTACTTTGGAGTCAAGCTACCAGAGGATTAAGCACAGGTTAATGTAATGACTTTTGTGGTTCATCCGGACAAGGATTGTGGCTGTTGCTTGAGAAGGTCTCAGACTTCCTCAACCAAGAACCCAATTTCCCAAATGTGCTATTAATTGTGGTGAACAGTGTGCCAGGGCCAGAAGTGGTAGAAATATTAAAGAAGAAATTACTAGATAGTCAGACTGCTATAGACATATTGATATAAGTAGGGCAAGGCAAAGATAACTAGAAAAGACTGATGTCTCTAATATAATTTGGGGCCGTGATGTGAGAGGCCAATTTGACAGATGCAATAATGTTGAGAGTGAAATCTCTGATGCATTTAATGTTATAGTATGGTGGGACTCTATAGCCACCAAGGTGTGTGATATTGAAGTGAACATGCAAAGTGAATAGATGAGATAACATGGGTGGGAAAAGATGGCCGCTAGATTTACTCTGGCTGACAGCTGTTCAAATGAGGAGGTGGAGGATGTGGAACGAGATTTGTAACCTGGATGGAGATCCTAATCGACAGTGCCAAGGCCACCTCCTGCTTTCTGGGAGCATGGGTGGTGGAGGATTATTTAATTGTCCAGCATGAGTTCCTCAAAGACAGGGGTTGATATGAGAGTCAGACTTGTTTCTGTAATGAAGAGAATACATGGGTTTTTGTGAGTGAACGACTCAGCAACATCAAATGGATGATTGTGCTGAGCTAGCCTTATGAGCATTAGTGCAGAAGGGGTTGAGATGAAAATCTGAGAGTTTGAGTGTGATTTTTATATGGATGAGATTTATATGACTTTTTTCTCTTTATTTGTCTAAAGCCATAAAAGATTCATTATAACAGAAAACAGCATGCTGACATGTAAAAACCTGCCTAAAATGCAGAAAGAATCAAGCAGAGAACATCACTCCTAAGATTTAATGAAATCAGAAATGTATATCTCTCCTTGTCCCAACAAAAATTTACATCATATTAATCCAGTACAAATCAAACACAAGATATCAACATAATGTCAACATTTTCCAGATATTCACTGCACTCTGGAGGAAATCTCTCATACCTATACAGACATATTGTGATTACGCAACTGAATTAATCAAAAATAAATTGTACAGCGCTGCTAATCACCCTTGAGGGTATCCAGGCACTGAGGACCATGCTGCTCTGGTGGAATCAGTTGAACAGCCAGGTTTTGACTCTCTTCCATAATTCCTGAAGAGAGGGTGAGGTCTGGAGGTGGAGGGGGAGGCTGTTCCAGGATTTCATGCCAAAGTATGGAATGTCCTTCACTACCGCCTCGGTGGATGTGGGGGGGTGAGCGAGGCAGAGCGCAGGTAGAAGCTCAGGCGATGGTTGATGTATGCTGGTCCTTGGATGTGCAGGGCTTTGTAGGCATGGGTCAACATCTTGAATTGGCATCGCTTGTGGACAGGGAGCCAGTGGAGTTTCTTGAGGTGTGGGGTGATGTGGGTTTGTTTGGGGAGGTCGAGGATGAGTCTGGCCACTGAGTTATGTATGGTCAGCAGACTCATCAGGAGGTGCGTGATAATTCCTCTGCAGTGTGCGTTGCCGCAGTCCAAGCGGCTGGTGAAGAGGGCTTGAGTGACTATACATCTGGTGCTGACTGGGAGCTTTTTTAAGATCTTTCAGAGCATGCAAAGAGTGAGGAAGCAGGCGGAGGAGACTTCGCTGATTGGGTTTTTTAATGGTGAGTTTGCTGTCCACGATAATGCCGAGGTTCCGGGTGTGGTCTGTAGGAGTGGGTGAGGGTAATGTTCAGCAGGTCACCAGGAGTCATTCCATCCGGAGGTGTTGTTGCTGAAGATCAGTATTTCAGTTTTGTCTGTGTTGAGTTCAAGGCAGTTGTTTTGCATCCAGTCTGCGATGCTGGTCATGCACAGGTGGAAGTTGGCCCTTGTGGTGGATGGGTCTTCAGATAGAGAAAAGATGAGTTGGGTGTTGTGTGCACATGATAGGATGTCCCGTCCATGGGTTCTGCTGATATTGGCCAGGGTGGTTATGTAGGCATTGAACAGTGTAGGGCTGAGTGATGAACCTTGAGAGCTGCAGCAGATGATGTTCTTACCTTCTGAGGTGAAAGGTGGTAGGCAGATTCTCTGGGCTCTTCTGGTAAGGAAGGATGTGATCCATTTGAGGAAGTCCTCTTGGATTCCACTCTGATGAAGCCTCTTGAATAGGGTGTGTTTTGTGACACAGTGTCAGAGGATGCTGAGAGGTCGAGGAGGATCAGGGCAACCGTTTTTTCCAGTCTAGGAGGGTTTTGAGGTAGTCGGTGGCTGCGGTCAGGGCGGTTTCGGTGCTGTGGTTCGTGTGGTCGAGCGTGTGTTCTGTGTTGTGCGAGGAGTTGGTGACCAGTTGGGTGATTCAGATGTTGTTCATGCTTTCGAGGAGTTTGGCTGTGTTGGCGTCATTAGGGTTGTTGGGGTAAAAACAGAGGTCTCTGGGGAAGATGTAGTGTTCAGTGTCAATGGCTTATGGTGCAATTAATTTGGGGACGACATCACAGAATCCGGGGCATAGTCCTAGCGGTCTGTAGGGCCGTGTGTCTCTGATGGTGGTTTTGCCATCTGTTCTGATTTGGAAATTGAGGTCTTCCATGATTGGCATGGTTTCGTCTGAAGCCACGGTGCAGTGGATGGTTTTTTGTGGATGATGGCAAATCCACCTCCTTGTTTGTTGATGCGGTCCCAGCGTGCTAACTTGTAGCCATTGGGCATGGCTGTGGCGATGTCGGGCACAGATGTAGGGTTGAGCCATGTCTCGGTGAGGAAGACAACTTCAGGGTTGAGGGAGGTGATGGTGTCCCAGATATTGGTGGGGTGCATGCAGTGGAGTTGTCCAGGTGCAGTCATGGTTGGCATGGTGGTGGCGGTTGCTCCGGAGTTGCAGGAGAAGAGACAGTGGCATCATGAGAAAGGTCCTACAGTTGATCATGGTGAGGAGTAGCAGCAGTTGTTGTGCGGGGTCTGGGGCCCACATCTATGAGCATGGGCGCTGTATAGCTGCGGGTGGTGGAAGATCCAGGGTTCCTTCCGCTGGGTGTGGTGCACGCATGGACGGGTGCAGACGGGTTTGCCTTTGCTGAACCTGCTACATGCAGCTGCTGCGCAGCCGCACTGTGGCCTCCAGAAAGTAGGTCCTGGGAGGGGTACTGGGTGGGGTCAGCAAAAGGTGGGAAGCAAGAGGAAAAAGAATTGCAGCAAGCTGGGAAAACTGAGCAGGTGGCGGGCCAAGAGAACAACGGATTGCAAAGAAAACCATAGGCTACAACAGTGCTCAGGAAGCATGACAGAGGGGCAATAGCATACAGCAGAACGGTTAGAAAAAAAGACAAGACAAGGTTACAACAGTGCGCAAGAATAAGGGGCAATAATAAACAGCAAAGAGGTGGGAAAAAAGACAGGCCGAGGTTACAACAGTGCAAGAATCAGTGGCAGTAACAAACAGCGGAACAGTTGGAGAAAAAAATACACTGGATTACAGCAGTGAACAGCGGTGGACAAAAAGGGGGTTACAACAGGTGAAAAGATCAGCGGGAGCACAAGCAAGGCATAGGCAGTGGGGTAGCTGGCACGGGGACCTGGTGAAGATATAATACATCTGGTCTACATTGTTTAAAATTTTAATTTCTAAGCAATGGAATCAAATAACATTTCTTTGACTCTTTATATTTTACAAAAAATGAAAATGCATCGTTGTTAGACCTGAATAGTTATCACAGAGGCAACACAGCAGGTTACCTGTCCATTGTCTTGCCTCAGGACATCCAACTAAAAAGTGAACAGTGCCTAATCTAAAATGTGTCTGTAAATATCTATGTTGGGCGTTTTCTGTAAAGGAGAAATATGGCTTCCTATACTCCGAATTTGACAATAGACAGTTTGCTTTAAGAGATGGTTGTGTTATTCTGAGCGATCTCTTGTCAATACATAATTTATAAGAAAAAGGGGCGTAACTGTATCTTTAGCAATATTGGTAATTGTCCAGGATCTTAAAATAATTAGGGTTCTCTGACTTTAATGGACAAGGACTAAACATAATTGATGCAATGTATTTTAGAGACATACAGTCCCATACAATCTGAAATCACAAAGGGATTAAAAATGGTATCTGGCTTAGACCAAATAGAAATCCAACGCATTAAATGCCGAAGATTTGGGTAATCGTCCTAGTAAGTAAATACTGTTTGTATTTCAGAATCATCCATGTACACTCACTGCCAGCACCATATACAGCCCCTTCTATACATTTTCTCTTGTAAATGTCCAATGTGTGTTTCAGTAGCTTCATCCCAAACTTAAATGCAAACTGTTGGGATAGAAAAGTCCCCTGCAGGGTAAGGCCCTGTACCCCTGCCCTGAGTGCCCAACTGTTCTGTTGTCTGGATCCGTAATGCTGATTTCTTTTGCCACAGGCAAACACGGATCGTGCGCCATGACATAGGCTTGTCTCACAGATTGCGTTTTGATGGACCGGGAAGGCGTGTCCAAAGCACAACCCTCATTGTGGTGGAAGGACCCACCTTCACCAAGAGTTAAGTAACACAAGTGCGGTGGTGGCAGCATACCGTGTGGTTATCAGCAGTAGTGAACAGGACCTTTTTACCTTGTGTCACTGGAGTGAGGTCTACAAGCTCACTCACCTTTTTCAAAGTTCCGCTACTGTGTGCATATCTCAGCCTTGGCATACATCAGGTAGGATGTGGAGTGCTGTGCAGTGCAGGAGTAGTGACTCTGCATTGGTTGTATGTTTGCTTGGGAAGAATACAGTACAAGGATGGAGCAGTACTGTGCAGGACATATGTGGTTAGTACATGTGCTGGGTGTATGTATACCTGAGGGGAATACATTGCATGAGACATGTAGTGCTGTGCAGTGCATGTGCAGGAAAAGCATGTGCTGGGTGTATGTGTGTTTGTGTGAAGTACAACACACGAAGGGTGAAGTGCTGTGCATTGCGCACACAGTGAGTGTGTGTGCTGGCAGTATGTGTTTGTAAATCACACAACCTGGTTAAAGATAGAAAAACTTCAGTGCTGAACAGTGAGCGCAGATTGGGTGTGTCTACAGAATGCATGGGTACATGTGAGGGTACAATGCATGGAGGTAGCAGTGCTGGACCCAAAGTGTGCTGTGAATGTACACTGAGGGAGTGTGCCTGCAATGGTACATTGTATTGAGGACCCTGGCTTCCATTTTGGGAAGACCGGGCCTGCCTGGTGAAGACTCAAGGAGAAGAGGAATTCCCTCAGACAGGTTTCTGTGTTGCTGCATTCCTGTGAGCTGGGTGGGGACATGATTGAGGGAAAAGGAAGAGACTCTCTTTACATTTCAAAAGACTGCTCTTTGAATCAGTGACTAATCACAAGTAAGGGGCCTGGGTACATCTCAGGAAGGGAGATGGGTCTGATAAGAGAATCATAAAGAATAGGGCTGGGAGCCTAGGATTAACTTTATGATGCACATATCACTATGGCTGGCATCCAGGTGTAAACTCTGGTCACGCCCATGCATTGTGTTGTGGGTCAATCAGCTTTGAAATCATGCCTGTTGTGACAGACATCTTTCATGAGGAAAAAAGAGAGAGAGAATTTTCCCTTTCGAAAAAAGCAGAAACTCAATATAAAAATCAAAGACTCAGACCCTAAAATACATTTGGTGTCTGGAAAAGGACTATGAGAAGGGGAAGTTGAGACCCCAAATATATGTAATCTGCCAAGCAGCCCGACTGGCAGTGTGAGAAGGGGAAGCTCTGCAAGACTTCTCCCTGTGACCAGGACTGGGGGCCATGGCCAGCTGGTCTCCTTGCTTGGTGAAGGGACCTCTCCCATGGTACACAAGACCACCTGCGCTGTAGCTTGGATCACTAGCACGTGCCTATTTGCCAAGACCAATGTGCCCGGTGAGAAAGAGGAGAGCATTCGAGGGAGCGAGGTACAGTGCGGAGCCCTACCATGAGAATTCTCTGTGTAAGCTGTGAGGATTCGGCTGTGCACTGATCGGGCAGTAGTCCATGTGCAAGACTATTTTCAGTGACCACCGTATGCCAGGAGCAGACTGCTGTGGACTGAGCCAAGTACTGAGCACTGTGCAGAGGGCACTGAGCCTACAATGCCTTGTTGCGGTAACCCCATATTCCAGAGGGGTAAACCAGTGAAGAAATTGTGTGACCAGAGTGCCAGGACTCATGAATACCTGAGTGGTGATGCTATATGCTAGGAGGGCCTTCTGGTGTGGACTCCTCAAGTCTATGCTGCATCTAGAAGGTACCCTTGGCATCCCCGAGTACCATGAGGGGCTGCCAGGACCGAATCATCAAAGACTTTGGGCCGTCGCCCGGTACTGGAGTGAGGCTGTGACAGGTGGGTCTAGCCGCACTGAAGGATCTGCTCTGACTGACCCCTGTGTTCCAGGAGGACGTAGAAGAGGATGCCACACCCATGAGGGACTTCAGTTGAGAGCCAAAAGACTGTATTCCTACCACATCATTGAGAACTGGAAGCTGCTCTTATTGCTGGGGATAGCGGCCACGCCACTCCGGAGAGTGAACCTGTGTCTGCTTGATGCTGCCATGTGTACTGCGAGCAGTCCGACTCCTCCGAGCAGGATCTGATTTTACGAGTGCCTGTGCTGAGGAATTGAAATAGGGCCTGTGGACCCCAGGCGATACGCTGCTGAAGGTGCTGCTGCACTCTAGTCACATTTGCCTAAAATCCAAAGGGAACTCTTGAGTATGGCCTCATAGTTTGCATTTCCTGATGCAACCACCAATGAATAGATAATAACCCCAAGCACGTTACATGAAGGAGATTGGGACAGGGGTTCAGGTGAAGCTACTACAGCCCCAACCTCATATTGCATTTGAACGCATGCGTAGAGTTAAAAATAAAATACTACTTTTCCTTATAAAGCTAGTATTTGGCAAGTATCTGGCTGGACATTGATTTATTGTTCGTACTGCTTGCTTTTTTTAGTTATGAATCATGTACACTGATCTGTATCTACATCCCCCCTGAAGGAGCCTTAACTACTCGATCACAGCTACCCCTGAGAGTCAAGTACAGAAGGGATACATGACCCAGCTGAGCAGTAGCCAAAGTAGGTGGACATCAGGAGTAAAAGGCCTCAACCACCACAGTTCGCCCCAGAAGCCCCTACGTGCCCCATGGCCCTCTGAAAGGGGTTATGACACAATCTTAAATGCTTGGATTGAGCTCCCACATTGCATTTTCCTAATATTCTGCGGGTGTTTGTTTCCAATTACATGCCCGATCCAGAGAAAACTCCCAAATATGTAAAAATCTGGACTTTATCACCTTTTGAGTTATTAGTAATATATGTTCTAATTTTCGTGGTCTAACATTCATGAACCATAACAAATGTATTAGATGCATTTATTTTCAAATCAAAATGGTCCATTAAACTAACAAAAGCGTTCAGATGTTTTTAGCTCATTAGCCCAAACCGAATACTAGCTTCAACATCATAATAGAGTGTTCTCAAGAAACTTACAATTGATCCATCGACACCCATGGATAACATAATAGCCCATAGTTTATACTCATTTATGCAATCAAACGTGCGACTTAAATGTATGAATGCCCATCTTTCTTTGATAACCAGTATGTGCTAGTCCAGGCACTCTTCCCGAATACTCACGCCTTGCTGAAGCTGGATTGGTTGTCTGGAAGAATGGAATTGTCTTCTGCCCAGATCTCTAATCTCTTCATTATTACTCTTCCCATTATCTTGACAGTAGAGTCCAAAAGAGAGACAGGGAGATAACATTCGGGGTTGCTGCTGTCTCCCTTGTTAGGTCTCACATAGGCAGCGCATGCGCTGCCTCTACGAGGCATTAAGTAATCAGTATTACTACTGAAACTCCACCCATTGCATTTGTCTTTGTTTTGTCGCTTGCCAATGGTGGAATCTGGCATTGCTGTTCTTATCTTGCTCATTGTTGGCTTGTGGTCCGATACATCACTTCCTTTTTCTTCGGTTTCTGGAGGAAGCAGCATCGACCAACTACAGTTAACTTACGCTGCTGGCTGTTATCTTTTTATTTAGGGACTACTTTTTTTCTTTGCTGCTCGCATTTCCACATCTGGCAGCTTCCTGCACTTACCCGACCCTGTTTATTTATTTTCCTTTAATTTATTCATAATTAAATCACGCAGCCCACGCCGAGGCTCGAACCCTGTTTTCCTGCTCCAAAGTCAGCAGCGTTATTGTTGAGCCACCTCCTCGCACCGTTTTATTGTACTTGGTTTCAGATGCTACATTTGTCCCTCTCAACCGTGTTTTTTTAAAATTGTATCTGTCTCCCCCTTCATGTGTATTATTTTTTTTAATTTGTCTCTCCCCACCCCCCCTCCGAGATTGCTGTTTATTTTTTAATAATTAAATAATGCAGCCCACGGCCAGGCTCGAACCCTGTTCTCCAGCTCTAAAGGCAGCAGCGCGCAGCCTGCCATCTGTGTTGTGTCAGGTTACAAATGCTTTCACTTTCGCGGCTTCGCTGCCGCGCTTGTTTTCCCCAGCGAGCGCTCGTTCACTTTTTTGTTTATTAAAGCCATTCTTTTTCTGTCTCTTGTAATGCCCACAGAGAGTCACAAGCTTGCGTGTTGCAGCACGTTTGTGACACACAGTGGCCAGGTAGTATTATTCTATATTTAATGAGTGTCTGTTTTCTATCCTTTACAATGCTTTGCTTGGAAGGGAGGCTTATGGGGCAAAGTTTTAAGAAAACACACGGCTGACTGTAATGTGTGTATTAGCTGCACATTATTTCCTATTACCCGATTAGCTGCAAGGCTATTGGCTCAAAAAGTCTTTGTGAGTGTTTTGTTTTGTAACCGATTCATGCCATGGGAGAGAATTGCCGCCATGATTGGAAAGAAGAATTAGCTCCTGTTGCCTTGAACACGGGAGTTCACAGTTCCATTGTTATCTTTTTTTTAACAAGCGCCTTATTCCGCGCTTTCACTGTAATGGTGGCCCGCTACTTTCTTCAGACGTGGCTCGTCTAAACAAAGGTGCGCGGCCGCTATTAAAGTGAAAGCGCGGAATGGGGTGCTTTTATTAAAAAAAGCATTTGTTTGTCGACTTTAGAAACAAATGCATTTATTTGTAAAAGCGCACCGTTCTGCGCTTTCACTTTAATAGCGGCTGCGCACCTTTGTTCAGACAAGCAGCGTCTAAAGAAAGTAGCAGGGACACCATAACAGTGAAAGCGCCGACCCCGGCGCTTGTTTCAAATTATTCCCCCCCCTTCCTCCGTGCCCCAGCCACCCCCTTCTACCCCCGCTCCACCGCTACTGAGTGTTGGATGTTTTGGAGTGGGTCGAGTTTTCTCCGCCTCCGCTGCCTACTGTTGCTGGCTCCAGTCCTGTGTGTACACAAACGTCTTTGTCACAGGATCCCGTGCAGCGGCGCTCTGCTTAGAGACACCGCTTGTCACACTTTAACAAACAGGCTCATACTGTCCTCACACACCAGGCCCAGCTATAAAGTAACACCGTATTGTGTGCCTACCGAGGACGCAGCAAGTGTGTAGAGTGCAGATGTTTGTCTTCTTTTGTTTACTTCCCCTGCCCCGGTGAGAGGGCTTTCTCTCATGTTCCCTTTCTCGCACCTAGGATTCCCTTTGCTAACCGAAGTGTTAATGCAGGAGAGAAGGTCATAATACCAGTAAAACAATGAAAGTATATATAACGAGAAACCCAAACGACGCAATGCTGAACACGGAGTAAACTGTTCAACACAGATCACGTTGTGTCCTCTGATTTAATGGTACGTTTTATTTCATCAAATGAGAAAGAAAGCACAAGCCAATGTCAGTTGAAATTGGAGGGGTTTTGGGCATGAGGGTGACCTTAAAATGAGGATGCCTAGGTGACCACAAACCTGCCAGTTCTATTCATTTTCCTGATACTGCTGTTTCTCAGAGTGTACTGTTATTTCGTTGCTGTTCGGTATTTACCTGAAGCACCTGCTGCTATGCGAAGGCTGCAGATACCCTCTATATAGCGTTTCTGTTGAGGATGCCCTGCACATCTAGGTCAGCCCAGAGAAGGTGCAGAAATCAGTACATAATCACTTCACTGTGGGTGGTAGTTAAACTACTGCTGGAGAGAGGGATCGGTGAGGCGATACAGGCGCTTTCCACAGACTTTGTTTTGACGCACGGCTAATTTGAGCATGATGCAGAGATGGGGTGGGAGGGTTGTTGGTCTGGGGTGGGCTTCGGTTAGAGCCTGCAGCTGCAGCCCCACCGGCGGTCTCCACTGCTGTTCTCTCCTGGGCATCCAGCGTTGCACTGCTGCCACCGACGCAGCCCACAGCCCGTGGCTTCATGTTGATACCCCATGCCCACCGCTCTCTTGTCCAAGGGCCTTATGCCTGTTCCCACTCTCTGGCAGCTCTTGTTGTCATCACACGGCGCTGCTGCCAGCAGAGATGTGTGTGTGGTACACGGTGTGTTGGGAGTGCTGCAGAGCAGGCACCTCACCTCCAGGTAGAAGCAGGTACGCAGAAGGATGCAGACTGACAGTCACCGGCAAGCAGTGTTCTGCACAGTACTACCCGCTTTATCCCCCTTGCCCTCCCGGTACACTTACAGTTGTCACATCTCCATGCTTTTTTAAACACTGCCAAGTCAAGAGTTTAATTCCAGGCAGCAACTTCAGCACAGCACTCTGCTTCCGTACTGTGTATGCCTCCATGGAGAGTGAGAGTTTTATCAGGTTATTTGAGGACTTTTGAAAGGTAGGATTCCAGTCTTGCTTTGCTATTCGCTGCTCTTTTCTGTTTTGTCCCAGCAAAAACCTTGCAAGCAATATTTTTTTTTTTAAATGCTAAATCTTTTTATTAGCTGCCACCACTTTGCACTTACATCTTCTGAGTAATTAATTGCCTAGCCATCAGAAAACGTGAAAATACCAATGCTCCCCACCACACTAAAACCTAGCCACACCAGTATTCACAGACTTTAAAATGTTAAGCAGTGTACTTTATCCATCCTGTTAAACTTCGGGCCGCATTAATGCCAAGCTCTCCGAATGTTAGCCCACAGTACTACCAAGCTAAACAAGATTTTTGCCATCATAAACCCTTCTATTTTATCAATGGCACTCTATGCTACGTCCTGCTTAATATAAGATTGTGTCCTTGTAACATTCCTAGTTAATAGTGAAATATTGCTTAACTTTTTCACACACTCTCTGCTCCTCTGGAGTTCATTCACCACTTCACGCACAAAATACCTATCCCTCCGTATCTTCTGTTCTATCTATTCTGTGCAGCTCTCACCCCTATCTATTCACCATGCCACAATTTCAGTGCACAAATACACTACACACCACGCAATTGCACCACACACAATTCCACAACTAACAATTCCAATTCAACCCACGTAATTCCACTCCAAACCACCTACATCCACTCCACTCAAAACCAAACACATGGGTAAAAGACATTGGGGCATATGTATCAAAAAACCATTTTGCGAGTCCTTAATAGCGAATTTTAGCGAATCGCTATTAAGGACTCGCAAAATGCAATGTATGTAGGTTTCGCAATAATAATTGTGATTCCTACATATTCCTTAATTGCGACTCGCAAATTGCGATTCGCAATTAAGGAATACCTTCCCATTCATTCCTATGGGCCTTGAAGCCCATAGGAATGAATGGGAAGACATTAGCAATTTGCGAGTACCCATTAGGTACTCACAAATTGCGAATGCAATTTCAAGGGTGCAAGGATGTCAAAAGGACACCCTGTTGCACCCCTGAAATATGCATGTGTGCACATACATGCCCTAAGGGCATGTATGTGCGCCACATGGCATTTTGAAAAATGCTAAAAAGTGCATTTTTCTTGGAAATCGAAAATTACCACCAACTTGGAGTTGGCGGTAATTTGCGATTCCTTATGGGCAAATTGCTAATTTCGGGTGCCTCCAGAATAGCATTTAAGGAATCGCAAATTGCAATTCCTTAAATGCATTCGCAAAATAGGGAATCACAAATTTTGAGATTCCCTATTTTGTGATGGCCTTTTGGATGATACATCCCAAAAGGCTTTTTCCCGTTCGCAAACAGGCCGATTCTGAGAATCGGCCCGTTTGCGAGCGGGAATAAGGCTTGATACATATGCCCCATTGTCATTTACAACGCCAATAGCTCTAACTCTCGCAAATGTGAGACCTAATGCATTGCAAATGCTTGTTAAAAATATGTACTATGATTGAATTTGACCAGGACGGGGGCAAGCTACACTTACTAGCACTATTTACGGCACCTTTGCATCCTGCTTGTAAATGTCAGTGAGTCCCCATCCAGGCAAGGGAGTTTGCCCTTAGGACTCCCTTTGATAGCCCAAATTATCTTAGAGACACCAAAACTCAATGAAGAAAGATTTTTGCAATTACTTATGTAGTGACAAAATACATGGTTCTTCAGACTGTGGTGAGGAATAAAATGTGTGCAAAATGTATCACTCATCTCTCTGGATGTTAGCCATACTCTGATCTTCAGATTCTTAAAAAAAAATTGAATTAATAACTTACCATAAGGCATAGTTATAATTAGGGGCACAAGCTGCCTGTAAGGGCTTCCAAGTTCGCACTTAACGAAGATTTTCCTAGCCTGCACTGCATTCTTGTAAACTAATCTGCAGGTTTGTAGATCCATAATCTTGTGCGGCTTACTGTTCAATTATGCCATTAAGTTTTAATGGGAGCTCGAACAAAACTTATCATGCCATTTTTTTTGTTTTTCCTCTTTTTGACATATTGGAACTGTCAGTTTTTTTATTGTAGCGTATAAGGAGCCAAATAATTATAAAACTTTTAGAGGCTCTGCCAGATCATCTAGACAGCATAAGAGCTCTCCCATTATTATACTCAATACAACAGTATTATCACATACTGCACTTGCCTAGGATTATCCGCTCCCAATTTAATAGTACACTTTTGTTCTTATTGGCTTGCAGGCAGAAAGTCCTTCTAGCGGCAAAAGCAAATGTTTTCCTGTGTAAATATGTATTGAAAATGGGTTTTGATCACTGTAACAAGTCTCGGAAACCAAAAGGTTAGAAACCCTCGCACTAATATCTCTAGAAATAAATATGAAATCTACGGTGCTAGTTAACCCTCTTCCAGTGAAGGTAGGTCCTAAGGGGAAAGTACTGAAACAGCTGTCCTAACCAAAAAGCAAGCAATGATTTGTTAAAACAAGCATTTGCAATGCAATAGGTCTCGCCTTTGGGACCTTATCTGTATTTAGCTATGCAGCACATTAGCCTGGGTGCTGAAACATCTTCTGTTCTTTAACATGGAGGGAAAGTAAGCACCAAACTGCGTGACACGCCAGGTATGGGAACACATGGAGAGAAATATTGTCTTTCAGCGGGAAATGGTATAGTCCAAAGCTCTGTTTTTAATATAAAATCAGGGCCTTCGGTGGTCATATCACTGAAAATACAAGATTTGAAAAAAATATTATTGTCTACGGGTGCTGGTGGAAGAAAATTTCTATGGACTGGAATCTAGAGAATGCTCAAGTGATTCTGGTATTTTACTGACCTCTGCTGGTCGTTTTCTATCAAGAAAGTTAAATAGAGGTAGTTGCCAGAAAAATTAAAAAAAGAAAGTCCCTCAGCAGAAAGCAATTCTGATATTTTACTGACCTCTACTGGTTGTTTTCTATCAAGACAGTTAAATAGAGGCAGTTGAACAAGCAGAAAGCAATTCTGGTATTTTACTGACCTCTACTGGTTGTTTTCTATCAAGAAAGTTAAATAGAGGCAGTTGCCAGAAAAATTAAAAAAAGAAAGTCCCTCAGCAGAAAGCAATTCTGGTATTTTACTGACCTCTACTGGTTGTTTTCTATCAAGACAGTTAAATAGAGGCAGTTGAACAAGCAGAAAGCAATTCTGGTATTTTACTGACCTCTACTGGTCGTTTTCTATCAAGACAGTTAAATAGAGGCAGTTGAACAGAAAAAAAAGTCCCTAAGCGGAAGCAGACAAGTCCTAGGGCTGATCTCCAGAGCCCACAAAGTACATACACATATAAGTACATACTAAAGTATGTACAAGAGGTCTCGAATGCTCGACCTAAAAACATTTAAGACTTTCACCTTGCAAGTTGTGTTTTATACCGAGGCAGACCCTAATCATTTGGACATTGCGTTACATAAGCTGCTCCTGACAAAGTTATACAGTAAAATCCACTTCCCATATAATTAAACAAATCTATTATTGGCCTCCTGCCAGGCCTCTATAAATTTATTTAGGCGATATATAGATTTTGTATTTTGTTGACTAAAAAATTGTTAGAAAAATTAGCTACCAATATCTTTTGACAGCTTCTACCCTTATACATACATGATTCCAAACTGGGCCACACTACTCTATAAGGGAGTAGCACAGATGCCAACATCAGCAACCCTACCATAGCTCAACTCAAACTTGAATAAATTTCTGGAGTAGAATAAGACATGTACCCAACAATATGTTATGTTATTGATACTTATAACGCGCACAACTACTTGAAGAGTGTCCCGGCGCGAAATAGAATGTGGGTGAGGCACCCAAGTTTCCTGTAGGCAGATAAATGTATATTGTTTCATAAATTTAATCAAAATATGTTATCTCATTTTCTTTTTTAGCCCGCTACATCCCATCAAATGAAAATTATTTGAGACATCTCTTGACATATACCCCATATCAATCATAGACTCTATTAGATGCTCAACTTTGGGAGTATATTGTGGTACATAAGACATATCGAGCAGGTCTAATGAATTATGAACACTTGAGGATGTCAATGGCGGCACATTTCTTTTTTCATTTAACAAGGCTGCAATACAAACACAGCAGGAGCATCCCAAGTCCCAAAATCAGATTGCATGATATCGCTAGGACACACGTCAGTTAATGTGGATGCAGCTACACCCGACATGCCACACCATCTAACTTCCTGTCGCTGTTCCACAGTGGCAATTTTGTTTTTTATAACTCCCATAGCATAGGACAAAAGCCCTCCCCAGTACTCGCCAATGACTATGCCACACAGAGAGCTTAGTATAACACATCTTTATTCTTCTGCCTGTAACTCAACATTCTAAACCAGCATTCAATTCACTACGCTCTAATGCGTACGTCACAGTTCTACGGAGGCCATCAGGTTTCACAAAGGTTCTGTCATTATATACTCAGACAGCATTGCATCTTGCACTTTGTTTTTAAAAAAATGTGTAATTTTTTTACAAGTATATACAATTAGAGCTCTTCAATGAGTCCTTGTAGCCCAGAATGTGTCTGCAGAAACTGGGGGCCAGCAGTAAAAATGCCCATGACTGGCGTTGGTGATGGAGAGACAGCAGCAGTCAGGGGTTCTACACTTGTCTTTTCAGACCCAGTCTGCAATGACATCAGTGCCTGACAAACGATGAGCCACACATTTGAAATGCGAGGAATCTCGCATAATAGACTTCCTAGGACACTTGGCAGTCACCATGTGTCCTTTGCTGGTCACAACATGAAATGGTTCAGCATCAAAAGGAGCATCAGACTTTCATTTTCTAAGCTGACGAACAAGAAGTCGATCTCCTTTTGTGAAGGTGACATCTCGTACATGTTGACACTTGTCTGCATAGGCTTTCATTTTCCTCTTATGACCCAAGACTTTCATGCGTGCTTCTTCCATGATATTTGCTCTTCTATGGGTCCATTGAGGTAACTTGGTCGTCATGGCTCTCCCTGAACATCAAGATTGCAGGGCTTTCGACTTTGGCCAAGTGAAGGGTTGCGCTGTAAGCTCAAAGCATGGAATTTAGAACAGCTTGAAGGTTGAGCTTTTCTAATAGAGCATGCTGGACAGCTTTCTTTAGAGTACTCATGAAACATTCAACAAGGCCATTGGCTTGTAACCACAAAGGAGTGTTTTTCTGAATCTTCACATTGAGATGATTAGGAAAGCCTTTGAATTCTAGACTGTTGAAAGGTGGGCTGTTGTGAGACTTTGAAATCGCAGGAACACCCCAGGTCACGAAGATGCTGTCTAATCTCTCAGTGACACGCTCTAGAGAGATAGATGCGAGATCTTCGATCAATGGAAAATGGAATATTGATCAACGATCACCATCAGGTGATGTTCATTGTCAAGAGGATGGAAGAAGTCCACTGCAATTGTTTCCCATGCACGGCTTGGCAACTCTGACATGCTTAATGGGTGTTATGTGGGTTTCGATTGCAGGCAGTTGCATGGATGACAGGCCTTTAATTCTTTTACATCCCTCTCGTCAAGATGTGGAAACCAGAATCGGTCTTGGAGAGCTAGTTTTGTGGCAACAATTCCACAATGTCCTTCATGGGCCACTTCAATTATCTGTTGTTGCAGACTCTCTGGGAATGACAATTCTCGACCCTCATAGAATAATACCTTCCTGAGTAACCGACAATTCATCTTTGACATTCTTAGACTTTTGTTATTTACTTTCGCTGGTAAGAGGTCGAGGGTGTTGGTACAAAGACTGATGTGCAATAATGTCTTTCAGTTTGAGCATGTCACTGTCTTGACTTATGGCAGTGACAATTTGTTCTAAATGGCAGCTGAAGTGCTTGATTTCACTATGAAATGTATGTAAGCTTCAGCCGCCTTAGAATGGGAGACAGGGCATTGTAGAGGCACGCATGCGAAGTAGTTGGCAGGGTTCTGATCTTTCCCTGGATGATGCACGATGGTGTAGTTGTACTCTTGCAATCGTAGACCCCAACTTCAATGCGAGGAGTGATTTTTGCTTTTGGATTTCCGAAGATAGTCAATAATGCTTGATGGTCAGTCACAAGCGTTAAGGGCGTCCCATATAAAACTATGGGGAAATGTTCACAAGCCCACACCACTGCCAATCTCTCCTGTTCAGGTTGTGAGTAAGCACGTTCAGTTTGGGACAAGCTTCAGCTGGCGTACGCCAAAATACGTCTTCGAGCATTTGGGTGTCCGCTGTGCTGTGCAATGATGGTGCCCGACCCGGCATGGCTTTTGTCAACAACAGCGCCAGTATGAAGATTTGGTTCAAAATAGTAGTGTTCTCAATAGCTTGCTTGATTTTCCAGAAGCTTTGCTTGCATTTCTGTGTCCAAATAAAATAAACATTCTTTTTAGTCAAGTGTCTTAATGGTGCACTGACAGTGGCAAAGTCTTGTATGTATCTAGAGCAATAGCTGGCCATGCCAAGGAATGAACGTTACATGGAAACATCTTGTGGGGGACTGGCATTTGTCAGCGCTTGCACTTTAGCAGGCTCAGGTGTCATGCCTCCATCAGAAAAGATATGGCCAAAGAATTATAACTATGTCTTATGGAACTCACATTTCCTGCCATTCAAAGTTAAACCAGCACCAGTGCGCAACTGACACACTTAAGTGAGAGCTTTGTCATGCTCCTTCTGTGTAGCTCATCACTGTAATTGAAAGTATTCATGACAGGTTGTATGATACGTCGAATGACATCTTGGAATGACTCTGCAGCTGATGACACACCAAAACTTAGTTCCTTGTAATGGAACAGACCAACATGTGTAGAAAAGATTGTAATGTACTTGCACTTCTCCTCAAGTTCCATCTGATAATATCCTTTATTAAGATCCAGCTGACAGAATACATTTGCCCCATTCTATTGTGTCATCATGTTGGCAATGTATAGACCTGGATGTAGTTCTCTTTCAAAGGGCTCGTTTGCTTGAAACATAACCACGCAGATGCGTACAGCTCCTTCACAGTTATTCTTGGGTACTACCACTATGGGAGAAAGCCATGGTGTTGGACCAGTAGAACGCTCAATGATATCATGCTTGAGCAAAGATTCAAGTTCCTTTTCAACAGCTTCCTGTAAGTGAAATGCAATTAGTCTTTGAGGAATAGGATGGACGTCCTCATTAATGTGTAATTGGACTTTCACAGTCTTGAGTTTTCCCAACCTATGAAATAGCTAAGGGAATTGACTTACTATGTTGTGATGAGCATGTTCACGGTTATCAGTCCCATATCAGCGGCTATGCTGAAGCTGAGTAAACAGGCGCTTGACGCCGTAACTTGAAGTACATGAATGGGTGCTTGTATTTTTGTTTTCATATGCTTCATCTTAGCCACAAACGACCCTTGTCTTTTTAGTGGTGTTGATGCAGCCCACGAATACACTTTAGTTTTCAATGGTGTAAGTCGGGGCACTGGAGAAAGTTCATTATTTTTCTCCTCAGGCATAATATTTATTGATGCACCACTATCGTTAATGAAAGGTACTGAACAACCATTGACCTTTAGTGTGATCTTTGGACAATGTTTGAATGATTTTGGTGCTTCGTCATGTCGGTTTCTTTAGGACCAATGTTTTTCCTCGCAGGCAGCCTGTCCAACATATGCATGTTTCTCTGAGATGAACATAGACAAGGCACACCCATCTTCTTCACTTTCACTTGTTATTGACACGTAAGAACTATTTGACGAAGATTTAGAAGTCAATCAACTTTGTTTGGTGTCGATTTGTCGTAGCTAATGCGGTCGCTTCGCCTTCTGGGCGTGCATCGAACGTCGCTCCCGAAATGTTTGGGCGGCCATTTTGTCTTCTCAGCGTGACACACCTAATTTTTCTTTTGCCTTGCACACTGTCACCAAATGGTTGCCCTTACCACAAACTTTGCAGATCTGTCCAATGGTGGGAAATTTACCTTCGTATGGAACGAAAATCTACATCTGAAACACAACTTCTTTTTCTGTGGAGAATTTACTCTGTGTCCCTTCGGCCATTTGCTTTGGCTGATTTCTCACATTCATGACTGGCTCATTCTTGGCACTTCTGGCCTCCATGTCAGCAGCTTGTCGATCAGCATGATTATCAGCTCTGGCAGCCATGAGAACTCACACCAGACTAATAAATTCCCTCAGCATTCGTTGTCTGAACGAATCTGACAAACATCCGTCAAACACTCGGAGGCGTATAGCTTCCTCATCATTAAGTGTATTCAGTCTCTCAATAAATTCGTAGATTGTCTAACCAGCTTTCTGTCTTCTTGACTAGAGTTTTATCTTTCGAAATCTACATTTAGCATTGGATTGAACTTGATAGTCAATCAATCAATCAATCAATTGCCTTTATTCGATCTTCCAAGGACAGATCATAAATGGTACAAACGTCCAAAAAACAAACAACATTATATCCAAACCTCATTCAAGAGGTGACAATCAAATTTTCCATTAAAAAGGATGAAACCACAGGCAGAGATTATAAATTAACCATAGCTAAAGTGGCAGTGCAACTGAACTGGATCCATTGATAGCAGCAAGTGTTAAACATTTAGCATTGATGATCAGTATTAAAATCATTCTTATAAAAAGGTAATAAAATTAGCAACAACAGTAGACATTTAAACAACAATACAAATACAAAAAAATACTGAGGCTACTAAAGTGCTTTTGGATTAAAACAACATGCTCCTTCTCTTTGTTAAAGTGCACTTCAAAAAGTTTGCGACAGCAAAGCAAACATCACAGTCTTTCAGTTGCAGAAGGAAATAAAAAGCCGCTTTACACTTAGAAAATGTATATCTGCACAGTATCAGTAATAAAAATTTCCTAGTAAAAGGAAGATAAAATTGACAAAAAAAGACAAAATGTAAAATGGTTTGACATGATTGCTCATCGCAAGGACAAGTGGCGATAGTTTCAGGAGAATACTGACCCATGGGAATACAAATCATCCAGCGAAATGACCCTAACCTGAATCTAGTCAGCAAATTTCCTTCGTAGACATTCGTTACAGATAGTAGATATAGAGCAATAGAGGGAGATACTTGAATGAGGCAGTAATCTCTAACAGAGGGTTTAGCTACTTTGGATAATTCCCTGGAAGATTGCTTGTGCTTGCGGAAGCTATCCAGAACCCTCTGTCGGTCCCCTTTGCCAATTAATTCTGGATGCTCAAACATTATGGCATAATCAAGAGCCGTGAGGTAGGTTTTAATGTATTGAAGCCAAGGGATGGAAAGGCCACGGTCACAGCTTAAGCAGTCTCTGATGACCGCCCGGTTAAAATCGGCATCTTCATTGGACCAGATAGAACACCAGGTGGCTAAGGGGGCTGCATTTATAGTGTCTTGGACATAATTGAGACCTAGCTCCAAGTGGAGAGAAAAATGCGGTGATGAGGGGGGAACTCCTAGGACTCTACGACAAAATCTGTTCTCCTCAACCTGCATAGCAAGTACATCCCTACAGCCCCAAATACCCATACCGTATGTTAAGATTGGTACACATTTACGATTATAAATCTCTAATATTGGAGCAAGGGGCTTTTTACCTATAGACATTGTAAGTGAAAAAGTGGTCCCTACGGCTTGTATATATCGTGTTATTCTGTTTTTTATACAAGTGTGCCACAAGCAACCTTCATCAAACTCCAACCCTAGATAAGGGAAGGAGCTGACCCTCTCCAGAGGTTTGTCCTCTTTGTTCAGACTACAGGATTTAGTATTTTTAGGCCACATGTCATAGTAAAGGTTTTCTTGTAGTTTGGCTCCAGGCCCAGGTCCTTCATAAAACTAACATAGCTGACGATTAGTTTTTTTAGACCATTCGCAGTCCTCGCCAGGAGGACTGCATCGTCAGCATATAGTAGCGCTGGTACAGCCTTATTCTCCACTTGAGGAACGTCAGCCCTAACCGAGACTAAAGTGTTCTCCAAATCGTTGGTGTAAAGGAGAAATAAGATTGGGGCAAGGACGCAACCTTGGCGCACTCCATGCTTGATGCGAAATGGCTCTGTACATTCTCCAGCCTCACCAAACCTAACTGAGGCAGAAAGATCATAATGGAGAAGTCTTAAAAAGGAAACCCAGCCCGCATCTACATCCATATTCACGAGGATGTCCCACAGCTTAGAGCGGGAAACATAATCCAACACTCTTGTCAAATCCATAAATGCCAGATGAGTAGAACGCCCTTCACATATTTGTATTTTGCCAAAATAAGATGGAGATTGAGGCACTGTTCAATTGTGCAAAGCCCCTTCCTGAACCCATACTGGCTGGAGTCCAGAATGTGGTTGGCATTAATCCAGTCCAGTAAGCGGTCTAGCACAACTCTCCCAATTACTTTGACAGAAGAATCCAAAAGAGATATCGGGCAATAGCATTTAGGATCGTGCACATCTCCTTTTTAAAAAACAGGGACTATAACGGATGAATGCCACGACTTGGGCACTCCCTCACTTGATATTCAAGTCTGCTTTGATTTGAATGTATGTAATTTCGTCAGCTCGTGGCATTTTCTTTTTGACTTCTTATACAGCTTCACCAGCAAGGTTTTTAAGGTACTTGATAATTTTCTTGTTATCTGCTGCTTCAATCACGTTAATGAAATCATGATATGTCTCCATTCAGGCAGTCCAACTGTCACCAATATTCAACTTTTTGGTGGTATCCAATGGCGGTGGTGGTTTCAAGAAGGCGGCGGTATTGTAACCATTTACAAGATTGGCTGACACTGAGGGTGGAATTCCTTCCAACACTGTCTGCTGTCCGCTAGGACCTATTTCATCCAGATCATCTCTAAGGCCCGGTGGAACAGTGACCTCCCTCTTGGCTCCCATGGGAGCCCTTTGCTTTCAGGAGTCCTCTAAAGATGTTCTGAGCCGCCAACCAGCAGCTTTGACAGTGGCGGCCACCATAAAATGAAAGTGGGGGGCAGGGTATGGATGGGCAGTGGGGACCAGGGAAAATAATAATTTTAAAAACACTTGCCTTTCCTTTCTCTGCCTCTGAAGCCCGCCTCATTGCTCTCACAGCAGTCTCTGGGAAGCACGCTTCCTACCCAATCCAGCTGCTGTCCTCATGCTATAAGAGCAGCACCAGGATTGGTCTGAGCGGCCTGGTCTGCTGCTCAGACAGTCTCTGGAAGCCTGCTGCCTTTCTCCATCTGGGCTGTGAACACAGCTGGGTTGGAGAAACAGAAATGTGCATATATGTTTGGCCGGCCATGAGCACCTCTAAGTGCCCACCACTCCTCCTGGCCCTGCCCCACCATACATGCATGCCTAAACCAGTCACAGAAAAATAAAATGATGTTGTTTTATTATGATTTGATTTTTCTGATTCTGACGAGTGGGGCGACGCTCCTCCACCATTACGGAGGCTTCGCTCCTGTGCTTGGATGGCATACCATTTCGGGTATTGACAGCTTTACAAGTACAACCCCGGGTGCTTTCTCTGGGGTTGCTTCCCCCAGTGCAGTGACACAAGGGCTCTCTCCACTCAGGACTAGTAAGCAGATCACCGTTTCTTGTATCACTTTTCCTTTAAGCATCTCTTTGTACTGTCTGACACCTGGTTGAAATCTGCCGTGCAGCGCTTCTATTCGCAGTGTTGTCTTGCACTTTGCTGCTCTTTCACAACCTGGTTGACTCCGCCTCTAGCGCTGTCACTATGGAAGGAATGTATGACTTTGAGTTGCGTAATAGCGCAGTACCTCTTTGTGCGCCCTTTCCAGCATGTTTCTCAGCCACTGATGTGTTGACTTTTCATTGATGCTTTCCTCACCTTCAATTGCTCTACATGGGACTTAGTCCGCCCTTTTACTCAACATACTCCAAACGTCAATTCCACACTTTGATGGAGGCACAGGTGGCACGCATAAGCAGTTTGATTCACCACAACAAACTCTGTGGGAGAGCACTGTCGATCTTCTGGTTAATCATCTCCCCCTCGTCGCCAGTTGTAGCATGCTCCCCAGCCTGGAAACTCCCCAAGGACTATGCCACACATGGAGCTTAGTATAACACATCTTTATTCTTCTGCATGTAACCGCAAACTCAACATTCTAAACCTGCATTTAATTCACTACGCTCTAATGCTTACATCACAGTTCTACAGAGTCCATCAGGGGCTACAAATTTCCAGTCATTATGTACTCACACAACACTACAAATTCTGTAGTGTACGTCTGGCACAGCAGTTAACTGAAATGTGCTTTGTAGTGCTCATGCTGGTGCGGGGGGCATCTCCTTCTCCCCTGTATAGGCTGGTCACTGGAGTCTACAAGAGCCAACAAAAAGAGCGTGCATGTTCATGATGCAACATTTAAGGAAACTGGGTTATCTCTCTTTGTCTGCTAAAACAGCACTTTTGTAGGCAGAGTGTTCTTTTCTGAGCCTGTGGGCTTCTTTTTCTGGCACCCTAACCTTCAGTCTGCAACAACATTAATACTTGTGGTTATTCTGGAAGATCGTCCAATGATAAAATGTGAAAGAAACAATGCCTCCTGAGGGCTTCTTTGACTCTGCACTCGCGTCTGTAATATGGCGCGTGCACAGAGTCAAAGGAATTCCCTCATTTGCATAGGGCACGCACCTATGCCAATGAGGGAACTCCCTCTGTTGATAGCGCTGGCGCTTTAAGTGCACCAGCACTATTGGTATTATAGAAGGGGACGCACAAGCGTCTGCGTCCCCATCTATAATACCAAAGTGCCCCTGGGGCGCGCAAAGCAGGCGCAAACGCTCGTTGCGCCCCCGGGGCACCACCTGTAATACGCTCCCATATTGGGCTATTACTCACATGTAAGCTTAATTACAGGTCCAGATAATTAAAGACCTACAAATGAGAAGTAGAAGGTCTTTTCTAAGTGGCAGTAGTGGTTTGCGAATGCAGAGTACATGAACGAGGGCCTCAACCCCCAAGGCACACAGCCTGCACTGCTTATCCTCCTTACACTCTCTTCTGCCATATCCATAACCTTTTAGGGGAATGGAACCAAATATTAATTCCATCAGCTGTGCCTTCAGGCCCAGGGCCAAAGGTTGGGTCAAATAGGATGGGACTGTCCCAGGGTGGTAGATGGTGACAGCCCAGCTTCCATTAAAGAACTCTCCTTCAGGGACTTCCTGTCCCACTCCACAGATATTAATTGTGCTTTCTTTAATGGTAATTTGGAAGTTTGCCTCACCAAGAGGTTGGCTGTCCATATATCATGTACTTCTAGGTTGGACCAGAAGCTTCTCTGATACTGGTGCCAGGTGGATTGTTCCCGGTTAAAAGGCAAACCACAGGATATGTCTTAATGTGCTGGCCTGTGCTTGTTCAGCTTTTAAACAATAGGACAGAAACTTCGAATTCAGCACCTGCTGTTGACCTATCAAGTTAAATTCTAATCGCACTTGTGCATGTGTTATGCACTAGCAGTCAGGTATAGCAAAAGTGCTCCTGTAGTGATTAATTTGGGCTCTTTCGTGCCAATTAGCCATTCTGCCTCTAAATGACAGTGCTCCATAGGCTATAGTGGTCATTAGATTGCTGGCTATCACCTTTAATGATGCTCTCAGATCAGGAGACTGCAAGTACTTGTGCAGTTTACAGAGGCCCAAGAGTAAAGAATTGGCCGAGGCTTGCTGTGTATATATGTGGGGTGAAATTCGACCCCAATTTTCCATCCACACTCCAAGATATCTGTATGAGGCCACCTTCTCACTTGGACACCCTTGGATAAGCCAAGATCCTTTTTTATTAGCCTATAGCTGATGATCATGGCCTTTGTCCAGATGACCTTAATTAGCAGGTTGTGTGCCTTGCAGTACTTGGTCAGGGAGTGCAGTAGTCCCTCTAATGCAATCTGCGTCTGATCCTTAAGAGTTATATCAACTGAATGTTGCAGCATTTGAACCTTGTGGCCTGCTATCTTGAGGGGAAAGGTGCTTACCTCTTCCAGGTGCTCCTTTAAATCAGCCAAATGGCGATTAAATAACAAGGGTGCAAGAAAGCATCCTTGATTAAGCTCTTGTTGGAATAGATTTGAGTGTATATGGCCTAGCTGGAGCAGACTTTTATTTTTACTCATGCATCTGTGTATAACATTATAGTGATCTTTAGCAGCCATAAAGGGATGCTACACTTATTTAATTCGACTCTGTGTTTCTTTGCAGGTAAGACAGCAGATTGTCCTCGATATTGCAGCTTTTCTCTAATCCTGTTTGAAAGAGAAGAATAAGATGTTTTTCCTTGGCCCATTTTTCTAGTCCCTGGTTTAAAATGCTCACATAAAATGTTCTCTCGATGTCCAGGAGGGCATTTAACCTAAAATTGTCAGGGGCTGTAGGGTTGTTTTTTATAAATGGAAACTAGCAAAGATTCTCTCCCACTATCAGGGATTAAACCACCTAGAATATAAAATGTAAATACTGGGGCCAGAACTGTTGTCCATTTAGTGGAGACCTATTTAAATACTGCAGCTGGCAAGCCATTTGGCACTGGGATCCCATGTATGCGTATTGAGCTAATCACCTTCTCCAACTTGGGTGTGACTTCCTTTTTGTGCTACCAAGTATGGGAAGCGGAAAACCAGTGCGAGCAGGATCAGTGTATCATTTCTCAATGTAAGCTTCCCAGCATGCAGCGGTGATATTAGCCACAACTGATTGTGGTTTAGCTGATGCATTCCCATTGATCCAAGACCAGAACTTACTTCGGTCGTTTCCTTTTAACATTTCACTGAGTTGGACCCATTTGACATCCTTTTCTTTCTTTTTTTGTGCCTCTATTAACTTCCTATCTACTGATCTTAGATGTTCGCTTTTGTTTTTTTAACACAGATTCTATTATCCCCATAGTTAAGGCATTGGGCTTTGAGAGCTCTGTTCATTTTTCCACTTAGAAGACTTATTTCTCGTTTAAGCAGACTAGGCTGGGAGGGGATCTCACTCTGCAAGCAGGGGCAGAAGGGAAGCCGTTGAGTCAACATCCAAAGGAGGACTACGCAGTCTGGTGTGTAAAACTCACCTTCTTTCCTCTCTTGTGAAGACAGTATCAACACTTTAAAACTCTTTTTTTTTTTTTACAGAGTTCTATGTAGCGCGAACTTGACCCGAATCGGGTATCAGAGCGCTTTACATAGCACCAGTTGCATTACATGAGGACACATTCATTTTTATTAGGCACGGGGAGATTAAGTGATTTGCACAGAATCACAGTATGTTCAGCGTCATTGCTGAGACTCGAACCCAGTTCCCCAGATTCGAGGTCGACCGCCCTAGCCGTTAGGCCAACTCCTCCTCTTTGTCATCAGTTTTTAAACAAAGTCCATCCAAATTCTGTAATATCACGAACTAAGCCACGGAATGTTTCGTTGGTAAATTTGCAATCCTAGCCATATATCTAGCAGGAAAGCAATCGCGAAAAGTAATTTATCCCTGCTTTTAGGGCAAATGGATTAATGTTACATTCTTCCAGCGGTCAGCATCAATTCCACCCAGTGCTCCAGTGAAGCACCAATCTGAAATTAATATTCTGAGATGAGGAACAGCTCTTTTTTGCCTCACTGATCAGGTGACATCTCTGTCTCTCCCCACAGAAGAGGAGACCATAGTTCGGGATCCCCAAACACATGATTGCAGATCCTGGCAAGAACCAATGAAGTCCCACATGTACATTGCTGCCTCCACCTATACTGTAACGGTACAAATGTGTAATAGTGATGACTGATTCGGGAGGAGGAACTCTTATGTATCCGAACTGTAAATGTACCCTTTTAGTGGTGAGAGGTAGGATGTTTTACTGGGAGGATACTCTCATTGGCAAAAATATGGCACAATGGTGCTGCTCATTTTGTAATGGGTGGTACAGTATCAGCAGGAGTATTTGCCGTCTGTGAAAAATAGTCCTATATTATTTTATTTTATAATAGGAAGGTGTTCGCTTAAAATCTTTCAATGCTTACCAGCAGAAAAACAAAAGGCCTAATTTGCAAGGCCATTGCGCAGCCGGTACGTCACTTTTTATGTCGCATCGGCGGTGTAGTGTGCCTGCCCATATTTACAAAGCCAGGTAAAGCCACCCTGCATGACTTTTCGTGGCCTTGTAAATATGGGCCCACTTCACGCATTACTCTTCGTGAAAGGGGCGTTCCATGGGTGTTGCTGTGGGTATTCCCACGCAACATCCATGGAACCTGACACAAATCCCAGATTTACAAAGTTTTGTAAAGCTGGGACTGATTGGCGCAACGAGGAGAAATATGTTTATTTCTCCTCGTTTTTCCCTTTTTCTAGGAAAATGCCATCAATGATTGTTTTTCCTGCACATTATTTTTGTGCAGGAAGGTATCCCTTCCTGCACAAAAACAATCATCCCCGCAACGCAGGCACCATTGCAACATGCGCTGGTGCATGGCAGCCAACTGTGCGCCAGCACAGGGGAAGGCATACGGATGCATCGCATTGTTAGTATGACACATCCCTGTGCTTTTAAAATGACGCAGCTCAGTTCAGCAAAATGTATTGCAGCACCACACTGCTTAAAGTTTTTTGTAAATGAGGCCCTAAGTTTTGTATCAAATAAACCCCATTCGGCTACAAATTTGAGACTGTAACGAACCTAGGGAAAACCAAAATATTTCAGAGCCTTTACTATGTTATTTAAGCCTTTACTATGTTAAAACATTATTATAATTCAAGGATTTAATGGTTTGATGACACACATTTGTGCGCAGTCTGAAGATGGGTCCTGCTCTTCCATGTGAATAATTAAGAACTTTGGAGATGGCTCATAATTATACGGTATTGGTGCCTGTGCCATTCACTATGTTCATGAGTGCAGTGATTGTTAGTATTTTAGGGGAGTTTGTGAAAAATCATGTGATATATAGGCAATCCAGTCTCTCGTTTCACCTTTGCTTAGGGTTTTTGAAAGCTCAGCCTTTAAGAGTTAATGACTCTTCCCCTAGAGTTAACGATTAAACTGAAAAGAAATAAAATGCAGAGATACAGGGATGATCACTCAGTTAATTGCAAGTGCATACCATGATTGGGAGACTAGCATCTCTGTTTAAAATTTACGATGGGCATAGGAGCAAGGCTTGATCTATAGAAAAGAAGTCACTTCCCGACTCTCGAAAGTCCTGAGGAAAAGAAAAACTAAGATTTAGTAACTGCACTTCTTTCTGACCATTTATCGACTTTCTACTTAAAGTAGGATAAACTCTTTGCTAGGCGATTTTTTTTGTAACTCCATTAATGGGTACGCAAAATCTTTAAACTGGCTTAATGCAAGGTCTTAAAACATTCTTCAGTGTAGCATTTTGCCATCGAGTTGTGCATTGAAGAAACCGCTTGCAGCTCCGTAGAAAGTTAAGGAATCTGAGTCGCAATAATAGACTGACAAACACACCAACACAACATAGCAGACTATTGTTGCTACAAGCCATCTTTCAAATACCTCTGATTCTGCGTTCTAAAATGCTTGAGCACTTGAGTGAAACACAGGGGCTCAAAATTGTTGAATCCACCTGCCAAGGTGGCCCCTGATTCACAAAATCAAACTCTGAGGATATTTTCAGTTGCAAACTGCTCTTACTACAGGGGACATTCCTATAGCTCAATTTGTCTGTTAGTCAATCTCAAGGATTGAAACACGTGGGGTGTTCCCATGTGGGTGCAGCCACTGCAAATATTAGGAAGGACTACTGCTTTGAATATATTCCCATACGTCTGATACGTACTCCCCAGCGTAGCTACATTTATAATACCGCTTGGCAGGAGCATTTTCATACCTCCCACTACGCACGAGCCAACACAAAGTTCGCTCCCAGACAGTGGGCCCAGTAAGATAGGGTTCCTAGGGCCACAATTGATGATACTGGTCCTAAGTTCCTGAGACGCCTGCTATACTGGTATGTCCCTAAAAGACATCTATGCTCAGATGGAGCTAAATTGATAGACACTCCGAGATTTTTCAAAACCAGCTGGGGTGGCAGAAGCTTTAGGGTGGCAGCCACTAAACTCTGGAATGATTTTCCCTTCTCTATTAGAACACTTCCGACCTTGTTTGCTTTCAGGAAGGCCCTGAAAACCTGGCTGTTTAATAAATAGAGACCCGAACCTTACATGAACCTGCCTACTCCGGACCTCAGCGCCAAGACACCTCTGGGTATTTGTGCACTTAATAAATGTATTAACATAGCATATTAACATAACAATTAGCCTGGGCAGGGGTTCAACATGTGTCCCCTCCCCATAATAATAAACTCCTCGCCCCCCTGGGACCTGGCCCACCCTGGGAGATTTGTAATAAACAGGCACGGGAGACTGCTCTTGTTTTTTCTTTTAAATTTTGCAACAGATTTGCAGATCCTCCATTAACCTGCAGTAAAATAACGAAAAAAAGCGGTTTTGGCCTCAGACCCCACTTCCAGGTCTTGGGAGTCAGAGTATCCCTACCCAGCCCCCTTATGTCTTTTTTATTTTTACTTTTTTTAGTACTCAGGACTGAGTCCTGAGTCATACGATGACTGCCACCACTTCCTTTTTGAGGTGATGGCAGCCAATCAGATCTTAGCTTAAGATCTGTTGTGTCCGCTAAGGCTGCATGTCCCTAAATATACAAAGTTTGTGAGCATAAATTGCTCGCAAACTACTGAAGAGATTTACACCAAATCACAGAAAGCACTCTTTCTGGACCAAGATCTAGCTTTCTGGCACATTTGGTGCAAATCCTTTCAGCGGTCTAGGCTGTATCTAAAGTTACTATGGATAAATGACCAGGAAAAATGCATTTTGGGGCCCCCTTTTTTCCCGGCTCCCGCTTGACACATCACCCCGAAACTTTCCATGCACAAACTATTCAAAAAGTAGCACTTTTTGGGGGAAAGTTACATGGAGAGTCATCAAGCAGCACCAAATTTATCAGCAACACAAAAAATGCATTTCCTACGGAAACACAATCCTAACTATAACTACCCAGTGGCGGCCATCACTGGGTAGTAGCATATGCATAGTAAAAATATGCGTGGTCAAGGTAATGTGTGGTAATTGATGCATGGTAAAGGCATTTCATTGTAAAGCCTGCATGGTAAAGGTTTGATGTAAATATAAGGCTATAGAGAGTGATAGCTACAAGATTTTAAATAAATAACCATTAATAACCAACCAGAGCAAACAACTCCCAGCTAAAGTTAATAAGTCTTATCAATGTATTATACCAAAGCATTATGTATCAAGTTTGGCCAACAAGGTGGTATAATCAAATGGATTACAAAACACCAATCATATGGGGTAGTCATTGGTATCACAGACTACTTTGAAAAGGAGCACCTTCATTTAAAGACGCGACATACTACAGAACTATATTTTTCTTGGTCAAAATGACAAGAAAACAACTCTGTCTATGTTTGCAGGGATTGATACCTGGAGTCGAATTCCTGAGTGAATTTTCTTTAGGAGTATCTGGCATGCCAAGATAGGAACTTTCTTGTAAACAAGGTTCTTCTTGTATGTTTGCCCCATGAGTCTTTTCGAGGAAATGTTGATGATTAAAATTAAGTGTACAGAAATAGGAGTATTGCTGAAAAGTTTTGTATTTAATTAACTGGTTTTACCCAAACAGTTCCTCCCTTGTTTTTTTTATTTTGTTGATATTCAGTTCAAACAAAGCAGAGATGATGAATGTAAGTTCAAGTAGCTGGAGAAGATTGGAACAAGGAGTGTGTTAGCCTCGTGCAATGAATGGATTATGCCCTTTCTGAATAACTGTAAATGCAACATGGGGTGCAATGTACAGCATACAATTCAAATTGATTGTTTGATAATGTATATGGTTCAGCAAAGCAAGAATAAATTGCCTGTATGACCTATGAGTGTGAGTGACATGCAGTAGCACTAGATTATTTTGAGGGTGAGCGATGCAACAGATGTATGTTTGCTTAAGTTTCCAGTGTTATTATAAGATCTTCACTATTTTCATTTTTGGGTTTCATAACTCTGCAATCTGCTTGATCTCTTTTCACCCAGAAAAATCAAATCACCAGCCGTGTTTTTATGCCTAAAATCTTGTACTGTGAGTATTTTTTGAGGATGCCCCAATTTTTGCTGGTTGCATGTATGCCAGAGCTTCCATAGTCTTTGAGAATAAGGCACAAACTGCTCTGAGTTACCACCATGTACCTTCAAGCTTCCACCGGAACACAAGCAGCCCAGGACCGGTTTCGCCCTAGTTATGGGCTCATCTGCATCTAGATCATCCATAACTAGGGCAAAACCCATCCTGGCTGCTTGTTTTCCGGTTCAGGGAGGACCTGGCTTGGCAGTTCAGGCTCGACTGTTCCCATGTGGAGCAGGGTCAAGACTGATGTGCATAAGGCTGGGTCTAAACTGAGGTGGCATGGTTAGCAAAAAAACGATGGGTTGGATTGCTACCCCGAGCTATTGCCAGTGGCTAGACTTATTTCAAGCAGTCTCCCATCACCGTTTGTGTGTTTCATGTACCACCCTAAGTGGCACGGGTATGCCCAGACATAGGTCTCATGTTCACTGTCTCACTGGAACCAAGCTGTACACGGCTGATGAGGCCATAACTAGGGTGAAACCATTCCTGGGTTGCTTGTATTACCCTGCATCAGGGAGGACCCGCCTTGGCAGTTCTGGCAGGACTGTTCCCATGAGGAGCAGGGTCAAGACTGATTTGCATTTGTCTGGGTCTAAACTGAGGTGACATGTTGAGCAAAAGAACAATGGGTTGGAGTGCTACCCTGCGCCATTGCCAGTGGTTAGACTTATTGCAAGCAGCCTCCCATCACCTTTTGTGTGTTTTATGTACCACCCTAAGTGACATGGGTAATCCCAGACATGGGCCCCTTCCTCACGGTGTCACTGGAACCAAGCTGTACCCTGCTGAGGAGCCCATAACTAGTTCAAAACCAGTCCTGGGTTGCTTGTGTTCTGGTTCAGGGAGGACCTGGCTTGGCAGTTCGGACTTGGACTGTTTCCATGAGGAGCAGGGTCAAGACTGATTTGCATATGGCTGGATCCAAACCGAGAGGGCATAGTGAGCTAAAGAACAATGGGTTGGAATGCTACTCCAAGCTAATGCCAGTGGTTAGACTTATTGCAAACAGTCTCCCATCGTCATTTGTGTGTTTCACTTTTAGAAAGTTTGCATTTTCTTGTCACATCCATTTGGTGCCTACAGCCTGTTTCCTGGGTCACATAACTAGGTGTAGTTGGAAGGTGGCCTTTGTGTGTTCCTCCCAGACAGCCACACAATTGAGGGTATGGGTGTTGGCAGGTTGGGCCATCCTGACATGATGAGGGGGTGGAGCTGTCACCTGTCACACTTGTACTTGAAAGATACTGCCTCAGCTCACACACAAAGGACTTCACACTAGCCTATTGTGCCTGCAGACTGACTGGGTCCTAGGCAAGGAGGCAGGAAATTCCAGACATTTGTGTAAACTGGAAAACTCCAGAAGCTTCTTTCACCCAAAGGGGGGCACAAAAATAGGGCTCTCAGACCCACTCCCAGTACACTCCTGGACTTGTGTACACGATAGAAGAAGGGCTGCTCTGCTGTTTGAAGCCTGCCCTGCTGTCTGAGAAGGAAGACTGCACCTGCTCCCATAATCACAGGCTACCTGAGTGACTCCAAGGGCTAGTCTGCTGGCCTCCTATTCTGAGCTACACACACACACACACAACAAGCTCCAGCAGTCTCCCTGCAACTACCCAATTGACTTGATGCACTGGAGCTGCAACTGGACCTGCCTGAGCTTTGCTGGCCTCTGCTGGAGTGAGTTTCTGCTCCCTAAGAGGTGCCTCCCAGGCCCTGGACCCTTGTGTAGTATTAGTTGAGCTCCTGCTGGAAGAAAAGAAGTACTGAAGTTTTGGGCTCTTCGTAACAAAGATCTTGCAACCCGCACCGACTGCCAATGCGAAGCTAAGGTGAACCCAACTCTTTGCGCTACAGTGACCACCAGAGATGACCGGTAATGCGAGGTCTCCACTTTGCACTACAGCATCGACAGCCCACAGTGACTGACAATGTGAATCTCCAGCAACGACTGTCAGTGAAGCCCGACAGGATCTTCACGCCACAGCAATGACAGTCTGTGACGCCCAGCCTGCTCTTCGCGCTACAGCGACGACCAACCAAAACGCTCTCCCTGCTTCTCGTGGCCTCCTCCACCACAAACGGAACTCTTTGCTCTGGACTCTAGAAGGTAACTTTTTCAGCGGGACTAACCTGGTCCCTCTATCAAGCCTGGTTGCCATCAATATTGGCCTGAACTTTTGCTTTTCAGCAAGTCTCGCATGGCCAGATGACCGCAAATGGTGCTTTGTCAATTTGGTGTCAAATATATTATTAAAATTGACTTTTTTTTCTAGTGTGTGTGGGATTTTTGTTGTGTTGTATTTCCCCTTTATTGTTGTTTGTGTGCTTCATAAATACTTTACACATTGCATGTAATTTAAGCTTGACTGCTTTTGTGCCAAGCTACCAGTTGGTTAAGCACAGGTTTATTTAAATGTTTTTGTTTGACCCTGAGAAGGATTGTGGCTGTTGCTTGAGAAGGACCACAGCCCCTCAACAGATACCCAATTTCTCACATGTTGTAGCTTCTAATATGGGGAGGTTTTAGTCTCCCTGTAATGTCTCTGTGGGAGCGCAGGCCGGATAAACAGACGCGGAGGCTGTATGTATTTCTTAATGGTGACAACTTTTTTGGGGTTACGCAAGTTCTTAGGTATAAGGGGTATATCTCCTTCTCCGTCCTTCAGATCTTCCTTCTCCTGGGTGACAGGTCTTGCTTCCCTCGTCTCGTCTTCCCTTCCTTTTTCCGGAGGTCTTCCCCGGAGGCTCAGAAATGGAGAGAGAAAGGAGCGGTCAGTCACTGTTTTGATGGGGGTTAATGAGTCATGCAACCTTTACCTCACCCGTCCAGTGTCCCAAGACAAAACTAAAGATGAAATTGGGGTTTCCCTCAAGAAAGAAAGGAAAAATCAAAATAAAAGAAACTGGAAGAGACAGACAATCCTGGAATGCTTCTTCTCAGGCTTGTCTGCTCTGGTATTAAGGGGATCCTGCTTCCTACTTCAGCAGATCGCCTTGTTAAGCTATAGGGATATATGGCGGTCCCTTTTTTTGGTATCTCAGGGTGGTGAACACAAGGTCTCAGGGATAGTGCGTGATGAGGGTGACCTGCGTATTATATACAGTGCCCGTGTTCATGCTCTTGTTCCCTTCCCAAGGCCCTTAGTCACTCCCCGCCGCCCTCGGTCCCTTCCCTCTGCTCGCCCCTCCAGTTGACACTCACCTGCTCCGCCGCAACTCTCCTGAGTTGCGGCCGATCTCCTGCATCCTCCAGAGGACACCACCACTCCTCACTCCACCGCTCGTCTTCCACCTCGGTTTCGGCTTCTTCTTCTGTGGTTCCGCCTCCTGGGTCTTCCTCGCGATCCGCTTCACTCGTGCTCTTTCCGTCCCTCCGACTCGTCTCTCCTTCTTCCTCTGCCCAGTCCTTTTTCTCTTTCCGCTCATAGGCTCTTCCGGGGTCGGCTCCTCCTCCTTCCGCCGCGTCACAGCACTGTCTCTCCTCCTGTGTGAACACATGACATGGAGGCGGGATTATCTTCCCGCACCGAATGAAGTCTGGGTTATGTATCCGGGTCCCTCTCTGCTGGAGGACGTCGGATCAAGTACTGTCACCCTGAAAGGTAGGTATATGTCGGGGACCGGTTTCGGTCGTCTCACATCCCCCTTCCCTTGCTGTCTTTCTAGTAGTGCTCGATTCCTGGGGATATCTGGATAGAAAGTCTACATTGAGTTGGTGTGTCCCTCTTCGGTGCTGGGTGTGGAACCTATAGGGATGTAGGGCCAGAAACCACCTTAATACCCTCTCATTATTGCCTTTATTACGAGCTAACCATTCCAGGGGGGCGTGATCCGTGAATAAAGTAAACTCTCGTCCCTTCAGATAGTACCGCAGGGTGTCAATGGCCCATTTGATGGCAAGGGCTTCCTTCTCTATAACATTATTAAAGATAATGGGGCGACCCGGTGTCCCTCAGAACCTGGGTATTAGTATTAAGAAAACAATTGGTTCTGTCGGGATTTACAATTGCTTAGATTACTCAAAGAGCAAATACTTATTTACAACGCAAAAAACTATAATTCATGAAGGAAAAGGAAAACACACACCAAAAATAAGATTCAGTAGTATATTCAAAACAAGTATCAAATACTAGTGGCTGTCACAATTATACATTCAATTGCAGCAAGGAACAATGAGTGACTGTGTTGAAAGAAGTGACATGTAGTGATTAGTGATATAGACAGTACACTATATACAAGACGAATAGACGTGCAATAAAAAGGGAGAAGGAGGGGCTTTTTCTAAGAAGTTTTTGTCCTGTTTATTTTTGCACATGTACTATAAGATCCGTTGATGAGTTAAATCGTGATCATGAGGGCTGTGCGGACATATGTGGCATGTCGACGTTTCGACCCTGAAAGTAGCGCAAATATAAAGTGCATCAGAGCGGGTCTTCTTCAGGACGTATGGAGGGATGAGTGGACAGCCAATATGCAGATGCCTCAGTAGATGAAATCAGAATGAGGAATTCGTCTCAATTAATCAGGAATTTATAAAGAGCCGGTTGGAGCCTCATCTAAATCTTCACTTGACTACCACCAGCCGGTTGGAGTCTTTCAAATTGGGTTGCTTGGTATGCCAGTTAACTGATCGAAGCAGCTGCCGGACGGACGAGCTTTTGGCATACCAAGCAACCCAATTTGAAAGACTCCAACCGGCTGGTGGTAGTCAAGTGAAGATTTAGATGAGGCTCCAACCGGCTGGTGGAGACCTCTTTATAAATTCCTGATTAATTGAGACGAATTCCTCATTCTGATTTCATCTACTGAGGCATCTGCATATTGGCTGTCCACTCATCCCTCCATACGTCCTGAAGAAGACCCTCTCTGATGCACTTTACAATTGCGCTACTTTCAGGGTCGAAACGTTGACATGCCACATATGTCCGCACAGCCCTCATGATCACGATTTAACTCATCACCGGATCTTATAGTACATGTGCAAAAATAAACAGGACAAAAACTTCTTAGAAAAAGCCCTCCTTCTCCCCTTTTATGTGCACGTCTATTCGTCTTGTATATAGTGTACTGTCTATATCACTAATCACTACATGTCACTTCTTTCACCACAGTCACTCATTGTTCCTTGCTGCAATTGAATGTATAATTGTGACAGCCACTAGTATTTGATACTTGTTTTGAATATACTACTGAATCTTATTTTGGTGTGTGTTTTCCTTTTCCTTCATGAATTATAGTTTTTTGCATTGTAAATAAGTATTTGCTCTTTGAGTAATCTAAGCAATTGTAAATCCCGACAGAACCAATTGTTTTCTTAATCCTTCTCTATAACGGCATAGTTCTTCTCCCTGGGGAACAGTTTACGGCTTTCTAAATAGAATAGGTCTTTCCTCTCCCTGGGATGTCTTTTGAGATAACACCGCCCCAAGACCCCTGTGTGAGGCGTCAGTCTGTAGAATGAAGGGGAGTGAGTAATCAGGGCTTGCAAGGACGGTTTTGGAGGTGAGGGAGGTCTTTAATGCTTCAAAGGTCTGGAGTAACTCAGGGGAAGGATGCCACAATGCGACTTCTGTTTTCATAGTTTTCTGCAGTAAGTACGTCAGAGGAGCTGCTGTTTGGGAGAAGTTAGGGATAAACCTCCGATAGTATCCCAGAATACCCAGAAAGGCTCTGAGGTTGCATTTGGTTTTGGGGAAAGGAATCTGGGAGACAGCCATTCAATTGTTATTTTGTGGTCTGATGACTCCCTCCCCTAACATATACCCCAGATATCGGACTGTTTGTCCCGCCAGATGACTTTTGGCGGGGTTGATTTTTAGACCGTGAAACCTCAAGGCCTGTATTACTCCATATAGGTGTTCTAAGTGTTGTTCCCATGTATCACTATAGATGATGATGTCATCTATATAGGCCGCCGCGTACCTTTCATGCGTTTGAAGGATTAGGTTCATGGCTCTATGAAAGGTGGCGGGGGCCCCATGCAACCCGAAAGGCAACACCGTAAATTGGTACAACCGATCCGGGGTGGAAAAGGCCGTTTTTTCTTTATCCTGGTCTCTCAGCGGGATTTGCCAGTACCCTTTGCACAAGTCCAGGGTGCTGATGTAATTGGCTTTACCCATACGTTCAATCATTTCATCTACCCTAGGTAGCGGATAGGAGTCAAACTCTGATATTTTATTGACTTCCCTGAAGTCTATGCAGAAACGTACCGATCCGTCCGGCTTTGGTACCAAAACAATGGGCGAGCTCCATTTGCTCACCGAGGGTTCAATGATTCCCATACGCAGCTTTTGTTGGACCTCTTCTTTGATAGTGGTTCTGCGGGCCTCAGGTATCCTGTAGGGTCTGAGGTGTACCTTTTTCCCCGGAAGGGTTTTTATAGCGTGTTCTAGTAAGGACGTTTTCCAGGGGAAAGGGAAAACACCTATCGCAATGGGTAAAGGGCATCAACCAGATTTTGTTTCAGGGTGGGAGATAAGTCCGTGTCCACACATTGGTCAAACAAAGGCGTCTGCCCTGATGTCATCCCTACCAACGCTGGAATGGGCCCCTCCCACTTTTTCAACAGATTTATATGGTAGATCTGTGAAACACCCCGGTTGGCATCTGTCTCGATATGAAAGGTCACAGGGGTCACCTTCTCCAGCACCGTAAAGGGTCCTGCCACTGACCTAACAGCTTGTGATCAGATGATGCTATCATGACTAATACTGGATCCCCTACTCTGAAGAACCTCTCTTTGGCTTTTTTGTCATATTGGGCCTTCTGTGCGGTCTGGGCCTCTTCCATGTTGCTTCGGACGATGGCCCGGATTTGTCCTAAATGGGTAATAAGGTTTGACACGTATTCTACCAAGGGTTTGGTTTCATTCTTCTTGTTCTCCCAGGCTTCATAAGCCATTTCTAACAGAGATCGTGGTTGGTGGCCCTATAACAGCTCAAAAGGAGAGTAGCCCGTGCTTTTTTGTACCTTACCCCGGATGGCGAATAATGCTAGGAGCAACATATCCTCCCACCTCCTAGTTTCCAGTGCGGGAGTTTCTTTAGAGTGCTCTTTAGGGTGGCGTTGTACCACTCCACTAACCCGTCTGTTTGCGGGTGGTACGCGGCCGTGCGGATCTGCTTAATGCCAAGCTGGGTACACACTTGTCTCATCAATGTAGAGACAAATGGAGTACCTTGGTCCGTTAAGATTTCTTTCGGGAACCCCACCCGGGAAAAGATGTTCATCATGGCTTTGGCAATACAGGAAGCATTTGGGTGAAGTAAGGCTACTGGCTCGGGAAAACGGGTGGCGTAGTCGACTAAGACCAGCACATAGCGACACCCGCTTCGGGAGGGCAATAAGGGACCTATGATGTCCATTCCTACTCTACGAAAAGGTTCGTCTACAACAGGGAGCGGATGGAGGGGTACCCGGGGTGGTCTATATCGGCTGTTTTTCTGGCAAATGGGACACTCCCGGCAATACCTTTTTACCTGTTGATATATCCCTGGCCAATAGAACTTCTCCAGGATTGCTTTTTCAGTTTTTTCGTTACTAAAGTGTCCACCCAAGAGATAACTGTGTGCCAGATACAGGACCTTTTCACGAAATGGTCCAGGTACTAACAGCTGGGGGGGTTGTGTGGGGCCTACTTTCCTATACAATAACCCATTCCTTATAAAGAAGTAGGGACCTACTAGAAGGAGGTCCTCCTGTTCTATCGCTCTATCCCATGCTTCCTGTAGAATTGGATCCTCTATTTGTGCAGCATGGAAATTCCGGTCTGTTTCCCATGGATTCTCTTCCTGTAGAACTGGAAAGACCGGGACGGGTTTCCTTTTCTCCTCTCTTCTTTGTTTCTGGCTTTTCCTAGTCTTTGAGGGAGGCCATTCCGGGTTTTCGTCCTGAGAGAAGGGTGCCGTTTCCCACCATTTCTCTCCTTCTTCCTGTGTTTCCTTAATCAACCTAGGCAGGTCCGGATAATCATTTCCGATGATCAATTGCTCAGGTAGTCGTGGGATGACCCTACCCGCAGAGAGGAACCAGGATCATCCCGGTGTTGGATATGAACATTGATGGTAGGGTATTGCTTTTTGTCTCCATGCACGCATTGTATGGTTACCATCCCATCAGTGTGGCTAATACCCTGTTTCAGTTCTTGGGGTCGTAAGACATTCTGGAGGCACCCTGTGTCCACCAAGGCGGAGACTGGTTGTCCATTCACAGTAAGCCTACAGTGATAAGGGGGTGGTTTTCCTTCGGGAGGGGAACAATAGTAGTTCCATACTACTCTGACCTCCATTGGTTCTTCCTTCTGTGGGCAGAATCTCGCTATGTGCACTATACCACCACAATTAAAACACTGTGGTCCGGCCAGGGGGGGTCTAAATATGGCCGGAACAGGTATCACTGTGACGGGATCGGGTTTCCGCACAATAGGGGTCGGTGTGGATGATGACCCCCACCACCTCTGGATCTCCAGGGCGGTTCATCACGTCCCCTCTGTGTTTCTTGGGCTCTGCTGCACGCACTGGCGATCTCGACGGCTGACTCTAAGGTGAGGCGTGCATGCTGTCGGACCCACTTCTGGATAGGAGGATGCAGGGACAACAGGTACTGTTCCAGGTAGATTTTGGCCATTATTTCTTCTTTGGTGGTAGCAGCAGTTTTCAACCAACGGTCAGCCATGTCTTTTACCCTAAAATATAACGCTCTAGGGGTCTCTTGGGGACCTTCCTTTATCTGGCGGAGTCTGATCCTGTATGTTTCGTCATCGACCCCCAGCCGCTCTAGTATGCACTGTTTAATGTCCGCATATGGGGTCAGTCCTTGCAGATTCGCTGCTTGGTAGGCGGCTTGTAGGTCACCAGACAATAAAGGCCCAGGTATTGTCCCCATTTATCCACGGGCCAGGCTGCTGCCATGGCCATCCGTTCAAAGTTATTAAAAAAATAGTCCGGATCCTCTCCACTCACGTACCTCTGCATCACCACAGAGGGAAGAGAGGTAGGCCCCCTCTGGTGTCCGATGGCCTCTTCAAGCTTTTCCGTGGCTGCCTCTTGAGTCTGGCTTTGGCCGGTGAGTACTTGTTGCAGTTTGCCGCGGTCCTCTTCAACCACCGCGAGTAATCATTCCATGACCTTTTCTAGGCTTCCCTGGCTTTTCACCATCTTAGTGATCACAGCCTCCATGTCTCCGGACGATCCCACTTCTGACACCACCTGTGGGAGCGCAGGCCGGATAAACAGACGAGGAGGCTGTATATATTTCTTAATGGTGACATCTTTATTGGGGTTACGCAAGTTCTTAGGTATAAGGGGTATATCTCCTTCTCTGTCCTTCAGATCTTCCTCCTCCTGGGTGACAGGTCTTGCTTCCCTCGTCTCGTCTTCCCTTCCTTTTTCCGGAGGTCTTCCCCGGAGGCTCAGAAATGGAGAGAGAAAGGAGCGGTCAGTCACTGTTTTGATGGGGTTTAATGAGTCGTGCCCCCTTCACCTCACCCGTCCAGTGTCCCAAGACAAAACTAAAGATGAAATTGGGGTTTTCCTCAAGAAAGAAAGGAAAAATCAAAATAAAAGAAACTGGAAGAGACAGACAATCCTGGAATGCTTCTTCTGAGGCTTGTCTGCTCCGGTATTAAGGGGATCCTGCTTCCTACTTCAGCAGATCGCCTTGTTAAGCTATAGGGATATATGGTGGTCCCTTTTTTTGGTATCTCAGGGTGGTGTAACACAGGGTCTCAGGGATAGTGCGTGATGAGGGTGACCAGCGTATTATATACAGTGCCTGTGTTCGTGCTCTTGTTCCCTTCCCGATGCCCTTAGTCCCTCCCCGCCGCCCTCTGTCCCTTCCCTCTGCTCGCCCCTCCAGTTGACACTCACCTGCTCCACCGCAACTCTCCTGAGTTGCGGCCGCTCTCCTGCATCCTCCGGAGGACACCACCGCTCGTCTTCCACCTCGGTTTCGGCTTCTTCTTCCCTGGTTCCGCCTCCTGGGTCTTCCTCACGATCCGCTTCACTCGTGCTCTTTCCGTCCCTCTGACTCTCCTCTCCTTCTTCCTCTGCCCGGTCCTTTTTCTCTTTCGGCTCATAGGGTCTTCCGGGGTCGGCTCCTCCTCCGTCCGCCACGTCACAGCACTGTCTCTCCTCCTGTGTGAACACATGACATGGAGGCGGGATTATCTTCCTGCGCCGAACGAAGTCTGGGTTATGTATCTGGGTCCCTCTCTGCTGGAGGACGTCGGATCGAGCACTGTCACCCTGAAAGGTAGGTATATGTCGGGGGCCGGTTGGGGTCATCTCACAGTCTCATGTTTTCTTTTCTTTTTACAAGCACATTCAGAATGCACTAATGACACCATCATGGAGCGGGCCAGAGACTAGCAAGGGCCCAGAAGGGATGACATTGCCCACAAACAAGGAACGCTGGACATACAACAAGCCCTAATTCTGGGCATGGTTGAGGCCCCAGCAAGGCCTGATAAGGCCCACAAGACTGCACCAACCCCTAATGGCCATGACGTGTGATATTGCGTCATAGGGGCTTCACGCTAGTATAGCCGCCACAGTCCTGTGGACCAACAACCCCAACTCCACATAGCAGCAGTGGTAGGGGAGACCTGTGAGTTAGGTCAGGCCTGCTGTAAACACATCAGCCGCAGTTGCAGCCCACTGCCCACTTTTTGAGAACCAATGCCACAAGTAAATGAGGGGGCCTCAGCCACTCCCAGGAGCAACCACTCAAGTATATCAGACCCACTTACATGGCAACATAGAGGGTGGGCACACCGGTTGTGGAGATGGCCGAACTAGGCTTCAATGTGGTCTGTGATGTGGTGTGTCCCACATCTTCTTAATTGTCTCGAGCCTCGCCTTGTGTCTGTATCCTGATTTAGAGGCCACGCATGCCTGTGACTCCGGCGAGCTGTGGATCTGACCGCACGTGCCCCCCAGGGAGAACAGTAGGGGTCAGGTGGGTCATGGGCAGATCGAATCTGCAAGGAGCTGGAGATTGCGCCCAAGACCGACTCTGCAGCATGACGAAAGACAAGGGACCACCAACAGCCAAACAAAGTACTCTCGTCAAATACACTCAACTAGGTGGTCCCCTGCCACAGGCAGCTCCGGACAACCAGGAAGGAATGGTACCAGACAATGCAGCCCTCTTGGCCGCTATCAACCAATCTTGAGATATCCTTGCTAAGATAGGCGCTGTGGGCTCGGAGGTGATGCTGCTGAGACAAGACCTCCGCAACGCAGTAGAGCGGATTACAGAGGCAGAAACACAGGTCTCCATAGTGGAAGATTCAGTTGCATCCCTGCAGACCAGTGGCGGCTCGCCGAGGAGTGGGGCGGTGACGCGGGGAGGGGCAGGGTGGGGGTAGTGGACTCGGACTTACGACAGACAGAACTCCCTCTGAGTTCTGTCCGTCGTATGTCCGAGTTCACTACCCCCCACCCTGCCCCTTCCCCGCCCCACACCACTCCCTCAGCGAGCCACCACTGCTGCAGACTACAGTATCCAAGCTCACATCTGTGACCAGGGAACTTATGGCACGTGTAGAGAACACTTAAGGAAGGGCACTCCGCAATGACCTACACTTCGTTGGATTCCCCAAGGGTTGTGTAGGTGCCTCAAAGGAGCATTTCCTGGATCAAAGGCTTCGTGAGTTGCTGCCATTGGGAGTCCTTTCCCCTTGTTTTGTGGTTAAGCAGGCCCACAGGGCTTTGGGGCACCGACCTCCTCTGGGGACCAGGCCTAGACCACTCATTGCGAATCTCGTGAATTATATGGATAGGGACACCATTTTAAAACATGCTCGATTACAGGTGAAGATTATGTATCCCTCACACAATATTATGATCTTTCCAGATTACACTAGGTTGGTACAGCAATAGCGCCAATCCTTTAAAGCCTCAAAACAGCACCACCATGAGTTAAACATCAGATACGTGCTCCAGTATTCTGCAAAACTCAAAGTGATCTACCAATCTCAGATTCTCTTCTTCGACTCTCCAGAGGATTTATTTCAGTGGACGGATAAAAGGATCTGTATTAAACCCCATACACCACCATGCCTGGAGTCAGATTCTTCTCAGAGCGATAAGCAGAACAAGAACACAAGGACCCTGGCTACTCATCAACACCCATTTTGCTCATCATGGAACAGCTCCAGGCGGATGATTGCTGCTCTGGCTGCTAAAGGGACTCTCTGACTTCCCATACGTCTGGCCTGGGCTCACCTAAGTGACAATGGGGGGAGGGGTAATCATATTAGATGGGACTATCCTCAAACTCAAAAGTGTAAAATGCTATAGGTGGCCATGCAACACAGTAAACAAAAGCTTAGCCCCTCCTGATAGCATGTTAATGTTGGGTAAGGGGATTCGTGACTCAGCAGGGTGGTAATCGGGGGCAGCATGCGAGGAGGAGGAGCCAGAACTATCGGAGCAGAGCGGAGCAGAGCGGAGCAGAGGCAGCCGCGGCGGGAAGCGGCAGCGAACCAAGAACTGCGAACTGCGAGCCGCGAGCTCCGAGTTGCGTGCGTCAGGACGTGGGCAGGATGGGGGCCCTGAGTTGGCTTAGCCCGCTCCTCGGTTTTGCTCTGGGCTGAGCATCCGGCCCCCGTTTGGCCCCGCTTAGGCTTTTGCGGTCCCTGCCCCGGTGGCCGGTTGTCCCTGCTTCTCCCTGCTTCAGGCGGCAGAGGCGCGGTATCGCGGTGCCACGAGAGTGCCACATTGGTGCCTCGAGAGCAGAGCGGGAGGCCTGCCTTGACCTGTTCTGTCCAGCTTGAGGACACTGAGGACACTGAGGACCCTAAAGGCAGAGTAGCGCGTGTTCCCCTTGGTTGGGTGAGTGCACCACCGTTAGTTGGTGGTAGGAAAGAGTGTGCCTCAGGCGGGGGCGGAGGCGGCCCGGGTAGCACTGGGTGCGGCTTGCGTCCGCCTGTAGTGCCCCACTCACTGGTTATTGCTATTTCTTTCTTGTTTATTCTTTCCAATTTAATATCTAACATTTAACACTTAATAAGTCGTCTGGTGACGTCTGGTGCCCAGCGAACTGTGAGCTGATAGCTGTGAGGAGCTTTGAGGAGCCGAGTGCTGTGGTACTTCTCTAGCTGAGAGGGGCTGGGGCTGGGGGTTGCAGTAAGTCCTGCTGAGAGTCTTGCTAAGAGTGCCCTCCCTTGAGCATCATGACCTCCAAAAAATTACGCCCGGGGAGTGTGCTCTCTTCATCTCCAAGTCGGTCACATAAATTGAAGAGATCATATAGTGGCACTAGACAACTGCAGCAACTCTGTTACAAAGCCCACCCAGTTATCACAGGCTTTTTTCTCAAGGTGCCCCGGATTGCACCTGAAGTGGCAGAAGTAATTCAGGATGGTCAGTTCTTGGACTTCCACACAACAACGTTTTCTCCCCCTTTTTCCATGGAGTCACTGGGAGACACTCGCACTCCTGCGGGGGCCCTGAACCACTCCCGGGAAGGGGTACGGGAAGGGGTGCGGGCACAGAAGAAGAATGATGTTGTTGAGGATGGTCAAAGTGGGCAATCCTCATATGCAAATTCAGATTTTGTCTCTCGTGATATCCAACAGAGCCAGCAACAGTCTTCTCCAAACAGGTTAAAGCAAGATTGTGTGTCTGGTGGATTATCTGTTACACCTGTCGTTTTCTCAGGTACAAAATCATGCTCAGACTTTCTAGACAATCCTCAGAGTCAACAACATATTCCTTCGGATGGACAAATGTCTGACTGTATGTCTGTTGCTTTACCAGCAGCTTTATCTGCTCAGGGGGATACCTGTAAGCGAACAAGTGGGGAGGGTGGTCCGGATGGTATATTGGTCAATGCTCCTTCTATGGTCGAGAAGTCAACTGTATGCGAAAGGGTAAACCTAGAGGAAGACTTTACTCTCCCAGACATTGACATAGAAAACCAAATAAGGGGCTGGGAAGTTCCACATAAGGAAGTTCATCCGGCGAGTTGTCTCAGGGGAAATAGCACTCCAATCATAAGTTAATCTCCTAGGCGACTCTTTTTGCCTCTTTTGTATTGTAGTACAAGTCATTTGAGTGGTACTTTTTTGGAGTCCGCCCATGATGTGTTTTTACCTTGTACACAACCAAAGTTGGGAAATGAGAGGGATTCTGTGCCTTCGGAATATCTCGTTTGCATTGAAAACATTTTAACTTCCATTTTGTCTTTACTAGAGAAATCTGTCTTAAGTTCTGACCATATTTTGGAAATGATCTCTGTAATGTTGTTTGAAGTACAAAAGGCAACTAAGTTTGATTCTATTCAACCCAAGCCTATGATTCATCCCCATACGGAAGAACTGGTAAATGGAAAGCTTCCCTCATCTGTCCCCGTGAGAGAGTCGAGAGATGTCTACGTTCAAGCGGGAATACCTCTTTATCTGTTGCCCCCTAGTGAGCCCATGTGTAACCTTGAAAAAGAAGAGTTATGTTTAAGTACTCTGTTCGGGGAGGATGTATTGGGACCCCCATTGGAAAAGTCTATAATAAAACCTTTCCCTTTGTTTAGTAAGGGTAAAAAAGGGGGCAATAGAGAAACAGAGAAAATTAGGGGTTCCGAAAAACAAGTGGGTAGGGGAGAGGGGGAGGGGGAGGTTTTGACTCCCTCTACCTCCAAGGCCTGTCCCTTAGATCTGTCTGAGAAGGGAGGGCCGAAAACATGGAAGAGGGAATGCCCCACAATAAATCATAAGGGGGAAAATATGAGAAAGAAACATAAAATGTTGAGGCGATTTTCTAAACGGAAAACGTCAAAATTGCACTTTTCACAGATTCTTGGAAGCCAGAGTGATTCTCAAGTATTAAAGGAAGAGGGAGACCCCAAACCCCCGTCAGACGAGGGTGTTCCTATGGAGCCCCACATAGTGCATATGTCAACGGCCGGGGGAGTGGGGGTATCTGGGACAGGAGAATTGTTACCAAATTCGATGTTGCAGTCCACTCAAGCATCCCATACTCCCTTGATTAACGGGTTGGTTGATCACTTCGAAAGGGAACCACAAACGGGAGGTGGAACTCCTATACGCCAGACTTGGTCTGGGATTTCTGGAGCTGGGGTGGTAGAGAATCCAGAGGAGGGGTACCAAACACGGAGCATCAAGTGGTTTGGGTGGAATAGAGCTCTTATAGGGAATACATCTCTGCCTAGCAGAAGTCTAGAGGCCCCAATTTCCACGACGGTGCCGTATTCGAACATTCAGCCTAATGATGGCTCTTATGTTGCCAGTCATGGTGATAGGGTTCCTCTATGGATCCCCCCAAGGGATATTTCAAAGAATCCCAGTATGGTGCAGAGTGCTCTATCCCCCATGGTGGACTTTACTTGGCTATTTGACAATGAATTCTATCCGGTAAATCGAGGATCCATTCTTTGCCTATTCTCAGAAATAGAGGCATTAAGGCTGATATCAAGCAGGGATATTTTAAATGTGAAGATTAATGCACATGACACTTTTTCCTATTCCAGAGTTACTTTTTGCTCTTTGATCATTGGCAACTTGGTCATGCAGAACTGTGAGCATTTCCTGAAACGAGGGCTTGATATAGCATCCGTTCCTGAATATGAGGAATATCCCTCTATGTGCTTTCCAACACAGTGCCCGACAGCTTCTAGGGCCGTTAATTCTGTGGCACTAGATGCGATGGGCCCCGAGTTTGAGTATTTTTTGGGCAACACCAAAAATATTGTGGTTTCCCTGGATAGAAGGGGCCGCTCAATAAATCTGGTGTCTGATATGGCAGCTGTTCCCCAGGCCCTAGATTCAGAAGCAGAATCGGCCCAGTTGACCTGGGTCGCAAGAGCATTGAATAATACCTGTCCAGATGCAGAAAGAAGCGCTCCTTTGAGGTAGCCTGTGTGGGTTACTTCTATCTTGGAATATGGTTGGCTTGGGCCATAACGAGGAGAAACTGAATTATTTGAAAATCATGAATCCTTGTATCATCTGCTTGCAAGAAACTTGGTCCTGCAAGGATTTTGATTGTGATGGCTATTTCACTTTTTCTTGCCATGCTAAACGGTCTGAAAGAGGCCACGCTAGTGGGGGAGTTTCTATTTTGCTTAAGAACTCGATTAACTGGAACCAGAAGGTATTCTGCCATCCTTCAAATCTTTGCATATGCTTGAAGTTGGCTTGTTTGGGAGACCTTGGTAGGCCTACTTTTTTCCTTGTGGCAAATCTGTATGTCCCTCCTGGGAGAAACTTTGATCATCTGTTGAGTACTTTTTCTTATTCATTCATGATATAGCCATCAGGGAAGACTGTCCCCTAGTGTTAAGAGTTGGAGATTTAAATGCCAAAATCTCCAACTCTGCTTTAGAGATTTATGCGAATATTGATAAAGAGGAAACTTGGCATATCCCTGAGATTCTTCTCCCAGAAAAAATAAAAACAGATAAACGGGGCTTTTTCTTGTTGGATAGTATTAGAAGCATAGACCTCGTTATCTTGAACGGGAGAGTGCCCATTGATAAAATAGCCCAATTTACTTTTCACTCCCGTCACACTCAGAGTCTTTTAGACTATGTAGTTGTGTCTTATCAAATGTTCGGGGCTTGCGAAAACTTATTTGTCCTTCCGACCGTATGGAGTGACCATAGTATAGTGGGTATGGCAATGGCTTTTGCTCTTCCCGTACTGATCCGGGGAATTCGGACAAGGGTATGGTGGTCTATAATAAAGCAAATGGACGCTCTTTTTGGACGTTCAAAAACATCACTGAAGTGAGCTTAATAGTGAAGAAGGCTCATGTAGAACAGGAGGGATTCGCATATGCGAATGTTATACAGCACTTCGAGGCCCAACTGGAAGAGATACGGAATTTAAGTTCCGGATCTGCTGGTCCCAGATTGTTTAAACAGGGCAAGTCATCATTGAAACTGTTAAACCAGGAAATTAATCGACTAGTTCGAAATCAATACATTCAATTTTCAATAGGTCAACAGCAGGAAATTAATCGCCTCAAGCGAGTAAGAAGCCGCCGTAAACTTAGCGAAAAGAGAAGAGAGCTTGACGCCAAATGGATTAGGTTGAGGGAAGCTGCAAGGGCCAAAGACTCAAGAAAGTACTGGCACTTGATTGCGGAATATTGTGACTCAAGGCAGAGGGCTTTACCTATTCCGATTCCAGAAAAGGAGTGGGTGGATTATATCTCTTCATTATACAAAAACAATAGTTCAGTGGCTCCAGTAACGATACGCATGGAGGAGTCTTCTCTCCTGGAATATGGTCCCCCGTCAGGGGATGAGATTGTAAGATTTATAAAGAACGCCAGAACCTCCGGAGCACAGGGGCAGGATGGAATTCCTATTGCGTTAATTAAAAAGGAGGCAGCTGCATGGGGGTCTCTTTTGGCGCCACTGTTCAAATATTGTTTTCTAATGAGTAATATTCCGCCCTCTTGGAAAGGGAGTATCATCGTCCCTCTGTATGAAAAGGGTCCGAAAACTATACCAGCTAGTTTTAGACAGATTGCTCTGTTGGATGCCTCGGGCAAGCTGTTTGTAAAAAGCATTCTATGTCCTCTACAGCAATGGGACCATGATCAGAACATTTTACCTCCAGAGCAAGCTGGCTTTTTAAAGAACCATGGTACCCTGGGCAACATTGCGGTTGTGCAGACCATTGTAGAGAAATATGTCTTCTTGCGAAGTATGCCAGTTTATACAGCTTTTATTGACTTCTCCACAGCGTTTGATAAAGTCGATCGCCAAACTCTGTGGAGAAAGCTTGGCCAACTTGGCACACCACAGCACCTCCTGGCTCTAGTCGTAGAATTACACACAGATACTTGGTGTTAGGTCCTTATGGGAGGTGCGCTGGGGCAATCACATAAGATTAAAACGTACAATGGGCTAAAGCAGGGTTGCTTGTTGGCCCCTTTATTGTTTTCTTTGTACATATCTGATCTTCCCGCTGCTTTGAACTCAGTGCGGGGGGATGCCCACAAGATTGGCACAATGTCCGTTGGCTCTTTATTATATGCGGATGACGTTGCGGTCTTTGATTTAATGCCTATTGGTCTGCAATGTCGTCTGGATGCTCTAACTAGATATGCAGAAGCCCACTTTTTGAAAATGAATATTGCTAAAAGCAAAATTTTGGTCTTCCGCAAGAAAGGTCATAGACTAAAGAGAAGTTTTAAGTGGTCACTGGGTTCCAAAGAACTGGAGTTGGTAGATTCCTATTTATATTTGGGCAAGGTCTTTTCGAAAACTGGGCGAGATCTAGACCACATTAATCTCTGTGTTAGCAAGGCCGTTTCCCAGGCGGGAGCTCTAAATAGATTTTATAATACTTGTGGGAAACGCCATTTTGGTCATGTTTTGTCAGTTTTTAAGGTAAAAATTCCGCCCTCATTAATATACGCTGTTGAGGTAGTGGATATGAAACACTGGCCTTCTTTTGACAAGGCTGAAGGTCGAATCCTTCGTCAAATTTGCAATCTAAATTCTCAGGCTGCCGCACATGTTTTACGCCTGGAATTTGGTTTAGTTTCCTCATACGTTTTATCCTGGGCTGCGGTTTTGAGATGGGGAAATTGTCTGTGTTGGGGGGAGGAGGGCACTCTCAGGGCTGCTTTGAGATTAGAAATATTCAATAAATTGAGAGAACATTCAACATTTTTGTTAGGTCCTTTGTTCAAGCAAACGACTCACTTGGGCTTATTTTGAACTTCGATTCCCCCATGTCAAAAACTGCACTAAAGCTGTTTATAAAGAAGTCTTCACCCTCTATCAGCTTGGCTAGAGACACCGTCTTGAGCCAGTCCAAGTCGCATAATGAGGTGGTTTGTGGGAGTGCTTTGGGGAATAGACCACAGCCCTATTTAACATGGAACCTTCCTCATGGAATTAGAAGGCTAATTCTTTTATTAAGAATTAATTTGTTGCCCTTAAGAGATGTCACCGGTATTTGTGACAAAATTCCTACTGAGGAGCGAATCTGTGAAATGTGTCAATCGCAAATTCAAGATTTTAATCATGTGTTATTTGTTTGTACGAAGCTACAAAAGGTCAGACATATGTTTGTAAGATCCGTTTATATCAAATACAATATTCATTCCGCCCAGGAGGCCCGTTCATTTGTTCTGTCCCCTCCAAATGAAATGGTTTGTTTTAAGATATATCCATTTTTTAAAAACATTTCTGGATATTTATTAGGAAATTTTTAATGCTATTTTTGTACACTGTAATATCTACTGGTTGAATATAGAAGAATGTTTGTATTGTACATAAAGCATTCCTTTTTTAATCTATTTGTGCATTTTTGTGGACCTCTGTTGGAGTTCCATATCAAAATAAAAATAAATTGATTGTGATTGTGGGTAAGGGGATTCATTGGAATGGGCTGGGACAGACCCAATGTTGGGATTTGCCAGTGACCCATTCTACGACAGATACTTCTGGTTCTCGAAGTATGGGGTGTGGGGTGTTTCATATCAGTTTGTATTGTAGTGACCCTGTCCCCAGCGACCCATGAATCCCTGGATGCTAAGCTCACGGGGGAGGAACTTATCACAGCCGTGGCTGTTATGAACTCGGGCAAAGCTCCTGGACCAAATGGCTACCCCAGCAAAACTTTCAAAATATATATATGACTAAGCTTCAAACTCGCCTTCTGGACGCTGTCCTATCTGCAATGGCCACAGCGCTTATGCCGCCAGATTAATGCCATGAAGAGATTGTGTTTTTTTCCAAACCAGGGCACCCGGCAGGTGACCACACATTGTATCGCCTAATTTCCCTCTCGAACCTAGAGGTTAAGATATTAGCCAAGATTCTGGTAAACAGATTAATTGCCCACATTCCAGATTTGGTACACCCCAACCAGTCCAGTTTTAGGTCACACTGGGCAACCCCCCATAACATATGGAGAATATATGATGTACTGGCTGATAGGCTGAGGAGCCACTGATGCTCTACCTCACCAACATAGACAAGGCATTTGATTCTTTGAGCTGGGCATATCTATTCATCCTCCTTCAGCGCCTCTGTTTTGGTCGACTGTTCCTCTCATATCTTCATTTGCTATATACAGACTTTACAGCGTCTGTGCGGAGCCCAGTTGGATACTTTTTTTATCCAATGGGAAATGCGGTATAGTTGCCCCCTGTACCGCCTTCTGTTTACTCGTGCCATGGCGAAACTAGTGGTCTGGATAAGGATGAATGCACAGGTGCGGTGCTTCAAGTGGGGAATTGGGCGGTGGGACAGGATCGCATTATATGCCCATGATCATAGCCGGACTGGCCGTAGCGGGCACCGGGCATTTCCCCGGTGGGCCGCCAGGGTGGGGCCGGTTTTGGCCCCTGGAGGGCCGTTTATGGTTACCGGGGGCTGGCAATATCGGCCCCCTGTAACAAAACTGGCTGAAACCGGCCCTAGCAAACAGCTCAGCCGCACTCCCCCCACCCCTCGGGGGCCGGCCAAGCAGTTTGGCAGGGCCGGTTTCAGTTCCCAGTCTGGCCCTGCCCATGATGTTCTCTTCTTCATTGCAGCACCGGACACAACGGGACCCAGACTGTTGCAGATAATGCGCAAATTTGAGGAAACTTCAAGCCTCCTCCTAAACACCTCAAAATCCACGGTATATGCGGTTGGTTCTGGCCCACAGAGACTTGAATGGGCAGCGGGATTGCGGGTCCCACTGAGGGGATCAAATACTTAGGCATCTATATATCCCCGGTAGAAACCGTAACATGGAAGGCTAATATAGAACCAGTATTCGATCGACAGAAAGCTGATATAAAGATATGTTCAGAGCTCCCGCTGTCCATGACAGGACGGTAAGGGATCTTCAAAATGGTCTCATTGCCCAGATTCCTTTACCAACTACAAAACTTCCTATTTGACTTCCCGCATCAGTGGTTTCGTAAACTAAACTCGATCCAAAATGCCTTTCTCTGAGACAGGGGTACACCTCGCGTGTTCCTCAGCAAATGTTTCATAAATATATATACTGTGGGGGCATTGCAGCAGCTGATGTCGAGTCATATCATGTAGTGGCCCATCTCCAGATCAAAAATGATGGTGGTACGATACACATGGGGAACCACATACGCACTCGATAAAATGGCGATGGGTGCGACTCCACAACAAGCATACCTATATGGAGAGGGGAAAAGCACTAATCTTTCCCCGCAGACGAAAATTGTCCTCAATCTATGGCCATCAAACCTTTGATGGATGTGGTGTGGCAGACTGATGGAGCAGATGCCATTATGGTGCAGGCCCTACTTCCACAAGTGCCACGTTGACAGGATTCAGGAAAAGGGATCTTTTCAGGATCTCCACCTTAGGGAATATCATGCAAGACACGGTCCTTAAATCCTTTCAGACACTCCAGACAGAATTCCAGTTTCATTGCAGCCAATTCCACAAGTTCCTCCAACTCCGCCATGCACCGTCCCCATATATAAGGGCATTATCTGACCGTCTAGAATTTAATCCTTTAGAGGTTAAACTTATCATGGGAGACCCGGGGGACCATAAAATTGCCAAAATCTACCAGACTCTTATCGCTAATGAACCAGATACATTTGGAGCCCTACGAACAGCATGGGAGGCCAATGTGGATGAATTGGAGAATGAAGACTGGATGGAGATTCTGGGCTTCTCAAGAGGAGCGGCCATTGAGGCAAGGCTCTGGCTGATTCAATTTAAGTACATCGGCAGGGTATACCTTACACGTCACCAGCTCTGGCGTATGATTGACTCCCCCACATGTCTCCGTAGCAGTGCTGAGGAGGGCACCTTCGTCCACACAGTATTGAGTTGCTTGGTGTTGGGGGGGGTTTGGCAGGGGGTGGTCACATGACTGGGTGGGGGTCCTGTCCCGGCAGATTCCTCAAAACCCGAGATTGACCCTCCTTCACCTTATGGAGGTTGTGGGTAGGAATAAATATAAGTTGTCCTTGCTTAGCTTGGGGCTGATGCTCGCTAAATGTGACACAGCCAGAGAATGGAAGACGGCGGCCCCCTCCATCACTGTTGGTGTGAGAAAAGGGAATGGATCACTGTATGGGCATGGATATTGTGGTATATAAAGCAAGGGGCTGCGCTAAAAATATGTAAGAGGTGGGTGGATTACAGAGGAATTGAGTTAGTGTTGGTCCATCAGATACACCAATTCCTTGATGAGGAAATGAAGACATTCCACGAGAAAAGGAGACTGCAACGGGCTAAAATGATGAATGTTATTAGTTGTGCAGTTGAGATGTTTTTTAAATTGCTGAATGTTATTTGTTGTGCAGTTGTGATTGTCCCGCGCCTTATATTGCGGTGGGCGCTCATGTCCTTAGGTGGGAGCTGCGCACCTTCAGGTACCTGGGCATTAATATTTCTCATTCGATTCGGGACTCAATAGACGGCAACCTCACAAAGGCGTTCTCCTCCCTGCTTCCTCAGATTGCCTTTTGTTGTTCAATCCCATTCACAGGGCTGGGAGGCCCTCTCTAAAATGGTGACATTGCACCTGTTGGTCCTACCCCCTGAGGCACCTTTTGTTCACTGAATGAGATGCTGGGTGGACTTATATGGAAAAAAAGAGAGGCGCAGAGTGGCCCTGTCCAAATTACAGCTGCCGTCCGAGTGCAGTGGGTTGGTTGCCCCAGTGTTTGAGCACTACTATTTGACGGCTCAACTTTAATGGCCCACTTGTTGGCTGGCCAGGCACATCTTAATGGAAGTGTGCTCGGGGACGGAAACTAGAGCGCTAAATATGATACAGGAGCTGTCCCCTCTGGTTTGGCACTGCTGATATTCTCAAATAGCTGGTTTTGGCTGGCACATGAGTGTCATCGCAGAATGCTGTGGTTCACGGCTGGTGTTTCCCAGTACACACCAGAAATCCCCTTCAGCTCCATTCTCATCTTCCGGTCAGATGTAGGTCAAATGGGGGTGGAACTTTGGGAGTCCGTGTGGGTGGGCACCGTGGGTGACCCCTTCCCCGATGGAGCACTCATCCCATTCGATCTGTTGATGAAACAAACGTGTCTTCCGGTTGGTCAGTTCTTGACACACAGGCACCTCGCAGCAGAGCTTGAGTGCCTGTGGGGTATCACTGATTCAGAGCCTACCCTGCCTCACCTTAACCAGGCCCTCCACATAATGGACATCGCCTAATTTCCTGCCTTACAAAAGCCATCACCCATAACGCACAAGACACATTGGCAACTCTCTGGCACACCTGTGAACATTATAATTGCCACCCACTGACCCAAAACAAGTGGAGCAGAACACAAGGGTTTGCTTTGGCACAGTGTCAAGACTGATTTGCATATAGCTGGGTCTGAATTGAGGTGGCAAAGTGAGCTAAAGAACGATGATGGATTCAACTCAGATCTGTGACTGGGGGTGAGTCTCTGAAAAGTTTCAGCACTCCGTCCATCATCTCCTTGTGTTTGCTTTGTTCACCCTAAGTTGGCAGGGTATGCCCTGACGTGGGTCCCTTGCTCACTTTCCCACTGGATTCAAGCTAGCCTGGCTGATGAGGGGTGTTACCCCGAAACCAGTCCCTGGTTGCTTGTTTCCAGTTCAGGGAAGACCTGGCTTGGCAGTTCGTGCTGGACTGTTCCCATGAGGCACAGGGTCAAGACTGATTTGCATATAGCTGGGTCTGAACTGAGATGGCGAAGTAAGCTAAAGAATGATGATGGATTCAACTCAGATCTGTGACTGGGGGTGAGTGTCTGAAAAGTTTCAGCACTCCGTCCATCATCTCCTTGTGTTTACTGTAATGGGGCACACAGTTCCAGCCGCATTTTATAGAGCGCCACAGCGCCAGCAGGGACATTGTGCCCTATATATAATGGTGGCCCAGATGTTACTTCAGGTTCCTTGCTCATACAAGTCTTTGGCCCTACTTGTCCCTTAGTAGGAGTAGTCTGGAAATGCCAGGCTTGAATAATGTTTGCCTCATATCTTGGTCTCCCACATTTCGTGGTAATGCTTCACACCCATGGCTGAATCCCATCCAGATTGTGGCAAGTAATTTGGAGAAATGTGCTTAGGAAAAGGGATCAGAAATAGGCAAAATGTGCAGAATTTGGGGGAAATAATTCTGAATATGCATCTGCATTTTATTGCTTGTTTTGTGCAAGTTCATTTGAATCGTCTGGTAATTTCTTCACGTTGAAAACTGCATGTTGCAACAGTTTTATTGTTAAGTTCGTATGTCCCAACTTAACCCCGAATACAAGCGCCTTTGTGTGCTTTAGTAACGAGGCGAATCAATGCGAAATCTAAAAAAAAAACGAACTACGTTTAACATAGGCACAATGGGGCACTCGACCCTTTTGTCCTGTATAGGCTGGCAAGTTTTCAATTTTTCATTTTATTGCATGTTCTAATGTGCGCAGTTTTTTGTGTAAAAAATACACAATGTAATTAAAAAGATAGTGGGTGATGCTGCTTAACAGCATTACAGACTACCTTATTAACAATCTCCTTTGTTATCCCATACATTAGTCGCGCTGCAGCTAATACACAAAAGGCACTAAATGAAAGGGATGCCCATTTCAGGCTTCACACTGCCTTGGTAATTGAAAATCTTGGCATATCATTAAAGAGGTGTGTACATTGATTACGCTGGGCTTCCTTTATATTTCATGCAATTTTCAAAATCTGTCCACCTATTGTTTGTGAAAGGTCATAGCCTGAAGGTGGTATGTTATTCAACCATCAAGTTAATTGTTTTCTAGTAGTATTTTAATTGTGGCAAAATGTCCTTCATAGAATTACCATAATCGTCGCATTCCAATGCTTTTCCTTTCCAAGACTGCTTAAGCTGTGCAATGGCTGAGTGCATTGGTGCTCCTGCTGCGTAGAATGCCAGTCCTGATCTGGTCTGTCGCCCAACAGGGCAATGACAGACATGCTAGCACAAAATCCCAGTATTGGCTGGTTTTGTCGACCAATGAGAAGTACTTTGGTAAAGGTTTGCACTTTTTTACTCGTCGACCATTTTTGGGGTCTAAGGCAAAAAATGAGCAGTGCAGATACAGAGGCCAGGATAGGGGTCATGTTGCCAAAGAAAAACATATGCAGGCAGGCACCTGAGAGATGGCTCTAAAATAAACACTTTAATACACAGAGTACAGACTAGCATGTCTGATTAGTATGAAGGAGTACGTCAGAGCTGGACCACACCTTTGTGTGCTTCGCTAGATGGTGTTGATATGATTCATGTGCAGTGGCGGCTCGCCGAGGGAGTGGTGCGGGGCGGTGACGCGGGGGAGGGGCAGGGTGGGGGTAGTGGACTCGGACTTACGACGGACAGAACTCCCTCTGAGTTCTGTCCGTCGTATGTCCGAGTTCACTACCCCCCCACCCTGCCCCTTCCCCGCCCCACACCACTCCCTCGGCGAGCCTCCACTGTTCATGTGTGCTGTGCTCTCCCTGGATCTGAAATACCCAAAATGGAGTGCATCAGGCATGTGTCCTTGCCCCGACCCTATTCTCTTTATATTTAAATGATGTGTCATTTTACCTTGAAGATGATTCAAATGATGCCCTCCGTCTCAATGGTCACAGGATTTCCTTTTTGCTTTTTGCGGATGCTGCTCTTTTGATATCAAAAACCTCGAGTGGCCTCCAACATCTAGTGGATACGTTTGCTGCTTTTTACAGTGATACCAAAGGGGATGATGGACGGAGCGTTTGAGCAAATCAAGCACTCACCCCCAGTCAACTGATCTGGGTTTAATCCACCATCATCATTCTTTAGCTCACTCCACCACCCCAGTTCAGACATGGCCATATGCAAATCAGTCTGACCCTGTGCCTCATGGGAACAGTCCAGCCCGAACTGCCAAGCCATGTCTTCCCTGGACCGGAAACAAGCATCCTGGGACCGGTTTCTGGCTATTCAGCCGTCATCAGCCAGGCTAGCTTGAATCCAGTGGCAAAGTGAGCAAGGGACCCACGTCTGGGCATACCCTGCCAACTTAGGGCGAACAAAGCGATACCAAAGGGGATGATGGCCGGAGCGTTTGAGCAAATCAAGCACTCACCCCCAGTCAACTGATCTGGGTTTAATCCACCATCATCATTCTTTAGCTCACTCCACCACCCCAGTTCAGACATGGCCATATGCAAATCAGTCTGACCCTGTGCCTCATGGGAACAGTCCAGCCCGAACTGCCAAGCCATGTCTTCCCTGGACCGGAAACAAGCATCCTGGGACCGGTTTCTGGCTATTCAGCCGTCATCAGCCAGGCTAGCTTGAATCCAGTGGCAAAGTGAGCAAGGGACCCACGTCTGTGCATACCCCCGCCAACTGGGGGTGAGTGCTTGATTTGCTCAATCGTTCCGTCCATCATCCCCTTTGTATCGCTTTGGTCGCCCTAAGTTAGTGGGGTATGCCCAGACGTGGGTCCTTGCTCACTTTGCCACTGGATTCAAGCAAGCCTGGCTGATGATGGCTGAAATGCCAGAAACCGGTCCTAGGATGCTTGTTTCCGGTCCAGGGAAGACATGGCTTGGCAGTTCGGGCTGGACTGTTCCCATGAGGCACAGGGTCAGACTGATTTGCATATGGCCATGTCTGAACTGGGGTGGTGGAGTGAGCTAAAGAATGATGATGGATTAAACCCAGATCAGTTGACTGGGGTGAGTGTTTGATTGGCTCAAACGTTCCGTCCATCATCCCCTTTGTATCGCTTTGGTCGCCCTAAGTTGGCGGGGGTATGCCCAGAAGTGGGTCCCTTGCTCACTTTGCCACTGGATTCAAGCAAGCCTGGCTGATGACGGCTGAAATGCCAGAAACCGGTCCTAGGATGCTTGTTTACGGTCCAGGGAAGACATGGCTTGGCAGTTCGGGCTGGACTGTTCCCATGAGGCACAGGGTCAGACTGATTTGCATATGGCCATGTCTGAACTGGGGTGGTGGAGTGAGCTAAAGAATGATGATGGATTAAACCCAGATCAGTTGACTGAGGGTGAGTGTTTGATTGGCTCAAGCGTTCCGTCCATCATCCCTTTTGTTTCGCTTTGGTCGCCCTAAGTTGGCGGGGGTATGCCCAGACGTGGGTCCCTTGCTCACTTTGCCACTGGATTCAAGCAAGCCTGGCTGATGACGGCTGAAATGCCAGAAACCGGTCCTAGGATGCTTGTTTCCGGTCCAGGGAAGACATGGCTTGGCAGTTCGGGCTGGACTGTTCCCATGAGGCACAGGGTCAGACTGATTTGCATATGGCCATGTCTGAACTGGGGTGGTGGGAGTGAGCTAAAGAATGATGATGGATTAAACCCAGATCAGTTGACTGGGGGTGAGTGTTTGATTGGCTCAAGCGTTCCGTCCATCATCCCCTTTTGTATCGCTTTGGTCGCCCTAAGTTGGCGGGGGTATGCCCAGACGTGGGTCCCTTGCTCACTTTGCCACTGGATTCAAGCAAGCCTGGCTGTTGACGGCTGAAATGCCAGAAACCGGTCCTAGGATGCTTGTTTCCGGTCCAGGGAAGACATGGCTTGGCAGTTTGGGCTGGACTGTTCCCATGAGGCACAGGGTCAGACTGATTTGCATATGGCCATGTCTGAACTGGGGTGGTGGAGTGAGCTAAAGAATGATGATGGATTAAACCCAGATCAGTTGACTGGGGGTGAGTGTTTGATTGGCTCAAACGTTCCGTCCATCATCCCCTTTTGTATCGCTTTGGTCGCCCTAAGTTGGCGGGGGTATGCCCAGGCGTGGGTCCCTTGCTCACTTTGCCACTGGATTCAAGCAAGCCTGGCTAATGACGGCTGAAATGCCAGAAACCGGTCCTAGGAGGCTTGTTTCCGGTCCAGGGAAGACATGGCTTGGCAGTTCGGGCTGGACTGTTCCCATGAGGCACAGGGTCAGACTGATTTGCATATGGCCATGTCTGAACTGGGGTGGTGGAGTGAGCTAAAGAATGATGATGGATTAAACCCAGATCAGTTGACTGGGGTGAGTGTTTGATTGGCTCAAACGTTCCGTCCATCATCCCCTTTTGTATCGCTTTGGTCGCCCCTAAGTTGGCGGGGGTATGCCCAGACGTGGGTCCCTTGCTCACTTTGCCACTGGATTCAAGCAAGCCTGGCTGATGACGGCTGAAATGCCAGAAACCGGTCCTAGGATGCTTGTTTCCGGTCCAGGGAAGACATGGCTTGGCAGTTCGGGCTGGACTGTTCCCATGAGGCACAGGGTCAGACTGATTTGCATATGGCCATGTCTGAACTGGGGTGGTGGAGTGAGCTAAAGAATGATGATGGATTAAACCCAGATCAGTTGACTGGGGGTGAGTGTTTGATTGGCTCAAGCGTTCCGTCCATCATCCCCTTTTGTATCGCTTTGGTCGCCCTAAGTTGGCGGGGTATGCCCAGACGTGGGTCCCTTGCTCACTTTGCCACTGGATTCAAGCAAGCCTGGCTGATGACGGCTGAAATGCCAGAAACCGGTCCTAGGATGCTTGTTTCCGGTCCAGGGAAGACATGGCTTGGCAGTTCGGGCTGGACTGTTCCCATGAGGCACAGGGTCAGACTGATTTGCATATGGCCATGTCTGAACTGGGGTGGTGGAGTGAGCTAAAGAATGATGATGGATTAAACCCAGATCAGTTGACTGGGGGAGTGTTTGATTGGCTCAAACGTTCCATCCATCATCCCCTTTTGTATCGCTTTGTTCGCCCCTAAGTTGGCGGGGTATGCCCAGACGTGGGTCCCTTGCTCACTTTGCCACTGGATTCAAGCAAGCCTGGCTGATGACGGCTGAAATGCCAGAAACCGGTCCTAGGATGCTTGTTTCCGGTCCAGGGAAGACATGGCTTGGCAGTTCGGGCTGGACTGTTCCCATATGGCACAGGGTCAGACTGATTTGCATATGGCCATGTCTGAACTGGGGTGATGGAGTGAGCTAAAGAATGATGATGGATTAAACCCAGATCAGTTGACTGGGGGTGAGTGTTTGATTGGCTCAAACGTTCCGTCCATCATCCCCTTTTGTATCGCTTTGGTCGCCCTAAGTTGGCGGGGTATGCCCAGACGTGGGTCCCTTGCTCACTTTGCCACTGGATTCAAGCAAGCCTGGCTGATGACGGCTGAAATGCCAGAAACCGGTCCTAGGATGCTTGTTTCCGGTCCAGGGAAGACATGGCTTGGCAGTTCGGGCTGGACTGTTCCCATGAGGCACAGGGTCAGACTGATTTGCATATGGCCATGTCTGAACTGGGGTGGTGGAGTGAGCTAAAGAATGATGATGGATTAAACCCAGATCAGTTGACTGGGGGTGAGTGTTTGATTGGCTCAAACGTTCCGACCATCAACCCCTTTTGTATCGCTTTGGTCGCCCTAAGTTGGCGGGGTATGCCCAGACGTGGGTCCCTTGCTCACTTTGCCACTGGATTCAAGCAAGCCTGGCTGATGACGGCTGAAATGCCAGAAACCGGTCCTAGGATGCTTGTTTCCGGTCCAGGGAAGACATGGCTTGGCAGTTCGGGCTGGACTGTTCCCATGAGGCACAGGGTCAGACTGATTTGCATATGGCCATGTCTGAACTGGGGTGGTGGAGTGAGCTAAAGAATGATGATAGATTAAACCCAGATCAGTTGACTGGGGGTGAGTGTTTGATTGGCTCAAGCGTTCCGTCCATCATCCCCTTTTGTATCGCTTTGGTCGCCCTAAGTTGGCGGGGTATGCCCAGACGTGGGTCCCTTGCTCACTTTGCCACTGGATTCAAGCAAGCCTGGCTGATGACGGCTGAAATGCCAGAAACCGGTCCTAGGATGCTTGTTTCCGGTCCAGGGAAGACATGGCTTGGCAGTTCGGGCTAGACTGTTCCCATGAGGCACAGGGTCAGACTGATTTGCATATGGCCATGTCTGAACTGGGGTGGTGGAGTGAGCTAAAGAATGATGATGGATTAAACCCAGATCAGTTGACTGGGGGTGAGTGTTTGATTGGCTCAAACGTTCCGTCCATCATCCCCTTTTGTATCGCTTTGGTCGCCCTAAGTTGGCGGGGGTATGCCCAGACGTGGGTCCCTTGCTCACTTTGCCACTGGATTCAAGCTAGCCTGGCTGATGACGGCTGAAATGCCAGAAACCGGTCCTAGGATGCTTGTTTCCGGTCCAGGGAAGACATGGCTTGGCAGTTCGGGCTGGACTGTTCCCATGAGGCACAGGGTCAGACTGATTTGCATATGGCCATGTCTGAACTGGGGTGGTGGAGTGAGCTAAAGAATGATGATGGATTAAACCCAGATCAGTTGACTGGGGGTGAGTGTTTGATTGGCTCAAACGTTCCGTCCATCATCCCCTTTTGTATCGCTTTGGTCGCCCTAAGTTGGCGGGGTATGCCCAGACGTGGGTCCCTTGCTCACTTTGCCACTGGATTCAAGCAAGCCTGGCTGATGACGCTGAAATGCCAGAAACCGGTCCTAGGATGCTTGTTTCCGGTCCAGGGAAGACATGGCTTGGCAGTTCGGGCTGGACTGTTCCCATGAGACACAGGGTCAGACTGATTTGCATATGGCCATGTCTGAACTGGGGTGGTGGAGTGAGCTAAAGAATGATGATGGATTAAACCCAGATCAGTTGACTGGGGGTGAGTGTTTGATTGGCTCAAACGTTCCGGTCCATCATCCCCTTTTGTTTCAGCTTTGGTCGCCCTAAGTTGGCGGGGTATGCCCAGACGTGGGTCCCTTGCTCACTTTGCCACTGGATTCAAGCAAGCCTGGCTGATGACGGCTGAAATGCCAGAAACCGGTCCTAGGATGCTTGTTTCCGGTCCAGGGAAGACATGGCTTGGCAGTTCGGGCTGGACTGTTCCCATGAGGCACATGGTCAGACTGATTTGCATATGGCCATGTCTGAACTGGGGTGGTGGAGTGAGCTAAAGAATGATGATGGATTAAACCCAGATCAGTTGACTGGGGGTGAGTGTTTGATTGGCTCAAACGTTCCGTCCATCATCCCCTTTTGTATCGCTTTGGTCGCCCTAAGTTGGCGGGGGTATGCCCAGACGTTGGTCCCTTGCTCACTTTGCCACTGGATTCAAGCAAGCCTGGCTGATGACGCTGAAATGCCAGAAACCGGTCCTAGGATGCTTGTTTCCGGTCCAGGGAAGACATGGCTTGGCAGTTCGGGCTGGACTGTTCCCATGAGACACAGGGTCAGACTGATTTGCATATGGCCATGTCTGAACTGGGGTGGTGGAGTGAGCTAAAGAATGATGATGGATTAAACCCAGATCAGTTGACTGGGGGTGAGTGTTTGATTGGCTCAAACGTTCCGTCCATCATCCCCTTTGGTTCGCTTTGGTCGCCCTAAGTTGGCGGGGGTATGCCCAGACGTGGGTCCCTTGCTCACTTTGCCACTGGATTCAAGCAAGCCTGGCTGATGACGGCTGAAATGCCAGAAACCGGTCCTAGGATGCTTGTTTCCGGTCCAGGGAAGACATGGCTTGGCAGTTCGGGCTGGACTGTTCCCATGAGGCACATGGTCAGACTGATTTGCATATGGCCATGTCTGAACTGGGGTGGTGGAGTGAGCTAAAGAATGATGATGGATTAAACCCAGATCAGTTGACTGGGGGTGAGTGTTTGATTGGCTCAAACGTTCCGTCCATCATCCCCTTTTGTATCGCTTTGGTCGCCCTAAGTTGGCGGGGGTATGCCCAGACGTTGGTCCCTTGCTCACTTTGCCACTGGATTCAAGCAAGCCTGGCTGATGACGGCTGAAATGCCAGAAACCGGTCCTAGGATGCTTGTTTCCGGTCCAGGGAAGACATGGCTTGGCAGTTCGGGCTGGACTGTTCCCATGAGGCACAGGGTCAGACTGATTTGCATATGGCCATGTCTGAACTGGGGTGGTGGAGTGAGCTAAAGAATGATGATGGATTAAACCCAGATCAGTTGACTGGGGGTGAGTGTTTGATTGGCTCAAACGTTCCGTCCATCATCCCTTTTGTATCACTTTGGTCGCCCTAAGTTGGCGGGGTATGCCCAGACGTGGGTCCCTTGCTCACTTTGCCACTGGATTCAAGCAAGCCTGGCTGATGACGGCTGAAATGCCAGAAACCGGTCCTAGGATGCTTGTTTCCGGTCCAGGGAAGACATGGCTTGGCAGTTCGGGCTGGACTGTTCCCATGAGACACAGGGTCAGACTGATTTGCATATGGCCATGTCTGAACTGGGGTGGTGGAGTGAGCTAAAGAATGATGATGGATTAAACCCAGATCAGTTGACTGGGGGTGAGTGTTTGATTGGCTCAAACGTTCCGTCCATCATCCCCTTTTGTATCGCTTTTTACAGTGAGCGAGGGCTGGTGATCAATCACACAAAGACCAAGTTTATGGTCATTAGCCCGCATGAGTCTTTTCGGAGCAAAGTAAACTTGAAATGCAGCCCCCTAGAGAGGGTTAGCTGGTTCACCTACTTGGGGATTAATCGCACCAAAGCGATGTCATGGGTGTCTCCGTTGGAGAGAAGTAGTTTGAATCTTACTCAGCATGCAGCAGCTGTACTAAAAGTGTACCGGGCCTGTGGAGCTAGGCAGATATCTCTTGCCCTGAAGGTGTATAGAGCCAAGGCTGAGGCTAGTGCATTGTATGGGTCAGAAGGTAATGCTAATTTGACCCCACTTGGGGTGGCTGACAATACTTTTCTAAGAGCTCTTACCAGGGCCGGCTTTAGCACTGGTGTCGCCCAGTGTGACAATGTTTTTTGGCGCCCCCCCAATGACCACCTCCACCGCAGATTCCCTCCCCACCACCCTATAACAGTTTCCATAACCACTCTCTCTCTGATGCATTTAATTAATTTTATAGCGTCACTCATAAAAGTGAAGGGTGTCAGAGCACTTTACATAACACACACATTACACAGAGACTATCAATCATAGGTGTGTAAATCAGTGTATTGGAAATGTTACATAAGACAGAGGACAACAAGGGGTGGATTCACATATTATCCATACAGGTAGGCAGTATAGTTGAAGAGTACTTTGTCTGGAGAAGCACAAACTCTGAATTTAAAATGTAACACAATGGATTGGGGCTCTCTTTAATAACAAGAACTGATTTGTACCCAAATGAACCCTTTTTGCAACATTAGAATAATGAAAGTCTGAGGAAGAAATGCACACGCTCTAATCTATACCTTGAAGTCTTCACGCAATTCTTTGATAGTTAATAGCTCACTGTAAACTGCAACTAACAAAAGGAAGTCTCTGACAAAAGCAGTAACCCACTGACCTGTTTACATTTCATTCACTTTGTGACCTGCATGGTATACGTTCTTTGCAGCAGGCATATTAACCCTCTGCGCTACCTTACCATGAATCAAAACTTCTACTAGACAAAACTCCGATCTCGCCTGGAAGAACATTAATCACCGGAGTTTTCTTGACATATTAATTGTTGCCTGAAAATTGCTGGAGGCCAGGAACGCGGCAGCAGGTGCTTTTAAGCACAATATAAACTAGCAAACAAGCGCCCCCATGCAAAGTCAGCACCCGGTGCGGTGGCACCGGTCGCACCACCTGGCTCTTACTAATCTCCCCAAAAACACCCACTCATTCCTCTTAGACGAGACCTGGGCTTTGAGCCAATTTGTCACATAGCCCAACTTAGACCACTTTTGTTTTGGCACAAGTTTCAGTATTCTGTAGCCCTAGAGGATTATTATCACTTCCTCTAAGACGTAGCCACCCTGGATAAGGCCGGTAACATCAAATGGCTTTCTGATGTTAAAAACATGCTATATAAGATTGGACTTGAAGAATTTTGGTTTGTTTGTTCTACTACAAAACCTCTTTCAAAGGCCACTCTTAAGAAAGCCTTCTGGAAGTACATGTGGGCTGAAGAAATTAGGCATGTTCCTGAAGGGTCTCTTGCTGATAAGTGTTTAGATTTTAAATTTGATACAGCCTTTGAGCCCTTTTTTGATTATATAACCCCGCCAGCTGCTAGGAGTATATACCTAAAATTCCATTATGTCACACTCCCAATACAGTCGATTTTAGCGAAATGGAAATCAAGTGCTTCTGTGAGCACTATATGCCTAACATGCCAGCATGGTGAGGAATCATTAGCACACTTTGTTCTTTTTTTTGTCCATCATACATGAGCCCCAGAAAATCCTGGATTATTCCAATATGCAGGCAATTGGGTTCCAGGAAGCACCTGGATGTTATGCGGTTACTGTGAATCTGAACAGGCAATTGTCTGTGCAGTGTCCAAATATTTGCATTGGAGTTGGTGCTTTAGATCTAAACTGCTGAATTGAATTTCTACCCTTAATAACACTTGATGATATAGAATTCCACTGCTAAAATTAATATTATGGAAAATGTTCCTCGTTTTTACTGCTGCTAGGTCTTATTATTGTTTTATTGTTTATACTGACTGTATTTGTAAAGGTTTTAAATGTTATTAGGCAATATGCTGTGTGATTGTGTAAGATTATCTTATTCCAGATTTTTGCCCCCCCTGTTTTGCTTTTACCTTAAGACAGTGGATTTATGTTGGCTTATCAATAATATAGTCTGTATTCTCAAATGAGATCCTTTATTTTTAGTAGAGTGGACTAGTATGGTTTGTGATTTTACATGATTCGCTTACTTGCTAGCATGGCCCTCCCTTTTAGTCTAATTATGAGATAGGGGCTCTTTTTATCTTTTATTTTTACTATGCTGAACTCCTAATATGTGTTGTGCCCGATAACGAAGTTGTTGTATTGTCTTATTCCAATTTAATTATGTGGATTACCTTTTCAATTGTTTTTGCTTTGTACTTTTATGGTTGGAAAACACAGAATAAAGTATTATGATGATGATGATGATGATGATGAGGATGAAATACTTGTCCATCCTGCTACAGACTATGCTGGCTACTATTGTTTGGATTGGGTAGCCAAAAATATGCCTGCATGCTTTGGGCCGTGAACAGATGATTCACTGCCCATGTCAGATTTACCGTGCGGTAATAACATTGTTGATGTAGATGTCTGAACTTGCCACCATGCAGACCCTTGTCTGGCTTGATGAGTTAATTGTTAGCTGGTCTTTTCAAATGATGGCTCAAAGTAAATCTCTAAACTAGCCTTCATGCCCTCCTGCCTGTCTTACTGAGAGTATTCTTCCTGTTTCTCATTGTGTCTATCTATGTGGTCATGTTAGTTAGCCTGTCTGTCTACCTGCAAATATGTCTCTCTGTGTACCTGAATATTTATCTTTTATGTTTCACTGTGTGTTTGTACCTCTGAATGCCTACATTTATTTGTGCCTGCATTAGTATATTATCTACTGGCGGTCGCCAGTAGATAGTTATAGTTAGGACCTATTTTCCATAGGAAATCCGCAACATTCTATTTGCAATAACGTTGGCGCCGGTTGACGAATCTTCGCGAAAGCTTCCAACTTGTTGGGGCGCTCCGGTCCGCTCCTATCCTGAAAGTCTCGGGGTGATTCGTCAAGCGGGGCCGAGAAAAAGGGGGTCCCAAAACACGTTTTCCCCATTCATTTTTCCATAGGAACCTTTAGTCGCAGCTACAGCCCGAACTGCTGAACGGAATTACACCAAATTTGGCAAAGAGGTAGCCCTTGGTTCAGTGTCGTGCCTTTTGCTTAAATGGTGTAAATCCGTTCAGTAGTTCCTGAGAAAATCAAAAGTAAAGTCACATATATATCTATGGCCGAGTAGGGTCCGCGTACCCTCCCAATCACGAGCTGCATGCTAATTGGCTGTCAAGTGTCTGTCAACACTCCAAATCAGGAAGTGTTGGCAGCCATTTTGTCCCTCGGGACAGAAACAAGTACGCAAAGCGCAAAAAGGGGCCTGGGTAGAAACACCCTGACCCCCTAGGCCGGCTCAGGGGGTCCCAAAAGGAACCCCAAGGCCCCCAAATTTTTTTTTCTTTTGAAAAATCGGCAAAAACGCGCTGGGTGCGCGGAGCCAGCCGAAAAAAATCGAGCGCGGTCTCCGCGCTTCGATGCTATATGGCCCCCGGGTGGCCCAAGTCCCGGGGGCATGCCTGCTTTTGTATTTTTATGTGTGGGGGGCCTCTAAGGCCCCCCCAAGCCCCGTGGACCGCCACCTTTCAATATGGGGGTCCGTTACGGACCCCCGAGCCCCGGGGACCACCACCTAACCGGGGCTTTGCCAATAGAGGGAGGAGGGCCGCGCGGCCCCTCCTGGAGCCCTTGATGGCCCTGCGGACCACCACCCCCAGGGCCGGCTCCTGCAGTGTCCCGGGTGCCTACCCCGGGACACTGTAGTTTGCTATGACAGGACGGGAGCCTCGCGGCTCCCGTCCTGTCATAGCAAACTGCTTGGTTTTGGAAGAGAGGCAGGAAACCTGCTCTCTCTTCCAAAACCAAGCACATTGCTTTTCCACACGGGGAGCTGCATCTTAGCAGCTCCCCATGTGGAAAGCAATGCCGGCTCCCGAAGGACGCGGGGAGCCGGCGGGACCGTGGGGGGATTGGGGACCCCCCCACGGACCCCAACGGAGAGGGCCAGCCCCGGGGGATGGGGTCCCCGGGGCTAGTAGTGGCCCAGGAAGGGGGGCCAACTAGCCCACCAGGAACCTCCAGTATGCGCCAGGGGGCTGCGTTGCAGAGAGGTGTTCTGAGGCCACGCCCCTTTTTATACCTCTCTGCAACGCAGCTCTGTGGCACTTAATGGAGGTAGCTGGTGGGCTAGTTGCACCCCAGGGACCCTCAAGATTCAAGGGGAGTTAATCCCCCAACTTAAAATGCGCCACGGGGCGAGTTTGCACAGTGGTGAAGGGAGGGGCGGGGCCTGAGGTGACATGTGTGCAAACATGCCCTGTGGTGTGTTTTAAGTTGGGGATTAAGTCCCCTGGAATCCTGAGGGTCCCTGGGGTCCAACTAGCCCACCAGGTACCTCCAGTAAGCGCCACAGAGCTGCGTTGCAGAGAGGTGTAAAAGGGCGTGGCCTCGGACCACCTCTCTGCAACGCAGGGCTGTGGCGCTTACTGGAAGTACCTGGTGGGCTAGTTGGGCCCCAGGGACCCTCAGAATTCAAGGTGACCTAATCCCGCAACTTAAAACGCGCCACGGGGCGCGTTTGCACAGTGGTGAAGGGAGGGGGCGGGCATGAGGTGACATGTGTGCAAACATGCCCTGTGGCGCGTTTTAAGAGGTAGTTTTAATCCCCCTGCCCTATTATGTACTAGGGACTTACAGAGGAGGTCATGCCAATCACAGGGGTACCCCAACGCATAGTGTTCCCTAGTGTATGTAGGTGTTTTCACTGTATTCTAAGTGTCTTTTAGCATAGCACTGGCTCTGGTTAGTCAGAGTCAGTTACCACCAGTACCCGTCTGAAAAAGTTGTGGGCACAGGATGATTTTGCAACAAGGCCTCTTTCTGCTCCTCTGTTGGTTCTTTCTGCACATCTTTTGCTTCTTCCTGCACTTTTCTTCGTCTTTGTGGACTTCTGTTGCTTCTTTCTGCATTTCTTTTGCTTCTTTCTGTGCGTTTTTCTTCTTTCTTCACATGTCCTACCTCTGTAGGCATAGTTAGAAACTAGCATTTAAAAACCTTTGAAATTCACTTAAAAAACCATAGGTTTCAGGCACGTTATAGTTAGAAATTAGCATTTAAAAAACCTTTGAAATTCACTGAAAAAACCATAGGTTTCAGACACGTTATAGTTAGAAATTATATATATATATATATATATTCACTGAAAAAACCATAGGTTTTAGGGACAGTTATAGTTAGTTGGACATTGCACTCGTACAAAACCCGTGAATTTCCCCGTTATAGTTAGTTCAGCTAACTATAACTCGCGCCCTATAATGCACTGCTGATGACGTCACATATTACATCACTCATGACATGGTCAGTGACATCACTGATGACATCACTGATGACATCTCAAATTACATCACTGATGACATCACTGATGACATCATCCATGTGATAATTTCATGCCTCTTCTCACACCCTAATATAACTTTTGATACACCCACTCTAAATTACAGACTGCCATTCTCAAAACCATACACACTCCAGCACCAATAACTACATACCCACTCACTGATTCTTAGGTCTACACACACATCCAGTCACTCACCCGTACAGTCACTAATACTTACGGTCACTCAGTACAGGACTATCATATGCACTCATACTCCTATATAGACACTCAAACACCGCCACTCATCCATAGAGGTACTCACACACCTAGTCAGTCATGCAAATAACTAATCACACTGCCATTTACTCACTTATACAGTTATACACACACCAGCTCACTTACTCATACAAATACTAGCACATTCTTACGCTCATATACAATCACTGATACAAGCACACACTCATCCATACAGCCACTCTCACAATCACTCACTCTCACATATAGTCATTTATATACTCCAACACTCACATATACTACCTTTCACATATGTAGTTACTTACACATATACCACTAAGATATACATTCACTCACTAACACACCCATACACACACTCACCCACCCATACAGTCCATCACAGATGCACTCTTGAAACCATGCACCCAGTGAATCACCCACTCACACATCTATGCACAGAGTCATACACATCCCACCCACAGAAACACTCAGGCACCCATACAGATACTCAGACAACCAATCAATAACTCATATAGACACTTATGTAGTTATTCACAAACCCATACAGTCACTTACACACCAACAGACAGACGGATACAGAGATTCACACAGTTTAGTCACTAACCCATGCATTTAGGAAGATACGTTTAATCACTCACTTATAGAGTCAGTCACGCACCTACTAAATCATCCGTTCAGACACTTATACACCCACTCATTCTTCAATACGCCTTTCCCTATATATATTAAACATATTTAAACTTTACAGAAACACACAGTCACTGGATGATGTCATCAGTGATGTAATTTGAGATATCAGTGATGTCATCAGTGATGTCACTGACTTTGTCATGAGTGATGTAATATGTGACGTCATCAGCAGTGCATTGCGGGGGCGCGAGTTATAGTTAGCTGAACTAACTATAACGGGGGAATTTCACGGGTTTTGTACGAGTGCAATGTCCAACTAACTATAACTTTCCCTAAAACCTATGGTTTTTTCAGTGAATATATATATATATGCTCCTTTAATTCCAGTTCATGGAAGAAAACCAGCACTCACGGGGGTAGTTGCCAAAGATTTTAATCCAAACGCAATAACAGACGCGTTTCGGCTTGCTCCTTCGTCGGTGTTACCTGACACACCGGACGCGGTCATTTTAAAAAAAAAATCTCATTGTGTAACGACATTGAAAACAGACAAATTTACATTGTGCGTGAGAAGCGCCATCTTTGCATAATTTACCATACAAATGAAGCCAAGATTTTAAACTCACTTTAGTGCTCAATCATTGTAACGATCTTCAGAATAACACAAATTAATATCATTGCAATTCATCTACGTAATCCGTAAACAAATTCTATAAAATTATACCATATATTGGTTATGCTGTAATAATGTATATTGTAATCAATGTATAATTTTTTAAACTAGCTTGAATGCTCAAATATTGTCGCAACCATAATGAAGGATAAAACATTTCATTTAAATGCATTTACGTAATACATGAATTGCACTTATCATGCCGTGTATCGGTGCTTGTTTTTATCTGATAAATAAATCGGCATATTGCATTTACAAGATTAGCGCTAATTATTCTATCTCGCCGTGTATCGGCATTCCTCAATTTCAATGTTGTTAAAATTGCCATTAATTACAAGACACTTATCAAAAGAAACATCTATCAGAAAATACAATTCATTTATAATTTACAGATCAAATACCCAAATGAACAGCTAGTTCTTCACCACTGTTTAACACTTTTGGTGATTTTGTTTGTAAATCAATAATATAGCGAGACTCGAGTCTGCGTAATTTTAAAATTTTAAAATTCTATCTCCTCCCCTGATGTTATTGGGTACATGGTCAATGCCAAAATATTGTAACAGATCCCTGTTACTTTGATGTTTAATGGCAAAATGCCTCGCCACTGGATAAGATATATCCTTTTTTGTAATGGCCTGCATATGTTCTAATATGCAGATTTATATCGGCTGAATGGTACTGCCTATATATTTTAATCCGCACGGACATACCAAACAATACACTGAATAGGCAGTGTGGTAGGTTATGAATTTAGTTACAGATCTACGTTTTTTTATGCCTGATATCTCATATGTTAGAACCTTTCTGCTGTTAGCACAGGCTTTACATTTTCCGCATGGGAAAAAACCCTTCATTTCTTTAAGGGTGCATCTTTTCTGTAACTCTTTGTCCAGATTACTATGGACTAACATATCCTTTAAAGATCTCGCCTTTTTGAATGTTACTCAGGGAACCTCTGGTATGTCACCTCCAATGATCATATCTGTTTTCAGAATATGCCAATTCCTCCGAAGTATTTTTTTCAAAGAATTGGCATCTTCTGAGTAGGTTGTGATCATTCTGAATTTACCTTCCTCATTTTTCTTCTTTGCAGTATGGTTTTTTCCTTGCAGTAACTGTTCTCTAGGGATGGTCTTGACCTTTTTCAGTGTAGTTTCTAGCAACTGTGTGTTGTACCCTCTTGCAGTGAATCTAGCTGTACTTTCTTCGGCTGCTGCCCTGAAATCACAGTCCCTTGAGCTGTTTCTTTTTAACCTGAGAAATTCACCATAAGGTATACTCTGAATCAACTTTGGTGGATGACTGCTTGTGGCGTGGAGGGTAGAGTTACCCGCCGTTGGTTTTCTATACAACGACGTGTTTAACTTACCTTCAGCTATGAAGACTCTCAGGTCTAGGAAGTTCACTGCCACTGAACTCACTTCACCAGAGAATTTTAAGTTTACGTTATTTTGGTTTAAATGCTCTATAAAGTCACGTGCAGATTCCAGTGACCCCTTCCAGACCAAAAATAGATCTCTGTATATATACCAAGACACAACCTTATCCACCCATGTTTCATTTTCGGATGATTGTGCCACCTGCTCCTCCCACCAGCCCACAAATAAATTCGCGTAGCTGGGGGCGAAGCAGGTGCCCATGGCCATCCCGGAAATCTGTCTATAGTAATCCTCCAGAAATAGAAAGATGTTGTTAGTTAGACAGAATTCAGTGAATTCCAAAAGCATGGAATTGTGCTCTGCAAATTTCAGTGACCTTTTATTTAGAAAAGATTTCACAGCATTGAGTCCATCTTTGTGCTGTATACACGTATATAGACTGGTAATGTCCAATACAATCAATTGATATGATGGATCCCAGATAAATTGTTCCATGTGACTTAAAAAGTCCTTGGTGTCTTTTATGTAGGAAGTTAGTTGTAATACTGATTGAAACAGAAAATGGTCGATGAATATTGAAAGGTGTTCTGTTAGACTGCCTTGTGACGAGACAATGGGTCTGCCCGGCGGATGTTCACAGTTTTTATGAATTTTAGGGATATGATAGAAGGTGGGTGTTACAGGATTCAAGTTACGAAGAAATAAGTACTCATCCGTTCCCAACATCGATTTATCATACCATTTTTTGATCAAAGAGTGGTATTGTTTGACACTTACATTGTAACTTTCCCTCATTGTTTTTTCATAGTGTCTATTGTCAGACAGTTGTTTCAAGGCTTCTCTACAATATTGTTCTCTTGTTTGTAGAACAATATTTCCGCCTTTGTCGGAGGGTTTACATACTATCGAAGTGTCCGTTAACAGATTTTCTAATGCTTCTTTCTCCTCCTTAGATATATTTCTTCCATTCATTGGACGGTTTCTCTTTGTTCTAAAGTTGAGTAGATCTTTGTTAACTGCCTCTGAGAAGATGTCTATAGCATCCATTGGCATTTGTGGTATGAATTGCGACGTAGGTTTGAAGGGACTCTTGACTGTCTCTTGTTCAATGCCCAACCGCATTGTTCTGTGGGCAATGTCATGGATGTCACTCTGCCCTTCCTCTTGTTCCGTACGTAATTCCTCTAAAGTTTCTAGTGCTGACAGGTTATCCACTGTTAGAATATCAGTGACTGTTGATTTTTGTTGTACCCTCCTTGATTCTTTGGTTGTTGGTTTAAGTTTGAAATACTTATGCAATTTAAGTTTTCGAATAAATTTGAAAAGATCAATTCTTGTTTGTGTATATTCCATTTGATTGTTTGGACAGAATGTTAGTCCTAGTTTTAGTACCGACTCCTCGATGGATGTGAGGTTTTTAGGTGTGAGATTGACTATAGTTAAATTCTCTATGTTCACTTCCATTTGCTCCCCCTCTTGCTGCGTGTTACTCGTAGGGACATGTTTCCTCTTCCTGCACCAGCCCCCCCTTCTCGTTTTGCGATGGTGTTTTCTGGTGGCTTGTTTTTGCCTCCCCTCAACCATGACTGGCGAATCAGATGGAATTCCTCGTGAAAAGGGGTTTTCTTCAATTTATCTCCTGAGGTACTTGCGTTGTCTTCGCCTGATAATTCATTTTCTCTCACTTCTGATTCAGAGGTTTCAACTCTTACTGCAGTGATTGTACTTGATCTCATTGACAATTCTTTCCTTGGACCATCGAATTTCTTCGCGAAGGTCAAAACTCTACCTTGTAAGTAATCCTTCTCATCTCTTTCAAATTTTTCTTGTTTTCTTTGCTTTATCTTCAACTCATATTTAATCAGCCGTTTTTTCATTTGCTCCTTCAGTTCCTCCTGTTTATTTTTATCCTCATCCCTGGATATCTCTTCTTCCACTTCCTGTATTTCTTTGAGAGCCTTATCTCTGTCGCTCCAGGCAAATTTGACCAATATATTTAGCATCCCTTTACTTGACTGCGCAGTGTGTTCTGCCCACTCTTCCAATAGGAGCGGGTCAGGATTCTCATAAGCTGGTATGGTATAAATACGTAGCCCCCTCGGGACTCGATTGACATCCATGTAGTTCTGAAGGGAGGTTGCCTCCCACCATTTTGCGCATTTCCCTCTCATATAGTCTTTCTAACTTTGTGAATTTCATATTCAGACTATTGGTAATCCTCGATTCGCTTATATTACTTGGGCGTTCTGTTCCTGTATGTTTCTTGAAAATGTCAATTGCCGCAAATGCCGATTCACTAAACATGCCTCCTGCAGTTAGTGGTTCAGTGTGTCACTCGTTGCAAATAGCCCACTCGTTCTACCGCTAGCACTTCTATTCATGCAGTGATCTTCATGCACACTGCTTACCGGTGTTGAGCTTGTTAACCTCCAGCGTCTCCTCCGATTCGCGGGTCATTGACTTGCAGTCACCGTGCTGTTAGATGATGGTGCTTCAGCGGTGGTGCTTCCGTCTTAAAATTACTGCTCCCAAACACCATATGTGGAGCACTCGCGAACGGGTGCTGGCGTTGCGGGGGTGTGCCCGCGAAATTTATCAAAGCTCCTTTAATTCCAGTTCATGGAAGAAAACCAGCACTCACGGGGGTAGTTGCCAAAGATTTTAATCCAAACGCAACAACAGACGCGTTTCGGCTTGCGCCTTCGTCTGTGTTACCTAACACACCGGACGCGGTCATTTAAAAAAAAAAAATCTCATTGTGTAACGACATTGAAAACAGACAAATTTACATTGTGCGTGAGAAGCGCCATCTTTGCATGATTTACCATACAAAAGAAGCCAAGATTTTAAACTCACTTTAGTGCTCAAACATTGTAACAATCTTCAGAATTACACTAATTAAATTAATTAGGGGCCAGGAACCACTCCAGTAACCTCCAGTAAGTCCACCCATTGGGATTACCAAGAGGTCTTCGGAGACCAGGCCCCCTTTCTCCACCACTCAGCAAATGTGCCTCCTGGTGCACTACTGGTTCGGGGATGAAGTTCACTTGGCTGTTGAGGGTCCTTGGGGGCCAACATCCCCTCCTGTTACCGCCAGTAAGTCCCACATGGCGGGATTGCTGAGAGGTCTTCAGAGGCTATGCTCCCTTTCTCCACCACTCTGCAAACGTGCCTCCTGGTGCACTACTTGGGGGATGAATTCCCCTTGAATGCTGAGAGTCCTTGAGGGTCAAGAACACTGTGAGCTGGTCAGAGGCCCTGTCCCCTTTCTCCACCAGTCTGCAAATGCACCTCCTGGCACACTACTGGTTGGGGGATGAAGGCACCTTGGATGCTGAGGGTCTTTTGGGGCCAAAAACCTCTCCTGTTGCCTCCAGTAAGTCCCATACTGTGCCATTGCTGAGAGCTGGTAGGAGGCCCGCCCCGTTTCTCGACCACTCTGCAAATGTGCCTACTGGCACACTACTGGTTGGGGGATGAAGTCCTCTTGGATGCTGAGTGCTTTGGGGACCAAGAAGCCCTTCTGTTACCTCCAGTAAGTCCCGCACAGCGGGATTACTGAGAGATGGTCAAAGGCCCCATCGCCTTTGCCCACCACTCTGCAAATGTAACTACTAGATAACCATAGAAATTAACTTAAAAATCCAAAGGTTATAGATAGAAAATAGTTTTTAAAAACCTTGGATATTCAGTTAAAAAAACAAAGGTTACAGGGACGTTATAGTTAGGAATAGATTTTTAAAAAAATGTAGAAATTCACTGAAAAAAACAAAGGTTACAGGGGTGTTATAGTTAAGCTCAGATTTCACTTATACAAAACCATAGAAACTCAGTGGTTATAGTTACCTGATATAACTATAACTTATGCCCCCGCAATGCTCTGCTTCTGACCTCACATATTGCATCACTCATGACATGGTGGGTGACATCATTCATGATGTCTTAAATGACATCACTGATGACATCATCGAGTGAGTATAAGTGTTTTTAAGAGTTTGTCAGGCCACAACATGGACAACATGCTGTGTCAGCTCTTACAGGGCTCTGAGGCATGGTCCCCATTGAATTGCATTGTAGTGAATGGCAGGTAGTGAGGGTCATAAAAAGGAGAAAGTATAAAGGGTGATAACAGATATTAGTTACAATAAAAATCATTTCCTGATGGTACTATACTAATTTTAGAAATTGTGGTGTATAATAAGGTGATTTTATCCTGTGAAAAAGCCTTCTGCTGGGATTTCATGAACCATGTTTGAGAGAAAACTGTTTTCTCATGATTTTTCAATAGAGGTTATAGAAGGTGCTCCAGAAGCTAAAATGCGAGCATATTTTTTTGTAAATTCACACACGCTTTTTCAGCCATATGAGAGTGAAGTCTGACATTCTCAGGTAAGCATGCAGTTCCAACAAGAGCAGCCTGTCAGTTGATATCCTTGTATTCTGTTGCAGCCTCCCAGTGTGTTTAAAGAACAACTAAAGCGCCAACAGTCTTACTTATGACAAACGTGTGGCACACCTGAAGTCATCTTGATTGAATCAAACTGGTAAAACTTAAAACATTTAATTTAGAAAGTAACAAAAAGAGGGGTTTATTTTGTCTTAGAAATTATGGTTTGTGCTGTAGAAAGAAAAATTAGGACACATTTTAAGGGAGTTCTCAAATATCTTCCTCTTCTATTTTATTGAAACATTCTGACATGCAGACTGAAACATGCACTTTCGACACCAGCAGCAGACTGCCAAATAACTCCCTGGTGATCAGCAGCTTTACTACAGTGTTGTAATGAACAACTAGAGTGCTAACATTCTGAATTTATACCAAAGATGTGACACATCTGAACGGCATCTTGATGGAATCAAAGTGGAAAACGGAAAGTATTTCCTACTGATGATACTGCATTAAATCATGGGATGTGGGTGCTTCATAACTAATAAGTCTCCCAAGATGGCCACCAGAGAAAAAAGAGCCCAAATGTAGCACAAATATCACCCAAATTTAGCCCAAGTATAGCCGAATGACAAAACTGTCAAAACACTTCATTATTTAGTTTTTTGCAGTTTTATATAGCACAAACCTGACCGGAAGGTATTGGAGCGCTTTACATGAACATCAGTTACATTACACAAGGACACATTTATTTTGGTTTTAGGCATGGGGAGATGAGTGATTTGCCCAGAATCACGGGATGTCAAGCTGACGCAAACTCGAACCTGGTTCCCCATTTGCAAAGCCTACAGCTATGACTGTAACGCCACATTCTCTCCCCTAAGTGTAACATATAATCAAGTGGTCGACTGGATAAAAAACATCAAGATAGCAAATAATTTAAGTTTTTTGTCGCTATTTGAGAACTCAGAAAATATGTCCTCATTTCAGTTTTATAGAGCACTAACCGTATTTCTATGGGACTGAGACGCTCTCATTTTTATAATTTCTAATGGGAATGGTTTAGGTATGTCAGGTTGTCAGTAGCACAAGAAGAAAGCACAAAAATGCGCCACTGACCTCTTCGTAGCGGCCAGCAGGAACGATGGCTAGTAGCGTGGCTTCCCTCCTTCCTGGAGCACTATCCCCCACAATGTAGGTATACACACTATGGAAAGGAGTACCCCGGGGAAAAGGGAAGGGGATAAAATAACAAAGAAAGATCGCTGTGGGGAAGTAACGCTTGCCTCCTTGGTCTAGAACATCTTTCTCCCTGATGGGCGCACTGTATAGACACAAGAGAGAGACAGAGATGAGAGGCAGCACAGGGAAATAAACATACAAAACAACATCAAAGTTTACCACTGTGTCACACACTCACAAGGAGCCCAACAGCAATCCTCCATAAACAGTCGAGGTCCTAACTCTCCTAGGACTAAGAAATGAAGTTCCAGATTTCATATATGCACCGAATAGTGCACAAGCAGCAAGCAACGTTTATTTCAAACTATTTGGGGCCCTTCAACACTGTTCAATTCACAGCGTGTGAGCCTGAAATCCAGAGTTCCCTAGTCGCTGAAAATAGTCTCAGCAGGAAAACAATAATGTCTCAAAAGAAAAGAAGACGTGGTACTTTAAATATAGAAACACGATTGCGCTGTAAGCAGTTCCAGCTTTCGTGAACTATATCTCAGGAAAGGAAAAACAAAGGAGATGAAAGTTGATTTGAGAGGAGAGCGCTCCGGCGCGTCTCTCTCTCACTCTTCACGATACCTGAAAACTCCTGAGCCGGGAGTTCAGCCTCGTCAGCTTGAAGTCTTGAAATGAGCACACGAGTGTTCCGAACGGTCTCCGGAATCCTCAGGGAAAAAGCAGCGGCTCAGCAATGCTGCTCAAACGGTCTCCAGCGGGGAATACCTTCCGCTACATACGATCGTGCCAAGATTGTCAAGCACCTACTTCCTGTAGGGGCGGTGCTTATATTCCTCTACTGTGCCCCATTGCCTTCTGGGACTTGTAGTGCAGTGGGCTCCTGTAACAGGCAAACCGGCATCCACGCTTATAGAGAAGAAATGTATGGCGCGTGTGTGCCCTATCTGCCCTTCCTTCATGTCTATGAAGTGTAAGCGCGACAGAACCCCCTCTCAAGGATCGCCGACTCGGCGGTCGTCCAGGTTTACCCGGATTTGCAGTATGGAAACGTTCTACTAACTCAGGGCAGTGGAGATTCTGTACTGGTTCCCAAGTTCTATCCTCCACCCCAAAACCCTTCCAATCCACCAGATACTGCACTCGCCCTCTCACTATTCGGGAATCCAGGAGTTTACGTACTTCGAACTCATCCTGACCATCAACTTCCAAAGGGAGGGGTCGTTCAGGCAACCGTATGCTAACAGGACAGTGTTGGAGCAGTGAGACGTGGAATACAGGGTGGATGTGCCATGAAGAGGGCAAGGACAGTCTCATAGCTACAGGGTTGATGATTTCCTCGATGCTGTAGGGACCAATGTATTTGGGTTTTAGTTTGTCTGCTCCCTTAAGGTGTAGGTTCTTAGTTGCTAACCATACCTTGTCCCCCACCTGATAAACGGGTTCTTTGGTTCTTTTTCTGTCAGCGAAGTGTTTTTGTGCAAGTTGAGCTGAAGCCAGATGCTGTTTGGCGTCGATCAGCACGGCCCTGAGATGAGCGTGATGTTCGTGAATGCTCGGAAGTCTAGATTCTATTTGCCATTCGAAAGGGAGCATGTTGGGATGGTGACCATAGAGGCAAAAGAACGGAGAACAGCCTAGCGTGGAGTGTTCCGCATTGTTGTAGGCGAACTCAGCCATCCACAGAAGTGTGTACCAGTCCGTGGTGTTTTGGAGGGTGAAACAACGGAGGTACTGCTCCAGAGTTTGGTTCAAGCGCTCTGTTTTTCCATCCGTCCGAGGATGGTAACTGGTAGAAAGCCTGGCTTCAATGTTCATAGTTGTACATAATGCCCTCCAAAAACGAGAGGTGAACTGTGTTCCCGGTCTGTAATGAGAACACAAGGTATTCCGTGGACTCTCACCACGTGTTGAAGGAAAACAAGGGCTAATTCAGAAGATGTAGGCAAATGTTTCAAAGGAACGAAGTGTCCCATTTTGTTAAATGGTCAACTACCACCAATATGGTGGTATACCCTTCACATGGGGGCATTTCCACAATAAAATCCATTGACACAGTATGCCAAGGTCGAGGAGGAATGGGCAATGGTTGTAGGAGACCTGTAGGTTTGGTATGACTGGCCTTTCCCTGTGCACACACAGAACAATTTCGTAGGTATGTCTCTGTATCCTTTCTCAACGTGGGCCACCAAAGGATCGCTCGATACAGGCTATGGTCTTGTATCTTCCCAGGTGTCCTCCCAATAAAGAATCATGAGCCCATGCCAACACTCGTAGTTGTAAATCGCTGTTCGGAATATACAATGCATGATGGTGATACAACAATTCCTTGTTGTCTGTTCGATGCTCAGGATCTTCTTGAATCCAGGCCTGAGTATCCATGTCGGCTAAGGACACTCGGAGATCCTCTAGAAAGTTTCGTGAGGTGATTAATGCAACGGATTGGTTCTGGAAGGCTATCTCAGGGAGTATTGAAGGCGGTTCTGGGTTCTCTGGTAACATTTTTCCTTCGGGTTCTTCTATGCGAGAGAGAGCGTCCGCCTTGCCGTTCTGGGGGCCTGGTCGGTACTTAATTATGAAATCGAAATCGGAAAAGAAAAGAGTCCATCGTAGCTGACGAGGTGTCAGGGCCTTGGCGGTTTTCAGGAACAACAGGTTCCGATGATCTGTGTAGATCTCGATGACGTGGTGTGCTCCCAAGAGATAATGTCTCCATTCCTCGCAAGCCCGTTTTATGGCCAGCAGTTCCTTATCTGATATGGAGTAGTTCACTTCACTGGGGGTGAGCTTTTTTGAGAAATAGGCCACAGGGTGTAGCTGTCCTGTTTTGGGATGTCGTTGAGACAAAACCCCCCTAAGGCGTATTGAGAAGCGTCAGTTTCTACAATGAAGGGGAGTTGTGGGTCAGGATGCCTTAGAATGGGAGCCTGAGTGAACCTCCCTTTTAGGATCCGAAAAGACCGCTCAGCCTCTTCTCCCCAAACAAAAGGGGTGTTTTTCCTCAATAGGCTGGAGATGGGGTGGATGATCTTCGAGAAGTCTTTTATGAAACGCCGGTAATAGTTGGCGAATCCTAAGAAGCTTTGTACCCCCTTTATTTGTTGTGGGGTCTTCCACTGAGTGATTGCGTCGACCTTGCCTGTCTCCATCTGGAACCCTTGTGCATTAATTATGTATCCTAGAAATGCTACTTCTTGGACATGAAACAAGCATTTCTCCAATTTGGCATACAGTGAGTGTTGTTGGAGCCTTTTCAAGACTGCTGTTACATGAGTCACATGTTCCTGGAGACTAGACGAATAGAGAAGGATGTCGTCTATATACACCACACAGAATGTGTCTAGAAACCCCCGAAGAACCTCATCCATAAAATACTGGAAAGCCGCTGGGGAGTTACTTAACCCAAAGGGCATCACTCTATATTAAAAAAGCCCGAACTTCGTCCGGAATGCGGTCTTCCACTCATCACCGCTCTTGACCCTCACCAAATGGTAGGCGCCTCGTAGGTCAAGTTTCGTGAAATAGCGAGCCCCCTTGAGTTGATCCAATAGCACAGGAATCAGTGGTAGTGGATAGCGGTTTTTACTGTGACTCGGTTGATTGCTCTGTAGTCTATACAGGTTCGAAGTTCGTCACAATCCTTCTTAGGGATGAAAAAGAGCGGAGAGGAAGCAGGGGATGAGGAATGCCTGATGAAGCCAGAGGCTAGATTCTCATTGAGGTAGTTTTTAAGTAGTGTGTCTCGGGTTCCGTCAGGGCATACACCCTGCTGCAGGGAATCTCGGCTCCGGGCATCAGCTCAATGCGGCAGTCATAAACCCGGTGGGGTGGAAGCTGGTGGCCTTCTGTTTATCAAATAGAGGCTGGTACTCCTGATACTCTTCGGGCAAGGCGATGGAACAACAGTATCTGTCTCTTACACATGCGGTTGCCAGTAAGCTTGCCTGGGTGCTCTCGGTTTTTTCCGGAAGGGCCGCTTGCTTTGTGCAGTGCTCTTTACAATAGCTAGAACTCAAGAGTACTGTACGGGCAGCCCATCGAACGACAGGATCATGTAAGGTCAGCCAGGGCATACCTAGGATAAGACGGAACTGCGGTGCGTCAATGAGGTCAAACTGGATGTATTCATAATGGTCCTCACCGAACTGCATCATGAGTGGAACCGTATGGTATTTGACTGGTCCAGAAGACAGCGCAGTACCGTCTACTGCTTTTACGTTTTCTGGGATCTCTTTCCTTTCACATAGCACACCTATAGTCAGGGCGTACTTCTGATCAATAAAATTTCCGGTAGCACCGGAGTCCAGTAATGCCGCCACCTCAATACTCTTATCCCTCATAACTTGAAGGTAAATACTAACAGTCAAGTGTGTCACGGCTGGTTGGATGGTATTGGCAATCACTGAGGAGATCGTAGTATGTCCGTCGCCTGAACCAGTGATCTCATCCTGACTCAAGCCTTCCAGTTTTCCGACGGTTCTCGCTGCCCCATGGCTGCTTGCATTCGTGGAACGTTGGTTCTTTCTGGAAGCTGGGCCCGGGCGCGACATTCTCTGATGAAGTGCCCCCCTTTTCCGCAATAGAGGCATAGCTTCATCTTTTGCCTTTTTTCTCTCTCCTCTGAGGTGAGGGGTCCTCGGATGCCCCCTATCTGCATCGGCTCGGTCCCTTCAGAAGGTTTGGGATGTTCTTCGGTAGCGGGTTTGGGTCGGGAAACAGAAAACGCGTGTCCCCGGTTCCTGTCCCCTTTCCTTTCCTGTAGTCGGTGGTCCAATTGCACGGTAAGATCGATCATCTCTTCACAGGTCTGGGGTAACTGTACCACCTGTGAAAGGACATCTTTTAACTCCCCACGTAATCCCTGGTAAAAAGAGTGCTTCGTTTTTCCTGGGGCCAGTCCGTTTCCACTACTAGGCGGTTGAACGTCGTAATATAGGTCAATAAGTCCTGAGAACCTTGTCTAAGGGTGATTAGTTCACGATCCAGGGTCATCATATGGGATTTGCGATCAAACAGTTTTCTCATCTCCAAACAAAAGTCTGTGAATCTATGTAAAACAGGGTCGTTTCTGCTCCATCAATGGTATGGTCCAACTGGCTGCATTCCCTCCCATGTACGACATCATAAAAGCTGTCTTTGCCGCTTCATCCTGGAAAACTGCAGGTTTACACAAGAAATGCAGTCGGCATTGATTAAGGAAGGTTTCAAATTTCTTTGTTCTCCATAGAAACGTTCTGGAGGTGCTAAAGGTATTCCGGTATTTTGTATGACATGAACGGTGGGAGTGGAGTCAACTGAAGGTGGGGGAATAGGACTGGCTGCAAAGAAACCTCCCCCTTGTGTGGTGCCTGGGGAAGGTACCTGTACTGTATGCACCGGAGGAGTGAAGGTAGCTTCCCTAATATAAGAACCTGACCCTACACCTTTTCGAGATAGGCCGGCCACCTCTCTACGTAACGTGCCCATCTCTTTCCTTAGTTCTTGATTTTCCAAACAAGAGGTTTGTACCTCCTGCTGCAGAGCCGATAGGCTCTTCAACAGCGAGGTCAACACTACATTGGTGTCCATCGTCCAGGCTGGGCGTCCAACTTGGGCTTGACAATCTGTCAGGTTGTCAGTAGCACAAGAAGAAAGCACAAAAATGCGCCACTGACCTCTTCGTAGCGGCCAGCAGCAACGATGGCTAGTAGCGTGGCCTCCCTCCTTCCCGGAGCACTATCCCCCACAATGTAGGTATACACACTATGGAAAGGAGTACCCCGGGGAAAAGGGAAGGGGATAAAATAACAAAGAAAGATCGCTGTGGGGAAGTAACGCTTGCCACCTTGGTCTAGAACATCTTTCTCCCTGATGGTCGCACTGTATAGACACAAGAGAGAGACAGAGATGAGAGGCAGCACAGGGAAATAAACATACAAAACAACATCAAAGTTTACCACTGTGTCACACACTCACAAGGAGCCCAACAGCAATCCTCCATAAACAGTCGAGGTCCTAACTCTCCTAGGACTAAGAAATGAAGTTCCAGATTTCATATATGCACCGAATAGTGCACAAGCAGCAAGCAACGTTTATTTCAAACGATTTGGGGCCCTTCAACACTGTTCAATTCACAGCGTGTGAGCCTGAAATCCAGAGTTCCCTAGTCGCTGAAAATAGTCTCAGCAGGAAAACAATAATGTCTCAAAAGAAAAGAAGACGTGGTACTTTAAATATAGAAACACGATTGCGCTGTTAGCAGTTCCAGCGTTCGTGAACTATATCTCAGGAAAGGAAAAACAAAGGAGATGAAAGTTGATTTGAGAGGAGAGCGCTCCGGCGCGTCTCTCTCTCACTCTTCACGATACCTGAAAACTCCCGAGCCGGGAGTTCAGCCTCGTCAGCTTGAAGTCTTGAAATGAGCACACGAGTGTTCTGAACTGTCTCCGGAATCCTCAGGGAAAAAGCAGCGGCTCAGCAATGCGGCTCAAACGGTCTCCAGCGGGGAATACCTTCCGCTACATACGATCGTGCCAAGATTGTCAAGCACCTACTTCCTGTAGGGGCGGTGCTTATATTCCTCTACTGTGCCCCATTGCCTTCTGGGACTTGTAGTGCAGTGGGCTCCTGTAACAGGCAAACCGGCATCCACGCTTATAGGGAAGAAATGTATGGCGCGTGTGTGCCCTATCTGCCCTTCCTTCATGTCTAGGAAGTGTAAGCGCGACAAGGTATTACAGTTTTGATTACATCAAGATGACGTTAGGCGTGCCACACTTTTGTAAAAAATATAGAATGTTAGCAATCTAGTTGTTCATTAGAATACTGTGGGAGGCAGAGGTCAGGGGCACGGGCTCAGATGAATTGAGGGCAGGAAGGAGGGAGCAGAGGCAACAAGTTGACCATGCTGGGCAGGTGGGAGGGGCAGTGGAAGTACAGCAGGCCATGGAGGGAAGGGGATAGAGGGGTTGGGGCAACAACCCAACCATGCAGGACAGACAAAAGTGGCTGTGGCAATATAACAGACCATTGAGGGCAGAAGGAAGAGCTTACAGGGCAGGCATCATGGGTTGATCAGCAAAGTACAACACACAGGGCAAGCAGGATGGCAGTGTAGCACAATGAACCATTAAAGCAATATGGAGGGGACAGGGTCATGCACATGGACAACAGAGAGCAGAGGGGAAAGAGGCAAGGGCAGACAGGAGGGACAGTTGCAGCATAAAGGACCATGAAGGGCAGGAGGAAGGAGGCAGGGTCATGACAATGGACCAGTCAAGGCAGGAGGGAGGGAATAGGGCCCTGCACATGGAAAATGGTGGGTAGGGGTTAAGGGGACAGGGAAGGAGTAGCAAACTGACCATGGATGGCAAGCAGAATGGGCACTGAAAGCACAACACACCATGAATGGCAACAGTGAGACTATCATGGCATACACACAGACAACTGTGGGAAGGTGGGGGTCAGGGGCAGCAAGCTGACCACACAGAGCAAATGGGAGGGGCTGCGGCAGCACAGAAGCCCATGGTGGCCAAAAGGGAGGGGGCAGGGGCATGCACAAAGGACCAAGGAGGACAGAATGGAGGGGTAGGGGCTAGACACAGACAAGTGAGAGCAGGGTAAGGGGCTCCACAACAGCCCACGCAGGGTAGTCAGGAGACCAGTTGCAGCACAAGAGAGTATGGAGGGCAGAAGGGAGTGGCAGCAAAATGGACCATAGAGGACAGGAGGGAGGAGATAGGGGCATGGAACTCAGACAGGCAGGGTGGAGGTGGCAGGGACAGGTGACAGCCATCTGACTATGCTAGGCAGGCAGGAGAGGCAATCCCAGTTGAACAGAATGCTCAGAGTGGATAGGATGGGCAGTACCAGGTCCAAGGAACATGGTGGGCAAAAAGGAGGGAGCAGGGGCATGCACAAAGACATGGAGGGCCAATGGAAGGAGGCTAGGGATAGCAAGCTAAGCACAGGGGCTAAGCAGGAGATCAATGATCGGGTATAGAATTGGGAACGGAGGGCAGGAGGAGTGAGCAGGGACATCAAGCTACATGAAGGGCAGTGGCAGCACATCAGACCATGAAGGGCATGAGGGAAGAGGCTGATGCATGGACTCGCCCAACATTGGGTAGGGAGGAGGTCGATGGGGCAGCATGCTAACTGTTCAGGGCAAACTTATAACAAGTGTTCACATGGAACTCATTTCTAAAAAACTTTCTTATTGGCACAGAATAATTCTGTGTAGATGTAATCAAAAAAAGGAAAAATTGAATAATAAAACAGAGCACGTCTGTCATAAATGAATTAAAGAATGACTTATGTAGCCCAATTATTGCTGTCATAGAACTCAGTTCGGCCACACTGAGTTACTTATTCTTGTTATAGTACAAACTATATTATAGAAAACTGTTTCAGTGAATAGTGATAAGAAATAAGTGATAGAGAGACCCAAGTAAGTAACCATAACCCAAAATGTAGAAAAGAGGTGACAATAGCATGACTATGTATTTTTAAAACAAGGTTATTGGTATATACAAGGACGTCTGAATGATCACTTCACAATAAAAAATGAGCGACCAGACTGTTCTCTGGTGCTTCCACCTAGAAACTGTCCTTTAGTTGGTGTCGACGACGTTACAACCCTGCTTGTAATATGAGGGTCTCATCAGTACTGTTATGACCTGGAGACTACAAAAATGTGCTGCATTAGAAGGATACACATCTGGGGATAGTGGTATCTATAGTTTTTAAAAAAAAGTGACAGCTATAGGGCTGTGTAGGCTGGGGAATATGATGCTTACCCAAGGATTTATTGTATGGATCACAACTCATTTGTTCTGTTATTAAGGCAAAGTTGTGCTTCTTAGTGTATCTGAAGATCCTGATATAGCATTATTCTTTCAAGGGGGCCAGATATTGATGGGGGTTCTTTGTTTAGAGGAAGATTCTGGTATTGCAATCTTCCTTCGGGAAGGGCCATAAGGGGATAGGAATTGCCTGAAAGGAATGGTAAATGGCTTAGATTTGCTGTTTGGTGAACCATTTTGTATAATTGGAATGTAGGACATTAATTTATATAATTAGTTAACATACCTACTAATGGACTCACCGTAATTAATAGAGGCTATACATCGAGAGTCAATCAGCGCTAAACATGAGATCTGTTGGCTCCATGGATAGGTGAGTTGAGGTATGAATGGGTGAATGGATCAGAGAGTATATGTCTGAGTGTCTTATGGGTGTGTGAATGAGTATGTCAGTGATTGTGTGAGAGTGGGGCAATCAGTTCTAAGTATCTGTATGCCTATATGACTATATAGATCTAATAGTGTTTCATATCTTAGATATCGTAAAAGAGGTTGTTGTCTAGATGATTGAATTGGTATTGTAAATTCTTCGTTACATATTTGAATTGATGAGTGAATTGGTATATGGAATTCTTTTTGTGACTGTATGAGTCTGTAAATGTATATGTAAGTGATAGCATTTTTTGGTACTTGGATCTGTTAGTAACTATTGGGTAATTTAACATAGTGTGGCTCTGCCTTTATTAGTAGTAGATAGATAGGAGTTGAGTCTGTGCATGTCAGTGAATGTTTAGATACTTCTGACACTGCCTGAGGAGCTGTATTAATGGCTCTCCCCTTTTGTATTTACCTATATATGACTCAAATCAGGGTGAAAGAGTGGTTGTATAACTGAGCTTATGGATCTATGAGTGTGCATGTACGTGGCTCTAATTTTCTACTACATATGTTAGTTTTTATGGACATAGGAGTGCACCCTATAGCTTACCTACAAGCTATCTTATGGGTGAGGTCCGTATGGTTAAACAGCAGGGTAAGGCTTGTCAAGGGATTTTAAATACAAAATCAGCCTAGCAGTACAACTGCATAAACAACCTCAAATGCACCAGGCCTGACATATGTTTAAAGAGTGGGCGACTTGGTACTGTCAGTTCTTTAATAGATATGTGAATAACTGTGAGCAGGTAGGGAAGTCAAGTTTAGTGTCTAAGAAATTATAATTCAAAACCCCCTTTAATGGTTAGGTCAGATTTTTTGTGCCAAACTACCTGGGTGTTAAGCACAGGTTAATTTTAAGTTTCCTGTGATTTCACTCTGACTGGAAATGTGGTTGCTGCTTGAGAAGGGTTTCAACCCCTTCCCCCACCACAAACCAGTAACCTAATCCCCAACATTTAGGCTATAGGGAGGGGCCATAAACCGTTAATGGCTAATTATAAATGTATGCAACCTCTGTCCATATAGTTTGTTGTTAACAGAGGGCAGGAACACATTTATGGAAGAAGAGATAAGAGTTAGGCTTAACACTCTATATATACTCTGTGACCAAGCCATTAAAAAGCTTTGCAGTAACCTGTGAACAACGGGTTAATGAAATGCATGGATGTTTTTTGCTGTGATTTATATTACATCCTCAACTGAGTTGTTCATGCAGTTGCAAAGGCTTGTAACATTAGGATATTAGGGCATCTACCTCCAGCTCTTATCCATTTTTGAGGGCCAGTAAAGTTTGTAGTGGAGACTGAGCTGCCATTGTAACTCTTGGTTTACGACTGACAATCAGTGTACTGCTACTACTACATGGCGTTACATGATTCATCAAATCTTCATAGTTTTGGTATATTGCAGGGTCCTTTTACAGGCAGTTGTTTCCTGTAGATAAGTAGAAGGGGTTTGGTTTCACCACCCACGCTCTTGAAAGGAGTATTTTGCATGTTCCAGTGTGAGTGTGCTGCCTTCTCACTCACCAATTTTAACACACTGAGAAAATGTGCCTTCGTTTGACAAGATGCTCTCAAGGTACAATGGGTATGTGGAGAGTTCGCAGAGGCCTCCTCAGAATCACCATGAATCTCTTTGTCCTGTGGCCATGCAGTATGTCCATATTTTCCCTCTAGCATATCTTGTTTTCATTTTCTTGAGCCTTTCAGTAAGTTTTGTTGCCACCTCTGTGGCATTCTATTGCCATGCCCGCACTGCAGCTTAGTGGTTCTAGAGCTTTCCTTGCCTATCCTCGGTTGTGAGGCCTTTCCATCTCTCCCCAACCACTGGACTTGTAGAAGATGTTCATTTATGTTGCTAAGAGCCTTTAGAGCAGAAATGTGAAGAAATGGGTAACATAGATCAAAGATTAAGTTCCGGTTCAGAGAGCGATTGGCTTGGCAGTTCGGGCTCGAATTTTCCTTTTTGAGCAGGGTTAAGACGGATTTGCATATGGCTGGGCCTAACCTGAGGTGGCATTGTGGGCACAAGAATGACACTTTGGAATGCTGCCCCAATTGATTGCCAGTGGTTAGACTTGTTGCAAGCATCCTCCTGTCACCTTATGTTTGTTTCATGGGAAATTATATGGTTTTTTTTTAAATGCCATTATCAATTATGGGTTTTTACTCAATTCGTATTGGAAGTATGCTGAAAAACGCAGTTGTATCATAATTTTTCAGAATATTCATGGTGAAGGTCAAGCCTGCTTGGCACACAAAGAAACTATCTCATCATTGCCCCTTGTTGTTTTTAATCAATTTAGGTACAAATCATAATCCAAAATGTATTATTTGACATCATTCAGTTCTGGGAACATAGGGGATCCAGCCGGATCCTTTGTCACTTATGTCTTAGCCGGATCTGGGCTGGCCACAGTGAAATGTGTGTCCCAGTGAAACTTGTAAACATCAGGACATTTAGTGCAACCCATGCTTGTTTACTTTGCGTCCCAAGCAGCAAGCTGCAAGGAGGTAAGACGGATCTTATAGTCACTTCCGTTGGATAGCCATAAATGCCGCCCCTAATGACCTATCATGACTTCTTTTTTTCAAGTCTCATCCTGGCTGGGAACAAGCAGGAGAGTAGCACCTTGATGCCTATGCCATCGAGCAAACAAAGACATTTAACTTGCCATTGCACACTTCTCTGCTTAAAATTGAAAGTACGGCAAATTGTTGATGCTGCCAAGTCCCTATATCGAAGTGTGTTTTTATATATAACTAAGTTTTTAGTACATTATTGGCTTTTTGTCATTGTTAGCATTTGTAAATGTATATATAAGGGCTAGCATGGAGTGCCTCGTGGGTCTGTTAGTTATTATTGGCTCGTTTAAGTGAGTATGCATCTGCCTCCATTAGTGCTAGATACATAGGAGTTGTGTCTGTGCGAGTCAGTGAATCTTTACATGTTTCAGATAATGTGTGCGGAGGTGTATTAGTGGCACTCCCCTTTTCTCAATACTCATGTAAGATTGTCAGTATAACTGAGCATATGGTCCTGTAAGTCTGCACGTAGCTCGCTGAAACTTGCAAGTAGATGTGTTGACTTTTGTGCACATAGAACGTATCCTATGGTCTAGGTACAGACTACCTTTTGCCTGATGTACATGTGTAAAACAGCAGGTTAAGGCTTGTGAAGAGGTGTTAAATGCCAAGTTGCCCTAGCAGTTGACTTGCATGCATGGCCTCAACTATACGAGGCCTGAGAAATGTTTAAAAGACTCCTTCTTTACATGATTCATTTGGTAGTGTCAGTTCTTTACTAGATATCTAAAGGAATGTCTCAGTCCCTATCTAGGGAGTTGTTTCAATGTGCTAGTAAGTTTGTTCGTCCATCGCTGGCTCTGTTTGTGATGGTATGGCTCTGTAAATGTATATGTAAGGGGCAGCATGAATTGCCTTTTGAGTGTCTTACTTAGTCTTGGCTTTTTCTAAGTGACTGTGTCAGTGTCTCTAACAGTGCTAGTCACAAAACAGTTGTGTCTATGCATGTGAGTGAAACTTCAAATGCTTGCGACACAGTGTGAGGGGGTGTATTAGTGTCTCTGCTTTCATTTATCCTTACATGAGTTTTAACTCAAGGTGGAACACGGGATGTCTGGCTCAGCATTTACATCTGAAAATGTGTGTATAGCTCACTGTGAGTTGTAGCTACATCTGTTACATGTTATGGACATATGATTGTACCATACGGGCTATCTATAGGCTACATTAAGGAATTCGCTTTTTATTGTAGAACAGGAGATTAATGCTTCCCTGGGGGTTTTAAATGCCAAGTCGACCTAGCACTAGAACTGGACACGCACCCACAAGTATACCAGGCCTCACAGTTGTTAAAACAGGTACTTGTGTGGATGGGTGAGTTGGTGACCTCAGTTGTTTACTAGATATCTGAATAAGTGTCTTAGTCTTATGTGCGGATCTGCTTCTATATGTACGAATGTTTCTTGATAGCTTGCAGGCTCTCTTTGTGAGTGTTTGGCTCTGTAAATGTACATGTAAGGAGGGCATGGATTGCCTTTTGGGTGTGTTAGTTACTATTGGGTTACTTAAGTGAGTGTGCCACTGCCTCCATTAGTGCTAGATGCATAAGAGTTGTGTGTTGATGTGGGTGAATATTTAGATGCTTGTGACAGTCTCTGAGGGGGTGTGCTACTGGGCTTTCCTTTCATATGTGCTTATGTGAGATTCAACTCGATATGGAACACTACAAGTATAGTCAGTACATGGGTTGTAAGTGTGCATATAGATTACTGACACTTCTAACGACATCTTCTAGCTTTTAAGCACACAGGAGTATCTCCTATAGATGAGCTACAGCCTGCATTAGGTGTGACTTATATGTGGTAGAACAGCAGGTTAAAGCTTGTGAAGGAGTTTTAAATTCCAAGTTGGGTGAGCTGTAGAAGTGAATGCACAGTGTGAAATCTAGCAGGTGTAACACACATTTAAAGGGCTTAATCTCTGGATTGTTCACTTGGTAGTGTCAGGTCTTAACTAGAAATCTGAATGAGTGTCTCTGTGCCTATGTGGAGTTCTCTTTTTATATGTAAGAAAACTTCTTAGTGCATTGCTGGCTCTATTTCTGAGGGTGATGAGATAAAATATAGAGTTGTAAATATCAACTTGCACAAATATCGAGTCAAAAATATTGTGACATGGAAATATTGTCAGCGGGAATATCGTTGTCAAGAATATTGATTTTGAGGTAAGTAATATCGATTTTCAAAATATTGAGGTTATTAATATTGATTACAATAATATAGATGTTTATAATATCGATTTTTATTTATTTTTATGTATTTTGGTATATATTTTAATTGTATATGATGTAATTGTTTTTGTATAATATTGTTTATGTTTTTTAATGTATTTGTAAAACTGTATCATGTTGTGGGTTTTTAGGGGTACAGGGTGGGAAGTAATTTAATTATACTAAACGGTTATTTTTTAATTAATATTATTTATTTAATTAATAATTATTTATGTTAATAGTGTAATTAATTTAAAATTCTTTTTTAAACTCTTTTTATTTAATGTTTGCATCATTACATTTAGCGCAGAAACATGTATTTATCTTTCAGTTTCAATAACACATTGGATCTTAAAAAAGACGCGGACACATGCATTGAGCAGCAATCAATTTACGTAATTAACATTTCTTAACCTATTTTGGTACAGCCTTGCTCAGACCCTAGACCACGGAGCCATCTACTTTCCTCCCTGGTCCCGATAAATATCCTTTGATTTTGGCTGGTGTCTCAAGTACCTCTATAGTTTCCCCAAGGTCCCCACACTTTTTCCCACTTTTTTGGACATCCTCGTCCTTTATATATTACTTGTTCTGCATGTTGGCACCAATCTAGGTCTGACATCCATTGTTGTACCATTGGAGGGTTTATCTCATCCCATGCTCTAGCTATATTCCTCTTCCCTACCCCTAGGGCTAGGGCAACCCATATTTGGTGATACTTTGGTCGGGGCTCTTCGCCGGAGATATTCAGTAGTATTTCTTCGGGTTCATGCGGATGGTTTGGGATATGACTTGGGTTATTATTTCCGTGACTCGTTCCCGGAAGGTCTGAAGGAATGGACAGTCCCATAGTATATGAAAAAAGGTGGCTTCCTGGCCACATCCTCGCAGGCATAGTGGTGACAACGTTTTTCCTATTTTAAAAAGAAGGGTCCGGGAGTAATAGGACCGATTGAAGGTCCGCAGTTGGATCAGCCTGAACCTTGTCCTAATCTCTCTCAGTCCCTGCAGTGTCTCAGTCCATTCTTCATCGTCAATGTCTCCTACATTTTCTTCCCATGTTGTTATTTCTCTGGGAGGAGACCGGTGTGGCACTTAGGTCAGATTTTCTCCTCGAGGACCCGCCCCACAGCCGCCCAGGTTGATCCACACAGAACTGTCCTGTAGGGTGGGCCCCATAGATGTGTGTGGCCCTCACTCCTCCCCCCTCGCTACTCTTGCTACTGGGGCCCTTGGCCCACTTTCTTCAGTCATCTCCAAGGCCCCAAGGTAGGCACCTATCCCCCAATAACCTCCAATCCCACAGGGACAGAGCCTCACTTCCAAGGAGCCAAGATCCAATTTGTCAAGGACCGATATTTAAGGGAGGAGAAGGAGGGGGGCACCCTCAAGGTTAGTTATCTTCTTTGCGGGGGGTATTTCAAGTTCTGCCCCCGGGACCCAGTCCTCAGCAACTCCTCGACTCTGCCCCTTCTCAATTGTTAACGCTGGCAGCGCCTCTCATCTCCGCTCCCATCTCACAGCTGTGAGAGTCCTCATCTGCAGCTATTGGCTCGGTCACCGGGTCAGCCCTGGTGCCTCCCACGGGCCTCCCTGTCTTCAGGCGGTCTCCAACCACCACAGCCGCAGGTAGGTGATGTCGTTTTGGCCCTGCCCAAGCCGCAGGGCCGCGGAACCAGCCATCAATTCGCGGGGCAGGCGAGGGATACCTCACTGGAATGGACACTGCGAGGGAGGACTCAAGTTTAATTTTGTGACAGGGCCCCAATAGGCCTTCCCGGTCCGGTCGCCCCTCACCTTGTGTTGCTCTGCAGACTACCTCATTGCCCCGGTCGAGTGTCTGCACTGGCCCACCACAGCCGGTCCCACGATTCCCGGGTCAGCAGCGGGGTCAGCTCGGCTCTGGCACTCATCTCCCATTCCAAGTCAACCAGGCCTCTCTCCGGTTAGTGGTCCACAGGGGCTACGTCCACGCCTCCCCCTCAGAAACTCAGTTCACGGTTGGGAAGGGATCAATTAGATTCTGTCTATACGCATTATCGCCTTGGGGTCATGCTGCTATTGTTCTTAATCGGATGATAGCGTATTTTAGGAGATTACATTTCGGGCAGCTGTGGAGCTCCTCTAGTGTGCGGCCATCTTGTCTGGTGGTTGGCCACGCCTTCCTCTAAATTTGAAATTCATGTGTGTGTTGTGGGGTTTGGAGGGGTTTAGGGTGGGAAGTAATTTAATTTGAAATAATATTTAGATATTTTGATTAATAATGATTATTTAGTTTATAATTAATTATTTTAATTGTGTATTACATTTTTTATTACATTTTAGGAGTGTGTTGTATATTTTGTGGAGCTATATTGTTGAAAGCAAAATAAATGTATTTAAATATTAAATCATTTTTAATTATTGATAATTAGTTTGTTGATAAATATTTGTTAATTGTGTAAATATTTAGCTTTTTAAAGTTAAGTTTTAGGTGTTGGTTGTAAGTTTTATAGGGGTATATGGTGGGAGGTAACTAAAATAAATGTAAGTTATAAATTATTTTTTGTTAAGAAATAATTTTTAAATACAGATATTTTTGTATGACACTTATTTTTGGATATGTTTAATGTGTGCAATTAGTTATGATATGTATTTAAAATTATAATATTTTCAAAAAATGTTTATATGAAATATATATATATATTTATGTAATATTTATATTTTAATTTGTTAGTTTGTTTTTGAAATTATTTTATTGCTTTGTAGAGAATTTGTTAGTTTCTAATGTAGTACTGACTGCAGTGGGAATATAATCTTGTTTCCTTCCGCAATCCAACACTTTTCCTACTGTCTCGCTGACTGGAGTGAGAATAGTAAATGTTGCCCCTCCACAATCCAACACTTTCCCTACTATTGAACTGACTGGAGTGGGAATATTAAGTTTTACTCCTCCGCTATCCAACATTTTCCCTACTGTTCCACTGACTGGAGTGGGAATATTAAATTTTATCCCTTCGCAATCCAACACTTTCCCTACTGTTACACTCACTGGAGTGGGAATAGTAAATTTTACCCCTTCGCAATCCAACACTTTCCCTACTGTTACAGTTATTGGATTGGGAATATTAAATTTTATTTCTCTGCAATCTAAAATTTTTACTAGTGTTGTATTAATTGTGGTGTGAATTGTAAATTTTAGTACTCTTCAATATAATATTTTATCTGATTTTGTATTTATTGCAGGAAAGTAGTAAATGTTACTTTTGTGTGATGTAACAATTTTTTTTACTGTTGTGTTGTGTGAGGTGGGAGTAATACATTTTATATATTACTAGTAAAAGATTTTTTTATTTTTGTTTCAATTGTAATGGGAAATGTATATGTTTTCATTTTAATTTTTAATAATATATTTTATATTGTTTTGCTTTATATAATTGTTTTTGTGTGTTTAGAAGAATAATATTTATAATTTTTAATGTTTTTTGTTTGTAAGTTATTTTTATTAAATTGTAAAAAATGTATGACATTTACTGTTTAATTTTAATTAAAGTGGTCTGCTTTTTAAATATTTTATATTTTTGATATATATATATAAATATATATATTTGTTATAGTATTATATTATTTACAGTTTTAAAATTATAATACCTAAAAATATTAGTTTAATTATATTTTTCAATAGATCTATAGATATGTTAATATGTATGTGTTTAACTTTTTTAAAGTAAGTTTATTTGTTATATTTGTTAAAATATATATTAAATATATTTTATTTTTATTAAATTAATGTTAGTATTTAATATATTTTATTTTTAATATTTTAATTTGTATATATTTAAAATCGATATTTAATACAACTATATTATTGTAAACGATATTTGTTTTTCTATATATTTTTGTACTTACCTTTTTAAGTGTAGGTAGTCCATATTTTTGTAGTCAATATTGTTGTCTCGATATTTTTGTAGGTCGATGTTTAACTAGTCGATATTTTGTCAGTGAACCATTTCTGTGTATAGGGATCTGATAGAAACATAAGAGTTGTATCTGTGCACCTAAGAGAACGTTTAGAAGTTTGTAACATTGTCTAAAGGGCTGTATTAGTGGGTCTCTGCTTCTGCACATGCTTATATAAGATGCAGATGAGAGTGGGAGAGTAGATGTATAAGTCGGTATGTAGAGTACGTACTACCTACCTTAGATGTGAGTTATATGTGGGAGAAAAGCAGCTTTATCCTTGGGAAGTATCAACATTTCTAATTAATACATTTATGGAAGAAAATGTGTTTTCAGGTGTCTTAGAACATTGTAGTGGAGCACTATTGAAAACAAAAAACATAAAAATATGTTAGTATGTGTTCTTCAAAAGTAAACATTATAACAGTACAATTTTCTTAAACTGTAACACTGTATTATAATGTAATAAAAACATCACTTTCCTTTTTTTACTGTTGTCAACTTTTATAATACTTCACCATACAAGGTGGTCTGTATGTAACGTCATCTTCGAACAGTAGGGGAAAAAACAATCATATGTATTATAGAAAGAATATCCAGAAGTGCACAGTAAATCATTGCAAAAATGTGTTATTATGCTTTATGCTCACTACTATTTGCTAATCAATTGTTTTATGAACACTTACTCTAGTAATAAAAACAAATGCAGCTGAAAACATTTGCAATTATTATTATACCTGGTACCATAGTACAAATAAATATATACCATACTTGATTTCTGTTTTCTTGCTTTCAGTATGTTATTCCTACTAGGCCAAATTATGTGCAAAAGAATAGTTATCCATGCTGATATTATCCAATCCAGTCCTCTTTTTAAGTTCATCACCCCCAATAGGCCGAATAATGTCCTTAGAACTTTGGTTGAAGAAGTAACAGGTACGAACTTTGTTGTTTGGAAAGCAGTTAAGCTTTGAATTTAAGGTTGGTATAATTGCAATCTGTCAATACACAGTTACTCTTTAAAAATAAATTGTAGTGCCAGATGCTAAATTAGCTCCTTTGTGAAAAATAAAAGCCACTTTTGTGTAAATTCTTCCTGAAATAGCTATTCAACCTGTTTTGAAGTTTTTAATTTCGGTTTCCAACTTAGATCCATCTGCTCTTCATTGTTACAGCATTACTATGAGATACGTTCCACTCCTTTGTATTTGCAACGTAGACATCATGTCTGATCTACAATTTGGGCAGCTCATATTTTGGTCTGCTGTCTTAATTAATCTGTCAAAAGACACTGTTTTGCAATCTGTAAATGTTAAGTGTAGGAATCGTTCACAATTTATTTCGGTGGGAGATGTAAATGAGCAATCTTTATAGGTATAATTCCATTTGTAAGTTAGTCCAAATAAGTAATCAATATTTACTTTTTCTTCTTCTAAAACTCCAAGCATGACCATTAGAAATTCTTGTGCATTTTGTTGTATGTTGAGACTAAATATTACTGATCGGCTACATGTATCCAAAAGATCTTGAAAGCCTGAAGCAGAATGTATTAAATTTCTGTCACTGAGTAAACATTGGAGTAAATGGTACAGTGCAGAATAGAAACTTATTAAACGATTTTGTTCAATTTGATTAACAAGATGTGGTAAATGAAACTCTACTTTGAGAACCACATTTGCATAGCAGTTGATACCTGAACTGTGTTCCAACTGGTTTTCCACAATATATCCCTCAGTTTCCACTTTTTTCTTCATTGTGCCTTCTACCTTGTCCGGGTTTCATTCTTTTCTTGGACATCAGTTAAGTGCTTTGTATGCTTACGTTTTGAACATATGATCTGTTTCTCATAAATAGTGTATTGACCTAAATGAGGACTTCTTAATCAATTGTACTCTTTTATACAATTCCCATCAGCATTAACTTTTTTTCTCATCAAATTTCATCAAACACAAACCAGACAATGCATCATCTGCCATTCCTTCTTTAAAAACACTACTACCAATAATCACAAAAGCTCTGTCTCTACTTAAACCTTGAGATTTGCAGATAGTTACAGCATATGCTAGAGACACTGGGAACTGCTGTCGTCGGACATACAAGTCCTTTACAAGCAAAAAACGTACAACACAATGGCCAATTTGCTTTACTCCATCAATCTGATCAAATTTCACAATCAAGAATTCTATCTGATCCCTGTTTGAATAATTAACGAAATCAATAACTTTTCCCATAGCACCATTTACTAATCCTTCCTCTACATTCAAATTATGCTACAAAATAATTCACACACACTTTTCTAAACCTACAGTCTTCGGTACAGACTTCTCCAAAGAATCCAATGTTGCTTGTAGTTTTTCAGTTAGTAGTATTGTTACTCCCTGGTGTTCCATTTTATTGATAGCTGTAATTTCCAAAGTATACTGGTTTTCCAATTTCAATATTTCTTCATTAAAGTTGGAGCACTCTTGCAGTGTAGGCATTAAACAAACTATAGATGTGTCGCCTGCAATAAAATTATACATTAGTTGTGCTGGGTTGTTTTGAGGTGTATACATGATTAGTGGACTTTCCAAAGCGTGTTTCCTGTGTTTTGTCAAAACTCCTACTCTTATGTCCTTTAGAATATCTCCATATTCCACATCATCTGCTTGTTGCATATATGTTGCATTCTCCAGTGTACAAAGGCAAGCATTAAATTTGACACCATGCTCACCTCATCAATGATTAAGAACTTCAGTTTCTTCAGTACTTTTGAGACTTCATGACAAGCTTCTCCAGATAACTTCTGGTATTTCAGTTTATTATCAAGTTCAAAGGTAGCATAAGTAGTCGATGTAAAGTAATTCCTTTAATGTCGTGGGCCACTAATCCAGTTGGTGTTGTTACTACAAAGGACAAATTTGATTCTGTATTTTTGTGTAGATAAGTAGTATTATCTTTAATTAAGAAACTTTTTCCTGTTCCAGCTTGACCACTGATGTATAATAGAATAGGTTTAAATGATGAGCATTGTCATTCTTTCTTCTCATGGAGGAATCCCTGTTGTATTTTCTCTTTTACTTCCATAAAGATTTCTTTCTTTTCAGTGTTTAGTTGTCCTTCTAACTGTGCAAAATCAATAGTATCCTGTCTCATTTGTTCCATTGCAGTTTCTACCTCATTCATGGCTATAGCTGCTTCATTTTGAATAATTGGTTGACCAAGAGGCTCTTGAGTGAATGGTCCAGAACCTTGGCCTCTCTGTGAACTTTCTTTAGTTATTTTAGCTGCAAAGATCTCTCCAATGTCATCATTTAACATTTCCCAATAGATAGGGAAGACTGAACACTCTATACTGTCTTTTATTGCGTTGAAAGAATGTTCATAGTAGTCATAGTCTCCAAGTAATTCTGTTTCAGCATGCCAAGGCTTGAAGAGTTGCAAAAGAGCTCAATAGAAAAATTCTCTCTTATCTGGAGTTTGGCAATTACATTTTCTATTGTTAATAAGATTTCCTTTGGCATGTTTGACCAAAAATTCATCACATCCAATTACTGCATATGTTTCTTCTTGAATGTTTTCTTTTACATTTCTTTTATACCTGTAGTGTTGAAGTACTTCATAAAGGCATACATTTTCCAGATGTGGACTCATCCTTGGATAGTACATATCCATCATATTTGTTTTAACAATTTCAGTGCTTTCTGGATGAAACTCTGCTAAGTATTTGATTTCTGAGAAAGACTTCAATACTCTGTTTCGTGTGCTGGCTAGGCCTAGGCTTACCCTAATGATTCCACTTGACTTTGAAAATAAACTGCACAAACTCAACCTATCCAAGCACTCATAGGATCCTATCTCTCTATGAGAAAGCAACTTCAGGCTGCAGAAGTACTATTTTTGCTGAGACTCTTTTCTGCAGAAATCTCCTACCACATCTCAATTGAATTGTCTGCAATAAACTGAATATCCATGTTTGCGTTCCACATTTTCAAAATGACTGGATTATAGTCATTAATATACTTTGAACTTTCTGTTCTCCTTAGGTTGTGTGTGTTTTTGGGTGATTTACGAGTTACTGTAAGTCTAATTGCTGAGAAGAAACTGTTTACTCTTCCTTGAAATTACAGGTCTGGTGAATCTGAAACAACATCTTGCATACAATTTACCTTTGCATCTATATTTTCGACTGCAGTATTTTCCACATTTCTGAATTTGAAAGTGTAAAACTTGTTATCTCAAGCTGTTTTCGCCACCTTCTTTTTGGATGACACATGTGGCATACTGTTCGATGAAACACAGGACAGACTCATCACTAACTGTTCCAAGTTTTGGTGCATCCTTTATCCATAATAGCATTGTATATGAGGAGCACCTCTGGCTCGGTACTCTTTCCACCAAAAGAAATCTGTTACTTCTCCAAGAGGTGGATTAGTTTTGTTACAGATAAAAGACATCATAGCTTGAAACCTATAGTTAAAATATCTGCAAGCATTGTTGGGATCCAAGGAACAAAGTTCTCCAGATGTCTTTAGTTCTTTGTTCTTCATATTTGTATTTGCTTCTCAAAAGAATCCAAGCAGGTCATCCCACGCATACTCAGCACAACTGAGTGTTAGAAACCAAGTAGGTGTATCTAGGTTTCTTAACATGCTTTTGAGTTCACCATGATGGCGATACCAATATTTGTTGGTTCCACGTTCGCACGCCATCAAATTCATTAAGTGACATTCCAAATTTTCATCCCTTTCTTGAACTTTGTCCAAAGATTTTTTTTTTTTATTGTTTGGTGCCCCAGTGCAGCGCAATTTCCCTTTTCGCTAATGGCAGCGCTATGGCGATGAACCTGCGATTGCAGAGTTTTATATCGCTGACTACTCCCAGCAAGGCCAGTTTTGGAGAGGGAGGGAGCGGCACGGAAACCACGTCAGAAAGCGTCCGGAACACGTCTGTCCAATATGCTGCCACTAGGGGACACGTCCATGTCATGTGTGCAAAGTCTGTGTCCGGGGCCTGGCATTTTGGACAGCTGGGCGATTTGGTGGGGGTCATACTTGGTCAGTTGTCATGGGGTTATGTAGACCCAGTGTATAAACTTGAAATGGAGCAATGTATGCCTATGGTTAGGGGATACCCTCTTTATTTGTTCATGACAACAAGCCCATTCCTTGTCCGTCAGTGGTTGACCTAGGTCGTCCTCCCATCGGCGCCGCACCCCTATGTCCTGCACTTGTTTGAGCGCCATACATGCCCGATATAACTTAGTGACCAAGTGGGCCCCTTCTTTGTCGGTTATAAGCAGCGTAAGTGGTGTGAACTCTACTGGAGGAGAGGGGAAAGAGGGGGTGGCTGAGTGGAGTGCACCGAGCAGTCTGGTCAATATAAATTTGTCCATGTAAGACATCTCAGTTCGAGCGGGCAGGTCTGCCATGGTTATTGCCTGTCCATCAGGGAATAGGGAGCCAATGGTGCATAGTTTCAGTTTATTGAGGGTGCGTTGCACCACCGTCTCAGAGGTGAGTGGCAGAAATGGGTTTTGTTGCAGTGGGAGATCTGGTGAATATAGGGAGCCGGTACCCAGTAATCGGCTCAATCTACACCAGGCCCAGCAGGTGGTGAATAGGGGCTGTATGTCATTTGGGTCGAGTGGTACCCATGGGGAACAGTGCCCCCAATGGGGTAGGGGCAGCCAAGTCTCGTTCAGGCTTGGTGTACGGTATACGGGCATCTGAATGGAACCAATGCAGAGCAAATTGAGCCTGTGCAACCGGGTAATAGAGATGTAAGTCCGGGACTGCAAATCCGCCACACTCATAGGGAAGTGTTAAGGTGTCCCATGCCACTCGCGGTCTACGTTCTGCCAAGACCAAGCGGATAAGCAGGCCCCGTAGCTGTTTGAAAAAGACTTTAGTGAGTGGGATTGGTATATTAACAAATAAATATAGAAACCGGAAAAGGACATTCATTTTAATGAGGGCAATGCGTCCGGCCAAAGATATCGGTAGTTGGATCCACCTCTCGATTTGTGAAGTAAGCTGCTCTATAGCTGGCCCGTAGTTAAGGCAGATAACTTGTTCCTTATTTCTATGTAAAATAATGCCTAGATACTTGGTAGTATCTGTCGCCCATCGGAGAGGCAGCACAACCCCCCTGGTTTGGCCGAGTCGGTAATCGGAAACAGCTCTGACTTGTTCCAGTTAATTCACAACCGGGACATGGTGCTAAAACGGCAAATTTCCTCGATTAGAGGTTGCAAATTGATGTTGGGTTGCCTAATAAAGAGCAGGATGTCGTCTGCTTATATAGACATCAGCAGGGGTCCTGACTGAAACTGGAGGCTGCGGAACATGTGTTTTTCTTGTAAATGCCTGACTAGGGGATCCATGGCTAATATAAAAAGTAGAGGGGACAGGGGGCATCCTTGACGAGTGCCACGGGAGATCAGGATTGGGGGGACAGTGAACCATTCACCCGGAGCCTGGCCGTGGGGGACGAATATAACAGCGCGATCAAAGCAATGAAGTTTGCTGCGATGCCAAGTTTGCGTAGTGTGGCACTGAGGAATGGCCACTCCAGACAGTCAAAGGCCTTCTCTGCATCGAGAAGAGCAATTGCAGCAGGGACACTAGGCTCTATCCTGTTTATTACTGAAAAAACAGTCCATAGGTTTAGGGGGTGGACCTATGTGGGATAAAGCCGGATTGCACCGGTAAAAGTATTTGGTCTAACAGCAGTGACAATCTGGTGGATAGAATTTTGGCTAAGATTTTTTTGTCAAAATTTATTAGGGAAATGGGGCGATAGGAGGCGCAGTTGGTGGGCTCCTTACCCAGTTTTAACAGGAGGGATATAGCAGCCTACCTCATGGAAGGGGGGAGTACGCCCTCCTCAAGTGCCTCAGCGTACACCTCGAGTAACTTCGGTGCTAATATTTGCCTAAATGTTTTGTAGAATATCCCTGACAGTCCGTCAAGACCCGGGACCTTTGCTCTGTCCAAAGCGTCTATTGCCTGTGTTACCTCCTCCACGGTGAGGGGTTCACCGAGGAATTGGGACTGCCCTGTGGTGAGCCACACCATTGCAATCTCCTCAAGGTAGGCTAAGTGTTGTGTAAAATCCTTGGGGAGCTTGGTTGCATATAAAGACCGGTAGTACGCGATAGTATGTCTGTGTTGTCAGTAGCTACGGATTTGTGAGATCGCTGCAGTGTGGCAAAGTATCCAGCTCCTCGCGGAGGTCGCACCAGTAGCGCCAGTGTCCATCCAGGGCACTCCCCCTCTCCATATCGGCGAGCTGTGTGGTATTTGCCTAGCAGATTAGCCTCCCTGTCTGCGTGCTCATTGAACTCAAGTATGGGGTTGAAGATGTTTGGTGTAATTGGTGATGTGTCTAGTTGTGACAGATCTGCCTCAACCCTGGCAAGACTGCCACAAATCGAGCGTAAAACGCCCGCCTGTTTGGATTTGCAAATACCGCGGGCATATGCCTTAAAGACATCCCAAAGTATTTAGACACTGACCCTGTGTTTAGAGTGAAATATTAAGTTATCACCTCTTGTAGTTCAGATTTAAACAGCGCATCCAGCAGGGCTGTGGCTGGGAAGGACCATCTTTGTTCCCACCCAGTGGAGTGCGGTATTCTTAAGTGAAGGGGTACTGGAGCATGGTCTGATAGCGTGCGGGGCAGTATCTCTATACTCCTAGTCCACTGACATCCAAGAGCATCAGTGAGCCAATAATCTATGCGTGTCTGGGTAGAGTGTGGCGCCGAGTGGAAGGTATATCCCTGTGTATCCGGATGGTGTGACCGCCAGATGTCATGCAGAGTCAAGGATTGTATTAAATCCCACGTTGCTCGATGAGTGTGTGGCTTAGTAGTTTGTATGGGGTTGGATGAGTCGTATCTGGGGTCTAGCCATAGGTTCAGATCCCCACCAATGAATACTGTATCATAATCGTAGCGGTTAAGCATAGTATGTAGTTCAGAGAAGAAGGCGGGGGCATCTGTGAGGAATACATTGAGGAATACAACCGTTTTACCCATCAGTGTTCCCATCACCAACATATATGTCCCTTGTGCATCAGATATCATAAGCTTGTGTGTGAAGGGGAAGGTATGGTGAATAAGGAGGCAAACTCTGCGGGAATAAGTGCTGTAACTTGCGAAATATCTATGAGAACCCCATGAGGAGGCAAACGGAGGTGCGCTCTGCAATGGAAGATGGGTTTCTTGTAGGAATGCAATTTTTACGTTGTGTCTCCGGAGATACGCAAGTACTAGCTTGCATTTCTGGGGTTATTAAGCCCTCTCACATTCCAAGTGATTAGCTTAGCCTCAACCGTGGGGTCAGAAGTCATGGTCGTATGAGAAGATATATGCGTTTGTACCTCCAGTGAATAATAACGTTTGTACCGTGTGTGGAAAGGGAAAACTACAAAAGGAAAAAATATAAAAGACATCAGAAACCAAAGGAAGAAATATACATCCAAGAAAACCCCAATGGAAAACATCAACCCCCACCCCCCTCCCACAACTGGGCTCAAAGGTCCGGTGAATACCCTCCATCCCAACATGTAAACAAAAAAGAAAAAACCCAGAAACAAACTATTCGGAGTCATCCGTAGGAGGCGGACGACGCCTCGGACGTCCGATGCCCATTATTTAAACTAAGCAGATTGTAAATTAGAGATACAGAAACATTTATAGCATTTAGGAATGCCGTAGCTCTTTCTTCAGTTCTAGTTAAGTTTCGAACAGCGTGATGGTTGCGGGTCATCAAGATAAGGAAGCTTAGGCAACCATCATTCCGAGGTAAAAAGTTCAGTGCTCGCAGCTAGCTGCCGGTCCGGGGAGGAGTGTCCAGAGAACCGGGTAGGGCTCTTGCGGATGTTATTTTGATGCTGCTTGCAGAAAGCCAACACGTCAGCAGGGTTATCAAAGAAACGAGGTTTGTCGCCCACTAGCACCCACAATCTAGCCGGGTATAGCATGGCGTACTTCAAGCCAATTGTACGGAGTTGACGCTTGGCTTCCACAAATTTAGGACGGGATTCTTGGACTGTAGCAGTGTGGTCTGGGTAGAAGGAGACTGTGGCGCCCTGGTACCGCACTGGCACATTTTCCCGAGCCAGGCAGAGGACCGCATCACGATCCCTGTAGTTAAGCAGGCGGGCGATTATGGGCTGCGGAGGGGCACCTGGAGGGGGGCACGGGCCGAGGATCTATGTGCTCTTTCCAGAATTAAAGTCTTGGAGAAATTGTCGGCTCCGAATAGTTCCACGAGCATAGCTTCAATAAATGGCTTAGGCCGTCTGATGTTTGTGGATTCCGCAAGGCCCAGGATACGAATGTTATTTCTCCATGACCTAACCTCTAGGTCTTCATTTTTTATGGCTACAGTCTTGAGTAGGCATTCCACCCACTCCAGCCGTCGTGTTGTATCGTTGGCTTTGTTCTCGTGGGATGAGTTGCGCTGTTCTGCTTCATCGAGCCTGGTTCTGTGCCCATCTAGGCGCTTCCCCATCCTGTCCAACCTGGAGGTTAGGGAATCAAATCTGGAGTCTATTGTGTGGAATCCAGCACGGAGCTCTGCCATTATGACTGCTGCGCCCTCCAGGGCGGTGGGTTGCTCATCTCGTTCCGGCTTGCCACCCCATCAGGGTTTTGGTCCGCATGCTCTGATGTGCCTGGTCTATCGAAATTCAGTTTACGTTGTTTGGGGTCCCCGCGACCCATGTCTGCGTTGTGTACAAGGATGCCTGCTGGGTACGTTATGAAGGCAATGCCAGAGTCCCTGTAATAAGCAAGTGCGCTGAAGAAAAATTGACTTTTCCTCCTGCGCCAGGTGTTTGCGGTAGCTAGTACCTTAGGGCCTTGCCCTCAATGACCATGCAGGTCTGATGCTGCTCGGGAGGGTGTATGTATAGTCTTTGGTGGGTCCAGTCCGGAGGGGGGCAGCAAGGGTGTTGCTGGGCCAGGCATAGGGATGCGGTGATGAGTCTGGTCTGGCCATGCCAACACGTCAGGCCGTGGCGACTGGATTTCCCACCCAGTTACTCGCTGTAGTGTTTTTGGTAGTAGAGGCTCCCCCAACTCCCAGGTGCAGGGTCCTCTTTCCGTGTATTAGTGGTGCTAGGTTGTTGGAGGCCACCTCTCAAGACCCAAGCGCCACAGTCTCCCTCGGAGTTGCCTGGTTTGTACCCCTGGGCCAGTGTGCCTGGGTGCTGCGCAGGTATGGGAGGGCCCATCTTGGTGCTTCCCGATCGTGTCCACAGCTCCCCGCAAGCTTTCCCACCACTGATCCCCGCAAGCTTTCCCACCACTGATCCTGCACTTCGTCTCCAAAGCAAGGGGGCGTGCACCCTCAACCCCGGTGCAGCGGAGGACCCACAGGAGTGTTGCTGGGTCCGGGAGGGGACGTGGTGGTGACCCTGTGTCGCATAGGCCTCTGCCCTGGGCCCTCGTGATGAGTGCTCCTCCCGGGCCTTCACCCGCACCCCTGGTGCAGTGGGGGGGCTTGTGAGCATATTTGCTGGGCCCGGGAGGGGAGGTAGTGACAACCCAACAACCCTGAGCTGCGCAGGCTTTTCTTGTTGGGCCCTCTCATTGGTCACTAAAACTGGGCCCTGGCCCGCAATCCCGGTGCAGCGGGGGGCCCCGTGTAGATGTTGCTGGGCCCGGGGGGGGCAGCGGCGACCTCTGAGCAGTGTAGAGCCCCACGCCGGGTCCTCGCGATGAGTGCTCCCACTGGGCCTTGTGCGTCACAGCCCTTCTCCCCGCACTCACCCGAGTCCCGGCGATGAGCGTTGCTCCCCGGTCATGCCGGTCGCCAAAGCGAGGGCGCTCCTCTCTCCTCCTCCGGCCGGATGGCCCGGGCAGACAGGGGACCCAGCGGAGCTCCGCTGCTCCCACCTCAGGCTCACCTGCGGTCCCTATCACCACAAGGCCTCCGAGGCAGGCTGGGTCTCCCCACATCTCCACCCGCCGCCGCACAACCGAAGGGGGGCCAACCAGGGGGTCTGCGCAGACTTTTCTTCGCCCCTGGTCCCATCACCTCCACTTTGTCCGCTTTCCCTGCGGCTTTCCCAGTAGTATGGACTACCGGATCATGCTGTTTCTGCTACCTCAGGGGCATCAGGTGCCGGAGCTTCAATGCCGTGCGGCCATTTTGGTCGACGGCTTGGCCACGCCTCCTGTCCAAAGATTTTGTGGATGAAGTCCTGTTTTTACTATATGATTCACCGCATATAAAAGTCCAGACAAATACCTCTCAAAAGGAAGATAAAATATATAGGGAATGCACTCTCGAAATCTTGGTTCTTCAGAGTATAATCTTGTTAACCGGTATTCAGATGCTGGTATCTGTACAGGTCGGTCATCAAATCGTCCACCTTCTCCAGTGAGGAATAGCTGTGGAAAACAGCGAGCACCTAAAACATTTTCCCATATACTCATAGGAGCTCCTTTTGATCCTTTCATTTGAAATAATTCAATGGTGTTACAGATTACGTCTTTTGAATGGAGAGGATGAATGCTATAGTGTTCATAAATCTCCTCTGATCTGGATTTATCCACTTTTTAATTGGGCCACTAGAAAGCAATGTTTCATCCTGTACATATGTTGTATCTTCAAAAACTTAAACATTCTTATAATACACATTGTTTTGTACCAGGTATAATGTTGCATTGCTAACTTTACTAATATCTACTAACCCTTGCCATATATTTGTATTCTTTGTAGGAACACCATGTACTAGAATAGCTAGTGGATCATTAGCCTCTCTGTCTATACCAATAGTTTTAATATTCTGCATAAAATCTAAAGGTAAGTACACAACCCTTCCTTTAAGGCCTTTTTGTAAATCAGTTGGTGGCAGCTTACCTGTCTTAGGCTACATTCAAACTATGGCCTGGAAAGGGTTTACAAATTGGATTAGAATATACTCAACATTTAAATCTGCTAGATCTTTAGGAATAGGTACCAACTTTAACTTGTTATGTACTGCTCTAGCTGGCATTTTGTTTTCTTCTAATTAAGTGGTAACAGTAGTTACAACTTGAACACTTGACAATTCAAATCTTTCTTCTACAAATAAATAAAAAGCGAATTGTTGCCACTTAACATTATTTACTTTTTCACTCTTTAAATATAATTCCACATTCTTAGTTTGACTTTTGTAGTGAGTGCATCGACAACAAATACAAATATAGTTTGTTTTTTTCAGAGGAAACTGTGTTAAACTGTGTAATCTCTTCCACAAAGTTATCAATAGTTATCTCTCTGTCGGGTTCTACTACACCTGCAGATATCAAGTGCTCACTCTCCTTACACTCCTCTTCAGGAACAAAGAAACAAAACTAAACATCATCACAAACTTTCCCTACGTCTACTACTGTACTGTGCCGGAGAGCTGTATTCATTTAATTTCTTCTAAACAAAGTGCAGGAGGTTTCACACAGTAAAGTTTTCTAACTAACTCTGGATTTCAGAGTGGTGGACAGCCAACATTCTGAAATGGTGAAAGGTGCTTTGGCACACTTTCTTTGATAGACAAGTTAGTGAATGCCCCTGCAAATTAGTATACTTTCTAATTTTGTAGGGATTTAATCCTTGTAAAATGGCAATCTTCTGTTTGAAACTTATATAAGGAAATTGACGTAAAAAAGGTGTAAAATATCAATTGATTCTTGCCAAATACTACAGAGACTGCTAAAACTATTTTTATGTATGGGCTGTCTGCATCTTCCCTGTACTTCTTCAGCTATTACTTCCTCAACATTCCTAGGAACCATCTCCTCTCTTGGAATGGGACTACCAACCTTCACATCGTAACATCTACCAGTTATTTCAACTGCATGCACTAATGTGTTCTCTTGTAAATAGCTCTCTTCATTAAACAAGGTTCAGTACTGGAAGTATGTTTCCACTCACCACTGAAGATTTTACCAAAGTTAAATCTATTAATAAACATTTTTTCTGGCTTTTCGTCTTCATACAGAGCACTGGTTAATCCAGTGTTCTCATTCTGTTCAGTATTAAGATAAATAGATTTTGCTTTAAGGCAAATGCTTTATCTACTACAGTTTATATATGCTGTTTTTGCTTATAAGCTGCTGACCTTCTTTTATACTGTTTTATGTTTTTTTACTAATTTTTGTATTATCCAAGTTCTAAACATTCTTCTTCTAATATCTTTGTACGTTTCTGCCTTGCTGTTAGATGAGTAGTGTTTTTACAATGCTTTCCAGTTTGAACATGAGTTATTGCTTTTTGTTTCTGAATTGTTGTCAGTTTTCTTTATCTTCTTCTCATTTTTCTTTCTTCTTACTACTGTTTTAAGAAACTGTTTAGTCCTTGTGCCTATTGATTTGTTTTCCTTCATAATATTGTGTCCATCATCCACTTTTTTCTGTTGAGTTTTGTTGAAGTAGTACTTTTTTTGGTGCTCTTCTCTTTTGTTCTTTTCTTGTCATCTTTAAGTCTTCTGTTACAAGTGAACTAGATATCTGAAAAAGAAAATAGAATTTCATTAGCATGTTAGATAATTAAATCATCTAAAATTATACATATAACATTATTTTAATATTTTATACCATTGTGGTGCTATAGCTTATCGACAGCCTATATTTTGAAAGGGCTACTTATCTGGATGGTTCACTTGACAGTGCCAGAGCTTTACTACATATATGGATAAATGTCTCAGTTCTCATATAGGTGTTTTTCTATGTGTAGTAATGTCTCTTAGTACTTTACTGACTCTGTTTCTGGCTGTTTGGTTCTATAAATCTATATGTGAGGGGTGACATAGGTTGTATCTTGGGTTTGTCACTCTCTAATGAGTTCTTTAAGTGAGAGTGTCACTGCCTCCATTAGCACTAGATACATAAGAGTTGTGCCTGTAGATATGAGTGAAGGTGTAGATGCTTAAAACACTATCTAGGAGGATGTATTAGTAGGTCTGCCCTTTCATAAGCACTTACATTACATCTAACTCAATGTAGAACACTGGATGTATAAGTCAGGATAGGTGCCTAAAAGAGCCCCTGTACCTGTGAAACACTACCTACTTGTCTTTGCTTATATTCACATACAGTTTACCATACCTTAGGGATGACATTTAAGTAGTACTACAGCAGTTTAAGACCTGTCAGGGGGCTTGAAATACAAAGTTGGCCTAGCTGTAGAACTGCATCCACAAGCTCAAGTGTGCTAGGCCTGCAACATGTTGAAAAGGTTACTTGTGTGGATGGTTCAGTTGCTACTCTCACAACTTTACTACATATCTGAATATGTGTCAGTTCTTATCTGTTTTTCTTTCTATAAGTAGTAAATACTCTTATTACATTGGTGACTCTGCTTTTGACTGTTTTGATCTTTTAATCTATATGTAAGGGGTGGCATGGATTGTCTCTTGGATGTGTCACTCACTAATGTGTTTTTTCAGTGAGAGTGTCACTGCCTCCATTAGTGCTAGATACATACGAGTTGTGTCTTTGCATGTGAGTGAACATGTAGATGTTCAAAGACTGTCTGAGAGGATGTATTAGTAGCTGTGCCGTTTCATAACTACTTACATGACATTCAACTCAATGTAGAACACTGGATGTATAAGTCAGATTATGCTCCTAAAAGTGTGCATGTACCCGTCAAAAACTTGTAACTACATGTCTTTGGTTTTTATGTAGATACTGTTTATCATATGCCCTAGCTAGAGACTACCTTGCAGGTGACTTATAAATGGTAATACAGAAGTTTAAGGCCTGTCAAGCAGTTTTAAATACCAAGCCGGCCTAGCAGTAAGACTTCATGCACAGGCTCAAGTGTACTAGGCCTGAGATATGTTGAAGGGGCTACTTCTCTGGATGGTTACTTAATAGTGACAGAGCTTTACTACTATGTGGATAAGTGTCTCAGTTCCTATCTGATCTGTAGTTTTTTTTCTATGTGTAGTAAAGTCTCTTACTGCCTGTGTTTCTGGCTATTTGCTTCTGTAAATCTCTACGTAATGTCATGTAGTTCCTACCAATCCATAGGATCTGCACATTGTTTGGACAACATAAACTAGGGGTTTAGTGTCAAGACTGATTCCGGACACCTTCGCAGGATATGTTGGCCTATAGACCAGCTAGCTCACAATGCCACCGTAAGCCCCCCTAACCTTCCAGGGAGCAAATGGTTTCTGGCAACCACTTAACATGACAACCCTGATTCCTCAGGAATCGTGGAAACAGTACAGAACCTTTCGCTCAGTCACTCGTGCTCACTTATTCTCAGAGAATTATACAGGGAATGCACAGTGGGACATTTTCAATAATAATTATTGAACCGTTGTTCTTGCATAAAATGCGTGTGCTGCAATGATTAGTAGACATAAGCAGATAAATGTGATTGCAAGCACCAAGAGCATAAATAGTAGATATAGTTCTACCATGGTGCTAAACAATTGTATATATGCAGGCATATAAACAAGACAGTAATCTAGAGTACTCCTACTATGCAAACCCTACTCTAAGTGTACCTAGAGTGTGTGTAGGTGAGATACACCCCAAGGGACGATCAAACCCCATTACCTGATGGGATAGAGTAAAGGACCCCATCTTGGTCACTAAGTGGACATCCTTAAGAGATGTCAGATTACTGCGAGGTGATTTCTCAGCATGCAAGGACCCTTGGTTTCAGCGGAAGCACCTTCTCTACTAAACTATTGGGATTCTCATCTTTTATAATAGAACGCAGCCTTGCGATGTACACATAGCTTAGTGATGTTGTGGATATGTTGTTAGCCCTGTCGCCCCATGGATGAAGATAGTGATGACATTTGTACGTAATGAGACCTTGTACATGATGTTCAGGGCGTTGTGATAATGTTGTGAGAAGCTAGATGTAAAACAAGTTTAGTTTCGGAGAAACCATTCCAGCATTGTTGTGCGTGCAAATGTTTGCAAAAGGTCACAGCTTGGAAATGCTATTTGTGAGGACAATGTAAGAAATAAGCTGCTTCGCTACATGGACTTAACCCGAGAACTTAACAGTAAGGAGTGACCTGGATTGTCTCTTGGGTGTGTCAGTCACTAATGATTTCTTTAAGTGACAATGTCACTGCTTCCATTAGCCTAGACACATAAGAGTTGTGTCTCTGCATGTGAGTGAATGGGTAGATGCTTTAAACACTGTCTGAGAGGATTTATTAGAGCTGCTACCCTTTGATAAGTATTTACATGACATCTAAATCAATGTAGAACACTGGATGTATAAGTCAGCATATGCGCCTAAAAGTGTGCATGTACCTGTGAAAAACGTCTAACTACATGTCTCTGCTTTTATGCACACACAGTTTTCCCTATGACCTAGCTACAGGCTACCTAAGTGGTGACTTTTAAGTAGCACTACAGCAGATTAAGGCTTGTCAAGAGGTTTAAAATTCCAAGTCAGCCTAGCAGTGCATGCACAGGCTCAAGTGTAGTAGGCCTGCAACATGTTGAAAGGGCTACTTGTCTGAATGGTTCACTTGGTAGTATAAGAACTTTACTATATGTCTGCATAACTGCCTTTGTTCCTGTCTAGGAGTTTTCCTTATAGGTAGTAAGGTCTCTTACTATATTGCTGGCTCTGTTTCTGAGTGATTGGCTCTGTAAATCTATATGTAACAGATGGCATGGATTGTCTCCTAAGTGCGTCACTCCATAATAAGTTATTGAAGTGACAGTGTCACTGCCTCCATTAGCTGTACATTTATGACAGGTGTGTCTCTGCATGTGAGTGAAGGTGTACATTCTTAAAACACTGTCTGAGAGGATATATTAGTAGTTATAAATGCTTGCATGAGTTTGCACTCTATATAGAACCCTGGATGTATAAATCAGCATATGTGCCTGAAAGTGTACATGTATCTCTCACAAACTTTCATCTACATGTCTTTGCCTTTCTGCACACACCACTTTTCCCTACGGTGTAGCTACAGGCTGTTAGCAGTGACTTTTAAATAGCCCAACAGCAGATTAGAGCTGGTGAAGCAGTTTGAAATATCAAGTCGGCTTAGCAGTAGGACTGCATCCACAGGTTCAAGTGTACTGGGACTGAGAGGTGTTGAAAGTGTTTCTCCTCTGGATGGTTCAGTTGGTAGTGCCAGAGCTTTACTACATAACTAGATAACTGTCCTAGTGTTTGTTTTTCCTATAGGTATTACAGTGTCTTACTACACTGCTGGCTCTGATGGGGACTGATTGGGTGTGTAAATCTTTATGTAACGGATGGCATGGATTGTCTCTTAGGTATGTACACAGTAATAAGTTATTTAAGTGAGAGTGTCACTGCCTCAATTAGCACTACACATATATAAGTTTTGTCTGTGCATGTTAGTGAAGGTTTAGATGCTTGAAACATTGTGTGAGAGGAATGTATTAGTAGTGCCGCTCTTTTATAAGCGCTTACATTACATAAAATTCAATTTAGAAAACTGCAGGTACAAGTCAGCATATGTGTCTGAAACTGGACATAAACCATTCAGAAACATCTAGCTACATATATTTGCTTTTATGTGATAGCATTTTACCCTATAGCCTAGCTACAGGCTACCTCTGGCATGACTTTTAAGTAGTAGAACAGCAGGTTAAGACTTGTGAAACAGTCTTAATTACCAAGTCGGACTAGCAGTAGCACTTCATATAGAGGCTCAAGTGTACTAGGCCTGAGATATTTTTAAAAGCCTTGCTCTCTGAATGGATCACTTGGTAGTGTCAGACCTTTACTACAAATGTAGAGAAGTTTCTCAGTTTCTATGTGTTTTTTTTTACGATAGGTAGTAAAGTCTCTTACTACATTGCAGGTTCTGTTTGTGACTGATTTGGTCTGTAAATCTGTATGCAATGGATGACTTGGATTGTCTCTTAGGAGTGACAGACAGTAATAACTTATTTAACACAAAGTGTCACTGCCTCCAATAGCGTTGCATATTTAAGAGCTGTGTCCATACATATGACTGAAGATTTATATGCTTTAAAAACTCTCAAAGAGGATGTGTTAGTAGCTCTGCCCTTTTATAACTGCTTTCATGAGATTCAACTCAATGTAGAACTCTAATGTATAAATAAGCATATCCGCCTCAATCTCTGCATGAATCTCAGAGAAAGTTCTAACTACATGTCTTTGGTTTAAAGCACATAACACTTTACTGTATGGCCTAGCGACAGGCTACCTTACATATGACTTTTAAATAGTAAAGCATTTTACATACCAAGTTGGCATTGCACTACAACTCTATGCACAGATTTAAGTGCTTAAGTGTACAAGGCCTGAGACATGGAAGCAGTAATACTTCATAAACAAGCTCTACATTACAAGATCCTACTACAACTACACCACTAAGGAACAACCATACAAATAAATAATTGCGGATAAGGAACCAAAACTATATCTACCCCATAAAAATATTAACTAAACCATTTACAAAGTTTTTAATAATCTAACTCAAAATACATAATTGAGAACAGACGTTTTATTGCTGCTGACTGTTTCATTATACAAATGCCTATATATGATAATCTTCACCTGTACATCTCAATTCTTTTTCAAATAGTTGACTAGTTCCACATTCGCTTGACTTCATCTATGAAGAAACATTTCATATCATTTACATACGCATCATACATTATAGAAGTCATATTTTAAAACCACTACTTTAAAGAATAACTTATAACAGCCTAGCTTTATATATATATATTTATATATATTATCTACTGGCAGTCGCCAGTAGATAGGTATAGTTAGGACCTATTTTCCATAGGAAATTCACAACATTCTATTTCCAATAACTTTGGCGCCGGTTGACGAATCTTCGCGAAATTTTCAAAACCCGTGGGGCACTCCGGTCTGCTCCTATTCTGAAAGTTTCGGGGTGATTCGGCAAGCGGGGGCTGAGAAAAAAGGGGGGTTCCAAAATGTGTTTTCCCCATGCAATTTTCCTTAGGAACCTTTAGTCGCAGCTACAGCCCGAACTGCTGAACGGAATTACACCAAATTTGGCAAAAAGGTAGCCCTTGGTTCAGAGTCGTGCCTTTTGGTTAAATGGTGTAAATCCGTTCAGTAGTTCTTGAGAAAATCAAAAGTAAAATCACATATATATCTGGGCGGAGCCTAACCACACATGTCATTCTGAGATCTGATTGGCTGTCAGCACTTCATCCTGGAATTGCTGGCAGCCATCTTGGGACCAATATACATGATAGTACCCCATTGAAATGCATTGTAGTGAATCAAAGATTTTGAGGGTTACCAAAAGGAGAACTATAAAGGGTGATAACAGACTTTAGTTACATTAGAATTCATTTGTTGATGGTACCATACTAATTTCAGGAATTGTGGTGTGTTCTAAGGTGATTTTACCCTGTGAAAAACCTTCTGCTGGGATATCATGAATCATGTTTGAGAGAAAACTATTTTCACATGCTTGTCCCATACAGTTTTGGAAGGTGATCCAGAAGCTAAAATGAGAGCATATTTTCTGTAAATTCACATTATCTTTCTCAGTCATGTGAGAATGAAGTCTGACATTCTCAGTAAAACATGTACATCCAACAAGGGCAGAGACTGTCAGTTGATTCCTTTGTGTTCTACTGCAGCTTCCCAGAGTCTTCTAAAGAACAACTAGAGTGCTAACAGCCTTACTTATGACAATTATGGCACACCTGAAGCCATCTTGATTGGAATAAACCGTTAACACTTAAAACATTTAATTTAAAAAGGAACAAAATGAGGGGGTTCTTTTTGAAATAGAAATTATGGTTAGTGCTGTAGAAAGAAAAATTAGGACATGTTTCAAGTGTGATCTCAAATATCTTCCTGTTATATTTCAACGGGAGCAGCCTGCCAGTTGATGCCTTTGTGTTCTACTGCAGCTTCCCAGAGTGTTCTAAAGAACAACTATAGTGCTAACAGCCTTACTTATGACAAAAGTATGGCACACCTGAAGCCGTCTTAATTGGAATAAACCGGTAACACTTAAAAGATTTAATTTAAAAAGGAACAAAATGAGGGGGTTCTTTTTGAAATAGAAATTATGGTTAGTGCTGCAGAAAGAAAAATTAGGGCATGTTTTAAGTGAGATCTCAAATCCTCTTCTATTTCATTAGAAAATTCTGACATGCAGACTGAAACAATCACTTTCAATACCAGCAGCAGACTTCCAGTTAACTCCCTGGTGAGCAGTAGCTTTACTACAGTGATCTAATGAGCAACTAGAGTGCTAACATTCTGAACTTATGGCAAATGTGAGACACATCTGAATGCCTTCTTGATGGAATCAAAGTAAAAACTGAAAGCATTTCCTACTGAGGAGACTGCAGTAAATGAGGAAATTAGGAAACTTCATAACAAAGAAGTCTTCCAAGATGGCCACCAGAGAAAAAAGAGCCCAAATGTAGCACAAATATTACCCAGATGTAGCCCACATATAGCCCAATGACAAAAGTGTGCAAAACATTTTTTATTTTTAGTTTTTTTGCAGTTTTATGTAGTGCAGACTGGCCAGGTATTGGAGCGTTGCATCTTAAAACGTGACACCCTACACTACAAAAACACCACTGCACTACCCTAAACCCGAAAACACTACCCCCAGCAAGACCCCCTACACTACACAAGCACCACTGCACTATCCTAAACCCTAAAACACTACCCCCAGCATGACCCCCTACACTACGCAAACACCGCTGCACTACCCGAAAACATGACCCACTACACAAACACCACTGCACTACCCTAAACCCTAAAACACTACCCCCAGCACGACCCCCTACACTACACAAACACCACTGCCCTACCCTAAACCCTAAAACACTACACCCAGCACGACACCCTACACTACCCAAACACCACTGCGCTACCCTAAATCCTAAAACACTACCCCCAGCACAACCCCCTACACTACACAAACACCACTGCACTACCCTAAACCCTAAAACACTACCCCCAGCACGACCCCCTACACTACACAAGCACCACTGCATTACCCTAAACCCTAAAACACTACCCCCAGCACGACCCCTAAACTGCCCGAACACCAGTGCACTGCCCTAAACCCTGAAACACCACCCCCAGCACGACACCCTACACTGCCCGAACACCACTGCACTGCCCTAAACCCTGAAACACCACCCCCAGCACGACCCCCTACACTGCCCGAACACCACTGCACTGCCCTAAACCCTGAAACACGACCCCCTTCACGACCCCCCACACTGCCCGAACACCACTGCACTGCCCTAAACCCTGAAACACCACCCCCAGCATGACCCCTACACTGCCCGAACACCACTGCACTGCCCTAAACCCTGAAACACTACCCCCAGCAAGACCCCCTACACTGCCCGAACACCACTGCACTGCCCTAAACCCAGAAACATCACCCCCAGCAAGACCCCCTACACTGCCCGAACACCAATGCCCTAAACCCTGAAACACCATCCCCAGCACGACCCCCTACACTGCCCGAACACCACTGCACTGCCCTAAACCCTGAAACACCACCCCCAGCACGACCCCCTACACTGCCCGAACACCACTGCTCTGCCCAAAACCCTGAAACACCAGCCCCAGCACGAACCCCTACACTGCCCGAACACCACTGCACTGCCATAAACCCTGAAACACCACCCCCAGCACGACCCCCTACACTGCCCGAACACCACTGCACTACCCTAAACCCTGAAACACCACCCCCAGCATGACCTCCTACACTGCCCAAGCACCACTGCACTGCCCTAAACCCTGAAACACCAGCCCCAGCATGACTTCCTACACTGCCCAAACACTGCACTGCCCTAAACCCTGAAACACCAGCCCCAGCATGACCCCCTACACTGCCCGAACACCACTGCACTGCCCTAAACCGTGAAACACCAGCCCCAGCACGACCCCCTACACTGCCCGAACACCACTGCACTGCCCTAAACCCTGAAACACCAGCCCCAGCACGACCCCCTACACTGCCCGAACACCACTGCAATGCCCTAAACCCTGAAACACCACCCCGTGCATGACCCCCTACACTGCCCGAACTCCACTGCACTGCCCTAAACCCTGAAACACCACCCCCAGCACGACCCCCTTCACTGCCCGAACACCCCTGCACTGCCCTAAACCCTGAAACACCACCCCCTGCACGACCCCCTACACTGCCCGAACACTACTGCACTGCCCTAAACCCTGAAACACCATCCCCAGCACGACCCCCTTCACTGCACGAACACCACTGCACTGCCCTAAACCCTGAAACACTACCCCCAGCAAGACCCCCTACACTGCCCGAACACCACTGCACTGCCCTAAACCCTGAAACATCACCCCCAGCAAGACCCCCTACACTGCCCGAACACCACTGCCCTAAACCCTGAAACACCACCCCCAGCAAGACCCCCTACACTGCCCGAACACCACTGCACTGCCCTAAACCCTGAAACACCACCCCCAGCACGACCCCCTACACTGCCCGAACACCACTGCTGTGCCCAAAACCCTGAAACACCAGCCCCAGCACGACCCCCTACACTGCCCGAACACCACTGCACTGCCCTAAACCCTGAAACACCAGCCCCAGCACGACCCCCTACACTGCCCGAACACCACTGCACTGCCCTAAACCCTGAAACACCACCCCCAGCACGACCCCTACACTGCCCGAACACCACTGCACTGCCCTAAACCCTGAAACACCAGCCCCAGCACAACCCCGTACACTGGCCGAACACCACTGCACTAAACCCTGAACCACCAGCCCCAGCACGACCGCCTACACTGCCAGAAAACCACTGCACTGCCCTAAACCCTGAAACACCAGCCCCAGCACGACCCCCTACACTGCCCGAACACCACTGCACTGTCCTAAACCCTGAAACACCAGCCCCAGAAAGACCCCCTACACTGCCTGAACACCACTGCACTACCCTAAACCCTGAAACACCACCCCCAGCAAGACCCCCTACACTGTCCAAACACCACTGCACTAAACCCTGAAACACCACCCCCAGCAAGACCACCTACACTGGCCGAACACCACTGCACTGCCCTAAACCCTGAAACACCACCCCCTGCATGACCCCCTACACTGCCCAAACACCACTGCACTGCCCTAAACCCTTAAACACCACCTTCTGCACAACCCCCTACACTGCCCGAACACCACTGCACTGCCCTAAACCCTGAAACACCACCCCCCAGCACGACACCCTACACTGCCCGAACACCACTACACTGCCCTAAACCTGAAACACCACCCCCAGCACGACCCCCTACACTGCCGGAACACCACTGCACTGCCCTAAACCCTGAAACACCACCCCCCTGCATGACCCCCTACACTGCCGGAACACCACTGCACTGCCCTAAACCCTGAAACACCACCCCCTGCACGACCCCCTACACTGCCTGAACAACACTGCACTGCCCTAAACCCTGAAACACCACCCCCTGCACCACCCCCTACACTGCCCGAACACCACTGCACTGCCCTAAACCCTGAAACACCACCCCCTGCACCACCCCCTACACTGCCCGAACACCACTTCACTGCCCTAAACCCTGAAACACCACCCCCAGCCAGACCCCCTACACTGCCCAAACACCACTGCACTGCCCTAAACCCTGAAACACCACAACCCTGCACGACCCCCTACACTGCCCGAACACCACTGCACTGCCCTAAACCGTGAAACACCACCCCGCACGACCCCCTACACTGCCCGAACACCACTGCACTGCCCTAAACCCTGAAATACCACCCCCAGCACGACCCCCTACACTGCCCGAACACCCCTGCCCTAAACCCTGAAACACCACCCCCTGCACCACCCCCTACACTGCCCGAACACCACTGCACTGCCCTAAACCCTAAAACACCACCCCCAGCACGACCCCCCTACACTGCCTGAACACTGCACTGCCCTAAACCCTAAAACACTACCCCCAGCACGACCCCCTACACTGCCCGAACACCACTGCACTGCCCTAAACCCTGAAACACCACCCCCAGCACGACCCCCTACACTGCCCGAACACCACTGCACTGCCCTAAACCCTGAAACACGACCCCCTTCACGACCCCCCACACTGCCCGAACACCACTGCACTGCCCTAAACCCTGAAACACCACCCCCAGCATGACCCCTACACTGCCCGAACACCACTGCACTGCCCTAAACCCTGAAACACTACCCCCAGCAAGACCCCCTACACTGCCCGAACACCACTGCACTGCCCTAAACCCAGAAACATCACCCCCAGCAAGACCCCCTACACGGCCCGAACACCAATGCCCTAAGCCCTGAAACACCATCCCCAGCACGACCCCCTACACTGCCCGAACACAACTGCACTGCCCTAAACCCTGAAACACCACCCCCAGCACGACCCCCTACACTGCCCGAACACCACTGCTCTGCCCAAAACCCTGAAACACCAGCCCCAGCACGAACCCCTACACTGCCCGAACACCACTGCACTGCCATAAACCCTGAAACACCACCCCCAGCACGACCCCCTACACTGCCCGAACACCACTGCACTACCCTAAACCCTGAAACACCACCCCCAGCATGACCTCCTACACTGCCCAAGCACCACTGCACTGCCCTAAACCCTGAAACACCAGCCCCAGCATGACTTCCTACACTGCCCAAACACTGCACTGCCCTAAACCCTGAAACACCAGCCCCAGCATGACCCCCTACACTGCCCGAACACCACTGCACTGCCCTAAACCGTGAAACACCAGCCCCAGCACGACCCCCTACACTGCCCGAACACCACTGCACTGCCCTAAACCCTGAAACACCAGCCCCAGCACGACCCCTACACTGCCCGAACACCACTGCAATGCCCTAAACCCTGAAACACCACCCCGTGCATGACCCCCTACACTGCCCGAACTCCACTGCACTGCCCTAAACCCTGAAACACCACCCCCAGCACGACCCCCTTCACTGCCCGAACACCCCTGCACTGCCCTAAACCCTGAAACACCACCCCCTGCACGACCCCCTACACTGCCCGAACACTACTGCACTGCCCTAAACCCTGAAACACCATCCCCAGCACGACCCCCTTCACTGCACGAACACCACTGCACTGCCCTAAACCCTGAAACACTACCCCCAGCAAGACCCCCTACACTGCCCGAACACCACTGCACTGCCCTAAACCCTGAAACATCACCCCCAGCAAGACCCCCTACACTGCCCGAACACCACTGCCCTAAACCCTGAAACACCACCCCCAGCAAGACCCCCTACACTGCCCGAACACCACTGCACTGCCCTAAACCCTGAAACACCACCCCCAGCACGACCCCCTACACTGCCCGAACACCACTGCTGTGCCCAAAACCCTGAAACACCAGCCCCAGCACGACCCCCTACACTGCCCGAACACCACTGCACTGCCCTAAACCCTGAAACACCAGCCCCAGCACGACCCCCTACACTGCCCGAACACCACTGCACTGCCCTAAACCCTGAAACACCACCCCCAGCACGACCCCTACACTGCCCGAACACCACTGCACTGCCCTAAACCCTGAAACACCAGCCCCAGCACAACCCCGTACACTGGCCGAACACCACTGCACTAAACCCTGAACCACCAGCCCCAGCACGACCGCCTACACTGCCAGAAAACCACTGCACTGCCCTAAACCCTGAAACACCAGCCCCAGCACGACCCCCTACACTGCCCGAACACCACTGCACTGTCCTAAACCCTGAAACACCAGCCCCAGAAAGACCCCTACACTGCCTGAACACCACTGCACTACCCTAAACCCTGAAACACCACCCCCAGCAAGACCCCCTACACTGTCCGAACACCACTGCACTAAACCCTGAAACACCACCACCAGCAAGACCACCAACACTGGCCGAACACCACTGGACTGCCCTAAACCCTGAAACACCACCCCCTGCATGACCCCCTACACTGCCCAAACACCACTGCACTGCCCTAAACCCTTAAACACCACCTTCTGCACAACCCCTACACTGCCCGAACACCACTGCACTGCCCTAAACCCTGAAACACCACCCCCAGCACGACACCCTACACTGCCCGAACACCACTACACTGCCCTAAACCTGAAACACCACCCCCAGCACGACCCCCTACACTGCCGGAACACCACTGCACTGCCCTAAACCCTGAAACACCACCCCCTGCATGACCCCCTACACTGCCGGAACACCACTGCACTGCCCTAAACCCTGAAACACCACCCCCTGCACGACCCCCTACACTGCCTGAACAACACTGCACTGCCCTAAACCCTGAAACACCACCCCTGCACTACCCCCTACACTGCCCGAACACCACTGCACTGCCCTAAACCCTGAAACACCACCCCCTGCACCACCCCCTACACTGCCCGAACACCACTGCACTGCCCTAAACCCTGAAACACCACCCCCAGCCAGACCCCCTACACTGCCCAAACACCACTGCACTGCCCTAAACCCTGAAACACCACAACCCTGCACGACCCCCTACACTGCCCGAACACCACTGCACTGCCCTAAACCGTGAAACACCACCCCGCACGACCCCCTACACTGCCCGAACACCACTGCACTGCCCTAAACCCTGAAATACCACCCCCAGCACGACCCCCTACACTGCCCGAACACCCCTGCCCTAAACCCTGAAACACCACCCCCTGCACAACCCCCTACACTGCCCGAACACCACTGCACTGCCCTAAACCCTAAAACAGCACCCCCAGCACGACCCCCCTACACTGCCTGAACACTGCACTGCCCTAAACCCTAAAACACTACCCCCAGCACGACCCCCTACACTACCCGAACACCACTGCACTACCCTAAACCCTAAAATACTCCCCCAGCACGACCCCCTACACTACCCGAACACCACTGCACTGCCCTAAACCCTCAAACACTCCCCCAGCACGACCCCTACACTACCCGAACACCACTGCACTGCCCTAAACCCTAAAACACTACCCCCAGCACGACCCCCTACACTACCCGAACACCACTGCACTGCCCTAAACCCTAAAACACTCCCCCCAGCACGACCCCCTACACTACCCAAACACCACTGCACTGCCCTAAACCCTAAAACACTACCCCCGCATGAACCCCTACACTACCCAAACTCCAATGCACTACCCTAAACCCTAAAACACTACCCCCCGCACGACCTCCTACACTACACAAACACCACTGCACTACCCTAAACCCTAAAACACTACCCCCAGCATGACCCCCTACACTACACAAACACCACTGCACTACCTTAAACCCTAAAACACTACCCCCTACACTACACAAACACCAGTGCACTACCCTAAGCCCTAAAAACTACCCCCAGCACAAACCCCTACACTACCCAAACACCACTGCACTACCCTAAACCCTAAAACACTACCCCCAGCAGTACCCCCTACACTACCCAAACACCACTGCACTACCCTAAACCCTAAAACACTACCCCCAGCAGTACCCCTACACTACCCAAACACCACTGCACTACCCTAAACCCTAAACCACTACCCCCAGCACGACCCCCTACACTACCCAAACACCACTGCACTACCCTAAACTCAAAAACACTACCCCCAGAACGACCCCCTACACTACCCAAACACCATTACACAAAAGAACACAGCAGAAATGCCATTTTCCACATGCACATCTATGCCCTATGTTTGTCGGATAGTAGCTTCACCGAATTTTAGTAAGTTCTGGTGCTCTCCAGGCAAAAAAAACCTCCCTCTGCCAACAGGAGGCAAAATCAACCCTCAAGGTGAAGCAGCCGCCCACCTGGAGTTGAAGTACACAATGCACAAACTGCCGAGGCACACTAAAAAGTCTAGATATTGTGCGACTGGTTTTGATCAGCCAGATATGTATGAAAAGAAGTCCATAGATCAAAAGGACTTTCTCAAAGCCAAGTTAAATGGAAAAGAGATTTCAGTATTTTTATATAAAAACGTAATCTTCCATATGAAGGTACCAACCCGTATGTAACGGTATATCACCTGTAGCAGGGAGAAAAATAGACATCACTACCGCTACGTTATCTTATCTGTGCCAACAGGTCTTGATAAACCTGCGTTCAAGGCCAGTCTACAGAGTAAAAGACTAGTGTCGGGACTCTTTTACTCTGTAGACTGGCCTTGAACGCAGGTTTATCAAGACCTGTTGGCACAGATAAGATAACGTAGCGGTAGTGATGTTTATTTTTTCTCCCTGCTACAGGTGATATACCGTTACATACGGGTTGGTACCCTTCATATGGAAGATTACGTTTTTATATAAAAAATACTGAAATCTCTTTTCCATTTAACTTGGCCTTGAGAAAGTCCTTTGGACGAAACACGTGTCGGCTGCCCTTTTCGGAATTCGATTTTGATATGAAATAAAGGATCTACCAAGGAAAACAGAATTTGATCTATGGACTTCTTTTCATACATATCTGGCTCATCAAAACCAGTCGCACAATATCTGGACTTTTTAGTGTGCCTCGGCAGTTTGTGCATTGACTACCCAAACACCACTGCACCTCCCTAAACCCTAAAACACTCCCCCCAGCACGACTCCCTACACTACCCAAACACCACTGCACTACCCTAAACCCTAAATCTACCCCCAGCACAAACCCCTACACTACCCAAACACCACTGCACTACCCTAAACCCTAAAACACTACCCCCAGCAGTACCCCCTACACTACCCAAACACCACTGCACTACCCTAAACCCTAAAAAACTACCCCCAGCAGTACCCCTACACTACCCAAACACCACTGCACTACCCTAAACCCTAAACCACTACCCCCAGCACGACCCCCTACACTACCCAAACACCACTGCACTACCCTAAACTCTAAAACACTACCCCCAGCACGACCCCCTTCACTACCTAAACACAACTGCACAATTTGTTACAGGCGTTGCAATGCAGGCCTGTGGTGCTTGCTGGAAGTACCTGGTGGGCTAGTTGGGCCCCAGGGACCCTCAGGATTCAAGATGACCTAATCCCCCAACTTAAAACGTGCCACAGGGCGCGTTTGCACAGTGGTGAAGGGAGGGGGCGGGGCCTCAGGTGACATGTGCGCAAACACGCCCTGTGGTGCGTTTTAAGTTGGGGAATTAATTCCCCTTGAATCCTGTGGGACCATGGGGGCCAACTAGCCCACCAGGTACCTTCAGTAAGCACAACAGAGTTGCGTTGCAGAGAGGTGAAAAAGGTGCGTGGCCTCGGAACGCCTCTCTGCAACTCAGCTCTGTGGTCCTAACTGTAGGTACCTGGGGGCTAGTTGGGCCCCAGGGACCCTCAGGATTCAAGGGGACTTAATCCCGCAACTTAAAACGCGCCACGGGCGCGTTTGCACACATGTCACCTCAGGCCCCCTCCCTTCACCACTGTACAAACGCGCCCTGTAGCGCGTTTTAAGAGGTAGTTTTAATCCCCTGCCCTATTATGTACTAGGTACTTACAGAGGAGGTCATGCTAATCACAGGGGTACCCCAACGCATAGTGTTCCCTAGTGTATGTAGGTGTTTTCACTGTATTCTAAGTGTCTTTTAGCATAGCACTGGCTCTGGTTAGTCAGAGTCAGTTACCACTAGTACCCGTCTGAAAAAGTTGTGGGCACAGGATGATTTTGCAACAAGGCCTCTTTCTGCTCCTCTGTTGGTTATTTCTGCACATCTTTTGCTTCTTCCTGCACTTTTCTTCGTCTTTGTAGACTTCTGTTGCTTCTTTCTGCATTTCTTTTGCTTCTTTCTGTGCGTTTTTCTTCTTTCTTCACATGTCCTACCTCTGTAGGCATAGTTAGAAACTAGCATTTAAAAAACCTTTGAAATTCACTTAATAAATCATAGGTTTCAGGCACGTTATAGTTAGAAATTAGCATTTAAAAAACCTTTGAAATTCACTTAAAAAACCATAGGTTTCAGACACGTTATAGTTAGAAATTAGCATTTAAAAAACCTTTGAAATTCTCTGAAAAAACCATAGGTTTTAGGGACAGTTATAGTTAGTTGGACATTTCACTCGTACAAAACCATAGAAATTCCCCCGTTATAGTTAGTTCAGCTAACTATAACTCGCGCCCGCAATGCACTGCTGATGACGTTACATATTACATCACTCATGACATGGTCAGTGACATCACTGATGACATCACTGATGACATCTCAAATGACATCACTGATGACATCACTGATGACATCATCCATGTGATAATTTCATGCATCTTCTCACACCCTAATATAACTTTTGATACACCCACTCTAAATTACAGACTGCCATTCTCAAAATCATACACACTCCAATACCAATAACTACATACCCACTCACTGATTCTTAGGTCTACACACACACATCCACTCACTCACCCGTACAGTCACTCATACTTACAGTCACTCAGTACAGGACTATCATATGCACTCATACACCTATATAAACACTCACACACTGCCACTCATCCATAGAGGTACTCACACACCTAGTCAGTCATGCAAAAAATTAATCACACACCCATTTACTCACCTATACAGTTATACACACACCAGCTTACTTACTCATACAAATACTTGCACATTCTTACGCTCATACAATAACTGATACAAGCACACACGCATCCATACAGCCACTCTCACAATCACACACTCTCACTTATAGCCATTTAAATACTCTAACACACATATATACTGCCTTTTACATATGTAGTTACTTCCACATGTACCATTGAGTTATACATTCACTCACTAACACACCCATACACACACTCACCCACCCAAGCAGTCCATCACAGATGCACTCTTGAAATCATGCACCCAGTGAATCACCCACTCACACATCTATGTACAGAGTCACAAACACCCCACCCACACAAACACTCAGGCAGCCATACAGATACTCAGAGAACCAATTAATAACCCATATAGACACTCATGTAGCTATTCGCAAATCCATGCATCCACTTACACACCAACAAACAGACGGATACAGACATTCACACAGTTTAGTCACTAACCCATGCATTCAGTAAGATACGTTTAATCACTCACTTGTAGAGTCAGTCACGCATGTACTAAATCATCCATTCAGACACTTATACACCCACTCATTCTTCAATACGCCTTTCCCTATATATATTAAACATATTTAAACTTTACAGAAACACACAGTCACTGGATGATGTCATCAGTGATGTCATCAGTGATGTCATTTGAGATGTCATCAGTGATGTCATCAGTGATGTCACTGACCATGTCATGAGTGATGTAATATGTGACGTCATCAGCAGTGTATTGCGGGGGCGCGAGTTATAGTTAGCTGAACTAACTAAACGGGGGAATTTCTATGGTTTTGTACGAGTGAAATGTCCAACTAACTATAACTGTCCCTAAAACCTATGGTTTTTTCAGTGAATTTCAAAGGTTTTTTAAATGCTAATTTCTAACTATAATGTGTCTGAAACCTATGGTTTTTCCAGTGAATATATATATATATACATACATAAAATATTACCATAGTTTCACTTACATTTTTTTACAAAGAAAATGTTTAGTATCTCTCTCTGGAAGAGAAAACCAGTAATGGCAATTTTTCCCTCTCTTTTTCCACTGATAGTCATACACTTAGGAAATAAAATCATTCCGTTCATTCTTTCCTATTGTTATACTACTTTTCATTAGTCTGTTTTTAACCCTTTGTTACCCTCCTGATAAAAAGCCCAATCTGCTAGTGCCTGTGGGTGGAGTCGCGACTCTATTGTGACGCCAAGCGCGGCCCCCCATGTACCTACGCAATGGAGTCGCGATTCTGTACGTGAGTCCATTTTAGCATTTAAAATATTAATAGTATAGTTTTGGAATTACATATCTGATGTAATCACAGCAGTCAATTCGAAAATGTATCTGATCAATTATATGATACCTCGAAACGATTATAATTTTAAAATCGAATCCACAACCTATTTGGATCTCTTACCCCACACTGGTTAGCATCAGTTTACATAGCAACCTCTTTTCAAAAACTCTACTGTAACAGTAAGTCAAAAGTTCAAACACTTTTCAACGACAGCATTACAGCTTCTACTTGCACAGTAACAGGTGTGGTTGACTACTTGTATATGTAAACTTGTCCACAATAGCATAACTTGTGAAACATTTAAAAGCAGCCAATCACAGATATACTCACATTACTAATTAAAATACAACCTATTTTTAGGTATCAAATTATTTACAGCACCCAATCAAATGCATTATTTTCTAAAACGAACTCCACTCTCCATTTTTACTGCTTTCATTCTACCAACGGTCACATTCAACTGCAGCCTTCTCCTTATTGCTACTGCTCCTTCCTTCAAAATTTTTAGAATGTGGATTGTGGGTCACAGCTATGTCTTCTGGGCCAGAGAGTATGCTAGAAAGTGCGGTATTGACAGGGACCTGGGTGTACCTAATGTGGACATTAAATGGATTGACCAGAGAAGTTTAAAGTGGCAGCAATTGCTGCGTTTGGGTGAGAGTATTGCAGATTGCCAATATCCAGACCTCTTAATTGTGCATTGTCGTGGCAATGACCTAAGCATCCTTACTGGAGTTGGTGTTGAAATTGCAATGAAGGAGACCTTTGGCCAATTAATGGCACTTTTCCCTCGCACTATCTTGGTGTGCTCCAACATATGCCAACAGCAGAAATGGAAATGGTCAAATCAATACTGTCCACAGATTGACAAAGCCAGGAAAAATATTAATAAAGCTATTCTGCATTCCTCAGAGATCATAACATGGGCTCTATCTACAACAACAAGTTATGTTTCAATATGCATGGAATTTACAAAAGTGATGGAGTTCCCATTAAAATGAAGGCAACATGGTGTTTCTCAGCACTCTGCATCCAGTCTTATATGTAGCTGTCACATACTTACAATGAACGCAAAGGATCTCCTCAGAACCACCCAGTTGCCCAATACTAAATATTATTTATTGTAAATCTTTTTTTTTTTTAAATATTTTCCAAAGTCGCGACTCCGGCGCAGCTCCACAAATCAAAAGCACAAATTCAATGTACAATAACACATTTAAATTTATAACTATTATTTTCATACTATAAACATTATACATTTTTTAACTAATGTTTCTAGTGCCTAACTGAATAAGTGGATGTACAACTCTAAGTAGGTCTGTAAGTATATATATCAGTTCCTGAGTGAATATGTGAGTGGCACTAAGCATCTGTGAGTGTGTATGTAAGTGGGTGCATGAGTATCTGAGTGACTATGGGCATCATTATGATGTCGGGCGGACGCAGTGGACTGGAACTGCCCAATAATAAGTCGTGGTTCCGAACGCACAATTTGGATGCAACTGCCCTATTGGTGGGCAGATACATTCATTTTACAATGGCAGCTTGTGCAGCAGGCAAAAAGGCCTGCAGCACAAGCTGCCATTGTAAAATGGATGTTTTTAAGCATCCCTTCACCGTTTGGAAGGCACTGCACACAGTGCAGGGATGATTAGGGGAGCACCATAGGTGCCCCCTAGGCACCATAGCAGAGGACCAGAGGGGAAGGGGGCCCCCAAATTCACTTTCCACAGGCAGACATGGTAAGGCTGTTGGAAAGTGCCATCATAATCCTGACGGCGGAGCCGAAGCTGGCTCTGCCATCATTAGGGGCTTATGGCGGCTTCTGACATGCCGACTGCCTCCTTGAACCCGTTGGAAGCACAGTGGAATCTTGCCCGCAGGTTTCCCTCCGACCGCTGTCATCATAATAGGGCGGTCGGAGAGAAACAACGATGTCGGACGGAAAATCTCCGACAGCTGGTCGGAGGCTTTCTACCCGACATCGTAATCAGGCCCAATGTGACTAGGCACATGAGTGTCTCAGTGGGACTGTTAGTAAATGTATGAGTCTCTCTGTGGGTCTGTAAGTGGCTGCATCAGTCTCTGAGTGCAAATGTGAGTAAATACATGGATGTCTCATTAGATGTCTCTGAGTGGGTGAGTGAATGACTGCTTCTGTGACTGGGTGGATGAGACTCAGGGCTCGATTCAAGGCGGTTTGGAAATCATTCTGACCAAATCGGTTTGGGAATGGTTTCCGACTGACTCTGATCAGGAGAGTCCGACCGACCGATTACGATGCATCCGGATGCTTCCAGATACGATTCGGTCGGACTCCTATTGACTTCAATGGGAGCCTAGGTTCTGACCGAATGCATAGGCTCCCATTGAAGAAACGGCTGGCTGGGGAAAATCGGGAACCCTGTGGCAGGCACCCCGTGGTGCCTGCCACACTGTGCATGGCTGGTAAGGGGGACCCATGGGTTCCCCCACAGGCCCGATTGGGAAGGCTCCGGGTGCAGGGGGCCCCACTATGGGCCCCCAAAGTCTTATTCCGACTGCCAATTCAAGTCAGACTGCACGATTTGGAAAGGCTGTCCGCATCCAGCATCGTAATCGGTCATTCAGAAACACGGCCCGTAGAGACTTACGAGTCTGCTCCGTATGGCTCGGTCATTCCGATTGCCGTCGGGTTTTGATTGTGATATTCCTAATACCTAACTCACATTGTAATCGGTCAGTCGGAAATCTTTCCGATTCAGTCAGAAAGACACATTTCTGATTCGGATGGAGCAAATTCCGGTAGGAGGCCTTCCAAACCGCATCAAAATCTGCCCCTCAGAGTAGGTCTGTGAATGAGTGTGTGAGTCTGTGAGGGGGTCTGTGAGTGGATGTATGAGTCTCTCAGTGCCTTTGTAAAAGGATGTATATGTCTCTGAGTGGGTCTGTGAGTAGATACATATGTCTGTGGGTCTGTCACTGAGTGTATGAGTCTCTTAGTGATTCTGTGAGTGGGTGTAAGAGTGTCTGAGTGGATCAGTGAGTGGCTACATACATGTCTTATTTATTTATTTATTTTGAAAGTTTTATATAGCGCAAACATGACCACCGAGGGTATCAGAGCGCTTTACAGATTATGCATCACAAAGGGTATAAGCAAACAAAACAGAATAAACAAAGCGACACATTCAACGTCTAAAATAGTCCAACTTTCTCGTGAGGGAAAAGCAAACACAACAGACTCAACAAAGCGACAAAATCACAGTCTAGAATTGTCCAACATATTCGTGAACCAGGTGGTGGGCCAAAGTCAATGGCTATGGGCCAGGCTAAGGCAGAAATTTCTTCATCAGGAGCTCTTTGACTTCTTTTTTGAAGAAGACAGTGGAAGGGTTCACCCTGACTTCGGGGGGAAGGGAGTGTGAGAAGTTGGCCTGGCATATGCTGTCCACTAATTATAGTGGGCACCTTTCACCAGTCCAAACAACCCCTTATTGGAGATAGGTTAAAGACAACCTTTATTGCAAGCTATCCTAGTGGTAGCTATGGAGAGCAGCCTTCAGGCTAAGTCTTGAAGGAATGTAAAGCAGCTTGTTTTACCAGTCTATAATCTCTCGAGTGACCAAATGAAAGAGCACCACACCAGGTATATATTCAAAATATATGTATTTATTGCTAAACACACCCCTCTAGTCTCTTTATGAGGCTAGAGTTCGAAGTACACAAGTTATAAGTTATTTAAACACAGTAATAGCACAAATACACGCTTGGGCCCTAGGGGCGTACTCAAACCATATACCAATAAAGTGGTATAAGAACCACGACTGAACTAGACACTAGGCCTAGAGCCTCTAGAAGTGCTTGGACCACAAGGAACCACCCAAGGTAGTGACACAGGGGACCCACGGGGGACGCGTGCAGTGTAAATACACAACCGCGATACGCCGTTAACTTCTATGGAGAAAGTCGTGATCAGGAAATTAAAGAAAAGGGACACTTAAAGGAGGACTTGGAGCAAACCCTTTGAGAACTAGGTCGTTCTAGAGTCTCTACCCACGGAAGCACCGGAGTACTCATGTTACCTCACCCAGGGAAGCCGGGTGCATAGGTGCCTTTCGGGGTCGGGTTTCGTCGTCGATTTGAATGGCGATCTGCTGCAAAGTGCTGCTGGCGACCAAGTGGAAAGTGTCCGGTTGGATCCAAGAGTGGATCGGAGATCTGAAGAACCTGAAAGCAGAGGGGACAGAGTCTGGGTCACTAGCCAGTGACCAGGATGGCGATGAGCGGATGCCCACCGATGTTGAGTGCTTCAGGTGCGTTGACAGTCGTGTTGACTCTTCAGCCATGAGGTCTAGGAGGCGTTGTCGGCAACCAGGAGCAGGATTCGGGCTGGTACACAATGTCTGTCGAGTGCTGAGGTGTTCGCGACCAGATTGGACCCAACAAGCCTTGGCAACGGTAAGTCTCGGTGAAGATGAAGATCGTCAATGGTGCAGACCAGCAAGGTCTGAGGAACTCACCCAGCAAGAGTAAGTGAGGGCAGGCCTGGAGCAACCAGGATGCCCAAGAAAAAAAAGATTGGCCTTCGTGAAGGGCTACTAGCCAACGGGCTAGCGACTGCGAAGGAGCCTCGAGACGTCGCACTTGGATCTGGCTCACAGGACACTCGTGGAGTGGAGGCCAGTGATCTTCGGTGCAGTTGGTGCTGGAGGCTAGGGCTACTGGGAGCCTAAAGCACGACTTTGTGGAAGACCCAGAAGAGGATGCACTTGCAAATGTGCTCAGTGTCCAGGGGTCATGGTCTCACATTACCCACGATAGCTACGGGCCTCAGCTTTGCTGGGGACTCAGGGTAGCCTCGGAGAAGTCTGAGAATCCACCTCTGGTGATGCGAAGACTTCGGCGTCCGACGGGAGCTTCAGAAATGCAGACCGGACAGATGTGTCTTTGGTGCCTGCCAAGCAGGGGAGTCACTCCTTGACCCCAAGGGAGATTCTTCTGTCCTCTAATCTTGAGTAGAGCGTCGAAGGTCCAGGATTCTGTTTCAGAGTTTCGTCCAGGGATAATCTAAAGTCCTAAGGACTGGGTTCCTATACTTATACCAAGTTTAGGGGTTGGACTACTCTGTGGCCCCACCTATGGGTGGGTCAGGGCAGAGGGGTGGCTACACCCCTTTCCTTTGTCCAGTTCGCGCCAAAGCAGGGGCTGCAAGCCCCTGATCCGGTTTGAACTGGGGTATGCACAGGGACACCAAATGTGCCCCCAGTGCAGGACTTCAAAGCACCCGAAAGTGCTCCCGCCCAGCCCCAATACACATTATCCTGTCTGGGGACGTGGTCACACCTCCCTGGGACAGGAAACCTATTGTCCAGGCCTCCCCTGCTGGAGTTTCATCCAGCAGCAGGAGGCCAGACTCGTGTCTGTGGCAGCAGCATCCATTTTGTGATGCCAGGGCTTTAGAAAGAAGTTACCGGGCTAGCCAGAGTTAACATGTCTTTCCCTCTAGAAGGGTGGAATGCTACCCCCGCCGCCAGAATTGGCGGGGGGGGTAGTATTCCAAGATGTTTGACACCAAACACGACATGTTTAGGTGCAGCCATTCCAAAGTTAGCATTTAACGCGAGGTTATAATGCGCTTAAGAGTATATGGTCAGGCTGCACTACAAACAGCATCAGAGAAGGGTCTCCGAATGCTGCAGAGGGGCCCTGCTCATGCAGGGGCACCCTCTCACATAGGAACCACGCACTCTGCCTTTAGGATTGATAAGGCCTGCCTTAGGAGTGACTTATAGGTATATATGTGTGTATGTACTTAGTGATATAGGTAACCTATATCACAGTAAGGGGTGCATGCACCACCTTACCCAGGCTGTAGTAGCAGACCTGTGGTGTCAGTTTGGATGGCCTTCCAGGGGTGGCATAATACATGCTGCAGCCCCTGGTAGGCCTCTGAGGTACCTATGCCCTTGGTACATAGTATACCATATACTAGGGACTTATAAGGGCACTCCAGATTCAAATCAGAGATGTGCCTAAGGCACATGGAAACCATTTTAGAGAGGAAGCAGCTAGGCTGTGGTTCTGATTAGCAGGGCCCCAGCCAGACTAATGTCGAAAAACAGTGAAGCATCAGCAAAAGTGGGGGTACCCATGTGAAGCAGATCCTACTCTCCTACACAACCCCCCCAAACGTAGGGACATTAAACTAACCTTGCCCAGTTAAGTCTTCATGTTCTAAGTGGAAGTACCTAGAGAGTCCACCTGCATTGGCATGGTTACTCCCAGGTCTATGTTCCACTGTAAAGTCCATCCCCTGTAGGGAAATGGACCACCTAAGCAGTTTGGGGTTTTCACCCTTCATTTGTTTTAGCCATAAGAGGGGCTTATGGTCTGTCTGAACCAGGAAGTGGGTACCAAACAAGTATTGCCTCAACTTCTTCAGAGCCCAGACCACAGCAAAGGCCTCCCTCTCTATGGCTGACCAACGTTTCTCTCTAGGGGTCAGCCTTCTGCTAATAAAAGCTACTGGCTGATCCTGACCTTCTTCATTCAATTGTGACAGTACAGCCCCTACCCCCAATTCAGATGCATCAGTTTGAACAATGAACTTCTTGGAGTAATCAGGACTCTGTAGAATGGGAGCAGTGCACATGGCCTGCTTCAGGTCATCAAATGCCTTTTGACAGCTAGCTGTCCACTGAACCTTTTTGGGCATTTTCTTAGAAGTTAAGTCATTCAGGGGTGTCACTATTGATCCATACCCCTTAACAAATCTCCTATAGTACCCAGTCAGGCTTAAGAAGGCTCTCACCTGAGTCTGGGTAGTTGGAGCAGTCCAGTCCATGATAGTCTGGACCTTGCTCTGCAAAGGTTGAACCTGGCCTCCACCCACAAGGTGGCCCAGGTACACAACCTGACTCTGCTCTATCTGGCACTTAGTGGCCTTGATAGTCAGGCCTGCCTTTTGCAGGGCCTGTAAAACATTCCTGAGGTGGACCAGGTGATCCTCCCAGGTGGAGCTAAAGACAGCAATATCATCTAGATATGCTGCACTATAGGCTTCCAGACCTGTGAGAACTGTATTCACCAACCTCTGGAAAGTGGCAGGTGCATTCTTCAGACCAAAGGGCATCACCACAAATTGATAATGCCCACTAGAGGTTGAGAATGCTGTTTTGGGCTTTGCAGTATCAGCTAGTCTGATCTGCCAGTAGCCAGCTGTCAAGACAAATGTGCTGAGATATTTGGCTGAGGCCAAAGTATCTATGAGCTCATCTGCCCTTGGTATTGGATGGGCATCAGTCCTAGTGACTGCATTGAGACCCCTGTAGTCCACACAAAACCTCATCTCTCTTTTTCCACCACTGGTGTGAGGTTTTGGCACAAGGACCACTGGACTAGCCCAAGGGCTATCTGAGGGTTCAATAACTCCCAATTCCAACATTTTCTGGACTTCAGTCCTGATACAGTCCCTGACATGGTCAGGTTGCCTATAAATCTTATTTTTAATAGGCAGACTGTCCCCTGTGTCCACTTCATGAGTGCACCAGGTGGTCTGACTGTGTGTCAGTGAAAACATGTGTCTAAACTGATTGAGCACCTGTCTACAATCAGTTTGTTGCTGGGTAGTGAGGCTGCCTGCCAAGGCTACACCATCTACTGACCCATCGTCAGGGTTCTGTGAGAGCAGGTCAGGGAGTGGGTCACTCTCTTCCTCCTGCCCTTCATCAGTAGCCATGAGCAAGCCCATGTCTGCCCTGTCCACATATGGTTTTAACCTGTTGACATGGAGAACCCTGTGGGGACTCCTGGGTGTTCCTAGGTCTACTAAGTAGGTAACCTCACCCTTCTGCTCAACAATAGTGTGGGGTCCACTCCATTTGTCTTGGAGAGCTGCTGGGGCCACTGGCTCCAACACCCACACCTTCTGTCCTGGCTGGTAAACAGTCAGAACAGCCTTTTGGTCATGCCAGGCCTTTTGAAGTTCCTGGCTAGCCTCAAGGTTTTTGGTTGCCTTTTTCATATACTCAGCCATCCGGGAGCGGAGACCAAGTACATAGTCCACTATGTCTTGCTTTGGGGGCTTGAGAGGTAACTCCCATCCTTCCTTCACCAAGCACAGTGGACCCCTCGCAGGGTGGCCAAACAGAAGTTCAAAAGGGCTGTAACCAACCCCTTCTGAGGCACCTCCCTATATGCAAATAAAAGGCAGGGCAAGAGTATGTCCCATCTTCGCCTAAGCTTTTCTGGGAGCCCTTTAATCATGCCCTTCAAGGTTTTGTTGAATCTCTCAACTAAACCATTGCATTGTGGGTGATAGGGTGTGGTGAACTTATAAGTCACTCCACACTCCTTCCACATTGCTTTTAAGTACCCAGACATGAAGTTAGCACCCCTGTCTGATACTACCTCCTTAGGAAAGCCCACTCTTGAGAAAATTCCCAGGAGGGCCCTTGCCACCACAGGTGCTGTAGTGGTCCTGAGGGGAATAGCTTCTGGGTACCTGGTGGCATGATCCACTACCACCAGGATAAACCTGTGCCCAGAGGCTGTTTGGGGATCCATGGGACCAACAATGTCAATCCCTACCCTTTCAAAGGGCACCCCCACCACAGGTAGTGGTATCAGGGGGGCCTTTGTAGTGCCACCTGCCTTGCCACTGGCCTGGCAGGTTACACAGGTGCGACAAAACTCCTTGGTGTCTTCAGACATGTGGGGCCAGTGAAAGTGAGGGACAATTCTGTCCCAAGTCTTGTTCTAGCCCAGGTGACCTGCCAAGGGAATATCATGGGCTAGGGTCAATAGGAAGCCCCTGAACTTTAGAGGTATAACCAACCTCCTGGTGGCACCAGGCTTGGGGTCTCTACTCTCTGAGTACAGGAGTCCATCATCCCAATACACTGTATGGGGACCACTAGCTTTCCCAGCAGCCTCAGCAGCAGCTTGCTGTCTGAGGGGTTCAAGGGAGGGGCAGCTCTGCTGCTCCTGGCTCAGATCTGCCCTAGAAGGTCCCCCTGTCCCCAAGAACTTAACCTGGTCAGGTTCAAGTTCCTCTGGGACAGTTCCTTCTTCAGGACTGAGATCATCCCCTCAAGGGACTGATCTTCTTCCTGAGCCAAGGGGGAAGGCACTGCCTTAACCCTACTACTCCTCCTCTTGGAAGGCACTTGGTCCATTATTCCAGAATCCAAGGCCTGTTCAGTGCTAGACATTTTGGCTTGTGACCTGGTCACAGCAAACACATCTGCAGGGATCCCCAGCATTTCTGCATGGGTCCTGAGCTCCACTTCTGCCCAAGCAGAAGTCTCTAAGTCATTGCCAAGCAAGCATTCGACTGGTAGGTTTGCACTCACCACAACCTTCTTAAGGCCAGTTACCCCTCCCCAGGAGAAGTTAACAACTGCCAGAGTATGGTCTGTTCTGACATTGCTAGCATTGGTCACTTGGTACATCTCACCAAGTATAACTTGCCCAGGATTCACAAGGCCTTGTGTCACCATTGTGACACTTGCCCCTGTGTCCCTAAATGCCAAAGCCTCTCGTCCATTGATTAAAGGCTGTTGTCTGTACTTGCCCAGATTACTGGGACTCATAGAGGAAGGCACATCCATGCCTCCATCACAGACTAACACAGCCTGAGTCAGTTCTCTGACTAGGTCAGAGCCCAACTCAGTACCCAGGGTGAACCCTACTAAACCCTTGGCTGGAGCACTCCCACCAACTGTAACTGTACTAGGGGGAACAGGTGCCTTAGGGGCATTGGTGGGTGCTGGACTTGAGTCTTTGGACTTGGTGCAATCACTGGTCCAGTGGGTCTTTTGCTTACAGACCTTGCGCCATGGTTTTCTTTGGCCTTTCCCTTTTGTAGACTGTGAATCCCCACCAGAAGAAGATTTTTGGGGGCCTGATGAAGACTTTTGATCTTTACCCTTCTCCCCACCCTTTTCAGAGTTCTTAGCATCTTGCTTCTTAGTGTCCCCACCTTGGTTCTGTACTTTCTGCTTCACCCTGGTTCTGACCCATTTGTCTGCCTTCTTTCCCAATTCTTGGGGAGAGGTCAGATCAGAGTCTACCAGGTATTGATGCAACAGCTGATTTTGACAGTTATTAAGAATCTGCTCCCTCATTATCAGATTGTACAATCCTGAGAAGTCACACACCTTACTGCCCATCAACCAGCCTTCCAGAGCCTTGGCAGAACAATCCACATAGTCTACCCAGTCTTGAGTCTGTGCTTTTGGGTATCTCTGAACTTCAACCTGTACTGTTCAGTGGTTAGGCCAAACCCATCAATAAGAGCACTCTTCAAGACCTTGTAATTATCAGCATCCTCCTCTCTAACAGTGAGGAGCTTATCTCTACCTTTGTCTGCAAAGGAGAGCCACAAGATTGCTGCCCACTGCTCCTGAGGGACCTTCTGTACTTTACAGGCCCTCTCTAGAGCAGTTATCCACTTGTGGATGTCATCCCCATTCTGATAGGGAGGGACAATCTTGCTCAGGTTCCTATGGTCATAGGACCTTTCCCTATCTCTAGGGACATGGCTGCCACCATGGGACTCTAGTCCCAACTTTCTTTTCTCTCTAAAGAGATCTAGGGACTCCCTGTCTAAGGCTACTTGCTTCCTTCTGAGTTCAAGCTGAGCTTCCTCATATTGAATCAGCCTTGTTCTCCTGTCATGAGAGGATTCCCTCCTATGAGATGAGACAGAGCTCCCTATTGAGGTGCCAGAGTGGTTAGACTTCTGAGAAGGAGATCTAGACTTTCTGGGCACACTCATAATCCTTCCTGGTGGGACAAAGAGGGCATCATCCTGATCATCCTCTTCATCTTCCACAGGAGGGATTGGGTTATCCAGGTCAGGGTCATTGTCACCCTCCTGACCAGTTTCAGAGGGGGGACTGGGGGTATTGCTACCCCTGGTCCCACCCTCATCTTCTGCCCCACCCACAGCACCAACCCCATCAGTCCCCAACGGCGTACTAAGGTCATAAGCTACCAACAACTCCTTAAGGTGTTGGGTGGTGGGACTTTGGCCTGTCCTTAATTTCCTCAAGTTACATAATGCTCTCAATTCCAAGAATGGGAGGGTATCATACTTGGAGGGAAGAAGCCCAGTGGCTTCTGGTAAGGATTCTCTAGATCCTACCTTTAAAGACATTACTAGTGTGGTGTGGTGTATGCACTACCTACTCTAGTGTGGCCTACTAAACTCTCTTGAGTTGTAGAAAGGGTGTGCTATCCCTTAACACACAACTCTAAGTTCAGTAGAACTTACTGTATTCTAAGCTTAAATTATATGTACCTTAGGTACCTTTAGTGGTTTTCAGTTGATCAATTCAATTGAGATTATCTGGTAAAACAATAGCAAGCTGGAATCCCACACGCTGCACACCAATGTGAGAAGTTGGCCTGGCATATGCTGTCCACTAATTATAGTGGGCACCTTGCACCAGTCCAAACAACCCCTTATTGGAGATAGGTTAAAGACAACCTTTATTGAAAGCTATCCTAGTGGTAGCTATGGAGAGCAGCCTTCAGGCTAAGTCTTGAAGGAATGTAAAGCAGCTTGTTTTACCAGTCTATAATCTCTCGAGTGACCAAATGAAAGAGCACCACACCAGGTATATATTCAAAATATATGTATTTATTGCTAAACACACCCCTCTAGTCTCTTTATGAGGCTAGAGTTCGAAGTACACAAGTTATAAGTTATTTAAACACAGTAATAGCACAAATACACGTTTGGGCCCTAGGGGCGTACTCAAACCATATACCAATAAAGTGGTATAAGAACCACGACTGAACTAGACACTAGGCCTAGAGCCTCTAGAAGTGCTTGGACCGCAAGGAACCACCCAAGGTAGTGACACAGGGGACCCACGGGGGACGCGTGCAGTGTAAATACACAACCGCGATACGCCGTTAACTTCTATGGAGAAAGTCGTGATCAGGAAATTAAAGAAAAGGGACACTTAAAGGAGGACTTGGAGCAAACCCTTTGAGAACTAGGTCGTTCTAGAGTCTCTACCCACGGGAGCACCGGAGTACTCGTGTTACCTCACCCAGGGAAGCCGGGTGCATAGGTGCCTTTCGGGGTCGGGTTTCGTCGTCGATTTGAATGGCGATCTGCTGCAAAGTGCTGCTGGCGACCAAGTGAAAAGTGTCCGGTTGGATCCAAGAGTGGATCGGAGATCTGAAGAACCTGAAAGCAGAGGGGACAGAGTCTGGGTCACTAGCCAGTGACCAGGATGGCGATGAGCGGATGCCCACCGATGTTGAGTGCTTCAGGTGCGTTGACGGTCGTGTTGACTCTTCAGCCACGAGGTCCAGGAGGCGTTGTCGGCGACCAGGAGCAGGATTCGGGCTGGTACACAATGTCTGTCGAGTGCTGAGGTGTCGGCGACCGGATTGGACCCAACAAGCCTTGGCAACGGTAAGTCTCGGTGAAGATGAAGATTGTCGATGGTGCAGACCAGCAAGGTCTGAGGAACTCACCCAGCAAGGGTAAGTGAGGGCAGGCCTGGAGCAACCAGGATGCCCAAGAAGAAAAATATTGGCCTTCGTGAAGGGCTACTAGCCAACAGGCTAGCGACCGCGAAGGAGCCTCGAAACGTCGCACGTGGATCTGGCTCACAGGACACTCGTGGAGTGGAGGCCAGTGATCTTCGGTGCAGTTGGTGCTGGAGGCTAGGGCTACTGGGAGCCCAAAGCACGACTTCATGGGAGGCCCAGAAGAGGATGCACTTGCAAATGTGCTCGGTGTCCAGGGGTCACGGTCTCACGTTACCCACGATAGCTACGGGCCTCAGCTTTGCTGGGAACTCAGGGTAGCTTCGGAGAAGTCTGAGAATCCACCTCTGGTGATGCGAAGACTTCGGCGTCTGACGGGAGCTTCAGAAATGCAGACCGGACAGATGCGTCTTTGGTGCCTGCCAAGCAGGGGAGTCACTCCTTGACCCCAAGGGAGATTCTTCAGTCCTCTAATCTTGAGTAGAGCATCAAAGGTCCAGGATTCTGTTTCAGAGTTTCGTCCAGGGATAATTTAAAGTCCTAAGGACTGGGTTCCTATACTTATACCAAGTTTAGGGGTTGGACTACTCTGTGGCCCCACCTATGGGTGGGTCAGGGCAGAGGGGTGGCTACACCCCTTTCCCTTTGTCCAGTTCGCGCCAAAGCAGGGGCTGCAAGCCCCTGATCCGGTTTGAACTGGGGTATGCACAGGGACACCAAATGTGCCCCCAGTGCAGGACTTCAAAGCACCCGAAAGTGCCCCCGCCCAGCCCCAATACACATTATCCTGTCTGGGGAGGTGGTCACACCTCCCTGGGACAGGAAACCTATTGTCCAGGCCTCCCCTGCCGGAGTTTTGTCCAGCAGCAGGAGGCCAGACTCATGTCTGTGGCAGCAGCATCCATTTTGTGATGCCAGGGCTTTAGAAAGAAGTTACCGGGCTAGCCAGAGTTAACATGTCTTTCTCTCTAGAAGGGTGGAATGCTACTCCCCGCCGCCAGGATTGGCGGGGGTAGTATTCCAAGATGTTTGACACCAAACACGACATGTTTAGGTGCAGGCATTCCAAAGTTAGCATTTAACGCGAGGTTATAATGCGCTTAAGAGTATATGGTCAGGCTGCACTACAAACAGCATCAGAGAAGGGTCTCCGAACGCTGCAGAGGGGCCCTGCTCATGCAGGGGCACCCTCTCACATAGGAACCACGCACTCTGCCTTCAGGATTGATAAGGCCTGCCTTAGGAGTGACTTATAGGTTTATATGTGTGTATGTACTTAGTGATATAGGTAACCTATATCACAGTAAGGGGTGCATGCACCACCTTACCCAGGCTGCAGTAGCAGACCTGTGGTGTCAGTTTGGATGGCCTTCCAGGGGTGGCATAATACATGCTGCAGCCCCTGGTAGGCCTCTGAGGTACCTGTGCCCTTGGTACATAGTATACCATATACTAGGGACTTATAAGGGCACTCCAGATTCCAATCAGAGATGTGCCTAAGGCACATGGAAACCATTTTAGAGAGGAAGCAGCTAGGCTGGGGTTCTGATTAGCAGGGCCCCAGCCAGACTAATGTCGAAAAACAGTGAAGCATCAGCAAAAAGTGGGGGTACCCATGTGAAGCAGATCCTACTCTCCTACAGGGAGTTCCAGATCCTCGGAGCCATCCATTAAAAGGCTCGGTTATAGGTCTTTTTTTTCTTGAATTTTTGTCTGAGTGGGTCTATGACTCAGTAGATTAGTTTCTGAGTAGGTCTGTTAGTGAGTGTATGAGTGTCTCAGTGGGTCTGTGAGTGAGTGCATGAGTCTCTGAGTGGGTATGTGAGTGGGTGGATGAGTCTCTGACTGGGTCTGTGAGTGGGTGCATGAGTCTCTGAGTGGGTGCATGAGTGTCTAAGTGGATCTGTGAGTGGGTGTATGAGTGTCTCAGTGTGTCTGTGAGTGAGTGCATAAGTCTCTGAGTGGGTCTTTGAGTGGGTGCATCAGTCTGTGAGTGGGTCTCTGTGTGAGTGCTTGAGTGCCTGAGTGGGTCTGTGAGTGGGTACATGAGTATGTGAGTGAGTCTCTGAGTGAGTGAGTGACTGTCTCAGTCGTTCTCTGAGTGAGTCTCTTAGTGGCTCTCTGCATAGGTGTATGCATCTATGAGTGGGCCTGTGAGTAGATGTGTAACTGTCTGTGTGAGACTGTGAGTGTATGCATTAATGTATAAGTGACTGTTGTAATGTATATTTTTAATTTATTTCAGCAAGATTTGCGACTTCAATGTGACATTACACGGGGGCCTCGATGAGTGCCATGATAGGATCATGACTCCAACCGCATGGAAAAAAAGAACAGATTATGGCATTTTGTAACTCATAAGGGATACTTTAGAAACCCTACAATACAGTTATGGGGTCAGAGTGCCCTTACCCTGACCTCTTCTATACTTTTTAACATTTACGTTTATCCCCCAGGACCATCTCCTGCTTAATAAAATGGCAATCCAAAGCACGTTGGGGTGCGCAACTCCACATCGACATTACACGGTGTCACACTGAGCGCTGTGATGTGGTCGCAACTCCAACCGCGTGAAAAAAAAATGTGTCTTGCCATTCTAAAACTCATAAGGGTCCTCTAACAGACACCTACAATACACCGATGGGGTCAAGGTACTCCTACCCTGACCCCTTCTATCTTTTTTTTGTTTGAATAATCCCCCGAGACCGGCTCAACTTCATAAAATGGTGTCTTCAACATATTCTGCAGCTTGCAGCCAGACAATTAGAGCACTCCTCGTGGGTTCGCATAGCCCTGCTTATGAGCCACAAACCCTCCACATCCCTAGATATCTAATTGGAAATTTCTTTAAATAACTCCGCAAATACTGAACGGAATTACACCAATTAACAAAAAGGTCACTTTCTGGGCCAACAGCTACATTTTTACCAAATTTGGTGTAATTCTGTTCAGCAGTTCGGGCTGTAGCTGGGTTTAAAGTTCCTGTGGGAATTAACATGGGGAAAATACATTTTGGGACCCCCTTTTTCTCAACCGCCGCTTGACGGATCACCCCGAAACTTTCAAGGCAGCAGTTGAAGTGAGTGGCAAGCTAGTTCTGAAAATGTAGCAAGGATTTATCAAACTATGCCAAATTTATTGGTAAGTGAACAAATGCTCTTTCTATTGAAACTACCTCCTAACTGTAACTACCTACTGGCTGCCACCAGCAGGATATATATATATATATATATATATATATATATATATATATATATATATATATATATATATATATATATATATATATATATATATATATATATATATATATATATATATATATATATTTCAAAACAAAATCCACCAGGGAGACCAATAGTCTCTTCATGCGACTCCCTATATGAAAATCTCTCTCAATATGTGGATAAATTCCTGGCCCCAATTGCACAAAGTATGAGCTCATATATAAAAGATACGGGAGATTTCCTGAGAATTCTAACAGGAATCACATGGAGCGATCAATATCTCTTGGTAACAATAGACGTTGTATCATTATATACGTCAATACGGCACGAGGTAGGATTGGAGGCATGCAGATTCTTCCTAAAACAGCGTAGCATTACAGAACTAAAACATTCAGAGATGCTATTAAAAATGATCGAGATATGCCTGACTAACAATATTTTTCTTTTTAACAAAGAACTGTTTAAACAATGTTGTGGCACAGCCATGGGCATTTCTTTTTCTCCGAATTTTGCGAATATAACCATGGGCTGGTGGGAGAGAGAGATAGCATGGAACTCAGAAAACCAAGAAGAGCTTGATCGGATCGTGCTATGGGTCCGATTCATTGATGATTTGTTTTTAATATGGAACGGCACTGAGCATGATTTTAATGAGTATTTTTTTAAATTGAATAACAATCAGATTGGTTTATCATTTACGTGCACCAAGAACAAACAGGAAATTGAATTTTTAGACACTAAGATCTACATTGAAAATGATCAAATCCAGTCCACGCTATTTAGGAAGAAAACTGCTACCAACAGCATTTTATATGGAACGAGTTTCCATCCGAAACCCCTCCTGGAAAGTATCCCCTATGGTGAATTCATCCGCATGAAGCGTAATTGTTCAAAGCAGGAAGATGCAGAAGATAAGATTCAAGAGACAATGAAGAGATTGAAAGTGAGAGGTTATAATGACACCACATTAAGGAAATGCAAAAACGTGCTGATCAAAAATCAAGAGAAGATACATTAATCCCAAAATCAAAAATCCAAGAAACAAGTGAACAGGGACCACCAAGATTTATCACGACATACAGCAAAGAAAGTGGAATGATAACGAACAAAATCAAAAAATACTGGCATTTAATTGCGGGAGACCCAGATATTGGTAAATTCTTAGGACCCCAACCAATTGTTACCTATAGGAAGACTAAAAATCTAAAGGATATGTTGGTGAAAAGTCATTTTCAGGAGAGACCACAAACAAATTGGTTACTGGAACAACAAAGAGGTTTTAAGAAATGCAATGTGTGTAAGGCCTGCAAAATTGGTAAGAACGTCAGGACAATTGTGGAACCAGATGGAAAGCAAATCACAATTGAGCAAAACATTTCCTGCACATCTCAGTTTGTTATCTATGTGATAGAGTGTAATTGTGGAATGAAATATATTGGGAGCACAACATGCATGGTTAAAAACGTATTCTAGAACATATTCGTGCAGTGAAAAATGGAAACATGACGTATGCCACAGCAAAACATATGTCACAATGTCAAAAGGGAGACTGGAGAGCAATGACCTATTATGGAATTCACATGATCCCCCAGAAGAACGGGGTGGAGATAGAATAAGGAAACTACGACAAATGGAATCCAAGTACATTATAAGGCTGAGAACGAAATTCCCCAGAGGGATAAATAATGACGAAGAACTTTTTGTGCACTTGGAATAAAGTATCTTTTGGCACAGTGTTAAAAGAAAAGGAACAATCTGTTATACTATATATACTGGTGGTAAAAAATGAGGGTACTATACCCGACCCTGTGAAAACGATTTAGATAGTTGTATTAAATGAACACATTTTAAAAATCACATAATAGAATATATCACCAGCTAAGGGTACTATACCGATAAATTTATCTTAATGCACAAAAATATCGTGTTATATATAAATCTATTGCTTGCGATAAAGGCAAGGATACTATATCCAATATTCTGCGAAAAAGTAAAGCGCTTACGTAGTAATGTCAAAGTCACCATAATCTGTAAAGAACCTGACACATGCACAATTGTCCTTTTTGTATATATGTATAAATTTTTTTTCTTTTTGAAATACACGCACTACGAATCCCATGATGCATCATTATGGCAGATATGGGTATTTAAGGCGTAATGAAAGAAGGACTCACTAACCGTGAAGAAAGCCGTGTGAAGGCTGAAACGCGTTGGTTGAGTGGTGTTGTGAATAAACCAATTTCACAAGTATCCTGCTTTGGAGTGCCGCGTCATTTGTTGTTTTGAAATTGAATTTGGGCCAGGATCCGGCCCATACGCTGAGCACCCGCTGGTTGTGCGCTCTGAACCGTTAGGATCACATTGTGGAGAATATATATATATATATATATATATATATATATATATATTCACTGAAAAAACCATAGGTTTCAGACACGTTATAGTTAGAAATTAGCATTTAAAAACCTTTGAAATTCACTGAAAAAACCATAGGTTTTAGGGACAGTTATAGTTAGTTGGACATTGCACTCGTACAAAACCCGTGAAATTCCCCCGTTATAGTTAGTTCAGCTAACTATAACTTGCGCCCCCGCAATGCACTGCTGATGACGTCACATATTACATCACTCATGACATGGTCAGTGACATCACTGATGACATCACTGATGACATCTCAAATGACATCACTGATGACATCACTGATGACATCATCCAGTGACTGTGTGTTTCTGTAAAGTTTAATTTTGTTTTATATATATATGCCAAGCTGTATTGAGGAATGAGTGGGTGTATAAGTGTCTGTATGGAGGATTTAGTAGGTACGTGACTGACTGTATAAGTGAGTGATTAAACGTATCTTACTGAATGCATGGGTTAGTGACTAAACTGGGTGAATGTCTGAATCCGTCTGTCTGTTGCTGTGTAAGTGGCTGCATGGGTTTGTGAATAGGTACATGAGTGTCTATATGAGTTATTGATTGGTTGTCTGAGTATCTGTATGGGTGCCTGAGTGTTTGTGTGGGTGGGGTGTGTGCGACTCTGTGCATAGATGTGTGAGTGGGTGATTCACTGGGTGGATGGTTTCAAGAGTGCATCTGTGATAGACTGTATGGGTGGGTAAGTGTGTGTAAGAGTGTGTTAGTGAGTGAATGTATGTCCCAGTGGTACATGTGTGAGTAACTACATATGTGAAAGGCAGTATATATGTGTGTTGGAGTATATAAATGGCTATAAGTGAGAGTGTGTGATTGTGAGAGTGGCTGTATGGATGAGTGTGTGCTTGTATCAGTGATTGTATAAGAGCGTAAAAATGTGCTAGTATTTGTATGAGTAAGTGAGCTGGTGTGTCTATGACTGTATAGGTGAGTAAATGGCAGTGTGAATAATTATTTGCATGACTGACTAGGTGTGTGAGTACCTCTATGGACGAGTGGCGGTGTGTGAATGTCTATATAGGAGTATGAGTGCATATGATAGTCCTGTACTGAGTGACCGTAAGTATGAGTGACTGTACGGGTGAGTTAGTGGATGTGTGTGTAGACCTAAGAATCAGTGAGTGGGTATGTAGTTATTGGTGTTGGAGTGTCTATGGTTTTGCGAATGGCAGTCTGTTATTTAGAGTGGGTGTATCAAAGGTTATATTAGGGTGTGAGGAGGTGCATCAGATTATCACGTGGATGATGTCATCAGTGATGTCATCAGTGATGTCATTTGAGATGTCATATGTGATGGCATCAGTGATGTCACTGACCATGTCATGAGTGATGTAATATGTGACGTCATCAGCAGTGCATTGCGGGGGCGCGAGTTATAGTTAGCTGAACTAACTATAACGGGGAATTTCACGGGTTTTGTACGAGTGCAATGTCCAACTAACTATAACTGTCCCTAAAACCTATGGTTTTTTCAGTGAATTTCAAAGGTTTTTTAAATAATAATTTCTAACTATAACGTGTCTGAAACCTATGGTTTTTTCAGTGAATTTCAAATGTTTTTTAAATGCTAATTTCTAACTATAACTGTCCATAAAACCTATGGTTTTTTCAGTGAATTTCAAAGGTTTTTTAAATGCTAATTCCTAACTATAACATGTCTGAAACCTATGTTTTTTTTCAGTGAATTTCAAAGGTTTTGTAAATGACAATTTTTAAATGTATTAATTGTTATATTTATTTTTTGGATACTGATTTACTACATTTTTTTAAACTATTTATTTTTACATATTTTATTTTTAAATTACATTGTAATTACATTATACATTACATTACAAAATATACTTTCTCTGAATGAATTGCTTTAGTTTAAATACTTTGCAAATAGGCAATAGACTTTTAAGTACAGTAGTTACAGTTGTTGCAATGGGCAACACAATTTCAAACACAATGCAACATTGAGCTCAATGTGAATTTCTAGTTAAATGCAATTAGTTACTTTATGGATTACTTTTCTAACCACAGGACTGGATCCTAGATTCAGTCCTGGGACATCTCCTGTAAACAGTTGAGTAAAAGCGTTTTGGTTACAGTAGTGATTTTTAAGGAATATTATTGTATTTTAAAAGTTGACACTTGAAACTTTTTCACATAGAATCACCAATGTTATCCTATGGGAGGAAATTCACTTAGCAGGTAAGTAGTGTTATCGTTACTTTTTCTTACTCAGTGTTGGATCCTGGATCCAGCACTGGTGCATCTCCTGTAAACAGTTGAAAGAATGCGTTTAAGTCATACAGGCGATTTTTAAGGAATATTTGTAGTTTGTGAAAATCGACACTTTGAAACTTTTCTGCTGAAAACCAGACAATGGATTCCTATGGAAGGAAATATAAGTTACTGGTAAGTACGGTTAGAATTACTTTTCAGGGTCAGTGCTGGGCTAAAAGATGCAGCACTGGGTTCTCTCCTGATAACAGGTGAGTAAATCGGAATTCGTAGTTCGGTTGATTTTAGAGGAATATTATAAAGTTCCAAAACTCCACACTTAGAAGAATTTCCAAGTGAAACCAGTCAATGTTAGCCTATGGAAGGAAATTCAAGTTGCTGGTAAGTACGGTTAAAATTACTTTTCAGGATCAGTACTGGGCTGAAAGATGCAGCACTGAGGTCTCTCCTGATAACAGGTGAGTAAATCAGAATTCGTATTTCGGCTGATTTTAGAGGAATATTTGTATGTTTCAAAAATCGACACTTAGAAACTTTTTCAGCAAAAAGCAGGCAATGATATCCTATGGAAGGAAATTCAAGTTACTGGTAAGTACGGTTAAAATTACTTTTCAGGATCAGTACTGGGCTGAAAGATGCAGCACTGAGGTCTCTCCTGATAACAGGTGAGTAAATCGGAATTCGTAGTTCGGCTGATTTTAGAGGAATATTTGCACAATGGTGAAGGAAGGGGTGGGGCCTGAGGTGACATGTCTGCAAACACACCCAGTGGCGCATTTTAAGTTGGAGAATTAATTCCTTCTCAATCCCGAGGGTCCCTAGGGGCCAACTAGCCCACCAGATACCTCTAGTATGCCCCAGACAGCTGCGTTGCAGAGAGGTGTTCAGAGGCCACGCCCTCTTTACAACACTCTGCAACGTCTCTCCGTGGCGCTTACTGGAGGTACCTGGTGGGCTAGTTGGCCCCCAGGGACCCTCAGGATTGAAGGGGATTTAATTCCCCATCTTCAAACGCGCCACGGGGCCTGTTTGCACACATGTCACCTGAAGCCCCCTCCCTTCACCACTGTGCAAACGCGCCCCGTGGCGCGTTTTAAGTTGGGGGATTAAGTCCCCTTGAATACTGAGGGTCCCTGGGGGCCAACTAGCTCACCATGTACCTCCAAAAGCGCCACAGAGCTGCGTTGCAGAGAGGTGTAAAAGGGGCGTGGCCTCTGTACACCTCTCTGCAACGCAGCCCTGGCGCATACTGGAGGTTCCTGGTGGGCTAGTTGGCCCCAGGACCCCCAGTATTGAAGGGGTCGTTCCCCATCTGGAAACGCGCCAGGGGCGCGTTTGCAGAGTGGTAAAGGAAGGGGCGGGGCCTGCGGCCCGATCGTTTTTTGTTTTTTTCCCCCAAGGGGGCTGTGTAGCCCCCTTACTTTTTCCTATTTTTGGGCCCTGGGGACCCCACCCCAGGGCCTTATCCCTTTTTTTTTTTTTAATTAAACGGGAAGGGGGCCGCGTGGCCCCTCCCATGGCCGAATCCGGCCCCGGGGACCCCATCCCCAGGGCATGGCCACACTTTTAAATACATTTTTAAGGAGGGGGGCTGCGTGGCCCCCCTCCTCAGGCCTCCTTTTGCCCCTGGGACCCCATTCCCCGGGGCAGGCCTTTATTTATTTTTTTTAATTATTATTTTGGGGGAGGGGGGCCGCGTGGCCCCCCTCCCGGGCCACTACTTGCCCTGGGTACCCCATCCCCCGGGGCTGGCCCCCTCCGTTGGGGACTGTGGGGGGGTCCCCAATCCCTCACAGTCCCGCCGGCTCCCGCGTCCCTTGGGAGCCGGCATTGCTTTCCACATGGGGAGCTGCTAACATGCAGCTCCCCATGTGGAAAGCAATTTGCTTTGGATATTGGAAGCGAGGCAGGTTTCCTGCTCTCGCTTCAATATCCAAAGCAGTTTGCTATGACAGGACGGGAGCCGCGAGGCTCACGTCCTGTCCTAGCAAACTACAGTGTCCCGGGGGTAGGCACCCGGGACACTGCCAGGAGCCGGTCCTGGGGGTGGTGGTCCCCAGGGCCATTACAGGCTCCAGGAGGGGGCCGCGCGGCCCCCTCCCTCCATTGACAAAGCCCCGGGGAGGTGGTGGTCCCCGGGGTTCTGAGAGTCCGTAATGGACCCCCATATTGACATTTTTAGTGCCCCGGGGAGGTGGCGGTCCCGCGGCGTGTGGGGGCTTGAGCCCCCCACACAGGTACATTTTTAAAAAAATAATTAAAGAAGCCCCGGGAGGTGGCGGTCCCGAGGGCTGCGGGAGGGCCGAGAGCCCTCCCGCACCATTTATTTTTAAAGCCCCGGGGGTGGCGGTCCTCGGGGCTTGGGGGACCTTAGATGCCCCCACATATTATAAATAACCCCCCCATGCCCCCGGGACTTGGCCCACCCGGGGGCCAATTAACAACGAAGCACGGGAGACCGCACTTCGTTTTTTTTTTTTTCGGCGGTATTCGCGCACCCTAAGCGTATCCCGCCGATTTATTTTTGGAAAAAATGCTTTTTTCTGCCCAGGGGGTCCTTGTGGGACCCCCTAAGCAGACCTAGGGGGTCAGGGTGTTTCTACCCTGTCCCCTTTGTGCGTTTTGCGAACTTGTTTCTTTTTTTTTTTTCTCGGCGGGATCCGCGCACCCTAAGCGCATCCCGCCGATTTAAAAAAAAAAAAAAAAATGCTTTTATCTGCCTAGGGGTCCTTGTGGGACCCCCTGAGCAGACCTAGGGGTCAGGGTGTTTCTACCCTGCCCCCTTTGCGCTTGCGCACTTGTTTCTGTCCCTCGGTTCTACCGATGGACAAAATGGCTGCCAACACTTCCTGATTTGGAGTGTTGATAGCCAATTAGCATGCAGCTCGTGATCGGGAGGGTACGCGGACCCTACTTGGCCATAGATATATATGTGATTTTATTTGTGATTTTCTCAGAAACTACTGAACGGATTTACACCATTTAAGCAAAAGGCACGACACTGAACCAAGGGCTACCTCTTTGCCAAATTTGGTGTAATTCCCTTCAGCAGTTCGGGCTGTAGCCGCGATGAAAGGATCCTATGGAAAAATGAATGGGGAAAACGCGTTTTGGGACCCCCTTTTTCTCGGCCCCCGCTGACGAATCAACCCGAGACTTTCAGGGTAGGAGCGGAGCGCCCCAACAAGTTGGAAGCTTTCGCGAAGATTCGTCAACCGGCGCAAGAGTTATTTCAAATAGAATGTCGCAGATTTCCTATGGAAAATAGGTCCTAACTATAACTATCTACTGGCGACCGCCAGTGGAAAATAAATATATATATATATATATATATATATATATATATATATATATATATATATATATATATATATATATATATATATTATATATATATATTATATATATATTCATTCATTAACTTTATTTCGATAAAGATCAAAAAAGTACACAGCACATTGTGATAAAATACAGAAATAGAATAATTAGTTTTACATATTTAAAATAGCATAAAATAGTTTAAAATCAGAAAGGATTCAAAAAGAGATAAAAAGTTATGTGCATCATACAGTACATTTGGAGCGCTTGATCCACAGTGCATGCCAATATCTGGAAAGGCCAAAGACCACTACTCTACGTGTATCAGTCATTAAAATTCTCAACACCTCAAGGTAGTGACCCGGGATGATCAATTTGCATAAAGGAATTATCCATTTTTTCCTCGAGATTTTGTAATATGGGCAAAAAAAGAGCAAATGCACAATGGTTTCTGAACTAGCGTTACAAGCAGGACAGAGATCATCAATAAAAGCACCATTACACCACTTTCTACAAAACAGTTTTGTTGGTAGGGTCTTATGCCGAAATTGGAAAAATAGTTCACGTGCCAGAGGGGGGACAATTTCATCGATAGTATCCTCAAAATGGGGGACAGATTTAAAGTTTAAAAATTCACAGGTCAAGCGTCCCTCAGTTTTTGCCAGCACTTGAACTGATATAGCTTCCCAAAACATCTCTTTCAGCCTCACCCTAGGTATGGTAACAAGGCTTTCCGGGTTGGTCCAAAACCCTTCCATCCCAAGCCTCCCCAATAGATCCCATAATGATCTAAACCAGGGGATCGAGATTACCTGTGGGGACTTCAGGAGGCCAATTAGTGGCTCACGATAGGATACTAACTCATCCACAGACCACAGCCTGTGCCAGAACATAAGGTGTTTATTGTTCAGTTCGTGTATCAGCTGTCTATGGGCAAGGTCCAAATATAGGGGCAACAGGGGGTACTAGGAGGTAAGTCCACCAGGGATCTAAGGAAACGATTCTCAATGGCAGACAAGCAATTTGTATCGCCCGTACCCCAAAGTTCTGCTCCATAGAGGGCCCCCTAGAACCTTGGTATTGTACATTTCCAGAGCTGGTGCAAACTGCCTAGACAGTGTTTTCCTATGGATTTCAGTAATATGGGCAGTCTGCTGGATTAGTTGTAATTTGGTTTTCTCAATGTGAGAGGCCCAGTGAGTTGTGGGAGTCAGGCGAATACCTAAGTAATCAAAGGCATCAACTCGCTCCAATTTATTACTGCCAACTAGCACTGGTCTTTTGGTGCGGTTGGTCGTTCCTCTCTTAAAAATCATATATTTGGTTTTTGCCTCATTTAACACTAAACCCCGCTCATCACAGAACTTAATAAAATCATTCAAAAGCTGTTGCAGTCCCTGCGGAGATTTAGAGATTAGGAGTGTATCATCGGCAAAAAGAAGAGCAGGGACTCTTTTTGTACCTATTTTAGGAGCATCACACCCATTTCTGTCTAAAAAATCTACTACACCATTAATAAAAAGAGTAAAAGGTTTGGGTGCAAGAACACATCCCTGCCTTACTCCACGTTGGACTGGGAATGTTTCTGTGACTTTATTGTTCTCGCCCCACCTCACTTATGCTGTGTTGGATAAGTGTAATCTAATTAAAACATCTAAAAGATTACTCTGTATGCCCTGATCCCTTAGAACTCTCCATAGGCTGGATCGCGGGACCAGTTCAAATGCAGGCCGAAGGTCAACAAAGGCCACATAAAGCTTTCCTCCTTTGACTGTCACTTCTTTCCAATAAATACAAAGGAGACGGAAAGCTTGGTCCAGAGTGCTTATTTTTGCACGAAAGCCAGCTTGAAAGTCACTTAAGATTCGAGACTCTAAGATCCATTCCTAGATTCGTCCTAGGATTTGTTTGCAGAAAATTTTCTGGAGGGAATCAATAAGGCTAATAGGCCTATAGCTTGCTGGCTTTGCTCTGTCCCCTTTTTCATAAATGGGGACAACCTCTGCGATTTTCCAGGAAAGGGGAATGGGAGTGCCTGTTAGAATTGAGTTGGTGAGAAGATTTATGTAAGAGCCCCAAAGTATTGTATCCTCTTTATGTAGGTCATTTGGGATTCTATCTGGGCTGGGGGCGCGGGCTGAAACGCAAGAGCGAATGGCTGCTTGCATTTCTTCTAAGGTAAATGGAGAGCAACACCCTCACCACCTGGCACCACCCCACACCCATTGTTCAATTCTTCAGCTATTTTTAGACTTATAGAGGGAACTGTAGTGCGCTACCGACTCTTCCGGCTGGACTGTGAATTCCAGAACTCTCCTATTCCCCTTAAGCCAGTATGCAGCCTTGTTCCAAAAACACTTCGAGTCTTTTGCTAACAGTGCACCCCGTAAGGATGACCACAAAGAGCCCTCCCAATCCTTCTTTGCATTCCCGATAACCTGCCTGTACTTAGCTCTGCATAACATGACCTCAGGACGTGTTTTCTGCTTAACTGCCCTTACAAGCGCTTCCTTTGCAACCCTGCAGTCTTTGTTGTACCAAGCTCCCTGAGGGGCTGACCTCTGGTTTGTGCGGATTCCTCCCTCTTTATGAGATTTGGACGGTTGACTTAACAGTTCCCTAATCTCAGTATATAATGACTCATGGCAGAATCCCAAGATCTCCCCAACATTATTGGCGGTGTGTTTAGCTAACTCCTCTAACACCAGGCGTACTTTACCCTTAGCTGCTTCTATGGCCCCCGGGTGTTCTTCCACCCAGTCCCATCTGATCGCCCTCTGATTGTTCGTAATTGAAAGGGCACCCAAATCAGGGCTTCCCCTTCTGGCGGGTTCCGGAATGCCCTGCTTTGCGAAAGTGAGGACTAGGGCATTATGGTCACTGTCGACTCTTTTGACCACTGCCATATCTTTTGCTAGATGCCAAAGTTTAAGAGATACCAGGCAATAATCTATTCTAGTTTCGTTGCCAGGTCTATTGAAGGTAAAATCCCCATTTGGGTCGGAATTGGTTCTGCCATTCGTGGCTCTCAAATCGTGCTGCATTGTGAGAGCCAACACCTGTATATATATATAGGAGAAGCAGAACTATTTAAATGACACTGAATAGTTAACCCAGGTACCCGAGGCATCAGAGGAAGGCCAAGCGCCGAAACGCGTCATGCTCGAAGGGGGAATAAACAGCCTCAAAATATGCCCCGCTGTGTCTCTCTCATCTTTTTTTAACGGAGGAGGTTTTGTGCGATATTTAGCGTGTAGCCATGACACGCAAGTGGGACCCTTCCACTCAAGTGTTCTTGGTCTATGGCAAACAACAAGGAAAATGGAGCTGAGGTATCAGATACCAAGAACCGCCACCCGACCCATGAAAGCGGAGGTACTGCTGTCAACCGTCAGTCCATCATTGTATGGAGAGATGTGGTTACTATACCGGCGTCTCCGGTCACGCTGTCCTGGGAAAGTGCGGCTGGAAGTAGGGGCACAGAGACTGTTTGATTAATATCTATGCTGGGGTTTACCTGACCTTGCTTGGATTCAGCCTTCAACTTACTTCAAGCACTGTTAAAATCGAGGCTTAAGGGGACACGCATTCCAGCCAAACAACACACTGCATGCTGGGAGCTGCAGTTTTCTATTCTGAACTGCACGAGTATATCCGGAGCAAATGAGGTGCAAGTGTGCTCCTATTACTGTGAAGGGAGGAGCAGAACTAGTTAAATGACACTGAATAGTTAACCCAGGTACCCGAGGCATCAGAGGAAGGCCAAGCGCTGAAACGCGTCATGCCCCAAGGGGGAATAAACAGCCTCAAAATATGCCCCGCTGTGTCCCTCTCATCTTCTTTTAACGGAGGAGGTTTTGTGCGACATATATATATATATATATATATTCCAGCTCCAGTCCCACCATCTGCTACCGAACTCCTAAGGCGGGTGCCTCCGTATTCGTGAGGGTGGGACTCACGTTTAACATCACAGCTCCAACAGACATGGGTCACTCACGGGGTTTGCCTGAAATACATTTTAATAAATGCAGACGCGTTTCAGCCATTAGCCTTCCTCAATGCCATAAAATGTATATACATTGCGCACAGCGTTAAGTTTGTTTAAATAGCGAACACAACCTTTTCATTCGCGAATTCAAAGTAGTGTTTAGTCACAAAAAGGAGCACCAGGGGGTAAGTAGTCAGGTCGCCCCCCACTCAACAACAATTTATCTAAAAAAAACCTGACATACTCAGACAGTGAATTGTAATTCAAAGACCAAGGGTGCATGTTCTTCAAAGAGCTACCCTCACAGGCTAGTACAATCGTTTCTTGCCTGTATGTCCCACTGTTCAAAATTTCTACTGAACACCATCATGTACCACAGTTCACAACAAGCCTTTTAAAGAGGAGAACCTACCACCACAAAAACCATGTAACCTTATGTGAAAAATATGTGGAAAGGTCTGAAAGCACCTCACGTTAGTAACACCAAGGGGGGCTGCTGGCATATGTTTACCAGTATGCCCACACTATCATCATCGGTAGCTTTCCAGACGGAAGAAAAAGTGAAAGTAAAGAGATTCCTCCGAGGTGAAAAATCAAAGAAACAAGATCAGTGAAAAGACGGCACTACTAGTGCAAGAATTGCTGAGTGCCCACCAGGTCCCAAAAACAATACAGTGAGGAGATACAATCCTCAAAGTAAAATGAGGTGCTGATCACTTGCGCAGGAAATTTTTATTGAATGCAGTGAGCGTCCTCAAGTAAAAACGGCATCTATTTGGCCATTCACACATATACAGGCCAACATGTTTCGTTGCCTACTTTCATTCCGGCAGAAGTGTCTTTTAGCGACGGTTCTGGCAGCGTGTCAGTAAATTCCAGCTCCAGTCCCACCATCTGCTACCGAACTCCTAAGGCGGGTGCCTCTGTACTCGTGAGGGTGGGACTCACGTTTAACATCACAACTCCAACAAACATGGGGCACTCACGGGGTTTACCTGAAATACATTTTAATAAATGCAGATGCGTTTCAGCCATTAGCCTTCCTTAATGCCATAAAATGTATATACATTGCGCACAGCGTTAAGATAGATGATTGAATGGATGAGTTAGTGGCTGTATGGTTGATGTGTGTGTATGAGTGGCTGTATGGTTGAGTGACTGCATGTGTGAGTGGCTGCATGGGTGTTTGAGTGAGTGTGTGAGTGACTGGATGGGTGAGTGAGTGGGTGCATGAGTGTGTGTAAGAATGAGTGACTGGGTAAATGAGTGGTTGTATAAGTGACTGTATTAGTGAGTGACTGTGTGAGTGGCTGCATGGATGATTGAGTGGTTGTGTGAGTACTTTTATTGGTCTGTGAATGGGTTTGTGAGTGGTTGTGTGGGTGTGTGAGTGGGTGTATGAGTTGTATAGGGGTGTGAGTGGATGTGTGAGTGGTTCTGTGGATGATGTCATCAGTGATGTCACTAACCATGTCATGAGTGATGTAATATGTGTGGTCGTAAATAATGCATTGCTGGGGCATAAGTGATAGCTCAGGTAACTATAACTGCTGAATTTCTCTGGTTTTATATGAGTAAAATATGAGCCTAACTATAAAGTCCCTGTAACCTTTGGTTTTTCAGTGAACTTCTAAGGATTTTTTTAATGTTGTTTCCTAACAATAATGTCCTTGTAACCTTTGGTAATTTTTTGTGAATTTCTAAGGTTTTTCAAAACCTTTTTCTACAACTGTAACTTTCAATGATTCACAATGGTTGTGTGAACACCTGAATGGGCCTGTTCTTATGTGTAGCTGTCATATACACACAATGAACACAAAGGCTCTTCTTAGAGCCACCCTAGTGCCAAAATATTGCTCATTTCTTTTGTAAATATCTTTTTTCAATTTGTTGAAATATTCTTGACGACTTCGCGATATACGTGAATACATTGCAAAATCAAAAACAAAAACATACATTCAATAGCCACCAGCACATTCAAAATGTATAACTATGTAATTGATTCTAACTATCACATCAGATACATCACTATGTAAATATCTCTCTAAGCACATGTATGAGTCTCTGAATGTGTCTGTGACAGCCTATATGAGTGTTTGAGTGCGATCTGTGACTGGGTTCGTGAGTGTGTCAGTGAGTATCTGAGTGGGGTCTGTAACGGGGTGAATGAGTGTCTGACTGGGTCTCTGAAAGGGTATATGAATCTCTGAGTGGGTCTGTGAGTGTCTGCATGAGTCTCTGAGTGGGTCTGTCAGTGGGCGCATTCGTCTCTGAGTGGGTATGTGACTGAGTGCATAAGTCTCTGAGTGGGCCTATGAGTGGGTGCGTCAGTGCCTGAGTGGGTGTATAAGTGGGTACATGAGTCTGTGAGTGGGTCTCTGAGTGGGTTTGTGAGTAGGAGTATGAGTGTTTCAGTGGGTCTGTGAGTCAAGCAATCAATCAAATATTTATAAAGCACAGCAAATGACACATGAGGATCTCAAGGCACTGGAGCTGTTGATGCTGCGTAGAGGTTTGATCATTCAAACATCCAGGTCTTTTGTTCTCTTAGGAATTGCTGGAGCGATGGTGTGGTCCTGAGGTGCAGGGTGGAGTTTTTCCACGCCTTGGCTGCCAGGTGTAAGAAGGAGCATCCTCCGCTGTTGGCTTGATGGATCCGTGGGGTATCAACGAGGGAGAGGAAAGCTGATCAAAGTTGTCTGGTTAGTTGGTGGAGGTTCAGGCATTTGTTGATGTATGCTAGTCCTTCATTGTGTAGGGCCTTGTAGGTGTGGGTTAGCATCTTGAACTGGCATCTCTTCTGAATCAGGAGTCAGGGTAATTTCTTGAGATGTGGTGTGATGTGGGTACTTCTGGTGAGGTCAAGTATGAGTCTTGCTGGTGAGTTTGGTATTGTCTGGAGTCTCTTCAGGAGGTGTGCAGTGATACCTATGTAGAGAGTGTTTCCATATTCCAGTCTGCTGGTGATGAGGGCCTGCATGGCGGTCCTTCTGGTGTCTGTCGGGAGCCACCTGAAAGTCTTGCAGAGCAACCAAAGGATGTGGAAACAGGCGGATGGGACTGCGTTGAGTTGCTTCTCTATTGATAGCTTGCTACCCAGGATGATTCCGACATTGCGGGTGTAATCTATTGGGGCAGTGGGCGTGCTGAGCTCCACGGTCTACCATGCGTCAGTCCATGTTGAGGGGTTGGTCACAAAGAGGAGGACTTGCATTTTTTCCATGTTGAGTTTGAGACAGTTGTCCTTCATCCAGTCTGCGACGTGCATCATGCATCTGTTGAAGTTAGCTTTAGTGTAAGAGGGATCTTCGGACAGTGAGAGGATGAGATGTGTGTCATCGGCATAGGAGATGATGCTGAGTCCATATGAACTGACGGTGGTGGCCAGGGGCTCATGTAGGTGTTGAAGAGGGTTGGGCTGAGGGACGATCCTTGGGGGACTCTACAGATTATCTTCTTGGACTCTGAGGTGAACGGTTGGAGATGGATCCTTTGAGTGCAACTGGTGAGGTACAAGGTGATCCATTTTAGGGCATGTCCTTGAGTCCCAAAATGGTGGAGTCTGTTGATCAGGATGTGGTGAGAGACAGTGTCAAACGTGGTGGACAGGACCAGGGGGATGAGGGCTGCTGTTTGCCCACTGTCCAGGAGTGCTCTCATGTCATCTGTGGCTGTGATCAGGGCTGTCTCAGTGCTGTGGTTAGTTTGAAATCAGGATTGGGAGGTGTCCAGGAGGTTATGGTCTTCTAGGTTTTTTGTGAGTTGCTACTTGATTACTTTCTCAAGGACTTTTGCTGGATACGGGAGCAGAAAGATGGGCTGGTAGTTCTTCATTTCAGCTGCGTTGGCAGATGTTTTTTTTCAGGAAGGGCCTCACTTCAGCATGTTTCCAGTCCTCGGGGAAGGAGGCTGCGGTGATGGAGGTGTTTCTGAGCTCCTTGCCCATTGTCTTGCTTCCGAGGTTGAAAATGTGTTGGCAGCATGGGTCCATGGGTGCTCAATTGTTCAATTATCTGAGTCCCAAGATGGCTGCCAACACTTCCTGGTTGAAGTGTTGGCAGCCAACCAGAGCTCTGCAGATCTCTGCATCAGCTTGTTATTCTTCACGAACGCTTCAAGGCTACAGATATACAAAATTGGATTTCTTAAATTTCTCAACTACTGAACAGATTTACACCAAATAACTGAAAACATGATCTGCACAACCAAATCTACTTTTTTTGCCAAATTTGGTGTAATTCCGTCCAAGTTCAAAACTTTGATGGGAATTAACATGGGAAACTAACTTTTTTTGACCCTCCCCCTTTTTCTTGGCCCCTGCTTGACGATCATCCCAAAACTTTCCATGCACATCAAGAATCACCGGGGCACTTTTTCGTCAAATCGTGCCAAAGTTATAGGCAAGTCAAAAAAACGCTTTTCCTATGGAAACATGGTCCTAACTAGAGCTACCTACTGGTGACTGCCAGTAGGTGATATACAGATAGATCGATAGATAGATAGATAGATAGATAGATCGATAGATAGATAGATAGATAGATAGATAGATAGATAGATAGATAGATAGATAGATAGATAGATAGATAGATAGATAGATAGATAGATAGATAACCTACTGGTGGTCAGCAGTAGGTAGTTATAGTTAGGACCATCTTTCCATAGGAAAAGCATTTTTGACTTGCTTATAACGGGGCACTGTTTGACAAATCTTCACAAAATTTTCCCAAAAAGTGTGCTGGTGATTCTTGTTGAGCATGGAAAGTTTCTAGGTGATCTGTCAAGCGGGGGCTAAGAAAAGAGGGGTAAATATAATATGCTTCCCATGTTAATTCCCATAGAGTTTTTGGACACGCCTGCAGCCCAAACTGCTCAAAGTAATTACACTGAATTTGGCAGAAAGGTAGATTTGGTTGCGCAGATCACGCTTTCAGTTATTTTGTGTAAATCCATTCATAGTTTGGGGGAAATTAAACAAAATTCAAATTTTTATATCTACGATCGTGAAGCCTTTGTGAATAATAACGAGCTTGTTCAGAGATCTGCAGAGCTCTGATTGGCTACAACACTTCAACCAGGAAGTGTGGGCAACCATAATGGGAATCAGCTTCCCTGAGTCCCACAACAAAACACGAAAAACAGAAGCTTGGCAGAGTAGGAATACCCTGACCCCCAATACTGGACTTGGGGTCCCAGAGGGACCCTGCCAGGGCAAAAAAAGCAAGTTAGAAAAATTCCTACAAAATAATGACAAATTTGCGGCATAAATGAAAAAAAAAACTATAGTCTCCTGCTCTAGTTTATACTCCTGGGCATTATTTTTGCCCCAGGGGCCACCAACAGCTTATGTTTTTATTATTGCAAGGGCTGCACAGACCACCTTTGGCCCCAGGGACCACCACCTCCCCAGGGCTATAGTATAAAAAATAGATGGGGAGCTGCACAGGCCCCCCAGCCATGAGGGACTCCCACCTCTCCCTTACTAAATAGAAAGAAGTGGGGTGGCCTTGTGGAACCCCAGGTCCTGGGGAACACCACCTCCCAGGGCCTAATTTGAAAGTAATGGGGGGAATAACAGACCCCCGAGCCCCAGGACCACCACCTCCCTGGAGTGGTCTGTGAAATGTAAAAGAGGGTGGCCATGTGGCCCCCCTCCTGGAGCCATTAATGACCCTGGGTGCCTACCCCTGGAACAGCTGTTTGCTTTTGCTTGGCGTTTTCTTGTATTATAATTAACTTTGGCGCTGCTTGATGAATCGTCACAAAATTTAAAAAAATCTTCCCCTTTTGGTTCAGCTGCTTTGCTGAAAGTTTCAGGGTTATCCGTCAAGCAGGGGCCGAAAAAAAAGGGAAGCCCCAAAACGTGTTTTCCCCATGTTATGTCTATAGGGGTCTTTCATTTTGTGAACTTGATTACAGCCAAAACCACTGAATGGAATTATGCCAGATTTGGCAGAAAGCTAGATGTTGGTCCAGAAAGTGTGCTTTTGTGATTTGGTGTAAATCCGTTCAGTAGTTTCAGACATATTTATGTTTAAAAAATATAGATATCTGGTAGCCCAAAATCCTACTGGAACGCTACTGAAATTTGATTGGCTGCCAACACTTCAACCAGGAATTGTTGGCACCCATCTTGGGACTTGGTTGAACTAAGTCCCATAAAAAACATTTTTTTTTTTTTAAAGAAAAGGAGACCCGGTAAAAACACCCTGACTGCCTATTCCTCTTGGAGGGGTCTCACTGGGACCCCGCAGGGACCCAAAAATATTTTTTTTACATTTCTGTCTGGATCTACACATCCGGCTGAAAATTTACAAAAAAAACAACCCACAGACGTCTGCGCTTTGTTCATTATTGGCCCCCGGTTGGGCCAGGTCCCGGGGGCATTAGTAATTATAGGAGGGGGTGCACGAGCCCCCACTCCTGGGGCTTATTATGACCCAGGGACCACCACTTCCCCTGGGCTGCTTTAAAAATTAATACAGGTGAGGCCTGTATGGCCTCCCCCGCTGCCCCATGGACCAACATCTCCCTTAAATGCTTATAAGTGTGGGGGCCATGTGGACCCACCTACAGCCCCGGGGGCCGCCAACTCCCTGGGGCTTCATTGTAAATTAATGCAGTGGGCCAGCACAGACTCCCCCACAGCCACCTCCTCGGGGCTCATTGTAAATTAATGCAGGGGGCCTGCATGGAACCCATTCAGCCCTGGGGGTTGCCACCTCACCGGGATTTTAATGTAAAAAAAATGCTAGGGTTGTGCGGACCTCTCCACAGCCCTAGGAGCTACCACCTCCCCAGGGATTTAATTTTAAAAAATGCAGCGGGCTGCGGGGACCAACTGCCACCTCCTTGGGGCTTTTTTAGATTAAATGTGGGGGGGCACGTAGCCCCCGCAGCCCCAGGGACCCCCACCTCCTAGGGGGAAATACAAGTGAAGGAGGGGGGCTGCACAGCTCCCCTCCTGTAGCCTTAGATGGCTCTGTAGACCACCACCTCCCAGGGCCGGCTCCAGCAATGTCCCTGGGTGCCCACCGTCAGGACATTGCAGTTTGCTATGGCTTGGCAGGCAAGCCACAGCAAACTCTGCTCTGCTTTGTGCAACTGAGAACATGTAAAATGCTCTTGCCTGCACAAAGCGGAGCAGAATTGCTTTTGGACAGAGGGAGCTGCATGTTAGCAGCTCCCTCTGTACAAAAGCAATTTTGGCTCCCGCAGGATGCGGGGAGCCGGCAGGGACCGCGGGGGCCTTGAGGCTCCCCCGCGATCCCCAACATATGAGATTGTGTTCCCTGGGTAGGACCAGGGCACCCAGAGTAGAGGCCTGGCCCTGGGGGATGGGGTACTAGGGGCTGAAAATTGCCCAGAAGGGTGGCCGGGTGGCCCCCTCCCTTTTTAATATTTTTTTTTAACTGCAGGCCCCGGGAGATAGGGTCCCTGGGGCCAAAATCGGCCCAGGTAAGGGGACCACATGCCCACCTTCCTTTAATTGAAAAACGAAAAAAAAAATTTAAAAGGAAATGCCGGGCCTCTGTAATGGGGTCCCCGGGCCGTAATCGGCCTGGGGAAGAGGGCCGCATGGGCCCCCTCCCCATTCAAAAAAATGCCTGACCCCAGGGGATGGGGTCTCTGGGACCAAATACTGCCCAAGGAAGGGGGGCTACATGGCCCCCCTTCCTTTATAATTCGAAAAAAAGAAAATGCTACTGGCACGATGCTAAAGGCCCTGCCCCCTTTCTGCAGCACTCTGCAAAAGCACCTCTCGGTGCACTGCTGGTGAGGGAATGACCTCCCCTTGCGTCCTGAGGGCCTCAGTACTAAAGTGGACTTCTTCCCACAACCAGTAGTGCACCAGGAGATGTGTTTGCAGAGTGGTGGAGAAAGGGGGTGTGGTCTCTAACAACCTCTCAGCAAGCACGCTGTGTAGGACTTACTGGAGCTAACAAGAGGGGAAGTTGACCCCCAAGGACCCTCTGTAGCCAAGGGGACTTCATCCCCCAACCAGCAGTGCGCCAAGAAGCGTGTTTGCAGAGTGGTCGAGAAAGGTGGCGTGGCCTCTGAAGCCCTCTCAGCAATCGGGCTGTGTGGGACTTACTGGAGGTAACAGGAGGGCTTATTGGCCCCCAAGGACCTTCAGCATCCAAGGTGACTTCATCCCCCAACCAGCAGTGGCCCGGAGGCGCATTTGCAGAGTGATGGAGAAAAGGTGTGTGGCCTCCAAAGACCTCTCAGCTATTCCGCTGTGTGGGACATACTGGAGGTAACAGGAGGCCTTGTTGGTCCCTGAGGACACTCTAGAGCCAAGTGGACTTCATCCCCCAACCAACAGTGCACCAGAAGGTGCGTTTGCAGAGTGGTCGAGAAAGGGTGCGGGCTACGAAGACCTCTTAGCAATCCCACTGTGTGGGACTTACTGGAGGTAACAGGAGGGGTTGTTAACATTGTGGTATTTCCCTTGTTACATTTTGTCAGCCATTTAACACATTTTATAATTATCGTATGCATTAAAGACCTGCAAACTCGCAAATCTGACCCATGTGCAAACAGGGGTTTACGCATGGGTCGGAATTAACTTTCTCACTCATAATCAGGCCTCAAATGTGTTATTTAGCAAATGTGCTAAATAACACATGCGTTTTTTAACACTTAAACTGACTATTCATCCAAGTCATGCTCTGTTTACCCCTGAATGCGCCTAACTCCAAATTAGTATTTCTTTTCCTCTCTGAGAAACTTTTCCTTTCGATACGCAGCCATTTTTTATTTATCTCAATGCGACCCAGACAGAGGATTCGATTTTTTTCTATGAGGCCACATGTTTGAATGGCCCAAATATGCTAAGGATGTGTATTATTCGGGCCCAATTCTCACATTTGGTTAGCTCAGCAGAAAAGATTACTAAACATTTGAGCAAATCGTCCCACATGCTTTTCCTTCTGATATAAAACTATCAACAACAGGGCATTTTCGAAAATTATATGCTAGTGGTAAAATCACATTTCCAGTCTGATGGAATGTTTTATAATAATATCGCCTTGTAGCAAATAGGGAGAGAGGGAAGGAGGACTCTTAGGAAAGTGTTAAATAATTGCTTTCGAGTTTGTCTGGTTAATGCGGGTCTCCTTACACCAGAAGTGGCCAATTCCAGAGAGAAATGTGTATTATTTCCAGTAATGCCCCCCTTTTTAAATGAGATCTCCTGGACCTTCCGTCTTGCTGGCACAATTACAGTAATTTCCAGCTAACAGACAGAGGAAGGCAGAGTGCGGCGCGTCATGTAATTGCTGGAAAGCCGCGCGTGCAGTCTCGGAATAGAAATGTCAGGTTTCCTTTCAAGTTTTGACTAATCCCAGCAGACTGACAAGCTGCTATGAATAATTCCGTGAAGTCTCAGTGAAGGAGTTAAGATCATTTTTTTCTCTTTCCTTTTATAGAATACTGTATGTATGAGAGTGGAAAAGTCAAAACACCTCAACATTAAGGCGAGTGTGCTTTCAATTCAGCGCCGACTTGTCAAACCTCTGAAGTTGTAATAGACAGCCAAAGACACCGGCATGAAGAGGCGAGCCCTGTATGTTAATATGTTAGTTTTCTATGCATTGCTCTTCCAGTCCGAACAGCGAGTTAACCCTCCACGTATGATAGTCCCAATATCTGACTGCTTTTTGGACTGTTGCTCAATTTTGACAGAGAGAAACATGCCGAATGTCTTGCTTAAATTCACCAAGGGAAATCGTTCTTGTCAAAGCACATGGCTTCGTGAAATGAGATTAAAGGCTAGATGTACGAAACATTGCTTTGTTCGCAAACGGCCAGATTCGCAGAATAAGGCTGTTTGTGAACGCAAAAATGCTTTTTCTGATGTGCGAAGCCCAAATTGCGATTCGGTAACCGAATCGTAATTTGGGTTTGCGAATTGGTATATGGAAGGGGCGTGTTTAGGGCGTCCCTTCCAAATATCGATTTGCATTGGTATGTATGAATGTTTTGTGGTCACAAAACCTTTGCACTTTACCACCAAATCAGTGTCGGTGGTAACCCATTCGCGTATGTGAAGGGGTCCCAAAAGACTCCTTCCCCGTTTGAGAATGGTAGAAAAATTGGGGCATATTATCAAGGGCTTTATCGCCGCTTTAGCGGCACTTTTTGCCGCTAAAGCGGCGATATTTTAATCGCCCTATCAGCAAGCTGTCGCTAACAGGCGTTAGCGACAGCTTTCAGGCGATAGCGGCCGGTTTCCCCATCGCCTTGCATGCCAGCGATAATTATCGCTAATGACATGCAAGGTAGGCGTTCCCAACCAAAAGCGACTGAAAACAGTCGCTAACACAACTTCCCCTATTAGCAAGGCAGGCGAAGCGATAAAATAAATCGCGCTAAGCGCGATTATCGCTAGAATTTAACACCTGCTGATGACCATGACTTACCTGTTTGAAGTATAGGAGGTGGATTGTAAGGCTAAATCCACCATAGCGTTAATGCGAGAATATCGCTGGATTTCCAGCGATATTCTCGCATTTCGCCGCTATCGCTGGAAATTTTATCGCTATGGAGATAAACCTTGCTAATAGGGTGTTATCTCAGCGATGATTTCCAGCGATAGGCGGCGTTAAAAAAAAACGCGCTAAGCGCGGTTAGCGATAAATATCGCAACTCCTTGCTAATATGCCCCATTATTTTTTAAGATCAGGCACTGGCCCAAGAGACCACTGCCTACTCCTAAAAAATGATACTTAAACGTCTAATTGTTTTCTTTTTAAACGCAGCCTGTTTATCTTTAAGGAAAATGGGCTGTGTTTAAAAAAAAAAAAAATTGTTTAAAAGCAATCATAGACATGGTGGTCTGCTGACCCCAGTAGGCTACCATCACTGTGATGGCAGCAAATCATCGTGGGTCACAAATTGCGAACTATCTCATTAATATTCATGAGGTAGATCAATTTGCGACCCACTACAAATTCCTGTTTTAGTAATAGGGGCTAAATAACCCCTTTGTACATTAGTGATAGCGATTACCAAATAGTGATTCGCAAAAAAACGCTATTTGATAATCGCTAATACTATTCTTTGTACATCTAGCCCTAAATTCTATATGAACAATTCCCTTTCTGTGGGGTAGGCTTTGTGCCTAGCCACACACACAATGCCGCACATTGCAGAATGCCAAATATCATCTGGAACTATGCACAGTCTTGGAGCCAGATGTATGAATGCATTTTCTAGTTACAAAACCCTGCGAAATGTGTTTTTCGAATGCCGTAACCGCAATTAGTGATTCAGTAATATGTTACCAAATCGCTAAATGGGTTTAAGCAACTGTTAGGCATCGCAATTTGAAAGGGGCATGTGTAGGGCTTTCCTTCCAACCAGTGATTCCTTATGGTACTATTGATGTATTGCGACCAAAATCCAGTTGCAAAACACTAATATTTTACCAACTACTGAAAGGTAGTGGTAACCCATTCGCAAACCGGAAGGAGTCCCTTTGTGAATGGTCAAAATAAATTTTTTGGGAGTAGGCACTGGTCCATTAGATCACTGCTTACTCTTAAAAAATAGTTTTTTAAACTTTTCTTTTTTTTAAACTCATCCCATTTTCTTTTAAAGAAAACCGATGCATTTAAAAAAAAATAATAATAAAGGATTGCTTTATTTAAAAGCGATCCCAGGCATGGTGGTCTGCTGACAATCACTGTGAAAGCAGCAGATCATAGTGGGTGGCAATTTGTGACCTACCTCATTAATATTCATAAGGTAGGTTGATTTGCGACCCACAGCGATTTGGTATTTTATTAAATGAACTATTAGTACATAGGTCAGTTCGCAAAATACCATGCTATTCACAAAAATTCAGTGCCCAAATTGAGACAACTTTTTCAAACCTTATCTTAATACATCTGACTTGTTAAACCTATCAGCTTAGGGTGGTCTTCCCCCAAACATTTTGCCTTACTCCTTGATTTTTTTGCTGATCTCGTCTTTGTTGGCCTTAGGACTCTGCACTTTACCGCTGCCAAACATAGCTAAAGTGCGTGTGCTCACTCCTTAAACCATGGTAACATTGGCTTACACCAAATTGGCACATTTATTTACTTGTAAGTCCCTACTATAGTGCTGCTACATGAACCCAGGGCATGTAAATTAATTGCTACTAGTGGGCCTGCAGCACTTATTGTACCACCCCCTTTAGTAGCCCTTGAAACATCTCTCAGGCCTGCCATTGCAGCCTGTGTGTGCAGTTTAAACTACCATTTCGACTTGGCAAAATAAACCTCTGCTAGGGCTAAACCTTCCTTTTTCATGCATAGGTCACCCCTACGGTAGGCCCTAAACAGCCCATGGCAGAGGGCAGTGTATTTAAAATAGTTGGACATGTACTTTTCAATTTTACATCTCCTGTTATTTAAAAAATCTTGATGTAGCAGGGGTATTTAAACCTCAATCTCTAGATATAGTCCTCAAACATAATCACCCATTGGTTGTATGGACCTTTGGTAGTCGACTTTAAGCATTTAGGGAAAACTGGCAATCTGAATCTAGTTACATTTCAATTAAACAAATGCAGTTCCACAATAATGAAAGAGAGCATGGTCTTCAACATTAAAGGTTTATTCTTGAATTAGTAAATCAGAACAAATCAATAAATCAGCAAATATTAATAAAATGTATTATTAGAGGATAAATATTACGGCATCCGAACACCCTGAATTTGAGTATTATAATGTACAGAATGCAAATAGCCAGTTTACAAAGAATGCAAGATATCCAAACCAACTGTTCTTCTGCAAGAAACTATCTCTAGGTAAATTAAGTAATGAAAGTGCAAAGGGGTTTTCTAAAGGGGAAATGAGGATGGTGTCAGCATCATGTGTGACCAAAGCGATACAAAAGGGGATGATGGACGGAACGTTTGAGCCAATCAAACACTCACCCCCAGTCAACTGATCTGGGTTTAATCCATCATCATTCTTTAGCTCACTCCACCACCCCAGTTCAGACATGGCCATATGCAAATCAGTCTGACCCTGTGCCTCATGGGAACAGTCCAGCCCGAACTGCCAAGCCATGTCTTCCCTGGACCGGAAACAAGCATCCTAGGACCGGTTTCTGGCATTTCAGCCGTCATCAGCCAGGCTTGCTTGAATCCAGTGGCAAAGTGAGCAAGGGACCCACGTCTGGGCATACCCCCGCCAACTTAGGGCGACCAAAGCGATACAAAAGGGGATGATGGACGGAACGTTTGAGCCAATCAAACACTCACCCCCAGTCAACTGATCTGGGTTTAATCCATCATCATTCTTTAGCTCACTCCACCACCCCAGTTCAGACATGGCCATATGCAAATCAGTCTGACCCTGTGCCTCATGGGAACAGTCCAGCCCGAACTGCCAAGCCATGTCTTCCCTGGACCGGAAACAAGCATCCTAGGACCGGTTTCTGGCATTTCAGCCGTCATCAGCCAGGCTTGCTTGAATCCAGTGGCAAAGTGAGCAAGGGACCCACGTCTGGGCATACCCCCGCCAACTTAGGGTGACCAAAGCGATACAAAGGGGATGATGGACCGGAACGTTTGAGCCAATCAAACACTCACCCCCAGTCAACTGATCTGGGTTTAATCCATCATCATTCTTTAGCTCACTCCACCACCCCAGTTCAGACATGGCCATATGCAAATCAGTCTGACCCTGTGCCTCATGGGAACAGTCCAGCCCGAACTGCCAAGCCATGTCTTCCCTGGACCGGAAACAAGCATCCTAGGACCGGTTTCTGGCATTTCAGCCGTCATCAGCCAGGCTTGCTTGAATCCAGTGGCAAAGTGAGCAAGGGACCCACGTCTGGGCATACCCCCGCCAACTTAGGGCGACCAAAGCGATACAAAAGGGGATGATGGACGGAACGTTTGAGCCAATCAAACACTCACCCCCAGTCAACTGATCTGGGTTTAATCCATCATCATTCTTTAGCTCACTCCACCACCCCAGTTCAGACATGGCCATATGCAAATCAGTCTGACCCTGTGCCTCATGGGAACAGTCCAGCCCGAACTGCCAAGCCATGTCTTCCCTGGACCGGAAACAAGCATCCTAGGACCGGTTTCTGGCATTTCAGCCGTCATCAGCCAGGCTTGCTTGAATCCAGTGGCAAAGTGAGCAAGGGACCCACGTCTGGGCATACCCCCGCCAACTTAGGGCGACCAAAGCGATACAAAAGGGATGATGGACGGAACGTTTGAGCCAATCAAACACTCACCCCCAGTCAACTGATCTGGGTTTAATCCATCATCATTCTTTAGCTCACTCCACCACCCCAGTTCAGACATGGCCATATGCAAATCAGTCTGACCCTGTGCCTCATGGGAACAGTCCAGCCCGAACTTCCAAGCCATGTCTTCCCTGGACCGGAAACAAGCATCCTAGGACCGGTTTCTGGCATTTCAGCCGTCATCAGCCAGGCTTGCTTGAATCCAGTGGCAAAGTGAGCAAGGGACCCACGTCTGGGCATACCCCCGCCAACTTAGGGCGACCAAAGCGATACAAAAGGGGATGATGGACGGAACGTTTGAGCCAATCAAACACTCACCCCCAGTCAACTGATCTGGGTTTAATCCATCATCATTCTTTAGCTCACTCCACCACCCCAGTTCAGACATGGCCATATGCAAATCAGTCTGACCCTGTGCCTCATGGGAACAGTCCAGCCCGAACTGCCAAGCCATGTCTTCCCTGGACCGGAAACAAGCATCCTAGGACCGGTTTCTGGCATTTCAGCCGTCATCAGCCAGGCTTGCTTGAATCCAGTGGCAAAGTGAGCAAGGGACCCACGTCTGGGCATACCCCCGCCAACTTAGGGCGACCAAAGCGATACAAAAGGGGATGATGGACGGAACGTTTGAGCCAATCAAACACTCACCCCCAGTCAACTGATCTGGGTTTAATCCATCATCATTCTTTAGCTCACTCCACCACCCCAGTTCAGACATGGCCATATGCAAATCAGTCTGACCCTGTGCCTCATGGGAACAGTCCAGCCCGAACTGCCAAGCCATGTCTTCCCTGGACCGGAAACAAGCATCCTAGGACCGGTTTCTGGCATTTCAGCCGTCATCAGCCAGGCTTGCTTGAATCCAGTGGCAAAGTGAGCAAGGGACCCACGTCTGGGCATACCCCCGCCAACTTAGGGCGACCAAAGCGATACAAAAGGGGATGATGGACGGAACGTTTGAGCCAATCAAACACTCACCCCCAGTCAACTGATCTGGGTTTAATCCATCATCATTCTTTAGCTCACTCCACCACCCCAGTTCAGACATGGCCATATGCAAATCAGTCTGACCCTGTGCCTCATGGGAACAGTCCAGCCCGAACTGCCAAGCCATGTCTTCCCTGGACCGGAAACAAGCATCCTAGGACCGGTTTCTGGCATTTCAGCCGTCATCAGCCAGGCTTGCTTGAATCCAGTGGCAAAGTGAGCAAGGGACCCACGTCTGGGCATACCCCCGCCAACTTAGAGGCGACCAAAGCGATACAAAAGGGGATGATGGACGGAACGTTTGAGCCAATCAAACACTCACCCCCAGTCAACTGATCTGGGTTTAATCCATCATCATTCTTTAGCTCACTCCACCACCCCAGTTCAGACATGGCCATATGCAAATCAGTCTGACCCTGTGCCTCATGGGAACAGTCCAGCCCGAACTGCCAAGCCATGTCTTCCCTGGACCGGAAACAAGCATCCTAGGACCGGTTTCTGGCATTTCAGCCGTCATCAGCCAGGCTTGCTTGAATCCAGTGGCAAAGTGAGCAAGGGACCCACGTCTGGGCATACCCCCACCAACTTAGGGCGACCAAAGCGATACAAAAGGGGATGATGGACGGAACGTTTGAGCCAATCAAACACTCACCCCCAGTCAACTGATCTGGGTTTAATCCATCATCATTCTTTAGCTCACTCCACCACCCCAGTTCAGACATGGCCATATGCAAATCAGTCTGACCCTGTGCCTCATGGGAACAGTCCAGCCCGAACTGCCAAGCCATGTCTTCCCTGGACCGGAAACAAGCATCCTAGGACCGGTTTCTGGCATTTCAGCCGTCATCAGCCAGGCTTGCTTGAATCCAGTGGCAAAGTGAGCAAGGGACCCACGTCTGGGCATACCCCCGCCAACTTAGGGCGACCAAAGCGATACAAAGGGGATGATGGACGGAACGTTTGAGCCAATCAAACACTCACCCCCAGTCAACTGATCTGGGTTTAATCCATCATCATTCTTTAGCTCACTCCACCACCCCAGTTCAGACATGGCCATATGCAAATCAGTCTGACCCTGTGCCTCATGGGAACAGTCCAGCCCGAACTGCCAAGCCATGTCTTCCCTGGACCGGAAACAAGCATCCTAGGACCGGTTTCTGGCATTTCAGCCGTCATCAGCCAGGCTTGCTTGAATCCAGTGGCAAAGTGAGCAAGGGACCCACGTCTGGGCATACCCCCGCCAACTTAGGGCGACCAAAGCGATACAAAGGGGATGATGGACGGAGCGTTTGAGCCAATCAAACACTCACCCCCAGTCAACTGATCTGGGTTTAATCCATCATCATTCTTTAGCTCACTCCACCACCCCAGTTCAGACATGGCCATATGCAAATCAGTCTGACCCTGTGCCTCATGGGAACAGTCCAGCCCGAACTGCCAAGCCATGTCTTCCCTGGACCGGAAACAAGCATCCTAGGACCGGTTTCTGGCATTTCAGCCGTCATCAGCCAGGCTTGCTTGAATCCAGTGGCAAAGTGAGCAAGGGACCCACGTCTGGGCATACCCCCGCCAACTTAGGGCGACCAAAGCGATACAAAAGGGGATGATGGACGGAACGTTTGAGCCAATCAAACACTCACCCCCAGTCAACTGATCTGGGTTTAATCCATCATCATTCTTTAGCTCACTCCACCACCCCAGTTCAGACATGGCCATATGCAAATCAGTCTGACCCTGTGCCTCATGGGAACAGTCCAGCCCGAACTGCCAAGCCATGTCTTCCTGGACCGGAAACAAGCATCCTAGGACCGGTTTCTGGCATTTCAGCCGTCATCAGCCAGGCTTGCTTGAATCCAGTGGCAAAGTGAGCAAGGGACCCACGTCTGGGCATACCCCGCCAACTTAGGGCGACCAAAGCGATACAAAGGGGATGATGGACGGAACGTTTGAGCCAATCAAACACTCACCCCCAGTCAACTGATCTGGGTTTAATCCATCATCATTCTTTAGCTCACTCCACCACCCCAGTTCAGACATGGCCATATGCAAATCAGTCTGACCCTGTGCCTCATGGGAACAGTCCAGCCCGAACTGCCAAGCCATGTCTTCCCTGGACCGGAAACAAGCATCCTAGGACCGGTTTCTGGCATTTCAGCCGTCATCAGCCAGGCTTGCTTGAATCCAGTGGCAAAGTGAGCAAGGGACCCACGTCTGGGCATACCCCCGCCAACTTAGGGCGACCAAAGCGATACAAAAGGGGATGATGGACGGAACGTTTGAGCCAATCAAACACTCACCCCCAGTCAACTGATCTGGGTTTAATCCATCATCATTCTTTAGCTCACTCCACCACCCCAGTTCAGACATGGCCATATGCAAATCAGTCTGACCCTGTGCCTCATGGGAACAGTCCAGCCCGAACTGCCAAGCCATGTCTTCCCTGGACCGGAAACAAGCATCCTAGGACCGGTTTCTGGCATTTCAGCCGTCATCAGCCAGGCTTGCTTGAATCCAGTGGCAAAGTGAGCAAGGGACCCACGTCTGGGCATACCCCCGCCAACTTAGGGCGACCAAAGCGATACAAAGGGGATGATGGACGGAACGTTTGAGCCAATCAAACACTCACCCCCAGTCAACTGATCTGGGTTTAATCCATCATCATTCTTTAGCTCACTCCACCACCCCAGTTCAGACATGGCCATATGCAAATCAGTCTGACCCTGTGCCTCATGGGAACAGTCCAGCCCGAACTGCCAAGCCATGTCTTCCCTGGACCGGAAACAAGCATCCTAGGACCGGTTTCTGGCATTTCAGCCGTCATCAGCCAGGCTTGCTTGAATCCAGTGGCAAAGTGAGCAAGGGACCCACGTCTGGGCATACCCCCGCCAACTTAGGGCGACCAAAGCGATACAAAGGGGATGATGGACGGAGCGTTTGAGCCAATCAAACACTCACCCCCAGTCAACTGATCTGGGTTTAATCCATCATCATTCTTTAGCTCACTCCACCACCCCAGTTCAGACATGGCCATATGCAAATCAGTCTGACCCTGTGCCTCATGGGAACAGTCCAGCCCGAACTGCCAAGCCATGTCTTCCCTGGACCGGAAACAAGCATCCTAGGACCGGTTTCTGGCATTTCAGCCGTCATCAGCCAGGCTTGCTTGAATCCAGTGGCAAAGTGAGCAAGGGACCCACGTCTGGGCATACCCCCGCCAACTTAGGGCGACCAAAGCGATACAAAAGGGGATGATGGACGGAACGTTTGAGCCAATCAAACACTCACCCCCAGTCAACTGATCTGGGTTTAATCCATCATCATTCTTTAGCTCACTCCACCACCCCAGTTCAGACATGGCCATATGCAAATCAGTCTGACCCTGTGCCTCATGGGAACAGTCCAGCCCGAACTGCCAAGCCATGTCTTCCCTGGACCGGAAACAAGCATCCTAGGACCGGTTTCTGGCATTTCAGCCGTCATCAGCCAGGCTTGCTTGAATCCAGTGGCAAAGTGAGCAAGGGACCCACGTCTGGGCATACCCCCGCCAACTTAGGGCGACCAAAGCGATACAAAAGGGGATGATGGACGGAACGTTTGAGCCAATCAAACACTCACCCCCAGTCAACTGATCTGGGTTTAATCCATCATCATTCTTTAGCTCACTCCACCACCCCAGTTCAGACATGGCCATATGCAAATCAGTCTGACCCTGTGCCTCATGGGAACAGTCCAGCCCGAACTGCCAAGCCATGTCTTCCCTGGACCGGAAACAAGCATCCTAGGACCGGTTTCTGGCATTTCAGCCGTCATCAGCCAGGCTTGCTTGAATCCAGTGGCAAAGTGAGCAAGGGACCCACGTCTGGGCATACCCCCGCCAACTTAGGGCGACCAAAGCGATACAAAAGGGGATGATGGACGGAACGTTTGAGCCAATCAAACACTCACCCCCAGTCAACTGATCTGGGTTTAATCCATCATCATTCTTTAGCTCACTCCACCACCCCAGTTCAGACATGGCCATATGCAAATCAGTCTGACCCTGTGCCTCATGGGAACAGTCCAGCCCGAACTGCCAAGCCATGTCTTCCCTGGACCGGAAACAAGCATCCTAGGACCGGTTTCTGGCATTTCAGCCGTCATCAGCCAGGCTTGCTTGAATCCAGTGGCAAAGTGAGCAAGGGACCCACGTCTGGGCATACCCCCGCCAACTTAGGGCGACCAAAGCGATACAAAAGGGGATGATGGACGGAACGTTTGAGCCAATCAAACACTCACCCCCAGTCAACTGATCTGGGTTTAATCCATCATCATTCTTTAGCTCACTCCACCACCCCAGTTCAGACATGGCCATATGCAAATCAGTCTGACCCTGTGCCTCATAGGAACAGTCCAGCCCGAACTGCCAAGCCATGTCTTCCCTGGACCGGAAACAAGCATCCTAGGACCGGTTTCTGGCATTTCAGCCGTCATCAGCCAGGCTTGCTTGAATCCAGTGGCAAAGTGAGCAAGGGACCCACGTCTGGGCATACCCCCGCCAACTTAGGGCGACCAAGCGATACAAAAGGGGATGATGGACGGAACGTTTGAGCCAATCAAACACTCACCCCCAGTCAACTGATCTGGGTTTAATCCATCATCATTCTTTAGCTCACTCCACCACCCCAGTTCAGACATGGCCATATGCAAATCAGTCTGACCCTGTGCCTCATGGGAACAGTCCAGCCCGAACTGCCAAGCCATGTCTTCCCTGGACCGGAAACAAGCATCCTAGGACCGGTTTCTGGCATTTCAGCCGTCATCAGCCAGGCTTGCTTGAATCCAGTGGCAAAGTGAGCAAGGGACCCACGTCTGGGCATACCCCCGCCAACTTAGGGCGACCAAAGCGATACAAAAGGGGATGATGGACGGAACGTTTGAGCCAATCAAACACTCACCCCCAGTCAACTGATCTGGGTTTAATCCATCATCATTCTTTAGCTCACTCCACCACCCCAGTTCAGACATGGCCATATGCAAATCAGTCTGACCCTGTGTCTCATGGGAACAGTCCAGCCCGAACTGCCAAGCCATGTCTTCCCTGGACCGGAAACAAGCATCCTAGGACCGGTTTCTGGCATTTCAGCCGTCATCAGCCAGGCTTGCTTGAATCCAGTGGCAAAGTGAGCAAGGGACCCACGTCTGGGCATACCCCCGCCAACTTAGGGCGACCAAAGCGATACAAAAGGGGATGATGGACGGAACGTTTGAGCCAATCAAACACTCACCCCCAGTCAACTGATCTGGGTTTAATCCATCATCATTCTTTAGCTCACTCCACCACCCCAGTTCAGACATGGCCATATGCAAATCAGTCTGACCCTGTGCCTCATGGGAACAGTCCAGCCCGAACTGCCAAGCCATGTCTTCCCTGGACCGGAAACAAGCATCCTAGGACCGGTTTCTGGCATTTCAGCCGTCATCAGCCAGGCTTGCTTGAATCCAGTGGCAAAGTGAGCAAGGGACCCACGTCTGGGCATACCCCCGCCAACTTAGGGCGACCAAAGCGATACAAAAGGGGATGATGGACGGAACGTTTGAGCCAATCAAACACTCACCCCCAGTCAACTGATCTGGGTTTAATCCATCATCATTCTTTAGCTCACTCCACCACCCCAGTTCAGACATGGCCATATGCAAATCAGTCTGACCCTGTGCCTCATGGGAACAGTCCAGCCCGAACTGCCAAGCCATGTCTTCCCTGGACCGGAAACAAGCATCCTAGGACCGGTTTCTGGCATTTCAGCCGTCATCAGCCAGGCTTGCTTGAATCCAGTGGCAAAGTGAGCAAGGGACCCACGTCTGGGCATACCCCCGCCAACTTAGGGCGACCAAAGCGATACAAAAGGGGATGATGGACGGAGCGTTTGAGCCAATCAAACACTCACCCCCAGTCAACTGATCTGGGTTTAATCCATCATCATTCTTTAGCTCACTCCACCACCCCAGTTCAGACATGGCCATATGCAAATCAGTCTGACCCTGTGCCTCATGGGAACAGTCCAGCCCGAACTGCCAAGCCATGTCTTCCCTGGACCGGAAACAAGCATCCTAGGACCGGTTTCTGGCATTTCAGCCGTCATCAGCCAGGCTTGCTTGAATCCAGTGGCAAAGTGAGCAAGGGACCCACGTCTGGGCATACCCCCGCCAACTTAGGGCGACCAAGCGATACAAAAGGGGATGATGGACGGAACGTTTGAGCCAATCAAACACTCACCCCCAGTCAACTGATCTGGGTTTAATCCATCATCATTCTTTAGCTCACTCCACCACCCCAGTTCAGACATGGCCATATGCAAATCAGTCTGACCCTGTGCCTCATGGGAACAGTCCAGCCCGAACTGCCAAGCCATGTCTTCCCTGGACCGGAAACAAGCATCCTAGGACCGGTTTCTGGCATTTCAGCCGTCATCAGCCAGGCTTGCTTGAATCCAGTGGCAAAGTGAGCAAGGGACCCACGTCTGGGCATACCCCCGCCAACTTAGGGCGACCAAAGCGATACAAAAGGGGATGATGGACGGAGCGTTTGAGCCAATCAAACACTCACCCCCAGTCAACTGATCTGGGTTTAATCCATCATCATTCTTTAGCTCACTCCACCACCCCAGTTCAGACATGGCCATATGCAAATCAGTCTGACCCTGTGCCTCATGGGAACAGTCCAGCCCGAACTGCCAAGCCATGTCTTCCCTGGACCGGAAACAAGCATCCTAGGACCGGTTTCTGGCATTTCAGCCGTCATCAGCCAGGCTTGCTTGAATCCAGTGGCAAAGTGAGCAAGGGACCCACGTCTGGGCATACCCCCGCCAACTTAGGGTGACCAAAGCGATACAAAGGGGATGATGGACGGAACGTTTGAGCCAATCAAACACTCACCCCCAGTCAACTGATCTGGGTTTAATCCATCATCATTCTTTAGCTCACTCCACCACCCCAGTTCAGACATGGCCATATGCAAATCAGTCTGACCCTGTGCCTCATGGGAACAGTCCAGCCCGAACTGCCAAGCCATGTCTTCCCTGGACCGGAAACAAGCATCCTAGGACCGGTTTCTGGCATTTCAGCCGTCATCAGCCAGGCTTGCTTGAATCCAGTGGCAAAGTGAGCAAGGGACCCACGTCTGGGCATACCCCGCCAACTTAGGGGCGACCAAAGCGATACAAAAGGGGATGATGGACGGAACGTTTGAGCCAATCAAACACTCACCCCCAGTCAACTGATCTGGGTTTAATCCATCATCATTCTTTAGCTCACTCCACCACCCCAGTTCAGACATGGCCATATGCAAATCAGTCTGACCCTGTGCCTCATGGGAACAGTCCAGCCCGAACTGCCAAGCCATGTCTTCCCTGGACCGGAAACAAGCATCCTAGGACCGGTTTCTGGCATTTCAGCCGTCATCAGCCAGGCTTGCTTGAATCCAGTGGCAAAGTGAGCAAGGGACCCACGTCTGGGCATACCCCCGCCAACTTAGGGCGACCAAAGCGATACAAAGGGGATGATGGACGGAACGTTTGAGCCAATCAAACACTCACCCCCAGTCAACTGATCTGGGTTTAATCCATCATCATTCTTTAGCTCACTCCACCACCCCAGTTCAGACATGGCCATATGCAAATCAGTCTGACCCTGTGCCTCATGGGAACAGTCCAGCCCGAACTGCCAAGCCATGTCTTCCCTGGACCGGAAACAAGCATCCTAGGACCGGTTTCTGGCATTTCAGCCGTCATCAGCCAGGCTTGCTTGAATCCAGTGGCAAAGTGAGCAAGGGACCCACGTCTGGGCATACCCCCGCCAACTTAGAGGCGACCAAAGCGATACAAAAGGGGATGATGGACGGAACGTTTGAGCCAATCAAACACTCACCCCCAGTCAACTGATCTGGGTTTAATCCATCATCATTCTTTAGCTCACTCCACCACCCCAGTTCAGACATGGCCATATGCAAATCAGTCTGACCCTGTGCCTCATGGGAACAGTCCAGCCCGAACTGCCAAGCCATGTCTTCCCTGGACCGGAAACAAGCATCCTAGGACCGGTTTCTGGCATTTCAGCCGTCATCAGCCAGGCTTGCTTGAATCCAGTGGCAAAGTGAGCAAGGGACCCACGTCTGGGCATACCCCCGCCAACTTAGGGCGACCAAAGCGATACAGCATCATGTGTACCTCAGTAGAGGTTCAGAGAGAAATGAAAGAGTGTTTACTATGAAGCTTTATACTCAGAGAAATGAGAAAGGTAGAGAGGTCTGCAAAGTCGAGAGTGGGTCTCTATTGTAAGTGCTATGGAACACAAATTAAAAGCACAGTCGAAATTCCCCGAACATCCATTTCTCGCACCCACAGTCCAGAGCCAATCCTATTGAGGCATTTGCCAAGCGCTGGCACCCCCTAAATTCCCATCCCAACACAATTGGGTACAAATCTGCTGGTCCTTGAGATATGCATCTTCCTAGTACACTGGTTATGTAAGGTTCCTTTAATCGTCATTTCTCTGTCCTTGCTGATAGCATCTCATCTTTATGTCTTACTATCAGTCTTGTACATAATAATGAGCCTTTCTCTAGCTAACGAGAGACTTGATAACGCACCTGCAAAGAAATGAATAAGCAGCATACTGACAGTTCAAAATGTGCAACACTCAGCTAAGGCCTAATCCAATCTAAGGTAGCTCAAGAATCAAAATGGAGGCACATTATAGTATTATAATGATAGGGAAGCAAACTATCATAATCATAACATGACTATTCAATAAACTTAAATAAATGGGTTATTTATTCACTCCAATATATTACATGTGATCTCTAAATGTTCACAATCATGTTTATCTACAATAATGCTCTAAGGTGACACACACGGGTTAATGAATTAAGGCACATATTGAATATATGAATTATATATCGTAACATGTGAATAAAGTATATGTAGAGGGTAGAGTCTAAATTACACTACTCCACTCTTAACTTCGTTTTTTCACCATAGTAAGGCCTACCTCTCCCATAGAATTACATTTGGTTACTTTATTACATTCAATTAGTGATAACTTTCAATTGGTAGCAAGTAGGAAATGTTGAGGTTGATGCCTAAAGAATTGCAATTTAAGACCCTCTTTAGTGGTAAAGTCAGGTTTTAAGTCGCAATTCTGAAAATGGCACTTTTAGATAGTTGCCATTTTCTTGTCCTAGCTATTTGTTGCCTGCAGCCTCTTTCCTGGGTCACATGACTAGGTGTAGCTGGTAATTGGTCTTTGTGTATTGCACCCAGGCAGTGAGACAAAGGGGGAATAGGTGTTGGCAGAATGGGTCATTTCTTACTTGATGAGGGGAAGGAGCTGCCAGCAACTACACTTGCACATCACAAATGCTCTGCCTGAGCACACTCACAAAGAGTTTGACACTAGTCTTTTGTGCAACCAGACAAGCTGGGACCAGGGCAGGAAATTCCAAACACCTTCTGGGGGTGGAAACTTCCAGAACCACCTTCTACTTCAAAGTGGGCACCAGGGATAAATAGTGTATCCTCAGACCCAATTGTTCAGTGCACCTCTGGACCTGTGAAAGACTAAGAAGGACTGCTGTGCTGCTCTGCTGCAAGAATAACTGCTACTCTGCTGCCCTGGTACTCTGCTGCCCTGATGCCTGAGTGAAAAGAACTAGGCCTGCATCTTGAACCCAGTACCACCAGAGTGACTCCCAGGGCTAGTTGGCTGGCTTCCTGATCAGAAGCTCAGGGAAAGAAAAGGCACCAACCACCTTGAATCCAGCTCTTGGACTCTGTCTGCTTTGAGTCTTACACTCCCAAGCAGTTCCTCCACAGTCCTGATCCTTGGAAGTGGGCCTCAAGGAGCTTTGCCAGCCCAGCTGTTGTCCTATGGACAGAACCGACAGAATGTCATGCAACTGCTCACCTCAGAACCGCCGCTGAGCGACGCCTCCTCAACTCAGTATGTCACACTGCAGCCCTGCAGCTCCTCGGAACTGCCACTGCACAGCTCAGCCTCGACGCAGGACTTCGTATTGCATCTCCCCAGAACCCCTGCTGCGCGAAGCCTACTGGACACAGGTTCTCGCAACGCTTTGCAAATAGGATTTAAAGTACTTTGCTCAGTGGGCCTAACTTGATCCCATTCTCTGGCCCATGCTCCATCGTGGTCAGCCTGACATTGTGACTTTGTCCCAGTCCGGACGACCAGATAACCACAGTTGGCGCTTTGTGCTTTTAAGCACTATCTTTACTTAATCTTTAAAACTGCATATCCCCAGTTTTACTAATTCGATTTTTGTCATTTTGGTCTCAAATAATTTATTACATGTTACTCTATTTCTTTTAATTGGTGTGGGATTTTTCTTGTGTTGGAGTTTCACTTTCTTACTATTTGAAATGCTGTACAAATAATACTTTACGCATTGCCTATAAGTTAAGCCTAACTGATTTGTGCCAAGCTACCAATGTGTTAAGCACATACTAATTTGGAGATGTTTGTGACTTCACCATGACAGGAATTGTGATTGCTACTTGAGTAGGGTTAAACCCCACAGTAACCAGTCACCCAATTTCCTATATGGCCCATTTACAATGCACAATGGGAAAATTGTGATTGAGATGAGGAGGTCATACAAAGGGCTTTTATCAAGCAGTTTGTGTTATTGTTATATAGGGATTCTGGGGTCTGCAAGAGCAAAGGATGTTGACTATTCAATGTTGGGAGGATTCTTCTGCAGGGAACAGAATGGATGGTCTTTTTGAAAAGATAAAGTGTTCAGCCAAGCCCAGCCAGTTAAGGAGTAACATGAGCTATGGAAGTGAATGAAAATAAGATTTACTTTCACATTTTATTCTAAAGGAAAATATTTTGAGTACCTTTGAGGGAATTTAGCTATCTACGATGAAATATACCTCCATTGGGCAACAAAACAAATAATTGTTTTATATGTATGAAACAATACAGAGAGGGGCCTGTAGTGCCCCTACTAAATCCTTGTAACTGTACTGAATTGAGTGGTGAGTATGCAATATTGTTTAATTTTATGTATAACACAATCTCTTACCCAGTAGCCTGTTTTCAGTAAGGAAGGGGGCGATTTACAATCCCTTGAGAGCAGCTGGACTCCTGTAACCTCGCTAGTAAAAGCGAATTTCAACAATCCAGAGAACATTATGGTGGAAAAAGAGTTATAAATATAATGTATTTCAGCTAAAGCTCTATGATTTAGCCAAAGGATTACATTAACCACAATGGGGCTGGAAAGGGAATTAACCATCTTAGCCAAATACGCCAGGCATAATTATCTAATGGTAATAGAAAAAGCCACATTTTAGCATTTAGTAACTCCATCTATAAAGGATGCTGGTGAAGAGGCAAAAATCGGAGGAAGACAATGAATATAAGACTTTGGGTTAATTATTGACAGGACATGAAATTGATGTTCCTGACTAAACACAGAATGGAATACATCAAGCATTTGGCCAGTGGCATAAAAAGATTCAACCAAAATGAGGTTGAGCATTAGCACGCTGAGGAAGAGCCTGTAGCGTCCTCCACATCCTGGGCGCTCTCCAATGACTACGCCACATATGGAGCTTAATATTACACGTCTTTATTAGTCTGCGTGTAACTGTAAACCCCACATTCTAAAACAAGCTTCCATTGCATTCCGCTCTGACACCTACGTCACAGCTCTAAAGAGTCCGTTAGGAGTCAAAAGGGTTCCATCATAAAACTCGCAAGACACTACATCTCCCCCTCTATTAAATAAAAAATTAATTTTTTTTTACAAATTAGTGTGTGTGTACATATATATATGTACAATTGCATCTCTTCAATCAACCTTCTTGGCGCTTTAATTATTCAACCTGATCTGGTTACTGGAAGCTGTCATAATCAGTGCCAGAGATTTTTAAAGACGGTGAAAAGGTAACAGCCGTCACTGAGTTTTCAGGTTCAGTCTTTCCTTCACCATCTCGATCAGAAGTCCAATGAATCAGATGCCGAAAGTGAGAAGAGTCGCGGGTAACAGACTTTCCAAGACACTGGGCAGTCACCATGTGTCCCTTGTTGGACACTACATGGAAAGGTTCAACATCATAAGGAGCATCAGATTTCCTGCTTCCCATTTGTCGGGCGATCACTGGATCTCCTCTCTTAAACATGATGTTCTTTGCATGTCATCTCTTGTCTGCATAGGCTTTCATATTCTGCTTGTTAACCAAGTCCTTTGTATGAGTTGCATTCTCATTTCCTTCCCTTTTGTTGGTCCATTGAGGTAACTTGGTTGTCATTGCTCTCCCGGACATCAAAGTTGCAGGACTTTCGCCTGTGGTCTAGTGAGGTGTTGAATGATAAGCTTGTAGGGTAGAATTTAATGCAGTTTTTTAAACTGAGCCTCTCAAGAGTTGCACGCTGTACTGCTTTCTTTAGCATGCTCATAAAATGCTCAATGAGTCCGTTGGCCTGCGGCCATAAAGGTGTAGTTTTCTGATGTTTTATGTTCAGATGTTCCAGAAAATCCTTGAATTTACGACTATTAAAAGGAGGGCCATTATCAGACTTCAAAGTTGTGGATGAGAGATTTTCGATTAATGGAAAACACAAACACTCATCCACACATACCATCAGCTGATGTCTATTATCGAGTGGACCAAAGAAATTGATGGCTATTCTCTACCATGCATACTTATGGAGTTCTGACATGTTAAGAGAAGGTTAGTAATATTTGTAGAAAGGCAGTTACATAGATAACAGGCCTTGAATTCCTTTTCAACCCTTTCATCTAAATATGGAGACCAAACACAGTCTCGGAGAGCTCTTTTGGTGGTAACAATACCACAATGCCTTTCTTGAGCTACTTCAATTATTTTCTGTTACAGACTCTCCAGAATTAGGATTCTCGACCCTCGCAATATAACTCCTTCCTGAGTTATGGACAGTTCATCTTTAACGTTTTTGTATTTTTGGTATTCACCATCACTGGTGAGAGTCCGAGTGTATTGGTTCCATGACTGATGTGTAATTATATCTTTCAGCTTCAGCATTTAACTATCATTGCTCGTGACAGTGATGATCTGGGCTAACAATATAGCATCTGGCGAATTTGATTTTACAATGAAATTGATATAGGCTTCAGCCTTCTTGGATGAGTACCCTGACCTTGTATAGGCACTCTGGAAAAGTAGTCAGCGGGGTTTTGATCCTTCCCTGGACAATGCACAAAGGTATAATTGTACTCTTGTAATTGTAGTCCCCACCGTTCAATGAGAGGAGGCATCTTAGCTTTTGGATTGCCAAAGATAGTCAGTAAAGCTTGATGATCAGTTACCAGCGTAAAAGGCTTTCCGTACAGGAATACATGGAAATGTTCACGAGCCCATACCATGGCTAAACATTTTTTCTCAGGTTGTGAGTAAGCACATTCTGTCTGGTACAAACTTCTACTGTCAAATGCCAGAATATGCCTCCAAGCATTTGGGTGTCCGTAGTGCTGTGCAAGGATAGCACCTAACCCGACTGGGCTAGCATCAACAACAACCTCTGTATGAAGCTGTGGATTGAAGTAGGCCACTTCAGCTGCAGTTTTATCGACTTGTTTGATTTTCTTGAAACTTCTTGAATATTGTTGTGACCACTTGAATGAAACACTTCTATTCTTTAACTTCCATAATGGAGCACTTATAGTAGCAAAGTCCTCTATGTATCTTGAACAGTTCTGGCTATGCCAAGAAATGAACGTATCGTAGAAACATCTTGTGGAGGATCAGCAATTGGCAGGGCTTGTACTTTTGCAGGATCAGGTGTCATATCCCCATCTGAAAAGATATGGTCAAAGAACTTTAACTCTGTCTTTTGGAAGTCACACTTGTCTGCATTCAAAGTCAGACCTCCATCAGTAAGTAAACGACATACTTGTGTGAGAGCTTTATCATGCTCCTGTGTAGCTCCAAAAATCAATATCACTATAATTGAATGCATTCACAACATGCTGTATGACACATCAAATGACGTCTTGGAATAGTTCTGCAGCCGATGACACATCAAAACTGAGTCACTTGTATCAAAACAGACCAACATGTGTAGAAAAGGTTGTACAGTACCTGCAATCTTCTTTGAGTTCCAACTGATGATAACCTTTATTTAAATTAAGGCGAGAGAAGACCTTTACACCATTTAATTGTGTTATCATGTCAGCAATGTGTGGACCTGGATGTCGTTCTTTTTCAATTGCCTTGTTTGCTTGACACATGTCAATGCATATGCGTACAGCTCCTTCACTGTCCTTTTGGGCACTACCACTATGGGAGAAACCCTTGGCGTCAGACTAGTTGAACGCTCAATAATGTCATGCTTAAGTAACAATTCAAGTTATTTTTCAACAGCTTCTTGTAAATGAAAAAGCAATTTGTCTACGTCTCTGAGTAACAGGACAGACATCTTCATTAATATGCAACTTTACTTTCATAGTCTTAAGCACTCCTAAACTATGAAACAACGAAGAGAATTGATTTATTAAGTGGTGAGCATTCATGCTGTAATTCACAGAAATCAGTTCCATATCAGCAGCTGTAATGAAACTGAGCACACAGGCACTTGATGCTGCACCTTGAAGCACACGGATGGGTGCTTCCACCTTCGTTTTCTTGTGTTTCATTGTCGCTACAAAGAAACTTTAATTTTTATGGGTGCCGATGCAGCCCATGTGTACACTTTGGTTTACGATGGCATAAGCCATGGCAGTGGAGATAATTCATCGTACTTCTCTTCAGGAATTATGTTTATCGATGCATCACTGTGGATAATGGAAGGCATTGAGCAACCATTTATTTTCAATGTAATCTTCAGACAATGTTTGGATCACTTTGGTGCTTTGGTATGTCAACTTTTCTTTGACTGACATTTTTCCTCATATGCAGCCAGTCCGACGTGCGCATGTTTCTCTGAGGTAAAGATCGACATAGCACAAATATCTTCCTCACTTTCACTTGATATTGAGGCGGAAGAACTGTTTGGCGATGATTTAGATGTCAATCAACTTCGTTCAGTGTTGATTTGCCTCAATTGATGTCGCTGCTTAGCCTTTTGACATACGTCAAATGTTACTTCTGGAATGTTCTGGCAGCCATTTTGTTTTCATGCACTGACACACTTACTTTTTCCTTCACTTTACAAACAGTCACAAAATGGTTCTCTTTCCCACAGCCTTCAAATATCTGACCAATGGGGGGACAGTTACCTTCGTGTTGAAACAAAAATCTATATCTAAAACATGACTTCTTCCTACGAGTAGACATCACTTTGTGTCCTTCAGTCTTTTGCTTTGACTTACTTGTTATACTCATGAATTATTCACTCTGGGCAACTCCGGCCTTCATGTCAGCAGCTTGTCTTTCAGAACACTCCTCAGCTCTGGCAGTCATGAACACTCATTCCAGACTCACCATTCGTCATCTGAATGAATCTGACAAGCATCCATCAATAACTCTAAGACGCATAGTTTCTTCATCATTAAATTCATTGAAGTTACAGTGTTTGATGAGTGTATCGAGTCTCTCCACAAATTCATCAAAGGCTTCACCAACCTTTTGGTGTTTTTGACTGAAAATGTATCTTTCGTAATCAACCTGAGATTCAGCGTTACTTTAGTCTGACAGTATGTAATTTCCTTGTCAGTTCGTGGCATTTTCTGTATGACTTCTTTCACACCATCACCAGCAAGAGTTTTGAGATAGTTGATAAACTTTTTGTTATCTGTCTCTTCAAGTGCATCAATCAATGAGATCATTAAATGTCTCTATCCAAGCAATCTATCTATCACCAATATTTTTGGCAGTATCAAAAGGTGATGGTGGTTTCAGGAACACAGCAGTGCTGTAGGCAAGTGTGGAACTTACTGACACCGCTGACACCTTCTGTAAGGCACAGCAGTCCTTCTTGGCAGAGTATCCACAGGTCCAGAGGTGTACTGAAGAGTTGGGGTCTGAGGTCCAATATTTATATCTGGAGTAGGAGAAACTTCCAGAGGTTTCCACCCTCCGGAGGTGCTTGGAGTTTCCTGCCTCCCTGTCCTGGCCTCAGATTGTCTGGAATCTAAATAGGCTAGCATCAAACCCTTTTGTTAGAGTACTCAGGCTGGGCTTTTGTGATGTGCAAGTGTGGTAGGTGACAGCTCCTCCCCCTCGTTTACTCAGAGTATCCCATCCTGTCAACACCTATCTTGCTCATGTGGGAGCATGAGTAAGCATTGAAATGAGACTGTAATGCTTTATTGACAATAGTAATGATTGACAATGAAAAGTCTTGTATTACAATTAATGCTATTGAATGTTGTTACTATCCCCTTTCACTTCAGTGGTGAAATATAGCATGATGCCCCATTTTCTATTGCGGTAACACCCTGACAAAGCCAGTAGGCTTGCCTTAATGATGCTGACATCTCCTTTCATTGAGATACTGAGTCCTTGAGATACCGACCTCAAGAACTATCGGCCCATCTCGCTCCTCCCCTTCGCAGCCAAAGTTGCAGAGAAAACAGTCAACAGGAAACTGACACGATTCATTGAAGAGAACGCCGTCCTCGACCCGTCCCAATCCGGATTACGAAGCAACCACAGCACAGAGACCGCCCTACTCGCCGCCACAGACGACATCCGCACCCTCCTGGACCAAGGCCACTCCGCAGCCCTCATCCTACTCGACCTATCAGCGGTCTTCGACACCGTCTCCCACTGCACACTAGTCGCCAGACTACACGACGCAGGAATACAAGGAACAGCCCTGGACTGGATCCGATCATTCCTCACCGGAAGAAGCCAAAGGATCAGACTCCCAACCTTCCTCTCCGACCCCACGAAAATCACCTGCGGAGTCCCACAGGGTTCATCACTGAGCTCCACCCTCTTCAACATCTACATGGCCCCCCTCGTAGCCATCGTCCGACAACACGGCCTCAACATCGTATCCTAAGCTGACGACACCCAGCTCATCCTCTCCCTCACCAAAGACCCCACCACTGCCAAACTCAACTTCCAGAAAGGAATGCAAGACGTCGCAGTCTGGATGACCAACAGCTGCCTGAAGCTCAACGCTGAGAAGACAGAAGTCCTCGTCCTCGGTACCACCCCTTCTGCATGGGACAGCACCTAGTGGCCGACTGCCCTCGGAAGCCCACCTACCCCCTCAGACCACGCCAAGAACCTCGGCATCGTACTTGACTCATCACTCACCATGAACCGACAGGTCAACGCCGTCACCTCCAGCTGCTTCAACACCCTCCACATCCTCCCCAAGACCTTCAAGTGGATCCCCCCTGAGTCAAGGAAGACAGTCACCCACGCACTCATCACCAGCAGACTGGACTATGGAAACGCACTCTACGCCAGCATCAACAAGTCCCTACTCCGCAAACTCCAGACAATACAGAACACCGCCGCCAGACTCGTCCTTGGCATCCCCCGACACGAACACATCAGCCAACACCTACGAAGTCTCCACTGGCTCCCCGTGGAGAAAAGAGTCACTTTCAAAATCCTCACTCACGCCTACAAAAGCCTACACAACAACGGACCCAAATACCTCAACGACAGAATCAACTTCCACGTACCCAAAAGAAACCTCCGATCTTCCAACCTCACACTGGCCGAAACCCCGCGCATCCACAGAGCCAGAGCAGGTGGAAGATCCTTCTCTCACATTGCAGCCAAGACCTGGAACGAGCTACCGGCAGACATCAGACGCGCCCTCCCTGAACACCTTCAGGAAGACCCTCAAGACCTGGCTCTTCGGCTAAACAGATCTGCGGACCCCCCAGCGCCTTGAGACCCTCACGGGTGAGTAGCGCGCTTTCAATTCCCTGATTGATTGATACTGTATGGATGGGGGTATTGTTGTTATAGGGTTCAGGACCCGCTAGAGGTGTATCGTATTATGAAAGAGTCACCAGAGGTATTTCCGTCTACCTGATAATAGTATTTGGTAGTGTTTGGGTAATAAAGTACTTTTCCTTTTTTAAGAAATAGCACTGTCTGGTCAGTAATTTATTGGGTGGTGTAGCATACGAGCGAGCTGGAGTTAATAGCCCACACCACCTTCTCTGAGTAGACCTTGGACTGCGCCGAGTCATTTCCCTGAAGGAGTCAAGTGCTACAATCGGGTACTTGAGTCCCAGTAAAAGGAAGGTTGCAGACTTATTACTTGTAAATGACTTTTTTTCATTTTAGAGTTTTATATAGCGTGAACTAGACCCGAAGATATCAGGTATCAGAACGCTTTACATGAGCACCAGTTTCGTTACAGATGGACACATTCATTTTTGTTAGGCACAGGGAGATTAAGTGATTTGCCCAGAATCACAGGATGTTGAGCTTCGTTGCCAAGACTCAAACCCAGTTCCCCAGCTTCAAGGTTGACCGCTCTAGCCGTAAGGCCACATCCTCTCCCATCCTTTGCAACTAATAACCCAATTTCTTCCAGCTATGTTAATGTGGTGATAGGACACGGTTCTTGTTACTTCACTGAGGCCTTTGTTTATTTGATCTTAACAGATTAGTCTACTTGAATTTCCTACAGCTTACTATTTTCTAATGAGTTAGAAATGTGAGTCTAAGTCCTCTGATAAAGGGTCAAAATCTGCTAAAACGGGTTAAGCAGATGGCAGTACACAATAAGGTGGTATCATGGTACAGGTTGAAATTGTACTCCTCCAAGGAAACTTACGATCTCAGAATGCTCTAAAACCTAAAATAAATAATAACATTCAATAATGGTAGCGGGTACAATGGTATATGCCATCGTTTGGCTTAAAATGGCACCAGAGGGTTAATAGCTGAACTAGGGAGACTGAAACAATCAACCTTAGTTGGTCCTACCATTCCTCAAACTGCTTTCAACATTCAGAGGCCATAAAGGAGCTTGAGATACTGAACTGTGGCTGTAATCATTGATAAGTACAGGCTAGGGAGCACTGTAATGTCCTCTACAGACCTAACCCTCAGACACAAATGCCTAAACTGCATCCTAAGAAACTTTTCACTAGATGTCATAGAAGTAAAGGAATTTGGACAAAATATTGATTCAAAAATATTGTGATAAAAATTATTGTGTCAAGAATATCGGGATGTCAAAATATCATTGACAGGAATATTGAAGGTAAGAATCTCGTATTGAGTGTGGTTTTTTAACATAGTGGTAAAAAATATAGATTTTGCAAATATTGTTGTATATAATATAATTTGTAAGTGTTATTTTGTATGTATTATATTGCAGTGTGTTTGATTTTATGTTTAATATTTTTTTAATTTGTGTGTTTAACGAGAAGGTTTTTTAGAAATTGTATTTTTAGTGAGATTAATGTGCAAAAATAATGTATATATAACTTTTTTAGGAGCAGGATGTTGAGTTTTTAGGGGACATGGGTGGGGAGCTTTTTAAAAAGTGAATATTTCAATATAAATTGAATGTTAATTATTTTAATTTTATGCAAATTAACACTGTAAAATGTATAAATATGTTTTGATATTCATATTTTTTCTAAATAATTGTTTATTATTATTTTGAATGCATATACACATTATGGGCCTCATTACGATGTCGGTCGGAGAGGCTCCGAATGGCATTCGGATTTTCCTAACCCGTGTAGGAACCCATGTTTCCGACCGACTCGGAAACATTTCCGAGCGACCGATTACGATAGAAGGAAACCGTTCGGTCATTCCGACTCGGTTCCGACCGGCATTTGGAGAATCCGAGTCGGTCGAAGCTGATTCGTACAGCTATATGGACAGCGTTTCCGACCAACAGATTACGATGTCAGATTCTGACAGCCTTTCCGACTCGGCCTGTCTGACACAAAAAGGCTGTCTAAAACCGACTTTGAGGGCCCATAGCAGGTCCCCCTTCACATGGAGGCCTCCGGTTGGGGCCCGTGGGGGCACCCATGGGACCCCTCTTTCAAACCATGCACAGTGTGGCAGGCACCTTGGAGTGCCCGCCACAGGGTGCAGGGTTTTCATCAACCACCCCTTTTTGCAATGGGAGCCTGTGTTGTGGGTCGGAACACAGGCTCACATTGAAGTCAATGGGAGTCCGACTGAACGGTGTTTGGAACTATCATAATCGGTCTGTCGAACTCCTCGAACCCGAGTCGGTCGGAAATGATTCCAACAAGAAGTCAGTTGGAATGCTTTCCGACCGACATCGTAATGAGGCCCTAAATTGTAAACAACTTATATTATAAATATTTTATTTAAATCACAGAACATTTGGAAACATTTTAAGTATATCAAACATAAATTTCATAATCTAAAATATTAGTAGATTTATTTATAATACATTTTATATTAGTTTTAATTTAAAATTTGTAAAGATTTTTTTAAATGTTGAAAATTATAATGTCATTGCAAATGAATTGATGGAAACATTTTGGTTTTATATTTCATTTATTTTAAAAGCTGGCATGTTTTAATAATGAAAATAGAATACATTTGTATTTATTATGTATACATTTATATTTTGTTGTATATTTGTTTTTCATTTATGAAAAATCAATTGAACACAATTTTAATAATGAAATATTTAATGTTTATCATTGAGATCAGTTCTGTCAGGAATATATATTCTAAAATTAATTTTAATGTAAAATATTTAATATTTCATTTTAAAATGTGTTTTATATATTTTTTTTACTTTTATGATTTTCATTTTTGGAGTATGACTTTTTATTTGTTATGTTTCAAAGTTTAGGAATGTTAGTAAATATTAATAAAAATATATTAATTATTATAGTGATAGATTATTTTAGATGTTGATGTTTAATGAAAAATATATAGGTTTTGAATTTAGGTTATTGTGTATTTTAAGTAATTTGTATTTTATTTTATGGAGCAAAAAATATGTGCGAGTATGGAGCATTGATTGTGTATATAAAATGTTAAGTGTCCAGCATCTTGCATAAAATTATTTATATTATAGTGGGAATAGTAATTGTTAACCCTCTAGAGCACAAACCTTTTCCTTAAATTGGTTGAAATTGGAGTGAGAATAATGAATGCCACCCTCTTAGTGTCCAACACCTTTCCCAAATTATTTTAGATGGGAGTGGAAATGGTAAATGTCACTCCTTTATTGCATAACACTTCCTTCAAAATGGTTTACATTGGAATGTGATTATTTGATTTAACCATTTTAGTGTGAAATACTTTTTTTAATTGCATTTCTATGTACTAGGAGTAGTTTGTCCTTCAATAGGTATTGTTGGTGTTTAGTACAATGAAAATAGTAGTTAGTTGTATATTTGTAATAAATATAATAATTTAAATATTTTCATAGACTGAAGACGTAACACATTTTCAAATTTCTATTTATTTTTTAAAGTTTATTTAATGTATATTTTCCATTATTATGTCTAGTTAAAAAACATTCTATTTTGATAAATCAAACAATATTTAATACATTTCTATTAAATAAAAAATGTAAATCACATTGAAATTATATTGTATGTTGTACATTTGCCAGGTGTTTTTCTATTATTTATATTATTTTAACATTTCTTAAATTGTTTCATTTACATATTTTTAACATCATTTTACATAGGTTTTTTCAGTATATATTAAATTATTGTATATTTTTGATACAATTATTTCATTTATTCTTTCCAATTTTTCTATATTTTTACAACAATATTTGACATTTTTTACATGTTCAATATTTTTTTATTTTTTTAACATAATTATTCAATAAGTTTAGCTTATTTTCCTATTCATTTCTAAGTGGAGCTAGTCTTTTTTAACGTTACCTTGTATTTTGTAGTATATTTGTGTAATTATTAGTCTATTTTCGGGGATCCAGGTTGTGGTAAGGTGCTGCTGTTCTTTGGAACAGGTAAGTCTTTTTTAAAGTTTTGTTAGAGTTTTGAGGGTAAGGGGGATGTAGGTGGGAGGTCTGAACGTTATAGTGTTGTTTGTAGTTTTTTGTACATTTAAGGCCTGATTACAATGCCGGTCGGATTGACCATCTCATTGCCGTCTTCGCAGGCCATTTCCGACTGCCGAGGCCGGGAAGTTTCTCCCCCTCTGTATTACGATGTAAATGCTGCTACCACGGTGGTCGCATCTACAGCAGAGCACATATCCCTGAATATGTTTCTGCAAATGCCTACAAAATCACAGAAAACACGTGAATTATACACACATGCATGGCATATGTGGGGATATGCATTGTGCACCATCTACCCCATTGCTGGAGTGTGGCAGAATGTGCACAGTCCAGTCAATGGGGATACATACCGCATGAGGACTTACCTGGATTCCAGCACCCACAGTATTGTAGTCAATGGAGTGCAGCTGCTCAGGTATAGGGGGGACCTGGATGAAGGGATCCATGGTGAAGACTGCTGGAGAGAAGTGGATTTGGGAGAGTATGCACCTCAAATCCATGGTTTCCGAAGACTCGAGGTACTCAGTTGGACCACCATGGTCGGGTCGTCGGAAACCCACATCGTAATTCGGATGGTGGTCGGAGATCCCTGTATGCCCTATAGATGCTGTTTTTCTCCGACCACCATCTTGGCAGTAGGAGAAAGGCTGTCGGAGTTGGGGAGTTTTCAGCGGTCGGTCGGACGATTACGATGCATGCATCATAATCCGGCGGTCGGACCGACCGCTTTCAACAAGACGGCGGCGGTCCGACCTCCTCTGACAGGACCGCAGAAGTCAATCCGACCAGCATCGTAATCAGGCCCTTCGTTTTATTAACTTTAGTGTTTTTTACTAGTGTCAGTTTTTTTTTTTTTAAATGTTTTAGTAATGTATCAATATGTTATGTTGTGTTATGTTACTTGCTTTATGATGATTAACTGCGATGTATATGTAGTTTTGGGAATGTAATGTTTTTGCAGGTGGGATTTCTGATTTACTTTGCAGGTTTTTCTCTGAATGTGTCCTATGGGCATGTAGATTTATCTTTTTTTTTTTTAAGGAAATCTCTTTTGGTTAATAATATGTCAATATGTTTAACTTTGATTTGTTTCGGGGGTTTTTAGGAGTGTTTCTTTTTTTAAACACTATGGGCCTGATTACGATGTCGGGCAGACTCACGTCTGCCCGACATCGCCACGGTCTCGGGAACGACCGACCTCTGGTCGGGGTCGTGACACCGCCATTACAATGCGACCACACATGGTGCGTTGCATATACTCATTTCTCTATGGGAGCTTGTGCTGTGGTCGTAAACCAGCCGAAGCACAAGCTTCCATGGAGAAATGAGAGATTCTGTTAATCCCTGCACCGCGTTGCAGGCACCTCAAGGGGCCTGCCACATGTTGCAAGGATTAACAGGGGGTCACCATAGGTGCTCCCTCGGCCCCCAACCGGAGGGCGTGGAGGAATGGGGGCCCAAAGTCGCTTTCTGACAGGGTTTCCATGTCAGAAAGCCCAAAATGGAAAGCCTGTCGGAAACCAACATCGTAATCCCGACGTCGGAAACACCATCCTCAGGGATTACGTTGGGGCCTCTGACTGGCCGACGGGCTCCTTGAGCCCATTGGAATCCAGCCTGAATGACCGGCTGGTTTCACTCTCGACCGCCGCATTGTAATGCGGCAGTCGAAAGTGAAACCGAACATGTCGGTTGGAAAGCCTCTGACCAACATTGAAATAGGGCCCTTTTTTGGGGGTTTTATGTTTCCAACACACTATGGATTGCTTCGAGGGATCTCTGTTGGATTGGTTTTATTTTTGCATTATTTGGGTGTTTTTTGGAGAAAAAAAATGCAGGGGCATATTAGCAAGGAATAGCGATATTTATCGCTAAACGCGCTTAGCGCGAATCCTGTTAACGCCGCCTATCGCTGGAAAATATCGCTGAGATAACACCCTATTAGTAAGGTTTATCTCCATAGCGATAATATTTCCAGCGATAGCGGCAAAATGCGAGAATATCGCTGGAAAACCAGCGATATTCTTGCATTAACGCTAAGGTGGATTCAGCATTAGAATCCACCTCCTATACCTCAAACAGGTAAGTCATAGTCAGTAGCAGGTGTTAAAATCTAGCGATAAACGCGCTTAGCGCGATTTATTTTATCGCTTCGCCTGCCTTGATAATAGGGGTTAGTGGTGTTAGTGACTGTTTACAGTCGCTTTTAGTGGGGAACGCCTACCTTGCATGTCATTAGCGATAAATATCGCTGACATGCAAGGCGATGTAATTCCCGGCCTCTAACGCCTGAAAGCTGTCGCTAACGCCTGTTAGCGACAGCTTGCTAATAGGGCGTTAAAAATGTCGCAGATTTAGCGGCAAAAAGTGCCGCTAAATCGGCGATAAAGCCCTTGATAATATGCCCCGCAGTTTTTGGTGGATTATACTTTTTGACTAAGTTGGTACAGAGGGTGATCTGCAGCTGCAGAACAGTAAGTCATATTTAATATATTTGTTTTTGGTGGGAAATCTTCTATTTTTATATTTTGTGATTTTTATTTGAAATGTGTATTTTATGTGTGGTCATTATTTTACATAACTGATTGAGTTTGTTCTTTGAGCATTTGGGTTGGTGAAGCTTAGATTTTTAATATAAATAATTAATGTATTATTTTATTATATCAGTCTTATTTAAGATTGGAGTTCTATTTAATGTTTTGACTGATGAAATTAAATATTATGCTTATTTCTATAAAAAATTACTTGTCATGTTGATTAAGATTGTTATAGTTTTGGACAGTTTTGTAGGTTAGTATTTACTTTATAATATGCTTTTAGCAATTATTGCTAAGTAATCTACTCCTTTATAATTTATAAGAGTCTGACTTTAAATTGTAGCATTGGAGATGTCATAAGTGATGCCATAAATCATGTCATGAGCGATGTCATATGTGAGGTCATAAGAAGTGTATGGCGGGGCGCAAGTTATAGTTATTGCACCTAACTATAACTGGTGAATATCTGTGTTTTTTTAATACAATATGTCAATATTGTCATTGACAAATTCACCTAACTATATCGTTACTTTAACCTTTGTTTCTTCACTGAATTTCTAGTTTTTTTTTAACATAATGTAATACTTAATTACCATATGTAAATGCAACCCCCCACCACACATGTCCTTCGGACGTGCATGATGGGGGATTGGCTGCCCGGCCGGCAGGCAACCCCCTTCCATACAGCCAGCCCCATGCTGTGCATGGCCTTCATGGGAGGTTGTCTATAAGGCCTAGCTGTGGTGATCTCCTCCCCCCCGGACCAGTAGTTTTTCAATTAACGGACAGGGGAGCCATGTCCCCCTGTCAGAGTTTCTTTAGGCCACAAGGACCCTCGCCCCAAGCCCTGTTAGACCCTGGAGACACTCCTCTGAGGGCCACTCTTAAATAAATGGGGCAATTTCTGCCCTGGGGACCCCATCCCCAGGGGCCTGGCATTCTTTTTATGGGGAGGGGGAATGCCGCCCCCTTCCCAGGCCGACTTCGGCCCTGGGGATCCCATCTCCGTGGCCCGGTGATATGTTTAGGAGGAGGGGCATGTGTCCCCCGGGCCTATTTAGACCCTGGGGAACCCATCCCTGGGGCCCAGCATAATTTATTAGGGGGAGGAAGGCATGCATTCCTCCTCCCTGGACTGATTTTGGCTGCAGGGACCCCATCCCCCGGAACACTGTATAATTTATGAGGGGAGGGTGTACATGGCTCTTCTCCTCGGGCCAAATTTTGGTGCCGGAGAACACATTTCTCAGGGCCCAGCATTATTTATTAGGGAGGGGAGTGCCTGGCGCAAAAAAAGGTAGGTGCCCTGTTGCCCACCAAGGGCACCCTTCATACTGTCATTGGCGGCTGCGGGGGAGGCCCAAGGCCTTTGCAGACCCAGCCAGCTCCCCGCATACAGCAGGAGCCAGCATTGCTTCCACCCACAGGGAGCAGCTCCTAATGCTGCTCTCTGAAGTCAGGAGCAATATTTTGATCTATTTCCTGTGGGCAGGGAAACAGATCAAATGTCCGCATCCAGAGGGCGGGAGCATTTTAAAAGCTCCCGCCAGCTAGGAGCAGACTTGGTGCTTACTTACGCTTGGTGGGAGTTTTTGAAAATGCTCCCGCCAAGAGAGAGCAATCAAAGGTTTCTCTGCCCACAGCGCAGTGGACATGGAAACTGCTGTGTCTCAAGGGTGGGCTCCCCAAGACATAGCATCTGAGCCTGGCCCCCAGGGATGGGCTCCCCAGCAAGGCCATCAATGGCTTATGGAGTGGGGCCCTTCCCATTATCCTAAATTTTGGCCCCGGGGTTGGGCTCGCCAGGGCCTCTTGAGGTTCGGGGCGGGGAGGGTGCACGGCTCCGGACATTTCCTCAAATGTTGGCTCTGGGGTGGGCACCCTGGGATTCTTGAGTCTCGAGGAGAGGGTATATTTGGTCCCCTCCCAATATAAGGTAATTTCAGCCCCGGGGGGTGGGTTCCCCAGGGCCTCTTGAGGCTTGGGAAGAGGGCTGCATGGCTGCTCCCCATAAAAAGTAATGTCAGCCCCCGGTGGTGGGCCCCAGGCCATCTGGAGGCATGAGGAGGAAGGCCAGACGTCCCCCCTACCCATATAAACAATTTTTTGCCTCAAGGGTGGGCTCCCTGGTGCCTTTGGAGGCTCGGGGAGGGGGGCCATGCAGCCCACTCCCCTTAATGAAATCAACCCCGGGGGTAGGCTCACTGGGGCATAAGCTATTTAAATGCAGCCCGGCCACCATTTATTTTCGATCCTGCAAAAGAGGATCGCAGCATTTTTTTGCTGTTTGTTTTTGCTTTTTTGGTCACAGTGGTCCATCTGGGTGCACCTCATGGGTCCTATGAGGGTCAAGGTATTCCTACACTGCCCCCTTACGTTACTTTATTTTTTGTAACTTCAGGACAAGGGACTAATGGTCCGATTACGAGTTATGCGGTTTAACCATTGTCCCGCCATGGTGGAGGCACTGAGTACTCGGCAGACTAATCGACCTCCCCCTGCCACATTACGAGTTTTCCGTGGGGCTGGCGGTTTCACTGTGGCGGAGTAATGATGGTGGTACATGTTGCCGCAGGAAACAAGCCGGAATGCAATGCTGGCCAGACTGCTGACTACTGGACACATCCACATCGTGATTCCAGCCAGTCGGCCATATTTATTTGTTGTTGATGGGTGAGATGTTTCATATAGCGCAAACCCAAACCGAAGGTATTGGGGTGCTTTACATGTGAACAGGTGACAGTACTCAAGGGCACAATCACCCTCAGCACAATTTTAAGGCACATTGACTGCCTTTCTGCCGACTCACGCATGGCCATGTCCCCGCTAGGGAAAGGTCGATAGAAGGGCAGTTCATAATCAGCCCGGCGGGAAGCTTGGCAGGAAACCCTCCATGGGCTGCCTCTGCCTCTCCCACCACTGCCACGGAGCAGAAGTATCAGTGGTGGTGGCGGTCTTGTGGTTGTGCCACAGCACAGATCCTAATTGGGCAGTCCGACCACTGAGGAGGCGCAAGTCAAACTGCCAAAAACGTGATGGCAGGACACATCCCAACATCATCGCAATCAGGCCCTAAGTCTCCGTGTCCTGTAATGGCTGCCAGCACATTTTTCTCATGTTGCTGACAGCCAATCAGAGTGCTCACTCTTATGGGAGTCTGTCCTTCACCGGAGCATGATGGCCCATGGGAAATAAAGCACACAGGGCCAATCAAGAACATTCTACTTTTTAAATTGGCGCTCCAGTGAGAGTCTCTCATGACTCATGCTGACCCAACTGTTAAAATATACAATCTTTTTTTACCCTAAATATCTCAAAAACTACTGACTGGACTTGCACAAAATCACAAAAGGCACATTCTGTGGATCAAGATCTAGCTTCTTGTCAAATTTGGTGTAATTCCATTCAGCAGGTTTGGCTGTAGACTGTCTTAAAGAAATCTATGGCAAATGCATGGGAATTTTGTGTTTTGGGATTTCCCTTTTTTCTTGGCTCCCGCTTGATGGATCACCCCTAAACGTTCCAGGAAGGAGCTGAAGTGGAAGAACTTTGTTTGTTTGAAACTCTCGTGAAGATTTGTCAAACAGAGCCAAAGTAATTAGCAAAAAACGTTCTTTCAATGAAAAGCAGACCTAGCTATAACTACCTAGTGGCGACCGCCATTAGGATATATATATATATATATATTCACTGAAAAAACCATAGGTTTCAGGGACGTTATAGTTACAAATTAGCATTTAAAAAACCTTTGAAATTCACTGAAAAAACCATAGGTTTTAGGGACAGTTATAGTTAGTTGGACATTGCACTCGTACAAAACCCGTGAAATTCCCCCGTTATAGTTAGTCCAGCTAACTATAACTCACGCCCCGCAATGCACTGCTGATGACGTCACATATTACATCACTCATGACATGGTCAGTGACATCACTGATGACATCACTGATGACATCTCAAATGACATCACTGATGACATCACTGATGACATCATCCAGTGACTGTGTGTTTCTGTAAAGTTTAAATATTTTTAATATATATAGGAAAAGACGTATTGAAGAATGAGCGGGTGTGTAAGTGTCTGTATTGTTGATTTAGTAGGTGCGTGACTGACTGTATAAGTGAGTGATTTAACGTATCTTACTGAATGCATGGGTTAGTGACAAAACTGGGTGAATGTCTGTATGGCTGCCTGAGTGTTTGTGTGGGTGGGGTGTGTGAGTCTCTGTAGATAGATGTGAGAGTGGGTCATTCACTGGGTGCATGATTACAAGAGTGCATCTGTGATGGACTGCTTGGGTGGGTGAGTGTGTGTATGGGTGTGTTAGTGAGTGAATGTATATCTCAGTGGTACATGTGCGAGTAACAACATATGTAAAAGGCAGTATATATGTGTGTTAGAGTATTTAAATGGCTATAAGTGAGAGTGTGTGATTGTGAGAGCGGCTGTATGGATGCGTGTGTGCTTGTATCAGTGATTGTATAAGAGTAAGTATGTGTTTGTTTCTGTTTGAATAAGTGATGTGGTGTGTGTATAACTGTATAGGTGAGTAAATGGTAGTGTGTTTAATTATTTGCATGACTGACTAGGTGTGTGAGTACCTCTATGGATGAGTGGCGGTGCTTGAGTGTCTATATAGGAGTATGAGTGCATATGATAGTCCTGTACTGAGTGACCGTAAGTATGAGTGACTGTACGGGTGAGTGAGTGGATGTGTGCGTAGACCTAAGAATCAGTGAGTGGGTATGTAGTTATTGGTGTTGGAGTGTCTATGATTTTTCGAATGACAGTCTGTAATTTAGAGTGGGTGTATGAAAGGTTATATTAGGGTGTGAGAAGATGCATGAAATTATCACATGGATGATGTCATCAGTGATGTCATCAGTGATGTCATTTGAGATGTCATCAGTGATGTCAACAGTGATGTCACTGACCATGTCATGAGTGATGTAATATGTGACGTCATCAGCAGTGCATTGCGGGCGCGAGTTATAGTTAGCTGGACTAACTATAACGGGGGAATTTCACGGGTTTTGTACGAGTGCAATGTCCAACTAACTATAACTGTCCCTAAAACCTATGGTTTTTTCAGTGAATTTCAAAGGTTTTTTAAATGCTAATTTGTAACTATAACGTCCCTGAAACCTATGGTTTTTTCAGTGAATTTCAAAGGTTTTTTAAATGCTAATTTGTAACTATAACATGTCTGAAACCTACGGTTTTTTCAGTGAATTTCAAAGGTTTTGTAAATGACAATTTTTAAATGTTTTAATTGTTATATAAATTTTTTTAATACTGATTTACTACATTTTTAGAAACAATTTTTTTTACATATTTTATTTTTTAAATTACATTGTAATTACATTATACATTACATTACAAAAAATACTTTCTCAGAATGAATTACTTTAGTTTAAATACTTTGCACATAGGCAATAGACTTTTAAGTACAGTAGTTACAGTTGTTGCAATGGGCAACACATTTTCAAACACAATGCAACATTCAGCTCAATGTGAATTTCTAGTTAAATGCAATTAGTTACTTTATGGATTACTTTTCTAACCAAAGGACTGGATCCTAGATTCAGTCCTGGTACATCTCCTGTAAACAGTTGAGTAAAAGCGTTTTGGTTACAGTCGTGATTTTTAAGGAATATTATTGTATTTTAAAAGTTGACACTTAGAAACTTTTTCTCATAGAATCACCAATGTTATCCTATGGAAGGAAATTCACTTAGCAGGTAAAAACTGTTATCGTTACTTTTTCTTACTCAGTGTTGGATCCTGGATTAAGCACTGGTGCATCTCCTGTAAACAGTTGAAAGAATGCGTTTAAGTCATACAGGCGATTTTTTAGGAATATTTGTAGTTTGTGAAAATCGACACTTTGAAACTTTTCTGCTGAAAAGCAGACAATGGATTCCTATGGAAGAAAATATAAGTTACTGGTAAGTACGGTTAAAATTACTTTTCAGGGTCAGTGCTGGGCTAAAAGATGCAGCACTGGGTTCTCTCCTGATAACAGGTGAGTAAATTGGTATTCGTACTTTGGTTGATTTTAGAGGAATATTATAAAGTTCCAAAACTCCACACTTAGAAGAATTTCCAAGTGAAACCAGTCAATGTTAGCCTATGTAGGAAATTCAAGTTACTGGTAAGTACGGTTAAAATTACTTTTCAGGACCAGTACTGGGCTGAAAGATGCAGCACTGAGGTCTCTCCTGATAACAGGTGAGTAAATCGGAATTCGTATTTCGGCTGATTTTAGAGGAATATTTGTATGTATCAAAAATCAACACGTAGAAACTTTTTCAGCAATAAGCAGGCAATGATATCCTATGGAAGGAAATTCAAGTTACTGGTAAGTACGGTTAAAATTACTTTTGAGGATCAGTACTGGGCTGAAAGATGCAGCACTGAGGTCTCTCCTGATAACAGGTGAGTAAATCGGAATTCGTACTTTGGTTGATTTTAGAGGAATATTATAAAGTTCCAAAACTCCACACTTAGAAGAATTTCCAAGTGAAACCAGTCAATGTTAGCCTATGTAGGAAATTCAAGTTACTGGTAAGTACGGTTAAAATTACTTTTCAGGATTAGTACTGGGCTGAAAGATGCAGCACTGAGGTCTCTCCTGATAACAGGTGAGTAAATCGGAATTTGTATTTCGGCTGATTTTAGAGGAATATTTTAAAGTTCCAAAACTCCACACTTAGAAGAATTTCCAAGTGAAACCAGTCAATGTTAGCCTATGGAAGGAAATTCAAGTTACTGGTAAGTACGGTTAAAATTACTTTTCAGGACCAGTACTGGGCTGAAAGATACAGCACTGAGGTCTCTCCTTATAACAGGTGAGTAAATCGGAATTCGTATTTCGGCTGATTTTAGAGGAATATTTGTATGTTTCAAAAATCAACACTTAGAAACTTTTTCAGCAAAAAGCAGGCAATGATATCCTATGGAAGGAAATTCAAGTTACTGGTAAGTACGGTTAAAATTACTTTTCAGGACCAGTACTGGGCTGAAAGATGCAGCACTGAGGTCTCTCCTTATAACAGGTGAGTAAATCGGAATTCGTATTTCGGATGATTTTTGAAGAATATTTGCACAATGGTGAAGGGAGGGGGCGGGGCCTGAGGTGACATCTGTGCAAACGCGCCCCGTGGCGCGTTTTAGGTTGGGGGATTAAGTCCCCTTGAATCCTGAGGGTCCCTAGGGGCCAACTAGCCCACCAGGAACCTCCAATATGCGCCAGGGGCTGCATTGCAGAGATGTGTAGAGAGGCCACACCCCTTTTACACCTCTCTGCAACGCAACTCTGTGGCGCTTTCTGGATGTACCTGTTGGGCTAGTTGTCCCCCAGGGACCCTCAGGATTGAAGGGGATTTAATTCCCCATCTTAAAACGCGCCACGGGGCCTGTTTGCACACATGTCACCTGAAGCCCCGCCCCCTCCCTTCACCACTGTGCAAACGCGCCCCGTGGCGCGTTTTAAGTTGGGGGATTAAGTCCCCTTGAATCCTGAGGGTCCCCGGAGTCCAACTAGCCCACCATATACCTCCAAAAAGCGCCACAGAGCTGCGTTGCAGAGAGGTGTAAAAGGGCGTGGCCTCTGTACACCTCTCTGCAAGGCAGTCCCCTGGCGCATACTGGAGGTTCCTGGTGGGCTAGTTGGCCCCCAGGGACCCCCAGTATTCAAGGGGATTCGTTCCCCTCTGCAAACGCGCCAGGGGGCGCGTTTGCAGAGTGGTGAAGGAAGGGGCGGGGCCTGCGGGCCCGATCGTTTTTTTATTTTTGTCCCCTGAAGGGGGCTGTGTGGCCCCCTTCCTTTTTTCTGTTTTAGGGCCCTGGGGACCCCATCCCCCAGGGCCTTACCCCTTTTTTAAATTTCAAAATAAAAAAAAACGGGAAGGGGCCGCGTGGCCCCCTTCCCCGGGCCTGTATTGGCCCCGGGGACCCCATCCCCCGGGGCATGGCCTCTATTTTTATTTTTAATATTTTGAGGGGGCTGCATGGCCCCCCTCCTCTGGCCATTTTAAGGCCCCGGGACCCCATCCCCGGGGCCGGCCATACCCTTTTTTTTTTTTTATTATTTTTCAAAACTTTGGGGAGGGGGCTGCGTGGCCCCCTCCCGGGCCACTACTTGCCCCGGGGACCCCATCCCCCGGGGCTGGCCCTCTCGTTGGGGACTGTGGGGGGTCCCCAAACCCCCCACAGTCCCGCCGGCTCCCCGTGTCCTACGGGAGCCGGCATTAGCTTTACACATGGGGAGCAGCTGACATGCTGCTCCCCATGTGGAAAGCATCGGCTTTGGATATTGGAAGAGAGAGCAGGTTTCCTGCTCTCTCTTCCAATATCCAAGCAAGTTTGCAATGACAGGACGGGAGCCGCGAGGCTCCCGTCCTGTCATTGCAAACAGCAGTGTCCCGGGGGTAGGCACCCCGGGACACTGCAGGAGCCGGCCCTGGGGGGTGGCGGTCCCCAGGGCTACCACAGGCTCCAGGAGGGGGGCCGCGCGGCCCCCTCCCATCGTGTGCACAGCCCCGGGAGGTGGTGGTCCCCGGGCTCTGGGGTCCGTAACGGACCCCCATATTTAAATGTTTAGTGCCCCGGGGAGGTGGCGGTCCCGGGGCGTGTGGGGGGCTTGAGCCCCCACACAGGTTTTTCATTTAAAAAAGAAGCCCCGGGAGGTGGTGGTCCTCGGGGCTGCGGGAGGGCTCAGAGCCCTCCCGCACCATTATGCATAAAGCCCCGGGGGTGGCGGTCCCCGGGCTTGGGGGCCCTTAGAGGCCCCCACACATAAAATTAACCCCCCCAGCATGCCCCCGGGACTTGGCCCACCCGGGGCCAGTGACTATCGAAGCGCGGGAGACCGCGCTTCGATTTTTTTTTCGGCAGGGTTCGCGCTCCCTGAGCGCATCCTGCCGATTTTTTTAAAAAAAATTATTTTTTGCCCAGGGGGTCCTTGTGGGACCCCCTGAGCAGACCTAGGGGGTCAGGGTGTTTCTACCCTGCCCCCTTTGTGCGCTTTGCGCACTTGTTTCTGTCCCTCGGTTCTACCGAGGGACAAAATGGCTGCCAACACTTCCTGATTTGGAGTGTTGACAGCCAATTAGCATGCAGCTCGTGATCGGGAGGGTACGCGGATCCGACGCGCCCATAGATATATATGTGATTTTAATTGTGAATTTCTCAGGAACTACTGAACGGATTTACACCATTTTAGAAAAAGGCACCAGTCTGAACCAAGGGCTACCTCTTTGCCAAATTTGGGGTAATTCCGTTCAGCAGTTCGGGCTGTAGCTGCGACTAAAGGTTCCTATGGAAAAATGAATGGGGAAAACGCGTTTTGGGACCCCCTTTTTCTCGGCCCCCGCTTGACGTATCACCCCGAGACTTTCAGGGTAGGAGCAGACCGGAGCGCCCCAACAAGTTGGAAGCTTTCGCGAAGATTCGTCAACCGGCGCCAACGTTATTGCAAATAGAATGTCGCGGATTTCCTATGGATAATAGGTTGTAACTATATCTATCTACTGGCGACCGCCAGTAGATAATATATATATATATATATATATATATATATATATATTCACTGAAAAAACCATAGGTTTTAGGGACAGTTTTAGTTACTTGGACATTGCACTCGTACAAAACCCGTGAAATTCCCCGTTATAGTTAGTTCAGCTAACTATAACTCGCGCCCCGCAATGCACTGCTGATGACGTCACATATTACATCACTCATGACATGGTCAGTGACATCACTGATGACATCACTGATGACATCTCAAATGACATCACTGATGACATCATCCAGTGACTGTGTGTTTCTGTAAAGTTTAAATATTTTTAATATATATAGGAAAAGACGTATTGAAGAATGAGTGGGTGTGTAAGTGTCTGTATGGATGATTTAGTAGGTGCGTGACAGACTCTATAAGTGAGTGATTTAACGTATCTTACTGAATGCATGGGTTAGTGACTAAACTGGGTGAATGTCTGTATCCGTCTGTCTGTTGCTGTGTAAGTGGCTGCATGTGTTTGTGAATAGCTAAATGAGTGTCTATATGAGTTATTGAATGCTTGTCTGAGTATCTGTATGGGTGCCTGAGTGTTTGTGTGGGAGGGGTGTGTGCAACTCTGTGCATAGATGTGTGAGTGGGTGATTCACTGGGTGGATGGTTTCAAGAGTGCATCTGTGATAGACTGTATGGGTGGGTAAGTGTGTGTAAGAGTGTGTTAGTGAGTGAATGTATGTCCCAGTGGTACATGTGTGAGTAACTACATATGTGAAAGGCAGTATATATGTGTGTTGGAGTATATAAATAGCTATAAGCAAGAGTGAGTGATTGTGATAGTGGCTGTATGGATGAGTGTGTGCTTGTATCTGTGATTGTATAAGAGCGTAACAATGTGCTACTATTTGTATGAGTAAGTGAGCTGGTGTGTGTATAACTGTATAGGTGAGTAAATGGCAGTGTGTTTAATTATTTGCATGACTGACTAGGTGTGTGAGTATCTCTATGGATGAGTGGCGTTGTTTGAGTGTCTATATAGGAGTAAGAGTGCATATGATAGTCCTGTACTGAGTGACCGTAAGTATGAGTGACTGTACGGGTGAGTGAGTGGATGTGTGTGTGTAGACCTAAGAATCAGTGAGTGGGTATGTAGTTATTGGTGTTGGAGTGTCTATGGTTTTGCGAATGGCAGTCTGTAATTTAGAGTGGGTGAATCAAAGGTTATATTAGGGTGTGAGGAGGTGCATCAGATTATCACGTGGATGATGTCATCAGTGATGTCATTTGAGATGTCATCAGTGATGTCATCAGTGATGTCACTGACCATGTCATGAGTGATGTAATATGTGACGTCATCAGCAGTGCATTGCGAGGCGCGAGTTATAGTTAGCTGAACTAACTATAACGGGGGAATTTCACGGGTTTTGTACGAGTGCAATGTCCAAGTAACTAAAACTGTCCCTAAAACCTATGGTTTTTTCAGTGAATTTCAAAGGTTTTTTAAATGCTAATTTGTAACTATAACGTGTCTGAAACCTATGGTTTTTTCAGTGAATTTCAAAGGTTTTTTAAATGCTAATTTGTAACTATAACGTGTCTGAAACCTATGGTTTTTTCAGTGAATTTCAAAGGTTTTTTAAATGCTAATTTCTAACTATAACGTGCCTGAAACCTACGGTTTTTTCAGTGAATTTCAAAGGTTTTGTAAATGACAATTTTTAAATGTATTAATTGTTATATTAATTTTTTTCATACTGATTTACTACATTTTTAGAAACAATTTTTTTTTACATATTTTATTTTTTAAATTACATTGTAATTACATTATACATTACATTACAAAAATACTTTCTCAGAATGAATTACTTTAGTTTAAATACTTTGCAGATAGGCAATAGACTTTTAAGTACAGTAGTTACAGTTGTTGCAATGGGCAACACATTTTCAAACACAATGCAACATTCAGCTCAATGTGAATTTCTAGTTAAATGCAATTAGTTACTTTATGGATTACTTTTGTAACCACAGGACTGGATCCTAGATTCAGTCCTGGTACATCTCCTGTAAACAGTTGAGTAAAAGCGTTTTGGTTACAGTCGTGATTTTTAAGGAATATTATTGTATTTTAAAAGTTGACACTTAGAAACTTTTTCTCATAGAATCACCAATGTTATCCTATGGAAGGAAATTCACTTAGCAGGTAAAAACTGTTATCGTTACTTTATCTTACTCAGTGTTGGATCCTGGATCCAGCACTGGTTCATCTCCTGTAAACAGTTGAATGAATGCGTTTAAGTCATACAGGCGATTTTTAAGGAATATTTGTAGTTTGTGAAAATCGACACTTTGAAAGTTTTCTGCTGAAAACCAGACAATGGATTCCTATGTTAGAAAATATAAGTTACTGGTAAGTACGGTTAAAATTACTTTTCAGGGTCAGTGCTGGGCTAAAAGATGCAGCACTGGGTTCTCTCCTGATAACAGGTGAGTAAATTGGAATTCGTACTTTGGTTGATTTTAGAGGAATATTATAAAGTTCCAAAACTCCACACTTAGAAGAATTTCCAAGTGAAACCAGTCAATGTTAGCCTATGAAGGAAATTCAAGTTACCGGTAAGTACGGTTAAAATTAATTTTGAGGATCAGTACTTGGCTGAAAGATGCAGCACTGAGGTCTCTCCTGATAACAGGTGAGTAAATCAGAATTCGGATTTCGGCTGATTTTAGAGGAATATTTTAAAGTTCCAAAAATCAACACTTAGAAACTTTTTCAGCAAAAAGCAGGCAATGATATCCTATGCAAGGAAATTCAAGTTACTGGTAAGTACGGCTAAAATTACTTTTGAGGATTAGTACTGGGCTGAAAGATGCAGCACTGAGGTCTCTCCTGATAACAGGTGAGTAAATCGGAATTCGTATTTCGGCTGATTTTAGAGGAATATTTTAAAGTTCCAAAACTCCACACTTAGAAGAATTTCCAAGTGAAACCAGTCAATGTTAGCCTATGAAGGAAATTCAAGTTACCGGTAAGTACGGTTAAAATTACTTTTCAGGACCAGTACTGGGCTGAAAGATGCAGCACTGAGGTCTCTCCTGATAACAGGTGAGTAAATCGGAATTCGTATTTCGGCTGATTTTAGAGGAATATTTTAAAGTTCCAAAACTCCACACTTAGAAGAATTTCCAAGTGAAACCAGTCAATGTTAGCCTATGAAGGAAATTCAAGTTACCGGTAAGTACGGTTAAAATTACTTTTCAGGACCAGTACTGGGCTGAAAGATGCAGCACTGAGGTCTCTCCTGATAACAGGTGAGTAAATCGGAATTCATATTTCGGCTGATTTTAGAGGAATATTTGCACAATGGTGAAGGGAGGGGGCGGGGCCTCAGGTGACATCTGTGCAAACGCGCCCGTTGCGCGTTTTAAGTTGGGGGATTAAGTCCCCTTGAATCCTGAGGGTCCCTAGGGGCCAACTAGCCCACCAGGAACCTCCAATATGCGCCAGGGGCTGCGTTGCAGAGACTGTAGAGAGGCCACACCCCTTTACACCTCTCTGCAACGCAGCTCTGTGGCGCTTTCTGGATGTACCTGTTGGGCTAGTTGGCCCCAGGGACCCTCAGGATTGAAGGGGATTTAATTCCCCATCTTAAAACGCGCCACGGGGCCTGTTTGCACACATGTCACCTGAATCCCCGCCCCTCCCTTCACCACTGTGCAAACGCGCCTCGTGGCGCGTTTTAAGTTGGGGGATTAAGTCCCCTTGAATCCTGAGGGTCCCCGGAGTCCAACTAGCCCACCATATACCTCCAAAAGCGCCACAGAGCTGCATTGCAGAGAGGTGTAAAAGGGGCGTGGCCTCTGTACACCTCTCTGCAAGGCAGCCCCCTGGCGCATACTGGAGGTACCTGGTGGGCTAGTTGGCCCCCAGGGACCCCCAGTATTCAAGGGGAATTCGTTCTCCTCTGCAAACGCGCCAGGGGGCGCGTTTGCAGAGTGGTGAAGGAAGGGGGCGGGGCCTGCGGGCCCGATCGCTTAAAAAAAATTCTCCCCTGAAGGGGGGCTGTGTGGCCCCCTTCCTTTTTCTTTTTTGGGCCCTGGGGACCCCATCCCCCAGGGCCTTACCCCCTTTTTAAATTACCTTTAAAAAAAAAAACGGGAAGGGGCCGCGTGGCCCCCTTCCCTTGGCCTGTATTGGCCCCGGGGACCCCATCCCCCGGGGCATGGCCTCTATATTTATTTTTTGAGGGGGCAGCGTGGCCCCCTCCTCTGGCCATTTTAAGGCCCCGGGGACCCCATCCCCGGGGCCGGCCTTTCCTTTTAAAAAATTTTTTTTGCTCTTTTTTGGGGAGGGGGCCGCGTGGCCCCCTCCCGGGCCACTACTTGCCCCGGGGACCCCATCCCCCGGGGCTGGCCCTCTCCGTTGGGGACTGTGGGGGGTCCCCAATGCCCCCACAGTCCCGCCGGCTCCCCACGTCCCTTGGGAGCCGGCATTGCTAGTTCCACATGGGGAGCAGCTGACATGCTGCTCCCCATGTGGAAAAGCAATCGGCTTTGGATATTGGAAGAGAGAGCAGGTTTCCTGCTCTCTCTTCCAATATCCAAAGCAGTTTGCTATGGCAGGACGGGAGCCGCGAGGCTCCCGTCCTGCCATAGCAAACTACAGTGTCCCGGGGTAGGCACCCCGGGACACTACAGGAGCCGGCCCTGGGGGTTGCGGTCCCCAGGGCCATCAAGGGCTCCAGGAGGGGGCCGCGCGGCCCCCTCCCTACATCAGCACAGCCCCGGGGAGGTGGTGGTCCCCGGGCTTCGGGGTCCAAAACGGACCCCCATTTTAATTTGTTAGTGCCCCGGGGAGGTGGCGGTCCCGGGCGTGTGGGGGCTGGAGCCCCCACACAGGTTGTTTAATTTAAAAAAAAAAGCCCCGGGGAGGTGGTGGTCCTCGGGGCTGCGGGAGGGCTCAGAGCCCTCCCGCACCATTTTTAAAGAAAGCCCCGGGGGTGGCGGTCCCCGGGGCTTGGGGGCCCTTTGAGGCCCCCCACACATAAAATTAAACCCCCACCATGCCCCCGGGACTTGGGCCACCCGGGGGCAAATACAGTCGAAGCGCGGGAGACCGCGCTTCGATTTCCTTCGGCAGGATTCGCGCACCCTGAGCGCATCCTGCCGATTTTTTTAAAAAAATGCTTTTTTTGCCCAGGGGGTCCTTGTGGGACCCCCTGAGCAGGCCTAGGGGGTTAGGGTGTTTCTACCCTGCCCCCTTTGTGCGTTTTGCACACTTGTTTCTTTTTTTTCTCGGCGGGATACGCGCACCCTAAGCGCATCCCGCCGATTTTTAAAAAAATCTTTTTCTGCCCAGGGGTCCTTGTGGGACCCCTGAGCAGACCTAGGGGGTCAGGGTGTTTCTACCCTGCTCCCTTTGCGCTTTGCGCACTTGTTTCTGTCCCTCGGTTCTACCGAGGGACAAAATGGCTGCCAACACTTCCTGAATCGGAATGTTGACAGCCAGCTGACAGCCAATTAGCATGCAGCTCGTGATCGGGACGGTGCGCGCAGGGTGCGCTGAGGGTACGCGTATCCGACGCGCCCATAGATATATATGTACTTTTACTTTTGATTTTCTCAGGAACTACTGAACGGATTTACACCATTTAAGCAAAAGGCACCAGTCTGAACCAAGGACTACCTCTTTGCCAAATTTGGTGTAATTCCGTTCAGCAGTTCGGGCTGTAGCTGCGACTAAAGGTTCCTATGGAAAAATGAATGGGGAAAACGCGTTTTGGGACCCCCTTTTTCTCGGCCCCCGCTTCACGTATCACCCCGAGACTTTCAGGGTAGGAGCGGAGCGCCCCAACAAGTTGGAAACTTTCACGAAGATTCGTCAACCGGCGCCAACGTTATTTCAAATAGAATGTCGCGGATTTCCTATGGATAATAGGTTGTAACTATAACTATCTACTGGCGACCGCCAGTAGATAATATATATATATATATATATATATATATATATATATATATATATATATATATATATATCCATCAAATTGATTCCTTGCCACAACAAGCTCATAGTTGGTGCGGGCAAGTCGGGGGAATCACACCGCTGTCATTTTTTTCATCAAAGAGAGGTATGCCGCACTCTAGGAGTTTTTTCCACCAAGTGATTTTTATTGCACCACTAACACCAACGCGTTTCGACTATGCAGTCTTGGTCATGGTATATATTATATATATATTATCTACTGGCGGTCGCCAGTAGATAGTTATAGTTAGGACCTATTTTCCATAGGAAATCCGCAACATTCTATTTGAAATAACTCTTGCGTCGGTTGATGAATCTTCGCGAAATTTTCAAAATGTATGGCCCGCTCCGGTACACTCCTACCCTGAAAGTTTCGGGGTAATTCGCCAAGCGAGGGCTGAGAAAAAAGGGGGGTCCCAAAACGTGTTTTCCCCATTCATTTTCCCATAGGAAACGTTATGCAAGGCTACAGCCCGAACTGCTGAACGGAATTACACCAAATTTGGCAAAGAGGTAGTTCTTGGTTCAGAAAGAACCCTTTTTGTTAAATGGTGTAAATCCGTTCAGTAGTTGCTGAGAAAATCAAAAGTAAAAACACATATATATCTGGGCGGAGCCTAACCACACATGTCATCGTGAGATCTGATTGGCTGTCAGGACTTCATCCTGGAATTGCTGGCAGCCATCTTGGTACCAATATAAATGATAGTACCCCATTGAAATGCATTGTAGTGAATCGAAGATTTTGAGGGTTACCAAAAGGAGAACTATAAAGGGTGATAACAGACTTTAGTTACATTAGAATTCATTTGTTGATGGTACCATACTAATTTCAGGAATTGTGGTGTGTTCTAAGGTGATTTTACCCTGTGAAAAACCTTCTGCTGGGATATCATGAATCATGTTTGAGAGAAAACTATTTTCACATGCTTGTCCCATACAGTTTTGGAAGGTGCTCCAGAAGCTAAAATGAGAGCATATTTTCTGTAAATTCACATTATCTTTCTCAGTCATGTGAGAATGAAGTCTGACATTCTCAGTAAAACATGTACATCCAACAATGGCAGAGACTGTCAGTTGATTCCTTTGTGTTCTACTACAGCTTCCCAGAGTGTTCTAAAGAACAACTAGAGTGCTAACAGCCTTACTTATGACAAAAGTATGGCACACCTGAAGCCATCTTGATTGGAATAAACTGGTAACACTTAAAACATTTAATTTAAAAAGGAACAAAATGATGGGGTTCATCTTGTCATAGAAATTATGGTTAGTGCTCTGGAAAGAAAAATTAGGACATGTTTCAAGTGTGATCTCAAATATCTTCCTGTTATATTTCAACAGGAGCAGCCTGTCAGTTGAGGCCTTTGTGTTCTACTGCAGCTTCCCAGAGTGTTCTAAAGAACAACTAGAGCGCTAACAGTCTTACTTATGACAAAAGTATGGCACACCTGAAGCCATCTTGATTGGAATAAACTGGTAACACTTAAAACATTTAATTTAAAAAGGAACAAAATGATGGGGTTCATTTTGTCATAGAAATTATGGTTAGTGCTGTAGAAAGAAAAATTAGGACATGTTTCAAGTGTGATCTCAAATATCTTCCTGTTATATTTCAACAGGAGCAGCCTGTCAGTTGATGCCTTTGTGTTCTACTGCAGCTTCCCAGAGTGTTCTAAAGAACAACTAGAGCGCTAACAGTCTTACTTATGACAAAAGTATGGCACACCTGAAGCCATCTTGATTGGAATAAACTGGTAACACTTAAAACATTTAATTTAAAAAGGAACAAAATGAGGGGGTTCATTTTGCCATAGAAATTATGGTTAGTGCTGTAGAACGAAAAATTAGGACATGTTTTAAGTGAGATCTCAAATATCTTCCTGTTATATATCAACAGGAGAAGCCTGTCAGTTGATGCCTTTGTGTTCTACTGCAGCTTCCCAGAGTGTTCTAAAGAACAACTAGAGCGCTATCAGTCCCTGGGGCCCAGCATAATTTATTAGGGGGAGGAAGGCATGCATTCCTCCTCCCTGGACTGATTTTGGCTGCAGGGACCCCATCCCCCGGAACACTGTATAATTTATGAGGGGGAGGGTGTACATGGCTCTTCTCCTCGGGCCAAATTTTGGTGCCGGGGAACACATTTCTCAGGGCCCAGCATTATTTATTAGGGAGGGGGGTGCCTGGCGCAAAAAAAGGTAGGTGCCCTGTTGCCCACCAAGGGCACCCTCCATACTGTCATTGGCGGCTGCGGGGGAGGCCCAAGGCCTTTGCAGACCCAGCCAGCTCCCCGCATACAGCAGGAGCCAGCTAAACCCTAAAACACTACCCCCAGCACGACCCCCTACACTACCCAAACACCACTGCACTACCCTAAACCCTAAAACACTAACCCCAGCATGACCCCCTACACTACCCAAACACCACTGCACTACCCTATACCCTAAAACACGACCCCGTACACTACACAAACACAACTGCACTACCCTAAACCCTAAAACACTACCCACAGCATGACCCCTACACTAAACAAACACCACTGCACTACCCTAAACCCTAAAACACTACCCCCTACACTACACAAACACCACTGCCCTACCCTAAACCCTAAAACACAACCCCCAGCATGACCCCCTACACTACACAAACACCACTGCACTACCCTAAATCCCCTACACTATACAAACACCACTGCATTACTCTAAACCCTAAAACACTACCCCCAGCACGACCCCCTCACAACACAAACACCACTGCACTACCCTAAACCCTAAATCGTCCCCCAGCACAACCCCCTACACTACCCAAACACCACTGCCATACCCTAAACCCTAAAACACTACCCCCAGCATGAACCCCTACACTACCCAAACACCACTGCACTACCCTAAACCTTAAAACACTACCCCCAGCACTACCCCCTACACTACACAAACACCACTGCACTACCCTAAACCCTAAAACACTACCCCCAGCACAACCCCCTACACTACACAAACACCACTGCACTATCCTAAACCCTAAAACACTACCCCCAGCACGACTCCCTACACTACCCAAACACCACTGCACTACCCTAAACCCTAAATCTACCCCAGCACGACCCCCTACACTACCCAAACACCACTGCACTACCCTACACCATAAAACACTACCCCCAGCATGACTCCCTACACTACACAAACACCACTGCACTACCCTAAACCCTAAAACACTACCACCAGCATGACCCCCTACACTACTCAAACATCACTGCACTACCCTAAACCCTAAAACACTAACCCAGCACGACCCCTACACTACCCATGCACCACTGCACTACCCTAAAGCCTAAAACACTACCCCCAGCACGACCCCCTACACTACTGCACTACCCTAAACCCTAAAACACTACCCCAGCACGACCCCCTACACTACCCAAACACCACTGCACTACCCTAAACCCTAAAACACTACCCCCAGCACGACCCCCTACACCACCCAAACACCACTGCACTACCCTAAACCCTAGAAAAGAAACCCCCACCCCATGCCCAATCCCCCTTACCTCTCACTCCTCGTGGTTCCTCTCTCCTCGTGGTTCCTGCTTCACGTTGTCTCTGAGGGGCGGTGCACGTCGTTGTGAGGAAATGGAACAGCCTCTGTTTCCTTACAACGACATGGATCGTCTACATGTTTTTAGAACGCATGGTCATTTACCATACATACCTTTACAACAAAATTCGTTGTAAAGGCATGCGTGGTAAATGACCATGCGTTCTAAAAAATGCGTAGTAATGACTTCGTGATGTACAACGCATGCGTGGTAATGCATGCGTTGTAATGGTATCGCAAAGTAAAAAGTTGTTGTAACGGCTGTTTACCGATCGAAGCTGGCCCCTGTTCTTCAGTGAGATGTTTATTTGATTAATTAGGAGGAAGGAATGTGTTTTTTTACCGAAAAGTGCATTCCCGGCTGTTGTATTGTGAAAGTGTCCGCGTGGCCTGGTTTCACTTCCGGTGAGAGAGTGGAAGAGTCTGTTTGGATCTAAAGGAGTTCTGTTGTTGGACGGGGCCGGCGCGACATGTCATCAGAAAACATAGCTAATGGAAAGCGTCCTCCCTGAAGTGTGGAGCAGTGCCATGAGAGGTCAACGAGTGTGCGTCCCACCGCAGTATGACCGTACCGCGTGACCCATGTGCCACCTCCAGGGTACGGGAGGCAGAAGCGGCATCGCAGGTCCTCTTGAAGACCATTGTAGCACTAATTCTACATTTTGGTACTAGGGCATTTTAACTTCGTTGTTCCTGCCAGATACAAAGAGAAGATCCTGTGTTATTCAGTGCCCTCGTTACCTTTTTTGTGGGTTGTGGTGCTTGTCACTTCGCTGCCCCGCCGGTGCACACGACTTGGCACCCCACCTCGTGTGCCATCTGCAGGGCCTCTGCCCTCGGATCACTGGTTTCGGTTTCTGGAGTGGCAACATAAACAGTTGCTCCCAAAGGACTAGCCTGAACACTTAGGTGAATATCCCCTGCACCAGCATTCCACGGAAATTCTTTCCTAGCTCTCCCACGTCAACGAGGACGGCATAATAGCACGGCTCCGCTCGCGACACCGTATGACGTCATCGGAGCCATAAGAGAACCTCGCCGGCGTGCTGACGTCAGTTCCACCCATTTTTTCCGTGCCACCGAGGCAAACAGGGGACAGAGACATTTTCACATGTATACATAGTATAATAAATATATATATATTCACTGAAAAAACCATAGGTTTCAGGCACGTTATAGTTAGAAATTAGCATTTAAAAAACCTTAGAAATTCACTGAAAAAACCATAGGTTTCAGGCACGTTATAGTTAGAAATTAGCATTTAAAAAACCTTAGAAATTCACTGAAAAAACCATAGGTTTTAGGGACAGTTATAGTTAGTTGGACATTGCACTCGTACAAAACCCGTGAAATTCCCCCGTTATAGTTAGTTCAGCTAACTATAACTCGCGCGCCCGCAATGCACTGCTGATGACGTCACATATTACATCACTCATGACATGGTCAGTGACATCACTCATGACATCACTGATGACATCTCAAATGACATCACTGATGACATCACTGATGACATCATCCAGTGAATGTGTGTTTTTCTGAAAATTAAATATGTTTTATATTTGTATATCTCAAGGTCGATGGAAGAATAAATGGGTATATAAGTGTCTAAATGGATGATTTTGTTTTGTAAAATTGATTGTATAACTGACTAAGTGTATCTTAGTGAATACATGGGTTAGTGAGTAATGTTTAAATATGAAAATATCTGTATCAGTCTCTCACTTTGTGTATAAGTGGCTGCATGGGTTGGTGAGTAGCTACATGAGTGTCTATATGGGTTATTAGTTGGTTTTTTGAGTATCAGTATGAGTGTCTGAGTGTCTGTATGGTTCGGTGGGGGTATTACTTAGTGCATAGATGCATGAATGAGTGACTCACTGTTTGTATGTGTTGAAGACAGCATGTGTGCAGGACTGTATAGGTGGATGAGTATGTGTATGGGTGTGTTAGTGAGTGAATGACTGTCTCAATAGTGTCTTTATGAGTAACTACATATGTTTTAAACTAGTATATGTGAGTATTGGTGTATATAAGTGAGTATATGTGAGAGTGAGAGATTGGAAGAGTTCCTGTACAAATAAGTAGGTGTTTCTATAAGTGATTGTTTAAGAGAGTAAGTATGTGTAAGTTTCTGTAGAAGTAAGTGTGGTAGTGTGTGTATAACTGTATATGCAAGTAAATGGATGTTTGATACTTTGTTTGCATGTGTGACTATGTGTGTGAGTAACTCTATGGATGAGTGGCGGTGTGTAACAGGATGTATAGGTGTATGAGTACATATGATGAGTGAGTACATGTATGAGTGACTGTATAGGGACTGTTGGTGAATGAGTGGATGTGTGTGTAGATCTTGGAATTACTGAATAGGTGTGTTGTAACTGGTATTGGTATGTCCATTGTTTTGAAAATGTTAGTTTGTATTTTTGAGTGTGTGTATCAAAGGTTATATTAGGGTGAGAGGAGGTCTGCCACTCTATCACAAGGATGATGTCATCAGTGATGTCATCAGTGATGTCATTTGAGATGTCATCAGTGATGTCATGAGTGATGTCACTGACCATGTCATGAGTGATGTAATATGTGAAGTCATCAGCAGTGCATTGTAGGCGCGCGAGTTATAGTTAGCTGAACTAACTATAACGGGGGAATTTCTATGGTTTTGTACGAGTGAAATGTCCAACTAACTATAACGCCCCTGAAACCTATGGTTTTTTCAGTGAATTTCTAAGGTTTTTTAAATGCTAATTTCTAACTATAACGTGCCTGAAACCTATGGTTTTTTCAGTGAATATATATATATATATTCACTGAAAAAAGCATAGGTTTCAGGGGCGTTATAGTTCGTTGGACATTTCACTCGTACAAAACCATAGAAATTCCCCTGTTATAGTTAGTTCAGCTAACTATAACTCGCGCGCCCGCAATGCACTGCTGATGACGTCACATATTACATCACTCATGACATGGTCAGTGACATCACTCATGACATCACTGATGAGATCTCAAATGACATCACTCATGACATGGTCAGTGACATCACTGATGACATCACTGTTGACATCTCAAATGACATCACTGATGACATCACTGATGACATCATCCAGTGACTGTGTGTTTCTGTAATGTTTAAATATGTTTAATATATATAGGGAAAGGCGTATTGAAGAATGAGTGGGTGTATAAGTGTCTGAATGGATGATTTAGTAGGTGCGTGACTGACTCTATAAGTGAGTGATTAAACGTATCTTACTGAATGCATGGGTTAGTGACTAAACTGTGTGAATGTCTGTATCCGTCTGTCTGTTGGTGTGTAAGCGGCTGCATGGGTTTGTGAATAGCTACATGAGTGTCTACATGGGTTATTGATTGGTTGTCTGAGTATCTGTATGGGTGCCTGAGTGTTTGTGTGGGTGGGGTGTGTGTGACTCTGTGCATAGATGTGTGAGTGGGTGATTCACTGGGTGCATGGTTTCAAGAGTGCATCTGTGATGGACTGTATGGGTGGGTGAGTGTGTGTATGGGTGTGGTAGTGAGTGAATGTATATCTCAGTGGTACATGTGTGAGTAACTACATATGTGAAAGGCAGTATATATGTGTGTTGGAGTATATAAATAGCTATAAGTGAGAGTGTGTGATTGTGAGAGTGGCTGTATAGATCAGTGTGAACTTGTATCAGTGATTGTATAAGAGCGTAAGAATGTGCTAATATTTGTATGAGTAAGTGAGCTGGTGTGTGTATAACTGTACAGGTGAGTAAATGGCAGTGTGATTAATTATTTGCATGACTGACTAGGTGTGTGAGTAACTCTATGGATGAGTGGCGGTGTGTGAGTGTCTATATAAGTGTATGAGTGCATATGATAGTCCTGTACTGAGTGACCGTAAGTATGAGTGACTGTACGGGTGAGTGAGTGGATGTGTGTGTAGACCTAAGAATCAGTGAGTGGGTATGTAGTTATTGGTATTGGAGTGTGTATGGTTTTGAGAATGGCAGTCTGTAATTTAGAGTGGGTGTATCAAAAGTTATATTAGGGTGTGAGAAGATGCATGAAATTATCACATGGATGATGTCATCAGTGATGTCATCAGTGATGTCATTTGAGATGTCATCAGTGATGTCACTGACCATGTCATGAGTGATGTAATATGTGACGTCATCAGCAGTGCATTGCGGGGGCGCGAGTTATAGTTAGCTCAACTAACTATAACAGTGGAATTTCTATGGTTTTGTACGAGTGAAATGTCCAACGAACTATAACGCCCCTGAAACCTATGGTTTTTTCAGTGAATTTCTAAGGTTTTTTAAATGCTAATTTCTAACTATAACGTGCCTGAAACCTATGGTTTTTTCAGTGAGTTTCAAAGGTTTTTTAAATGCTAATTTCTAACTATAACATGCCTGAAACTTATAGTTTTTTCAGTGAATTTCAAAGGTTTTTTATATGCTAATTTCTAACTATAACGTGCCTGAAACCTATGGTTTTTTAAGTGAATTTCAAAGGTTTTTTAAATGCTAGTTTCTAACTATGCCTACAGAGGTAGGACATGTGAAGAAAGAAGAAAAAACGCACAGAAAGAAGCAAAAGAAATGCAGAAAGAAGCAACAGAAGTCCACAAAGATGAAGAAAAGTGCAGGAAGAAGCAAGACATGTGCAGAAAAACCAACAGAGGAGCAGAAAGAGGCCTTGTTGCAAAATCATCCTGTGCCCACAACGTTTTCAGACGGGTACTGGTGGTAACTGAGTCTGACTAACCAGGCCTAGAGCCAGTGCTATGCTAAAAGACACTTAGAATACAGTGAAAACACCTACATACACTAGGGAACACTATGCGTTGGGGTACCCCTGTGATTAGCATGACCTCCTCTGTAAGGCCCTAGTACTTATTAGGGCAGGGGGATTAAAACTACCTCTAAGTCAGAGGTGCAGAAATATGCTACTTTAACTAGTAGTCGCGTTTGCAGAGTGGTGGAGAAAGGGTGCTGGGCGTCCAACCAACGCTCAGGAATTCCGCTGCGTAGGACTTACAGGAGGTACCAGGAGGGATTCTTGGCCCCCAAACTCCCTCAGGACAAAATTGGACTTCATCCCCCATCCCGTAGTCTGCCACAAGGCACGTTTGCAGAGTGGTAGAGAAAGGGGGCCATGGCCTCCGAAGACGTCTTAGCAATCCCACTGTGTGGGACTTACTGGAGGTAACAAGAGGGTAGTTGGCCCCCAAGGACATCCTTGGGGGCCAACTTCCCAAACTATTACCTCCAGTCAGTCCCACACAGCAGCACTGGTAAGTACTCGTACCAGGCCACACCCACTTTGCCCACCACTCTACAAACGCGCTCCCTGACGCCCTCTTGGATGGGGATTGAAGTCCCCTTCACTGCTGGGGGTCCTTTAGGGGCCAACTAGCCTACCTTTTACCTCCAGTAAGCCCCACGCAGTGGGATTGGTGAGAGGTAGACAAAGGCCATGCCCCCTTTCTCCACCACTCTGCAAACACGCCCCCTGGCACGTTGTAAGTTGGGGGATTAAGTCCCCTTGAATCCTGAGGGTCCCTGGGGTCCAACTAGCCCACCAGGTACCTCCAGTAAGCGCCACAGAGCTGCATTGCAGAGAGGTGTAAAAAGGGGCGTGGCCTGGACCACCTCTCTGCAACGGAGCCCTGTGGAGCTTACTGGAGGTACCTGGTGGGCTAGTTGGCCCCCAGGGACCCTCAGGATTGAAGGGGAATTAATTCCCCAACTTAAAACGCGCCACAGGGTGTGTTTACACACGTAGCCTCCGGTCCCGCCCACTCCCTTCACCACTGTGCAAATGCGCCCCGTGGCGCGTTTTAAGTTGGGGGATAAAGTCCCCTTGAATCCTGAGGGTCCCTGGGGTCCAACTAGCCCACGAGGTACCTCCAGTAAGTGCCACAGAGCTGCGTTGCAGACAGGTGTAAAAAGGGGCATGGCCTGGACCACCTCTCTGCAACGCAGGCCAGTGGCGCTTACTGGAGGTACCTGGTGGGCTAGTTGGCCCCCAGGGGCCCTCAGTATTGAAGGGGAGCCCGCGCTTCATTTTTTTTAAAAAATTCGGCCAAAATTCGCGTTGGGTTAAAAAAAAAATGCTTTTTTTGGCCCTGAGCAGGCCTAGGGGGTCAGGGTGTTTCTACCCTGCCCCCTTTTCTTTTTTTTCACGTTTCTTTTTCTCTTTTCTTGTGCCTCGGTTACCGAGGCACAAGATGGCTGCCAACACTTCCTGGTTTGGAGTGTTGACAGCCAATTAGAATAAAGCTCGTGGTCGGGAGAGTGCGCGGATCCTCTGTGCCTCTATATATCAAAACTTTTATTTTTTGATTTTCTCAGCAACTACTGAACGGATTTACACCATTTAAAAAAAGGGTGCTTTCTGAACCAAGCGCTACCTTTTTGCCAAATTTGGTGTAATTCCGTTCAGCAGTTCGGGCTGTAGCCGTGTCTAAAGTTTCCTATGGAAATTAACATGGAGAAAACACGTTTTGGGACCCCTCTTTTTTCTCGGCCCCCGCTTACCGAATCACCCCGAAACTTTCAAGACAGGAGCTGACCGGAGCGGGCTACGAGTTTTGAAAATTTTGCGAAGATTCGTGAACTGGCGCCAAAGATATTGAGAAAACAAAAAATGAGTTTCCTATGGAAACTAGGTCCTAACTATAACTATCTACTGGCGACCGCCAGTAGATAATACATATATATATATTCACTGAAAAAACCGTAGGTTTCAGGCACGTTATAGTTAGAAATTAGCATTTAAAAAACCTTTGAAATTCACTGAAAAAACCATAGGTTTCAGACACGTTATAGTTACAAATTAGCATTTAAAAAACCTTTGAAATTCACTGAAAAAACCATAGGTTTCAGACACGTTATAGTTACAAATTAGCATTTAAAAAACCTTTGAAATTCACTGAAAAAACCATAGGTTTTAGGGACAGTTTTAGTTACTTGGACATTGCACTCGTACAAAACCCGTGAAATTCCCCGTTATAGTTAGTTCAGCTAACTATAACTCGCGCCCCCGCAATGCACTGCTGATGACGTCACATATTACATCACTCATGACATGGCCCCCCTTCCTTTTTTTCTCTTTTTGGGCCCTGGGGACCCCATCCCCCAGGGCCTTACCCCTTTTTTAAATTACAAAAAAAAAAAACGGGAAGGGGGCCGCGTGGCCCCCTTCCCTGGGCCTGTATTGGCCCCGGGGACCCCATCCCCCGGGGCATGGCCTCTATATTTATTATTTTGAGGGGGCAGCGTGGCCCCCTCCTCTGACCATTTTAAGGCCCCGGGGACCCCATCCCCCGGGGCGGCCTTTCCATTTTTTTAAATTATTATTTTTTTCCTTTTTTGGGGAGGGGGGCCGCGTGGCCCCCCTCCCGGGCCACTACTTGGCCCGGGGACCCCATCCCCCGGGGCTGCCCCTCTCCGTTGGGGGCTGTGAGCCGGCCCTGGGGGGTGGTGGTCCCCAGGGCCATCAAGGGCTCCCCTCCCATTCAGTACACAGCCCCGGGGAGGTGGTGGTCCCCGGGGCTCTGGGGTCCGTAACGGACCCCCATATTAAAATGTTTAGTGCCCCGGGGAGGTGGCGGTCCCCGGGGCGTGTGGGGGCTGGAGCCCCCCGAACTGGTTTTATTTTTAATTTAAAAAAGCCCCGGGGAGGTGGTGGTCCCGGGGCTGCGGGAGGGCTCAGAGCCCTCACGCACCATTTTTAAAAGCCCGGGGGTGGCGGTCCCCGGGGCTTGGGAGCTCTTTGAGACCCCCACACATTAAATTATCCCCCCACCATGCCCCCGGGACTTGGGCCACCCGGGGCCAATTAACATCGAAACGCGGGAGACCGCGCTTCGATTTTTTTTTTTTCGGCAGGATTTGCGCACCCTGAGCGCATCCTGCCGATTTTTAAAAAAAAAAAAAATGCTTTTTTTTGCCCAGGGGGTCCTGCCGAAAAAAAAAAAATCAAAGCGCTGTCTCCCGCGCTTTGATGTTCACTGGCCCCGGGTGGGCCAAGTCCCGGGGCATGCTGGGGGGGTTAATTTTATGTGTGGGGGCCTCTAAGGGCCTCCCAAGCCCCGGGGACCACCACCCCCGGGGCTTTATGTATAATGGTGCGGGAGGGCTCTGGAGCCTCCCGCAGCCCCGGGGACCACCACCTCCCCGGGGCTTCTTTTTTTTAAATTAAAAACCTGTGTGGGGGGGTATGGTGGGCTAGTTTCAGGCACGTTATAGTTACAAATTAGCATTTTAAAAACCTTTGAAATTCACTGAAAAGACCTTAGGTTTCAGACACGTTATAGTTAGAAATTAGCATTTAAAAAACCTTTGAAATTCACTGAAAAAACCATAGGTTTTAGGGACAGTTATAGTTAGTTGGACATTGCACTCGTACAAAACCCGTGAAATTCCCCCGTTATAGTTAGTTCAGCTAACTATAACTTGCGCCCGCAATGCACTGCTGATGACGTCACATATTACATGACTCATGACATGGTCAGTGACATCACTGATGACATCACTGATGACATCTCAAATGACATCACTGATGACATCATCCACGTGATAATCTGATGCAGCTCCTCACACCCTAATATAACCTTTGATACACCCAATCTAAATTACAGAGTGCCATTCGCAAAACCATAGACACTCCAACACCAATAACTACATACCCACTCACTGATTCTTAGGTCTACACACACACATCCACTCACTCACCCGTACAGTCACTCATACTTATGGTCACTCAGTACAGGACTATCATATGCACTCTTACTCCTATATAGACACTCAAACACCGCCACTCATCCATAGAGGTACTCACACACCTAGTCAGTCATGCAAATAATTAAACACACTGCCATTTACTCACCTATACAGTTATACACACACCAGCTCACTTAATCATACAAATACTAGCACATTGTTACACTCTTATACAATCACTGATACAAGCACACACTCATCCATACAGCCACTATCACAATCACTCACTCTCGCTTATAGCTATTTATATACTCCAATACACATATATACTGCCTTTCACATATGTAGTTACTCACACATGTACCACTGGGACATACATTCACTCACTAACACACTCTTACACACACTTACCCACCCATACAGTCTATCACAGATGCACTCTTGAAACCATCCACCCAGTGAATCACCCACTCACACATCTATGCACAGTCGCACACACCCCATCCACACAAACACTCAGGCACCCATACAGATACTCATAGAACCAATCAATAACCCATATAGACACTCATGTAGCTATTCGCAAATCCATGCATCCACTTACACACCAACAGACGGATACAGACATTCACACAGTTTAGTCACTAACCCATGCATTCAGTAAGATACGTTTAATCACTCACTTGTAGAGTCAGTCACGCACGTACTAAATCATCCATTCAGACACTTATACACCCACTCATTCTTCAATACGCCTTTCCCTATATATATTAAACATATTTAAACTTTACAGAAACACACAGTCACTGGATGATGTCATCAGTGATGTCATTTGAGATGTCATCAGTGATGTCATCAGTGATGTCACTGACCATGTCATGAGTGATGTAATATGTGACGTCATCAGCAGTGCATTGCGGGGCGCGAGTTATAGTTAGCTGAACTAACTATAACGGGGGAATTTCACGGGTTTTGTACGAGTGCAATGTCCAACTAACTATAACTGTCCCTAAAACCTATGGTTTTTTCAGTGAATTTCAAAGGTTTTTTAAATGCTAATTTCTAACTATAACGTGTCTGAAACCTATGGTTTTTTCAGTGAATTTCAAAGGTTTTTAAAATGCTAATTTGTAACTATAACGTGCCTGAAACCTACGTTTTTTTCAGTGAATATATATATATATATATATATATATATATATATATATATATTATCTACTGGCGGTCGCCAGTAGATAGTTATAGTTAAAACCTATTATCCATAGGAAATCCGCGACATTCTATTTGAAATAACGTTGGCGCCGGTTGACGAATCTTCGCGAAAGTTTCCAACTTGTTGGGGCGCTCCGGTCCGCTCCTATCCTGAAAGTCTCAGGGTGATACGTCAAGCGGGGGCCGAGAAAAAGGGGGTCCCAAAACGCGTTTTCCCCATTCATTTTTCCATAGGAACCTTTAGTCGCAGCTACAGCCCGAACTGCTGAACGGAATTACACCAAATTTGGCAAAGAGGTAGCCCTTGGTTCAGTGTCGTGCCTTTTGCTTAAATGGTGTAAATCCGTTCAGTAGTTCCTGAGAAAATCAAAAGTAAAGTCACATATATATCTGGGCGGAGCCTAACCACACATGTCATCGTGAGATCTGATTGGCTGTCAGCACTTCATCCTGGAATTGCTGGCAGCCATCTTGGGACCAATATAAATGATAGTACCTCATTGAAATGCATTGTAGTGAATAGAAGATTTTGAGGGTCACCAAAAGGAGAACTATAAAGGGTGATAACAGGCTTTAGTTACATTAGAATTTATTTGTTGATGGTACCATACTAATTTTAGGAATTGTGGTGTATTCTAAGGTGATTTTACCATGTGAAAAACCTTCTGCTGGGATATCATGAATCATGTTTGAGAGAACACTATTTTCTCATGCTTGTCCCATGGAGGTTTGGAAGGTGCTCCAGAAGCTAAAATGAGAGCATATTTTCTGTAAATTCACATTATCTTTCTCAATTATGTGAGAATGAAGTCTGACATTCTCAGTAAAACATGTACATCCAACAAGGGCAGAGACTGTCAGTTGATTCCTTTGTGTTCTACTGCAGCTTCCCAGAGTGTTCTAAAGAACAACTAGAGTGCTAACAGCCTTACTTATGACAAAAGTATGGCACACCTGAAGCCATCTTGATTGGAATAAACTGGTAACACTTAAACAATTTAATTTAAAAAGGAACAAAATGATGGGGTTCATTTTGTCATAGAAATTATGGTTAGTGCTGTAGAAAGAAAAATTAGGACATGTTTCAAGTGTGATCTCAAATATCTTCCTGTTATATTTCAACAGGAGCAGCCTGCCAGTTGATGCCTTTGTGTTCTACTGCAGCTTCCCAGAGTGTTC